>CM038673.1:659256311-660566311 GCA_021605145.1 Aegilops bicornis
CACATCCCATGTCTCAACTGGAGCTATGAGCATGAAGAAGCATGAGTTTCCCAACTTACGCCAAGGAAAATCGTACCATGGGGCAGTACGTGGATGAGTTCAGTAAGTTAGCTCGCTATGCCCCGGATGACGTGGCCACAGATGCCGCGAAGCAGGAGAAGTTTATGGAAGGGCTGAATGATGAGATGAGCATGCAGTTGATCGTAGCAACATTTGCTAACTACCAGGAGTTGGTAGATAGGGCTCTTATTCTTGAAGGGAAGCAGCAGCAGATAGAGAGCCGCAAAAGGAAGTATGGACAAGGGAAGTATAATTCAGGAGCTCAGCAGAGACCTCGTTTTACCCCGAACTCGGGAGGGCATACTCACCATAACCATGGAGGCCACACCCACAATGGAGGAAGTATACATAACCACAATGGCCCCAAGAATGGGAATGGGAATGGGAATGGAGGAAGCAGCAGTCAGAACCGTTCCTACCCAGCAACACCCGCCAAGAAGGATCTAAGTCACATTACTTGTTTCAAGTGCAGGAAGACTGTACACTACACCACTGAGTGTTCTGAAGCAAAGAATGGAAATGGCAATGGAAGTTCTGGGAAGAATCCCAATCCCTTCACCAGAGGTCAGGTGAACCACATCAACGTGGAGGAGGTTGAAGACCAGCCTGACGCAGTGATTGGTAAGTTTTTGGTTAAGTCATTTACCGCTCTCGTTCTTTTTGATACTGGTGCATCACATTCATACATAATAAGGGGATTTGTTGAAAAGTTTAAATTGCCAACCCTAGCCCTTAGGTCACCCATGTTAGTGAGCTCGCTAGGAGCAGAGTATATGGCCAGCCGATGGTGTGATCGGTTACCCTTAACCATTGGTAGCCATGTTTTCCCCTCCGACCTAGTAATTTTGGAGTCACAAGGATTGGATATAATGCTAGGCATGTATTGGCTATCGAAGTATGGAGGAAACATTGACTGTGCTAGTAAGTCAATTCTGCTCACCACCCCGGAGGGAAAAAGGATCAAGTACGTATCCAGGCATGCGCCAAGAAGGACCCAAGTAAATTCCTCTCGTGAGTTGTTCAGAGGAAGTGCTCAGAGTGAAGGATCACTCGGATGTAGTCCCAAAGGAACTACCAGGCATGCCGCCGGATCGGGATATAGAATTTCTAATAGAGCTGTTGCCAGGCACCGGACCGATATCAAAGATACCATACCGGATGCCCGCAAATGATCTAGAGGAGATTAAGAAGCAGATTAAGGAGTTATTGGAGAAATGTTACATTCGACAAAGTTCGTCCCCATGGGGAGCCCCAGTGCTCTTGGTTGAGAAGAAGGATGGATCTTTGAGAATGGTTGTTGATTATTGCGCATTGAATGAATTGACGATCAAGAACAAGTACCCACTACCGATGATCAACGA
The DNA here is from genome assembly GCA_021605145.1 of Aegilops bicornis. Taxonomy (NCBI): domain Eukaryota; kingdom Viridiplantae; phylum Streptophyta; class Magnoliopsida; order Poales; family Poaceae; genus Aegilops; species Aegilops bicornis. The sequence continues at coordinate 659,257,733 of CM038673.1, forward strand.
TTTGTTTTACCAGCTGCAAGGAGCTAAAGTATTCAAGATCGGTCTGCGATCAGGATACCACCAACTGAAGATCCGAGAACAGGATATACCTAAGACAACTTTTACCACGAGGTACGAGCTATATGAGTATACGGTTATGTCATTTGGTTTGACTAATGCCCCTGCCTATTTCATGAGTATGATGAATAAGGTGCTCATGGAATTCTTAGATAAGTCTGTTGTGGTGTTCATTGATGATATTTTGGTATACTCGAAGAATGAAGAGGAGCACAAGGAGCATTTGCATCTAGTTCTCGAGAAGCTCAGGGGACACCAGTTATATGCCAAATTTAGCAAATGTGAGTTTTGGTTGAAGGAAGTTGGATTCCTTGGACATGTTATATCAGGAGAGGGTATAGCAGTAGACCCTACTGAGGGAGTTCCGGACTAGGGGGTGTCCGGATAGCCGAACTATCATCATCGGCCGGACTCCAAGACTATGAAGATACAAGATTGAAGACTTCGTCCCGTGTCCGGATGGGACTTTCCTTGGCGTGGAAGGCAAGCTTGGTGATACGGATATGTAGATTTCCTACCATTGTAACCGACTGTAACCCTAACCCTATCCGGTGTCTATATAAACCGGAGGGTTTTAGTCCGTAGGACGAACAACAATCATACCATAGGCTAGCTTCTAGGGTTTAGCCTGTTTGATCTCGTGGTAGATCTACTCTTGTAACACACATAATCAATATTAATCTAGCAGGACGTAGGGTTTTACCTCCATCAAGAGGGCCCGAACCTGGGTAAAACATCGTGTCCCTTATCTCCTGTTACCATCCGCCTAGACGCATAGTTCGGGACCCCCTACCCGAGATCCGCCGGTTTTGCACCGACATTGGTGCTTTCATTGAGAGTTCCTCTGTGTCGTCACCGATAGGCCTGATGGCTCCTTCGATCATCAACAACGACGCGGTCCAGGGTGAGACTTTCCTCCCCGGACAGATCTTTGTGTTCGGCGGCTTTTGCTGCGGCCAACTCGCTTGGCCATCCGGAGCAGATCGGAAGCTACGCCTGGCCGTCAGTCGATTTGGCGATTTAAACTATACGGCCGATATCCGCGAGACCGGATCTTCGACGGATTCGAGCCGCAGCCAACGCGCCGCGACTTGTCTCGATGGGCATGATCTAGCTCGCAAATTAACAAAGGCCCTCGGAGGCCGCACTGTAATCCGCTTCGGCCCTTAACCCGGAGCCGGATTTCCCGATCGAGGACAAGTGGTTGGACACCGCCTCGGGGGCATCAATCTCTATGGCGATCGAGCCGAACTCCATCCCTGTCCTTTGCAAAGACCTTGACTCCAGGAAGCCGGACTCCTTTCCGGATTCCGAACCCTCCGCGCCCTTGCCAATCGAATCCGATTGGGCGCCCGTTATGGAGTTCACGGCCGCAGACATCTTTCAAAGACTCGCCCTTTGGCGACATCCTCGAATTCACTAAAGTCTCCCTCTTTATCCGGAGAGCCCTGGCCGGACTACGGTCAGGAAAGTTGGGATACGGACGACGAAGAGATTCAATGCCCACCCACCACCCACTTCATAGCCACTGTCGATAGCCTACACGACGTGCTCAATTTCGACTCCGAAGACATCGACGGTATGGACGACGATGTACGAGACAACAATGAACCATCACCTATAGGATGCTGGACAAACTCACCCCATGATGTATACATGGTGGATACACCTAAAGCAAATGAAGACGAGGAGCAACGGGACGCTACAAAGGATAAATCCTCAAAAGGCAGTCAAACGACAACGTAACGCCCGAACAAAGTCCCGCCTCAACAAAGACCCAGCCATAGAGCAGGGCGAACCGTGGACAACGAACAAGCTATCGAGCAATCGTCCGAAGAAGAAAACTTGGATAAACAATCTGTCCCCGGCGAAGACAACAGTCCGGACGACCTCATTTGGACAAACCATTGGAGCAAAATGACCTCCAGAAAAGGCTCGCCGCCATCGCTGCGCGTAGCCTGAAAAAGCAGAAGCGGAAGCTCAAAACAGCGGAAGATGCACTCAGGATTAGATGGAGCAAAGTATTCAGCACCACAGGTAAGTACGGCGACAGTCGCCGAACAAAGAGCTACCCGAAAAGAAAGCTACTGCCCGAACTCGACGAGGAGACCTTAGAGCCCCCACAATTAAAAAGCAACAAGGCCACCCGGTCGGATGGACGACCTCATGGCAAAAAGAGAGCGGCGAATGGCGCCGCACACAAGCCAATATGCGATCCGCATAAGGATTCACACCAAGAGGATGGCCCAGTTAGGTCCATCTATGGGCCAAGAAAGCAGCTCGTCAAAGCAATGCAATACGCCAAAATTCAAGATCATGGCACACCCAAATATAGGGCGCCGCACACCCCTATGTTTCACCGATGAGGTGCTGGATCATGAATTTCAAATGATTCAAACCCGTAAACATAGAGGCATACGACGGAACAATGGACTTCGAGTCTCGGATCGAGGATTACATCCTCCACATACACATGGCTAGAGGAGACGATGTCCACGCCATAAAATACTTACCCCTTAAACTCAAAGGGCCAGCTCGGCATTGGCTTAAAAGCCTTCCCGAAAATACCATTGGAAGCTGGGGAGAGCTCGAGGATGCATTTCGGGCAAATTTTCAGGGGACTTATGTCCGCCTCCGGATGCTGAGCGATCTAAGTCACATAACTCAACAGCCCGGCGAGTCATCCGGAAATTCTGGAACAGGTTCCTTACTAAAAAGAACCAAATAGTCGATTGTTCCAGACCAAGCCTTAGCAGCTTTCAAACACAACGTCCGAGACGAATGGCTCGCCAGACACCTCGCCAAGAAAAGCCAAGAACAATGGCCGCATTGACAAGCCTCATGACCCGCTTATGCGGGAGAGGACAGCTGGCTGGCTAGATGCAGCACCAGCGACCCGAGTACATCCGAGATTAGGGATGGAAATGGGAAATCACGATGCAGAAAAGATCAGCGCCGGAATAAGGAAAATGGCCCGAATAGTACGGTGGTCAACGCCGGATTCAAAAGCTCTCCGCCGAACAACAAAACACTACCCCTAAAGGATAACAGTGATGAGCTATCCAACCTAAACAAGATTTTGGATAGACTGTGTCAAATACATGGTACCTCCGGGAAGCCTGCAAACCATACCCACAGAGATTGTTGGGTCTTCAAACAGTCCGGCCGACTTAAAGCCGAACACAAGGGGCTCGACACACCAAATGTGAGAGACGAAACCCAAAAGCAGAACTCCGAAAAACGAAAAACTTTCCCACAGGAGGTTAAAACAGTAAACTCACTTCACGTGATCAAGGGGAAAAACAAAGCGGCGCCCCCTAAAAGGCGCGCCGCACACTTGTTGTCAAAACCAATCACCTTCGACCATCAGGACTATTCCGATAATATCCGGAATTCAGGATGGACCGCCTTGATATTGAATCCTATAATCGACGGATTCCAATTTACACATGTCCTCATGGACGGCGGCAGTGACATAAACCTGATATATCAGGACACAATCCGCAGGATGGGGATAAACCCAACCAAAATTCGCCATAGCAACACCTCCTTTAAAGGAGTACCGCCAGCCCATACGCCCTTTGCACGGGCTCCATATCGCTAGAAGTTGTGTTTGGTTCATCCGACAACTTCCGTCGCGAAAGGTTACTCTTCCATGTCGCCCGCTTAAAAGTAGCCATCAAGCACTATTGGGACGCGAAGCTTTCGCCCGCTTTAACGCAATACCGCATTATGCATCTCTAACACTTAAAATGCCCGGTCCACGCGGCATCATCTCGTTGAAAGGAAGTATTAAGTGTTACTCGAGCGCGGAAGAAGGGGAGACTGCATCGACAGCTCCACAGCTATCCGGCTCCACTAGGCAAAGAACCTGCAATAGGTCATTAAAACCCAGGATACGGCTAGACGAGTCCGGCGCCCACTAGCGGCATACCCCCATACAAGGGGCTGCATGCTTGTATAACAAGAGACAATAAAGCTCAATTTTGTTCACTTCTTTGAACCGTACTCTGTTCATTTAATATTAAGTACATCTTTCGCATGCTCCTTTTTCTTTCAAACTAAGTTCCTCTCTTTTACAGATGAACAACGTGCTACACCCGTCCCAGGATACTGCATAACGGAGACACAGTACGTGCAGCAGGGGACCCGTTGCAAGGATTCTTTTCAGATTAAGACCTGCGTAAACCTTTTTCACTGTCTCTTGTTGATATGCATTCCCCAGTTCCTTAAATATAATCGAGGAGGAGGCTGGTGCTTTGGCATTGGCCGCACTGAATTTTTATGCTGCACTGGACACAAAGGGCTTAGGGCCTCATTTTGCCCACTTTCATAAAGACCGAATACCTTAGGGAGTATTCAGCGTCTCGAGTTAGGCCTTATATGCATCAGCTCCGAATCATGTCTTTGGTCAAATGTTGGGTTGCCCGGCTCCTGTGTTTTGCTGCCTTACGTTACGTTTTTACGGCTAACGCGGCACCGGAGAACCTCTGCGATTGTGCCCGGTTCGGTAGGCGAGCACCTCAGTAGAGAAAGCCGAAAACTGACTGTCATGATATAGCGAGAGACTGGTTAACCACTCGATGACTCACAGGAATGTTTAGAATTCCTCCGCATTAACGAAGGACCGGTTTTTGGTCAGGCAGATACGCACACCGAATTCGAGAGAGTGCGGTGCCCCCAGGGGCTATATAGTAGCCCCACCCTCGAACTCCTATGGCTAAGTGAAAGTGATGAAGCATTATAGTCCGGTTGCCTGGTTAGCTACGCTATCACCTCCTTAACAGGACCAAGACGTTGGATTAAGTGTGAAAAAGCGCTTTTTTTGCAAACACCCCCGCACTATGTGCGTGGGGGCTGAAGCCAAGGACTGCCATGTTTCAGGTTAAATACACACATACATAAACGGCCGCACAGGGAGTAGTTTACCACTTGAACGCACAAGTATAAAAAGCACTTATATTACATTGAAACATCGTTTTTCACGAATCATACATATCATTCAAACATAATATCCTTCGAGCACTGCGTCTCTATTAAACGAGCGCCCGGCAGGACTTCTTCAAAGTAGTGCTCGGCAGGTACTCGGCCTCTGTCCGAATCTTGGGAGGCAACCGGTGGCCTTCATCTCTGCCAGATATGTCTTGACACGGGCAAGAGCCATCAGCGCTCCCTCAATACACGCGCCGATCGCTTCATTGCGTCGATACGCGGCACCACACCAAGAAACTGCTGCACTACACCAAAATAGCTCTTCGGCTGGGGTCCGTCCGGCCACAAGTGAGTCAAGACATGCTTCATGGCCAATCCGGACAATCGATTCAGCTTGGCCCACTCGGCCAACCGATCGGTCGTGGCAGAAGGACGCCCGGACTATGGAATTGCGACCAGTATAGCTCTTCCCTTTTGTGCCCCTTCTGGCCCCGGAAGTGCTCAACCGCGTCCACAGCGCTAGCCGCCAAGTCCATATAAGCATCCTCTGAACTTCATAATTTATCCAACGGAGCATACTTTGGATCTGTATATTTACTCCGCAGCAGAAAAGGTTTTCCAGCCGCAATTGCCCTGGCCTGACTCAGCTCCTCCTTGGTAGCTCTCAAAGCCGATTGGGCATTCTTGGTTTATGGCGGCCTTCTTTAGGCCCTCCTGTTCCGCTTGATGCTCTTTTTCGAGAACCTCGCAGCGATCGGTAGCATTCCTTAACCTTTTGGCCATCTCGGCCATCTCCTCTTTGCTTCGGCAGTGAGCAGCTCGTTCAGCTTCTAGCTCTTCGGCCGCCTTTAAAGCAGCCGCATTACTAATTCTGGCTTGGTCTTTCGCTCGGGTGAGTTCTGCCCGCAGCTCTTCCACGGCAGCGGCACCATCTGCATTAAGCATATGATTAGTAAGACATGGGCGTCAAGCTCCCTTACCAGGTGTCCGCATAGAAGTCGCATACCTTGTGACTCGTCAAACCGTTTATTGACCAGCGATGTCCGCATCCGCCTCATCAAGCCGCTTGATTCGGCATATTCATCGATCCGGCTGGCCTCGGACGCCCGCCACCTGTTTAGGAGCGGCGATATGTTCAAGCGAGATTTGATCCTCGGCACGTTGTCAATTTTGACAACATACCGAGTCTCAAGGGCTACTATCTATCTGAGCGCATTTTATATGCATAAGCGCCGACGGTACATCATTTTTTGCGTACCTCAAACCCCGTCAGTAAGCCTCTGACGGCTTCACGCAATCTGCTCTCCGCGGATGCAATTCTTTCAATCACCATACACATTAGAGCACGGTGATCTTCTGAGATAGCCGCTCGCCCGAGCAAATCCTTCAGCTCCTCCGACCGCTCACCACTTGGCGCCGGACCTTCCGCCCCCGCCGGACTTGGGGGAACCCTCTGCGACGACACCTCCGGGTCGTCCGCTTACATGAGGGTGCGACAGGTGGAGGCGTTCGCTCTCCATCATCTCCGGAAGAAGATCCTCAAGACGAGCTCTGCTGAGAAGGGCTGAGGTCCGAACTACAAGGTACAATTTCGGTTATCTTCATAAATAAATATAGGGATGTTCCTTATTTACAAGACCCCTTCGTTTTACTTACGGCTCGCTGGAGGGCTGATCCCCTTGGGGAAATAGTGCGGCTGGGTTACTTCCCAGCGCCGGACTCTCCGACGAAGACTCCCTTCCTTTCTTTGAGGCCTTGACCTCCGGATCTTCTGAAGCGGTCCTCAACTCTCCTCGGAAGGTGGGACTCTTAATCCTTCCTTCCTTGATAGCTTCCTTCGCAGAGGCAGTTGCTCCCCCGCTCCTCCCTTCGCCTTCTTCAAAAGGCGCGACCTTCAACATCTTGGTCAACATGGGATCCGGCGTGGTCTCTGGGAGGGGAGCCGGACACCTTATCAACTTTGCCTTGGCTATCCACTCCTGTTCAAGAAACGGCTCCTTTAAAGGGCATATATACATAATAAATGAATGAACAGCTTGTCCGGTTACAGGACTACTTACTTGAGCATCTGGGCGATTGCAGCTTAGTCCTGCATCCTCGGTCAAGTCCGGACACTTCTCTTGTGATCCGAAGAACAGTTTATACATCTCCACGGGCGTCGTGCCCATAAAATTTTGGAGAGCTCGTGGTCCCTCCGGATTGAATTCCCACAAGCGGAGGGCGGCGTTGTAGGGCTGAAGGCGCGGATCACCATAACCTGCGCCATCGCAACCAGATTGATCCTCTTTCCGGAGGTCTCGAATACGGCCCTGCAGCGGGGAATGTCCTTGGAAGACCCCAGTCGAGCCCTTGTTGACCCATGACGCTTGGCCGCTATGGTGGACTGGCGGAAGGCGGGGCGCCGCCCATTTGGTGCCCCTAGGAGCGGTGATATAAAACCACTCCCGTTGCCACAAGCCAAGCTCCTCTTGAAAAGAGCCCTCTGCCACGGAGCATCAACACATTTGCTTATGACCGCCCCTCCGCACTCCGCTTGCTGCCCCTTGATCATCTTTGGCTCCACCTTGAAGGTCTTGAGCCACAATCTAAAGTGAGGGGTAATATGGAGGAAAGCCTCACATACAACAATGAATGACGAGATATGGAGGATGGACTCCGGATTCAAGTCATGGAAATCAAGCCCATAATAAAACATGAGCCCCCGCACAAAGGGCTCCGTCGGGAAGCCTAAACCCCGACGGAAGTGAGACACGAACACCACGTTCTCGCCGGGCTCAGGAGTGGGAATGACCTGTCCTGGAGCAGGCAGCCTATGCAAGATCTCGCCGGTTAGATACCTGGCGTCTCGCAGCTTTAGCACGTCTTCTTCTGTAACGGAGGAAGACACCCATCGGCCATGCTGGTCGGAGCCGGACATCATTGAAAGTCCGAAGCGCCTGAATCTGAAGCTTTGGGGTGTTGGAACTCGAAGCACAGGGCGAACTCGATAGAGGGTGTAAAGAGGAGAGGGCCTTGGTCTTGTTATAAAGAGGTTGAATACCAAGAGCCCCCCCCCTCCGTGGTCGATTAGGACTCGCCTTTGATAGAGAAGGCAGGCCAACGGGCACGGTTGGATTACCCACGTTCGTATTGATGGGAATCCCGGAATAAGGGGAACACGATCTCTGCCTCGACAAGACGTGCCAAGGAAACCGCTTCGCTAAACGCGCTGAGGTGGAACAGTAAAAACAATTTGAATAAAGGCTTGGTAGTGGTGCGACGTCATGCCACAAAATATGTCAACAGATTGATCTTGTGTAATATTATTCTCTCTACGGTGGTATGTGGAATTTATTTTTGCAGAGCCGGACACTATCCTGGTGTTCACAATCTTCTATAAATTATTCGGAGGAAGAACCCGCCTTGCAACACCGAAGACAATATACGCGCCGGACTCATCGTCATTGAAGCCTGGTTCAGGGGCTACTGAGGGAGTTCCGGACTAGGGGGTGTCCGGATAGCCGAACTATCATCATCGGCGGACTCCAAGACTATGAAGATACAAGATTGAAGACTTCGTCCCGTGTCCGGATGGGACTTTCCTTGGCGTGGAAGGCAAGCTTGGCGTCTGGATATGTAGATCTCCTACCATTGTAACCGACTACGTGTAACCCTAACCCTATCCGGTGTCTATATAAACCGGAGGGTTTTAGTCCGTGGGGCGAACAACAATCATACCATAGGCTAGCTTCTAGGGTTTAGCCTCTTTGATCTCGTGGTAGATCTACTCTTGTAACACACATCATCAATATTAATCTAGCAGGACGTAGGGTTTTACCTCCATCAAGAGGGCCCGAACCTGGGTAAAACATCGTGTCCCTTGTCTCCTGTTACCATCCGCCTAGACGCATAGTTCGGGACCCCCTACCCGAGATCCACCGGTTTTGACACCGACACCTACCAAGGTTCAGTCAGTCACTGATTGGTTGTCCCCCACCTCAGTAGGAGAGATCCGCAGTTTTCTTGGACTTGCGGGATATTATCGGAGATTCATTGAGAATTTTTCCAAGATTGCGAAACCCATGACAGAGTTGTTGAAGAAAGACACCAAGTTCAAATGGACCGAGGAGTATGAAGCCAGTTTTCAGGAGTTGAAGAAACGTTTGATTACAGCCCCAGTGCTAATTCTGCCGGATATATGCAAGGATTTCCAAGTGTATTGCGATGCTTCTCGCTTAGGACTTGGAGGAGTACTTATGCAGGACAGAAGAGTTGTTTCTTATGCCTCATGTCAGCTTCGACCGCACGAATTGAATTATGCCGCACATGATTTGGAGTTAGCAGCTGTAGTGCATGAGCTTAAGACATGGAGACATTTTCTTATTGGAAACCGTTGTGATGTGTACACGGATCAAAAGAGTCTGAAGTACATTTTCACACAGAAGGAGCTGACCTCAGGCAAAGGAGATGGTTGGAGCTTATAAAGGATTATGATATGAAGTTGCATTATCATCCAGGAAAGGCCAATGTCGTAGCAGACGCTTTAAGCCGGAAAAGTTATGTCAATACCCTCGTAAGCGGAGGATTTCCAAAGGAGTTAATCGACGATCTCAGGGAGCTTCGTTTGGAGATAGTTCCTAGAGGTTTTGTTGCAACAATGGAGGTTCAGTCAACATTATTGGGAAAGATTCGAGAAGATCAAAAGGACGATAAGGAGATTGTCGAGATAAAGGAGAAAATGAGCAAAGGAAAAGCCAAAGGTTTTCGTGAGGATGAGTACGAAACCTTATGGTTTTAGGATCGTGTATATGTACACAATAATGCGGAGATCAGGAAGTTAATACTTCAAGAAGCTCATGACTCGCCATACTCGATACACCCTGGAAACACCAAGATGTATTTGGATTTGAAGGAGCGTTTCTGGTGGACTCTTATGAAGAAGGATATTGCAGAGTATGCAACAGTATGTGATGTATGTTAGAGAGTGAAGGCAGAACATTAGAAGCCAGTAGGATTAATGCAACCTATGCCGATACCCGAATGGAAGTGGGACAAGCTTGGCATGGATTTTATCACCGGATTACCCAGGACCCGATCGGGATATGATTCTATCTGGGTAGTAGTGGATCGTTTGACCAAAGTGGCTCACTTTATCCCAGTGAAAACCACCTATACGAGTGCGAAGTTGGCAATGATATATATGACCAGGATTGTTTGTCTGCATGGAGTTCCGAGGAACATCGTATCAGATAGAGGAACACAATTCACCTCGAAGTTTTTGAATCAGCTACACCAGACTTTGGGTACCAGGCTAGAGTTCTGTAAAGCCTTTCATCCGCAGACAGATGGACAGACCGAGAGAGTCAATCATATTCTGGAGGACATGTTGAGAGCCGGTGCATTAGATTATGGATCCAGTTGGGATGATAATTTGCCGTACGCGGAGTTCTTATACAACAACAGTTATCAAGCTAGTATGAAGATGGCACCTTTCGAAGCTTTGTATGGGAGAAGGTGTAGGACACCGTTAATGTGGGATGAAGTTGGAGACCGATGATACGTCTCCAACGTATCTATAATTTATGAAGTATTCATGCTATTATATTATCTGTTTTGGATGTTTATGGGCTTTACTAAACACTTTTATATTATTTTTGGGACTAACATATTAACTGGAGGCCCAGCCCAAATTGTTGTTTTCTTGCCTATTTAAGTGTTTCGAAGAAAAGGAATATCAAACGGAGTCCAAACAGAATGAAACCTTGATACGTCTCCAACGTATCAATAATTTTTTATTGCTCCATGATATATTATCTATTGTTTTGGACTATATTGGGCTTTATTTTCCACTTTTATATTACTTTTTGGACTAACCTATTAACCGGAGGCCTAGCCCAGAATTGCTGTTTTTTTGCCTATTTCAGTGTTTCGAAGAAACGGAATATCAAACGGAGTCCAAACGGAATGAAACCTTCGAACGTGATTTTCTCATCGAGATAAGACCGTGAGACTTGGACCCTCCGTCAAGAAAGCCACGAGGCGGTCACGAGGGTGGAGGGCGCCCCCCCTAGGGCGCGCCCCTACCTCATGGGCCCCTCGAGGCTCCACCGACGTACTTCTTCCTCCTATATATACCTACGTACCCCAACAGATCAGATACGGAGCCAAAAACCTAATTCCACCGCCGCAACTTTCTGTATCCACGAGATCCCATCTTGGGGCCTGTTCCGGAGCTCCGCCGGAAGGGGATTCCACCACGGAGGGCTTCTACATCAACATCATAGCCTCTCCGATGAAGTGTGAGTAGTTTACCTCAGACCTTCGGGTCCATAGTTAGTAGCTAGATGGCTTCTTCTCTCTTTTTGGATCTCAATACAATGTTCTCACCCTCTCTCGTGGAGATCTATTCGATGTAATCTTCCTTGTGCAGTGTGTTTGTTGAGACCGATGAATTGTGGGTTTATGATCAAGATTATCTATGAGCAATATTTGAATCTTCTCTGAATTCTTTTATGTATGATTGGTTATCTTTGCAAGTCTCTTCGAATTATCCGTTTGGTTTGGCCAACTAGATTGGTAGTTCTTGCAATGGGAGAAGTGTTTAGCTTTGGGTTCAATCTTGCGGTGTCCTTACCCAGTGACAGAAAGGGTTGCAAGGCACGTATTGTGTTGTTGCCATCGAGGATAACAAGATGGGGTAGTTATCATATTGCATGAATTTATTCCTCTACATCATGTCATCTTGCTTAAGGCGTTACTCTAGATGCATGCTGGATAGCGGTCGATGAGTGGAGTAATAGTAGTAGATGCAGGCAGGAGTCGGTCTACTTGTCTCGGACGTGATGCCTATATACATGATCATACCTAGATACTCTCATAACTATGCTCAATTACATCAATTGCTCAACAGTAATTCGTTCACCCACCGTAAAATACCTATGCTCTTGAGAGAAGCCACTAGTGAAATCTATGGCCCCCGGGTCTATTTCCATCATATTAATCTTCCTACGCTTTATTATTGCTTTGCTCTTTACTTTGCTTTTTATTTTACTTTGCATCTTTATACCAAAAATACCAAAAATATTATCTATCATCTCTATCAGATCTCACTCTCGTAAGTGACCGTGAAGGGATTGACAACCCCTATTCGCGTTGGTTGCGAGGAGTTATTTGTTTTGTGTAGGTTCGAGGGACTTGTGCGTGGTCTCCTACTGGATTGATACCTTCGTTCTCAAAAACTGAGGGAAATACTTACGCTCCTCTGCTGCATCATCCTCTCCTCTCTGGGGGAAACCAACGCAAACTCAAGACGTAGCAAACCTTTGGGAGAGTTATTTTTGGAACAGAAGCAATCCAGGAGACTTGGAGTAGACGTCAGGGAAGCTTCAAGGTGGCCACGAGGCAGGGAGGCGCGCCAGCCCCCCTGGGCGCGCCCCCACCCTCGTGGGCCCCTTGTGGCTCCCCTGACCGACTTCTTTCGCCTATATATATCCATATACCCTACAAACATCGTAGAACAGAATAGATTGGGAGTTCCGCCACCGCAAGCCTCTGTAGCCACCAAAAACCAACCAGGACCCAATTCCGGCACCCTGCCGGAGGCGGTATCCCTCACCGGTAGCCATCTTCATCATCTCGGTGCTCTCCATGACGAGGAGGGAGTAGTTCACCCTCGGGGCTGAGGGTATGTACCAGTAGCTATGTGTTTGATCTCTCTCTCTCTCGTGTTCTTGAGGTGATACGATCTTGATGTATCGCGAGCTTTGCTATTATAGTTGGATCTTATGATGTTTCTCCCCCTCTACTCTCTTGTAATGGATTGAGTTTTCCCTTTGAAGTTATCTTGTCGGATTGAGTCTCTGAGGATTTGAGAACACTTGATGTATGTCTTGCATGCGCTTATCTGTGGTGACAATGGGATATTCACGTGATCCACTTGATGTATGTTTTGGTGATCAACTTGCGGGTTCCGCTCGTGAACTTATGCATAGCGGTTGGTACACGTTTTCATCTTGACTCTCCGGTAGAAACTTTGGGGCACTCTTTGAAGTTATATGTGTTGGTTGAATAGATGAATCTGAGATTGTGTGATGCATATCGTATAATCATACCCACGGATACTTGAGGTGACATTGGAATATCTAGGTGACATTAGGGTTTTGGTTGATATGTGTCTTAAGGTGTTATTCTAGTACGAACTCTTGAATAGATCGATCCAAAAGAATAACTTTGAGGTGGTTTCGTACCCTACAATAATCTCTTCGTTTGTTCTCCGCTATTAGTGACTTTGGAGTCACTCTTTGTTGCATGTTGAGGGATAGTTATATGATCCAATTATGTTATTATTGTTGAGAGAACTTGCACTAGTAAAAGTATGAACCCCAGGCCTTGTTTCCTAGCATTGCAATGCCGTTTACACTCACTTTTACCACTTGTTACCTTGCTATTTTTATATTTTCGGATTACAAAAACCTATATCTACCATCCATATTGCACTTGTATCACCATCTCTTCGCCGAACTAGTGCACCTATACAATTTACCATTGTATTGGGTGTGTTGGGGACACAATGAGACTCTTTGTTATTTGGTTGCGAGGTTGCTTGAGAGAGACCATCTTCATCCTATGCCTCCCACAGATTGATAAACCTTAGGTCATCCACTTGAGGGAAATTTGCTACTGTCCTACAAACCTCTGCACTTTGAGGCCCAACAACGTCTACAAGAAGAAGGTTGTGTAGTAGACATCAAGTAGTTTCTGGCGCCGTTGCCGGGGAGGTGAGTGCTTGAAGGTATATCTTTAGATCTTGCAAACGAATCTTTTAGTTTCTTGTTTTATCACTAGTTAAGTTCATAAAAGAAAATTAAAAAATGGAATTGAGGGTGCCTCATATGCTTCATCTTTTTAGTATCTTTCATGAAAATAAGGATTCCGATAATTGTGCTCAATTGCTAGAGGAAGAATGCATTAGAATGTTTGGCACTAAATCTTTGAATGATGAGCATGATTGCAATGTTGTTAGTATGAACTCTTTGAATATCCATAGTACTAATGATGATTGCACTAGTCATGATGAAAATGTCTCTTATAAGCATGTCAAATTTTGTGGAGTGCATAGAGTTTGCAAGTACACACCAAATAGGGAAGATAGATTTTGCAAGAGGCATAAGTATTTAGAAACCAAATGGCTGCAAGAAAGGCTAGATGTTTGTGCTGAAAATTTAAAATATCTTTGCCACACTTGTGAACTTTGCAATGAACATGGTCATTCAAATCTCCAATGCAAATTGTTTCATGATCGAATCGTGTCCAAAAATTGTGATGACTTGATTTCCCTTGCACATCATAATGAACTGAGTTTGCTTTTGGGTTATGAAGAAATGAAACGTATAACTAAGCATATTCCAGAATGTAACCTTGAGAAATTCCTCGAAATTGATCTAGAAGAAATTTTTATGTATTGTGCGGTGAATTGCATTGAAAATCCTGATATTGCCAATTACATAAAGAAAAGAAAACAAATAGAAGATGAAGAGAATACTAATGAAAGCGAAGAGGCTTCCCAATATCCTCCTATTGTTTCTTATGATGAATCAGGTAACGAGGAGGAGCCTTCTATTCAACCAATCTCATTAATAAGTAGCCCAGAAAAGAGAGTTAAACCCACACATGATGTGAAGAAGAAAAAGAAAAGAAAGAGAAGCAAAGGTAGAAAGGTATCCCTCCCAAATGATGTTGCTCCTATTACTTATTGTGATGATGATAATTGCTATACCATTGGTGCTATTCATACTATTAATGATGAGAGTGATTATGCTTATGATATGAAAAGGCCCAAGCTTGGGGATGCTATGTTTGATGAGAATGACATGTTTGAGAATATATTTGCTGCAATTAATGTTTGTCCCAAGCTTGGGGATGCTACATTTAATGAAGATGATATTTTTAGCCTCCCAAGTTTCGATGAGCAAATTTATTATAATGATAGCATGCCTCCTATTTATGATGGTTATATTGATGAAAGTGGATTTGGAAGAGTGTCGACTTTAGGAAGTAATGATCCCACTATTTTGGAGGGTGTTGAATCTATAATATTTATGAAAGTGGCTTTGGAGAGGTCATGACTTTATTTAGTGATGAATCCACTATTTTGGAAGAGGTTTCAATTGATTATGATGAGAACAAAGTTGCTACTTATGATGATTATTGCGTCTTATGCTATAAAAAGTAGTGATGATTATATTTATAAAACTTGTCATGATTATGATTACCCTTTTTCTGAACATTACTCCTTTAATGTGGAAACAATTTATAGTATTCGAGTTTCTTATGATACTCCCACTATTCCGAATGAGAAGAATTTTGCTTATGTGGAGAGTAATAAAATTTCTATGCTTGTAGATCATGGAACGAATTCTTTAGGTGCTGGTTATATTGTTGAATTCATTCATGATGCTACTGAAAATTATTATGAGGGAGGAACATATGCCTGTAGGATTGCAATAATATCAAGTTTCCTCTCTATGTGCTTAAAGTTTTGAAGTTATGCTTCTTTTGCCTTCCTATGCTAGTTGATTATTGTTCCCATAAGTTGTCTGCTCACAAAATCCCTATGCATAGGAAGTGGGTTAGACTTAAATGTGCTAGTCATATTCTTCATGATGCTCTCTTTATGTTTCAATTCTTATCTTTAATTTATGTGAGCATCATTGAAATCATCATGCCTTCCTAGGGGCGTTAAACGTTAGCGCTTGTTGGGAGAGAACCCAATATTTACCCCTATTGTTTTTGTGTGTTCACATGATTTAGATACTGTAGTAATCATGTTTTATAGCTTTTGTTTCAATAAAGTGCCAAGTAGAACCTTTGGGAAGACTTGGGTGAAGTCTTTATGATCTTGCTTTAAAAAATAGAAACTTTAGCGCTCACGAGATGTGCTGCCACTTTTTACTGTAGAGTGCTTTTAGGTTGATTATTTTTCCAGATGATTAATAGATAAATTCCTCACGTCCACCAATTTATTTCAAGATTTTTGGAGTTCCAGAAGTATATGTTTGATACAGATTACTACAGACTGTTCTGTTTTTGACAGATTCTGTTTTCATTGTGTTGTTTGCTTATTTTGATGAATCTATGAGTAGTATCGGAGGGTATGAACCATAGAGAAATTGGAATACAGTTGATATTACACCAATATGAATTTAGAATGATTTCACAACAGTACCTAAGTGGTGATTTATTTCTTATACTAACGGAGCTTATGAGTTTTCTGTTGAGTTTTGTGTTGTGAAGTTTTCAAGTTTTGGGTAAAGATTCGATGGACTATGGAATAAAGAGTGGCAAGAGACTAATCTTGGGGATGCCCAAGTCACCCCAAGGTAATATATAAGGACAACCAAGAGCCTAAGCTTGGGGATGCCCCGGAAGGCATCCCCTTTTTCGTGTTCGTTCATCGGTAACTTTACTTGGAGCTATATTTTTTATTCACCACATGATATGTGTTTTGCTTGGAGCGTCAATTTATTTTATTAGGATTTTCTTGCTGTTATTTAGAACAATGTTTTGCATCTTTTATTTCAATAAAAGTGGCATTGATAGCCTTTACTTTGCCTATTTTACAAGTCTTCATGTTGCTGTTTGAAAACAGAAAGTTTACAACTGTTGCAAAAATTCCCTAGAAAAGTCAGAATGTGATAAAATGTTTAAACCTTTTCCATAATAAGCTCTGATAAATTTACTACAGTGGGAATTTTATTTCATAATTTTTAGATCTAGGTAAGTATGGATCTTGCTGCATTCTTTACATACTGTCCTGTTTAGGCATATTGCTGTTATGTTTGCATTGTTTGCATATGTTTGCTTCTTTAATGATTCTATTTGAGGATAGGACTATTAAATATGCAGAGGCATTTAGTATGAAATGTCGAATAATAATTTTAGTGATTTGCTACAGTAGAGTATGATAAGGTTTTTGCATTGGTTTATACTAACTTATCTCACGAGTCCTTGTTGAGTTTTGTGTGGATGAAGCTTTTGAGATTTAGGGAGACCGTGATATGAGAGGAATTAAGGAGACACAAAATTATGTAGGGTGGGACCCTACGTGTATGATCTTTCACGTTGGAGCGGATCCTACGGTGAATCACGAAGAACACGCGGAAGAACAAGAAGAAAACACGGAGGAAACGAGAGAGAAATCACTCAACCGACAAGAGGTCAATCACACAAGTGCTAGATCGATGAACACAAAGGGAGATACATGATTCAAAGTCAATAAAGGACGATACAAACGGTAGCCGTTCTTCTCCGTGAGGAGGTCTTGATGGGGTCCACCCTAGAAGGGGGTCTTGAATCCGCTTGGGGGATCTTCTCCGGAGAGGTCCTGATCTCGGTGGAGAAGTAGCCAAGTGGATGAGCAAAGGCTCTCACACAAGAATATGAGCTAATCCAATGCTAACCTTAACTAGGAGGAGGGTGGAGGAGTATATATAGTCATGGGCCACGAAGGGGTAAGTGAAGGGGTACATGGGCTGCGGCCCAACACGCTGTGCGCAGACAGGCGTCGGACGTCCGGACCTCTTCGGACATCCGTAGATTCGGATCGGGTGCGCTTCGGTCGGACGTCCGGAGGGGGCCGGTCGTCCGGAGGCTCGCGGGGTCCCGGACGTCCGGATTTCTTCGGATGTCCGCAGATTCGGTTCGGTGGTCGCTGGCACGGTCGTCCGGAGGGGGCCGGTCGTCCGAGCTCGGGAGTCGTCGGACGTCTGGTCCTGGTCGGACGTCCGGCCAGCTTTCAGGCAGCTTCTTTTCTTGGTCCGTGTACTTGGTGTCCTCGCCGTCTTGTCCATGGTCTTCCTCCTTGTTCCTGGTCATGCATAGCACATATATTTGAGGTAGTAACCATGTCTCACATGTGGGAAGTGAAGGTTAGGAGAGGAGCGAGTTCACCTTCTGTCCAATGGCGTTTGTTCGAGGTCTCGTCATATGTCCACTTGGGGCTTGGAGAGTAGTGGGAGTGTACATGGGGATGAACGTGGGATGCTCCGCATCATCTCCCCCTTGGGAAAGATCCGACCTCGGATCGTGATCCTCATCACCATGGAAGCGGTTGTCGAGACGGACTTGTAGTTGGACGAAGTTGAAGACATGGAGCAATCCAAGTAGTCCAAGGTGTCGCCGGAGTGATAGACATGCAAAAGAGCAAACACAAGCAACACTCGAAAATACAATGGTTAACGCACACAAAGTGTCCATCATGTAAGAATGAGTCCGTCCAAAGGAATTGTTGATGACAAGGCATGAAATGCTTATCCAAATGATGTAAAATGACATGTAAAGCATTCATGAGAGAAAATTCATGCATTGGGACAACAAAGGTGTCGTGAATGTGATCAATGCAACCACGGTGCAAAATAATGTCATAGTGAGACGGTTTATCAATAGCATGAATATGGCAATGGATGCTCAATATGATTATGTTATCATGCAATTGATGGTAGGCAATATGATCATGATGTATGAATATGCCATCAAGAAAGATCACAAAAAATTTGCCAAGAAAATGCACATGCTCATATATCATGGATGACATGGGAATAGGTGCAACAAGACAAGCATAATGTGAGTCAATCCATGCATGGGGTGCAAATTTGTCATGGGTGGTGTTGTACCATAGCTCGATGTCGTGGCACTCCTCAACTTGAAGGTCCATAGGGTCCATCTCCAATGTCGGTCCTCCATCCAATATATGTATCATGTAGAAAAGAAGAAGGAAACAACAATGAAAGAATGACCCATCCAATATGTGTATTTGAGGATGGCTCAAAGGGAAGGAAGTCACCTTTAGGAGGTTCTCAAGGATGATGGAGTTGTGCATCTTGTATGCCTTCACATAAGCAAGTTGTCTCGTGATGTTACCGCCTTGTGAATCCTTCAAAATGAAAGAACATGACAAACACTCGGAAAAACAAATGAGGTTAGCGGAAGTGCAAAACCTAACATTCGTGTGGTAAAATACCCAACAAGTGTTCTCATCATTCATATCATAAGAAAATACAAGGGAGCGTTTCATAGTATGGAGGCATATGATGCAAGAACAACCAAATGCAATAGGCGCAATCAAACAAGCATGCATCACAAGTAATATGTCAAAGTCTCCAAGATCAATAATCATAGTATGGTTGCACTCAATACAAGTGGATATGAGAGAGGCAACTAATGGACACAAGAGACAATGACCAAGATATATCATGTGAGAGGCATGAGCATATATGTCATCAACCCAAGAAAGCAAGTGATAGTGGAACATGGGTGATGCAACATAGCAAGCAATCATAGCGATCAAGTCAAGCAAGCTAGTAGTGCGAAGATGCAACATACTATAAGGAATCATGGCAAGCATGTCATATGTGCAAATAGTGGGCATGAATAATTCACATGGCATAGCACAAGCATGAAAGCAAGATATGAGAAAATTATCATCAATGTATTGGCGAGAGGCCGTATGTAAATAGCAATGGGACATCATGACTCTCCCAACACAACAATCAACAATAGCATGGGGCACATGATAATCATGGCAAAAGCAACAAGGATCTCCACCAAGCATGCAAATACACATAGGAGTAGCATAATGGTGAATCATGGGTATATGCAAGCAAGGGTCACAATTGCATGGCAAAGGCATAGAAGTAAGCATAACATGCAAAGTGAACACGATAGAATGGGCATAAGGTAACAAGTGGTAAATAGCCCAAAGCCGTGTGAGAGCCAAGTAGAAGAGATGCGCGTAGTCCTTGCGCCAAAAGGAATGGTGGGAATGAAAGTCCACGTGATCCCAAGTCATCGTTGCTCTCAAGAGCTCGTTTCGTCAACTCATGGGATTGAGATGTTGACGAGTGTATGTGGGTACCTACACAAAACAAAGACAAAGAGAAAATTGTGTGTGCGTGGTAGATGTACACATCATCCATCATGATGCATACGTGCATGTGTCGGTTAGCACAAAATAGCCAATGCTCAAATAAATGAGATGCGTGATATAGAAACATGTCATCCATCATGATAGGTTTGTTATTATGTATGGCATGATGGAGACTCAAATTGTGCAATGCATCATGAGAAATATCTAGAGCATTGTTATTCATGTAATGCATATGGTTCAAGCAATTATGGGAATCATGCAAAGTATGAAATGCATCAAGATCTCCTAATATGTATGAGGAAACTATGGGGGTCTCCTCATGAGCATTAATGGAAACATCACATGGAGAATATTGACAACATCCAAAACAATGCATATTTGGAACAATGTGATCATGGCATGGAATAGTAGACGAATTGCAAAGGAAGTAGTGCAATATCATCACAAGAGAAGCAAAAGCCAATGACCATCATCTCGTCATCTATGCCATAAGTGCAAATGGGATTTATTTTAATGGGGCATGCATAGTTACTATGTTGAGATTGAAATGAGGCAATATGGGAGATCTCACTCATAGCATATGACAAGTTCAATGGATTGTCAAACATAATGTGACCAATAGAATTTTCACATGATATCCTATGAAGCATAGCATCACAACTAGGCAGCTCAACATGCTCATCATCATATTCATCATAAATAGGTAAGTCAAGGCATGAAGAAGTTTTACTAGCATGAAGCATGGTAATAGGTGGGTCAACATCATGGGAGCAATCGATGGCAAGAGAGTCCACTAGTGGGACAAGAGAAGCACCATCACCTATGTTACCTTTGGAAGGTCGCTCATGAGTTTTAGGTGAGGTGTTGAAGATCGTCTCGTTGTCATCTTCATCTTGATGGAACCATGTGGGGGGTGCATCATCATCCACCATGGCCATCGTCGTCTCCAATGGAGGAATAGACTCGTCAAAGATAGGCATGTCGTCATGTAGGAGACCTAGCACCAAAGAAGAAAACACACTAGGAGTAGAGGTTAAGTCGTTAGAAATCATAGTGGCCTCATGTGTCGTGGTCAACTACCTCACTCACTAAGTGTTGTGGCTCACTCACTCCCTCAAGGATGCTCTCCCTCGTATGGTGGGTGGAGTCACTCAAATGGCGCTCAACCTCACATAGGATGTGTGGCATGCTCTCATGTGTGGGGCTAGTGGTGGTCACACTCATCCTCTCATAGGAAATGCTCTCAATGTCACGTATGGTGGAGTCACTCATGTCACTCATGGGGTGGTGGCTCTCCTCACATGGCAATTGGGGCATCTCGACATATGTGGGTGCCGGAGAGATGTAGGTGCAAATGTCTCCATGCTTGTCGCGTAGCTTGACTCGGAGGAGGAGTCCAATGTTGGCGCCCGTCTTCATGTTGTTGAAGAGGTTCGCTCTCGTCGCCGTGGTCGAAGGGGATGGCCCTCGCTCGACCGTCTTTTCACCGTCTTGGTGTTGGAGGCCCATATGATGTGGCACCTCATAGCTCGTCTCCATGACCGAAGGGAGTTTCCCATGCTCGGCCATCTTCCTTGAGGGGCTTCCGAAGATGGAAGTGTCGCCTCGCTTGTCGGTGGTCGCCTTGGACTTGATGAAGTCGATGTAGGCGTACACGTGGGAAGTAGGCGAAGATGCCAGACGTCCAAAGGCGAAGATGCCTTGAGAACACTTGGCGAAGATGCGAAGTGGTTGATGTAGCCGTAACCGTCTTGGTGGTGGTCGTCTCGCGGTCTTCTCTTGTGCTTATGAAGCTCGACTTGGCGTGAAGTAGGGCTTGTTGGGACTTGTGCATTTGCGCTTGTGGAGCATCTTCATGATGATGATGTCGTTGTAGATGTGGTTTGTCGTCGTCGTGCACATGATGCTTGGAGGTGACTTGCCCTTCATGACGATATTGATCACGAACGTGATGGTGGTCGCCATGTAGATGTGGACGAGGACGATTTGCACTTGCATATTTTTCGCGCTCCGAAGTCTTGTGGCTTGAATGTCGCCGCCTTGAAGATGAGGAAGGGGAAGAAGACTTGATCAAGGCCCGAATCTCCTCCATCCTTGCATCTTGCTCCTCTTTATGTTCGGCAAGCTTCTTGTCGAAGTAGTCCCTTCTCCTTGCTTCGGAGTGATGAATGTCGATGGAGATGTTCTCGATGCGCTCTCGCAATCTTGATTGTGTGCCTTGCACTTGTCGTTGTAGATCAAAGAGAGACGCTTTGGTGATGTAGTTGTTCACGCCGTCGTTGTTGTCGAAGACCGGAGATGAAATGCCTTGCCTATCCATCACAAGACTCGAGCAAATATGAGTGGGAGAAAGAGAAGAACTTATACCAATGTACCTTGACCGATGTTGACAATGAATCAAGTTCACTCAAATGCGGACAATGAAATAGCACTATTGGTACCAATCCTTGTCGGTTCTCACACCTACACAAGTAAAGCTTATGGAGGAGCTCGGTGAGGATAGTGGCACAAAAATTTAATGCAAAATGTTAGCAAGAGTCAATAATGTTGAAAGAGATTCACAAATTCGCAAGAGAAACAAATGGACCAATAGCAAAGAATGGCACACAGAAACACACACACGGATAGATAAATGGGGTCGTGCAACCAAGGAATGAGCACAAAATGTGGAATCCACGGAAAACGCTCGTGTTGCACAACTCAAGAGAGACGCTAGCACGATTGCTCAATAGGCGGATACGACACTTGTGCACAACCTATAAGATGCAAAATGGATAAACTTCTATCCCAAGTATGCTATGTATGTATGGTTTCCGGTGTTTCTCTCAAGATGATCCAAGATGATCGGATATGACAATCTTATATGCAATGTGGTATGATGCTATGGCACTTGCTTACAAGCTTCTTTGCTCTCTTTCTTTTGCTTAAAAGCTTTATTCTCTTTTTTTTTGTATGGCCACTTTGCACAATGCACAAACCAAGATAGAAATTGTGTATATGCGGGAACAAACTTGAGACACAATGGATGATATGATACCAATATGATATGGTATGGTATGTAATGGAAGGTATGATCACTAATGTGCACAAGTAACGCAAAAGTAAGGCTAGGGGTTAACAATGCAAAAGCAAGGGAATATACAATGGAGGGATACCACGATACCAAGATGATATGGAGGTTACCGTCCGGCGATGATGAGTAGCGGTGTTCTTGATGTAGATACCAAGATGATGGAGACTCGTCCCTAAGTAGCGAAACACCTTAGGAAACGGAAAAACCGCGAACTCAAAATCTCAAACGTCAAATGTCAAAATGGTGGTAGCGGGAATGCGGTGGTGGTTTGCACTTGGCAATGCGGAAGTGGAATGATGGGCTATATCGTGTCGGAGTTGAAGTTTCCATCCCTAAGTGGCAGAAACACCTTAGGAGACTCGAATCACAACTCGAAAAAGCTCAATCAACAATTGGGTTAAGTTGGGGGTGGTTGAAGTGTATGGTGGGCAAGGTTATGTGGAAGTGGTGGTGGTGGTTGATGAAGAAGCAATCGTCCCTAAGTAGCGAAACACCTTAGGAGACTCGAATCACTACTCAAGCAACCACTAATGCTATGGGGAAGAAAATTGGTTAGGTTGCGGAAGTCGGTGGTGGTGGTTATGCGGAGGATGTGGCGGAAGCACTAGGCAAAGATGCCAAAGTTCACAAAATTTGATGGAGTCAAATGATTTTGGTGGTATTTTTGTTGGAAGGGGGATGTCAAGAGCTTTTCAACGAGCTAAAGAACGTCAAAATCGGAGTTCGGATGAATTAGTTATGGACAAAACAAAAATCAGCGAAGTCTGAAACTACAGGTTACGGACGTCCGGAAGAGGTGGATGTCCGGAAACGTCGGAAATCCGTAAATTCGGTGCGGGTTAGGGGTTCCAGTCGTCCGGAAAAAGGTCGGACGTCCGGTCGTTCCTGGGGCTCCGGACGTCCGTAACACGTCGGTCGTCCGGTGGGTCGGGGTCAACGCGAGATGCGAGTTTCGGGACGCGATTTTGGGCGGAATTTGGGGATTTTGGGGTCCAAATTGAGGAGATTTTGTGGATGGAAAGTGGGGAAACTTGGGGAGATGCTAGATCCACTCGAAACCAAGCAAATCCATGGATCAAAATCAACAAAACATCATCAAAACTAACAAATCACAAAAAAAAAATTGGGGCTATTTTTGGTGGGGATTTTCGAATTTAGGACGAAATCAACAAAATCAAGCTAGAAAAAGAGGGGTAGGGGCTCCAAAAACGTGATCAACCTAAGCTCTGATCCATAGATGATGTAGGGTGGGACCCTACGTGTATGATCTTTCACATTCGAGCGGATCCTACGGTGAATCACGAAGAACACGCGGAAGAACAAGAGGAAAACACGGAGGAAACGAGAGAGAATTCACTCAACCGACAAGAGGTCAATCACACAAGTGCTAGATCGATGAATACAAAGGGAGATACATGATTCAAAGTCAACAAAGGACGATACAAACGGCAGCCGTTCTTCTCCGTGAGGAGGTCTTGATGGGGTCCACCCTAGAAGGGGGTCTTGAATCCGCTTGGGGGATCTTCTCCGGAGAGGTCCTGATCTCGGTGGAGAAGTAGCCAAGTGGATGAGCAAAGGCTCTCACACAAGAATATGAGCTAATCCAATGCTAACCTTAACTAGGAGGAGGTGGAGGAGTATATATAGTCATGGGCCGCGAAGGGGTAAGTGAAGGGTACATGGGCTGCGGCCCAACACACTTTGTCTTGTGCAGACAGGCGCCGGACATCCGGAGGGTCCCGGTCGTCCGGAGGCTCGGGAAGGTCCGGACGTCCGGTGCTCTTCGGACTTCCGTAGATTCGGCTCAGGTGCGCTTCGGTCGGACGTCCGGAGGGGGGCCGGTCGTCTGGAGGCTCGCGGGGTCCCCGACGTCCGGGTTCTTCGGATGTCCGCAGGTTCGGTTCGGTGGTCGCTGGCACGGTCGTTCGGAGGGGGCCGGTCGTCCGGAGCCTGGGAGTCATCGGACGTCCGGTCCTGGTCGGACGTCCGGCCGCTGTAGCTTCGGGCAGCTTCTTTTCTTGGTCCGTGTACTTGGTGTCCTCGCCGTCTTGTCCATGGTCTTCCTCCTTGTTCCTGGTCATGCATAGCACATATATTTGAGGTAGTAACCATGTCTCACATGTGGGAAGTGAAGGTTCGGAGAGGAGCGAGTTCACCTTGTGTCCAATGGCGTTTGTTCGAGGTCTCGTCATATGTCCACTTGGGGCTTGGAGAGTAGTGGGAGTGTACATGGGGATGAACGTGGGATGCTCCGCATCACAAAAGATCAATCTTGGGGATGCCCAAGGCATCCCAAGATAAGATTTTAAGAAGTCTCAAGCGTCTAAGCTTCGGGATGCCCCGGTTGGCATCCCAACTTTCTTCTTTGACAACTATCGGTTAGTATCGGTTGATCCTAAGTTTTTGCTTCTTCACGTGATGTTTGCTATTCTTAGAATGTCATTTTATTTTGTTTTGCTTGTTGTTTGAATAAAATATCAAGATCTGAAATTCTTAAATGAGAGAGAGAGAGAGTCTTCACATAGCTACATAATTATTTAACTACTCATTGATCTTCACTTAAATCTTTTTGGTGTAGTTTGTCATTTACTCGTGTGCTTCACTTATATCCTATGAGGAAATAGTTGAATGATTTGAATATCACAAATCTTAAATTATATATGTTTTATATGCTTATCCCGTGGGGAGTAATGACTTCACATATAAGAAGTAGAGGTGGTAAATTTATTGAAGGTTAGCAAACATTGTATTGGTAACTTGAACAATTCATGAAAGAATATTGAGGGAAGAGAGATTTCACATATAAATATACTATCTTGGACATCTTTTGTAATTGTGATCACTCATTAAAATATGACATGTTAAAAGGTTGATGTTGGACAAGGAAGACAACGTAATGGGTTATGTTTTCTTATATCTGAAATAAAGTATATTGTCATGGATCATTCAACATGCTGAGCTTGCCTTTCCCCCTCATGCTAGCCAAATTCTTTGCACCAAGTAGAGATACTACTTGTGCTTCCAAACATCCCTTAAACCAGTATTGCCATGAGAGTCCACCATACCTACCTATGAATTGAGTAAGATCCTTCAAGTAAGCTGTCATCGGTGCATGCAATAAAAAATTGCTCTCTAAATATGTATGATCTATTAGTGTGGAGAAAATAAGCTCTATACGATCTTGTGATGTGGAAGCAATAAAAGCGATAGACTGCATAATAAAGGTCCCTATCACAAGTGGCAATATAAAGTGACGTTCTTTCGCATTAAGATTTTGTGCATCCAACTATAAAAGCGCATGACAAGCTCTGCTTCCCTCTGCGAAGGGCCTATCTTTTATTCTTGTCTTCTACCTTATGCAAGAGTCATGGTGATCTTCACCCTTCCTTTTTACATTTTATCCTTTGGCAAGCACATTGTGTTGGAAAGATCCTGATATATATATCCAATTGGATGTAAGGCATCATGAACTATTATTGTTGACATTACCCTTGAGGTAAAAGGTTGGGAGGCGAATCTATAAGCCCCTACCTTTCCCTACGTCTGATTAAAACTTTGAACCCATAAATATCGCGTGAGTGTTAGCAATTGTGAACGACTAAATGATAGTTGAGTATGTGAAGTTTGCTGAATCAAAGCTCTAACATAGACTCTTCCTGAAAATAAGATGAATTGTAATTGTTTGATGACTAATAACACGGTTTGTTAGTTTTCAAGAAAGTTTATGATCTATACTTTAACATGTGAATAGTTTGTTACTCGATCATGAAAAGTTCTATGAGTTGAGCTACTGTTATGACATATGACGATGCTAGAAAAGGTGATTGAAATTATCATTGATGAAACTTGTGCACCTGCTAGCATTCACACTTCATAAATTATCTCTTTTATCATTTACCTACTCGAGGACGAGCAAGAATTAAGCTTGGGGATGCTGATACGTCTCCAACGTATCTATAATTTATGAAGTATTCATGCTATTATATCATCTATGTTGGACGTTGATGGGCTTTACTAAACACTTTTCTATTATTTTTGGGACTAACCTATTAACCGGAGGCCCAACCCAAATTGCTGTTTTCTTGCCTATTTCAGTGTTTCGAAGAAAAGGAATATCAAACGGAGTCCAAACGGAATGAAACCTTCGGGAGAGTTATTTTTGGAACGGAAGCAATCCAGGAGACTTGGAGTAGACGTTAGGGAAGCTTCTAGGAAGCCACGAGGCAGGGAGGCGCGCCCTACCCCCTTGGGCATGCCCCCACCCTCGTGGGCCCCTCGTGGCTCCCCTGACTGACTTCTTTCGCCTATATATATCCATATACCCTAAAAACATTGGGGAGCAGAATAGATCGGGAGTTCCGCCGATGCAAGCCTCTGTAGCCACCAAAAACCAATCGGGACCCTATTCCGGCACCCTGCCGGAGGGGGGATCCCTCACCATCTTCATCATCCCAGCGCTCTCCATGACGAGGAGAGAGTAGTTCAATCTCGAGGCTGAGGTTATGTATCAGTAGCTATGTGTTTGATCTCTCTCTCTCTCTCTCTCTCTCTCTCTCTCGTGTTCTTGAGGTGATACGATCTTGATGTATCGCGAGCGTTGCTATTATAGTTGGATCTTATGATGTTTCTCATCCTCTACTCTCTAGTAATGGAGTGAGTTTTCCTTTGAAGTTATCTTATCGGATTGAGTCTTTAAGGATTTGAGAACACTTGATGTATGTCTTGCATGTGCTTATCTGTGGTGACATTGGGATATTCACGTGATCTACTTGATGTATATTTTGGTGATCAACTTGCGGGTTCCGCTCGTCAACTTATGCATAGGGGTTGGCACACGTTTTCGTCTTGACTCTCCGGTAGGAACTTTGGGGCACTCTTTGAAGTTCTATGTGTTGGTTGAATAGATGAATCTGAGATTGTGTGATGCATATCGTATAATCATACCCACGGATACTTGAGGTGACATTAGGGTTTTGGTTGATATGTGTCTTAAGGTGTTATTCTAGTACGAACTCTTGAATAGATCGACCCGAAAGAATAACTTTGAGGTGGTTTCGTGCCCTACAATAATCTCTTTGTTTGTTCTCCGCTATTAGTGACTTTGGAGTGACTCTTTGTTGCATGTTGAGGGATAGTTATATGATCCAATTATGTTATTATTGTTTAGAGAACTTGCACTAGTGAAAGTATGAACCCTAGGCCTTGTTTCCTTGCATTGCAATACCGTTTACAATCACTTTTACCACTTGTTACCTTGCTATTTTTATATTTTCAGATTACAAAAACCTATATCTACCATCCATATTGCACTTGTATCACCATCTCTTCGCCGAACTAGTGCACCTATACAATTTACCATTGTATTGGGTGTGTTGGGGACACAAGAGACTCTTTGTTATTTGGTTGCAGGGTTGCTTGAGAGCAGGGGCGGGCCCACTTCAATATGGGTATTCAGTTGAATACCCATTAATTTTGCACAAAAAACTATGTTTATACAGTATATATCATGTGTACGTACGATGAAAAACGAAATCGATACAGCAAAACCTGATGCCTAAGCATTTTAGCCCAAAAACAAAGGCTAGCCCACCTCCCTCACCACCACGATATGGCCCACTGGCCCAAACCGCTGCACGCTGCAGCATACATCCATCCATCGATCGTGCAGTTCGCTTCCCTAATCTGACAACTCCCACGAGGGGAGACACCTGCCTTCCCCAATTTTATTTGCAGCCGGCCATCGTTGCTAATTGCATCACCTGATCCCACGCGCAGACGGCGGCGCTGGCAGGCAGACACACCCGTCCATATTTCAGCGGCATCCATCCCTTGGCCCTCACAGCCTCGTTACATCTGATTTTTATCTCGTCAACAAAGCGAAGGCCTCAGACAACGGAGGCTCCCTCGGATTCCAATATTTCAAAGCCAAAGGTTCAACTATATTTAAGCTCTAATTGAAAACTAGATGTATTCTTTTTCTTTTTGCGGGAAGAAAACTAGATGTATTCATGTCTCTCAAATACGTCAATCCTCTGAGAGTTAATATTAGACTTGCTCCTCCAATTACAAGTTAAAGATGGGGACATATCACTCATTTTCAAAGCATAAATGATCAAAAATTTCTGATGTAATTTTTAAGATTTCTTATCATGTGCTCTTTTCCATCATCCATACATTTGCTCATTTCTATCATCCATACATTTTATGTGGTATACCACTCAGTATTTTATATGTTGAAAAATATGAAGTTATGATCAATTATTAATCTATTATATTTATTATATTATATTGTATGTTTTGTATATTATTCAATTACTGTAATATGGTGCTATAATCAATTGTACATGCCAAAAACAAGGCTTTGGGCTTTTGAGAATAGTCTTTCAAATTTTGAATACACACTCTTCACATCCTGGGCCCGCCCCTACTTGAGAGAGACCATCTTCATCCTATGCTTCCCACGGATTGATAAACCTTAGGTCATCCACTTGAGGAAAATTTGCTACTGTCCTGCAAACCTCTGCACTTGGAGGCCCAAGAACGTCTACAAGAAGAAGGTTGTGTAGTAGACATCAGTGGGTGCACTACAGCCTTTCTGATAAGTATATGTGTATGACATATTGTTCATGAGAAATGATGTAGAATTTTCTGGAAAGCATAAAGGAGTGTTTGAAAGGAGTTTTTCAAAGAAAGACCCTGGTGAAACTGCTTACATATTGAGCATCAAGATCTATAGAGATAGATCAAGACGCTTGATATTTTTTTTCAATAAGTACATACCTTGACAAGTTTTTGAAGTAGATCAAAATGGAACAGTCAAAGAAAGAGTTCTTGCCTGTGTTACAAGGTGTGAAGTTGGGTAAAGACTCAAAACCCGACCACGGCAGAAAATAGAAAGAATGAAAAGTCATTCCATATGCCTCAGTCATAGGTTCTATAAAGTATGCTAAGCTGTGTACCAGACCTATTGTGTACCTCACCATGAGTTTGGCAAGACGGTACAATAGTGATCCAGGAGTGGATCACTGGACAGCGATCAAAATTATCCTTAGTGGACTAAGGAAATATTTCTCGGTTATGGAGGTGATAAAAGAGTTCGTCGTAAAGAGTTACGTCGATGCAACCTTTTGACACCGATCTATATGACTCTAAAGTCTTGATCTAGATACATATTGTAAGTGGGAGCAATTAGCTAAAGTAGCTCCATGCAGAGTATTGTAGACATAGAAATTTGCAAAATACATACGGATCTGAATGTTGCAGACCCGTAGACTAAACTTCTCTCACAAGCAAAACATGATCACTCTTTGGGTGTTAATCACATAGCGATATGAACTAGATTACTGACTCTTGTAAACCCTTTGGGTATTATTCACATGAAGATGTGAACTAATCACATAAAGATGTGAACTATTGGTGTGAAATCACATGACGATGTGAACTAGATTATTAACTCTAGTGCAAGTGGGAGACTGAAGGAAATATGCCCTAGATGCAATAATAAAGTTGTTAATTATATTTCCTCATGTCATGATAAATGTTTATTATTCATGCTAGAATTGTACTAACCGGAAACTTGGTACATGTGTGAATACATAGACAAACAGAGTGTCCCGAGTATGCCTCTACTTGAGTAGCTTGTTTATCAAAGATGGTTATTTTTCCTAGCCATAGACATGTGTTGTCATTTGATGAACAGGATCACATCATTAGAGAATGATGTGATGGACAAGACCCATCCGTTAGCTTAGCACTATGCTCATTCAGTTTATTGCTATTGCTTTCATCATGACTTATACATGTTCCTATGACTATGAGATTATGCAACTCCCGAATATCGGAGGAACACTTAGTGTGCTATCAAACGCCACAATGTAATTGGGTGATTATAAAGATGCTCTACAGGTGTCTCCGAGGGTGTTTCTTGAGTTGGCATAGATCGAGATTAGGATTTGTCACTCCGATTCTCGGAGAGGTATCTCTGGGCCCTCTCGGTAATGCTCATCACTATAAGCCTTGCAAGCAATGTGACTAATGAGTTAGTTGCAGGATGATGCATTACGGAACGAGCACAGAGACTTGCCGGTAACGAGATTGAACTAGGTATTTAGATACCGACGATCGAATCTCGGGCAGGTAACATACCGATGACAAAGGGAACAACGTATGTTGTTATGCGGTTTGACCGATAAAGATCTTCATAGAATATGTAGGAACCAATATGAGCATCCAGGTTCCGCTATTGGTTATTGACCGGAAGTGAGTCTCGGTCATGTCTACATAGTTCTCGAACCCGTAGGGTCCGCACGCTTAACGTTCGATGATGATCGGTATTATGAGTTTATGTTTTTTGATGTACTGAAGGTAGTTCGAAGTCTCGGATGTGATCACGAACATGAAGAGGAGTCTCGAAATGGTCAAGAAATAAAGATCTATACATTGTAAGGCTATGTTTGGACACCGGAAGGGTTCCAGATGAGTTCGGGCATTTACCGGAGTACCGGGGGGTTACCGAAACCCCCCGGGGAGTCGATGGGCCTTATTGGGCCTTAGTGGGAGAGAGGAGGAGGCGGCCAGGTGGAGGGCGCCCCCCCAAGCCCAATCCGAATTGGGTGGGGGCCGCCCCCCCTTTCCTTCCCTCTCTCTCCCTCTTCCTTCTTCTCCTACTCCAACAAGGGAAGGGGGGAAACCTACTCCTACTGGGAGTAGGACTCCCCCCTTGGGCGCGCCCTATGAGAGCTGACCCTCCCCTCCTCCACTCCTTTATATACGGGGGAGGGGGCACCCCAGAAACACACAAGTTGACAGTTGTCTTAGCCGTGTGCGGTGCCCCCCTCCACAGATTTCCACCTTGGGCATATCATTGTAGTGCTTAGGCGAAACCCTGCATCGGTAACTTCATCAACACCGTCACCACGCTGTCATGCTGACGTAACTCTCCCTCGGCCTCAGCTGGATCAAGAGTACGAGGGACGTCACCGAGCTGAAAGTGTGCAGATCACGGAGGTGTCGTGAGTTCGGTACTTGGATCGGTTGGATCACGAAGACGTTCGACTACATCAACCGTGTTACTAAACGCCACCGCTTTCGGTCTACGAGGGTACGTGGACACACTCTCCCCGCTCATTGCTATACATCACCTAGATGGATCTTGCATGTGCGTAGGAATTTTTTTGAATTTACTGTGTTCCCCAACACATAGGAGGGAGGCTAACCAGCCCACAAGGGGCTGGTGCGCCCCCCACAAGGGAGGAGGCCGAATTGGTTTAGGTAAGGGGGCGCCACCCCCCTTTCCTTCTCCTACTCCCTATCCTCCCCCCTTTCCACCTCCATGAGAAGGAAAAGAGGGGGTGAATCTAACTAGGACTAGGAGTCCTCGTAGGACTCCCCCCTGATGGCGCGCCCCCTAGGGCCGGCCTCCTCCCTCTCCCTCCTTTATATACGTGGGCAGGGCACCCCTTGGAGACACACCAATTGTTCCAAGCCATGTGCGGCATCTCCCTCCATGGTTTACTCCTCCGGTCGTATTCTCGTAGTAATTAGGCGAAGCCCTGCGCGGATCACATCACCATCACCGTCACCACGCCGTCGTGCTGACGGAACTCTCCCTCGACGCTTTGCTGGATCAAGAGTTCGAGGGACATCATCGAGCTGAACGTGTGCAGAACTCGGAGGTGTCGTATGTTCGGTACTTGATCGGTTGGATCATGAAGACGTTTGATTACATCAACCGCGTTGACCTAACGCTTCCGCTTTCGGTCTACAAGGGTACGTGGACACACTCTCACCTCCCGTTGCTATACATCTCCTAGATAGATCTTGCGTGATCGTAGATTTTTTTTTGAAATTGCATGCTACGTTACCCAACAGTGGCATCCGAGCCAGGTCTGTGCGTAGATGATATGCACGAGTAGAACACAAAGAGTTGTGGGCGATAATAGTCATACTGCTTACCACCAACATCTTATTTTGATTCGGCGGTATTGTTGGATGAAGCGGCCCGGACCAACCTTACATGACCACGTTTTTGAGACCGGTTCCATCGGCAGACATGCAATTTGTTTTGCATAAAGGTGGCTGGCGGGTGTCTGTTTCTCCAACTTTAGTTGAATCGAATTTGACTGTGGCCGGTCCTTGTTGAAGGTTTAAACGGCACACTCGATGAAAAATCATTGTGGTTTTGATGCGTAGGTAAGAACGGTTCTTGCTAGAGGCCCGTAGCAGCCACGTAAAACTTGCAACAACAAAGTAGAGGACGTCTAACTTGTTTTTGCAGGGCATGTGGTGATGTGATATGGTCAAGACGTGATGAGATATAAATTGTTGTATGAGATGATCATGTTTTGTAAAAGTTATCGGCAACCGGCAGGAGCCTTATGGTTGTCGCTTTATTGTATGAAATGCAACGCCATGTAATTGCTTTACTTTATCACTAAGTGGTAGCGACAGTCGTAGAAGCAATAGTTGGCGAGACGACAACGACTCTACGATGGAGATCAAGGTGTCAAGACGGTGACGATGGAGATCATGACAATGCTTTGTAGATGGAGATCAAAGGCACAAGATGATGATGGCCATATCATGTCACATATTTTGATTGCATGTGATGTTTATCCTTTATGCATCTTATTTTGCTTAGTAATGCGGTAGCATATAAGATGATACCTCACTAAATTTCAATGTATAAGTGTTCTCCCTGAGTATGCACCGTTGCTACAGTTCGATGTGCCGAGACACCACGTGATGATCGGGTGTGGTAAGCTCTACGTTCACATACAACGGGTGCAAGCCAGTTTTGCGTCGCGAGAATCTTTGGGGTTAAACTTGACGAGCCTAGCATATGCAGATATGGCCTCGGAACACTAAGACCAAAAGGTCGAATGTGAATCATATAGTAGATATGATCAACATAGAGATGTTCACCATTGGAAACTACTCCTTCTCACGTGATGATCGGACATGGTTTAGTTGATATGGATCACGTGATCATTTAGATCACTCGAGGGATGTCTATCTAAGTGGGAGTTCTTAAGTAATATGATTAATTGAACTTTAATTTATCATGAACTTAGTCCTGATAATATTTGCATATCTATGTTGTAGACCAATAGCTCGCGTATAGCTCCCCTGTTTTATTTTTTAATATGTTCCTAGAGAAAACTAAGTTGAAGATGATAGTATCAATTATGCGTACTGGGTCCGTGATCTGAGGACTATCCTCATTGTTGCACAGAAGAATTATGTCCTTGATGCACCGCTAGGTGACAGACCTATTGCAGGAGCAAATGTAGACATTATGAACGTTTGACAAGCTCGGTATGACGACTACTTGATAGTTTAGTGCGCCATGCTTTACGGCTTAGAACCGGGACTTCAAAAATGTTTTGAATGCCACCGAGCATATAAGATGTTCCAAGAGCTGAAATTGGTATTTCAGACTCATGCCCATGTCAAGAGGTATGAGACCTCTGACAAGTATTTTGCCTACAAGATGGAGGAGAATAGCTCAGCTAGTGAGCATGTGGTTAGAATGTCTGGGTACTATAATCGCTTGAATCAAGTGGGAGTTAATCTTCCAGATGAGATAGTGATCGACAAAGTTCTCTAGTCACTATCACCAAGTTACTAGAACTTCGTGATGAACTATAATATGCAAGGGATGATGAAAATGATTCCCAAGCTCTTCGCGATGCTAAAATCAGCGAAGGTAGAAATCAAGAAATAACATCAAGTGTTGAGGGTTAACAAGACCACTAGTTTCAAGAAAAAGGGCAAGGGAGAGAAAGGCAACTTAAAAATTGGCAAGCAAGTTGTCACTACCGTGAAGAAGCCCAAAGCTAGACCCAAGCCTGAAACTGAGTGCTTCTGCTACAAAGGAAATGGTCACTGGAAGCGGAACTGCCCCAAATACTTGGCGGATAAGAAGGAGGGAAAACTGAACAAAGGTATATTTGATATACATGTTATTGATGTGTACTTTACTAGTGTTCATAGTAGCCCCTCGGTATTTGATACCGGTTCAGTTGCAAAGATTTGTAACTCGAAAGAGGAGTTGCAAAATGAACAGATACTAGTTCAGGGCGAGGTGACGATGTGTGTTGGAAGTGATTCCAAGGTTGATAAGATCACCATCTCACACTCCCTTTACCTTCGGGATTAGTGTTGAACCTAAAATAAATGTTATTTGGTGTTTGTGTTGAGCATAATATGATTGGATCATGTTTATTGCAATACGGTTATTCATTTAAGTCAAAGAATAATTGTTATTCAGTTTACATGAATAAAACATTCTGTGGTCATACACCCAAGGTGAATGGTTTACTGAATCTCGATCGTAGTGATACACATATTCATAATATTGATGCCAAAAGATGCAAAGTTGATAATGATAGTGCAACATACTAGTGGGACCGCCGTTTAGGTCATATTGGTGTAAAGTGCATGAAGAAACTCCATGCGGATGGACTTTTGGAATCACTTGATTACGAATCATTTGATGCTTGCGAACCATGCCTCATGGTCAAGATGACTAAGACTCCATTCTCCGCAACAATGGAGCGAGCTACTGACTTATTGGAAATAATACATACCGATGTATGCTGACCGATGAGTGTTGAGGCCCGCGGCACGTATCCTTATTTTCTGACCTTCACAGATGATTTGAGGAGATATGGGTATATCTACTTAATGAAACACAAGTCTAAAACATTTGAAATGTTCAAAGAATTTCAGAGTGAAGTTGAGAATCATCGTAATAAGAAAATAAAGTTTCTACGATCTGATAGCGGAGGCGAATATTTGAGTTACGAGTTTGGCCTTCATTTAAAACAATGTGGAATAGTTTCACAACTCACGCCATCTGGAACACCACAGTGTAATGGTGTGTCCGAACGTCGTAACTGTACTTTCTTAGATATGGTGCGATCTATGATGTCTCTTACCGATTTACCACTATCTTTTTGGGGTTATGCATTAGAGACGGTTGCATTCACGTTAAATAGGGCACCATCTAAATCTGTTGAGACGACACCATATGAACTATGGTTTAGCAAGAAACCTAAGTTGTCGTTTCTTAAAGTTTGGGGCTGCGATGCTTATGTGAAAAAGCTTCAACCTGATAAGCTCGAACCCAAATCAGAGAAATGCGTCTCCATAGGATACTCAAAGGAAACTCTTGGGTACACCTTCTATCACAGATCCGAAGGCAAGATATTTGTTGCTAAGAATGGATCCTTTCTAGAGAAGGAGTTTCTCTCGAAAGGAGTGGGAGGAAAGTAAAACTTGATGAGGTAATTGTACCTTCTCCCGAATTGGAAAGTGGTTCATCACATAAATCAGTTCCAGTGATGCCTACACCAATTAGTGAGGAAGCTAATGATAATGATCATGAAACTTCATATCAAGTTACTACCTAACCTCGTAGGTTAACCAAAGCATTTTCTACACTAGAGTAGTATGGTAATCCTGTTCTTGAAGTCAAGTTACTAGACCATGACGAACCTACGAACTATGAGGAAGCGATGATGAGCCCAGATTCCACAAAATGGCTTGAGGCCATGAAATCTGAGATAGGATCCGTGTATGAGAACAAAGTGTGGACTTTGGTGGACTTGCCCGATGATTGATGTCTACTACACAACCTTCTTCTTATAGACGTTGTTGGGCCTCCAAGTGCAGAGGTTTGTAGGACAGTAGCAAATTTCCCTCAAGTGGATGACCTAAGGTTTATCAATCCGTGGGAGGCGTAGGATGAAGATGGTCTCTCTCAAACAACCCTGCAACCAAATAACAAAGAGTCTCTTGTGTCCCCAACACACCCAATACAATGGTAAATTGTATAGGTGCACTAGTTCGGCGAAGAGATGGTGATACAAGTGCAATATGGATGGTAGATATAGGTTTCTGTAATCTGAAAATATAAAAACAGCAAGGTAACTAATGATAAAAGTGAGCAAAAACGGTATTGCAATGCTAGGAAACAAGGCATAGGGTTCATACTTTCACTAGTGCAAGTTCTCTCAACAATAATAACATAATTGGATCACATAACTATCCCTCAACATGAAACAAAGAGTCACTCCAAAGTCACTAATAGCGGAGATCAAACGAAAATATTATGGTAGGGTACGAAACCACCTCAAAGTTATTCTTTCCGATTAATCCATTGGGCTATTCCTATAAGTGTCACAAACAGCCCTAGAGTTCGTAGTAAAATAACACCTTAAGACACAAATCAACCAAAACCCTAATGTCACCTAGATACTCCAATGTCACCTCAAGTATCCGTGGGTATGATTATACGATATGCATCACACAATCTCAGATTCATCTATTCAACCAACACATAGAACCTCAATGAGTGCCCCAAAGTTTCTACCGGAGAGTCAAGAAGAAAACGTGTGCCAACCCCTATGCATAGGTTCATGGGCGGAATCCGCAAGTTGATCACCAAAACATACATCAAGTGAATCAATAGAATAACCCATTGTCACCACGGTTATCGCACGCAAGACATACATCAAGTGTTCTCAAATCATTAAAGACTCAATCCGATAAGATAACTTCAAAGGGAAAACTCAATCCATTACAAGAGAGTAGAGGGGGAGAAACATCATAAGATCCAACTACAATAGCAAAGCTCGTGATACATCAAGACCGTATCACCTTAAGAACACGAGAGAGAGAGAGAGAGAGAGAGAGAGAGAGAGATCAAACACATAGCTACTGGTACATACCCTCAGCCCCGAGGGTGAACTACTCCCTCCTCGTCATGGAGAGCACCGGGATGATGAAGATGGCCACGGTGAGGTTCCCTCCGCAGGTGCCGAACAGGTCTGATTGGTTTTGGTGGCTCTGAGAGGCTTGCGGCGGTGGAACTCCAGATCTATTATGTTCCCCAATCGTTTTAGGGTATATGGGTATATATAGGTGAAAGAAGTACGTCAGGGGAGCCACGAGGGGCCCACGAGGGTGGAGGGCGCGCCCAGGGGGGTGGGCGCGCCCCCTGCCTCGTGCCTCCCTTGTTGTTTTCTTGACGTGGACTCCAAGTCTCCCGGGTTGCTTTCCTTCCAAAAATAACTTCTCCAAAAGATTTCATTCTGTTTCTACTCTGTTTGATATTCCTTTTCTTCGAAACACTGAAACAAGGGAAAAACAGAATCGCACCGGCTCGGGTCAATAGGTTAGTCCCAAAAATAATATAAAAGTGCATAATAAAGCCCATAAAACATCCAAGATGGATAATATAATAGCATGGAACAATAAAAAATTATAGATACGTTGGAGACGTATCAATGATCGGCAAGCCATTGATAATAAATGGATCTTCAAGAGGAAGGTGGACGCTGATGGTAGTGTTACTATCTACAAACTTGACTTGTCTCAAAAGGTTTTCGACAAGTTCAAGGTGTTGACTACGATGAGATTTTCGCACTTGTACTGATGCTTAAAGTCTGTCCGAATCATGTTAGCAATTGCCACATTTTATGAAATCTGGCAAATGGATGTCAAAACTGCATTCCTTAATGGATTTGTTGTATATGATGCAACTAGAAGATTTTATCAATCCTAAAGGTGCTAAAAAGTGTGCAAGCTCCAACGATCCATCTATGGACTGGTGCAAGCATCTCGAAGTTGGAATATACGCTTTGATGAATTGATCAAAGCATATAGTTTTATATAGACTTGCGGTGAAGCCTGTATTTACAAGAAAGTGAGTGGGATCACTACAACCTTTCTGATAAGTATATGTGAATGACATATTGTTGATCGGAAATGATGTAGAATTTTCTGGGAAGCATAAATGAGTGTTTGAAAGGAGTTTTTCAAAGAAAGACCTCGGTGAAGCTACTTACATATTGAGCATCGAGATCTAGATCAAGACGCTTGATAAGATTTTTCAAAGAGTATATACCTTGACAAGAATTTGAAGTAGTTCAAAATGGAATAGTCAAAGAAGGAGTTCTTGCCTGTGTTGCAAGGTGTGAAGTTGAGTAAGACTCAAAACCCGACCACGGCAGAAAATAGAAAGAGAATGAAAGTCATTCCCTATGCCTCGGTCATAGGTTCTATAAAGTATGATATGATGTGTACCAGACCTATTGTGTACCTTGCCATGACTTTGGCAAGGGGGTACGATAGTAATCAAGGAGTGGATCACTGGACAACAGTCAAAGGTATCCTTAGTTGCCTAAGAGGACTAAGGAAATATTTCTCGGTTATGGAGATGATAAAGAGTTCGTCGTAAAGAGTTACGTCGATGCAAGCTTTTACACCGATCCAGATGACTCTGAGTCTCAATCTGGATATATATTGAAAGTAGGAGCAATTAGCTAGAGTAGCTCCATGCAGAGCATTGTACACATAGAAAATTTACAAAATACATACAGCTCTGAATGTGGCAGACCCGTTTACTAAACTTCTCTCACAAGCAAAACATGATCACACCTTAGTACTCTTTGGGTGTTAATCACATGGCGATGTAAACTAGATTGCTGACTCTAGTAAACCCTTTGGGTGTTAATCACATGGTTATGTGAACTATTGGTGTTAAATCACATGGCAAAGTGAACTAGATTATTGACTCTAGTGCAAGTGGGAGACTGAAGGAAATATGCCCTATAGGCAATAATAAAGTTGTTAGTTTATATTTCCTTATATCATGATAAATGTTTATTATTCATGCTAAAATTGTATTAACCGAAAGCTTGATACATGTGTGAATACATAGACAAAACAAAGTGTCCCTAGTATGCCTCTACTTGACTAGCTCGTTAATCAAAGATGGCTAAGTTTCCTAACCATAGGCATGTGTTGTCATGTAATGAACGGGATCACATCATCGGGAGAATGATGTGATGGACAAGACACATTCGTTAGGTTAGCATAATGATCATTAAGTTTTATTGTTATTGCTTTCTTCATGACTTATACATATTCCTCTAACTATGAGATTATGCAACTCCCGAATACCGGAGGAACACCTTGTGTGCTAGCAAACGCCACAACGTAACTGGGTGATTATAAATATGCTCTACAGGTGTCTCCGAAGGTGTTTGTTGGGTTGGCATAGATCAAGATTAGGATTTTTCACTCCGAGTATCAGAGAGGTATCTCTGGGCCCTCTCGGTAATGCACATCACTATAAGCCTTGCAAGCAATGTGACTAATGAGTTAGTTACATGATGATGCATTACGGAACGAGTAAAGAGACTTGCCGGTAACGAGATTGAACTAGGTATGATGATACCGACGATCGAATCTTGGGCAAGTAACATACCGATGACAAAGGGAATAACGAATGTTGTCATTGCGGTTTGACCGATAAAGATCTTCGTAAAGTATGTAGGAACCAATATGAGCATCCAAGTTATGCTATTGGTTATTGACCGGAGATATGTCTCGGTCATGTCTACATAGTTCTCGAGCCCGTAGGGTCCGCACGCTTAACGTTCGACAATGATTTGTATTATGGGTTGTGTTTTGGTGACCGAAGATTGTTCGGAGTCCCGGATGAGATCACGGACATGACGAGGAGTCTCGAAATGGTCGAGAGGTAAAGATTGATATATTGGAAGGTAGTATTCAGACTCCGAAACGGTTCTGGAGTGTATCGGGTACACACCGGAGTATGGGTGGAGTTACCGGAACCCCCGGGGAAAGATATGGGCCATAGGAGGGAGGCTAACCAGCCCACAAGGGGTTGGTGCGCCCCCACAAAGGAGGAGGCCGAATTGGTTTAGGGAAGGGGGCGCCACCCCCTTTCCTTCTCCTACTCCCTCTCCTTCCCCCTTTCCACCTCCATGAGAAGGAAAAGAGGGGGGGGCAGAATCCTACTAGGACTAGGTGTCCTAGTAAGACTCCCCCTTATGGCGTGCCCCCTAGGGCCGGCGTCCTCCCTTTCCCTCCTTTATATACGTGGGCAGGGCACCCCTTGGAGACACACCAATTGTTCCAAGCCGTGTGCGGCGTCTTCCTCCACGGTTTA
Organism: Aegilops bicornis; assembly: GCA_021605145.1. Taxonomy (NCBI): domain Eukaryota; kingdom Viridiplantae; phylum Streptophyta; class Magnoliopsida; order Poales; family Poaceae; genus Aegilops; species Aegilops bicornis. The sequence continues at coordinate 659,298,683 of CM038673.1, forward strand.
CTCCTCCGGTCATATTCACGTAGTGCTTAGGCGAAGCCCTGCACGGATCACATCACCATCACCGTCACGACGCCGTCGTGCTGACACAACTCTCCCTCGACACTTTGCTGGATCAAGAATTCGAGGGACGTCATCGAGCTGAACGTGTGCAGAACTCGGAGGTGTCGTACGTTTGGTACTTGATCGGTTGGATCGCGAAGACGTTCGACTACATCAACCGCGTTAACCTAACGCTTCCGCTTTCGGTCTACGAGGGTACGTGGACACACTCTCCCCTCTTGTTAATACATCTCCTAGATAGATCTTGCGTGATCGTAGGAATTTTTTTGAAATTGCATGCTACGTTCCCCAACACTCCGACGTCAAGGACCACCCCACGATGCAGACGGGCTCCGACAACAACGTCTCGGTAACCGCGCCTGTGCACGCCGGCTTCACATTGGAGTAGTCGCATGCGAACTACAACGTCGCCATGGCGGAGGTGCAGCCGGTGTCGGCGCCTATGTCTATGTCCCAGTAGGCGCGGGTGGAATAGATGTACAACCTGTTCCTTCTGGAGCAGCACCGGCTGGCGGAGGGCCGGATATACGGCGAGCGCGCGAGCTAGGGGGCCATTCTACGAGGCTGTTCACGCTGAAGTCGCCACTCGCCAGGAAGCGTCCGTCGGAGGCGTAGCTCCAGGCAATCGCGAAGGAGAACAACGCTAGCTGCGCCTCCTACGCATCGCCGATGAACTATCCGGTGGCCCGGTGGAATGACGATAGCGCGAGCGCCACCATTTCCATCGTGGACCTCGACGGACAAGTCGCGAAGTCCTCCGAGGATGAGTAGGGCACATGAGATGGCAGGGCCTTGTGTCCCATGTGGGCCGGTCTGTCTCCTGTGTTCTATTCTTCCTCACCGGATAGCGCAGCTTCACTTCACGGGTCTTATCGCCGATGCTCATGGAGACGGCGGATGGAGGAGGCGGTCCAGAAAGGGAACAACAAGGGCTTGGACGCCGGCGGCCGCCGTAGTTTTATAGAAAACCATATGAACTTTTACAACAACAAATTTATACGATGTGAAAATATATGCAATGACAAATTCAATAATATATTTTTATACAAACTTGTGAAAAGTAAATAAAGTTTGACTTTAGGCAAACCTAATATGCGGAATTAATAAAAACGAAGGGGTAAGAAATTACCGCCAGGTAAGCACAATTTCAATTTCAGACAGGGACGAAGGAGCATTGCAATGGCATTGTCCTGTCCCCAACCGTTCGCTTGCATTTGTTTGCTTGTGAATTCATCTCAGAGAAAACAAAAACCGTTCGCTTCCCTCTCTTCCTCCACCGTCCGCAGACGTCCCCCACAAGACCACAGTCCCACGCGCGCCATGCGTGCCGCAGCAGGCTTCCCCAGTCGTCTGCCGCCACGTCGGGAAAACGACGGGAGATGTCGCCGTAACGCGGCATCTGACCGACCTGATTTGGGGGCTTATGACGACCCCCAGCCACAGAGCTGGCCTGTGCGCGTGGGCCACCGTGTTTCTTTTCTAATGATGACGATAATGATGCGTGTGGGTCAGATTAGTCGCCGGGATGAGGTAGTAACTAGGCGTACGTACGTGTATTATGTGGCTATATAATCAGATTAGCTAGTACGTACGTGTATTATGTGGCTCGTTCCCTGGCTTTCACCGTGTGGATAAACTCTGGCTCTCAAAGCGAAGGAGCTGAGTGAAAACGCTACGTACTTTGAACTGCGCTCATCCTTGGACGAGCGAGAGCGAGCGTTGGTGGTCAGAGCCAGACAGTAGAAAATTCTGCCTGCCGTCCCCTGCACGGCGGCCCGGCCGGCGCTCGCGCCCATGCCTCTCGCCGGGAATGACAGCCGTGCTCGGCCCAATTATTGGAGCTCCGGAAGACTTGATTTTGATTTCTACTATAGTGTATGTTTTTTATTTCTTTGTGGAGTCTAGATTTTTTTTATTTTGACATAACTTTGTGGAATCTAGTACTCTAGTTCATAGGTTTTGTGAGTACGGCGACAGCCTGATGTGTGAGTGGTTGGGATCGGGCACGCAGTTTTCTGCCAGACCCGGCCGGTAGTTTTATCTCGTCCTTCTAATTGACCTCGACAGACAGTGTGCAGTATGTATAGCAGCAAATATGTATGCAAATGCAATGCACACCATGCGTAAGGCCAAAAACGCAGATCGCAACCCTAAATTGTGTCCACTTTGTGTCTGGCTCGGCCCATTTGTAGAGCAAATTTATTTTCGTTTGCGTCCAGACAAACAACGAACACATGTGCACGCATCCTCTCCTTGTCTTGCCTCGGGCTGCGTGTCGGCCGTCCAACTACCCATCGACTCCATTTAAGCCGCACGCATGGATGGGTCTACTTGTCAGCCACCCAGCCGCCTGCGAGGCACCATTTTAAATGTCAAACCATGGACCGGCCAGTCCGCATCGCCTTCACAACTGCCGCTTCGCTGCCTCGCACACCCTTCATCCTTCCCCCAACCCTGATAAGCCCTAGAGCACCTCGCCGACCGCCGCCACCACCTACAATCGGCATGTGGAAGTGGGTGCCCGGCAAGAAGGCCAAAGACGACCACGAGGCAGGCTCATCTTCGCAGGGGCCAAGGAGCGCCACCAGCTTCACCATCTCATCGGCCGCCGCCCAGCCCCGCATCAAGCTCTACATGAAGATCAAGATCTGCCAAAGGCACTGGGACACGGCCACCCAACTTCCATGGTCGGATGCGCACCTACGACTGGGTGGCATTTGAGCTTGAATCGGGTGACTGTGCCGGCAGTCCCGGCGAGCGGCCGCGCCCGCCTCCTAGAGATCAACCGACGGCGACGTCAGATCCCGACACATCTCCTCAATGACCAAACGAATGACATGGACTCGCCCCTTTGGGATACCTGGTTCCAGTGGCGGAGCTACAAATAAATGTTGGGCGGGCCACAGAAGCACAAAGCACAATTTTATTGCGAACGAGTGATGTGAAGTGCGCTGGAATGGCCAGTCATGGCCTGCTGTGTCAGTCAGTGTTGTGGGATGGACGGGCCGTGACCCAATTGGCCTTGCTGTAGCTTCGCCAGTGCCTGGTTCCGTGATGAGCATGACGTGCGGCGGCAAAACTTTTTTGCTGGCCATGCTCCTAGCACTCCCTGTGCCCGCGGGCGTGCCAGGACGAGCGCGTGCATGCCCACGCCTCCCCCGCCGGCACCGCATCAACCGATGACGGGCGAAGAGGAGGATGAGCTGGTGCAGAGGATGCTTAGGACTCCGAGAGGGAGTACGACCGGAGCCAGCGGGGGCAGTGGGACGGCCTTGAGGTGCATATGGTACCGTCGGCCGCTGGCAACGACGCCATCCCAAAGCTCAAGGAGATGGACGAGCTGGACGACGCGAAACCTCAATGGAAGCTGGAGGCGGCGGGCCAGCGCTGGTCATGGACTATGACCTTGCCATTATGACGCCCGGATAATTAAGCTACAGTGATCCCACGCTAATGGTGCCACGTCACCACGGTTACTGCTGCTAATCTATTGTTAGATCAAAACCGGTCCAAAATTCAAATTCAAAGTTTGGTAAATAATAAAAATATTCAAACATTAAAATAAAAATGTTCGGGTTCAACTAAACATTACATAGATAAATATGGTGTAGTAACACATTTTTATAAAAGGCCTAAATAATTTAAAATGATTTAAAACAGAAAAGTAAATAAATAAAAGAAAAGAAAATACGAAAGAGAAAAACTAAACTAACAAAAAAAACAAACAAAGAGAACCCCCCCCCCCTGCTGGGCCAAGTGGCCCAGCTGGCCTCAGCCGTCCGAACGGGCCGGCCCATGCAACCACCCGCCCACCAAAGCACCCAATCCACCGAGTCGCCTTCCCCTTCATCGCTCCTCCGATCAAGATCATGACAAAGGTTGCGCCACCAAGACCACCTCGGCCGAGGGCGATGAGGATAAGGCCTCCACCGAGGCCGCCCGAGATATTTCTCCCAGACTCGCCCTCTCACTTCCCTCGCCCACTCCGCCTCTTCCTCTCCCCTTGTTCCCCATCGACGCCTTGAGCGCCATCACCGCCGTCCTCCGTCGTTGTCGCTGCCACCGGGCTGCCCCGCTCACCGACCGCCGGTGAGCTCCGCCAGGTCGACTCCTTCGTCGGTGGCCTCACCGGAGCTCGAGGCGCTGCAGCATCGGATCCCCTTCGCCCCATCTCCGGCCGCCGATCTTCTTCGCCTCCGCCGCCCGCAGCCTCCTAAACCGCCACCGAGCCTCCTTGTGTGCTCCACGGTGAGCTCTCCTTCCTCTCCGCTCTCTTCTCCTCGCCTAACATGCTCGTAGTCGCCGCCAGACGCGTTCGAGCCCATCATCGCGGAGCTCATCGCCGACGAAGCTTCCGTGACCAAATGGTCCCGCTCCGGTGTCCGCTTAGCTTCGCCCGCACGTAGAGCCTCGCTTAGCCTCTTCTTTTGCTCCGTAGCACGCCGCTCCGCCGCCTCCGACATCCACCTGCACGAAGTCGCCTCCTCCGCTGCCGCCACGGCGTGGTTCCGGCCATCCCCGGACCAACTCAGAGCTCCATGCGACGCGCGACGTCGTTAGCTTTAACGGGAGTAGCCACACCCGCTTTGGGCCACCGTGGCGGAATCCCGAGGCTCACGGCGCTCCGGCCAGGTTTTGGCTCGCCAAGCCAACTCCGCATCGCATCCGACGTGGCCGACCTGGGGCCACCCCCAGGGTCGCTGCCAACGGGCCCCACGTGCCCCAGTTGACTGGGTTGACTCAGTCAACTGCTGACTGGGCAACCCAGTGGCACTGACATGCGGGTCCCACCGCGTAATTAAACTAATTAAAATGATTTTGTAAACGAAGTTAATTAGTTAGTTTAATGGGTCACTGACATGTGGGGCCCATCTGTTAATTAACTCTATTTAATTAAAATAAACCTCTGTACGCCCCTCATACATGACAAGTGGGACCAACTGGTCGATTTGACCCGGTCGGGTCGATTATTTGCTTACCTCACCACGACATCATGCCGATGTCATAATGAATTTATAATGATACTAATTCCGAAAATGTTTTAATCTTTGAAAATTCATATAAATTAAACCGTAGCTCGGATGAAAAAGTTTTCTACATGAAAGTTGATCAGAACGACGAGACGAATCCGGATACGCAGCCCGTTCGACCACCACACATCCCTAGCATAGCAAACACGCAAATTTCCCCCTCTGTTTTCATCTGTCCGAAAATGCGAAACACCGGGGATACTTTCCCGGATGTTTCCCCCTTTCGTCGGTATCTCCTCATACCGCGTTAGGGCACACCTAACACCGCTGTTTGCTTTGTCATGCATCGTTACGCATCTTTTTGCATTGTATTCATTGTTTCTCCCCCCTCTTCTCTCCGGTAGACTACGAGGCCGACGCATTGCTTCTTTGCTTGATTCGACTACGGTGTTGATTTAATTCTTCTTGCTGTGAGCAACCAGGCAAGCCCCACCCCTTGATCACCAGATATCGCCTATTCTACTCTATACTGCTTGCATTAGAGTAGTGTAGCATGTTATCGCTTTCCGTTATACCTATCACGATGCATAGCATGTCCTTGCTACTCTTGTTGTTACCTTTACTGCAATCCTACTTGCTTAGTATAGGATGCTAGTATTTCCATCCGTGGCCCTACATTCTTATGCATCGATGTGCTATACTATCGGGCCGTGATCACTCGGGAGGTGATCACGGTATATACTATATACTTATACATGATACATGTGGAGACTAAAGTCGGGTCGGTGGTGGAGCACCCGCGAGTGGATCTTTGTGGCGAGCGACATGGCAGGTTGAGACCGCCTAGAAGAGAGGTGGGCTGGCCTGCTCGGCATTCGCGGATACTTAACACGCTTAACGAGATCTTGGTATTTGATCCGAGTCTGCTACGGGCCTATACGCACTAACCAACTACGTGGGAAAGATATGGGCACTCGGCCGTGGTATCACCGGCACTTCGTGACGTCGGCCGATCGAGCGGCGGCCACGGATTGGACTGAACGCCACTAGGCTAGGTCTGCTTCCGCCACCCACGCAACATGCGGTGTGTGCTCAGGCGATGGGCCTGCACCCTGCGGCGCTTAGGTTTAGACCGGCGTCGACCTCTCTGTTGAGCCTAGGTGGGGCTGCGGCGTGTTGATCTTCCGCGGCGGGCATGACCCGTAAAAGTGTGTCCAGCCAAATGGGATCAAGCGTGTTGGGTTATGTGGTGCACCCTGCAGGAATTTAATCTATTCGAATAGCCGTGATCTTGGTAACAGACGACTTGGAGTTGTACCTTGACCTTATGACAACTAGAACCGGATACTTAATAAAACACACCCTTCCAAGTGCGGATACAACCCGGTGGTCGCTCTCTCGGGGCATTGAGGAGGGATCGCTGGTAGGATTATTGCTATGCGATGCTACTTGGAGGACTTGATCTACTCTCTTCTACATGTTGCAAGGCGGAGGCTGCCGGAAGCATAGTCTTGACGGGATTAGCTATCCCCTCTTATTTTGGCATTCTCGCAGTTCACCAATCGATATGGCCCTTTACACATATATCCATGCATATGTAGTGTAGCTCCTTGCTTAAGTAGTACTTTGGATGAGTACTCACGGTTGCCTTGTTCCCCTTTTCCCCTTTCTTTACCCGATTGCTGCAACTGCAGACGATGGAGCCCAGGAGCGACGCCACCGTCGATGGCGACTACTACCCGGAGGTGCCTATCGCTACGCAGCAGCCGGCCGACGACGACTGGAGTAGTTTAGGAGGATCCCAGCAGGAGGCATGCGCCTCTTCGATCTATATCCTAGTTTGTGCTGGCCTTCTTAAGGCAACCTTGTTTAACTTATGTCCGTACTCAGATATTGTTGCTTCACGACTTCGTCTATGATCGAAAGCACTTGTATTTGAGCCCTCGAGGCCTCGGCTTGTATTATGATGCTTGTATGACTTATTTATGTTTTAGAGTTGTGTTGTGATATCTTCCCGTGAGTCCTTGATCTTGATCGTACACATTTGCGTGCATGATTAGTGTACGATTGAATCGAGGGCGTCACAAGTTGGTATCAGAGCCAACTGCCTGTAGGAATCCCCCTTTCCAACTCCTTGGCCGAAGTTGAGTCTAGTCAATACAAAACTTTTACTAACATGGCTGTGTGTCTTACGGGCACACGTCGCCATTGGGTGGTAGTAGGATCTTTTATTCCTTGACCTATACTCTGGGACTCTGACATCTCTTCTATTCGGGTTAAACGATTTTATTAACTCAGACTCTAGGTTCTCGATAATACTTTCTCCCAGAGAGCCCCTTGATCCAGATGATCGCTTGGCTGCACGGAAGATTTAGAAGATACTCTCCGATTTTCTCTCGAGACCTTGTGCCCGTTGCTTTTGCAATTCCCTTTCACCGAAATATCCCTATGGATAAATACTTACACCTGTCGTGCTTACTTTTATTCCCGATCGATCTTCTCATTACAAGATACCCCGAATATTTTGTGCCTCTTGCCTTGCAGTTCTTTGCCACTGAATACCCCTAAGAATAATTTCTCGCACTTTCCGAGTATCCGCTCATCCCCAGTTGTTCAGATGTTTCACAAAAGTCTTTGAAATACTATTCAATCCTCCGAAAATCCTTAGCAGCTTTATTGATCTGCAAATACTTGTCTACTTACATTATGGACGCTCCCATATCACTAGCAATATTCATTAGTATCTTTTGACACCGTCATTTTGATCCTATTGATCACATGTGTGAACGCACACAATCATCTATCAACCCTTCTAAATTATCTTTCCTGCTCAGACGTCATTTTGAACATGAGCTGGTTCTCGACCAACTATTTGTCGTCAATTGTGCCTCTGGTCTATACAACTTATCCATCCTTGATCAGAGCGTCTGCTTCTGATCCTTTGTTTTGGAAATCATAATTCCTTGGTTAATCTAAGCATCGAATTATTCCGATGTTCTATAATAAGATGCTCGTGCATTCTTTCTTCCTCTGATGAAGTACCGATACTCACATCAGCTCCGTTGTGGATCACCCGATCCATTTTTGGATTGTTATCTGACAGTGTCCGTCATATTCAATCACCTTGTGAGTTCTTCCCCTGATACATAGTGCCTCCGGTAAATTGTATCATCTGCTTGGCCAACCATGCTCTGCTTTCGAGCTGGTGGTATTTACTATTGAAGCTTGTGGTATATGTTTCCACGATACCCTGACGGGTTGAACCTATGCCTTCCTTTATATGTGTGAACTCGGAAGTTTTCACGAGTCATACTCATCTGGTATTTCACAGGTAAAACTTTCAACACTAATGCCTTTATCAAAGCCGAAGTGAATGGAAGGTTATACATTGAAGAAGCGGAGTCGACCTTGAACTTTGTGTTCATGCCCATGGACACGATGTAGATCCTATCATGGAAGCTTCTTGTAATAGTAACTTTTCCTTGTTATAGTATCATCTAGTATCCGTGAATTGATCTTTTGCAATCGTGGTTCCGCCATGTTCTCCTTTTAAATACCATTTCTTGGACAAGTTGAAGTACTTGTCTTCTCGCAGATCATTGCACTGTCCAACCTTTACTTTGCTCTACCGTTGAGTATTAAACTCGGTATCTCAAGAATATCATGGGACCGCATAACTTATTATGGGTTCTTCATCAACTATTATTTCTCACCGATTCCAATTTTCTCGGGTTACGGGTTGTCGTCAATCGAGAACAACGATTCCACATTTTGGTTCGATAACCCTAAGTAATTTTCGTTGCTTACGAGTTTATTAATCCTTTAAGTCTTTCCTAGCCCGATCGGCTAAATTTTAATCGTGCTACCTGGTCCTTTTCGAGCACAATTTTCGATGATGAGCTAAGCTTATGTCGCTCTTCCTCGTCATATCATTTCGCCTTGAACAACAAGCTAGATTTCGAGTTTGTGTTAAAATTCGTGGTTCCAATAACCTTTCGCTTCATCATTCCTATTGACTTGATGTCATCGCCGACCGATTACATCTTCATGAAATCTCTCGACAACTGTGTCGTGATCATCATCAACATCCTAAGCTCTACCAAGATATATATAGAATTCTTGATGGGTAATACCATCCTTGCCCCTCGATGTTTCGTGTTATCATCGACCACTTTATTGCCCTCCGTTCAACACAAACTTGTTCGTGTTTTGTGTTATACCTTGAGTTCCTTGCTACCCAACATTGTTCTTCTTTACCTTGTAATATTACCACCTTTTATGTCAAGAATGTCGTGGGAATTTCACCACCTCTTAAGAATTCTTGGTATGGTGATACTTCTCACCATCACCATTCTTCTTGGGTCCTCGTGTTGATTCCAACCAGGGTACCAACAAGTGAGCGGTGCTGTTTGGATTCCGCCCTTCTAGCAACCATATTGCTTTGAAGTTAATGGTCGACCGTTCATTCTTAGTCTATTGATTATTGAATCACCATTCCGACATTGGTCGTGCAACCCAACCCATATTTCGGGCGCACCTTTCAACCAATGTTTAGTTGTGTATGTTCTCCTCGAGCATACTTCCTTATATCATTTGGTCTGACAAATGCTATCTCCTTGTTCACTTAATTGTGGAAATCCAACTTTTGGAAATCTCGATGAATTGTCGTTGAGTCCATCAGCCATCTCCTTGACCTCTCCTTGGGTTAATGATGAACACTTGTTAACGGAAATCACTTCATAGTTCATTTCCCGAGAATCTTACAGTGTCATCCCGTCAATTTGTGTTGCACCTTTCTTCTCGGGCATCCTGAGCACGAGGTATCTGACACCAATCATATCTGAATCTCCATCGGATATGATGGTTGGAACATATTTACAAGAGTTATAACGATAGTCTTCATAAGACCCAGAAGGTGATGTCATGCCTAGCACCCCGGCGGAGGACCTATTGTTATAGTTTCCTTTTTAACAAGGATAGCCATTTTCCATGAGGAAATGGAATGCCTTGTTTAATAAGTTCATCCTGATGGATCCTTTGTGTATCCAAAGTCTGACCTTTTGCTTCAAGACCATGTCAATGCTATCCTAAAGCATGTCGATGGTACTCTGATTTTCAACAGGAGCATTTCAAGCCCAATGCTAAATGTTTCCTGCTCAATTATCCAAACACCGCTGTATGGGTAATGTAATGAAAATTCCTTCCCCTAACTAAAGAGTTTTCTACATTATATCCTGTCCTGGATATCATACTCTGCTTGTCCTTGGGAAGGATATACCCCTGAAATATGTGTTTAAACACATTTTTCCTTTCCATTGTTTTGTTTAAACTGATAATCGTATTTTCCTTCCATTGGTTGGATTAACGTTTCTTATGACCTATATGATCTAAGCAGTAATATTCTCCTGCTTGTGTAAACACCTCGGTGTACAACTCTGTCAGCAAGACCCTGTTACCATTGTTGATGACATTTCGGTAACCACCGATGGACGAGAACTTTGCCTATTGGTCCGCCTCGTTCAACGAGCAGGAAAATGGTTCTCTTCGTCCCTCGCCCTTGGTATCGATGTTGTTGCCGACATAACTGACAGGCTATCCTCCGGCATGCCTTGCTTCCATGATCGTGCAAGACGTCACCAACCTTCCTACTTTTAACCCACATGGTGGGCCCATAAGCCACAGTTCCACAGGATCGAAACCCGACTCTCCTGTACACCATGTTGCCAAAGATATTCCTCGCGCTTGACTTCATATGTAATTCACGAGCCAACTACCTTGTGATCTATTCTGGTACCAGACGCAATACTTATTCCATTGATTTGAATCCCTTTTCACAAGTCGTTTCAGTCGACGAACGATTGCCTATGCACTTGGAACTCCTATTTTGCACCTTCTTACTTTGCTCTCGATAATGTCTTAAGTTTCAAACTGAGAGTTACTTTCCGCCACCTTCCCTGATGTTATCTACTAGATAAGCAACACTGTAGCGACCCGTTCTTCCGAAATACACCCATATCCTTTCATAAGTACGATGGAGTTCCCGAAGCAAGGATGCCTACTTCATCATGATGACCGAAGCAGAGAAATGAAGACATCAACAAAAGGGATTAACTTCTTCGAGAAGAGCAACCAACGCCGAGAAGACCCGTTAGAATTTCGTAACCAATTCCCTTCCCCCTTACTCCCGCTCCTAAATCTCGGGACGAGATTTCTTGTAGTGGAGGAGAATTGTGACGCCTTGGATAATTAAGCTACAGATGATCCCACGCTAATGGTGCCACGTCACCACAGTTCGCTGCTAATCTATTGTTAGATCAAAACCGGTCCAAAATTCAAATTCAAAGTTTGGTAAATAATAAAAATATTCAAACATTAAAATAAAAATGTTCGGGTTGAACTAAACATTACATAGATAAATATGGTGTAGTAACACATTTTTATAACAGGCCTAAATAATTTAAAATGATTTAAAACAGAAAAGTAAATAAATAAAAGAAAAGAAAATACGAAGAGAAAAACTAAACTAACAAAAAAACAAAGAGAAAGCCCCTGCTGGGCCAAGTGGCCCAGCTGGCCTCGATCGTCCGAACGGGCGGCCCATGCAACCACCCGGCCCACCAAAGCCACCCAACCCACCGAAGTCGCCTTCCCCTTCATCGCTTCCTCCGATCAAGACTGGCGACAAAGGCTGCAGCCACCGCACCATCTCGGCCACGAGGGCTATGAGGATAAGGCCTCCACCGAGGCCGCCTCGAGATATTTCTCCCTTTTCGCCCGCTCACTACCCTCGCCCACTCCGCCTCTTCCTCTCCCCCTCGTTCCCCATCGACGCCCGAGCGCCATCACCGCCGTCCTCCGTCGTTGTCGCGGCCCCCGGCGGCCCCACGCCCGCTGACCCTGTCGGTAAGCTCCGCCAGGGTCGACTCCTTCGTCTGGTGGCCTCACTGGAGCTCGAGGCGCCAAGCATCGGATCCCCTTCGTCCCCATCTCCGGCTGCCGTCGATCTTCTTCGTCTCCGGCGCCGCCCCTGTAGCTCCTAAACCGCCACCGAGCCTCCTTGTGTGCTCCACGGTGAGCTCTCCTTCCTCTCCGCTCTCTTCTCCTCGCCCCAACGTGCTCGTAGTCGCCGCCACGTGCGTGCGAGCCCATCACCGCGGGAGCTCATCGTCGACGAGCTTCCGGCGACCAAATGGTCCCGCTCCAGTGCCCGTCTAGCTCGCCCGCGCACGTAGAGCTTGCCTAGCCTCTTCTTTTGCTCCGTAGCACGCTGCTAAGCCGTCTCCGACATCCACCCGTATGAGTCGCCGCCTCCGCTGCTCGCCGACGTGGTTCCGGTCATCCCCGGGACCAACCCGTAGCTCCATGCGACGCGCGACGTTGTTAGCTTTCGAACGGGAGTAGCCACACCCGTTTTGGGCCACCGTGGCAAAATCCCGAGGCTCGCCGGCGCCCTCCGCTGTATTTTGGCTCGCCGAAGCCAACTCCGGCACTGGCGTCTGACGCGTGGCTTTAATTCGGGCCACCCTGTGGTCGCCGCTAACGGGCCCCACGGGCCCCAGCTGATCGGGTTGACTTCCAATCGGCTGATCGGGCAACACAGTCAAACGACATGCGGGTCCCACCGCGTAATTAAACTAATTAAAATGATTTTGTAAACGAACTTAATTAGTTAGTCTAATGGGTCACTGACATGTGGGGCCCATCTTTTAATTAACTCTGTTTAATTAAAATAAACCTATATACGCCCTCTCTATGACAAGTGGGACCAAGCTGGTCGATTTGACCGGTCGGTAGTCGATTGACTGCTTACCTCACCACGACATCATGCTGATGTCATAATGAATTTATAATGATACTAATTCCAGAAAATGTTTTAATCTTTGAAAATTCATATAAATTAAACCGTAGCTCGGATGAAAAAGTTTTCTACATGAAAGTTGATCAAAACGACGAGACGAATCAGGATACGCAGCCCGTTCGACCACCACACATCCCTAGCATAGCAAACACGCAACTTTCCCCCTCTGTTTTCATCTGTCCGAAAATGCGAAACACCGGGGATACTTTCCCGGATGTTTCCTCCCCCCCCTTGATCACCAGATATCGCCTCTTCTACTCTATACTGCTTGCATTAGAGTAGTGTAGCATGTTACTGCTTTCCGTTATACCTATCCTGATGCATAGCCTGTCCTTGCTACTACTGTTGTTACCTTTACTTGCAATCCTACATGCTTAGTATAGGATGCTAGTATTTCCATCTGTGGCCCTACATTCTTGTCCGTCTGCCTTGCTATACTATCGGGCCGTGATCACTCGGGAGGTGATCACGGGTATATAATATATACTTATACATGATACATGTGGAGACTAAACTCGGGTCGGCTTGTGGAGCACCATGAGTGGATCTTTGTGGCGGAGCGACATGGCAGGTTGAGACCGCCTAGAAGAGAGGTGGGCCTGGCCCTGTTCGGGCGTTCGCGGATACTTAACACGCTTAACGAGATCTTGGTATTTGATCCGAGTGCGCTCACGGGCCTATACGCACTAACCAACTACGTGGGAAAGATATGGGCACTTTCGGCGTCGTGGTATCGGCCGGCACTTCGTGACGTTAGCGGCGGCGCGCGCCCGGATTGGACTGAACGCCACTAGGCTAGGTGCTTCCGGCCGCCCACGCATAGCGTCTTGTGTGTGCTTCAGGGCGATGGGCTGCACCTGTGGCGCTTAGGTTTAGACCGGCGTGCTGACCTCTCTGTTGAGCCTAGGTGGGGCTGCGACGTGTTGATCTTCCGCGGCCGGGCATGACCCAGAAAAGTGTGTCCAGCCAAATGGAATCAAGCGTCTTGGGTTATGTGGTGCACCCTGCAGGGAATTTAATCTATTCGAATAGCCGTGATCTTCGGTAACAGGACGACTTGGAGTTGTACCTTGACCTTATGACAACTAGAACCGGATACTTAATAAAACACACCCTTCCAAGTGCCAGATACAACCCGGTGGTCGCTCTCTCTCGTGGCATTGAGGAGGGATCGCGGGTAGGATTATTGCTATGCAATGCTACTTGGAGGACTTGATCTACTCTCTTCTACATGTTGCAAGGCGGAGGCTGCCGAGCGTAGTCTTCAACAGGATTAGCTATCCCCTCTTATTACGGCATTCTGCAGTTCAGTCCACCGATATGGCCCTTTACACATATATCCATGCATATGTAGTGTAGCTCCTTGCTTGCGAGTACTTTGGATGAGTACTCACGGTTGCCTTGTTCCCCCTTTCCCCCCTTTCTTTACCGGATTGCTGCAACCAGACGATGGAGCCCAGGAGCCAGACGTCACCGTCGATGACGACTACTACCTCGGAGGTGCCTACTGCTACGTGCAGCCCGCTGACGACGACCTGGAGTAGTTTAGGAGGATCTCAGGCAGGAGGCCTGCGCCTCTTTCGATCTGTATCCCAGTTTGTGCTGGCCTTCTTAAGGCAACCTTGTTTAACTTATGTCTGTACTCAGATATTGTTGCTTCCGCTGACTCGTCTATGATCGAGCACTTGTATTCGAGCCCTCGAGGCCCTGGCTTGTATTATGATGCTTGTATGACTTATTTATGTTTTAGAGTTGTGTTGTGATATCTTCCCGTGAGTCCCTGATCTTGATCGTACACATTTGCGTGCATGATTAGTGTACGATTGAATCGGGGGCGTCACAGCCATGCACCCCCGGAGTTGGTGTCATCATCGGCCGTGTGGGTTGGGGCGGACACATGGTCACCACCCCGCACTCCCTCGCCGCCATCGGCGCCACCAGCTCACCTATGCCAGCCGCCTCCCTTCATCAGCCTCAGCACAGACAATGGAGACGGCGACGACGACATACAGTGAAGACGGCGGCCAGGACGGCAGCAACGGCCGATCTAGGGTTTCATTTAGGTTTAAGTTCTGTTTTTAATGTTTTAAATTTAATGCCCGTGAACAGCTTGATTATGAACTTTTAATGTAATATGTAGTTCGTTTAAATTGTTTTTTATGTCTTTTGTTTATATTTGAATTTAAGTTCAAACCCGGGCGCTTTAGCCAAATGCGTCATGCCATTGAATGCGCTGACCAGCAGACGACCGTCATTTTGCCGACGCAAATGAACACAATCTGGACAATGTTGACGGTCACGCGTTGGAGTTGGCCTAAAAGCATCCATGCAATCATCTTGTGGGCGGACGCGATGCTATGGCACATGGAAGGAACTGAAGAGAGAGTGGTCAGTGTGTGTGCCGTTCCGCCTGTTGGGTCCATATGCCATAGACCCTTTGACACCTGCAGTTACGGTGGCGAAGCTCAGTCCATCTGCCTGGTATGCTGCTACGGCTTGTTTCCCCGGCGGGACGAGAAACACGTCCATCGCTGGCCCTCATTTGCTTTCCTTCTTGACATTGCCAGGTTGATTAAAGGGGTGAAAGATGGGGAGGGCTACGTAACCTGGACTGTCCTCTTGCCGCACCTGCCAATCAGCTGACGCAAAGGCACTTGGGTCGTCCCACATGCACAAACTGTGCAGTGACAAGACGACAGGATCCTTGCAAAACAGAGATATTTTTCCCGCCGTATTTTCGCAGGACTAGGGTAATATAGGCCGGTTAATTATTAGAAACAAGAAGCTGAGGACAGGTTGAGAGCATCTCCAGCCGCACCACAAAAAAGCCTCCTCAGGCAATTTTTTTGCGTCGGCGCCGAGAAAACAGCCCAGCCGCGCCCCAGGAGCCCGATTTTCGCCGGCCTGGGCCGAAATCAGCGCTGGCGGACCCAGGCCGAACCCGGTGCAGTGGGGGCGCCCGGGAGCGCCGGGGCGAGTTGTTTTGGCACGAAGTAGCCGCGGGCCCGCCAAGTCAGCGAGACGGGCGCTTCGTCGCCCTCATCGCCTCGGTTCCCGCGGGAATCAATGCCAAGCCTTTCGCGCTGCTGTCGCCGGTCAGCCTTGCCATTGATTCCTCACGGGCGGCGCGGTGACGCCTCCCCTCCCGCCACGCGTACACACGGGCGCAGCTATATAAGCCGGTGGCCTCCCTCGCCTGTGGCCACACCAGCCCTAGCCGCCGAGCTCTCCCTCTCCCGTTCTCCGCCGCCGAGCCCTCCCTCTCCCATGCGCCGCCTCCGCCTCCCTCACTCCGATAGCCCCGATGGCCGAACGTTTCCCCGACGACGAGGCGACGGCCAACGGCTTCGGGCGACGATCCCTCGCGAACAGGAGTCGTGGCTCCTGTTCGAGGCCAACATCCCGGCGCCGCCGGACATGCGCGCCGGGCCGACGGGATGGAGGCTCAGCGACGGGGGAGTGCCCATTCCCTCGTTGCCCGACGACGTGGCGCGCGCCTCCTACTTCGCCGCCGAGGTAGAGCTCGTGCGCGCCTCCCTCACCGACGAGCAGCCCGCCCTCCCCCAGTACGCCGCCGACAACCACGCGGCATGGGAGCAGAGGCGGGCGTCCACCAACGGGGCGCCGGTGGTGGGCGGCATGAAGAACAGCAAGGGGCGCCGCGTGTGGTGGGGCATCCCCGGCCGCACGCTCGAGGGCGTGCTGACGCACCTTAAGGGCGGCAACAACCCGCCTCTGGCATACCCTCCCCCGGCGGCCGCCCCGACCCACCGCCGACGCGCCGGGCGATGGATGCCCAGGAGGTTCGGCTCCTCCTCGTCTTCCTGCTCGCAATCCTCCTCACGGTCTTCTTCCCACTCCTCCGGCTCTCCGGCGCTGCTCGGCGTCAAGGCTGAGCCCGCGGCGGGGACGCCGCTCGGCTGGCGCACTCGCAGCGCCGGCATCGTCATCAACGAGGGCGGCCGGTGCGCCTCCTCGTCGGCTCCTCCGCGCTTCGTCAAGTCAAAGACGGAGCCGGGGCTCGCGCCGGGGAAAACGGAGCCGGGTCTCCCCGCCGTGAAGACGGCGCACAGCGACGTGGAGCTCGACGATGAGGCGGCCCTGAAATGGGCGCACAAGGACTTCTCGAAGATGGAGAGGGAGCGCCAGTGCGCCGCCCTGCGGCGATTCGAGCAGCGCCGCCGGGGCCGCGACGAAGGAGGAGTCGTCGTCCTCTACGACAGCGACGACAACGACGCGCCGGTGATACGTCCATTTTGCATCATGCTTTTATATCAATATTTATTGCATTATGGGCTGTTATTACACATTATATCTCAATACTTATGGCTGTTCTCCCTTATTTTTCAAGGCTTACCATGAAGAGGGGGGATGCCGGCAGTTGGAATTCTGGCTGGAAAAAGAGCAAACGTTGGAAACCTATTCTGCACATCTCCAAAAGTCCTGAAACTCCACGAAACAATTTTTTGGAATTTATAAGAAATTATGAGCAAAATAAATAGGCCAGGGGGCCCACACCCTGTCCAGAGGCAGGCGCCCCTACAGCGCGCCCCTATCTCCTGGGCCCCCTGGTGGGCCTCCGGTGACCATCTTCTGCTATATCATCACTTTTACCCTGGAAAAAATCAGGGGCAAGCTTACGAGACGAAACTCCGCCGCCACGAGGCGGAACCTTGGCGGAATCAATCTAGGGCTCTGGCGGAGCTGTTCTGCCGGGGACACTTCCCTCCGGGAGGGCGAAATCATCGTCATCATCATCACCAACGCTCCTCTCATAGGGAGAGGGAAATCTCCATCAACATCTTCACCAGCACCATCTCATCTCCGAACCCTAGTTCATCTCTTGTATCCAATTCTTGTCTCCAAGTCCGGGATTGGTGCTAGTAGGTTGCTAGTAGTGTTGATTACTCCTTGTAGTTGATGCTAGTTGGTTTATTTGGTGGAAGATCATATGTTCAGATCATTTATGCATATTATTACCCCTCTGATTATGAACATGAATATGCTTTGTGAGTAGTTACGTTTGTTCCTGAGGACAAGGGAGAAGTCTTGCTATTAGTAGTCATGTGAATTTGGTATTCGTTCGATATTTTGATGAGATGTATGTTGTCTAGCCTCTAGTGGTGTTATGTGAACGTCGACTACATAACACTTCACCATTATTTGGGCCTAGAGGAAGGCATTGGGAAGTAATAAGTAGATGATGGGTTGCTAGAGTGATGGAAGCTTAAACCCTAGTTTATGCGTTGCTTCGTAAAGGGCTGATTTGCATCCATATGTTTCATGCTATGGTTAGGTTTACCTTAATACTGTTGTTGTAGTTGCGGATGCTTGCAATAGAGGTTAATCATAAGTGTGATGCTTGTTCAAGTAAGAACAGCACCCAAGCACCGGTCCACCCACATATCAAATTATCAAAGTACCGAATGCGAATCATATGAACGTGATGAAAACTAGCTTGATGATATTCCCATGTGTCCTCGGGAGCGTTTTTCCTATTATAAGAATTTGTCCAGACTTGTCCTTTGCTACATAAAAGATTGGGTCTCCTTGCTGCATGTTATTTACTTTGTTTACTTTTTGCTCGTTGCTATTTATCTTATCGACAAACTATCTGTCACCTACTATTTCAGTGCTTGCAGAGAAAACCTTACTGAAAACCGCTTATCATTTCCTTCTGCTCCTCGTTGGGTTCGACACTCTTACTTATAGAAAGGACTACGATAGATCCCCTATACTTGTGGGTCATCAAGACTCTTTTCTGGCGCCGTTGCCGGGGAGTGTAGCGCTTTTGGTGAGTGGAACTTGGTAAGGAAACATTTATATAGTGTGCTAAAATTTTCTGTCACTTGTCACTATGGAAACTAATCCTTTGAAGGGCTTGTTTGGGGTATCTTCACCCCAACCAGAAGAGAAAAGAGATGCTCCTCAACCTAATGAACCTTATGAAAATATTCACTTTGAGATTCCTTCGGGTATGATAGAGAAACTGCTAGCTAATCCTTTTGCAGGAGACGGAACATTGCATCCTGATTTACACCTTATCTTTGTGGATGAAGTCTGTGGGTTATTTAAGCTTGCAGGTATTCCCGATGATGTTGTCAAAAGGAAGGTCTTCCCTTTATCTTTGAAGGGAGATGCATTGACATGGTATAGGCTATGTGATGATACGGGATTTTGGAATTATAAGCGATTGAAGTTGGAATTTCACCAGAAGTTCTATCCTATGCATCTTGTTCATCGTGATCGTAATTATATATATAATTTTTGGCCTCGCGAAGGAGAAAGCATCACTCAAGCTTGGGGGAGGCTTAAGTCAATTTTATATTCATGCCCCAATCATGAGCTCTCTGGGGAAATGATTATTCGGAATTTTTATGCTCGGCTTTCTCTTAATAATCGCAACATGCTCGATACTTCCCGTGCTGGTTCTTATATGCTGAAGACTATTGATTTCAAATGGGACTTTTTGGAAAGAATTAAACGCAATTCTAAAGATTGGGGTTCCGACGATGGTAAGGAGTCAGGTATGACACCTAAGTTCGATTGTGTTAAATCTTTTATGGATACCGATGTTTTTCGTGGATTTAGCGCTAAGTATGGACTTGACTCTGAGATAGTAGCTACTTTTTGTGAATCTTTTGCTACACACGTTGATCTCCCTAAAGAGAAGTGGTTTAAATATAATCCTCCTGTTGAAGTGAAAGTAGTTGCACCTATTACAGTCAAAGAAAACTATTACATATAGTGATCCTATTGTTCCTACTGCTTATGTTGAGAAACCCCCTTTTCCTGTTAGGATAAAAGATCATGCTAAAGCTTCGACTGTTGTTCGTAAGAGTAATTCTCGGTGTCAAAACCGGCGGATCTCGGGTAGGGGGTCCCAAACTGTGCGTCTAGGCGGATGGTAACAGGAGACAAGGGACACGATGTTTTTACCCAGGTTCGGGCCCTCTCGATGGAGGTAAAACCCTACTCCTGCTTGATTAATATTGATGATATGGGTAGTACAAGAGTGGATCTACCACGAGATCAAGGAGGCTAAACCCTAGAAGCTAGCCTATGGTATGACCGTTGTTCGTCCTACGGACTAAAATCCTCCGGTTTATATAGACACCGGATAGGGTTAGGGTTACACAGAGTCGGTTACAATGGTAGGAGATCTACATATCCGTATCGCCAAGCTTGCCTTCAACGCCAAGGAAAGTCCCATCCGGACACGGGACGAAGTATTAAAACTTGTATATTCATAGTCCGTGAGTCCGCCAACGGTGATAGTTCGCTATCTGGACACCCCTAATCCAGGACTCCCTCAAGAGCCCCTAACCAGGCTTCAATAGCGATGAGTCCGCGTAGTAGATTATCTTGGCATTGCGAGGCGTGTTCTTCTCCAAATTCCATATAATTGTCGAATAGTGTCTGCTTACGATAAATGCTGCGCTCCTTGGCTTCCACGCCCAATAATGGCCATCTTCCACGTGTTTGAATGAATGCGAAAAGCCAGGGTATTTTTACACTTATCCCCCTAGCTGCGCAAATGAGCCGCCTATAAAAGGGACAAGGATCTAGATCTGAGTCACACCATCCCCCCTCCGCGAGCTTTCATCGGAGTGCCTTTGACAAAAATCCATTCCATCATGTACAGTCGACGCGGATCTTCCTCTCGCGCTCCCAGCCCTCAGCCTGGAAATTGGGAGAGATGCTCAGTCCCGCATAGCGAGCTAGTGACACTCCAAACCAAGGGATTTCTTCCCCGGGCCTTCATGGTTCCGGTTCGAGCCGGACTTGCCACCTACAAGGGCGGAAAGCAAGCGGAGAATGTCCCCGATCCCTCTAAAGGAGAGCGAGTATGCTTTGTCTCTTATCTAGTAAGAGGACTCGGATTCCTAATTCATCCGTTTCTCTGGGGGCTCTTGGAGTTCTACGGCCTCCAGTTGCACCCCCTTACGCCTGCCTCCATTTTGCACATCGCGGGCTTCGTGGCCCTTTGCAAACTGTTCTTGGGTGTCGAGGCTCATTTTGCGCTGTGGAAGAGATTATTCTGCCTTGTACCCCGTTCTCATGAGGGGTCAATATATCAAGTGGGCGGAGACGAACTATGGCGCATCGCTGGGACCGGATATCTCCCCGGAACCCCGAAGAAGGCGTCTGAAGACTGGCCTTCGGAATGGTTTTATATAGAAGACGTCCCACTACCGGATCCTGCTCGGATCGGTCTCTTGGAGTTCAGCAATGCTCCTTTGAAGAAACGCCTGAGTTGGCGCCCACGGAGCTCCCAGAGGGAAGACGACAGGGACGTCCTTTACCTGATGAGCCGAATAAGATTGTTAGCTCATGTCGGACTGACCATGATCGGCGTCATGGTCTCATGTATTATGCGGGGGGTGCAGCCGCTCCAGTATAGGGACCACCCCATGTGGGATTTCAACGGGGAGGACGATGCCACCCGTCATGGCCGTAAGGGGCCGGGATCGGTCACTGATCTGGTGAAGATTTTGTCTGCGATGTACAAGGAGAAGAGGAGGATTTTCTCCGCGTCAGTCCATTGAGCGGATTTTCTATGAACAATCCTCGAAGCTGGGTAAACGGACATTTCTTTTTGTTAGGTATCTCATTTTGTGATTTTGACGCAGGAACTGCGCCAGGCCGTGAAAGACATAAACAGCCCGCCTCCACAACCCGAGGATCCGGAACGGCTCCTCGATCCGGCCTCCCAAGAGGATCCGGACATATTGGTGGAGCTGATTGATGGGGTATATCACCAACTGAGCATCAATAATGCCTTGGTTGCCATTACGGTTGATTACCCCGGAATACTTCCAGCCTCGCAGGTAACTGAGACCGAGGTCCCAATACTCTGATAATGACCCATCTGTGCTTATTTTTTATCACCGTATACCAATGGTATTTCGCAGGGGCTGCCTTCGAGGTAGGAGGTCGAGCCCGCGGCGGCTAGCCAACAAGGGGCAGTTCGGCCCCACAGGCTAAAAAGAAGTGCGGTCCGGATCGAAACTCCGCCGCAACGGTATGGCGGGTCACCATATTCCCAGGATTGATTCCTGGAAGGCGTACTAACGCTGGTGCTCTTTTCAGGAAAAAGAGCGCTCGCCAGACTGAATTCCGAAGCCGGGTCCAGAAGCGGAGGCGAGCACGAGGCGTGCGTCGGATGCTCCTCCGATAGAGGATGCCGACAGATTGTCCGCCACCAACTCCGAGGTGGAGAGCGCTATGAATCACAGGCGCCGCCGGACAGTTCTTCGTGACGCATGTTTCTCCCAAGAGGCTTTGAATGCCTTCAATTCGGGAGATGCACACCTCCGTGCCGCTCAAGATGGTCTAGCCAAAGCCACGGAGCAGTATGTAAAGGACATACGGGTGAGGAAATTTGACAGATATATTTGCCAGTAGCCCCCGAGACTTAAAATAGTTAGAATAACTGATTTAAGGATCATTTGTTACGCAGGATCTTACAAAAAAGAATACCCGACTGTCCCAGGAGCTTGAAGAATGCAAGGCCCAACTTGAGGCCGCACTAGCCGCTACAGGGGGAGCCACAGAGACCCCCTCTGGTAATATATGCTTCAAAAGATAAATAGTTTGTGAAGTGCGGCGTGTGTGTAGATCTGACAATAATTTTGAGATGGCGCCGGACTAGATCCGAACAAGCAACAGCTCTTGCGCCGGTTGAAGGCTGGCGAGAATGTGCTTACAAGGGTGAGGCAAGAGAAAAATAATCTCCAAGATGCCAACACCCAGCTGGGTGAGGAACTAAAGGATGTTCGTGCCCGGTATGCGACTCCGTGAAGGAGAATCGGCGACTTCGTCAGCGGCATTTATAGTAAGTGCTTGAGCGAACTTTGGAAAAGAGTTCACGAGGAAGTCAATTAATGAGTTATGTGCATGTAGGTATTCTCACGGTCGTCACGAAGAGGAAATGCCGGTTCTCTGGTGACCTTCTTCCCGAAGTTATTGCAATCGCACGAACGAAGTTCGGCAGTGATGAAAGGCGTCGCCAGTGCCTTGTGGCCATCTATCTCCCCGCTCAAGGCCTTGGAAAGCTTGCAGAGAAGCTTCAGGGAGCACGGCGACGCTTCCGACTATGGAAGATATCGGCCTGTCGTCATGGCGCCAGGGAGGCCTGGGCCATGGTGAAGACGCGGTACACGAAGGCGCACCCAAACCACATGGCCGAGGTCGGACCTGTGGGGCCCGACGGGAAGGAGATCCCTGTGAGCTTAGTGTACGGCCAAGTGGAGTTGGCCGCAAAGTATTCCCAGCAGGACTGTAAATTGGATAGCCTATTGGACGACATTGAAGAGGAATACAATCAGTCAATTTGACTATGTGATTTAAAATGACATGTAAAATGCCTTCTAGCCGGATTGTAGATCGTTTGTCGTAGCGGACCTTTTCGCTTCAACCTCGGGACCCAATAGTCCGGAGTGTGTCCGAATACCCTCGCGGTTATGTAAAAACCAGGGCATGCATGGAGACCAGGCGTAGGGGTCATGAGTGCTTTATCAGACAAGTGCCCAACTAGTTATGTTATATTACATGGTTAGTAAGAAACATCTTCCAGGAAGAATAGTTCCGTTAGGGGTTCCTTTCACAGGAGGCATGCCCTAAAGTGCATGTCCGGACTGCGAAAAAAGCAGAAAAGCATCTGGGGGCAGATAAATGAAAAATAAAAAATCGTCTTTTAATTCACCGACCGAATATTCCCTTAAGAACTCTAGCTTTCGGCTTCACCCAGTCTGAGGTACACGTCCGGCTGACCCGGAGGTAACAATCGCAGAGGTGCTCCCTTTACCACCTAGCCGAACAATCGGGAACGTAGGGGTAAGCACAGGAGCCAGTCAACCCAGCTTGGCCAAAACTTAAGTCATATCGATGCATATAATGGTGAATAAAAGGTACATGCGGAAGTGTGACACATGTGCTGGGCATAAAGCCCGTGTAAATAAGCTTCTGTTAAAGAAGCCCCCAGGTATAATGAGCGCGGATAGCGCGTCAAGTGTGTGCGATCAATGCGCAAATGAGCCTTTAACGGCTTCGTAAAAGGGAGGAAGAAGGAGAGAAATAAAAGACAGCTTAAAGTATAAAATATAGATGGAGGAAGGAGACGAACTCAGAATCCGGCGCTAGGCGTAGAATCTTCGGAGACGGGCTGTGTTCCATGGGTTCGGCTCGAGTCGGTTATCCGATGCGTTTCGCAGACGGTACGCTCCGCCGGTCAGGAGTCGGTTATCCCATTTGGGCTTGAGTTTGTCCTTTTTCTTGTCCGGCAGGCGTAAAACTAGTTTGCCAACATTGTAAGCTTTGGCCCGTACTTCCCTGCTTTGATATCTTCGAGCCTGCTGTTGATAGAATGCGGAATGAGCTTTTGCCATGTCGCGCTCCTCCTCCAAGGCATCCAAACTGTCCTGCCGATCGAGCTCGGCCTCTCTTTCTCCGTACATGCGCACTCGAGGTGAGTCATGAATTATGTCGCAGGGCAAAACTGCCTCTGCGTCGTATACCATAAAAAATGGTGTGAATCCGGTAGTGCGATTCGGCGTGGTCCGCAGCCCCCAGAGTACGGAGTCGAGGTCCTCTACCCAGTGCGTGTTAGATTCCTTGAGGGACCGCACTAGTCTGGGTTTAATGCCGCTCATGGTTAGACCGTTTGCTCGCTCGACTTGACCGTTAGTTTGGGGGTGATAGGCTGAAGCGTAGTCGAGCTTGATGCCCATGTTTTTGCACCAGAGTTTGACCTCGTCGGCCGTGAAGTTCGTGCCGTTATCAGTGATGATGCTATGGGGGACGCCGTAATGGTGTACTACCCCTGATATGAAGTCTATCACGGTCCGGATTCGCCGTCTTCTGTGCTTGGCCTCTATCCATTTGGTGAATTTATCCACCATGACCAATAAGTATTTTTGCTTGTGGGTTCCTCCTTTAAGGGGTCCAACCATGTCAAGCCCCCAGACCGCGAAGGGCCAGGTGATGGGTATAGTTTTGAGGGCGGTGGGTGGCATGTGGCTTTGATTAGCAAAGAGCTGGCAATCGACGCATCGTTGGACTAAGTCCTGAGCATCTGCCCGGGCCGTCGGCCAATAAAATCCTGTACGGAAGGCCTTGCCTACAAGGGCCCGAGCTGTGGCATGGTGCCCACCGAGTCCGGCGTGAATTTCAGCCAGGAGATTCCGCCCTTCCTCTTCGGAGATACACCTTTGAAGGACTCCGGTTGTGCTTTTTCTTATAAAGCTCTCCCTCATGGACCTTATAGGCTTTAGACTGCCGCACTATGCAGCGGGCCTCGTTTTGGTCCTCGGGAAGTTCCTGCCTAGTTAGGTAGGCTAGGAATGGTTCTGTCCACGGGGCAATGACCGCCATTATTACGTAATGACGGTGTTATTTCGTTGGCGGGACCACCAACTATGTCGGAATGCTCGGTATGGGGCAGTGCGGTTGGGTCCGGGTTGTTATTTCCGGACTCTCCCTCCCATAGTACGGATGGCTTGAGAAGCCTCTCTAGGAAAATGTTGGGGGGGACGGCATCGCGCTTTGCGCCAATGCATGCCAACACGTCTGCTGCCTGGTTGTTATCCCGGGCTATATGGTGAAATTCGAGCCCCTCAAACCGAGCTGACATTTTTAGGACGACATTGCGATAAGCTGCCATTTTCAGATCCTTGGCATCAAAGTCCCCATTTATTTGGGATATCGCGAGGTTCGAATCCCTGCGCACCTCTAGGCGTTGAATGCCCATGGAGACTGCCATCCGGAGACCATGTGGAAGGGCCTCGTATTCGGCTGCGTTGTTGGAGTCCGTGTACATTATTTGAAGTACGTATTGGACTGTATCTCCGGTTGGGGACGTCGAGCAGCCTTGACCCCCAGGCCGCCAACATTTTGGAGCCGTCAAAGTGCATGATCCAGTTGGAATATGCGTCGTACTCTTTGGGAGTTCGGCTTGATCCATTCGGCGATGAAGTCAGCCAAAACTTGCGACTTAATAGCTCGCCGTGGCTTGTAGGTTATGTCGAATTGGAGGAGCTCAATGGCCCATTTAGCAATTTGGCCCGTTGCGTCATGTTGTTTATAATGTCATTAAGAGGTACTTCGGAGGCTACTGTTATCAAACACTCTTGGAAGTAGTGTCGCAGCTTCTGGGATGCCATGAACACCGCGTATGCTATCTTTTGATAATGCGGGTACCGTGACTTGCATGGAGTTAGGACAGTGGACACGTAGTAAACTGGTTTTTGGAGAGGGAACTTGTGTCCGTCCGTTTCTCGTTCGACAACGAGCACCACACTTACAACTTGATGGGCTGCTGCGATGTATAATAGCATTGGTTCGCCCATGTTGGGCGCGGCCAGGACCGGAGTTGTTGCCAATATGGCTTTGATTTCTTCGAGTCCGGCCGTGGCAGCATCCGTCCACTCGA
The DNA here is from genome assembly GCA_021605145.1 of Aegilops bicornis. Taxonomy (NCBI): domain Eukaryota; kingdom Viridiplantae; phylum Streptophyta; class Magnoliopsida; order Poales; family Poaceae; genus Aegilops; species Aegilops bicornis. The sequence continues at coordinate 659,325,003 of CM038673.1, forward strand.
AGTGTTCGGTGCGCCAGAGGAGGCGATAAAGGGGTAATGCCTTTTCTCCTAAGCGGGAGATAAAGCGGCTTAGAGCCGCCATGCATCGAAATCAATTTTGTATTTGTTTGAGGTCTTTGGGGATATCCAATTGTGACAAAGCTCGGATCTTGGCTGGGTTTGCTTCAATTCCTCTACGGATGCAATGAAGCCCAAGAGCTTTCCTACCGGGTACGCCAAAAACGCATTTTTCCGGGTTGAGCTTGATGTCATACGCTCGGAGATTATCGAATGTGAGCCTCAAGTCGTCGACTAGGGTTTCGACATGCTTGGATTTTACGACCACATCGTCTCGTATGCCTCCACTGTTTTGCCGATCTGGTTTGCGGACATATACGAATCATGCGTTGATATGTTGCTTGGCGTTTTGAGCCCAAAGGGCATTGTGTTGAAGCAGAATGGGCCGTATGGAGTGATGAATGCCGTTGCGGCTTGGTCTGGCTCTGCCATCTTAATTTGGTGGTAGCCGGAGTATGCGTCGAGAAAACACAATGAATTGTGTCCTGCGGTAGCGTCGATGATTTGATCGATGCGGGGGAGGGGGAAGGGATCCTTTGGGCAAGCCTTGTTAAGGTCCTTAAAATCAACACATAGGCGCCAGGATTTGTCCTTCTTTGGTACCATTACCAAGTTTGCTAGCCGATCCGGATGTTTAATGTCTACGATGAATCCGGCCTCCAATAGTTTGGCTAGCTCTTCTCCCATGGCCTGTCTCTTGGGTTCGGAGAAACGCCAAGAGCTTGTTTGACTGGCTTGAATCCTTTTAGGATATTTAGGCTGTGCTCGCCACCGGTGTGGGATTCTGGCATGTCTGAAGGGTGCCGTGCAAAAATGTCCCAATTTTCGTAGGAATTCTCGTAATGCGTGTCCACATCAGGGTTTAATTGTGCCCGATGGAGGCCGTCTTTGTAGGGTCCGTTGGATGGACTTGGAATTTGACTATTTCGTCTGCGGTTTAAAGAGGTGGACTTGGATCTCTTATCGAGTATCACATCGTCTCTGTCCACCGTGGGCCTTGTGCAGTGAGTTCCTCTGCCGCTAGGGCTTCGGATAGTGCCTCAAGGGCAAGTGCGGCTGTTTTATTTTTGGCGCGGAGCGCTATATCGGGGTCACTAGCGAGAGTGATAATTCCGTTGGGTCCGGGCATTTTGAGCTTCATGTACCCGTAATGGGGTATAGCTTGAAAAATTGTGAATGCCTCTCGCCCTAATAGAGCGTGGTATCCGCTGTTGAACGAGGTCACTTGGAATGTGACCTCCTCGGACCTATAATTGTCCGGCGTGCCGAACACCACATCTAGTGTGATCTTTCCTGTACAGCATGCTTCCCGACTGGGGATTATTCCTCTAAAGGTTGTGCTGCTTCGCTCAATGCGGCTCTAGTCTATTTCCATTTTTCGAAGGGTTTCCTCGTAGATGCGGTTTAATCTGCTGCCGCCGTCCATGAGTACCTTGGTAAGGCGAAAGCCGTCCACTATTGGAATGAGGACCAATGTGGCTGGTGCTCGGGCTGTCCGGAACTTAGGTTCGTCACTGTCGTTAAAGGTAATAGCCGTGTCACTCCATGGATTTATTGTTGCTATCTGGTAGACTTCGGCAAGGCTGCGGAGTGTTAGCTTCCTCATATTATTTGATGTGAAAGTCTCAAAGACTGTTAATACCGCACTGGTATTGCTGGGCTGGTGCTCTGGAGCTAAGAGCTCTTCGCCACTTTTGGCCACCTGCCGTAGTATCCAACATGCTCTAAGGCTATGAGTTGGAGTGGCGCCCTACGTGCTATGAATTTTGTAGGGTCCATTGAGCCATCCCTCCAGTACAGTTCCATGCCCTTTGGGGGTTTTTGCTTTTTGGTATGTAACCCAGGTGCCTGGTGATGATGCACCCTTTTATTTCGGACTAGGGTCGTATTCGGGGCCGGATTATCCCAAAATTTGATTTCGGTTTTCCAGGCGCTCTCCATCGCGCAGTACTTTTGTACTATGGACGCCAAGTCAGTGAAGCGTGTAACTTCACGATGACTTATGGCGTTTAGGATTCCCTTGTCCGTGCAATTATTGCAGAAGAGTGAGATTGCGTCCTCCTTGCGGCAGTCCTTTATCCTGTCCATAACCAGGAGGAATCTGGCCCGATAATGATGTCTTGTTTCACCGGGCTCTTGCCAGATTTGGGATAGATCGCTTATGTTTGGGTGGGCGGGTGGAGTTAAATTCGAACCTGTCCGATCTAAGATTGAGGGGCCAAGAAGTTTCGAACTTGGAAGCTTGGGTTCTTGGAGGTTGTCAATGAATCTAGCCCGTTGCACGACTTTAAGTTCATGGCTTGAGTGGTGTCCTCCCTCGCGGGAATCCGGCATGGAGGGGTCAGGAATCCGGACATAGCTAGTCCGTAAGGTAGGAGAAGAGTCGTCGTATTGTTCCTCTACCACAACAACGTGGTGGGTAGCCTGGGGAGAGTCGATCTCTCTCAGATCGATTTTAGGCCCGATCTGATTGTAGTGCATGGCGACTCGAGGCGGCGATGCGATCCAAGAGCTCGTTCAAGGAAGAGAGCTCCATCGGATCTAACTGCTCGGCGAATTCTGAGTTAACGTGAAGATTGCTTTCGATGACCCGAGAAGTCATCGTCGGCGCGGCGGCCGAACAGGCGGTCATAAGAAAACCGCCTAGCCGGAGAGTTTGGCCGGTGGCCAAAGCTCCTTTAGCAACAGTGTCGTCTTTAAAGACGGGATGAGGCATCCTTCCTGACAGCGACGGCACATAGGAACTATCAATGAAAGCACCAATGTCGGTGTCAAAACCGGCGGATCTCGGGTAGGGGGTCCTGAACTGTGTGTCTAGGCGGATGGTAACATGAGACAAGGGACACGATGTTTTTACCCAGGTTCGGGCCCTCTCGATGGAGGTAAAACCCTAATCCTGCTTGATTAATATTGATGATATGGGTAGTACAAGAGTGGATCTACCACGAGATCAAGGAGGCTAAACCCTAGAAGCTAGCCTATGGTGAAAGGACCACGATGTCGCCTAGAGGGGGGGTGAATAGGCGTTTTTAAATCTTTTACGGATTTGGCTATATCCTAATGCGGAAATAAACTAAGCGGATACTTTTCAAGCACAAATCCTAAATATACTAGGCTCACTAAGTGCACCAACAACTTAGCATAAACAAGATGAGAACAACGAGGATATGAGTAAGCACAAGTAAGTTACACAAACTTACTCAATGTATATCACGAGATATGGAAATGAATAATGCGAGACACCCACAAGTAGGGAATACAAGCTTACACAAATTGTATCACAATATATGGAATTGAATGATACAAGCAAACTCAAGTAAGCATTACAAGCTTACACAAGATATGTTACAAGCTAGCAGTTCACACTAAACACAAGATAGAACAATAGTAGGAAGTATGAATTATGGACTATAAAGTGTTGGCCTAAATAATCTCTACGATATGGTAACCAACACAATATAATGAGGACAACAAGAATAGTGAATGCGGCGGTCAAGTTACCAAGGTAAACCACAAGTAAGGAGTTAGGGTTAGGGATAACCGAAGTCACGAGAGACGATGATGTATCCCGATGTTCACTTCCTTGGAGGAAAGCTAGTCACCGTTAGAGAGGTGGATGTTACCACGAAGGCACACCAACGCCACGAAGGCTCACCCTATTCTCCTTGAGATATTAACACGAAGGCGATTCCCAACCACTAGTGGAAGACCTTGAGGTGGCCTCCAAACCTTCACAAACTTTCCGGGGGACAAATCACAAGTTGATTCCTCACCGGAGCACTCCTACCGCCTAGGAGTCTCCAACCTCCAAGAGTAACAAGATCAAGGGAAATGCTCAAGACTTGCTCAAATCACGAATTCCTTTGGTCAAGAGAAGGAGAGGAGTGGATCTATCACTTGATTGGAATCTCTCACAAGAACTCTCACAAATCTCTTGGGATCTAAGATTTGAGGTAGGAGAAGGGAGAGGGAGCTTTTCTTCAAGTGTGGGTCAAGATAGTTGTGTTGCTCACCCCTCCACGAAGTGGTGAAGGGATATTTATAGCATGGGCACAAATCTGGCCGTTTGGGGTACAGGATGGCCGGACGTCCGGAGAACGTCGGACGTCCGGAGGCCCAAATGGGTCCGGACGTCCGACAGTCATCGGACGACCGGTCGCTGTGAAAAGTGTGACCCACACACCAATGTACAGGATACGGTCGTCCGGCGGGGCGGACATCCGTAGAATGCTTCGATGTGAAAGTGTCGGACGTCCGGAGGGTTCGGACATCCGCAAAAATGTTTCTGTTGTGGAAGTGTCGGACGTCCGTAGATTACCGGACGTCCGTGGCAACAGCACCGGACGTCCGGTGGAACACGGACGTCCGACGGCTGTAGCACGCCATCGCACGAATGTATCAGGATATTTGCGAAACAGGTTTGACGGACGTCCGACATTTTCCGGACGTCCAGAGACCGGACGTCCGGAACTTACCGGATTTCCGTCCGTTTGATTCTGGATTGGCGCACCGGATTTCCGGACGTTACCGGGCGTCCGGCCAAAATAACAACAGGAACCCCAAAACTAAAACATGCATAACTTTCACATCCGGACTCCGATTTTGATGATCTTGGGCTCGTTTTGAAGCTATGGAAAAGCTCCAAGTCCTCAGATAGAGAACCACCCAAAATAAACCAAAATGGAGGGTTCAAATTATGCAAAGGTTAGATCATATATTTTGGGAAACTATTTGGCTTTGGCTTTTCTTTGGTATATAGGATATGAGTGGAATTGTGTATAGAAGATGTTGACTTGAGCAAATCCATCACAAACCCTTTGATCCCCTCTTAATAGTGCGGGATCCCTATAACTCAAGAATCATAAAAATAGCTACACTACATCGCTATCAAGAATCCATTCTTGAGTGTATATGTTTCTTTGGTGGTCATCACTCCACAACACTAACGTCGAAGGAACTAATACCTTTGACACGAGCCGTTCACTTGAGCTTGATGTTGATGTTTCTTCTTGGCTCAAGATGAAGGCAAGACATTGGTGAAGTCTTCAAGTCTCTCCCTCATACACAATGTGGGGAAGCTTTGCTTTGTATTCATCTTCACTTGTCCATCATGTGATCATCCACAAGCTTCAAGCATGTAATCCTTTTGGGATGGTTATCTTGAACTTGCCCTTGTCAACCATGATCACCAACACTTGATGTCGTCCTCTCATAGACACTTGAAATCTCTTTCTCGTCACGAGCCCATGAGAATCACCTAACCCTCAAAAACATAGACAACACATAGTATGGGTTAGTACACAGAGTGCAATTTATAATTTCTTATCATACCACAAGATCCTATGTGGTGCATCATTTGTGCTCGTGTGTTGACCATTTAGAGTTCGATCTTTTGAGCTTCATCTTGGTCAACCTATATCTCTACTCCATGTTTAATCTTGACGTCATGAAGGATATATTGGATTCTTCACTTGAATAGCTTGCTCAATTATGACTCAACACATGAGTCCATTATGATCATATCTTTGAGCCACTCCTAGAATTCATCATTCAAATCATCCTCTTTAAGATCTTGATCCATTATGGCTCAAACCATAGCTCTAAGCATGGAAACCCTTAAGATACTCCAATGAACTCCATTTTGATCATCTCGATGTAATTGTTGCTTCAAAGGAGTTTTCTTCCATTATTCTTCAATCATTTTCCAATGGGACTAATCTTCAAATGTATATCTCAATGCAAACATTAGTCCATAAGGATTGTCATTAATTAATTACCAAAACCACACATGGGGACTACATGTACTTTCATATGGTATGATTGTTGTTCGTCCTACGGACTAAAACCCTCCGGTTTATATAGACACCGGATAGGGTTAGGGTTACACAGATTCGGTTACAATGGTAGGAGATCTACATATCCGTATCGCCAAGCTTGCCTTCAACGCCAAGGAAAGTCCCATCCGGACACGGGACGAAGTCTTCAATCTTGTATCTTCATAGTCCAGGAGTCCGGCCAACGGTGATAGTTCGGCTATCTGGACACCCCCTAATCCAGGACTCCCTCAGTAGCCCCCGAACCAGGCTTCAATAGCGATGAGTCCGGCGCGTAGATTATCTTCGGCATTGCGAGGCAGGTTCTTCTCCAAATTCCATATACTTGTCGAATAGTGTCCGGCTTCTGATAAATGCTGCGCTCCTTGGCTTCCACGCCCAATAATGGCCATCTTCCATGTGTTTGAATGAATGCGAAAAGCCAGGGTATTTTTACACTTATCCTCCTAGCTGCGCAAATGAGCCGCCTATAAAAGGGACGAGGATCTAGATCTGAGTCACACCATCCCCTCCATGAGCTTTCATCGGAGCGCCTTTGACAAAAATCCATTCCATCATGTACGATCGTGGCTCTTCCTCTCGCTCCCAGCCCTCGGCACTGAAATTGGGAGAGATGCTCAGTCCCGCATAGCGAGCTAGTGACACTCCAAACCAAGGGATTTCTTCCCCGGGCCTTCATGGTTCCGGTTCGAGCCAGACTTGCCACCTACAAGGGCGGAAAGCAAGCAGAGAATGTCCCCGATCCCTCTAAAGGAGAGCGGGTATGCTTTATCTCTTATCTAGTAAGAGGACTCAGATTTCCAATTCATCCGTTTCTCCGGGGGCTCTTGGAGTTCTCTGACCTCCAGTTGCACCCCTTACGCCGCCTCCATTTTGCACATCGCGGGCTTCGTGGCCTTTGCAAACTGTTCTTGGGTGTCGAGGCTCATTTTCTTGTTGTGGAAGAGATTATTCTGCCTTGTACCCCGTTCTCATGAGGGGTCAATATATCAAGTGGGCGGAGACGAACTATGGCGCATCGCCGGGACCGGATATCTCTCCGGAACCCCGAAGAAGGCGTCCGAAGACTGGCCTTCGGAATGGTTTTATATAGAAGACGTCCCACTGCCGGATCCTTCTCGGATCGGTCTCTCGGAGTTCAGCAATGCTCCTTTGAAGAAACGCCTGAGTTGGCGCCCACGGAGCTCCCAGAGGGAAGATAACAGGGACGTCCTTTACCTGATGAGCCGAATAAGATTGTTAGCTCATGTCGGACTGACCATGATCGGCGTCATGGTCTCATGTATTATGCGGGGGGTGCAGCCGCTCCAGTATAGGGACCACCCCATGTGGGATTTCAACGGGGAGGACGATGCCACCCATCATGGCCGTAAGGGGCCGGGATCGGTCACCGATCTAGTGAAGATTTTGTCTGCGATGTACAAGGAGAAGAGGAGGATTTTCTCCGCGTCAGTCCATTGAGCGGATTTTCTATGAACAATCCTCGAAGCTGGGTAAGCGGACATTTCTTTTTGTACACCCGATCCGTATTCCCATGGTTAGGTATCTCATTTTGTGATTTTGACGCAGGAACTGTGCAGGCCGTGAAAGACATAAACAGCCCGCCTCCACAACCCGAGGATCCGGAACGGCTCCTCGATCCGGCCTCCCAAGAGGATCCGGACATATTGGTGGAGCTGATTGATGGGGTATATCACCAATCGAGCATCAATAATGCCTTGGTTGCCATTACGGTTGATTACCCGGAATACTTCGACCTCGCATGAATCGAGACCGAGGTCCCAATACTCGATAATGACCCATCTGTGCTTATTTTTATCACCGTATACCAATGGTATTTCGCAGGGGCTGCCTTCGAGGTAGGAGGTCGAGCCCGCGGCGGCTAGCCAACAAGGGGCAGTTCGGCCCCACAGGCTAAAAAGAAGTGCGGTCCGGATCGAAACTCCGCCGCAACGGTATGGCGCGTCACCATATTCCTGTGGATTGATTCCTGGAAGGCGATTAACGCTGGTGCTCTTTTCAGAAAAAGAGCGCCGCTGATCGAGTTCAAGCCGGGTCGAAGCGGAGGCGAGCACGAGGCGTCGTCGGATGCTCCTCCGATAGAGGATGCCGACAGATTGTCCGCCACCAACTCCGAGGTGGAGAGCGCTATGAATCACAGGCGCCACGGACAGTTCTTCGTGGACGCATGTTTCTCCCAAGAGGCTTTGAATGCCTTCAATTCGGAGATGCACACCTCCGTGCCGCTCAAGATGGTCTAGCCAAAGCCACGGAGCAGTATGTAAAGGACATACGGGTGAGGAAATTTGACAGTTATATTTGCCAGTAGCCCCCGAGACTTAAAATAGTTAGAATAACTGATTTAAGGATCATTTGTTACGCAGGATCTTACAAAAAAGAATAGCCGACTGTCCTAGGAGCTTGAAGAATGCAAGGCCCAACTTGAGGCCGCACTAGCCGCTACAGGGGGAGCCACAGAGACCCCCTCTGGTAATATATGCTTCAAAAGATAAATAGTTTGTGAAGTGCGGCGTGTGTGCTTCGACTGTTGTTCGTAAGAGTAATTCTCGGTGTCAAAACCGGCGGATCTCCGGTATGGGGTCCCAAACTGTGCGTCTAGGCGGATGGTAACGGGAGACAAGGGACACGATGTTTTTACCCAGGTCCGGGCCCTCTCGATGGAGGTAAAACCCTACTCCTGCTTGATTAATATTGATGATATGGGTAGTACAAGAGTGGATCTACCACGAGATCAAGGAGGCTAAACCCTAGAAGCTAGCCTATGGTATGATTGTTGTCCGTCCTATGGACTAAAACCCTCCGGTTTATATAGACACCGGATAGGGTTAGGGTTATACAGAGTCGGTTACAATGGTAGGAGATCTACATATCCGTATCGCCAAGCTTGCCTTCAACGCCAAGGAAAGTCCCATCCGGACACGAGACGAAGTATTCAATCTTGTATCTTCATAGTCTAGGAGTCCGGCCAACGGTGATAGTTCGGCTATCCGGACACCCCCTAATCCAGGACTCCCTCAGTAATACTAGAACTTATACACCTCCTGTGCAAATCAAAGTTGAACCTAAAGTTGCTATTGTTAATGATCTCTTGTTTGATAATATTGATGGGCATGTTATTTATTTCTGTGATGAAACTGCTAGAATTGCCAAACCATGTGCTAAAGATAAACATAGACTTGTGGTAGGCATGCCTGTTATTATGTTAAAATAGGAGATCATTGTTATCATGGATTATGTGATATGGGTGCTAGTGCTAGTGCAATACCTATTGACTTATACAAAGAAATTATGCACGATATTGCACCCATTGAATTAGAAGACATTGATGTTACTATTAAGCTTGCCAATAGAGATACTATTTCACCAATGGGAATTGTTAGAGATGTTGAAGTCTTGTGTGGGAAAACTAAATATCCGGCTGATTTTCTTGTTCTTGGCTCCCCACAAGATAGTTTTTGTCCCATTATATTTGGTAGACCCTTCCTGAACACCGTTAATGCTAAGATAGATTGCGAAAAGGATGTTGTTACTATTGGTCTAGGTGATATGTCTCATGAGTTCAACTTCTCTAAATTTCGTAGACAACACCGTGAAGAGGAATTACCTAGTAAGGATGAAATTATAGGTCTTGCTTCCATTGTTGTTCCTCCGACTGATCCATTAGAACAATATTTGCTAGACCATGAAAACGATATGTTTATGAAGGAAAGGGAAGAAATAGATGAAGTGTTCCTTAAACAAGAACACATCTTTGAAACATAACCTTCCCGTTGAAATTCTTGGGGATCCCCCTCCACCCAAGGGTGATCCCGTGTTTGAACTCAAGCCTTTACTTGATAATCTTAAGTATGCTTATCTTGATGAAAAAGAAATATATCATGTTATTATTAGTGCTAACCTTTCAGAGAAACAAGAAGAACGATTATTGAAAACTCTGAAGAAGCACCGAGCTGCTATTGGATATACTCTGGATGATCTCAAGGGCATTAGTCCCACATTATGTCAACACAAAATTTCAGTGGAGAAAGATGCCAAACTAGTTAGAGATCCTCAAAGACGATTAAATCCCAAAATGAAGAAAGTGGTAAGAAAGGAGATTCTAAAACTCCTTGAGGCGGGTATTATTTATCCCGTTGCTGATAGTGAATGGGTAAGTCATGTCCATTGTGTTCCCAAAAAGGGAGGTATTACCGTTGTCCCTAATGATAAAGATGAATTGATCCTGCAAAGAATTATTACAGGTTATAGGATCGTAATTGATTTTCGTAAGTTAAACAAAGCTACTAAGAAAGATCATTACCCTTTACCTATTATTGATCAAATGCTAGAAAGGCTATCCAAACACACACATTTTTGCTTTCTAGATGGTTATTCTGGCTTCTCTCAAATACCTGTGTCAGCAGAGGATCAATCTAAAACTACTTTTACTTGCCCTTTTGGTACTTTTGCTTATAGACGTATGCCTTTTGGTTTATGTAATGCACCTGCTACCTATCCAAAGATGCACGATAGCTATATTCTCTGACTTTTGTGAAAAGATTTGTGAGGTATTCATGGATGACTTCTCAGTCTATGGATCTTCTTTTGATGATTGCTTGAGCAACCTTGATTGAGTTTTGCAGAGATGTGAAGACACTAGTCTCGTCCTGAATTGGGAAAAGTGTCACTTTATGGTTAATGAAGGCATTGTCTTGGGGCACAAGATCTCCGAGAGAGGTATTGAAGTTGATAAAGCCAAAGTTGATGCTATTGAAAAGATGCCATGTCCCAAGGACATAAAAGGTATAAGAAGTTTCCTTGGTCATGCAGGTTTTTATAGGAGGTTCATTAAGGACTTTTCTAAAATCTCTAGGCCTCTGACTAATTTATTGCAAAAATATATTCCTTTTGTCTTTGACGATGATTGTGTAGAAGCATTTGAAACACTTAAGAAAGCTTTGATCATCGCACCTATTGTTCAACCACACTGATTGGAATTTACCTTTTGAAATTATGTGCGATGCTAGTGATTATCTTTGTAGATGCTGTTTTAGGGCAAAGAGTCGATAAGAAATTGAATGTTATCCAGTATGCTAGTAAGACTCTTGATGCTGCCCAGAGAAATTATGCTACTACTGAAAAAGAATTCTTAGCAGTTGTGTTTGCATGTGATAAGTTTAGACCTTATATCGTTGATTCCAAAGTCACTATTCACACTGATCATGCTGCTCTTAAATATCTTATGAAAAAGAAAGATGCTAAGCCTAGACTCATTAGATGGGTTCTCTTGCTCCAAGAATTTGATTTGCATATTATTGATAGAAAAGGAGCTGAGAACCCCGTTGCAGACAACTTGTCTAGGTTAGAGAATGTTCTTGATGACCCACTGCCTATTAATGATAGTTTTCCTGATGAACAATTAGCGGTTGTCAATGCTTCTCGGACTGCTCCTTGGTATGCTGATTATGCTAATTACATTGTTGCTAAATACATACCACCTAGTTTCACATACCGGCAAACGAAAAAGTTCTTTTATGATTTAAGACATTACTTCTGGGATGATCCACACCTTTATAAAGAAGGAGTAGATGGTATTATTAGACATTGTGTGCCTGAGCATGAACAGGAACAAATCCTACGCAAGTGTCACTCTGAATCCTATGGAGGACACCACGCTGGAGATAGAACTGCACACAAGGTACTTCAATCTGGTTTTTATTGGCCTACTGTTTTCAAAGATGCTCGTAAGTTTGTCTTATCTTGTGATGAATGTCAAAGAATAGGTAACATTAGTAGATGTCAAGAAATGCCTATGAATTATTCCCTTGTTATTGAACCGTTTGATGTTTGGGGCTTTGATTATATGGGACCTTTTTACGCCTCCAATGGTTATACACATATTTAGTTCTTTGTTGATTACGTTACTAAGTGGGTAGAAGCTATTCCAACTAGTAGTGCTGATCATAACACTTCTATTAAAATGCTTAAAGAAGTTATTTTTCCGAGGTTTGGAGTCCCTAGATATCTTATGACTGATGGTGGTTCACACTTTATTCATGGTGCTTTACGTAAGATGCTTGCTAAGTATGATGTCAATCATAGAATCGCATCTCCTTATCACCCGCAGTCTAGTGGTCAAGTAGAATTGAGCAATAGAGAGCTCAAATTAATTTTGCAAAAGACTGTCAATAGGTCTAGAAAGAATTGGTCTAAGAAACATGATGATGCATTATGGGCCTATAGAACTGCATACAAAAATCCTATGGGTATATCTCCATATAAAATGGTTTATGGAAAAGCATGTCATTTACCTCTCGAACTTGAAAATAAGGCATACTGGGCTATTAAAGAGCTCAACTATGATTTCAAACTTGCCGGTGAGAAGAGGTTGTTTGATATTAGCTCACTTGATGAATGGAGAACCCAAGCATATGAGAATGCCAAGCTTTTCAAAGAAAAAGTCAAGCGCTGGCATGATAAGAGGTTACAAAAGCGTGAGTCTAACGTAGGAGATTATGTGTTATTATTCAACTCTCGTTTAAGATTTTTTGCAGGAAAACTCCTCTCAAAATGGGAAGGTCCCTACGTTATCGAAAAGGTCTATCATTCTGGCGGTATAAAAATCAATAACTTTGAAGGCACAAATCCGAGGGTGGTAAACGGTCAAAGAATTAAACATTATATTTCAGGTAACCCTATTAATGTGGAAACTAGTATTATTGAGACCATAACCCCTGAGGAATACATAAGAGACACTTTCCAGACTCCGAAAAGGCATAGATACATGGTACGATAAGTAAACCGACTCCAAAACAATTCTACCAGTTTTGGATTATTTAAGAATTTTAGGAAGAAAGAAGTAGTCCGAAAGGTACAGAGGCTCCCACGAGAGAGGAGGGCGCCCCCCCTGTAGGGCGCGCCCCCTGTCTCGTGGGCACCTCGTGTGCCTCCCGGACTCCGTTTTCTTGTATGTTACGTATTTTGGTCGGTAAAAATTCATTATATATTCTCCCGAAGGTTTTGACCACCGTATCACGCAAATATCCTCTGTTTTCGTTTCGAGCTTTTTCTGTTTCAGATCTAGAGCATCATGTCATCTCCAAGCGTTCCCAAGGACAAGTTTTTCGAGAAAGTTACCAACCCCTATCTCGCGAAGGTGCTGCATCATCCTCAAACAATTGAGGTACGTGATGGGGTGCTGCACATGCGCGATGTGGAGGGACCGAAACGTACCGGGAGCGTGGAGACCAAGCTCGAAGCCGTGGAGCAAGAAGTTTTCAAGTGTCAAGGGATGGTGGAGCGTGGACTCAACACCAACCAGATGATGATCACGGAGTTCGCCAATAACCACAAGCTGGATGCCAAAGTCATCGGGGAAACCATCTTCAAACTTCAAGAGAAAATCGAGCACCTCCAAGCCTAGATCTATGACCTGCAAAACCAGAACTGTGAGTATGAATATATATTCAAGCGAATGAGTTTGGCTGTAGATTTAAGGATCCCGGAGACTCGATCATCCTTTTATGATGGAGAGACGGTGCCCTGGAAGACGGACGACAAACCTACATCATCAACAACTCCTACTGCACCACCTCTGAAGAAATAATTACATGGGTATGGGCACTCCCCTTGGCAACTGCCAAGCTTGGGGGAGGTGCCCCGGTATCGTATCACCATCACACTCCTATCTTTACCGCTATATTTAGTTCGATCCTTTTAGTAGTATCTTGATCTAGTAGATTGAAGTTTTGATATCAAGTAGTTTTGAGCTTTGCTTTGCGATCTCTTTATGTAAGCGAGTCCGTGTGCTATCTATAATAAAGATTAGTGTTGAGTCAAGGGCTTTGCTATGATGCTTTGATCTTGAGAAAGTAGAAAGAACAAAAGAGTTCATATTGATCTTATGGATAGTGATAACTTCACATATAGAAAGTATGAGGCATAAAAATTGTCGAGAGTTGATGAACGTAGCCTTGGTCATCGTTGCAATTAATAGGAAGTGATAAGGAAAGAGGGGTTCACATATAAATTTATTATCTTGGACATCTTTTATGATTGTCAAGCATTCATTAAGTATGACATGCTAAAAGAGTTGATGTTGGACAAGGAAGACAACGTAATGGTTTATGTTTTCCGACATCTCAGTTAAAATATATTGTCATTGACCTTCCAAACATGTTGAGCTTGCCTTTCCCCCTCATGCTAGCAAAATTCCTTGCACTAAGTAAAGATACTGCTTGTGCTTCCAAATATCCCTAAACCCAGTTTTGCCATGAGAGTCCACCATACCTACCTATGGATTGAATAAGATCCTTCAAGTAAGTTCTCATCGGTGCAAGCAATAAAAATTGCTCTCTAAATATGTATGACTTATTAGTGCAGAGAAAATAAGCTTTGTACGAACTTGTTGTGGAAGTAATAAAAGCGACGGACTGCATAATAAAGGTCCACATACAAGGGGCAATATAAAGTGACGTTCTTTTGCACTAAGATTTTATGTATCAACCCTAAATACGCATGACAACCTCTTCCCTCTGCGAATGGCCTATCTTTTACTTTATGCTTGAGTCAAGGTGATGCTCACCTTTCCCTTTTTCATTTTTATCCTTTGGCAAGCTCCTCGTGTTTGAAAGATCATGATACATATATCCAATTGGATGTAAGTTGGCATAGGCTATTATTGTTGACATCACCTAAAGGTGAATACGTTGGGAGGCAACACAATAAGCCCCTATCTTTTTTAGTATCCGGCTGAAACTCTATAACCACAAGTATTGCGTGAGTGTTAATGATCATAGGGTACTACGAGATAGTTGAGTATGTGAGCTTGCTGGAAAGCTCTATCATTGACTCTTTCCGATGTTACGATAAATTGCAATTGCTTCAATGACTGAGATTATAGTTTGTTAGTTCCCAATGAAGTTTTTGAACCATACTTGATATTGTGAATTGCTTATTACTTGAGCATAGGAAATTATATGACAAAATCCATATATGTTGTTGTTATTAGAATGATCATGATGCCCTCATGTCCGTATTTTATTTTTATCGACACCTCTATCTCTAAACATGTGGACATATTTTTCGATTTTGGCTTCCGCTTGAGGACAAGCGAGGTCTAAGCTTGGGGGAGTTGATACGTCCATTTTGCATCATGCTTTTATATCAATATTAACTGCATTATGGGCTGTTATTACACATTATATCTCAATACTTATGGTTGTTCTCCCTTATTTTTCAAGGTTTACCATGAAGGGGGGGATGCCGTCAGCTGGAATTCTGGCTGGAAAAAGAGCAAACGTTGGAAACCTATTCTGCACATCTCCAAAAGTCCTGAAACTCCACAAAACAACTTTTTGGAACTTATAAGAAATTATGAGCAAAAGAAATAGGCCAGGGGGCCCACACCCTGTCTAGGAGACAGGGGGCGCCCCCCCCCCCTACAGGGCGCGCCCCCTATCTCCTGGGCCCCTGGTGGGCCTCCGGTGACCATCTTCTGCTATATCATCACTTTTACCCTGGAAAAAATCGGGGGCAAGCTTACGAGACGAAACTCCGCCGCCACGAGGCGGAACCTTGGCAGAATCAATCTAGGGCTCTGGTGAGCTGTTCGCTGGGGACACTTCCCTCGGGAGGAAATCATCGTCATCATCATCACCAACGCTCCTCTCATAGGGAGAGGGCAATCCCCATCAACATCTTCACCAGCACCATCTCATCTCCGAACCCTAGTTCATCTCTTGTATCCAATTTTTGTCTCCAAGTCCGGGATTGGTGCTAGTAGGTTGCTAGTAGTGTTGATTACTCCTTGTAGTTGATGCTAGTTGGTTTATTTGGTGGAAGATCATATATTCAGATCATGTATACATATTATTACCCCTCTGATTATGAACATGAATATACTTTGTGAGTAGTTACGTTTGTTCCTGAGGACAAGGGAGAAGTCTTGCTATTAGTAGTCATGTGAATTTGGTATTCGTTCGATATTTTGATAGATGTATGTTGTCTAGCCTCTAGTGGTGTTATGTGAACGTCGACTACATAACACTTCACCATTATTTGGGCCTAGAGGAAGGCATTGGAAAGTAATAAGTAGATGATGGTTTGCTAGAGTGACAGAAGCTTAAACCCTAGTTTATGCGTTGCTTCATAAGGGGCTGATTTGCATCCATATGTTTCATGCTATGGTTAGGTTTACCTTAATACTTTTGTTGTAGTTGCGGATGCTTGCAATAGAGGTTAATCATAAGTGTGATGTTTGTTCAAGTAAGAACAACATCCAAGCACCGGTCCACCCACATATCAAATTATCAAAGTACCGAACGTGAATCATATGAACGTGATGAAAACTAGCTTGATGATATTCCCATGTGTCCTCGGGTGCGTTTTTCCTATTATAAGAATTTGTCCAGACTTGTCCTTTGCTACATAAAAGATTGGGTCTCCTTGCTGCATGTTATTTACTTTGTTTACTTTTTGCTCGTTGCTATTTATCTCATGACAAAACTATCTGTCACCTACTATTTCAGTGCTTGCAGAGAAAACCTTATTGAAAACCGCTTATCATTTCCTTCTGCTTCTCGTTGGGTTCGACACTCTTACTTATTAAAAGGACTACGATAGATCCCCTATACTTGTGGGTCATCAGCCGGCGCCACCGTCAGTCCGCCATGGTGACGCCGGGCAGGGGTCCACCAGGGACGGCTGCGTCAAGGAGGAGAAGGCCGACGACGACGACAGCGACGTCGGCGGCGAGGATGGCGGCGACGACGGCGACTACTCCGCGTTCAACGAGTTCTTTTTTTAGATATATTTGCTATGTATAAGTCGCGAACATGTCTAATATATGCCATAGTTTGCCAAAATTTAGACGTGTTTAGCCGAACTTCGTTGAACATTTTTGTTTTGAAAAAAATTAGACGCGTCTGCGGACGGTCCTGGGGTCGACGACTGGGGACCAACTCGCTCCTAGACCGTTTTTTTACACCGGCTCATCCCTAAACGGCGATTTTAGGCGTTTTGGGAGGCCAACGGCTGGAGATGCTCTGAGGCCTGACTATTAAAGCCGAATCCGTGGATCCGTGCAGAGGAGCCGCCCAAGAAGAGTGATAATGAGTTGCGTAGTTCGTTGTTGAAATCGGTCAACTAAAGAAGATGGGTGCACGCTCTCACCGGACACTACACGGTACCTAAGAACGTAACGTACGCGTGCACATCTAACATTCGGATCACTGCTGCACCTGCGTGTACGTGTTGCTCAAACACACGATAGCTAAGATGAGATCGATCCGGGTAGTTTGTTTCTTTTGTGTGCGAGGGCGCTCAGTTTAGTATTCTCTTCGTCTTGATTAATGAATGAATTAAATCTTCAGAAATGCTAAACATCTAACGGCAGATTTTTAAGCATGTCAAATCATAGTTTTTTTTATGGCAATTGATGTTACTGTGATGATGCTAATTTTCTTTAGTAAGCACGCCAATTTTTGACAAAAAAAAAACTGAACATGGCAAGGATTTGGTATGCTTGCTAAAGAAAATTATCATACTGGCGACATCATATATTGTTATCTCAGACATTCGATTTGTAATGCTAAAGAAAATCTGACGTTCAAGTTGTAGCGAAATCCTAAATTTCTGGCCTTCGTTATTTTAGAAAATAAGGAAGACCCCCTGCCTCTACATCTGGGCAATGCATGTAGCCATTTTATTAATTATTCACACAAGGTCGTATAAAGCAATACAGCAGTAAGTCTGAATCCACCCTTTAGGCAACATCTGTCGCTACTCATATCCAATTAATGAAGGGATGCTGATAGACCGGGCCTAATATCAAACCTAGCAGCCAAGCCTAACATCAAAGACCTGAGGCCCCAACCAAGCCACTTGTCGGGTATGGGGCATACACTGGTCCGACGCCCTCTCAGAGGCCGCCGCCCCAACTGCCACCACTCCAACTTCAAAGTTGTACTGACGCATCATCCTTACCCGGTCCAGCTATCGTCGACGCCACCACCTCCCTGCACGCGAACTGCTGAGCACGCCGCGGTCGCGCCGGTACACTTCAACACCATGCAGCCAAGTACCACCAGCCGACACAGTTTGAAGTGTTTGGAAGATCTGTCGTGCCTAGCACCTGCCGACCAGGCATGACAAAGCGTAGCACCTGTCGGCCAGACATGACTTGACATCTTCACCGAATCTCCGTGCAAGATGAAGCCGCTCCACCTCCTACCTCTAACTTCCAACGTCGCTCCACAAACGATGCTCCCAAGAGAGAAACAACACCGCCGTGCCGCCATCGTTCGATCTAGAAAACCAGATCCTAGGGTTTCCCCCCGAGCAGCACGAGTGGGTCGACAATAGTTACACGACGATGCCTTCATCAAGGTAACGACGTAGAACGCCGCCATCGCATGCCCTCGGCTTGGTTTTCACCGGCAACTCTGTCTCCCCAACTCGCAGCTGGGACTAGATGACGAATCTCGAGATCCGACCGCCCAACCTTTGGCCGGCCACCTCCGACGGAGAAGATGACCACCACCGCCGGCTGCACCGGCTAGATTAGATCTGACCGGAGGTGCCGCCAAGCAGTCCACCGGGCCCTCAATGCCGCCGCCGATCCAAAGCCGGATGACGCGCCGCCGCAACATAGACCGCCCGCCGCGAGGCAGGAGTGGCCTCCGCTGCCATCGCCTCCGCTTCGCTAGATCGGCCGTCGCCGCCGCCGTTGTCGCAGTCGTTGCCGCCCTTCGCTAGATCAGCCGCGTCTCCACGCGCATCGGGGACCCGCACCTCCCCTGAGACACGGGAGTGAGGAGAACCCCCGCCACCGCCGTCGGCCACCGGGCGCAGGCCGGCGGCGTCCTCCGGTGGCGACAGGAGGAGGGGAGGGAGGGGGATCAGGCCCGACGGCGGCTAGGGTTGGAGTACCACCCATGTCGCCCGAGCGGGGGGCGACGCGGGGGTTTATTGTACAAGTTTTATTTTATTTTAGAGGTAAATACACTAGAAGTCTTAGAACTTGCGTGTGGCGGTCAGTTTGGTGCACAAACTAGCAAAATACGTGTTTCTGGTCTGCTATCTTATACAGACGTGCAAATACGGTCACATTTTACGTACGCAGGCGTATCTATAACCTGCATGGCACGCCAACATCCCTAGGGCCCAGTGTCGGCCACTATAACAGTTCTGATATGGTAGACTTGCAGAAAACCTTTGAATTTTATTTACTTGTGTACTGGGTCCTTTACATCAAGTAAAAAAAATAAGAGAAAATGTGGTGGGTTTCGTACACATGACATGCCCCTGATAGTCTCGCGTGGGCAGCGTGATTGAATAGTATGACTATCATCTACTCCCTCTGTTTGGAATTACTTGTCGTAGAAATGGATGTATCTAGATGTATTTTAGTTTTAGATACATCCGTTTTCGAGACAAATAATTCCGAACGGAAGGAGTATATTCTATTAACACGGACTGGAAAAATTAAATAATTACAGTTCGAACCTGTGACCTCGTGGAGTCCTGGACGCTACTCAAAAAAAGAATGATCCAAAGAGCTAAACATTTTATATCTTGTCAT
The DNA here is from genome assembly GCA_021605145.1 of Aegilops bicornis. NCBI lineage: Eukaryota > Viridiplantae > Streptophyta > Magnoliopsida > Poales > Poaceae > Aegilops > Aegilops bicornis. Next base: position 659,344,476 of record CM038673.1, read on the forward strand.
CTTTTTTGTTCGATATAAGAAGTACTCCCTCCGTTCCATAATGTAGTGCCTATAGATTTTTTGAAAAATTAAACATCACAAATTTTGACCAAGTTTGTGGAGAAAAATATTTACATCTAAAGTGCGAAACATATATCAGTAGATTCATTGTAAGATATAGTTTCACATTATACATTTTTGTTATTGTAGACTTTAATATTTTTCTCTACAAACTTGGTCAAAGTTTGCGAAGTTTGACTTCTCAAAAAATCTATAGGTACTACATTATGGAACGGAGGGAGTACTACTTATTATAGTGTTTCTGACCTCACAAAAATGTTCCTTCGTTATAAAAAAAGGTACGCGACATTTTAAATAATAGTTAAACATTTTTTGAGTTGGATAATATATAAATATTGTAAATACATACGGGCTCGTACATACTCCCTCTATCCACGTCTTATATAAGGGGACGGAGGGGGTACTATATAGCCATATATGCATAGCTAGCTACATGCATGGTACATCCCCGCAAAAAACAAATGCATGGTACCATACTAAATATTATTATTTATATATGTTTAGCATTTTCAAATATGTACTCCCTCCGTTCGGAATTACTTGTCTCGGAAATGGATGTATGTAGAACTAAAATATGTCTAGATACATCCATTTCTGCGACAAGTAATTCCGAACGAAGGGAGTAATTAATATCTTTTAAAATATATGTTTTGATATATACTTTTACATACATATTTTACATTTTTTATGCAACAGAAATATTTTTATACACTTTCCAAATACATTATTAACATTTTTTTGATTATATGTTTTGATGTCGATTCATACACATTATCTCTTTCAGGTATACATCTAAAGACATTTATATATTTCTTTAGTATTTCTAAACATATAATTAACATTTTTTTCAAATACAAGTTTTTAAACCTATTTCAAATACATGTTAAACATTTTTGAATGATACAAATTATTTTTCAACTAATGAACATTTTTTACATTGTATTAATTTTTTTAAATGTCATGAACATTTTCTGAAATGCATGGACATTTTAAATGCAACGTATGTTTTTAATTAAACAAATATATATTTTACAATGTTGAAATATTATCTAAGATTTAACGTACCTTTTTTTATAACACATGGACATTTTTGGAAGATCACAACACTAGAATCTAAGTTTTTTTATTTCTTACATTGAACAAAAGACATAACCACATAAACAGTGTTATTATAACATCCTGTGCCATTCTAGCCTGGTGGTTAGCTTAGTTATGAGCGACCACAATTTCACAGGTTCGAATTGTGGGGATCCTGTTTTTCAGGTTTGATTTCTTCTTTAATTTTTCAGTGCCTGTTGATAAAATATAGTATATTATAGTCGTGCAATATGAACATGTACTCGTTGGTAGATATCTGGTGATACGGCCAAGAGAATGCTCCGGTGCTACAGGTTAGCTTGGTGCGTTCGATCTGGGCTGTAGGAACATGATTGAGCAGGCTCACGGTCTTCTGCCAAATATGCAGAGACACCCTTGGTTATTCAGCAATTCAGGGACAAATGCATACGTGTTGCTTCCCTTCGTCCTGTACGACTCCTTCGCTTCAAGTGCATACCTGTTCCTTCCCTTACCTCTCACTTCTGTCACTTGGTTCCAGGACATGACTGACCGGTTTCGAGTTCTTGATGCTGAATAAAAGAGAAGGATAGGCTGAACATCGGTTAGCAGTTGGCCTTTGTTTCTACCCCTGGACAGTATTGTCAACGAGTCCTCCATTTGACAATAGGGCGATGGCCAAACATCGATTAGCAGTTTACCTTTGTTTCTCTGAACATTTCATACTATTGTTTGCAATTTCCTCTAGAATGGCCGCTCAGTTCCAAAGAACTGTTAAGTGATCGCTCTTCTTTGAAACTTCAGATTTAGAGCACAAAGAAGCGATGTTGTTTGTTCTAATGTTTTGGAACTTCGGAGAATTTAAATAGTGCTTCTTGATTGTGTTGAAAGTGCCTATATTTGTTTGTTTTAGTCAAGCACCAAGTTGGTGAAAAGAAATTTTACAACACCCATTCACGCACATGTTGCATTCAGTGAGTTTGTTGTTTACCTTTTCAGAGTCAGGAAAGCTACTTTTGTTGGTTTATGTCACACATATGCGGGTGCCAATTGGCTGTGAAATGCTCTCCGTCTCTTTTGATTGAGAACAATGTTCTATGAGGCTGGCTATATATACTTTACTCGATGCTGGTGCATATGAAATATCTACCCCCACAACAAAAATCCATGCATCAGGTATCGATTCATGTATGTCCATTTGCTGGCCTGCCTTTATGCTAATTCATTGGACGTGGAGAGTAAGTTGCAAAGACATGATGTTATCAGGGGCCAGATGCAAATTTTTCAAGGGGTATACTGAAATAGACCGGTCAATTGATCCTGTCCCTTCATGCATATCCGACGCACCTACAGGTCCGGTAGCAGCGTATCACTCTATGGGCTGGAGCACCTGATATTTTCCCGTCGGTCTGCTGGCTATACACACGATATGTTTAGCTGCAGGTCATGGTTCGAACCCCACCTCGGCCCGTTTATTTATTTATTTATTTTATTTGAGTGGCCCAATGTATGAATAAAAAAGGCGTGGGCTTTTCTGCAAATCATGCAAGAACTATTACATAGGCTGACAGCGGGTCCTTGCTATGCTGGCCTACCTAGTAGGCAGTAGATTACGTTCACATACGTAAAATGTGACCGTATTTGCATCTTCATGCAAGTTCATGGACCAGAAATACGTATTTTACAAGTTTGTGCATTAAACTGACCGTCATGCGCAAGTTTTAAGACTCCTAGTGTATTTACCTTTTTGTTTTATTTACTCATGCATCCTTTGTCTATAATCAAACATCTCAGGGAGTGCCATATACAACCGGAACAACAAGATGGAAGTCGCACAAGATCCCCACGTCTGCAACGGAAGAAAGCAGCCGAGACGGACATGTGACCAGGGCTCATGGCACGTCAATAGAATGGCACTCTCGCGCTACCACAACACGGCAGCGATGCTTTTCCTAAGAAGATCACCGTTCATGCTACATCTCACCGTGCGTCAGTTGCAGGCTTGCAGCCGCCGCCGGCCAGGCATAATCTTGTGGGCGCACGCGGCAGGTTAATCGTGGCGGCACACCAGAAGGGGGATGGGGAAGATTCAGGTGGAAAGTTGATGCCGTACGTGCACCCCATCGGTACTTGATCCAAACAACAAAATTAATCAGCCAATGCCATCGCGGACTAATTTGTGGTTGGATTATTAGAAGGACAGTGGTATTTCCAGTCCATCAGGGTTTAAGTTCTAAACTTGATATTGATGCTCGCATTATTTCTGAATTTATTTCAATTTTTGGACGATGTTCGTCTAGTGGGAGTAGACGTTTCCTCTCAAAGATGCTCATAATGATAAGGTGTGCGTGTGTGCGTCATGGAACGAGTGTATGCTCGTGTATGTGAGTGATTTCGATTGTAGTGTTAAAAAAATACCAACCAATGCCATCGACACACATGATCTCTCTCTCCTCTCTTTTTCCTGAGTCCTGATTAAGGCCAACTCCATCGCGCGCCCCCATTCTGTCCGACCCCGTTCGTTTGGGGTAAAACGAACAAACAGGTCGGCCCAGCGCGCGACGGCCCGGACCCATCTGGTCCGTTTTGTGTCTGGACCGTCCCATTTCAAGCGCAAACTTGCGCCAGGTTTGGGCCGCCGCGGACACCGAACGAACGCGCCGCTCGTCCGCGTCTGGCCGCGTGGCGGGGCGGCCACCTACCTCCCACCCGCCAACATCAATGTGCATGGGCGGCCGGCCCCACCTGTCATCGGCCCAGTGGAAGGTCGCCATCCTTCTTAAATGGGGAACCCGTGGACCGGTCATCGTTCACACTGCCCCACTCCATCCCGCGGCCTCCTCGAACCCCGACAGCGTGAAACCCTAGCCCTCCCCCGTTCTCGAGCTCGCCGGCCGGCCACCTCGAAGCCATGGGCTTCTAGAACCCAGGCCGCAAGGGGAAGCACGACCGCGAGGCCGGCTCCTCGTCGGGGCGCCGCGCCGGCTCCGTGAAGAAAGAGGAGCCCGCATCACCACCACGCCGGGCCCCCGCGCCGCCTGCGTTCTCCATCGCCCCCCACGCTGGCACTTGTCCGCCGACCGTGTGCCGATCTCGCCGGTTCCGGCGAGCGGCCGTGCGCGCCGTGAAGAGATCGAGCGCCGCCGCCGCCTCCTCCCCGATGATCTGTACTACGACAACAGGTACACCCTTGACTCCGTCCTCTGGGACACTTGGCTCAGGGACGAGCACGACGTGCGGCACACCTCCTTCTTCGCCGGCACGACGTCTGGGCCGCGGCGGCCACGTCGGGAGCGCGCAGCGCCTGCTCCCAGGAGCGCGGGGGTAGGCGGGTGCGCGGCCTCACGCCCATGCCGTCGCCTTCGCCATCTCCATCTCCACCACCTCCTCGCATGACAGCGGAGGAGGAGTTCCGTCTCATGGCGCGTGTCATGGAGGACTCCATGTACACGCACGATGAGCGTCAATGGGAGGGCCTCGAGGAGATGATGGCCCGCTCCGCCGCCGGCGAGGTAGCCATCCCCGAGCTGGAGATGGTGGCCGCGGAGGAGACGATGGAGGAGGAGCCGGTGGCGCGTTCCACGGGCCCGGTGGGCGAGGTGGGGCTGGTCGTGCCTTTGCTCCGGAGATGGCCGCCGCCGTGGCGTGAACTAGTCGTCACTCCGCCCGCGGTCACGGTGCGGAGGCGTCGCCACGGGAGGAGGTGGTGCGGTACCTCCATTGCCCAGCCGCCCGTCTACCACGCACCGACGGCCCACCTCTGGACGCCGCCGGCCTACGTCGACCTCGTCAGCGACGACGACGACACCGGCGGCCACTGAAGATGGCGACGGCATCGACAGGTACGAGCAGGAGCGCGCGGGCGGCTACCGTTTTTTTTATATGTTTAATTATGGCACTGGGACGTTAAGTTGGACGTGAAACTGGGTCGTTTTGTGGCGTGACCCTAACTTAAGTTTTAAGTTTTTTTAACTGCGTTTATTTACTTATTTAAGTTTTTATGTTTTCTTAATCACGTCCAACACGGACAAGATTTGAGGTGCGGCCGCGCGCTGGGCGCACCCACGACCCATCGGACAGACGCGGACATGAGCGAATCCATTGCCGTCTCAAAGAGACAAAATCCGGCCAAACTGGACGTCCGTTTGGGATCGTGCGGTGAAGTTTGCCAGACAGTTTGAGCCTCTGTTGCCCTCTCCTCTGCACGCCTTTTTGACATTGGCGGATTAAAGCAAGTGGAAGTGGGTGAAAGTCTGAAAGATAGATAGGGAGGGGCACCTAAACATGAACCTGTCCTCTTGCTGCACTTGCCAATCAGCTGACGCAAAAAACGAGGAGAAAAAAAACACTTGGACCGTCGCACATGCACAAACAGTGCAGTGACATACAGTACATGATGACAGGTCTTTGTAAACAACAAAGTTTATTTTTCGTCAGGATCGAGCTCTTTTATTTATTTCCAAGCAGGAAAAAAATAAAATATGAAGCTTGCTGAAGAGAGGCAGCAGAAAACAGCCGAAAGAGGCGTGATTAAACAAACTCCACGCGTGATGCATGCAGACGAATTAACAAGGAGCTTTGCTGAGCTTCAGTTGCGTATAACGGCGTTGTTGCTCTGGCGACGGCGTTTTGCTTAATTAAATTAATCACGAATATTCGTTTGGATTACAAGGATCTCCGCTCACACCATGCATGCGTACGTGCGCGCACTAGATTTGAAATGGATCGCTTAGATAACTCTACATTTCAAGCGGTACGTTATTTTTATGGCGCTGATGGAGGATCCTTGCTTTGGTCATCATTCATCAAGCGTTTGGCCTCTGATCGGACAGTGCGGGGAGCGCCACGTGAAATCGGAGCTACAGGGCCAGCGACCCAAGATCCTCACGTCGGCAATGGAGGCTAGTAGAAAAACCAAGACGGACACGCGATTAGGGTTCACGGTCGGAGAAGAAACGTCGGCTGCAATGCATGCAACGGGAGAGAGCCACGAGGACCAGTAGGATTAAAGAGGGTAACCTTGTTTACGGCTCCGAAGAGAGTTATTAGATGTTGCAATCTGAGGCTAGTCATAATGGGAGTAACTTAGCTAGTAACGTAGCACATTCAAAGAAATTTTTGCTTATGTGACAAGTATTTAATGTGAGGTGGTAACATAATATGTTACTGTAACATAGCGCTTCCCAAGACAAGATGAGTCTACAAGCTAATAAATGAAGCCATCTATGACACTACTATCATGTTACTTTGCATTATGAAGGTAGTAACTTAGACTAGTGTCATGCACTATGACCAGCATGAGGAGAGCACAAAGACAGCAACGCCGCCATCATGATTGTTTGACCAAGGGTTGGGAATTTAAGCATTTATTGTGGACAAAAGCAACTCTTATCCAACTCATCGACCGTGTTCGCCTTTGCATCTCACCCTAACCACCACCGGATGGATATGTTTTTTAGGTAAGAATAGGTTCCCCGGTCGGGTCCTCTTGATTAGCACCCCTCGTCTGGCCCGCCCGGGTGATGATAACTAGTAGTGCGTGTTGGTTTAGGGAATTTAGAGATGAGAAATGTGAGTTGAGGGGTGGGGAAATTAAAAATCCACTCTTTGATTAGAGGAAATTGGAGTTTAAGTGGAAGGGGAATGGGAGTTGATGAAGTCAATTCTTGTCCAATTTTTCCTAGGGGTACCTTGTTAATTTGTGAGCAGAGTTTTATCCTACGTCAATTCCCATCATATAGTACCAAACAAGGAAATGGGAGTAAATATCTATTTCACATGCCTAATCCCTCCATAAACACCCTTGTGCAAATTCCCACTACCCGCCCGAGTATTTACCAAACAGGTTGTAGTACATTCTTCTTTAACTCCTCCTCGCAATTTTTTTTTTAATAATCTCAACTCCCAAATTATAACCGAGAAAAATCACTGTACTCACAGAATAAAAATATTTCATTTTTCAATAATGATCAAATAAAATAATTTGGTCCACGCACAATATTTGCACGTACGTACGCCATGTCCAGCTTAGAACATTGGACGTTCACGCAACTATACTATGCAGAAAGAAAACGCGTTGCCTTAGTTTTTGTAGCGCAAGAAATTTCAAGTGGGCGGCGGATCAGGCGTAGGCGACAAACCGGCGATCGGAGGGCTGACAAATATTCTCACTTCCAGCGCAAGACGCGACATGTGCGGCGTGCAGCCAGCCGCTCCCGTTCGTTGCAGCAGAAAAAAACACAAGGCAAGGCAGGCCCGTCACGTACGCTGAGGCGAGACGCCGGGACGGAAGCGTATCGCTCGCGTCGCCGAGCAAAACTTGTCCTCGCCGCCGTCATATCGGAGATCGTGTCAGGGCAAAGGGCCATGGGGAATCCTCTTAGAGCAACTATATGGTAGACTCATCGTATTGGACCGATCGTCATAATAATTGTAATATGATCGTTGTCATGTATTTAGAGGCCATACATTTTTTTTGGAAGTATTTAGAGGCGATACATAATCATTACACGGAAGCTCTTCGCGTCGTGGGGCGAACCTTGTCCTCTGCTGTCACGGCAAAGAGACGACGGCCGGGCCGCGGGGAATCCTCTCCTCTGAGCGGCTCGTAGTAGAATCGTTATTATGGGACCAAATGCTATAATAACTGCCAATATGATCGTTGTCACGTACGCCTAGTCGACATATGATCATTGCACGGAAACAGTTCCGCGTCGCGGGGCGAACCTTGTCCTCGCCGCCGTCGTATCGGAGGTCGTGTCACGGCAAATGGACGACGGCGAGGGGCCGACGGAGCACTCTCGCTCACGACCTCCCAACCAACCGTCAGTCAAGTTCACTACGCGTCTACGCCCAATTGGCAAATCAGGCAGGGAGCGCAGTTCGTTCGGGCTCCCGGCAATTCGATGCGTTCCGAGGACGAACTTGTTTGATTAGTACAGTATATACAGTAATTATTGGACGATGATGCTGATGCGTGCGGTTATCTTGGACCGGCGACTTGGTTCGGATTGAATCCAATCCAGTTTTGCAATGACAAGTTGACATTTTCAAGTCACGGCTCTCACAAGTCACAACAGTTACGAGACATCGCGGCGTCTCGACTGAAGCAGTCAGCATCCGTCAAGATATGGGTCACAAGAAAATAGTTGCCGAACCTACTCTTACAGTTTTGTCAATGCATTTCTGCCGCCGGTGCTTGCGGGGCAGCCATGCGAGAACACTCAAAACGACTATCAATTAAAAGGCGCAACGACCATGCGCTTAGGGCATGTTCAAGGCCGATTCTTAAACCATCCGCATATATTCAAACCGTGAAAGCAATCTAACACAGGTCTGTATCGGTCCGCATGACGGTCCAGACGTATTTTTTCCGTAAAACCCAAGACAAATCTGGGGCTTTGCGGGAGTCCGAACAGCAGACATGTAGGACTCAGACAGCCTCGGCCCACCCAACCCTTTTCGGGCCCCGCGCCTCCATCCTCCTCATTTTCTCTCCTTCCTTCTTTCCCTCTTGCCTTCGCCGCCGCTTCATCACCCTGGGTGTCACGCAACACCCCTGTCAAAACTCTACGTCTCCGTCACCTCCAGCGTTCCACCCGGGCTCCACCCCGCTTCTCCTTTGTAGCCGTTCAACCCGTCTCCTCCTAGCACCCTGCCAGGTACCATCCGCTACTGCTATCAGTACAGTTATTAAGCTCCCGTGAATTGGAGCCCTGGGAGCGCTCCAGCCTGTGGTCATGCGGTGGACCTTGTGGTCAACAAAAGGAGACCACGATCCTAACTTGGTCGGTTGCTGTAGGTAGGTCCAAGGAATAGAAGGTGTGAGATATTGTTTTTTTTAAAGGAACACTCAGCATTCCATTATAAAGCAGTGCTGGCAGAATCTCCAGCTACACAGTCTGATACAAGGAAATTTGTCAAGCCAGATTTCCCATGTACTCCTACTCATGGCTGTGCCATGTGCAGCTAGAGTGTGTGCAGCATGGTTACATTGCCGGTTACAATGTTTGACAGATACATCAGATAAACCAACTCTAAATTGATATTTGATATCTTTAAAGATAGCACCTAGTTGTGAAAGATCATAAGTATTTGACATTACAGCCTGCTTTAGCAAAAGAGAGTCGGTTTCAATAATTAGCCGATCACATCCCATCCCGATTGCCGCGTTCAAAGCATAGAGCATCGCCAATGCTTCAGAGTGCAGTGCATCTACTAAATATTCCAAGTTTCCTGCTCCAGCTGCTATTAATGCACCTGTATCATTTCTTAGAATGAAGCCCCAACCTCCAGAATGAGTCTCCTCTTGAAAGGCGCCATCAGTGTTAAGCTTCATAATTCCCGGTGAAGGAGGAGTCCATCTTTGGATAGTGTTCTGTCTTGTGTGTTTGCTTGGCTGCACATTTTTCAGAGCATTAACAAGATAGTGGTTAATTGAGAAACATATTTCATCGTTCGACCAGAGTCTATCTCCCACATTAGCTTTGTTTCTCTGGTGCCACCACATCCAAAGAAGAATGCAAGTTTTTATTTTTTCTTCTTCATTAAGCTCAAGAATTTCTTCCATGAACTTAAAAGAATCTGGGCATTCAAGTAGCCGAAGCCTGATGTGTTCTAATAGAGCATGTCTCCATATGCCTTTTACCTTTTTGCATTTTAAAAAACAATGACCGGCATCTTCATCTTGTCTAAAGCACAGAGGGCAAATAGTATCAATATTCATACCTCTGCGCTGAAGTTTTGTTCGTAATGGCAAACTGTAGGTGGTAATCCGCCATAAGAAATGTAGCACCTTGCCTGCAGCGGCAGCGACCATAGTTTCTTCCAGTTGAAAACATTGTCTGCACTAGAAGAAGATGTCAGACCTACACGGGATTCCTGATCGCGAATATCCACCGCCACTTTATATGCCGATTTAACAGAGAAAATACCTTTTTTGTCATAGTGCCAAGCTATGAAGTCGTCTATATCTTCATGGATAGGTATTTGTAGGATCATATTTGCATCCTTAGGTAGGAAGGTTTGTCGGACTAGATTTGCATCCCATGAGCTTGTGGCAGGGTCAATTAGTTCTGAGACTTTCGTTATAAGATTGTGTCCTTTTTGTGATATTACTGTTCTTGTGCCGCCTCGTGGGATCCATGGATCAGTCCAGACTTTTATGCTTTTACCATTCCCAACCCTCCATATAATGCCTCTTTTTAATAACTGTAAACCCTTCAGGATGCTGCGCCAAGTGTAAGAAATACAATTCAAGGGAGTAGCTTCAGAATTGACTTTCCTGGAAAATATTTTTCTGAGAGCACTTTAGCACATAATGATGAAGGATGTTGAATGATTCTCCATGCTTGCCTAGCTAACATAGGTAGATTAAAAGAATATAGATCTCTGAAACCCATCCCCTCGTCCTTTTTTGGCTTCGACAATTTATCCCAGGAGACCCAATGCATTTTATTTTGCTTATCAACTTGACTCCACCAGTAGCGCCCTATCATCGAGCTCAGGTCATCTCATATAGATTTTGTTATATCAAAGCAAGCCATAGTGTATACTGGTATAGCTTGTGCCATAGCTTTAATTAGTATTTCCTTACCAGCTTTTGACAATAATTTTTCTTTCCAACCTTGTATTTTCTTGCATACTCTTTCTTTTATATATTCAAAAGTTTTTGTCTTTGATTTTCCTATATAGGTTGGAACGCCTAAATATTTTGGAGATAGGCCCTCTGTTGTGATATGCAAACAGCGCCTCACCTCCTCCTTTTGCCAAGGTCTTGTGTTCTTGCTATACAAGATAGTTGACTTTTCCTTGTTAACCACCTGGCGTGAACATGATTCATATATGTTGAGAATACGGTTCACTTCCTGAGCATTTCTAGCATTGGCTTCCATCAACAACAATGAATCGTCTGCAAACAATAAGTGGTTGATACTGGGGGCACCATTACAGACTTTAATTCCTTTCAATTTTCCACTCTGTTCAGCATGATGTAGCATGGCCGAAAACCCTTCAGCACATAGTAAGAATAGTTAGGGGGACAAAGGATCCCCTTGTCTCAATCCCCTTTCAAGAATAATCACATCTATGATATATTTATTTACCTTGATCTGGTATCTGACGGTGGAAATGCACTTCATTTCTAATTCAATCCATCCACCATCAAATCCCAGTTTATACATGATATCCTTCAAAAACCTCCATTCGACACGATCATATGCTTTGCTCATATCCAATTTGAGTGCAGCATAACCCACTGATCCGTTCCTCCTCCTTTGTAAGAAATGAGTTAATTCATATGCTAAAAGGATATTATCTGATATCATCCGTCCCGGTACAAATGCACTTTGGTTTAAAGAGATAACATCATGGAGTATTATTTTTAAGCTATTTGTGATTACCTTAGACACCAACTTATAGGTGTGAGATATTGTTGGCAAAACAATAGCCGGTTTGTTTATGCTGGTCACACGACTGCCTCTCGATCTCTCCCTCTCTTTGTTCTCTCCAGAGCTCTCTTTGTCCAGGGTCTTGACGCCGCCACGCCGCCAATCTCCGACCGTCGCCCGCCTTCACCTTGCCCGTAGTACCTCCTTGCCACCACCCTCATCTAGATCCGAAAGCAAGCCCGAGGTTGATTGTCCCCACCCCCAAATCGTTGGCCAGATCAAGCTTTCCAGCCGTACGCCACCGATTCCGTTGCCTCGATTCCCGTCAGCCTGTTCTCCTTCCTGTGCAGAACTCCGGCGATGGTCGGCGACTGGAATTATGGTGCCTCGTCCCATCAGCCTGTTCTCCTTCCTGTGTAGAACTCCGGCGGGGGTCGGCGACTGGAATTATGGTGGAAAGACAGTCGGTGGTGTCCTGTTTTGTGAAGGGGCAGGCATCTGCGTCTGGAGGCTCCGCCCTATCCTCACCTACCGCCATATGGTGCCATGGATGGGTCGCGGATTCAGCATGGCTTTGCCCAAGGAGTAACCGACTCCCTCCACAGGTTCTTGATTTTTTATTCCGTTTTCATGTTCATGTTACAAGGGGGGAACCTATTTTGTTCAGATCTTCCTTCCATGGTCCTGTCTCGCAATGAATTGATATGTTTGGTTGTTCGTAAAAGAGAAAGATAATCAACAATATTTTCTTAATTTGAGCATGCTTCCTTTTCTGATGGTATGCTGCGCTGTTGTTTTCATCTAGCTAGCTTGTGGTTCTTGGCAAGTCAATCCATAGGCGAGGAGGTGAGGGGCATGGTGCAGATGTAATATGGTGGTGGCTGTGCGCCTCTATAGTTTACCAAGAAAACGATGATATAGGAATTCCGATTTCAATGGCAGCCAAATAAACTCAAACTAATTATTCAACAATTAGTGGGACCTATAATGAAACTAAAATTGTCTTCACATACTTATCTACATCAGCCACCAGCTATAGAGGAAGCTAGCCTGGAAAGAAAAGGAAATGAATGGCGGGTATAAGTATTTCACTGGTAAAATCCATTGATTAAAGACACACTAAAAAATGTTTGTTTACGATGCGGCATAATTATACTCGGCAATTGCATCGTTTGTGGCCAGCCGGAACAGTGTGTCATCCTAATTTCTGTAGTCTAGCGTTTACTGGCAGAACATGTACTATTAGCTAGCTCTTGTATCTACCCTCATTTTACCCTATGCTGCTCTCGAATAGGCTATGAATTACAAATGGTAACTAAAACTTATGATAACGATGGCGACTGTTGGTACTTTAGGTGGTACAAAAATTAATTGCGTGATAACTAAATCACATTTAGCTATTTGGACACATGGTTGTACGGGCAAACATTTTAGTTTAGGGCATCAACTATACCATGTGTTTTACAGGAATGTATGCAATATATCATGTGCCTTGTAGGTATAGGAACACTTGATTGTCATGAGTGTATCTCAGTTGGTTCTTTATAATACAATACTAGAGATGTGAACAGGTGGAGTTCATTTAGAGTATTAGTGGATGATAATTTCCTTCCCTCACATTCAACCAATTTATACCCTCATACATTTAGTTCCTTACCATTAGTCTGTAAAGTAGACTTAACAATTATAATCTCTCAGTGTATTGGTACTCTGTTGTTTCGGTAGCTGGAAGAAGATCAGTTTTGTCATAACATGTGAAAGTGAATTTATTTACTTTTGTTTACCTGCACTGTTGCTTTTGTTTATCAGTGAGCAAAGATGCTTGTGAAACAGTAAGTTAGCCAGCATCTTTGAAGCTTGGCGAAGGACCTTATGGCTAAGTGTACAGGGCTAGAAGTGTTGTCTATATAGTGTTGCACTTTGATGGAGATTCATTGTCAGTGAAGAAACCCTACACATTTATTCATCTATTTGTGTTTGTACACTTTGAGATATTGTCCTCCTAATGAGATGGTTTTGCTTTCTACGTAGATATCAGAAGAAGTATTATAAGAAGTTCCGCTCGAGCAAAGGTTCGAGTAGGAGGGGGTGGTCGTGGAGGATGCCATCCTGCCCAAGAGGCATGCGTGGCTGACCCTCATAGAGGAGAAGGGCAAGTCGCTGCCGCCGGCGTTTGTTCTGAGGAGGGTTGAGTGGATGAAGGCCGAGCACGTGGGCTCCAAGGTGTTCTGCTGGTCCTTGGACTCCTGGAGCTCCGGCATCTACCCCATCGACGACGACACCCCCAAAATTGCGTTTCTCTTCTTTATAAGCACTATATAATTGATGATAATCCAATACATGGTTATTTCAATTTGGTCTTTCATATTTAATTATTAAAACTTATCTATCAAATTACAAATCATCCAAGCATTACAATCTTCACACTAAACTAAATGATAAAACAATGTCTCTGTGCGATTTGTATTGACACTTGTGGTTTGCAAAATACTAATAGTAAGTTATTTACATACCAACTCCCCTAATGATATTTGCATATGCTGTTTGAATTTATCTGTTGAAGAAGACATGAATGTACTAATGCGCATTTAGGATATAGAGATTTAAAGTTTATGACAGCTCGAAGAAGTTGTATGTTGGTGTCTATTTATTGTTCTGGAATAGCAACCCTTGTTGAATTTTTCTGTGTCATACCCAAAGCAAAACTTTACAGTTAGCATATTTTATGGACTATATTCTTAATTGGGGATCGAATAGAAAGGACTGAGAATCATTGTCTTAGGTTGGTATTCTTGAGCTGGTGCATGCCATGTGCTTTTGTCAAGTTTAAGAAATTTAGATAACGATTGGATTTACGCATATATATCTTAATGTTTCAGAGTGAGTCTTGCACTGCCTCTTCCAGGCATCTCCCAAACCTTGATCGAGGCTCTAGATATCACCCTGTAGAGAACACTCGATGTTCATACTTAGTGTCTAGATCTCCATATACAGCTATCTGGTGGAATTAAAGTTTTGCGCACATGAAAATTTCCATTTTATTGGTTTTTCTGTTACTCAGTTTGCCTTTCTGCCTATCAAGGGGAGCTATTCAGAGATACAAATGGTTTCAAAAAATATATATACATTAGCATCAAACAATTTTGCAGAAAGTGGATCTTTTAAGTTCAGTAAAACCACATAATGTCATCTCACTCCCAAATATGTAAATCTGGTTTAGTGTTCTCTAAAGTTATTTCACCCCAACTACGTGGTCCAGTTCCAGTAATAGGCACATGATGGCCAGTTTAGAAACACCATTGGTGATACGTGCAATCTGATCACTCCTTGTTTTTATTATTGATTCTATAATTTGGTTTGCCTTTCTGGGACTTATCCTAAACCATTTTTGAGGGTCCTTAATTTGCCACTTGATCCATGAATAGAGAAGCAAAGGAGAAATAGTAGAAAGAAAAACGGCGCGGCAAGGCGCGCGTATGGTTCTAGTAAAAAATTTGTTTCTTCTTCTTTCAAGCAATGTATTATGATTTGGAGTACATATACGAGCACTATGTTGAGTCGTCCGACGGCTCGTCTGACAAGGAATACTACACGGATGAGACAACGACCATGTAGGCCGTCTTTGAAGATGCGGAGCATGCGGAGGAGCATGTTCTCAATTTCAAGGGGTTGATCAAGGGTCATCAAGTGCTCAACTGTAGTAGGGCGCGCGACCATTTGACAGTGATGGGCAACTACTTTGCCCTGATGAACTATTCATCGACCATTTCCGCCGGCGTTTTCGGATGTGCAAGACTGTTTTCGGTTGTTTGTACCATGGCGTCCGGTCCTAGATGACTACTTCATCCTGAAGAAGGACATAGTGGGAACGATTGGGTTTTCTGGTTACCAGAAGTACACGACTGCACTCCGGATGCTTGCATATGGCACGAGCACCAATTCGTAGGACGGGTACCTACGAATGTCCGAAAGCACATGCGGAGATGCAATGGTCAGGTTTGCAACTGCCATGGTTGAGGCCTTTGGACCTCAGTACCTGAGAGAACTAACTGTGGTAGACACCAAGTGGCCTTCGCAATTTCAGAAGCAAGAGGGTGTCCAAGTTTGCTTGGATCCCTTAACTGCATACATTGAAAATGAAAGAATTGCCCGAAGGCTTTACAAGGGCAATATCATGTTCATGTTAAAAAGCCCACCATCGTTTTTAAGCAGTTGCATCACATGATATTTGAATTTGGCATGCTTTGTTTGGCATGTTGGAAATATGCCCTAGAGGCAATAATAAAAGGATTATTATTATATTTCCTTGTTCATGATAATTGTCTTTTATTCATGCTATAATTGTATTATCCGGAAATCGTAATACACGTGTGAATACATAGAACACAATACGTCCCTAGTAAGCCTCTAGTTGACTAGCTCGTTGGTCAGAGATAGTCATGGTTTCCGGACTATGGACATTAGATGTCGTTGACAACGGGATCACATCATTAGGAGAATGATGTGATGGACAAGACCCAATCCTAAGCATAGCACAAGATCGTGTAGTTCGTTTTGCTAGAGCTTTTCCAATGTCAAGTATCTTTTCCTTAGACCATGAGATCGTGTAACTCCCGGATACCGTAGGAGTGCTTTGGGTGTACCAAACGTCACAATGTAACTGGGTGACTATAAAGGTACACTACATGTATCTCCGAAAGTGTCTGTTGGGTTGACACGGATCGAGGCAGGATTTGTCACTCCGTATTACGGAGAGGTATCACTGGGCCCACTCGGTAGTGCATCATCATAATGAGCTCAAAGTGACCAAGTGTCCGGTCACGGGATCATGCATTACTGATTTAGTAAAGTGACTTGTTGCTTGAGATTGAACGAGGTATTGGGATACCGACGATCGAATCTCAGGCAAGTAACATACTGTCTGACAAAAGGAATATTATACGGGGTTGCTTGAATCCTCGACATCATGGTTCATACGATGAGATCATCGAGGAGTATGTGGGAGCCAACATGGGTATCCAGATCCCGCTGTTGGTTATTGACCGGATAGTCGTCTCGGTCATGTTCTGCATGTCTCCCGAACCCGTAGGGTCTACACATAAGGTTCGGTGACGCTAGGGTTATTAGGAAGACTTGTATGTGATTACCGAATGTTGTTCGAGTCCGGATGAGATCCCGGGCGTCACGAGGAGTTAGGAATGGTCCGGAGGTGAAGATTTATATATGGGAAGTTGTCATACGGACACCGGAAAGTTTCAGTGCATATCGGTATTGTACCGGGGCCAGGAGAGGTTCCGGGGTCCACGGGAGGCCACCCCTCTCGGAGGGCCTCATGGGCCACAAGGGGCAGCGAACCAGCCTGGAGGGCTGGGCGCGCCCCTTGGGCCCATGCGCCTAGGGTTGGGGGGACCCTAGTGGGGCGCCCCCTTTGCTGGGGGCAAGCCCTCCACACGCCGCCGCCCCTCTAGATCTCATCTAGAGGGGCCGCCCCCTGCCCCTTCCCTATAAATAGAGGGGTGAGGGAGGGCTGCAAACACATCGAAGGCGCAGCCCCTCCCTCCCAACACCTCTCCTCCTCCGTTGAGTGCTTGGCGAAGCCTGCCGAGATCGCTTCTCCACCATCATCACGCCGTCGTGCTGCTGCTGGAGCCTTCTTCCTCAACCTCTCCTTCCCCCTTGCTGGATCAAGAAGGAGGAGACGTCGTCCGTTCCGTAGGTGTGTTGAACGCGGAGATGCTGTCCGTTCGGCACTTGGTCATCGGTGATTTGAATCACGGCGAGTACGACTCCATCATCACCGTTCCCTTGAACACTTCCGCACGCGATCTACAAGTGGTATGTAGATGCAATCTCTCTCCCATGACTCGTTGCTTATATGAACTCATAGATGGATCTTGGTGAAACCGTAGGAATAATTTTAATTTTCTGCAACGTTCCCCAACAGTGGCATCATGAGCTAGGTCTATGCGTAGTTCTCTATTGCACGAGTAGAACACAATTTTGTTGTGGGCGTAGATCTTGTCAACTTGCTTGCCGCTACTAGTCTTTTCTTGCTTCAGCGGTATTGTGGGATGAAGCGGCCCGGACCGACCTTACACGTACGCTTACGTGAGACAGGTTCCACCGATCGACATGCACTAGTTGCATAAGGTGGCTAGCGGGTGTCTGTCTCTCCTACTTTAGTTGGAGCGGATTAGATGAAAAGGGTCCTTATGAAGGGTAAATAGAAGTTGACAAAATCACGTTGTGGTTATTCGTAGGTAAGAAAACGTTCTTGCTAGAACCCAATTGCAGCCACGTAAAAGATGCAACAACAATTAGAGAACGTCTAACTTGTTTTTACAGCAATTGTCATGTGATGTGATATGGCCAGAAGTTGTGATGAATGATGAATGATATATATTGTGATGTATGAGATCATGTTCTTGTAATAGGAATCACGACTTGCATGTCGATGAGTATGACAACCGGCAGGAGCCATAGGAGTTGTCTTGATTATTGTATGACCTGCGTGTCATTGAAGAACGCCATGTAAATTACTTTACTTTATTGCTAAACGTGTTAGCCATAGAAGTAGAAGTAGTCATTGGCGTGACAACTTCATGAAGACACGATGATGGAGATCATGATGATGGAGATCATGGTGTCATGCCGGTGACGAAGATGATCATGGAGCCCCGAAGATGGAGATCGAAGGAGCTATATGATATTGGCCATATCATGTCACTACTTTATATAATTGCATGTGATGTTTATTATGTTTTTGCATCTTGTTTACTTAGAACGACGGTAGTAAATAAGATGATCCCTTATAATAATTTCAAGAAAGTGTTCCCCTAAGCGTGCACCGTTGCTAAAGTTAAATCGTTTCAAGCACCACGTGATGATCGGTGTGATAGATCCTTACGTTCACATACAACGGGTGTAAGACAGTTTAACACATGCAAAACACTTAGGGTTAACTTGACGAGCCTAGCATGTGCAGACATGGCCTCGGAACACAAGAGACCGAAAGGTCGAACATGAGTCGTATGGAAGATACGATCAACATGGAGATGTTCACCGACGATGACTAGTCCGTCTCACGTGATGATCGGACACGGCCTAGTCGACTCGGATCATGTAACACTTAGATGACTAGAGGGATGTCAAATCTGAGTGTGAGTTCATTAAATAATTTGATTAGATGAACTTAATTATCATGAACTTAGTCTAAAGTCTTTGCAAAATATGTCTTGTAGATCAAATGGCCAACGCTCATGTCAACATGAACTTCAACGCGTTCCTAGAGAAAACCAAGCTGAAAGATGATGGCAACAACTATTCGGACTGGGTCCGGAACCTGAGGATCATCCTCATAGCAGCCAAGAAACAATATGTCCTAGAAGCGCCGCTAGGTGAAGGACCCATCCTGCAGAACCAAGACATTATGAATGCTTGGCAGTCTCGTCTTGATGATTACTCCCTCGTTCAGTGCGACATGCTTTACAACTTAGAACCGGGGCTCCAAAAGCGTTTTGAGCAACACGGAGCATATAAGATGTTCGAGGAGCTGAAAATGGTTTTCCAAGCTCATGCCCGGGTCGAGAGATATGAAGTCTCCGACAAGTTCTATAGTTGCAAGATGGAGGAAAACAGTTCTGTCAGTGAGCACATACTCAAAATGTCTGGGTTGCACAACACTTTGTCCCAGCTAGACATTAACCTCCCGGACGAGGCGGTCATTGTGAGAATCCTTGATCGCTCCACCAAGCTACAAGAGCTTTGTGATGAACTACAATATGCGGGGATGGTGAAGACCATTCTGAAGTATTCTCAATGCTGAAGTCAGCAGAGGTTGAAATCAAGAAAGAACATCAAGTGTTGATGGTTAATAAAACCACTAAGTTCAAGAAGGGCAAGGGTAAGAAGAACTTCAAGAAGGACGGCAAGGATGTTGCCTCGCCAGGTAAGCAAGTTGCCGGGAAGAAGTCAAAGAATGGACCCAAGCCTGAGACAGAGTGCTTTTATTGCAAAGGGAAGGGCAACTGGATGCGGAACTGCCCCAAATACTTAGCGGACAAGAAGGCTGGCAACACTAAAGGTATATTTGATATACATGTAATTGATGTGTACCTTACCAGTACTCGTAGTAACTCCTGGGTATTTGATACGGTCTTTGTTGCTCATATTTGTAACTCACAAAGAGCTGCGGAATAAACGGAGGCTGGCGAAGGGCGAGGTGATGATGCGAGAGTCGAGGAATGGTTCAAAGGTCGATGTGATCGCCGTCAGACGCTACCTATACATTTACCTACGAGATTAGTTTTAAACCTCAATAATTGTTATTTAGTGCCAAGTTTGAGCATGAACATTGTATCACGATCTCGTTTAATGCGAGATGGCTACTCATTTAAATCCGAGAATAATGGTTGTTCTATTTATATGAGAGATATGTTTTATGATCATGCTCCGATGGTCAACGGTTTATTCTCAATGAATCTCGAACGTAATATTACACATATTCATAGTGTGAATACCAAAAAGATGTAAAGTTGATAACGATAGTCCCACATACTTGTGTAATCGCCGCCTTGGTCACATTGGTGTCAAGCGCATGAAGAAGCTCCATTCGATGGACTTTTAGACTCTCTCGATTATGAATCATTTGACACATGCGAACCATGCCTCATGGGCAAAATGACCAAGACTCCATTCTCCGGGACAATGGAGCGAGCAACCAACTTATTGGAAATCATACATACCGATGTGTGCGGTCCAATGAGCGTTGAGGCTCACGGAGGATATCGTTATGTTCTCACTCTCACTGATGACTTGAGTAGATATGGGTATGTCTACTTGATGAAACACAAGTCTGAGACCTTTGAAAAGTTCAAGGAATTTCAGAATGTGGTAGAGAATCAACATGACCGAAAAATAAAGTTCTTACGATCAGATCGTGGAGGAGAATATTTAAGTCACGAATTTGAAGGAAATGTGCCCTAGAGGCAATAATAAAGTTATTATTTATTTCCTTATATCATGATAAATGTTTATTGTTCATGCTAGAAATGTATTAACCGGAAACATAATACATGTGTGAATACATAGACAAGCGGAGTGTCACTAGTATGCCTCTACTAGACTAGCTTGTTAATCAAAGATGGTTAAGTTTCACGACCATAGACAAAGGAGTTGTCATTTGATTAACAAGGTCACATCATTGGTTGAATGATCTGATTGACATGACCCATTCCATTAGCTTAGCACACGATCGTTTAGTATGTTGCTATTGCTTTTATCCATGACTTATACATGTTCCTATAACTATGAGATTATGCAACTCCGTTTGCCGGAGGAACACTTTGGGTACTACCAAGCGTCACAACGTAATCGGGTGATTATAAAGGAGTATTACAAGTGTCTCCAAAGGCAGATGTTGGGTTGGCGTATTTCGAGATTAGGATTTGTCACTCCGATTGCCTGGAGAGGTATCCGGGCCATCTCGGTAATGCACATCACTATAAGCCTTGCAAGCAATGTAGCTAATGAGTTAGTTACTGAGAATGATGCATTACGGAACGAGTAAAGAGACTTGCGATACTTGAGATTGAACTAGGTATTGGATACCGGCGATCGAGTCTCGGGCAAGTAACATACCGATGACAAAGGGAACTACGTATGTTGTTATGCGGTTCGACCGATAAAGATCTTCGTAGAAAATGTAGGAACCAATATGGGCATCCAGGTCCGCTTATTGGTTATTGACCGGAGATGTATCTCGGTCATGTCTACATTGTTCTCGAACCGTAGGGTCCGCACGCTTAAGGTTTCGATGACGGTTATATTATGAGTTTGTGTATTTTGATGTACGGAAGGAGTTCGGAGTCCCGGATGTGATCACGGACATGACGAGGAGTCTCGAAATGATCGAGAAATAAAGATTGATATATTGGACGGCTATATTCGGACTCCGGAAAGGTTCCGGAAGTTTCCGGAGAAAACCGGAGTGCCGGAGGGTTACCGGAACCCGGGGAAGTAATGGGCCTTATTGGGCCAAGAGAAGAGAGAGGGCTGCGCCAGGAGGTGGCGCGCACCCCCATGGGGAGTCCGATTGGACAAGGAGGGGGCGCGCCCCTTCCCTCTTCCTCTCCCTCTCCTTCCTCCCCTTCCTCCTTCCTAGTTGGACTAGGAAAGGGAGTCCTACTCCCACTGGGAGGAGGACTCCCCCTCCTTGGTGCGCCTCCTAGGGCCGGCCGGCCCTCCCCTTGCTCCTTTATATCACGGGGCAGGGGGCACCCCATGACACACAAGTTGATCCTTGAGATCGCTCCTTAGCCGTGTGCGGTGCCCCTCCACCATATTCCACCTCGGTCAAATCGTAGCAGTGCTTAGGCGAAGCCCTGCGTTGGTAGAACATCAAGATCGTCACCACGCCGTCGTCGACGGAACTCTCTCTCCCGGAGCTTTGCTTTGGATCGGAGCCCGAGGAGCGCCACCGAAGCTGTACGTGTGCCAAGAACTCGGAGGTGCCGGAGTAACGGTGCTTGGATCGGTTGGATCGCGAGGAGAACGTCGACTACTTCCTCTACGTTGTGATTGCTTCGCTTCGGTCTCACGAGTGCGTAGACAACACTCTCCCCTCTCGTTGCTATGCATCACCATGATCTTGCGTAAATGCGTAGGGAATTTTTTGAAATTACTACGTTCCCCAACAAAGGGCATCCGAGCCTAGGTTTTTATGGTTTGATGTTTTGCACGAGTAGAACACAAGTGAGTTGTGGGCGATACAAGTCATACTGCCTACCAGCATGTCATACTTTGGTTCAGCGGTATTGTGAGATGAAGCGGCCCGGACCGACATTACGCCAGACGCTTACGCGAGACTGGTTTCACCGTTACGAGCACTCGTGCTTAAAGGTGGCTGGCGGGTGTCTGTCTCTCTCACTTTAGTTGAACCGAGTGTGGCATACGCCCGGTCCTTGAGAAGGTTAAACGGAGTCTATTTGTGAAGTATCGTTGTGGTCTTGATGGGTAGGTGAGATTGGTTCTTGCTTAAGCCCGTAGCAGCCACGTAAAATTTGCAACAACAAAGTAGAGGACGTCTAACTTGTTTTTGCAGGCATGTTGTGATGTGATATGGTCAAGACGTGATGCTATATTTTATTGTATGAGATGATCATGTTTTGTAACCGAAGTTATCGGCAATCGGCTGGAGCCATATGGTTGTCGCTTTATTGTATGAAATGCAAGCGCCTGTAATTGCTTTTACTTTATCACTAAGCGGTAGCGATAGTCGTAGAAGCAATAGATGGCGAACGACAACAATGCTACGATGGAGATCAAGGTGTCGCGCCGGTGACGATGGTGATCACGACGGTGCTTGAGATGGAGATCACAAGCACAAGATGATGATGGCCATATCATATCACTTATATTGATTGCATGTGATGTTTATCCTTTATGCATCTTATTTTGCTTGGTTGACGGTAGCATTTTAAGATGATCTCTCACCTAAATTATCAAGTAGTGTTCTCCCTGAGTATGCACCGTTGCCAAAGTTCGTCGTGTCGAGACACCACGTGATGATCGGGTGTGATAAGCTCTACGTCCATCTACAACGGGTGCAAGCCAGTTTTGCACACGCAGAATACTCAGGTTATACTTGACGAGCCTAGCATATGCAGATATGGCCTCGGAACACGGAGACCGAAAGGTCGGCGTGAATCATATAGTAGATATGATCAACATAAGATGTTCACCATTGAAAACTACTCCATCTCACGTGATGATCGGTTATGGTTTAGTTGATTTGGATCACGTGATCACTTAGATGACTAGAGAGATGTCTGTCTAAGTGGGAATTCTTAAGTAATATGATTAATTGAACTTAAATTTATCATGAACTTAGTACCTGATAGTATCTTGCTTGTCTATGTCTACATTTATAGATAGATGGCTCGTGTTGTTGTTCCGTTGAATTTTAATGCGTTCCTTGAGAAAGCAAAGTTGAAAGATGATGGTAGCAATTACGGATCGGGTCCGTAATCTGAGGATTATCCTCATTCTTTGCCTGAAGAGTTACGCCCCGGATGCACCGCTAGGTGCCGTGCTCGGCCGATGTAACCGACGACGTTAAGAACGTCTGGCAGAGCAAAGCTGATGACTACTCTATAGTTCGATGTGCCATGCTTTACGGCTTAGAACCGGGTCTTCAACGACGCGTTTTGAAAGTCATGGAGCATATGAGATGTTCCAGAGTTGAAGTTGATATTTCAACAGAATGCCCGGATTGAGAGATATGAAGTCTCCAATAAGTTCTATAGCTGCAAGATGGAGGAGAATGGGTGCATCGGTGAGCACATACTCAGAATGTCCGGGTATTACAATCACTTGACTCAACCGGGAGTTGATCTTCCGGATGATTGTGTCATTGATGTAATTCTTCAATCAACGCCACCAAGCTACAAAGGCTTCGTGATGAACTATAATATGCAAGGGTTAGTAAAGACTATGCTCGAGCTCTTCGCAATCTTTGAAGGCTGCGGAGGTATAAATCAAGAAGGAGCATCAAGTGTTGATGGTCAATAAGACCACTAGTTTCAAAAAGAAAGGCAAAGGGAAGAAGAAGGGGGACTTCAAGAAGAACAGCAAACAAGTTGCTGCTCAGGAGAAGAAACCCAAGACTGGACCTAAACCTGAAACTGAGTGCTTCTACTGCAAGGTGAGACTAGTCCTTTGGAAGCGGAACTGCCCCAAGTATTTGGCGGATAAGAAGGATGGCAAGGTGAACAAAGGTATATGTGATATACATGTTATTGATGTGTACCTTACTAGAGCTCATGATAGCACACGGTATTTGATCTCGGGTTACATTGCTAATATTTGCAACTCGAAACAGGGACTACGGATTAAGCGAACACTGGCAAAGGACGAGGTGACGATGCGCGTGGGAAATGGTTCCAAAGTCGATGTGATCGCGGTCGACACGCTACCTCTACATCTACCTTCGGGATTAGTTTTAGACCTAAATAATTGTTATTTGGTGCCAGCGTTGAGCATGAACATTATATCTGGATCTTGTTTGATGCGAGACGGTTATTCATTTAAATCAGAGAATAATGGTTTTTCTATTTATATGAATAATATCTTTTATGGTCATGCACCCTTGACGAGTGGTCTATTTTTAATGAATCTCGATAGTAGTGATACACATATTCATAATGTTGAAACCAAAAGATGCAGAGTTGATAATGATGGTGCAACTTATTTGTGGCACTTGCCGTTTAGGTCATATCGGTATAAAGCGCATGAAGAAACTCCATCTTGATGGACTTTTGGAGTCACTTGATTATGAATCACTTGGCACTTGCGAACCATGCCTCATGGGCAAGATGACTAAAACCCGTTCTCGGTACTATGGAAAGAGCAACAGATTTGTTGGAAATCATACATACAGATGTATGTGGTCCAATGAATGTTGAGGCTCGCGGCGGGTATCGTTATTTTCTCACCTTCACAGATGATTTAAGCAGATATGGGTATATCTACTTAATAAAACATAAGTCTGAAACATTTGAAAAGTTCAAAGAATTTCAGAGTGAAGTTGAAAATCATCGTAATAAGAAAATAAAGTTTCTACGATCTGATCGTGGAGGCGAATATTTGAGTTACGAGTTTGGTCTACATTTGAAACAATGCGGACAAGATTAGCAACTCACGCCACCGGAACACCACAGCGCAATGGTGTGTCCGAACGTCGTAATCGCACTTTACTAGATATGGTGCGATCTATGATGTCTCTTACTGATTTACCGCTATCTCGTTTTGGGGTTATGCTCTTGAGACGGCCGCATTCACGCTGAATAGAACACCATCAAAATCCGTTGAGACGACACCTTATGAACTATGGTTTAGCAAGAAACCAAAGTTGTTGTTTCTTAAAGTTTGGGGATGCGATGCTTATGTGAAAAAGCTTCAACCTGATAAGCTCGAACCTAAATCGGAGAAATGTGTCTGCATAGATATACCCAAAGGAGACTATTGGGTACACCTTCTATCACAGCTCCAAAGGCAAGACATTTGTTGCTAAGAATGGATCCTTTCTAGAGAAGGAGTTTCTCTCGAAAGTAGTGAGTGGGAGGAAAGTAGAACTTGATGAGGTAATCGTACCTTCTCCCTTATTTGAAAGTAGTTTATCACGTAAACCGGTTTCGCGACATCTACACCAAATAGTGAGGAAGTTGATGATGTTGATCATGAAACTTCAGATCAAGTTACTCTGAGAACCTCGTAGATCAACCAAAGTAAGATCCGCACTAGAGTGGTACGGTAATCCTGTTACGGAAGTCATGCTACTAGATCATGATGAACCTACGAACTATGAAGAAGCGATGGTGAGCCCAGATTCATAAAATGGCTTGAGGCCATGAAATCTGAGATGGGATCCATGTATGAAAACAAAGTGTGGACTTTGATTGACTTGCCCGAGGGTCGGCAAGCAATAGAAAACAAGTGGATCTTCAAGAAGAGGACTGACGCTGACGGTAATATTACTATCTACAAAGCTCGACTTGTCGCAAAGGGGTTTCGACAAGTTCAAGGGATTGACTACGATGAGACCTTCTCACCCGTAGCGATGCTTAAGTCTGTCCGAATCATGTTAGCAATTGCCGCATTTTATGATTATGAAATTTGGCAAATGGATGTAAAGACCGCATTCTGAATGGGTTTACGGAAGAAGAGTTGTATATGATGCGACGAGAAGGTTTTATCGATCCAAAGGAAGCTAACAAAGTGTGCAAGCTCCATTGATCCATTTATGGACTGGTGCAAGCATCTCGGAGTTGGAATAAACGCTTTGATAGTGTGATCAAAGCATTTGGGTTTATATCTGAGACTTTTGGAGAAGCTTTGTATTTACAAGAAAGTGAGTGGGAGCTCTGTAGCATTTACGATATTATATGTAGATGACATATTACTGATCGGAAATGATATAGAATTTCTGGATAGCATAAAGGGATACTTGAACAAGTGTTTTTCGATGAAAGACCTCGGTGAAGCTGCTTACATATTAGGCATAAAAAATCTATAGAGATAGATCAAGACGCTTAATTGGACTTTCACAAAGCACATACCTTGACAAGATTTTGAAGAAGTTCAAAATGGATCAAGCAAAGAAAGGGTTCTTACTGTATTGCAAGGTATGAAGTTGAGTAAGACTCAATGCCCGACCACCGCAGAAGATAGAGAGAAAATGAAAGATGTTCCTATGCCTCAGCCATAGGCTCTATCATGTATGCAATGCTGTGTACCGGACCTGATGTGTGCCTTGCTATAAGCTTAGCAGGAGGTACCAGAGTGATCCAGAGTGGATCATCGGACAGCGATCAAGAACATCTGAAGTACCGAAATGGACTAAGGATATGTTTCTCGTATATGGAGGTGACAAAGAGCTCATCGTAAACGGTTACGTTGATGCAAGCTTTGACACAGATCCGGACGATTCTAAATCGCAAACCGGATACGTATTTACACTAAACGGAGGAGCTGTCAGTTGGTGCAGCTCTAAACAAAGCGTCATAGCGGGATCTACATGTGAAGCGGAATACATAGCAGCTTCGGAAGCAGCTAATGAAGGAGTCTGGATGAAGGAGTTCATATCCGATCTAGGTGTCATACCTAGTGCATCGGGACCAATGAAAATCTTTTGTGACAATACTGGTGCAATTGCCTTGGCGAAGGAATCCAGATTTCACACGAGAACAAAACACATCAAGAGACGCTTCAATTCCATCCGGGACTTAGTCCGTGGGAGACATAGAGATTTGCAAGATACATACGGATCTGAATGTAGCAGACCGTTGACTAAGCCTCTTTCACGAGCAAAACATGATCAACACCAAGACTCCATGGGTGTTAGAATCATTCTTGTGTAATCTAGATTATTGACTCTAGTGCAAGTGGGAGATCAAGGAAATGTGCCCTAGAGGCAATAATAAAGTTATTATTTATTTCCTTATATCATGATAAATGTTTATTGTTCATGCTAGAAATGTATTAACCGGAAACATAATACATGTGTGAATACATAGACAAACGGAGTGTCACTAGTATGCCTCTACTAGACTAGCTTGTTAATCAAAGATGGTTAAGTTTCACGACCATAGACAAAGGAGTTGTCATTTGATTAACAAGGTCACATCATTGGTTGAATGATCTGATTGACATGACCCATTCCATTAGCTTAGCACACGATCGTTTAGTATGTTGCTATTGCTTTTATCCATGACTTATACATGTTCCTATAACTATGAGATTATGCAACTCCGCTTGCGGAGGAACACTTTGGGTACTACCAAACGTCCACAACGTAATCGGGTGATTATAAAGGAGTATTACAAGTGTCTCCAAAGGCAGATGTTGGGTTGGCGTATTTCGAGATTAGGATTTGTCACTCCGATTGTCGGAGAGGTATCTGGGCCATCTCGGTAATGCACATCACTATAAGCCTTGCAAGCAATGTAGCTAATGAGTTAGTTACGTAATGATGCATTACGGAACGAGTAAAGAGACTTGCCAAGAATCTAGATTGAACTAGGTATTGGATACCGACGATCGAGTCTCGGGCAAGTAACATACCGATGACAAAGGGAACTACGTATGTTGTTATGCGCGGTCCGACCGATAAAGATCTTCAGAGAAAATGTAGGAACCAATATGGGCATCCGTGTCCCGCTTATTGGTTATTGACCGGAGATGTATCTCGGTCATGTCTACATTGTTCTCGAACCGTAGGGTCCGCACGCTTAAGGTTTCAAGGACGGTTATATTATGAGTTTGTGTATTTTGATGTACCAAGGAGTTCGAGTCCGGATGTGATCACGGACATGACGAGGAGTCTCGAAATGATCGAGAAATAAAGATTGATATATTGGACGGCTATATTCGGACTCGGAAAGGTTCCGGAAGTTTCGGGATAAAATCGGAGTGCCGAGGGGTTACCGGAACCCCTGGGAAGTAATGGGCCTTATTGGGCCAAGAGGGAGAGAGAGGGCTGCGCCAGGAGGTGGCGCGCCCGCCATGGGGAGTCCGAATTGGACAAGGAGGCGGGGCCCCCTTCCCTCTTCCTCTCCCTCTCCTTCCTTCCCCTTCCTCCTCCTTCCTAGTTGGACTAGGAAACGGAGTCCTACTCCCACTAGGAGGAGGACTCCCTCCCTTGGTGCGCCTCCTAGGGCCGGCCGCCCTCCCCTTGCTCCTTTATATCACGGGGCAGGGGGCACCCCATGACACACAAGTTGATCCTTGAGATCGTTCCTTAGCCGTGTGCGGTGCCCCTCCACCATATTCCACCTCGGTCAAATCAGAAAGTGCTTAGGGCGAAGCCCCGTTGGTAGAACATCAAGATCGCCACCACGCCGTCAGGTCGACGGAACTCTCTCCCCGGAGCTTTGCTGGATCGGAGCCGAGGAGCGCCACCGAGCTGTACGTGTGCCAAGAACTCGGAGGTGCCGGAGTAACGGTGCTTGGATCGGTTGGATCGCGAGGAGAACGTCGACTACTTCCTCTACGTTGTGATTGCTTCCGCTTCGGTCTACGAGGGTACGTAGACAACACTCTCCCCTCTCGTTGCTATGCATCACCATGATCTTGCGTGTGCCTAGGAAATTTTTTGAAATTACTACGTTCCCCAACAGAATTTAGTACACACTTAAGGAAATGTGGAATCGTTTCACAACTCACGCCGCCTGGAACACCTCAGCATAACGGTGTGTCCGAACGTCGTAATCGCACTCTATTGGATATGGTGCGATCTATGATGTCTCTTACCGATTTACCTCTATCATTTTGGGGATACGCTCTAGAGAAAGCTACTTTCACTTTAAATAGGGCACCATCTAAATCCGTTGAGACGACACCGTATGAATTATGGTTTGGGAAGAAACCTAAGCTGTCGTTTCTAAAAGTTTGGGGATGCGATGCTTATGTCAAGAAACTTCAACCCGAAAAGCTCGAACCCAAGTCGAAAAATGCGTCTTCATAGGATACCCTAAGGAAACCATTGGGTATACCTTCTACCTTAGATCCGAAGGCAAGATCTTTGTTGCCAAGAACGGATCCTTTACGAAAAGAGTTTCTCTCGAAAGGAGTAAGTGGGAGGAAAGTAGAACTCGATGAAGTACTACCTCTTGAACCGGAAAGTAGTGCAGCTCAGAAAATGTTCTGTGGTGCCTACACCTACCGGAGAGGAAATTAATGATGATGATCAAGGTACTTCGGATCAAGTTGCTACTGAACTTCAGAGGTCCACAAGGACACGTTCCACACCAGAGTGGTATGGCAACCTGTCCCGGAAATCATGTTGTTAGACAACGGTGAACCTTGAACTATGAAGAAGCAATGGCGGGCTCGATTCCAACAAATGGCTTGAAGCCATGCAATCCGAGATAGGATCCATGTATGAAAACAAAGTATGGACTTTGACAGACTTGCTCGATGATCGGCGGCGATAGAAAACAAATGGATCTTTAAGAAGAAGACGACGTGGATGGTAATGTTACCATCTATAAAGCTCGACTTGTCGCTAAAGGTTACCGCAAGTTCAAGGGGTTGACTATGATGAGACTTTCTCTCCCGTAGCAAAGCTGAAGTCCGTCCGAATCATGTTAGCAATTGCCGCATACTATGATTATGAGATATGGCAAATGGACGTCAAAACGGCATTCCTTAACGGCTATCTTAAGGAAGAACTGTATATGATGCAACCGGAAGGTTTTGTCGACCCTAAGAATGCTAACAAGGTATGCAAGCTCCAGCGATCCATTTATGGGCTGGTGCAAGCATCTCGGAGTTGGAACATTCGCTTTGATGAGATGATCAAAGCGTTTGGGTTTATCTTGAGACTTATGGAGAAGCCTGCGTTTACAAGAAAGTGAGTGGGAGCTCTGTAGCATTTCTCACATTATATGTAGATGACATACTTTTGATGGGAAATGATATAGAACTCTTGGACAGCATTAAGGCCTACTTGAATAAAAGTTTTTCAATGAAGGACCTTGGAGAAGCTGCTTACGTATTAGGCATCAAGATCTATAGGGATAGATCGAGACGCCTCATAGGTCTTTCACAAAGCACATACCTTGATAAGATTTTGAAGAAGTTCAAAATGGATCAGTCCAAGAAAGGGTTCTTGCCTGTACTACAAGGTGTGAGATTGAGCTCGGCTCAATACCCGACCACGGCAAAAGATAAAGAAGAGATGAGTGTCATCCCCTATGCCTCAGCCATAGGATCTATTATGTATGCCATGTCGTGTACTGCATCGATGTAAACCTTGCCGTAAGTTTGGTAGGTAGGTACCAAAGTAATCCCGCAAGGAACACCGGACAGCGGTCAAGAATATCCTGAAGTACACGAAAAGGACAAAGGACATGTTTCTCGTTTATGGAGGTGACGAAGAGCTCGTCAGAAGGGTTACGCCGACGCTTAGCTTCGACACGCATCCGGATGACTCTAAGTCACAAACCGGATACGTGTATATGTTGAATGGTGGAGCAGTAAGCTGGTGCAGCTGCAAGCAGAGCGTCGTGGCGGGATCTACATGTGAAGCGGAGTACATGGCAGCCTCGGAGGCAGCGCATGAAGCAATTTGTGTGAAGGAGTTCATCACCGACCTAGGAGTCATACCCAATGCGTCGGGGCCGATCAAACTCTTCTGTGACAACACTGGAGCTATTGCACTTGCCAAGGAGCCCAGGTTTCACAAGAAGACCAGGCACATCAAGCGTCACTTCAACTCCATCCGTGAAAATGTTCAAGATGGAGACATAGAAATTTGCAAAGTGCATACGGATCTGAATGTCGCAGATCCGTTGACTAAACCTCTTCCGCAGGCAAAACATGATCAACACGTAACTCTATGGGTGTTCGATTCATCACAATGTAACTAGATTATTGACTCTAGTGCAAGTGGGAGACTGTTGGAAATATGCCCTAGAGGCAATAATAAAAGGATTATTATTATATTTCCTTGTTCATGATAATTGTCTTTTATTCATGCTATAATTGTATTATCCGGAAATTGTAATACACATGTGAATACATAGAACACAATACGTCCCTAGTAAGCCTCTAGTTGACTAGCTCGTTGGTCAACAGATAGTCATGGTTTCCTGACTATGGACATTAGATGTCGTTGATAACGGGATCACATCATTAGGAGAATGATGTGATGGACAAGACCCAATCCTAAGCATAGCACAAGATCGTGTAGTTCGCTTTTGCTAGAGCTTTTCCAATGTCAAGTATCTTCTCCTTAGACCATGAGATCGTAAACTCCCGGATACCGTAGGAGTGCTTTGGGTGTACCAAACGTCACAACGAATCGGGTGACTATAAAGGTACACTACAGGTATCTCCGAAAGTGTTTGTTGGGTTGACACGGATCGAGACTGGATTTGTCACTCCAGACACGGAGAGGTATCACCGAGCCCACTCGGTAGTGCATCATCATAATGAGCTCAAAGTGACCAAGTGTCTGGTCCGGGATCATGCATTACGGTACGAGTAAAATGACTTGCCGGTAACGAGATTGAACGAGGTATTGGGATACCGACGATCGAATCTCGGGCAAGTAACATACCGTCTGACAAAAGGAATAGTATACGGGGTTGCTTGAATCCTCGACATCGTGGGTTCATCCGATGAGATCATCGAGGAGTATGTGGGAGCCAACATGGGTATCCAGATCCCGCTGTTGGTTATTGACCGGAGAGTCGTCTCGGTCATGTCTGCATGTCTCCCGAACCCGTAGGGTCTACACACTTAAGGTTCGGTGATGCTAGGGTTATTAGGAAGACTTGTATGTGATTACCGAATGTTGTTTGGAGTCCCGAATGAGATCCCAGACGTCACGAGGAGTTCCGGAATGGTCCGGAGGTGAAGATTTATATATGGGAAGTTGTCATATGGACACCGGAAAGTTTCGGGTGCATATCGGTATTGTACCGGGGCCACCGGAGAGGTTCCGGGGGTCCACCGGGAGGGGCCACCCCTCTCGGAGGGCCTCATGGGCCACAAGGGCAGGGAACCAGCCTGGAGGGCTGGGCGCGCCTCTTGGGCCCATGCGCCTAGGGTTGGGGGTGGGGAACCCTAGTGGGGCGCCCCTTTGCTTGGGGGCAAGCCCCTCCTCCGCCGCCCCCCTCTAGATCTCATCTAGAGGGCCGCCCCCTGCCCCTTCCCCTATAAATTGAGGGGTGAGGTGAGGGCTGCAAAACACATCCAAGGCGCAGCCCCTCCCCGCCCCAACAACTCTCCTCCACCGTTGTGTGCTTGGCGAAGCCCTGTCGGACTACTTCTTCTCCACCATCATCACGCCGTCGTGCCGCTGCCGGAGCCTTTCTTCCTCAACCTCTCCTTCCCCCTTGCTGGATCAAGAAGGAGGAGACGTCGTCCGTTCCATACGTGTGTTGAACGCGGAGGTGCTGTCCGTTCGGCACTTGGTCATCGGTGATTTGAATGACGGCGAGTACGACTCCATCATCACCGTTCCCTTGAACACTTCCGCACGCGATCTACAAGTGGTATGTAGATGCAATCTCTCTCTCATGACTCGTTGGTTAGATGAACTCATAGATGTATCTTGGTGAAACCGTAGGAAAATTTTTAATTTTCTGCAACGTTCCCCAACATGGCATCCTCAGGTCTCACAGTGACATCAATGTGCTGCAGCGATTACTGTTGTTTGCGAGGCCGACAGAAGAAAAAGCTCCTCCTTGCCACTATATTGTCAATGGACAGTACCTATTCTCAGTGGACTACCTTTGTCAGGACCATCTCTAATCCAGTTGGCCAGAAAAGGTCTCACTTTGCCCAAAGACAGGAAGGAGCTAGAAAGGACGTCGAGAGGGCATTTGGAATTATGCAGGCCTGTTGCAGTGTGTGTGTGTGTGGACCTACTAAACAATGGGATTTGGAGAACTTGTGGGAGGTGATGATATGTCGTGTGATCATTCACAACATGATCATCGAGGATGAGGGTGAGGATGCTGCCGCAACTCTAGAATTTGAGAATATGGGTGATCATATCGAACTTCCAGACCAGAATCTGGCCACATTTGAAGAGTGTACTGAAATTGCATCAACAAATTCGGCATCGACCAACTCACGAGCAGCTGAACAAAGATCTGATTGAGAATCAGTGAGCGATTAGAGGGGACAACAATGTTGGAATGTAACATCTAAACTTGTTTAAATTTAAACTACTACTGCATGCGGCTATTTGAACATCTGTACTTTATGTATTCGGCTATTTGAATGTCTGAACTCTATGTATGCGGGTACTGAAACATGCGGGCTCTATCAAAAAAATTAGGGAGGTTGGAAGTATGTGTGCAACATTGGATGATGGCCTCCCGCATCCTTGTTCGCGGATGGATGCGAGAGAAAATTTGCAGGTCGCCATTGGAGATGCCTTAGGGTTTATGATTACAAGAACTGTTACTTACAAGGCCTACATCGAGAGAGAGAGAGAGAGAGAGAGAGAGAGTCACTAGGATCAACTGGATCTACCTGGATAAAACTGTTTAATAATGTTCCATGAGAAAACTCTTAACCACCTCATCAACCATGTTCACCTTTGCATCTCCCCGCAATTAATCTTTCCCAAAAAAATCTCTCTGTAATTAACCACAGCGAAATAGGGTTTTTACCTTCTTCTTTTTTATAAAGAGAGCTCCCTCTTTGATTTTCATTATAAAAAACACAATGTCTTCTTGATTACAAAGCTCAAAGGACATAACCAAAAGGCAGGAGCTACCACGAGAGAGGGAGTCATCCCTCCCTCCTCCGAGCAACCCACATAGACAGGCCTCACACCCAACACAGACGTCGGAGTGTTATACGGGAATGGGAAAAACACTGTCACCGCAACATCCAGACAGAACC
Source organism: Aegilops bicornis (assembly GCA_021605145.1). Classification (NCBI taxonomy): domain Eukaryota; kingdom Viridiplantae; phylum Streptophyta; class Magnoliopsida; order Poales; family Poaceae; genus Aegilops; species Aegilops bicornis. The sequence continues at coordinate 659,378,903 of CM038673.1, forward strand.
AAACATTTTTATGTTAGATACATAAAGTCTTTACGACACAGCAGTAAAAGCAAGCTAACTAGGCTGTTGAAAGAAAGATCTTCATCTCCGGCAAGAAGGAGAAAGTAGCCACCTTGAAAGCACAAGTGCTCCCTAGGTGGTTTTGGTAATTAATGTCAACATATCTCTTGTTGGACTAACACTTTTATCTAGTATATTTCAGATAAGTTCAACAATGGAGTGGCATGGACTAAAGGATGTGTGAACTCCTTCAAGATGCTAAGGACAAAGGATTGGATCAAGCTTCAAGCTCAAGACTCTTCATTTTACATTTTAGTGATCCAAGATCACATTGAGTCTATAGGAAAAGCCAATACTATCAAGAAGGGATGAGGTGTTGCTTAATGAGTTTCTTGCTCCACGATTGCTTAGTGATATGCTCCAAAACCATCAACTACTTTCCCACTTCCACACATATGACCTAAACCTAAAGTCAAACTCGGCCCTACCGATTCTTTCTCTCCGGCGCCACCGAGTTCAGATGGCATAGCCACTGCCACAAACCCTAGGCAAATCGGTTTCACCGATAGGGATCTCGTTCTCACTGAGATGGGATTGTAATATCTCTGTATGTCCATTACCAAAATCGGTCTCACCGAGTTTGTGTAATCGGTACTACCGAGATTACAATGCAAACTCTCTGGTTAACTTATTACCAAAATCGGTCCCACCGAGTTTGAGTAATTGGTCCCACTGAGTTTGCCTGACCAGCTCTCTGGTTAGCTAATTACCAAAATCGGTCTCACCGAGTTTTTGTAATCGGTCTCACTGAGATTACGTTATGCCCTAACCCTAACCATATCAGTCCTACCGAGTTGCATATCGGTCCCACCGAAAACCCTAACAGTCACTAGGTTTACTAAATCGGTCCGACCGAGTTTGATGATTCGGTCCCACCGAGTTTGGTAAATTGTGTGTAACGGATAGATTTTGTGTGGATTCTATATATACCCCTCCACCTCCTCTTCATTCGTGGAGAGAGCCATCAGAACAAGCCTACACTTCCAGCTTCCTATTTCTAAGAGAGAACTACCTACTCATGTGTTGAGGCCAAGATATTCCATTCCAACCATATGAATCTTGATCTCTATCCTTCCCCAAGTTGCTTTCCACTCAAATCTTCTTTCCACCAAATCCAAATCCTGTGAGATAGAGTTGAGTGTTGGGGAGACTATCATTTGAAGCACAAGAGCAAGGAGTTCATCATCAACACACCATTTGTTACTTCTTGGAGAGTGGTGTCTCCTAGATTGGCTAGGAGTCACTTGGGAGCCTCCGACAAGATTGTGGAGTTGAACCAAGGAGTTTGTAAGGGCAAGGAGATCGCTTACTTCGTGAAGATCTACCGCTAGTGAGGCAAGTCCTTCGTGAGCGGCGACCATGGTGGGATAGACAAGGTTTCTTCTTCGTGGACCCTTCGTGGGTGGAGCCCTCCGTGGACTCACAGCAACTGCTACCCTTCGTGGGTTGAAGTCTCCATCAACGTGGATGTACGATAGCACCACCTATCGGAACCACGACAAAAACATCCGTGTCTCCAATTGCGTTTGAATCCTCCAAACCCTTCCTTTTACATTCTTGCAAGTTGCATGCTTTACTTTCCGCTGCTCATATACTCTTTGCATGCTTGCTTGTTATGTATTGTGAATGTTAAACTTGTGCCTAAACTCCACTTAAACCAAAAGAAGTTAAAAACTGCAACATCCGTACTTAGTGTCTAATCACCCCCCTCTAGACACCTCTTGTCAAGATCCTACACACCTCATCCTTCAAGTCTTGCCGCCCTGCTCTCCATCCATGCGCAACTTTGAAGACATCCTTTGCCAAACACAACTTTGTTTCTAAGTTTCCAGATAGGGTTCTTATCTTATACTCCCTCCATTCCAAAATATAGTGCGCCCGCGCTTTCCGGGGTCCAACTTTGACCATAAATTTAACCAACGAGACCAACTGTAGTGGGATAAAAACTTATATAATTGAAAACTTCTTTTCAATACGAATTCACTGGTATAACTTTTGCTCCCATCGCAGACGATCTTGTTAGTTAAATTTATGATCAAAATTGAAGCACAGGAATAAAGGAAGGAGAGAGTATGTAATAAGAAGAATAAATTCCGCGGCCGGGTCCCTGATTAGCACCCTCCGTCCGCCACTTGATGACAATTTCTGAACTCTGATGTACGAAATGAAGACAAACCGGCGATCGCTGGAAAATATTCTTCTCTGTTCGAGAGCAAGACACGACATGTGCTGCACCAGCTCATTCCAGCTCTTCAGAGAAACGCCAACGGGCAAGCGCGTCATGTCGAGACCATCATTGCATGGAAATGAACCTTGTCCTCACCGCCGTCATATCAGAGATCACGTCATGGCAAAGGGACAACGGCGAAACCATCAGGGAAGGGCAAAATTTCGTGTTTTGACCCTTTTTGCAAACAAAATCAGGGTCTGACCCCCGTTCGAAAAAAATTCAGGATCTGACCCTTTTGCCTACCGCCAGCCCCCCTGGCGGTAGGTTTGCACGTCCTACCGCCGTCCCCTCCGGCGGTAGGTCCTTTAACGGCGACTGATGGTCGTTGGCAGGTGCTGACATGGAAAAGGGCCTACCACCATCGGGTACGGCGGTAGGTTACTGAAGCCTACTATCGGTGTCAAAACCGGCCGATCTCGGGTAGGGGGTCCCGATCTGTGCGTCTAGGCTGATGGTAACATGAAGCAAGGGACACAGATGTTTACTCAGGTTTGGGCCCTCTCGATGGAGGTAAAACCCTACTTCCTGCTTGATTAATATTGAAGATATGGGTAGTACAAGAGTAGATCTACCACGAGATTGTAGAGGCTAAACCCTAGAAGCTAGCCTATGATGGTATGATTGTAATTGTGATCGGCCTTCTAAGGACCAACCTCTCCGGTTTATATAGACACCGGAGAGGGCTAGTGTTGGGGATATGACTATTTGTGTAAGCCGCCCAGGAGGGGCCGGGTTACGCAAAGAGAGACTCATCAGAAGAAGCCCAAGACCAAGCATGAAGGTGGCGGTTCAATAAAGGGTCTAAGGCCCATAGGCGATTTAAGGCCCATAGTGATAAACCGCCATGATGTCATGACTTGTATTATAAGGTAGAATTAACTAGTCACCAAGCCGGACACTGTCTATAAGCCGGCCGGGACTCAGAGGCCGCAGGCGCCAACCCGTATATAAGCGCACGACCCGCTGGCGGCTTAGGGCAAGAAACAACTCCTCGAGAGCCGGGCGTAGCGTATCTCGCTCCCTGGTTATCGAAACATCAAGCAATACCAACCCAACTAGACGTAGGCCTCACCTTCACCGTAAGGGGCCGAACTAGTATAACTCTCTCGTGTCCTTTGTCCCGATTAAACCCTTTAAGCTTCCTAGTTGCAATGGCTCCACGACTAAGTCCTTGCAAGAGGACATCTGCCATGAAAATTCCACGACAGTTGGCGCCCACCGTCGGGCCAGCGCACGATGGATTTGAGTTCTTGAAGGGCAGCTTCGAAGGGCTCAAGGGATCTGTGATGGGCCGGATGACCAAGAGTCATCGCGGCAAGATCTACATCGACAACGAAGGCTGGGGCCCCGACGCCGACTCAATTGAGTACGTGTACCGGGTCCCCTTCGGCAGAATCCACGTCTTCATCGGCCGGATTGGTGAGCTGGGCCCTGAGCCGGACAACTGCACCGACCTCGTCGAGACGGCTCAGCGTGCGACACCCGCCCGAGTTCAACCCGGCATGAAGCGTGCCTTCGTGGGCTGCATCCACGGAGAGGAACTTTCTAAAGGATCTGAAGATGATGGTGAGATGACCGTCCTCTCTGACGGTGATTCGTCCGCTGGTTCAACAGATTTGCTGTATCAAGTACAGGAGGGCATGCTTGGGGGCTGTTCCGACGACTCTAGTATTCCGGATTCCTATGAGCCGCCAAGCTGGGCAGGAGTCTTCATGGCTGGTACTCAACCCGGTCAAAACTCAACGGCTGCAACCACAATAACGTCCGGATCAGGAGCGGCCGGGGCAGGAGGCCCTGTGCGCCCACCGGCTCAGGTGCTGATGGATCTTATGGATAAGCTGACGGCCCTGTTAACCGCCACGGTTATTCCTGCAAATCAAGATGAGCATAACGCGGAGGTAGCAAAGGTGCATGAGGAGATAGCCCAGGCCAAGGAGGCCTTGGCAGCTGAGGACACCAGGTTAGCTACAGAGCGGGCGGCTTTGCATGCAGGCGCAACAACTCCAAATGAGGCTTTCCAGCTTAATATGAGCCTAAACGCATCTTATGAGGTAATGAGAAGGAGGCACCAGAAAACTCAATCCCGTTTGCCACCGGTTTACGACCCTCGGAACCTCTTCGCTACACCCGGGGCCGGCCCTAGCAACCCGCCCGAGGCAAATCAGGTCACAACAGCCGGAGCGGGAGGACTGGCTCAGCTTCGAGAGATGGCACCACCTCATGGGAGTATGGCCCCACCCCGCTATGTACCAATACCACCGGGTCACTTGTCCAACCCCATGGAAAACTTAATTGCAGCATCGGCGCTGCTTACGGCTCTCCCAAAGGGACGGTGATGATCCGACAGCGGTGGAGACCTGGAGGGTCAGAGAACTTATTCAGACGGCCCTAGCGCAGCAAGAGACCTATTCTTACAGCCGGGACATGATTCATTCAAATCCTCCGCCTTGGCTAGCACCGCCTCGTCAAAACCGGAGTCCGATTACTGAGGCACCGGAGTCGAGAACCTTTGTCAAGCAATGCCCAGCGTCGTAACCAGCCCGGTGGCTATAACCCGGTGCAAGACCGAATACGTCAGGAGGACGAGCGGGCGGCTCAGCTAGCGGCTCAGCAGGCGGCTCATCAAGATCTCCCAGAGTATCCGACGACTTCTGTTGGAGCAGGAGTGGCTACTAGAACCGGCGGTGTTCCTTGTTTGGTGCCGGCTCTACGGGATGTACGTCTGCCCAAGGACTTCAAGGGACCTCGAAAGGTGCCGAATTACACGGCTGACTTACAGCCCGGGTCATGGATCGAAAGTTACGAGATGGCCATGGAGCTACTGGAGGTCAGCGACGCAGCAATGGCTAAGTACTTCACCATGATGTTAGACGGAACGGCCCGGTCTTGGTTAAAGGGTTTGCCGCCCAATTCCATTAGTTCATGGGCATAGCTAAAGGCCCGGTTTATCCAGAACTTCAAGGACACTTGCAAGCAATCCATGTCAATTGTGGACTTGACCAATTGTAAGCAGGAGGAGGGTGAATCCACAACTCATTGCGCGCCGGGTCAAGGAAATAATACATTCGTCCGATAAGATGGATGCCGCTCTGCAGTCCTCATGTTGGAGAAGAATTGCCGCTTTGAGCGGCCGAGGCGTAAACCGGGCGCCTTTAAACGTGATTGCAATGATATGGGTATGCCGATGGCGGCTTTAGTCAAATACGCCAATTCGATAGTACCAAGGATCCCGCGTCGATGAGGAAAAGACAGGAAGGGAAAGAAGAACGACAATGGAAAGGGTTGAAAGATAACCCGGAAAATCAAGGAGGCAACAACGTAAGGCGGAGGGTAACCCGGAGTTTGTGGCCAATGCCAATGCACAAGGTAACAATCAGAGACGTAAGGGAAAACCGCCCCCTCGATCTGGCGGGTCAGGCCCATCTCTTGAGCAGCTTCTCAATGAGCCTTGCCCGAGACACGGCACTCAGGAACGACCAGCCACCCACTTATGGAACGATTGCGCGATCATGAAGGCTTTCAAGAATTCCAACATGTTTGATGACACTCATGGATCGGCCGGCGGTTCAGGGGCCGGCGGCTTTCATGGCCCGGGCAGCGGTTCAAGTTCCATCTTTCAGGGAAGTCAAGGCGGCTATAATCAACAGCAGCCTGGTCAAGGGGGACAGCAGCAGCAGCATTCAGGTTATCAAAGCCACCCAAAGCAGCTGAATGGTGGGCAGTACCATGTGTTCACCACTAATTTGTGCAAATGTGACCAGAAGGTTCATAAGAGGGCCATGAATTCTGTTGAGCCGGAGGTTCCCCGTTATTTGAGGTGGTCAGAGCAGCCCATTATATGGAGCAGGGAAGACAAACCCCTCCGGGTTGATAATCCGGGTCAGTTGGCCTTGGTGGTAGCACCTCAGGTTGGGGGATATAAATTCACTAAGGTACTCATGGACGGAGGAAGCAGCATCAATATTCTCTATTATGAGACCTTTCGCCACATGGGGTTGACTGATAAGGACTTGAGGATGTCCAACACTGTCTTTCATGGAGTGGTGCCTGGTAAGTTGGCGTACCCAGTTGGCAAGATTGAACTGGAAGTGGCCTTCAGAGATGAATATGATTCCAGGGCTGAGAAATTGACGTTTGAGGTAGTCAAAATCAAGAGCCCGTATCATGCTCTGTTTGGACGGCCGGCTAATGCCAAGTTCATGGCACGACCGTGTTATGTTTATCTGTAGCTCAAGATGCCGGGTCACAAGGGCACCATCACTGTGCATGGGAGTCGAAAGGTAGCCTTGGAATGTGAAGAAGGCGATGCGGCTTATGCTGAGTCTGTTTGTGCAGCGGAGGAGCTAAGGTTTTATCAAAATAATGTTGACCCGGCGGATATGACCTCTTTAAAGAAGCCAACTACAGAGCATGACCCGGCGTTGAAGTTTAAATCGGCCGCTGAAACAAAGCTTGTTGACTTTACTCCAGGCGACTCTTCCAAGCAGTTCAGCATCAGTGCCAACTTGGATCCTAAATAGGAAAGCGCGCTCATCGAGTTCATCCGTGAGAACCAGGACATCTTTGCATGGAAACCTTTTGACATGCCGGGTGTCCCAAGAGAACTCGCTGAGCACACTCTTAATATTGATCCAAAGTATAAGCCGGTCAGGCAATTTCTTCGACGGTTCAATGAGGAAAGATGGAAAGCTATTGGGGAAGAGGTCGCTCGGCTCTTAGCGGCTGGGTTCATCGTGGAAGTTTTTCACCCGGAGTGGTTGGCTAACCCGGTGCTGGTACTCAAGAAGAATGGCACTTGGCGGATGTGTGTGGATTATACGGACTTAAATAAGGCTTGTCCGGCTGATCCCTTCGCCCTCCCCCGTATTGATCAAATCATCGATGCTACGGCGGGTTGCAAGCGATTGAGCTTTTTGGATGATTACTCTGGCTATCATCAGATCAAAATGGAAGTTAAGGACCAGGAGAATACGGCTTTCATCACTTCGTTTGGAGCCTTCTGCTACATATCTATGCCATTTGGGCTCAAGAGTGCCCAGACGACTTATCAGAGATGTGTACAAAACTGTCTCCACAGTCAAATTGGGCGCAATGTTCACGCTTATGTGGATGACATCATGGTGAAATCCAGGGAGAAGGAAACCTTGATATCTGATTTGAAGGAGATCTTTGATAATCTCCGGGTTTATAAGATGATGCTTAACCCGTACAAGTGTGTGTTTGGTGTACCTGCAGGCAAGCTTATGGGTTTCCTGGTCTCAAACAGAGGCATCGAAGCTAACCCGGAGAAGATCAAGGCGATGACCTCCTTGGCCAAGCCGGCGTGCATCAATGATGTTCAACGACTGGCGGGTCGTGGTTGTCTTGCCAAGCCGGTTCATAAGCCGGTTAGGTGAGAAGGCCCTGCCGCTATATCAGATGATGAAGAAAACAGATTCTTTTGTCTGGAGTGATGCTGCTGACGCTACCTTTGAGGATTTAAAGAGATAGTTGTCTGAGCCGCCGGTCCTTGCTGCTCCTATTGATAGAGAGCCATTGCTGTTATATGTGGCTACTAACGCCCGAGCCGTCAGTGTGGCCATCGTGGTGGAGCGTAAGGAGGCTGGCAAGGAGCATCCGGTTCAACGGTCGGTTTACTACATCAGTGAGGTGCTCATTGAGTCCAAGCAAAGGTATCCACATTGGCATAAACTTGTTTACGGAGTGTTCATGGCAAGCCGGAAGCTGAAGCAGTACTTCCAAAGTCATCCTATCACTGTGGTAAGCTCTGCCCCCTTAGGAGATATCATACAGAATAGAGAGGCCACAGGACGAGTCGCCAAGTGGGCCATTGAGCTTGGACCCCATGGTTTGAAATACATGCCTCGGACTGCTATCAAGTCTCAAGCCCTGGTGGATTTTATCAATGATTGGACAGAGTTGCAGGCACCTGAGGAGAAGCCAGATAACACATATTGGACTATTCACTTTGATGGGTCCAGGCAGTTGGAAGGCTCGGGGGCTGGAGTTGTTTTAACTTCCCCTCGAGGTGACAAATTTTGTTATGTGCTCCGCTTATGTTTCCCTGTACTAACAATGCATCTGAGTACGAGGCCTTACTCCATGGTCTCCGGATGGCCAAAGAGATGAATTTGAGCCGGGTAAGGTGCTTGGGCGATTCAGACCTCTTAGCTCAATAGGTGTCAGGCACATGGGACTCCAAGGATCCCCTTATGGCGGCTTATCGTCATGAAGTTGATGCTGTGGCTGGACACTTCAAAGGTTATCAAGTGGAGCACATTGACCGGAGGAAGAATGAGGCGGCTGATGCTTTAAGCCGGCTGGGATATCAGCGTAAGCCGGTGCCGCCTAACACTTTTCTCGACGCTTTCCATAACCCTTCTGTCAAAGTGCCTACAGAGGAGGAACTAGCAGTGCCAGACCCGGAGGCACAGCTGGTGGCAGCTCTTCACGTTATCCCGAATTGGACAGTTCCATATTTGTCCTATATGACCCGGGGAGAGTTGCCTGAGGATGAGACCTTGGCGAGACAAATCATCAGGCGGTCCAAATCTATGACAATTGTTCATGGCGAGTTACATCACCGCAGTGTTACTGGGTCGTTTCAACGTTGTGTGTCGCCTACGGAGGGTCAGGAGATACTACGTGAGATCCATGAAGGAGATTGTGGTCATCATGTCGGCTCAAAATCTCTGGTGGCCAAGGCTTTCCGTCATGGTTTATATTGGTTGACGGCTCATGCTGATGCGGAGGATCTGGTCAGCAAATGTGACGAACGTAAAAAATTCTCACGACGAGCTCATGTGCCGGCTCAAGAGTTGAGGATGATTCCAATTACTTGGCCGTTTGCAGTCTGGGGGCTTGACATGGTTGGACCTTTCAAGAGGTCTAATGATAAAAAGACACACATCTTGGTTGCGGTGGATAAATTCACAAAGTGGGTGGAGGCGAGCCGTCAAGAAGTGTGATGCAGCCACGGCAGATTCAGTTCATGAAAAAGGTGATCTTTCGCTTTGGTTTTCCACACAAAGCATCATAGCGATAATGGTACTAATCTCTCCAAGGGTGCCATGGAAGAGTTCTGTCAATGAGAACATATCCGGCTTGATGTTTCGGCTGTTGCTCACCCTCAATCTAATGGCCAAGCAGAGAGAGCTAATCAAGAGATCCTGAAGGGCATCAAACCCCGGCTCTTGGTCCCCTTACAGCGAACTCCAGGTTGTTGGGTGGAGGAGCTACCCTCTGTACTATGGAGCATCAACACAACGCCTAACGGATCTACATGTTATACACATTTCTTCATGGTGTATGGAGTAGAGGCAGTTCTGCCAAGTGACATCCGGCATGACTCACCCCGCATGGCGGCTTACGTTGAGGCTGATAACGAAAAAGCTCGTCAGGATGCACTTGATCCGTTGGATGAGGAGCGAGACTTGGCAATAACCCGCTCGGCGATTTACCAGCAACACTGCTACCGCTTTCACAAAGCCGGGTTAGAAGCGAGCCTTTCAGAAGGCGACTTAGTGCTCCGGCTCATCCAGGATCACCGATATGCACAAGCTATCCCCTCCTTGGGAAGGACCCTTTGTGGTCAGTAAAAATCTGAACAACGGGTCATACTATCTCATCGATGTTCGAGAGCACAAAGACTCACGTAAGCCAGAGGAAGAGACCCGCCGGCCATGGAACATAGCTCATCTTCGGCCTTACTATACTTGAGCCACCGGCTCTCAAGATATATATATATATATTTTCTTTCTTGGCAATGTATATATTATATAAAGCAATAAAGCAGGACCTCTTTTCTTTTCACCCTCAAAGGTTTATATATCTTCTTTGCCAGGTGGTGGAAACAACCAACAGGGAGCGGATCATATCTGAATCCGGCTTTCCCTTTGGTTCGCTTATGATCATATCTGAATCTAGCCATGGTCACTTGGGGCTTCCTGTTCAAACATAGGTCGATTCGAACCAAAGAAAACATAGCTGTCGATACCCAATTGATCGGCATCTCGCCAAACCCACTTGGGGGCTTCTTGATCATATTTGAATCATAGCTTAACCCCTTTGGGTCTGACGTGGATCGTATTCGAATCAACGTCATTAAACAACTCTCATGGTCACTTGGGGGCTTCCTATTCAAACATAGGTCGTATTTGAACCAAAGAGAACATAGTTGATGATACCCACTTGATCGGCATCGCCAAAGCCACTGGGGGCTATATGATCGTATCCGAATCTTAGCTTAACCCCTTTGGAACGGTTTACTGGTCGTATTCGAATCAGAGGCCTTTGAAATTAAGTTTATTATTCATTATACTTTGTAAGTATAAATGTTATTAAGGGCCAGGTAAACATTATATGTGCCAACTTTCAGGAGTTAAACTCACTCTCTGATTTGGGTCACATAAGCCGGCGAGAATACCAAATAAGATCGCAGGTATGCTATTGTGATCATAATCATAAACCGGCCTTTATATGATGTTTTGGTTCATGCAATAGGTTATCAATACTTTATGTGACCCCGGATGCGATAAGTCGCCAAGGGAATTATGTTTTGTTTTATACGCAGGATAAAGCAAGGAAAGTTTTTAAACATCAAGGAAAGATCAACATAAGCTGGAAGTATATAGCGATGGCGGCTTACGAAAGTATTAAGCGCCACAAACATGCGCAAAGGCATGACAAAGTTGAGAGGTTTTTTCTACCCTATTACAAGACTCCCCGAGTCTGAATAATGAAACATTGTTTTTTGCAAAGTCATAACACCTGGCGGTTCACTCCTTTGGTGGGCTTGAAGATTCCGGGTTATCCTTCTCCGCCTCCGCTGCTGCCCTGTCCTGGAAGGTTGACGAGGTCCAGTCAATGCCACTTAAGGCTTCAAACTCAGCTTCATCATCTATTAAACCGGCTGGGTCAACTTCAGGGGCAAAGGTGTGCTTATGAGTTGGAGGGATTAGGCTGACGTCATCATAGTGAGGTGTTGGAATTCTCTGGTTCTCGCTATCATAGCCCGGCTGATACTTGGTAAGATCAATGTCATTCCCAATTATGGTAGCCACAGGACGTCCGACTCTCACACACACGGTAAAGTCTGTTTCGTCGAATACAAAGCCGTCTTCCTTCAAGCTGGGATATCCAAGAGCAACGTCTGCCAGGTCTAACTCTGGAAGCAATGCCTTGGCCCGGCTTAAGGCAGCTATGGCCCCGGTTCTGGCAGATACCCGCCTTAGCTCTTGAATCCGCTGGGGTAGTACGGCAAGACGCTTTAGCACATCTTGCAGGAGATGGGGAACGTCATTTGATAAAGCCACAACGGCCAAAGCACGTTGTGACCCGGCGTACAACTGCTCCACCAGAGTGTACACCGCTTTTAGCTTGATCAACATGTTCTGCTTAAGGTTTGTGCTCCTGGGGCCTGCGCTTATACACATAAGGTGAGCCGGAGATGACAATTAAAATAGTCATCAAAGGAAGGATTGCGATATTCAAGGTTATATGTAGTAACTTACCGAAGATTGCTGAGACCATTTGAGATATCTGGCGCTTTAAGCCGGACAGCTCGGTTGTTGCTTCTGCAAGTGATGTTTCTGCTATCTTGGCCCGGGTCACCAGTGAGGCCTTTTCATCAGGCTAGATTTTCTTCTCCGCATCAAAATTCTTCTTCAACTTCTCTTGTTCAGAGACGCTGAATGCAAATTTGGAGTTGGCCTTTTGAATTTCCAGTTCTTGAGCTGCCAGGCGGTTCTTCAGGTCGGCAATCTCCGACTCAAATTGACTTGTGGTGATCTGCGTTGATGCCGGGTTATAATCAAAATTATGGTAAGATATCATTAAGTCCCAAGCACTTAGCAAGCAAAGGTACTTGAAACTTGGGGGCTAATGTATGCTGAAGAAATTTAATGTACAATGCCGGTTCATGAGAAATTAAGTCCCAAGCACTTTGCAAGCAAAGATACTTGAGACTTGGGGGCTAATGTGTATTGCAAATTCAAGGTATCATATTACAACCGGGTTACATATTTTCATATAAACCAGATAAGGCAGTGCTAACCAGGTTACTAAGCCTACATCATATTCATTCATAAGCAATAGACTTAGGGACTGATACAGTAAGTATGATTAAGCAAAGTAGCATAAGTTGTACCTCAGATTTTTGCTGTATTTGTTTCAGCATATTAGTTTCCAGGCCACGGCTGCTATGTACTTGATTGATGTAGCCAGAGACTATATCTCCAATGCTCAAATTAGTATAATCTGCAATGTCTAATTTGGCCTTTCGCGCCCAAAAGCTCTTCTTTGGCGGTGACACTTGGAAAGGACGGTGGGCTGACTTGGCTCGACAAACTGAGTCTTGGTAATTTCAACCTCCGGATCAATTGTCTTGACCGGCTAGGAGTTTCAGTTTATCGTAACCGCCAAAGGTTTCTTCTGGGCGGATCGAGAGGATGGTGCTTGGAATTTCATAAGCCGGTTCAGGCGGCGGTTGATGAGTGGAAGTGTCGGGGGCGGCTGTTCCGAGTTACGGCTCAGTTACTACCGGGTCTTGGGATGGCTTATTCTTTTTTGCCCTCTTACTGGGCTTCAGCTGCACGCTGTTGACAAAGCAGAAGGGTGAGCACAAAAATATCAGTAAGGTAAGGCATAAGGAAAACAAAATTATATTACCCAGGTGCAGTCTTGAAAGCCGGCATGTTGGATTGCATAGACTCGCCGGATGAAGGAGAGGTATCCTGATAAGAGTCAGATGAATTGAGAGGTTGATGAATTAAACCCGCCAAAGGGTAAACAGAACATAAATCAGAGATAACCTCGGCCCGACGCTTCCTGGTTACATGAGGTAAGCCGGAGGAGAGCTCTATATCCTTGTTGGTCCGGGTCTGCCTCCGGCTTTCAAATTGTTGTTGCTTCAAAAGAAATTGAGGATCTTGGTAAGCCAAAGGATGTGAAAATCTTACTTTCCGGTTACTCTTGAATTTTCTCGACGCGGCAGCGGCTCGAGTCGGAGGAGATTATAGTTACCTCTTCTTCGACGGTTTGGCTGTTCTCCGTATCCTCTGAAAAGATTAAGGGTCAGCAAGGTGATGATAAAGAGTCAAGGGAGTTAAAAGTTACCTCTTCTTCGCCAGTCGAAGTGTCATCTAATTTAAGTAAATCGGAAGCGCTTGGCTTCCTTTTCCTTGAAGTTCCAGTCTTGGTGGTTTTCCTTTCGGCTCTTTTTGCCGCTCTGGCTTGTTTGGCCGCTTCATGATTATACTTGAACTTCCAGAAGTTATCATCGGCCTGTGAAGAATGATAAAGGGTTATGAATAAAAGTAAGGTATAGCACAGTAAGGAGTAATTATTGAGGTTGATGACTTACTGCAGGAGCCGGGTTCTTCTTGCAGAAAGGAAGTAAGTCAAGGCGCATCGGTCACCGTGTCTCTTTTCAAAGAACGTCTGGGTCGTAGCATCCACCACATCATCTGGTAAGTCGTCGGGACTATGACGCAGTGGGTCATTCTTCTCGCCTGAGTAAGTGCACATTAAGCCGGGGCGGCGGCTTAACGGAATCACTCGCCAAGTTTACCCGGACTCGCCCAGTCAACACCATCTAAGCCATTTCCCAAAAGAGCTTTGATTTTGCTAATGGTGGGAGCAAGTGGCAGACGCTCAACTGCAGTCAGTTTATCCGGCAACGGGTGGCTGGATTCAAGGCGCAAGGCGCGAAAGCCGGGCAGAGGATTTTCGTCAGTCGGAGAAGTATCCTAGCAGTAAAACCACGTCTGATTCCAATCCTTTGGATGACTCGGTAGTTCAGCGTAAGGACAAAGACAGTCTCTCCGCCGCTGAATCAAGATGCCACCAAGTTCCAGACTGGGCCCGTTGGCACGTTCATTCTGCCGGTTTAAGTAAAACAGTTCTCTGAATAAAAGTATGTTGGGTTCCTCTCCAAGATACACCTCGCAGAAAACTTGGAAGTTGCAAATATTTGACACTGAATTGGGTCCGATGTCTTGAGGTCTGAGATCGAAGAAATGCAAAACATCCCTGAAGAATTTTGAACCGGGTGGAGCGAAACCCCGGTTCATGTGATCAGTAAACACGATCACCTCAACCTCCTTGGGTTGAGGTTTCTCTTCTGACGGGTCAGGAGCACGATAAGACATGATCTCTTTCTTGGGCAGGTGGCCGGATTTCACAAAGTCAGACAAGGTGCTCTCTGTGACAGTGGATTTGACCCAGTTGCAGGTCACAGGAGCTTTGGGGGCCTTGGGTGCCATTGTGTAAATTGAAGCCTATGACAAAATAAGAAGTTCCGGTTCAAATTTAACCCGGAGGAAAGCATTTTAAAGTTTATTCAAATGGCGGCTTAAGAAGGGGCCTAATGACATATGGGTAACTATGCAGTAATATTTAAACTGTTACACGTATCAAATGCACTTAAATTTTCTTAAGTCGCCGGAACAAGCAAGGTTGACAACCGGTGTTGTCTTAAATTGGCTGTATGGGCTACCATGGCTGAACAGATTCAACAGATGCAGCCTTTGGCTAAGTGTGGAACAAACAGGTTTCACAATTTTCCGAAATTATTTTGGATCAAACGGTTGCTCTGAAAGGAAAAATTTCTAGACCTAAAACAGTGCAGAGAAGCTCATACACTCGAAGAGGGCTTCCGAACAAGGGAAATGAGATATGTTTCTATGCAAGTAAGGCAGAAACAATCACCGCAGCAGTTCTACGTTATTTTTGCGATCTAACAGGGCATTGGAGGTAAAAACTATTGAAAGTTTGCAGCAGGCGGCGATGAACACCGACGAACTCACAAAGTTCCAATGTAGATCTAAGAAAGGGATGGAGAGGAACTCATGGATGTGGACGAGCTGCGGAGATTCGCCGTCGATTTCTGGTCAGAGTCAGGTTGATGTAGCGGCTTGAGTCGGTGAAGACAGGGAGTTCGATGGTGGCGGCGGTGGACCTCGAGAGACAGAGAGTCGGCAAGAGGAAGAAGACGACTGGAAGAGGGGAGATTGGAAGACCTAGATCGTGCCTATTTATAAGGAAAGGCCGACTGAGACGGCGCGAGAAACAAGGAGACCAAACATCATTATCCAGCGGCCCCGACGCCTCGGTTTTCGGAAGGGTCAGTAAAGGCAAAGATCCGTTGGGGGATACGACGGAGTAATATATGAATTTACATAAAAATGACGTCACGGCGGGTTAACACGGATCCAGAAGATGACGTCACGACGGGTTATGACCTTTTCACAGGACTGAAGACAGAAGGACTAGTTGTTAAGGTATTTTAAGATTGGCATGAACCGGTTCAAATCAATCTGGAGCCTAATGTTGGGGATATGACTATTTGTGTAAGCCGCCCAGGAGGGGCCGAGTTACGCAAAGGGAGACTCATCAGAAGAAGCCCAAGACCAAGCATGAAGGTGTCGGTTCAATAAAGGGTCTAAGGCCCATAGGCGACTTAAGGCCCATAGTGATAAACCGCCATGATGGCATGACTTGTATTATAAGGTAGAATTAACTAGTCACCGAGCTCGACATCGTCTATAAGCGGCCGGGACTCAGAGGCCGCAGGCGCCAACCTGTGTATATAAGGGGATGACCACGGCGGCTTAGGGCAAGAAACAACTCCTCGAGAGCCGCATAGCGTATCTCGCCCCTCGCTTATCGAAACATCAAGCAATACCAACCCAACTAGACGTAGGCCTCACCTTCACCGTAAGGGGCCGAACTAGTATAACTCTCTCGTGTCCTTTGTCCCGATTAACCCCTTTAAGCTTCCTAGTTGCGATGGCTCCACGACTAAGTCCTTGCAAGAGGACATATGCCGTGACAATTCCACGACACTGTCTCTCTCTGTTTCTGCGTTCTGTTCTGCTGCCCTTTCACCATTTCGTATATATATGGAGATCCGTAACTCCGATTGGACTGAAACCTTCGCCGTGATTTTTTACCAAAAATTAGCTTTCTTGCGGCCGAAGAAGGGCATCAACTTTGAAGACATCCTTCACCAAACACAACTTTGTTTCTAAGTTTCCAGATAGGGTTCTTATCTTATACTCCCTCCGTTTCAAAATATAGTGCGTCCGTACTTTTCGAGGTTTAACTTTGACTATAAATTTAACTAACGAGACCAACTGCATTGGGATAAAAAATTATATAATTGAAAACTTCTTTTCAATACAAATTCACTGGTATAACTTTTGCTCCCGTCGCAGATGATCTTGTTAGTTAAATTTATGATCAAAATTGAAGCACAAGAATAAAGGAAGGAGAGAGTATGTAATAAGAAGAATAAATTCCGCGGTCGGGTCCCTGATTAGCACCCTCCGTCCGCCACTGGATGACAATTTCTGAACTCTGGTGTACGAAATGAAGACAAACCGGCGATCGCTGGAAAATATTCTTCTCTGTTCGTGAGCAAGACACGACATGTGCTGCACCAGCTTGTTCCAGCTCTTCAGAGAAACGCCAACGGTCAAGCGCGTCACGTTGAGACCATCATTGCATGGAAACAAACCTTGTCCTTGCCGCCGTCGTCTCAGAGATCACGTCATGGCAAAGGGACAACGGCGAAGCCATCAGGGAAGGGCAAAATTTCGTGTTTTGACCCTTTTTGCAAACAAAATCGTGGTCTCGACCCCGCTCAAAAAAATTCAGGATCTGACCCTTTTGCTACCGCCACTGGCGGTAGGTTTGCACGTCCTACCGCCGTCCCCTCCGGCGGTAGGTCCTTTAACGGCGACTGATGGTCGTTGGCAGGTGCTGACATGGAAAAGGGCCTACCACCATCGGGTACGGCGGTAGGTGTCAAAACCGGCGGATCTCCGGTAGGGGGTCCCGATCTGTGCGTCTAGGCTGATGGTTACAGGAAGCAAGGGATACAGATGTTTACCCAGGTTCGGGCCCTCTCGATGGAGGTAAAACCCTACTTCCTGCTTGATTAATATTGAAGATATGGGTAGTACAAG
Organism: Aegilops bicornis; assembly: GCA_021605145.1. Taxonomy (NCBI): domain Eukaryota; kingdom Viridiplantae; phylum Streptophyta; class Magnoliopsida; order Poales; family Poaceae; genus Aegilops; species Aegilops bicornis. Next base: position 659,396,162 of record CM038673.1, read on the forward strand.
AGTAGATCTACCACGAGATCGTAGAGGCTAAACCCTAGAAGCTAGCCTATGATGGTATGATTGTAATTGTGATCGGCCTTCTAAGGACCAACCTCTACGGTTTATATAGACACCGGAGAGGGCTAGGGTTTACATGGAGTCGGTTACAAGGAAGGAAATATAATATCGGGATCGCCAAGCTTGCCTTCCACGCCAAGGAAAGTCCCATCCGGACACGGGTCGAAGTCTTGAGTCTTGTATCTTCACGCTTCAATAGTCCGGACGATGTATACAGTCCGGCTGTCCGGATACCCCCTAATCCAGGACTCCCTCAGTAGCCCTTGAACCAGGCTTCAATGACGACGAGTCCGGCGTGCAATCTTGTCTTCGGCATTGCAGGGCGGGTTCCTCCTCCGAATACTCCAAAGTAATTGTCGAACACTTGAACCGTGTCCAGATCCACAAAATGATCTTCACATGCCACCGTAGGGAGAATGGTATTTCACAAATGCAATCCGCTGACAACTTTTTAGGCAACACGACGTGTCATTACGGTCGGGTCACTATTCAAACCGTTTTTCCACAACCAGCCACAGCGCATATTGCGAGGCGGTTTCCTTGACACGTCTTGTCAAAGCAGAGATCGTGTCCCCTTAACGGGATTCTCATCAATACGGGTACGGGTAATCCCATTGCACCACTAATCGCGGCGAGCAGGAGGCAAACGGGTTCCACCAGGCAAGTGGGGAGGCGCAAATTGCATTTACCACCCCTATAAAGAGACAAGGCCTCTTTCTCTTTACCCACGCCTTTCTCCTTCCGCTAGCTCATTCCCCTCTTTTCGAGCCCTAACACCCAAGCACTCTTCTTTTCCACCAAAGAGAGGCTTTCCAAAGATGTCCGGATCCGGAGCGGAGGCAGATGGATGGCTTCTACTGTCCGGGAGAAGGATATCAAGAAGCTCCGGGACGCCGGGTATCTGGCCCAGAAGATCAGCCACCGTCTCCCATCGGCGGGACATGTCGTCCCCACTCTGGAACCTCACGAGAGAGTCGTGTTCCTTCCCCATTTTGTCTGCGGGCTTTTGTTTCCCCTACACCCATTTGTTCGTGGAGTCATGTATTACTACGGGATTGAATTTCATGATCTTTCCCCCAACTCCTTCCTCAATATCTCGACGTTCATCGTCAGGTAAGCAGGCCTTTCTTCGGATCTCACCTCACTTCGCCCGTGGCTGAAGATTTTTAATGTGAAGCCCAAGGTGGTGAGTGGCGAACACGCCGAAAAGGGCGGGCGCCATGGTGAGCAAGATGCCCAAGGCCGTTTGGCCGAAGGGCGCTTTCAACGACTCCGTTAAGGAGTGGCAGCAGGAGTGGTTTTATATCACCGAACCACGCGGCAAAAAGTGGGCTGCAGCCCCTGAGTTCAGATCCGGAGCCCCACTGCGGCTCACGTCCTGGCCCAAGAAGGGCCCGAACTGGTCCTCGTCCGATGAGCTGTCATTGCTCCAGAAGCGCGTCCAGAGTGTGGTCGACAGGGACGTCAAACTCGTCGACGTGGTCCAGGTGATGCTAGTTCGCCTGGTTCTCTCTTGTCAGCGCCGAGCCTGCACTCTGTGGGAATTCGACCCAACCGAGCACCAAACCCTTGAGGAGATCTACGACTCCTCCCACAAGGATATCTGGAAGGTGCTATTCAAGCCCGTTAAATCGAGGCCGGGCTCCGCGGAGGACCGTGGGTATCAATTATCCCACGCTGCAAGCCCGGTAAGTTACCTCCACGCTCGGTCCATCCATGCTTCGGTTGGCATGTCATGGGGGAGACATCTTAATCGTGTTTTGTCGTGACCTCAGGGATGGATAAAGAAGGCAGAGCGGATTCATTGTCCGGCCCCGCTGTCGGAGGAACCGACCGGACCTCTTCTGACGAAGATGCTGGTCCCTGCGCCTTACGAGGCGCCAAAGAAGGAGGCCTCCAAGAAGGTCAAGAAGACCCGGAGTGGCCTCCGTCACCGCGAGGCTTCGGATGCAAAATCCGAAGACTCAAGCGATGCTCCTTCTTCGGAAGACAAAGAGGAAGAAGCAGAAGAGAACGAGCCTCACTCTGAAGGTGGGAAGAAGCGTGCAGCTTCCTCGTCCCTGGAGGCCGAATCGCCCAAGAGGAGAAAAGGTTCCCTCCCAGAGGCATCCACCACGGCTGCCGATAGCAGCCCGGAGTGGGATCCCAGGGCCCAGCCCCTGGAGAAGTCGTAAGTATACAGAATCCGAACAAGCATATGCGTCCGGGATTGTTTTTGGGTAGTAGTTTTAACCGTTGCTATACTTTGCAAAGTTTGGCAAGTTCTCACGCCAGACAGTCCTCGTCTGAGGATTCGCTGAGCTCGGACGCCTTGGCGAGCGAGACGCCTCCAAAGGCCCCTTCCCCAAAGTCCCGACGCGACACTGAGGTGTCGTCTCAATGGGGCCCGGACCAGGGGGGCATATCACTGGAGCAGGGCACACGGGAGCGATGGCCCCTGAGTGTGCCGTCAGCGGGGGCGATCTTAGGTTCAGCCCACAACTGGACAAGGTCCAGGAGACCTCTAAGGCTCTCGGATCGGACGAGCGGCCACCTTTGACGGTGGGAGGCCTGCCTATTCTGCCGGCAACCTCTGTTCAAGCAGAGTTGCCAGGCGGTCTATCGACAGCGTTAGAGAATGCGTCTATCGTCGATGCACATCGGACCCTTATGGGTGCGGTGGTTGAGAAGATTCAGTTCGCCGAGAGCGGGCTGCACGAGTCCTGCCTTGGCCTTATAAAGGCCTTTGAGGTATGTTTCCTAAGAAACCTTTGAGGAATCGTCATAATATGAGTAGTAGCCCCTGATACACTGTCCGGCGAATGAGAGGGAGCCGGGCAGGGGATCAAATCCTCTGTTGTCGTGGGAACTTATGTTAATGATGTGTGCCTCTTTGTTTGAAAACAGGCGTCTATGAAAAAGACGGCCGCTCATAATGCGGAAGTGTCCGAACTGAAGCGGAGCCTGGAACGGGCCGAGGAAGAACTTGGCCGCGTGAGGAAGCAATTAGAGGATAAGCAAGGTATGTTGAAACATTGTCTTGCATTGGGAACGAATAACTAATTGCGCTTATTAAGAATTATTTGTTATGTATGCCCTAGGAGCGAGTGCCGAATATGAGGCACTGAAGAAGGCTGCGGATGATGCCAATGAGAAGGCTGCCGCCGAACAGGCACTTCGTGAAAAGCACGAGGCCAGGGTTGTCACAGCTGAGCGGGAGCTCCAGGAGGCGGTGGAGAAAAGCGAGGGCTTGGAGCAGAGTCTAATAGGAAAAGAATCCGAACTCGCCCAGCGCCCAAGTCATGGAAGATGCTCGGGAAGAAGCCCGAGGTGCTGTACGGGACATTCAAGAAGCCCGGAAAGTTGCGGCTGGTAAGGCCTTCTATATTCTTAGCCATTTGTTCATGATAGTGGGAAGAATTCTAAGCGGCAAGCTGAATTCATGTTTTTCCAGGGGCGTTTGCGAATCTTCCTCGCAGCATATCGGATGACGCCCAATTCTACCGATCCGAGGAAAAGAAGTCTGCGGAGAGGGATTTCTGGTCGCAATATTTGGCGCCGTACCCGGTGGGAGTAGGACTCCTCCCGGCGCGCCTCTCCCTTGGCCGGCCGCACCCCCCTTGTTCCTTTATATACGGGGGCAGGGGGCACCCCATAGACACAACATTGATTAGTTGATCTTTTAGCCGTGTGCGGTGCCCCCCTCCACCATAGTCCACCTCGACACATCAGAAGCGGTGCTTAGGCGAAGGCCCACGCCGGTAGAACATCAACATCGCCACCACGCCGTCAGGTCGACGAAACTCTCCCTCAACACTCGGCTGGATCAGAGTTCGAGGGACGTCATCGGGCTAAACGTGTGCTGAACTCGGAGGTGCCGTACGTTCGGTACTTGATCGGTCGGATTGTGAAGACGTATGACTACATCAACCGCGTTGTGCTAATGCTTCCGCTTTCGGGTTCACGAGGGTACGTGGACAACACTCTCCTCTCGTTGCTATGCATCACCATGATCTTGTGTGCGCATTTAATTTTTTGAAATTACTACGCTCCCTAACAAAGTGGCATCCGAGCCAGGTTTTATGCGTAGATGTCATATGCACGAGTAGAACACAAGTGAGTTGTGGGCGATATAAGTCATACTACTTACCAGCATGTCATACTTTGGTTCGGCGGTATTGTTGGATGAAGCGGCCCGGACCGACATTACGCGTACGCTTACGCGATACTTGTTCTACCGACGTGCTTTGCACATAGGTGGCTGACGGGTGTCAGTTTCTCCTACTTTAGTTGAACCGAGTGTGGCTACGCCCGGTCCTTTCAAAGGTTAAAACAGCACCAACTTGACAAACTATCATTGTGGTTTTGATGCGTAAGTAAGAACGGTTCTTGCTAAGCCCGTAGCAGCCACGTAAAACTTGCAACAACAAAGTAGAGGACGTCTAACTTGTTTGTGCAGGGTATGTTGTGATGTTTAATGGTCAAGACATGATGCTAAATTTTATTGTATGAGATGATCATGTTTTGTAACAGAGTTATCGGCAACTGGCAGGAGCCATTTAGTTGTCGCTTTATTTTATGCAATGCAATCGCCCTGTAATGCTTTACTTTATCACTAAGCGGTAGCGATAGTCGTAGAAGCATAAGATTGGCGAGACGACAATGATGCTACGATGGAGATCAAGGTGTCGCTACCGATTTACGATGGTGATCATGAAGGTGCTTCGGAGATGGAAATCACAAGCACAAGATGATGATGGCCATATCATATCACTTATATTGATTGCATGTGATGTTTATCTTTTTATGCATCTTATCTTGCTTTGATTGACGGTAGCATTATAACATGATCCCTCACTAAATTATCAAAGTATAAGTATTCTCCCTGAGTATGCACCGTTGCGAAAGTTCTTCGTGCTGAGACACCACGTGATGATCGGGTGTGATAGGCTCTACGTTCAAATACAACGGGTGCAAAATAGTTGCACACACGGAATACTCAGGTTAAACTTGACGAGCCTAGCATATAACAGATATGGTCTCGAACACGGCGCATTTAAAGGTCGAGCGTGAATCATATAGTAGATATGATCAACATAGTGATGTTCACCATTGAAAATACTCCATCTCACGTGATGATCGGACATGGTTTAGTTGATTTGGATCACGTGATCACTCAGAGGATTATAGGGATGTCTATCTAAGTGGGAGTTCCTAAGTAATATGATTAATTGAACTTAAATTTATCACGAACTTAGTACCTGATAGTATCTTGCTTGTCTATGTTGATTGTTGATAGATGGCCCGTGCTGTTGTTCCGTTGAATTTTAATGCGTTCCTTGAGAAAGCAAAGTTGAAAGATGATGGTAGCAATTACACGTACTGGGTCCGTAACTTGAGGATTATCCTCATTGCTGCACAGAAGAATTACGTCATGGAAGCACCGCTGGGTGCCAGGCCCGCTACTGATGCAACTAATGACGTTAAGAACGTCTGGCAGAGCAAAGCTGATGACTACTCGATAGTTCAATGTGCCAAGCTTTACGGCTTAGAACCGGGACTTCAACGAAATTATGAACGTCATGGAGCATATGAGATGTTCCAGGAGTTGAAGTTAATATTTCAAGCAAATGCCCAGATTGATAGATATGAAGTCTCCAATAGGTTCTACAGCTGCAAGATGGAGGAGTATAGTTCTGTCAGTGAGCATATACTCAAGATGTCTGGGTATTGCAATCACTTGATTCAACTGGGAGTTAATCTTCCGGATGATAGCATCATTGACAGAATTCTCCAATCACTGCCACCAAGCTACAAGAGCTTCGTGATGAACTATAATATGCAAGGGATGGATAAGGCGATTCTTAGCTCTTCGCAATGCTAAAGGTCATGGAGGTAGAAATCAACAAGGAGCATCAAGTGTTGATGGTTAATAAGACCAACAGTTTCAAGAAAAAGGGCAAAGGGAAGAAGAAGGGGAACTTCAAGAAGAACAGCAAGGAAGTTGTTGCTCAGGAGAAGAAACCCAAGTCTGGACCTAAGCCTGAGATTGAGTGCTTCTACTGCAAGCGCATCGGTCATCGGAAGCGGAACTGCCCCAAGTATTTGGCGGATAAGAAGGATGGCAAGGTGAACAAAGGTATATGTGATCTACATGTTATTGATGTGTACCTTACTAATGGTCGCAGAGCACTGGTATTTGATAATCGGGTTCTGCTAATATTTGCAACTCAAACAGGGCTACGGATTAAGCGAAGATTGGCTAAGGACGAGGTGACGGCGCGTGGGAAATGGTTCAAGTCGATGTGATCGCGGGTCGGCACGCTACCTCTACATCTACCTTCGGTATTAGTATTAGACCTAAATAATTGTTATTTGGTGCCGCCGCTGAGCATGAACATTATATCTGGATCTTGTTTGATGCGAGACGGTTATTCATTTAAATCGAGAGAATAATGGTTGTTCTATTTATATGAGTAATATCTTTTATGGTCATGCACCCTTGAAGAGTGGTCTATTTTTATTGAATCTCGATAGTAGTGATACACATATTCATAATGTTGAAGCCAAAAGATGCAGAGTTGATAATGATAGTAAAACTTATTTGTGGCACTGCCGTTTAGGTCATATCAGTGTAAAGCGCATGAAGAAACTCCATACTGATGGACTTTTGGAACCACTTGATTATGAATCACTTGGTACTTAAGTAACCGTGCCTCATGGGCAAGATGACTAAAACGCCATTCTCCGGAACTATGGAGAGAGCAACAGATTTGTTGGAAATCATACATACAGATGTTTGTGGTCCGATGAATGTTGAGGCTCATGGCGGATATCATTATTTTCTCACCTTCACAGATGATTTAAGCAGATATGGGTATATCTACTTAATGAAACATAAGTCTGAAACTTTTGAAAAGTTCAAAGAATTTCAGAGTGAAGTTGAAAATCATCGTAACAAGAAAATAAAGTTTCTATGATCTGATCGTGGAGGAGAATATTTGAGTTACGATTTTGGTCTACATTTGAAACAATGCAGAAAAGTTTAAGAACTCACGCCACCCGAACACCACAGCGTAATGGTGTGTCCGAACGTCAGAATCGCATTTCTTTACTTGATATGGTGTGATCTATGATGTCTCTTACTGATTTACCGCTATTGTTTTGGGGTTATGCTTTAGAGACGGCTGCATTCACGTTAAGTAGGACACCATCAAAATCCGTTGAGACAACGCCTTATGAACTATGGTTTGGCAAGAAACCAAAGTTGTCATTTCTTAAAGTTTGGGGCTGTGATGCTTATGTGAAAAAGCTTCAACCTGATAAGCTCGAACCCAAATCAAAGAAATGTGTCTTCATAGGATACCCAAAGGAGACTGTTGGGTACACCTTCTATCACAAATCCGAAGGCAATACTTTTGTTGCTAAATTCGGAGTTTTTCTAGAGAAGGAGTTTCTCTCGAAAAGAAGTGAGTGGGAGGAAAGTAGAACTTGATGAGGTAATCTGCATCTACTCCCTTATTGGAAAGTAGTTCATCGCAGAAACCGGTTTCTTCGACACCTACACCAATTAGTGAGGAAGTTAATGATGATCATGAAACTTCAGATCAAGTTGTTACTGAACCTCATAGGTCAACCAGAGTAAGATTCGCACCAGAGTGGTACGGTAATCCTGTTCTGGAAGTTATGCTACTAGACCATGACGAACCTGCAAACTATGAAGAAGCGATGGTGAGCCCAGATTCTGCAAAATGGCTTGAGGCCATGAAATCTGAGATGTGATCCATGTATGAGAACAAAGTGTGGACTTTGGTTGACTTGCCCGATGATCGGCAAGCAATTTAGAATAAATGGATCTTCAAGAAGAAGACTGACAATGACGGTAATGTTACTGTCTACAAAGCTCGACTTGTCGCGAAAGGTTTTCAACAAGTTCAAGGGATTTACTACGATGAGACCTTCTCACCCGTAGCGATGCTTAAGCCTGTCTGAATCATGTTAGCAATTGCCGCATTTTATGATTATGAAATTTGGCAAATGGATGTCAAAACTGCTTTCCTGAATGGATTTCTGGAAGAAGAGTTGTATATGATGCAACCGGAAGGTTTTGTTGATCCACAGGGAGCTAACAAAGTGTGCAAGCTCCAGCGATCCATTTATGGACTGGTGCAAGCCTCTCGGAGTTGGAATAAACGCTTTGATAGTGTGATCAAAGCATTTGGTTTTGTATGCACTTTTGGAGAAGCCTCAGATTTACAAGAAAGTGAGTGGGAGCTCTGTAGCATTTCTAATATTATATGTGGATGACATATTGCCGATTGGAAATGATATAGAATTTCTGGATAGCATAAAGGGATACTTGAATAAGAGTTTTTCAATGAAAGACCTCGGTGAAGCTGCTTACATATTAGGCATTAAGATCTATAGAGATAGATCAAAATGCTTAATTGGACTTTCACAAAGCACATACCTTGACAAAGTTTTGAAGAAGTTCAAAATGGATCAAGCAAAGAAAGGGTTCTTGCACGTGTTACAAGGTGTGAAATTGAGAAAGACTCAATGCCCGACCACCGCAGAAGATAGAGAGAAGATGAAAGATGTTCCCTATGCTTCAGCCATAGGCTCTATCATGTATGCAATGCAAGGTACCAGACCTGATGTGTGCCTTGCTATAAGTTTAGCAGGAGGTACCAAAGTAATCCAGAGTGGATCATCGGACAGCGGTCAAGAACATCCTGAAATACCTGAAAAGGACTAAGGATATGTTTCTCATTTATGGAGGTGACAAAGAGCTCATCATAAATGGTTACGTTGATGCAAGCTTTGACACTGATCTGGATGATTCTAAATCGCAAACTGGATACGTGTTTACATTGAATGGTGGAGCTGTCAGTTGGTACAGTTTTAAACAAAGCGTCGGGGCGGGATCTACGTGTGAAGCGGAGTACATAGCTGCTTCGGAAGCAGCAAATGAAGGAGTCTGGATGAAGGAGTTCATATCCGATCTAGGTGTCATACCTAGTGCATCGGGTCCAATAAAAATCTTTTGTGACAATATTGGTGCAATTGCCTTGGCGAAGGTATCCAGATTTCACAAGAGAACCAAGCACATCAAGAGACGCTTCAATTCCATCCGGGATCTAGTCCAGGTGGAGACATATAAATTTGCAAGATACATACGGATCTGAATGTTGCAGACCCATTGACTAAGCCTCTTCCACGAGCAAAACATGATCAGCACCAAGGCTCCATGGGTGTTAGAATCATTACTGTGTAATCTAGATTATTGACTCTAGTGCAAGTGGGAGACTGAAGGAAATATGCCCTAGAGGCAATAATAAAGTTATTATTTTCATTATATCATGATAAATATTTATTATTCATGCTAGAATTGTATTAACAGGAAACATAATACATGTGTGAATACATAGACAAACAGATTGTCACTAGTATGCCTCTACTTGACTAGCTCGTTGATCAAAGATGGTTATGTTTCCTAGCCATAGACATGAGTTGTCATTTGATTAACGGGATCACATCATTAGGAGAATGATGTGATTGACATGACCCATTCCGTTAGCTTAGCACATGATCGTTTAGTATGTTGCTATTGCTTTCTACATGACCCATTCCGTTAGCTTAGCACATGATCGTTTAGTATGTTGCTATTGCTTTCTTCATGACTTATACATGTTCCTATGACTATGAGATTATGCAACTCCCGTTTACCGGAGGAACACTTTGTGTGCTACCAAACGTCACAACGAATCGGGTGATTATAAAGGTGCTCTCTGTGTGTCTCGGAAGGTACTTGTTGAGTTGGCGTATTTCGAGAGTAGGATTTGTCACTCCGATTGTCGGAGAGGTATATCTGGGCCCTCTCGGTAATGCACATCACTTAAGCCTTGCAAGCATTGCAACTAATGAGCTAGTTGCGGGATGATGTATTATGGTATGAGTAAAGAGACTTGTCGGTAACGATATTGAACTAGGTATTGAGATACCGACGATCGAATCTTGGGCAAGTAACATACCGATGACAAAGGGAACAACGTATGTTGTTATGCGGTATGACCGATAAAGATCTTCGCAGAATATGTGGGAGCTAATATGAGCATCCAGGTTCAGCTATTGGTTATTGACCGGAGACGTGTCTCGGTCATGTCTACATAGTTCTCGAACCTGTAGGGTCCACACGCTTAACGTTACGATGACAGTTATATTATGAGTTTATATGTTTTGATGTACCGAAGGTTGTTCGGAGTGCCGGATGTGATCACGGACATGATGAGGAGTCTCGAAATGGTCGAGACATGAAGATTGATATATTGGAAGCCTATGTTTGGATATCGTAAGTGTTCCAGGTGAAATCGGGATTTTACCGGAGTACCGGGAGGTTACCGGAACCCCCCGGAAACTTAATGGGCCATAGTGGGCCTAGGTGGAAGAGAGGAGAGGTGGCTAGGGCTAGGCCGCGCGCCCCTCCCCCCCAGTCCGAATAGGACAAGGAGAGGGGGCAGCGCCCCCCCTTCCTTCTTCTCCTCCACTCCTTCCCCCTCCCAAGTCCTAATCCAACTAGGAAAGGGGGAGGGGGTCCTACTCCCGGTGGGAGTAGGACTCCTCCCGGTGCGCCTCTCCCTTGGACGGCCGCACCCCCCCTTGCTCCTTTATGTACGGGGGCAGGGGGCACCCCATAGACACAACATTGATCAGTTGATCTTTAGCCGCAGCGGTGCCCTCCACCATAGTCCACCTCGACACATCAGAAGCGGTGCTTAGGCGAAGCCCTGCGTCGGTAGAACATCAACATCGTCACCACGCCGTCGTGCTGACGAAACTCTCCCTCAACACTCGGCTGGATTGGAGTTCGAGGGACGTCATCGGGCTGAACATGTGCGGAACTCGGAGGTGTCGTACATTCGATACTTGATCGGTCGAATCGTGAAGACGTACGACTACATCAACCGCGTTATGCTAACGCTTCCGCTTTTGGTCTACGAGGGTACGTGGACAACACTCTCCCCTCTCGTTGCTATGCATCACCATGATCTTGCGTGTGCGTAGGAATTTTTTTGAAATTACTACGTTCCCTAACACCTGTGTTGTGAAAAGATGAACTTGTGGATCGAAGCCATTGATGCATTGAATGCGGAGTGTAGGGACTTTTCATATAATTATATCAATAAAGACCGTTCCGAAAAAATTATAACAAAAAAGGAGAGGCTGATGAAGAAGCTCAAGACGGCGGAAAAAAATTGTAGGCGTGATCTTCCAATGCAAATTACATTGTGTGTGACAACGGCAGAATATGCTGAGATAGACATGGGCAATCATGGTCAGGTCATTGATTGGTTAGTTCGCCAACCATTCTCGCCGGATGAGAACCGGGCATCTCGTTAGGCATGGGTCAAAGAAAGAAATGATGTTATTTGTTGCAACCCGGGACCGTATGCCGCATAGAATTGCATTAGGCTATGTAATCTTTGTCATTTGGACTGTAATGACATGTACCCTATGCTTGGTCGTTGTCGGTGTCAAAACCGGTGGATCTTGGGTAGGGGGTCCCGAACTGTGCGTCTAGGCAGATGGTAACAGGAGACAAGGGACACGATGTTTTTACCCAGGTTCGGGCCCTCCCGATGGAGGTAAAACCCTACTCCTGCTTGATTAATATTGATGATATGGGTAGTACAAGAGTGGATCTACTATGAGATCAGAGAGGCTAAACCCTAGAAGCTAGCCTATGGTATGATTGTTGTTCGGCCCCACGGACTAAAACCCTCCGGCTTATATAGACACCGGATAGGGTTAGGGTTACACAGAGTCGGTTACAATGGTAGGAGATCTACATATCCATATCGCCAAGCTTGCCTTCCACGCCAAGGAAAGTCCCATCCGGACACGGGACGAAGTCTTCAATCTTGTATCTTCATAGTCCAGAGTCCGCCAACGGTGATAGTTCGCTATCCGGACACCCCTAATCCAGACTCCCTCAAGAGCTCTCGAACCAGGCTTCAATGACGTAAGAGTCCGGGCGCAAGACATTGTCTTTGGCATTGCAAGGCGGGTTCCTCCTCCGAATACTTCATAGAAGATTTTGAACACAAGGATAGTGTCCGCTCGCAAAACTAGTTCCACATACTACCGTAGAGAGAATAACCTTTGCACAGATCTGCCGACGTATTCCGCGGGCGTGACATCACACCACGGCCGTGCCCTTATACGAATCATTTTTACTGCTCCACCTCGCCATGAAGCGAGGCGGTTTCCTTGGCACGCCTTATCAAAGCGGAGATCGTGCCCCTTATTCCGGGATTACCATCAATACGGACGTAGAACCCAACCGCGCCATTGATTACGGCGCTTGGGAGATAAGCGAGTTTTACCAGTTGGCGGGGACGATAGCTTCGTCCGTCCATATAAGGGATAAGGATCCACCTTTTCACCCACGCCTTCTTCCTCTTTTGCTCATCCATTTCCGCACTCGAGCTCCAAATACCAAGTCCGCACATCCCTCCTCAACCTTCTCCAGCCATGTCCGGAGCGAGAGGCAAGTGGATGGTCTCCTCCGCCACGGAGGGACAAATCAAAAAGCTGTGGAAGGCCGGATACTTGTCCAGCGACATCGCAAGACCGGCTCCCCGACGAGGGGCAGCTCATTCCCACTCCTGTGCCCCATGAGAGGGTGGTGTTCCTCACCCACTTCCTCCGCTGGACTAGGTTTTCCACTTCACCCATTTGTCCGGGCTCATGTTCTACTACGGCCTCGGACTTCCACGACTGGCCCCAATTTCATCCTCAACATCTCGGGCGTTTCATCGTCGTGTGCGAGGTCTTCCTCTGCATCCAGCCCCACTTCGGCTTATGGCTGAAGACCTTCAATGTCGAGCCGAAGGTAGTGGGCGGCCGCCAAGTGGAGTGCGGAGGTGCCATGGTTGGCAAGATGGCCCAAGTCTTATGGATCGAGGGCTACTTTGTGGAGACCATAAAAGGGTGGCAATCGGGGTGGTTCTACATCACCAAGCCGTGCGACTCTCAATGGGCGGTGGCCCCCGAATTCCGATCTGGCTTCCCCACACGGCTCACATCATGGAAAGAGACGGGCCTGGCGTGGGGTAATTCGGACGAGCTGTCCGGACTCCAAACCTGTGTCCGGAACCTGGTGGACAAGAATATCAGGCTTGTCAACGTAGTCCAGGTTATGCTCCTCCGTCGGATCCTCCCATGCCAACAACGGGCCTTCAAATTGTGGGAGTTTGATCCGGCACAGCACCAAACTCTAAAAAGGCTCTTCGACACTATGTACGAAGATGCCTGGAAGGTGCTCCTCAAGGGCGCCGAGGCTCTACATCCGCCATCAAGATCGCGGATTCAGCTCAGAGCGCCAAGCCAGCGAGGTAAGTTATTTTACCCTTTATGGGACTCTTTTTTCATAGTTTGACTCTATGCGGGATCTAAAACTCCCTAACCTTTGACAGATCGTCGAAGACGCCCGGACAGATTAACCGTCTGCCCCTTTGCCGAAGACTCCAATGGACGCCCGATTGACGGAAGTTGGCTCGGCACCTCACGTGGTGCCGAGAAGAAGGCTAAGAAGAAGGTCACGGAACTCAAGGAGCTCCCGCGCCAGTGTGCCGGACTCATCGTCCGACGACTGAGGCGGAATCCTCCCCGAGGAAGAGGAGGAGGAAGAAGCCTCTCCCTGGGGGAGAGAAGAAAAGGAAGGCCGCCTGACCGGGAGGACGGAGGGTCCAAGAAAGGAAGGACCCTTCCTTCTGAACTTCTCCACCAACGCCGACAACCATTTAGGAGGAGTGGCCACCAAGGGCCAAGCCCCTGGCGAGATCGTAAGTGTCCGGACTCCAGAATAGCTCATGGCTTTTTATTTGTCGCATAGTGTCTTCTAACGCCGAATATAACCATGTAGCCCGCCCAAGGACGAGCTCGCCGCTTCGTCGAGCGGCTCCCTGGATTCGTCGGATGTGAACAGCACTTCACTTTCGACCACCTCCTCTCCTCGTGCCGCAGACGACACCGCGATGGAGTCCCAAAAGGGGCCCAGCCAGGAGGAGGTGGTCCTGGAGGCGCCGCAAGGCGACCTCCCAGACTCTGGGCGCAAAGGGGGCGAGACCCCAGAGGGCTCTAAGTCCGGCCCTATGCCGGACTCTGTACCGGAACCTTCAGTGGTTCCGAAGTCCGGCAAGCGGCCCCTTCGTAAGAAGGGCGAGACTGCGACGCCGGTGACCTCCGTCCATCCGGAGGCACCGGATAGCTTGCTGGAGGCGCTTAACGGTGCCTCCAACGATGAGGAGCACCGCACTGTTATGAGTGTGGTGATCCAGAAAGTTCAGTCCGCCAAGAGCGGGCCGATCAAGTCTGCACTCAGCCTTCTAATGTGCTTTGAGGTAGGTTTCAATATGTAAAAATATTACTGCATAACAAGAGTTCTCGATGCTTAGTTCGTGTTCGGAAAGAAAAGCCGGACTAAGGATCTAAAAAGATATACGCAGGAGTCTAACATAAGTATGTCAATATGGGAATGCAGGCGCTGCCGACCTCTGCCAAGACCGATCATGGAGGTCGATGCATAGAAGCAGAGCCTCGAGCAGTCTGAGAACGAGCTCGGCCTTGCCAAGAAGCAGCTCGAGGACAAGGAAGGTAAGTAATACCTTATTAAAGAAATACCTTATAGAAAGGATTTGGTTGCAAAATGACAGGATTAACATGGGTATTGTAGGGGCCACGAACGAGGTGGCGACTGAAGGAAGCGGTGTCCACTACGAAAGCAAAGCGGCCATGAGCGCACCGAGCGAGAGAAGCAGGAGGCGCGGTGGCGGAGGTGCGGCAAGAGCCTGTGCCTCGTGGAAAAACACGAGAGTTTGGAGCGTGACTCGAAGACTCGAGAGTCCGAGCTTGCCTCGGCTCTTGAGAGTGTCAAAGCCGCTAAGGCCGAAGCCCAAAAAGGCCCAAAAAGCCCTCCAAGAAATTGAACCATTAAAGAAGATAGCGGCAGGTAAGGCATTCTTTATGCAAAGCGAGCATGTGAAAGTGAATTACCTATTACTTACCCGAATCCGGAGCTCTCCAGGAGCATTCGCAGATCTGCCCCGTAGTGTGTCTGATGCTGCCGCGTTCTACCGCACCAAGGAGGGGAGCTCGACGGAAAAGGTGTTCGGTCTCAGATATCGAGGCCGGACATCCGCTGCCCCTGAGCGACCAGCTGAAGCAGCTGGTCGAGCTCCACAAGGTCGCCGAACAGGCCATGAAGGGCCTCGTAATTCGGCTATGGCCATTGAAGCCATGCCTGGGAGCTACTTCGGGCTAGTGCGGCGACTGGTGGACACCTGTCCATGGATTGAAGTCATCAAGCGCTCCGTATGCATTGAAGGTGCCCGTCGGGCCCTTGCCCGTGCTAAAGTGCACTGGGGCAAGCTGGATGCTGAGAAGCTTGTGACAGATGGGCCACCGATGGGCAAGGAGCATCGCAAGCCCGAATGTACTATGAGGGCGTCATGAAGGGTGCCCGCCTTATAGCGGGTGAATGCTCCAAAGATGTAATTTTTGAATAGACTCGCATTTGTTATCCTGCGACGCTGAAAACTTGTTCATATGCGCTTAAGCAACGCCAGAATTTAAAATATTACCTTCTGTGTGGCCGTTTATCAAATTTGAGAGATGGCAACTCGTTGGCTTCAGCCCCCATGCCACGAGTGCTGGGGTGTTCGGGATAAACTTGAGCGCTCTTGTTCCCATTCTTGGGTCCTTCGAGGGAGGCGCTCAACGCAACAAACAAGGCAACCTCACTTAGCCATAGAATTCTATAATTTTAAATTTCGGCGAAGCCCCTAGTATTCGGAAGACCGAGTTCGGGGCGCTATCCACGCCTTTGGCCGGACAATGCCGACTCCTCGCTCTAAGAGGCATAAGTCTTTAGGGACCCGACAAAACCTCTCGAACAGCGACCGGCTCTCGCCCTATCATGACGGTCAGTTTTAGCTTTCTACACCGAGGTGCTCAAGCCAGCTCAACCGGGCACAATCGCAGTGATTCTCCCAAATAGCTACCTTAGCCGATATAACGGAACGTAAGGTACCAAAACATGGGAGCCGGGCAAACCCAACTATTGACCCAAGACATGATTCGGAGCCAATGCATATAATGCTATAAGTTTGGGGTGCCGCACTTGTGAAAGTGTTCGGACTTATCACCCCATATTTTTGGGGTACTTAAGCCCCTGGTGTATTGGGCTGCACTAAAGTGTACGGGTGCAACATGTCATGAATGAACATATATATAGATAAAGAAAGGAGTGCAATAATAGGCAAAAGCTATGTATTGTTTATTCAAAAGGGTACCGCAATGAAAGCGTAACGATACAAATAGTGCGATAAGCAAGGGATGGGACTATTTAACATGTCCTCTCCGTGGGTAAGTCATGCGGATGGTATGTAAAACAGGTATAATGCTCGTAGTAGAGACCACCTGGACACTCGACGTAGCTTTCTGCTTCCCTGGCTGTGCATCATGAGTTCGGCAATTCTAGTGCCGGACAGAGCTTCTAGAAAACGGAGTCCTGAAAGTAAGACAAAAGAAGAAAGAAAAAGGATGACACAATCGGGAGCCCCTGGTGCGGTTGAGCCGCATTCTGGGCGTGCCGTGGTCGTGACCCTCCCCTTATGCCCATGGTATCTCCAGAGCGTAGTTATGTACGCGTAATACTGGCTTCAAAATTTCACGAGGGCTGGGGTTCGGGCCGTATTGCTACGCGTGCTCGGATCGTGCCAGGCGGTCTTGTTGTAGCTTACTCCGGGCACGCTTGACGGTGTCCGGACATTTAGTAGCCGGACTCGAGAGTTGCCGTGAGAGGCTGCTTTGTACCTCCGCCATGAGGGTCGCCAGATGCTCCTCCGCTCGGAGAGAGCGCTCGGTGTTTCCATTGACCGTGATTACTCCTCGAGGGCCTGGCATCTTGAGCTTGAGGTATGCATAGTGCGGCACCGCATTGAACTTTGCAAATGCGGTTCGTCCAAGCAATGCGAGATAGCCGCTGCATAACGGGACTATGTCGAAGATTAACTCTTCGCTCGAAGTTATCCGGGATCCAAGACCACTTCGAGTGTAATCGAGCTCGCATAATTGGCCTCTACACCGGTATGACGCCTTTAAAGGTCGCCTTTGTGGGTTTAATCCTTGAGGGTCTATGCCCATTTTGGCGCATTGTATCCTCGATAGAGCAGGTTCAGTTGCTACCGCCGTCCATCAGGACTCTAGTGAGGTGAAATCCGTCGATAATTGGGTCAAAACCATCGCGGCGAATCCGCCATGGCGGATGCTAGTGGGGTGGTCCTTCAATCAAAGGTGATCGGGCAGGAGGACCATGGGTTGAACTGGGCGCATCGCTCCATCGCATATACGCCCTTTAGTGCATGCTTCCGCCTCCCTTTGGGTATGTGGGTTATGTATATCATGTTCACCGTCCGCACTTGTGGGGGAAACCCTTCATCCTCTATTGTTCGGGCGGCCGGGCTCCTCCTTGTCATAGCTATGCAGCCCCTTGTCATTAAGTTCGCATTTAACTTGCTCGCTCGCTTGAAGACCGAACAATCCTCGCTGGTGTGGTTGGCTGGTTTTTCGGGGTGCCATGTATTTGGCACGAGCGATCGAGTATTCGGTCCAGATTGACGGGCCTCGAGTATTTCTTTTGAACGGCTTTTTCCGCCGACCGGTTTAGAGCCTCCGAATCCAGCATTAATCTGCCGTATCTTCGCATTATCGCTGCACGCGGCGCTTTGTGCTTGTTGCGACGCCGACCGCCATTGCTGTCCTTGGTATCCGAACTACCGTGGTTTTTGGTCAAGTTGTTACTACGAGCTAGCCAGCTGTCCTCTCCAGCGCAAAAAGCGGGCATGAGCGCTGTGAGGGCTGCCATGGATTTCGCTTTTCCTGTCCTAGGTGCCGCAAGCCACTCGTCATGGATGTTATGTTTGAAGGCTGCAAGGTCCTCTCGCATCCGGACAGTCAACGATTTGATTTTTCTTGGTTAGGAACCGTGGTCCGTAATTGTCCGCCGATTCTTCTGGCTGCTGAATTATGTGGCTGAGGTCATCGGCGTCTCGTGGTCGCACATATGTGCCCTGGAAGTTATCGAGGAATGCGGCTTCCAGGTCCTCTCAACAACCAATTGATTCTTCTGGCAAGTTGTTAATCCAATGCCGAGCTGGTCCTTTAAGCTTGAGTGGGAGGTATTTGATGGCATGTAGATCATCACCGCGGGCCATGTGGATATGGAGGAGGTAGTCCTCAATCCAAACCGCATGATCTGTTGTGCCATCGTATGATTCAATGTTTACGGGTTTGAAACCCTCGGGGATTTGATGATCCATCACTGCCCCGTGAAGCATAGTGGGTGTGCGGCGCCCAGATTGAGCTATATCACGACACAGCTCGAATGAGCTTTGTTCATCGTGGTTCGCCCGGCCGAATTGTTGTATCCGGCGTGACGGTTATCATCACGCGTCGTGGGCGCCACGCCGATCAATAGATCGATCTTGTTTGCCTTGCCTTGTCCTCCAATATGTCTCGCAGGTCTGGCGCGTTTCCCCGTGCCTTGGTACTTTTCGAGGGACGCCGGGGTGCGGCTTGAATGGAGGGTCTAGAGGCCTCTCTGTCGCGGCCACGAGGTGGCCGGTCGGCCGCATCATGCGCTGGTGATGTAGGGTTGGGTGCTGCTTCCTCTAATTGGGGCAACAGCGTGCGTTTTGGGTATCTCTTGGAGGGGTGTTCGAGTTCGTACTCTTCGGCTACAAGGACTTCAGTCCATCTGTCAGCTAGCAAGTCTTGTTCAGCTCTAAGCTGCTGCTGCTTTTTATTGAGGCTGCTTGCCGTGGCCGTAAGCCTGCGTTTGAAACGCCCTGCTCGGGCGGGATCCTCGTGCACGACAAATTCGTCATCGCCGAGGCTTGCCTCATCTTCGGAGGGAGGCATATAATTATCGCCCTCCACCTCCCCGCCCCGCCGCTCTATCATGAGGGCTGGCTTCTCCTCCTCCCGTGCTGAATCCTCGCCGAGGGGTTGTCTTCAACCGTCCGGTGTTATTATCTCCCGTGCGGAATCACTGCTTTTACCGTGGGCGGATTTAGAGCGGCGCCACGACGCCGGCGCTTGGGCTGTTTCTTGGAGGGGTCATCCTCCGCTGTTCCATCGTCGTTCCCATCTTTTGGGATGTCCACCATGTATATGTCATATGACGAGGTGGCCTTCCAGTGCCATGTAGGCGCTGGTTCTTGGTCGTCTCCAAAGATCGCCGTCCATACCGTCGATGTCTTCGGAGTCAAGTCGAGCATGTCGGTTAAATCGCCGACAGTGGCTACAAAGTGGGTGGTGGGTGGGTGTTGAATTTCTTCGTCGTCCGCATCCCAACCTTCCCCGACCGTAGTCCGCCAGGCTCTCATGATAAAGAGAGAGACTTTAGTGAATTCAGGATGTCGCCAAAGGGCGAGTGCCGAAAGATGTCCGCGCAAAGGAATCGCATAATCGGCGCCAATTGGGTTCGATTGGCGGGGCGCTGAGGGTTCGGAGTCTCAAGAGGAGTCCGCACCTTGGAGTCATGGACTTCGCAGCGACAGGGATGGAGTTCGCTCAATCACCAGAGAGATCGTAGCCCCGAGGCGGTGTCCAGCCACTCGCCCTCGATCGGCGGAGTCGGCTCCGAACTAAGGGTCGGAGCGGACATCGGTGCGGCCGGTGGCAATCGCTCGGCGGGCAGAGCTAGATCGTGCCCATCGAGACAAGGCGCGCTGCTATTTCGCTCGAATCCGTCGAAGATCAAGTCTCCGCGGATGTCGGCCGTAGTTCAAACTCCCAAATCTGACTCGATGGCTGTGGGGCGTAGCTTCGATCTGCTCCAGATGGCCAAGTGAATTGGCCCGCAGCAGTAAAGCCGCCCGAACACGAAGATCTGTCCGGGAGAAAAGTCTCACCTGGACCGCGTCGTTGTTGATGATCGAAGGAGCCATCGGGCCTAAGGATGACGGCTACAGAGGAACTCTCAATGAAAGCACCAATGTCGGTGTCAAACCGGCGGATCTCGTGTAGGGGGTCCCGAATCTGTGCGTCTAGGCGGATGGTAACAGGAGACAAGGGACACGATGTTTTACCGAGGTTCGGGCCCTCTCGATGGAGGTAAAACCCTACTCCTCGCTTGATTAATATTGATGATATGGGTAGTACAAGAGTGGATCTACCACGAGATCGGAGAGGCTAAACCCTAGAAGCTAGCCTATGGTATGATTGTTGTTCGCCCTACGGACTAAAACCCTCCGGTTTATATAGACACCGGATAGGGTTAGGGTTACACAGAGCCGGTTACAATGGTAGGAGATCTACATATCCGTATCGCCAAGCTTGCCTTCCACGCCAAGGAAAGTCCCATCCGGACACCGGACGAAGTCTTCAATCTTGTATCTTCATAGTCCAGGAGTCCGGTCAACGGTGATAGTTCGGCTATCCGGACACCCCCTAATCCAGGACTCCCTCAGTCGTCGTTTGAACTACTATTACTTGTACCCTTAACATTTGAACTCATTAAAAACTTGGTGTTGTATGTCATATCAAGTAACCAAGTGTTGTACTCTACTTAATTTATTTTACGTTTTTGTTTATGTCATCTTAAACCCGTATATTCATGTAGGATGGACAGTCAATCCATGACTATGAACGTAGCGTGTGAGAAGATCATGGCGGAGCGACACAGTTTCTTGAAGAAGGAATGCGAAGCATGGTTGAAGAGTTGTGATGAGGCAAATGCGGCCATGAAGGATTTCAGCAAGTATCACTTTATCGAGGAACCTTCTGATGCTAAGGAGAAAAACATTCAAAGCTTGTGAAGGAGAAAGAGAGGATGCTTGATGAGCTGCAAGACCGGAATATGCTTGCAGACACACTTTGGCGATTGAGATTATGCGTTCATCGCAAGCAAAGAAGAATTCCGTGAGATGGACTTGAAGAAACCCGGGCAGGTCATAGGATGGGCAATCAAACAGGGCGTGTCAGAGAATCCCGCTCGCTGTGCTGCATGGGCTTGGTTCCGTGAAACAAATGGTGTGTTGGGTCATTGGGCAGGATCCACAGACTTTCAACTGAAGCGTAATCAAGCGCGTGACAATCAAATTGAACGTCTGATAAGTTTGAGAAATATGTTACCTGTTTAGAAAATGTGCCGTTGAGCATGAGTTATTAGTTTCAACAGATGTCATCCGAACCGGGTCATGTTTTAATAAGTTTGAACATGTGTTATTCGTGAATGCAATGAACTATGTTGAGTTGAGTTATGTATGTGCTTGCGAAATGATCATTCTAATATTTGACAGAATTGGGTATATTATGCTAATATTCGACAAATTGGGCAAAACAGAGGTGAAAAGCGAGAAGGAGGGACCAAACCCTACCGCCACAGGGCCTGGCGGTAGGATCTTGTACCCTACCGCCGGACCAGGTGGCGGTAGGGGGGTGTATATCTTCTGCGACGAGAAACGCCAGCGCCCTGGCGGTAGGGTAAACCCTACCGCCATTGGCTATGGCGGTAGGTCAACCCTACTGTTAGGGCGCTCGCGTTTTCCGTCCCAGAAGATGTACACCCCCTTCCGCCACGTGGTCTGGCGGTAGGGTACAACATCCTACCGCCAGGCCATGTGGCGGCAGGGTTTGAGCCTACCGCCAAGGGTTGGCTTCTCTTCGTCATAGAAACTTTGTCCCACCTACCGCCACCGGCTCTGGCGGTAGGGTCCAACAACCTACCGCCACAGTCTATGGCGGTAGGCTTAAAAACAGAGTAATCCTCTGTTCTGCCCCTCCTTCTCAGCACAATAGTTTATAAATAAAATCATCACATTAATTGCTGATAAATCACAGAAATTGCTGACAAACTAAAGTTCTCACGACACCTTGAAAACATCTCCACAACAAATTCAATACATGGAAAATTCATTCACGACAAGTTCACACACATGGCTTCTTGCCTTAGTACTACATAGTTCATGATAAATTTGGCATGGCTTCATCCGGTTACATGACGAGTCCACCGAAGCGAAGGCTTTACTGAGTCATACGGGGCCATTTCCCCTTCATGTCACGTGCCTCATCCTCCTCTTGTGCCGTGCGAGCTTTTGCAAGCTTTCTTGCCCTCTCCTCCTCGCGTTGCTTCCGCTCCATCCTCTCTTTTTGACGATGCTCTTCCTCCAAGCCTCTTTCAAACCTTTCTTCGAACAGCCGTTGGCGCCTAAGACAATCTTCTAATTGGTCCTTTTGGATATCTTTTGGCACTTCGTGATCTATCCAGCTGAAGTACTTGCATAGAGGAGGCGGTGACTGCATATAAAATGGATGTTAGTGTTGACACACATTTGAGAGTAACACGTTACTTCTCTAGCATACCGGTGGAACGTCATAGGCGTTAGTTGGAAGCGCACGATCGTAAGCATAATTGGGGCAAACAAAATATCTCCTTCCTTCGGTCCATGACTTCTTTCGGTCGGTGGACTCCTTCACCTTGCAAACATCTCCACACCAACATGGCGGAATCTTCACATCTTTCTCCTTCACCTTGTCCAAAGATGCGTCCTTCCACTTGTGTGGCATGTCTTCTTGGTGAGCACACGGTGGCCTCGTCATGGAACCGGATGAAGCCATACCCTACAACAAATAAAGATTCTAAGTCTAAATATGAACACATTGACATGTAAAGGGGCAAATATATCAACACATGCATGAACATATTAAAAGTAGTACCATTCACATTATTTCAACCATCCAGATTGAGCAACACGTCGATAGGCCTTCCCCTATCAACCCGACGTGTACTAGAACCACCGGATACACGACCACGGCCCCCTCGAAGGCTAGTCCTTCCTCCACGGCCACAGCCACCTCCGAGGCTAGCCCTTCCTCCACGTCCACGGCCCCCTCCAAGGCTAGTCCTCCGTCCACGTGTTTGACTAGTGCCCGTGGACAAATGGACAAATTAACTAAATTTTGCATAAATTGGACAAGTAACTACTATTCATACTAAAGTTAACCTAACCATTAACCCTAACCCTAACCATAACCCTATAACCCTAACCCCCAACATAACCACCCTAACCCTAACCCTAACCCTAACACTAACCCCTAACATAACCATAACCCTAACCATAAATGCATCATAAATGCACAAAACAACATCAACACCTAGGGTTTGCAATAAATTGACCAAATCAACACAAAACAAAGATCTCAACCAATCAAAAGGAGGGGGAATGGGGGAGGTACCTTGGGTGATGAAAATGCTCCGGATCCACCGATGAAATCTCAAGCAAGTGGAGTGGATCTAGGGGGGGGGGGGGTTTGTGAGGGGGAGAGAGGGGGAAGAGGAGCTGAGCACGGGGAAGAAGATGAATGGGGAAGAAGAGTGATGGTGGGGCCCACAAACCAGCACCTCCCCACCTTATCCACAACACAGGACCCTACCGCCAGAGGGTCTGGCGGTGAAAGAACTCCATTTGCAGATGGCGGTAGGGCCTTTCCACGTCCGCCAATGGTAGCCGTCGGTCATCAAAGGACTTCTTGCGGTGGGGACGGCGATGGGGCGATGAAACCTACCATGGGGCTGGCGGTAGGGAAAAGGGTCAGATCCCGAAAAAATTTCGAACGGGGTCAGGTCCTGATTTTGTTTGTAAAAAGGGTCAAAACACGAAATTTTGCCTCAGGGAAGACGCAGCAATTCTCCAAGAAACGAACTCGTCTGATAGTAATTGTCACACGATAAGCCATCCTGTGACACCAACAATTTGGTGTAGATTCAACCCAACTCACACCACTTGGCGTAGATCAACAACAATTTGTATAGGACAAAGTCAACGTTCCAAGTCACAGCTCACAAATTACTAACAAACACATCGCGGCATTTCGACTGAAGCGGCTAGCTTAAGCAGCATCTGTGCTATAGGTCACAGGAAAAATGGTAGCCGGACCTACACTGACAATTTTGTCAATACATTCCTTCCTTGTGTTGTCAGCTTCTCATCCTTCTCATGGTACAAAACAGCGACGAGGACCCGTGAACTGGCGGTGTTTGCGGGTCAAGCAGAGCTACTTGTTCATCTTCTTATCGTTCTTCTTCACCAGCATCTTGTGCATCGAGACTCGGGTTAATAACTCGGTGGCGGCCTGCTTCGGCATGTTTGATTGATGCACCCATGACAGTCCACACAAGATCCGCGGACGAGCTGTAGGCTAAGCTAGTGGGGACGAAGCTCTTTTCTTCTCGGACGGAGGGAGTAATCACCTGCAAGCTGACGAGTCCACGACGCGGTCGCCGAAGATGTGCACCGTCCTGGGGTTGGGCCCGCGGGAGATGACGCAGGTGTAGTCCTCCGACGACGGCCCGTCCTCCTCCGCCCCCGTCGCCGCGCGGGCGGCGCGCAGCGGCAGCACCGAGCTCTTGTTCTTGACGCCGAACTCCACGCGCCGGTCCAGGGAGGACGACCGCACCAGGGCCGGCGCCTGCGCCCTCACGGCGCCCCGGAGGACGTTCTTCCTCCGCTGGGCCTCGTGGGCGCAGTCCAGCACGTCGGCGAGCCCGTGCGGCCCCGCGCACCCGTCGCACCACGGCCGGCGCTTGCCCCCTCCGGCTTCCACGGGCGACCCGAAGGCCGCGGACGCGTCGAGCACGGAGGTCGGGCTCATGGCGTAGGCGGATATCGTTTCGGAGTCCCGCGCGGGGCTCCCAGTGACGACCACGGCGCGGCTGCCTGCCGGGAGCGACAACGAGTGAAGCAGCCTCGGCGCGGCGAACGACGGCGCGCGGGCATCAGCACCAACAACACCCTTCCCTCCGCCGTCGCACGGAGCCGTCGTCGAGTTGCCAGCGTGCTGCGCGCATCCGGCGCCGTTCATGGACCTGGACCTCCTCCTGAGGATCATCTCCTGGACCTTGGATCTGAACATGTCAAGAGCCAGCCTGACAGAACCACGGCTTCCCTCCCGGAAAGATGAAAGGACCGATCAGCAGCTTGCAGCAGAGAAGAGGAAGCAAGCTCAAGCGAGCTGGTGAATTGTTCCTTTGCTCTCGGCTCTCGAGTGTGACCGGGCGAGAGGAAGACGAAGATGAGGTGTGGGAGAGGGCAATGGGGGCGGTTGGTGATCTTAAAGAAGGGCCGGGCTGGGCTACCCCTCTCACACTCCACTTATGTCATCGTTGGTTTGGTTTGTGTGTGCGCGCTTCCAAAAATGCAGGTCCCTATCTTCAGTTTTATCTCCACTGCAAATATTTCTCTTCTTTTTGTAGAGAGGGCTTGCGATCGTTTTCAGTTTTCACTGGGCCTCGGCGTCTTGCTGTGTGAGTTTGTGTACATGTCTGTGTGGCGACGAACCGTACCCAATTAGCGCTATGCACACAAGGACGGATTCCATGATGAATGGCAGGTGGATTTGCTGTCGACCAACGGGAGGTGCACCAGAATCCGCCAATTTGCCGGTGCTGGGTCACACAAGATTCAATCATTGATTCCCCCATTGTTCGAATTGAAAGATTCAGCGTCGACAGACTTAAATAATAAGCGGTTCTTTGATTGGCCCATTTCTTAATTTCGGTGTTTCTCCCTTCTCTCTGCTCGCGAGAGCATTACGCAGAAATAAGTTGTCAAGATTCCCTCCCTCTCTCAAAAAAAAAAAGTAGTCAAGAATGAAAACTTAGAGCAACTTCAATGGGGCGACCCATTTTGTCTCCCGCCGTCCGTTTGAGTCGCCGCGGACACAAAAGTCGGCCCAACGCGCCGACCCAAACAGACGCACATCCGCTTTCGTCCGCCTGCCGACTTATTCCCGGCCTATTTTTGAGCCGGATTTGGGTCGGCGCGGACACGAGACGGACGCGCGAGCCTACTCCTCTCCCCGGTCCCGTTGGTCAGTGGCACATTGGCCTCTTCACATCCAACAGCACACCCTCGCCGCCTACTTCGTCACTGACGTCGCCGGCCATTTTTTCAATAAAAAACGGATACATAGATAGTTCTAGCGTACACAGATAAAAGAAAAGACCAACTAGTCCTCGCTTTTCGACTCTGACTCGATAATGTTCTCCTCCGACGTCTGAATGTAGGCGTCAGCATACTGCTCGTCCTCGAAGTACCATCCCGCCGTTTCTCGTAGCTTCAGTTTCAATTGAGCGCCCTGCTTCCGCGCACGCTTGTTCTCCCGATAGGCGGCTCGTTCCGTCCTCTTCGCCTCCCTCTCTGTCCTCCTTTACTTGTAGAACTGGCGCTCGTCAATGATGTCCTACGGGAATCGTCCGCGCCACACCACCATGGCTTCCACGTCCATCTCGGCGATGGCGAGGCGACGCTGCCGCCTCCGGTGGACACTACGATCCTCGTCGGTGAAAAGCCGCGGGAGAGGTGCGAGATCCTGCGCCCGCTTGCTCGACACTTCGGGAAAATTCATCTCCCCACGAGGCCTCAGGAGGCGCCACGCCGCGGCGTCGTGCGCGCGGACCGCCTCCTCTGCGGTGTCGAAGCTGCCGAGGATGAGGCGTTTCTCGCCAAACCAGATCTCGGAGGAGAAGGCGCCGGAGCGATGCTCGCGGACTCCGCGAAAATCCAAAGCGCCTAGGCGGCGAATCGACATCATGGCGCAGAGGCGGCGAGGCTAGTGAGAGGGGGCGAGACGAGTGGGCGGCGGACAGAGCGTGGAGGGAGCGCCTTCTTATAACGAGCGTCGGCCGCAGCGCGCGCGCGAACCTTTCCCGCGTGGTGGAGCGCCAAAACCAGCGCGCGCTAGCCCGATTTTCGTCCGCGCGCGCTGGAGCGCCAAAATCAGGGCGACGACATGGCCACTGGCATGAACTACAGCGCAAGAGGTCATGAAATGGGTCGGCGCGTTGGGCGCACTGCCGACCCAAATCTAAAAGAGGGCGGACGCCGGTGTTGGGGAACGTAGTAATTTTAAAAAATTCCTACCCACACGCAAAGATCATGATGATGCATAGCAACGAGAGGGGAGAGTGTTGTCCACGTACCCTCGTAGACCGAAAGTGGAAGCGTTATGACAACACGGTTGATGTAGTCGTACGTCTTCACGATCGACCGATCCTAGTACCGAACGTACGGCACCTCCGCGATCTGCACACCTTTAGCTTGGTGACGTCCCACGAACTCACGATCCAGTAGAGCTTCGAGGGAGAGCTTCGTCAGCACGACGGCCTGATGATGGTGATGATAAACCTACCGGCGCAGGGCTTCGCCTAAGCACTACGACGATATGACCGAGGTGGATTATGATGGAGGGGGTCACCGCACACGGCTAAGAGATCAATCATCAACTTGTGTGTATATGGGGTGCCCCCTCCCCCGTATATAAAGGAGTGGAGGAGAGGGAGGGTCGGCCCTCCTATGGCGCGCCCCATGGGGAGTCCTACTCCCACCGGGAGTAGGATTCCCCCCCCCCCCCTCCATGTAGTAGGAGTAGGAGAGAAGGAAGGAGGAGAGAGGGAGAAGGAAAAAGGGGGGCGACGCTCCCCCTTCCTAGTCCAATTCGGACTAGAGGGGTACGGAGCGCGCGGCCTGCCCTGGCCGCCCCTCTCTCTCTCTCTCTCCACTAAGGCCCATAAGGCCCATTACACTCCCCGGGGGGTTCCGGTAACCCCCCGGTACTCTGGTATATGTCCAAACTCACTCGGAACCCTTCCGATGTGCAAACGTAGTCATCCAATATATCGATCTTTATGTCTCGACCATTTCGAGACTCCTCGTCATGTCCCTGATCATATCCGAGACTCCGAACTACCTTCGGTACATCAAAACACATAAACTCATAACGATCTTCATCGAACGTTAAATGTGTGGACCCTACGGGTTCGAGAACTATGTAGACATGACCGAGACACATCTCCGGTCAATAACCAATAGCGGAACCTGGATGCTCATATTGGCTCCTACATATTCTACGAAGATCTTTATCGGTCAAACCGCATAACAACATACGTTGCTCCCTTTGTTATCGGTATGTTACTTGTCCAAGATTCGATCGTCGGTATCTCAATGCCTAGTTCAATCTCATTACCGGCAAGTCTCTTTACTCGTTCCGTAATGCATCATCCCGCAACTAACTTATTAGTCACATTGCTTGCAAGGTTTATAGTGACGTGCATTACCGAGAGGGCCCAGAGATACCTCTTCGACAATCGGAGTGAAAAATCATAATCTTGATCTATGTCAACTCAACAAGTACCATCGGAGACACCTGTAGAGCACCTTTATAATCACCCAGTTACATTGTGACGTTTGGTAGCACACAAAGTATTCTTCCGGTATTCGGGAGTTGCATAATCTCATAGTCATAGGAACATGTATAAGTCATGAAGAAAGCAATAACAATAAACTAAATGATCATAGTGCTAAGCTAACGGACGAGTCTTGTCCATCACATCATTCTCCTAACGATGTGATCCCGTTCATCAAATGACAACACATGTCTATGGTCAGGAAACTTAACCATCTTTGATTAACGAGCTAGTCTAGTAGAGGCATAATAGTGACACTTTGTTTTGTCTATGTATTCACACATGTAAGTTTCCGGTTAATACACTTCTAGCATGAATAATAAACATTTATCATGATATAAGGAAATAAATAATAACTTTATTATTGCCTCTAGGACATATTTCCTTCAGCCGGGCGGGCGGCCGACCCAAACGGACAAAAAAGGACAAAAGCACCGTCCGTTTGGGTCGGCCCGTTGGAGTTGCTCTTAGTGACTTACAATGTCTTATGTTTGTTTACCAAAGAGAGTAGGACCGTAGGAGGAGTACAAGTTCGTGTATCCCCAACCGTTTGCTTGCATTTGTTTGCTTGAGAATTCATCTCAAAGAAAACAAAATCAGTTTGCTTCCCTCCCTTGTCCGCCGTCCCCGGACGTCCCCCACAGTCCCACACGCACACCATGCGTGCAGCGGCAAGCTTCACCACCCAGTAGTCTCTCGCCACGTCGGGAAAACGACGGGAGATGTCGCCATAATGCGGCATTTGACCGACCTGATTTGGGGGCCAACGACGACCCCCCAGCCACAGAGCGGGCTTGTGCGCGTGGGCCACCGTGTTTCTTTTCTTTTTTTTGAAGTTCAAACCTTTACTTATTCAAATCTCCCCAGAGGGGATCTCGTCTGAAATTACATGCAAAATAAGGTCTGGTGGCATAAGTGGCCACTCCATGCACAGGTTATTTGAAACAGCTTCCCTAGCTAAATTGTGAGCAGCCCGATTAGCTTCTCTTCGCACCCATGCAATCTTCCACTCCTCTCTTGCCTCCATTATCCTCTTGATCTCCTCCACGATCGGCCCTAGGGGGGACAGATCCTTCGCTTTGCTTGCAAGCTTGCATACAGCCTCTTTGCAGTCGGACTCAATATACTGATCGTGGAATGTTGTGAGCTTCCGCTAAGATAGCAGCTCGACGGCACGCTTGGAGTTCAACTTGCAGAGGATCATTGCACCTCGGTAGAAAGTGGCTAGCACTTGTAATATACGCCCCGTCATGGTTCCTGAGAACTACACCAGTTCCTCCTTCTCCCGTTTTCGCGGTCGCACCGTCAACATTGGCCTTGATCCATCCCTCCTCCGGCGGTTTCCACTTTTCCGTCGTCCTTATTGGTCCAGGTTTGCTCCTGCGTCCATGGATGGACTGCCATTCCACCATCAGATTAAAAACACGCCTCGCTATCGCATCCGCGTCCTCCAGCCGCTGCCCATCACGAGTATTATTCCTTGCTATCCAGAGAGCATAAACTCCCTGAACCATGACAGCTCGTTCATCATCCATAGCTTCAGCGAACCATGTCATGAGCCATCGCGACAACGCACCCTGAGGGCTACACGTCTCCGGCGGGATCGCCACCGGCACCCCCAATTCCGAATGCATTATCTTCCAGAACTTTACCGAGTGGTAGCAGCCCCAAAATCTGTGGTATATAGTCTCCTCTCGTCCACAGGCAACGCAAAAGACACCCGGCTTGATTTTCCTCCTGTGCAGCTCTGCTCCAACCGTAATACCATTCCTTATGACATGCCACATATGAGTTTTGGCTTTCCCGGGCACCACCGAATCCCACAAGCACAACCACGATTTGTGGTCTGCAACCGATGAGGAGGATTACGGCACCTGATCGCGCTCTTTTCTGACTCATACGTAGGTGATAGGCCGAGCGAACCGAGAACTCCCCATTCTTAGTAAAGTTCCACGCCTGGTAGTCTTCCATCTCGGCACCGCCCACCGGAATCTGCAAGATTTCTTGAGCTTCATCCGCAGCAAACATGGTATGTACCATGTTTACGTTCCAAGCTGCACTGTCCGCCTCCAACAAGTCGCTGACTCGTACTATTCCTGGAATATAGCTTTGGCCCAGTGGCTTTAGGCTACCCGTTCTAGGAATCCAATTGTCGTGGTGAATTTTAATGTTTGAACCGTCTCCAATTCTCCAAATGAGTCCATCCAGCAACAAGTTCCTCCCATGTAGGATACTCCTAAATGTGTAAGAACCCCCACTCGGACATATGGCATTTAGAATCGAACCATCTGGATAGTATCTTGCCTTCAACACCCTAGCACACAAGGAGGTCGGCACCTGGAGGAGGCGCCAAGCTTGCTTTGCAAGTAAGGCTTGATTAAAAGCCTTCGGATCACGAAACCCTAACCCTCCTTCGTGCTTTCTCGTGCACATTTTATCCCAAGCAATCCAATGAACCTTATTTTGCCCATTTGCTTCACCCCACCAGAAGTTTGATGCAATAGATGACAGATTCCCACACATTTTCTTTGTGAGTTGAAAGCAGCTCATGGTAAAAGTAGGTGTCGATTGGAGGCCAGATTACACCAGCACCTCTCTAGCCATCTTTGAGAGTCCCTGGCCTTTCCATCCCGAGACTTTCCCTCTTGCTCTCTCCTTTACATATTTGAAAGTTCCATCTTTAGAACTCCCTACCACCGTAGGTAGTCCCAGGTACCTCTCACTCAAAGCCTCCTCCTTGATGCCCAAACTTTGTTTTAGTTCTTCTTTTGTAGTATCATCCGTTCCTTTCCCAAAAAAAACTGCAGACTTGTGGAAATTTACTTTCTGGCCTGATGCACCTTCGTACTGCTGCAATATGGTCCCGAGGGCCTCAAAATTTTCCTTAGAACCTTCCACAAAAACCACGCTGTCGTCGGCAAACAATAAGTGGATCACACTTGGCCTGTTTGAACCGAACGACACCCCCTTGATAACAGCCTCCTCTTGCGCCTTCTTTAGAAGAGTTGAAAACCCCTCCACACAGAAGAGAAAAAGGTACGGGGAGAGGGGATCTCCCTGTCTCAATCCTCTGGATGGGTTGAAGCTATGAGATAAACCTCCATTGAGCTTCACAGAAAACAAAGGAGTTTTAACACAGCGCATAATCATCTCCGTCCAGTGACAGGAGAAACCCATCTTCAGAAGCATTTGCTCTAAAAAATCCCATTCAACTCTGTCATAGGCCTTCATCATATCTAACTTGACCGCACACACAGGCTTCTTTCGCTTCCTTTTCCTGATCGCATGCACACATTCATACGCTACCAGTACGTTATCTGTTATGAGTCTGCCAGGCACAAATGCACTCTGCTCCTCTGAGATCATGACTGGTAGTACCACTTTCAGGCGGTTGGCCAGTGCCTTCACCGCTATCTTGTACAACACATTACACAAGCTAATGGGTCTAAACTGGAAAAGTAACTCCGGTGAGTTTACCTTCGGAATCATAACAATGATCGTGTCATTAAAACTGTTTGGCGCCGCTTTCCCATCCAAAAACTCTCTGACCGCAGCGCACACGTCCTCCTTTACCAACTCCCAGTGGCGTTGATAAAACATGGCCGGGAGGCCATCCGGACCCGGTGCCTTGGTTGGTCCCATCTGAAAGAGTGCCGTACGTATCTCCTCGTCCGAGAAAGGAGTTGTTAGTTTTGCGTTCATCTCATCCGAAACAAGTCTCTGTATGTGTTGCAACACGTTTTCTTTGTCATGAGATCCTTCTGAGTTGAAGAGATGCTCGTAAAACTGTGCCGCCATCGCTCGTATCCCGTCGTCATCCGTGCACGTTGTCCCATTGTCCCTTCTCAACGCCTTAACTGTGTTCTTCCGTTTGCGATGCGACGCGCGATTTTGGAAATATTTCGTATTTTGATCTCCTTCCATCAGCCAGTCCACCCTTGAGCGCTGCTTGTGGTACACCTCTTCTCTCTCGTAGAGCTCATGATGCCGATCTTCAATATCCTTGACTTCCTGTCGATAGCCCGTCCGTGCAGCTCGTCCCTTCGCATCCACTAGCTGCCCCTTAAGGTGGGAAATCTGCTTTTTGATAGACCCAAAAACCCTTCGACTCCACTGCTGCATGGCCCTTGTCATTTCCTGCAGTCTTGTGCATGTCTCCCTCAACGCCCCGCCTTGCTGATTGGCTTCACAGGCTGCAGCCCATGCAGCGGCCACCATCCCTTCGTATCCATCATGACACGCCCATGCAGCCTCATAAATAAACGGCCGCGATCCTGTAGCTCGCGAGTCGGCCAGTGCTGTCGCAGCCTTAATAATTAGCGCTTGGTGGTCAGATTCTTCTGTCATCACATGTTGCACCTCTAGCGAAGGGAACATCTGGGCAAGATCAGCATTACACGTGGCCCGGTCCAAACGGACTTGGATATTCTCCTCCATCTGTCTCTTGTTATCCCATGTGAATGGATAGCCCGAAAAGCCAAGGTCCGCCAGGCCGCAGTTGGCCAGGCATTCCTCGAACATTGCCATCTGATTCATACTTCTCGGATTACCCCCCTTGTTGCTCACTTTGTCTCAAAGCTTCATTAAAATCTCCCGCGCATAACCAAGGAAGATCATCCTGTGTCCTTAGGTATCGAAGCACCTCCCAAGTTTTCGTTCTCTTCTCAACACAGGGTTCCCCATAGATTCCAGTGAATCGAAAGGAACTCCCATTGACCACTATCTTTGCATCAATGTAATATTGGCACCAAGGACGCACAATAACATCAACATGGTCTCTCCACCACAATGCCAATCCACCGCTCTTGCCCTTGCAGTCCACCGCCACGCCTTGGTTGAAACCCAACCTCCATTTTAACCTCTCCATCGCCCCTGCTTGTTTCTTCGTTTCCGAGAGAAACACCACCTCTGGGTTGTATGACCTTACTAGGTCCCGAAGCTCGCCCACTGCCGAGTCCAACCCCAATCCTCGGCAGTTCCAGGCTAAGATAATCATTGTTCTCGGCGGCCCCGCGCCCTGGCAGGGTCCGCCGATATATCCTCCGTCGACATACGATCAAAAACAGAAGCCGTCTTCTGTCGAGTATCTCTCACAAAAACTCTCGTTTCCTCATATCTGCCTCCGCCCTCCTTTGCTACCCACACCTGTCGTGGCCCCCTTTTCCTCGTGTTGGGCGTAGCATTGGGGTTGTTTCCTCTTCTTCCATGCTCGACCTGATCAGTACGAGGTTTCCTGACATAATACCCTCTTCTCCTTTGGGCGGGGTAGTGGGGTTTATAAGCATAATCCTCATGAGCATTTCTGTTTGCCTCATTCCCCTCCCTATACCTTCTCCTTTCCTGCTGCTCTCGCTCCATGTCCCTCCTCCTTTGCTGCTCCTTGAGTTGTTCTCTTAAATATCTCTCCTTCTTGCGTTCGATCTCATGTCTGAGATCCCTCTCCTCCTGCAGAGCACCTCTAAACCGGTCTTTTTTTGGGCTGTTGACTTCTCCCTTGTCCATCTTGTGCTGCCCACCAGTGCGGGAGCTTTCTAGGCTGTCAAAACAGCATTTAAATTGTGCCTGGTCGGAACATCTTTCACCCTAGCCGAGCTACCCAGATCCTTAGAATTTCCCTCCGACTGTGAGCTGGCAAAGCTGTTGCTAGTATTGAGTTTTCCTCCTTTTGCCTCGGTTTTGGAGCCAGTGCTCCTCCCCGGCGATGCTCTGAGCCATCCTCCCCTTTGTGCCGATTTGTCAATAGGGGGATTGCACCTTCCATCCTCATGGACTAGCCTCTCACACTCAAAACAGAAGTGTGGAATTTTCTCATAGTGGAAGTCGAACCATGTCCTGTTATTTTCTTCCTGAGTGGCCTTGAGGAAAAAACCCCGTACCAATGGTTCAAAGATGGAGATTCTTGCCCTAACCCGCAGCTGGTTACCTCTTGCCATACCATCCTTATCAACATCCACCTTGATTACCTCTCCTAGCCATTTGCCGAGGGCCCTGCCAAAGCTCTCCGTCCTCTTCCCCGGTGGCAGATCTGTAACTCTAACCCAAACATCGACCTTGTCAAATATCATCTCCGAGGGTCTAACGTTGCTCTCATACTCCTTTAACACCAGGACATTAAAATCAAACTGCCAAGGCCCATTCGACATCGCATGCCTCCAATCACCTTCGCTACCAAAGTGGACTGCGAATATGTTGTCGCCCATGTCACGGAATCTTGCTTCGTGGTGAAGTCCTCATGCCCTCTGCATAGTTTTTTCGAGCACAGTCTTGTTGAACGGACGTGGTGAGAACGCCTTCCCCACCGCCGACCACTTCATGTTCTTGGGCAAGATCTGATCTGATTCCTTGAAGACGAAATCTTCCGCTTCTTTGTCCAACAGCACCATCCCTCCCCGTCTCGCTGAAAGGCTCGCAGTTGGATCCGGCGTCTTGCACTCAGCAGGAGATTTGGAAGATCCCCTACTCACCGTCTTTCCCGGAGTCGCAGCCGCCGCCGGGGTTGCCTTTGCCGCCGGAGTCCCTGCAGATGTTTCCTTCGTCTTCTCCGCCATAGTTCCGCACCGTGGCGAGAAGGACAACACCGGTCTGTGCTGAGAGGAGCGCCGTCGCCACCCCCGTCACCACCGTAGACACACCACCCCCGCCGCCGAAACCCTAGACCTAGCGTTGGGAGGAAATCGCCTCGCAATCGCCTCTAGCAAACCGGTACGTGGTGGACCCTTCGAGACCCCCCCGCAGCTGCTCGTCTACCTTATCTTGCTCTGGAGAGCAGAGAGAAGACGTTTGTTAATTGCAACCGTGTTTCTTTTCTAATCATGATGATGATGCGTTTTTACGTGTGGGTCAGATTATTCCCTCAAAAAAAAACGTGTGGGTCAGATTAGCTGCGGGGATAAGGCAGTCAGTATAGCTCGGCGTACGTACGTGTACGTGCCTAATCAAATTAGCTACCACGTAACCTGCTCCAGAGTCAAAATTACCATTTATATATTCATAAAAGAACCGCACCATCTGCGTCCCCTGGCTTTCACCGTGTGGATAAACTCTGCCTCTCAAGGCGAAGGAGCAGAATG
Source organism: Aegilops bicornis (assembly GCA_021605145.1). NCBI lineage: Eukaryota > Viridiplantae > Streptophyta > Magnoliopsida > Poales > Poaceae > Aegilops > Aegilops bicornis. The sequence goes on from CM038673.1 coordinate 659,431,580, forward strand.
AAAACGCAATTTGAACTGCACCCTTGGACGAGCGAGCGGGGCGGCCCGGCCGGCGCTCGAGCCCATGCCTCCCGCCGGGAATGGCAGCCGTATTTCTACTCGTACTACTATATGTTTTTTTATTTCTTTGTGGAGTGGTAGTGATACTAGTATATAGGTTTTGTGAGTAGGGCGACAACCTGACGGTCGAGTGGTAGGGATCGGGCACGCAGTTTTCTGCCAGACCCGGCCGGTAGTTTCATGACGTCCCTTTAATTGATCACGACAGTCAGTGTTCAGTGTAGCAGCAAATGTGTATGCAAATTGCAAATGCAGTGCACACCATGCGTAAAAGCATCCACGCAATCATCTTGTGGGCGGACGTGGTGCCATGGCTGGCCATGGCACATGGAAGGAATTGAAGAGAGAGTGATCAGTGTGTGCGCCGTTCGGTTGGTACCTGGTCTGGTCCTTATGATGGTACACGAAAATAGACAAATCTGACCCGTGGTGCTTAGAGTTTTTTTAATAGAAGTTCGAATGGCTAGTCCTGGATGGTCCTACCTTTTTATAAAAATAAACAAATTTAGCCTTTTTTAGAAACTTAGCACAAAATGAATCTGATGCAGAAAAATTTCATAAAATGATACATTTGCATGACGTTTGTGATTGGGGCATCATGCTAGATAGCATGGTGGGCGTCATGCTAGATAGCATGACACCCTCCGTAGGGGGAGCTGTGGCGCCATCTAGCATGGCGCCCTTGGTAGGGGTAGCTGTGGTGCCATCTAGTATATATGGCTCCCCAGGCCAGGGCGTCGGCTAAGGGCGCCTCCTATCTAGCATGATGCCCTAGCTCCGGGCATCATGCAAATGGGTTCTTTTGTGATTTTTTAAATCTAGTTCATTTGCTAAAGTTTCGGAAAAGGGCTAAATATGGAGGGCGTTTTGGTGGACGATCTTCATGGGCTCATTTTCTTAAATTGGAAATTCCAATTTTAAAGTTTCAAAAAATTGTGGAAAAAATTCTACATGTTCATTTGGATGTATTTTACATTGTGGTGAGAGCTACAAAAATAGACAAATTCGCGCATTTTCATTAGTTAACAATGCAGGTACCGTTCATCATTTTGAAAATCACGAGTTTGTCTTTTTGGTGTAGCTCTCACCATAACGTATGCCATCTTCAATTTTACACACATATAGTATACATCTGTATGAATGTATGTGCTACTTTTTTCAGATTTTTTTGAAACTTCAAAAATGTGATTTTTGTTTTTTTTTTGAGAAAAAGGAGCTCGTCCGCCATTTAGCGCTTCATTCAAATATGTTCACTTTCACTGCTGCTACGGCCACTTTCCCCGAGGGGGAAAAATACGTCTGTCGCTGGCTCTGTTAGAGACATATTTGGTTTACATATTTTTTTTGCGGCGAAGGTTTACATGTATTTAATAATTTAGAATTTGTAATCTATCTTTTATCTTATCTCTAGAAGAGGCTATTCTGACATTGCCAGAGTCCTTGATTAAAGGGCTGAAAGAAAGGGAGGGGTACCTAAACCTGGACTGTCCTCTTGCTGCACTCACTAGCCGATCAGGTCACGCAAACAGGAGCAGGCGAAATAGAATTGGGCCGTCGCCACATGCACCAACAGTGCGGTGACAAGGTGACAGGGTCCTTTGCAAACAAAGATATTTTTCTCCTAGTAATTTTCGCAGGACTCCTTGATAATGCATGACTCGCTTAACTAGGAAGAAGAACTGTAGAGGTACAGGACAGGCTGCGAGCCGCCGGCCAGGCATAATCTCGTGGGCGGACGCGGCAGAAAGGCTCATCGTGATGGCATGGAACGGCCGGCACACCGGAACGAGGATGGGGAAGATTCAGGTGGAAATCTGCTGCCGGACGTGCATCCCATCGGCCCTTGGTCCAAACAAGAAAATCAACCAACCAATGCCTTCGACACACATGGTCTCTGTTTCACTCCTCTCTCTTCCGTAAGGCCAACTTCACGGCGCGACTCTAAACAGACGTCCGTTTTGTTCGGATTCTGTCCGTTTGGCTAGGGTAATGGAATCGTGTCCGGGCATATCCTGAAATGCGGTGGCCGTACGCCCAGCGCGCGGCCGCATCCGTTTGCCCCATCCAGTCCGCGTCTATTTTAAAAAAAGAAACAATTTTCAAATGCCAAGCCCTAGTTCATGAGGCCAGCGGCCCAGTTTATCACGCCGGCAACAGAGCCAACGGTCTACACGTCTATCGCCAGCATCAACCAGCGGCCGGCAACACAATCAGCCTCCAAAATGAATAGTTGTCCTCGCAGGCAACACAGCCAGCGGCCGGCAACACAGCCGGCCTCCAAAATGAATGTTTTTCTCGCCGGCACACTGCCAGCGGCCCAGCGGGCGGGCGGCATCCATGCGAGCCTCCAAAAAAGAACGACCACGGCCGATCGGACGACCTAGTTCAGGCCTTCGGCGTCGAGCATCTCCTTCTGCCTGGCCTCGAACCAGGCCCTCGTCTTCTCGCTCATCTTCGACAAGTCCACGCTCATGATCGCAAGGGCCACCTCCTTCGCTTTGGTGGCGGCATTGGTGGCCTCGATGTCGAGCTGCCTCTGCCTGGCCTTGACGTTGTTGGCCTCGATGTCGAGCTGCCTTTGCCGGGCCGCCTCCTCCATGTCGATCTTCCTCCTCTTGGTCGCCTCCTCCATCTCAAGCTTCTTTCTTTGAAGGTCTAGGTATTGCTTCATTTGCTCGTCCTTGCTTTGCCGCTTCTTTTCGCCCCTCACATCCTTTTGAGACATCATGCCATGCAAAGTGTCATGCAATGCCATGGATGAGGCATCACGTATGTCGTCAACCTTGGAGTTGGTCTTGCCCCTCGGCCTCTTCAACGCCTCGCATCTCCACCTCCGGCGAACTTGGCCGTCTTCAGTCCTCTCTTCCTTTGTAGTTCACGGTATTGGTCCTTAAACTTAGGGCAATTGTTGATGATCGTCCAACAATGCGTAAGAGTGAATGACTTGTTATTATGACGGGCCTTGAATGCCTCCAAAGATTGAAATGCTTACACGACATGATCAACAACAAGTGAACATGCAAACATATACACAGCCGAAGTCTCATGGCCGTCGCAAGGAAAGGGCTAGGAAGAGGAGAGCATACCATGTCCCCAACGCCGAGACCACTCACGGGTCGTGCTTCAACGCTCTCAAATGCGGCGCAATACTTGTTGCACTCTTGTTGGATGAACAACCACCTCTTTTGAATCGAGCCGATGCCACGGTTGCTAGTAATTTGGTAGGGCTCAAACATCTTCCTTTCATGGAATCTTTTGTGGACTCTCGTCCAAAAAACAATGCCCTTTTGTTGAGCGCCGGTCATCGGATCTTGGCTAATCTCCATCCAAGCTTAGCAAATCAACTTGTCCTCATCTTGTGTATATGAACCCGTGCGAATGCTCTTCCTCTTCTTTTGTGCTTCCGCTCTTTGGGTGAGCTCGTCGATGAACAATGGCTCGCCACTAATATCAACATCATTGCCTTCTTCTTCATCACAATCACCTTCGACATAGATGTCATCGTCTTCATGCCACGAGTCACCATGGTCGTAGTCAACACGGTTGTCGGCCTCTTCATCGGGGACGTACTGGGCGTGGTCATCCCGACTTTGGGTCTCGTCGGGGTCATAGGCACGGCCATGCCCACCCTCGAAGATCACGTCCTCCATGTACTGGTTGTAGAAGGTGTTGTCGACCGTTGGCGTTGGGGTTGGCATTCCGTCAAACAAGACGCGGGGGGCCGGCATGGTGCCCGTGAACGGTGCCCGTGCTTACTTTCTTTGCATTTGGACGGACGGCCGGCCGCCGCTGCTGGACCCAGGCGTGACGTTGAGGTCGATGACGGCCGCGGGGCGCGGTGTGGACGGCGTGAACAAGCCCACGTCCGGCGACCCCGAGAAACGGGTCTGGCCGTCGTGCCTTGGCGGAGGAAAGCCAGGCGACATGGGCGCGGTCCGCAACGTCGTCGACTAGCGGTCACGGAGGAGGCGACCGACGAGCCTATGCTTTCGCCGGGCCGGCGGCGCAGGAACCCGGCCGGACGGCCCATGCCAAGCTGAGGAGGGCGTGCGCTTTGTTGACGAGGTCCTCCTTCTCGTCGACCGCGGCCTTGTGCCGCGCGGCCTCCATCGCGTCGCGCTGGGCGGCGAACTTTGCCGCGGCGGCATTGACCTTGACGACCGCTCTCCGTTCCCTCCTCTTCGCCGATTCCGCGTCCAACTTGGCGATCTCCACCGGCGTGCACTCCGACCGTGGCTTCCTTGGCGCCTTATTCTTCACCTTTGTGGGCAGGTCGACGGCCAGGCCGCCGGAACTCGGCGGGGCGTCGGCCATGGACGGGGGAGAGAGGGGGCAGCGGGAGGGACGTGGGAGGGTTTGGGGAAATGGCGCCAAATGGGGCGTGGGGGGGGGGTTGGTTTCTCGCACCGACAGGCGGGCCAGGGGAGGACAAGCGCACGCGTCCCGCCCGTCCGCGCGCTGTCCGTTTCACCCCAAATCCGGCGCAAACTTGGGCCGGGGACGGGTCGAAAGCGGACAAAAGTCCGTTTGCGCCCGCGCGCTGGGCCGTCTCGTTTGTCCTTTTTACCCTAAAGGGACGGGGGCGGACAGGATATGGTCGCGTAGTGGAGTTGGCCTAATTCCTGAGTCCTGACTGACAGTTTAATCCTCCCTTGCCCTCTCCTCTGCACGCCATTTTTTTTAAACAAGAGCACGCCTTTCTTGACATTGCCGGATTAAAGCAAGTGGAAGGGGGTGAAAGTCTGAAAGATGGATAGGGAGGGGCACCTAAACCTCAACATGTCCTCTTGCTGCACTTGCCAATCAGCTGACGCGAACACACTTGGGCCGTCGCACATGCACAAACAGTGCAGTGACAGGTCTTTGTTAAACAACATTGTTTATTTCTCGTCGCCAATCGACTGCAGGATTGAGCTCTCTTATTTCCAAGTAAGTAGAAAAAATAATATGAAAACTTGCTGAAGGAAACTGCTGAGACAGATGAGAGAGGCCTGCCTGATTAAACAAACTCCACGCGTGATCCGTGCAGACGAATTAACAAGAGCTTTGCTAAGCTTCAGTTGCGTATAATGGCGTCGTTGCTCTGGCGACGGCGTTTAGTTTAATTTAATTAATTACGAATATTCGTTGGGTTACAAGGATCTGCTCTGACAAGGTCACACACCATGCATGCATACGTGCGGGCACTAGATTTGAAAAGGATCGCCTAGACAAATCTACATCTCAAGTGGTACGTATTCCCTCCGTTCGGAATTACTTGTCTCGAAAATGGATGTATCTAGAAATAAAATACGTTTAGATACATCCATTTCTTCGACAAGTAATTCCGAACAAAGGGAGTAATTTTTATGGCGCTGCAGGAGGATCCTTGCTTCAGTCCGTAAGCCTACGATCTAAGATCGGGCGGATCGTTAAAATAATAATTTAAATATTTTTATATTTCTTTACGAAAGGAGTACAAGACAAGAGATCCAAAGTCCTCACATGGGCAGTGGAAGCTAGGAAAACCAAGCCGGACACGCGATGAGCTAGGCTAGGGTTGATGATTGGAGAAGAGCCGTCACCAACAATACAAGCAACGGGAGGGAGCCACGAGGACCAGTAGGATAACCTTGCTTACGGCTCTGAAGAGAGTTATACCTGTTTTCATTACATGTTGCAATCTATAAGAGCACAAAGGCAGCAACGCAAGGCCGCGCGTCATCATGATCATGGTTTGACCATGGGTTGGGAATTTAGACGACAACTCTCATCCATCCCATCGACCGTGTTCAATTCGCCTTTGCATCTCACCCTAATCACCACCGCGGATGGATAGGGTTTTTAGGTAAGAATAAGTTCCCGGGCCGGGTCCCCTTGATTGGCACCCCTCATCATCAGGCATTTCGTCGACGCACAATAGTTACACGTACTCTACTGCGCCAAGTCCAGTTTACAGCACAGGATTTTCACCAAAGCTATGCAAAAGGAAAGGCGTTGCCTTTGGTTTTGTAGTACACAAACTTCAAGCGGACGACGGATCAGGCGTAGGCGACAAATGGGCGATCAGAGGCGGGGCTGGCAATGCAAATGTTCTCTCTCACTTCGAGCGCAAGACACGGCATGTGCGGCGTGGAATTTTTGTTTAAAAAGACCACCTGCCGAATTGAATTATCAAAAAAGACCATCTTTAAAATATATTGACAAAAAGGACCAGCACCAGCGTGGCGGCAGGTGCGGCAGCCGATACGTGGCCCCTGCCGCCACAGACGCCGGCGGCAGCCCCTGCCGCCACGGGCGCAGGCGGCAGCCCGGGCTTAACAGGTTTTCTCGCGTTAGCTGCAACGGAACGGACCGCCACGCAGCGAGGCTGCAGCTGCTGCTGCTGCGCATGCACCGCGACAGGCCAGGTAGGCCATGCCAACACGGCCAGACGCGGCATCCAGTGCGTCTGATAGCCTGTCGCGCGGTAGCTGCAGCTCGGACCCATTCAAATGCATATCAACTTGGATAAACTAGTACTTGGGTTAACGTGGGTTAATGAATGTTTTCAAAAAAACGTGGGTTAATGGATAGAGTCGTTTTCTTCCGGCCGACAGTTCATACGACTCGAGTCAGGCCGCTGTACGTACGCGGCTACACTAAACAATAACCAAGCCCAACGGTATCTCTGCCCTGCCCGATTAAACAAAGCGGCATGACCACCTAGCCCGTCGCGGCGCGCGCAGCCTCAGTAGCTGCCGCCTTGCTGCATGGCGGCATGGCTCATCACTTCGTTCCATCCCGTTGGTACCGACGCTACGGACGAGAAAACCTGTTAAGGCCGGGCTGCCGCCTGCGCCCGTGGCGGCAGGGGCTGCCGCCGCCGTCTTTGGCGGCAGGTGCCACGTGTCGGCTGCCGCACTTGCCGCCACCCTGCTGGTGGTCCTTTTTGTTAATTTGTTTCAGAGGTGGTTTTTTTTTGCAATTCAACTTGACAGGTGGTCTTTTTAGACAAAAATTCCGGCGGCATGCGGCCAGCCGCTCCCGTCCGTTGCAGCTCCGCGGCAAAACACAAAAGCGGCGAGCAGGCGGTAGCGTCACGTATAGGCCGAGACGACGGTGATCATTGCAGGCGAAGCAAGCCCTGCGCTTCGCCCTTGATCGCATTGGAGGTCGTGTCACGCGGCATAGGGGCGATGGCGGGGCGCGCGGGAATCCTCTGAGAGCATCTACACTCGTTCGCCAAGCGCACCCGGCGATTGTCTTTTGTCCCATGCGCGAGCGGTTTTTTCGCCCTTTGGGCGTTAGCCGCGCCCCCCAGGTTTCGGCCTCAAGACATATAAATTCAAACACTGTCTTTTTCCGCTGCCAAAAAAACGCCACAAGTTTGACGATCAACGGCGATCTGCCACAAAGTTCAGCGATTATCATGCCACAGTTCGGCGATCAAACATACTCGAAAGTTCGGCGTTCAAAAAGAAGGAAGCGTAGGCAAAGGAATACATCAAACGATGGGCTCCTCCGGAGTGGGACTGGCCGGCTTAGGCGTGCTCGGCGTCGGCGTGGCTTCTATGCTCGGGCTGGTCGGCGTCGGCATGGCTTCTGTGCTGGGCGTCGTCGTGGCATCATCACTCCGGCTGGGCGGCGGCGTTGGTGTCAGCGTGGGCGTAGGCGCGGTCGTCAACGACATCTGGTTCAAGATAAGGCCGCACTCCGCCAGGTACCACGCCTTGACATGCTCGTCCATCGTCGACATGTCCGCCCCCATCAAGGACGCTAGGTCGGTGTTCCTCTTCTTCGCGGCGACGTTGGTTCGGAATAGGTCGAGCTTGATGGCGCTGGTCGTCATCAACGCCGACCACCGCGCGTCGGACTTCTCCTCCCTCTTGGCGGCGTGGTTCTTGGCATCGGCGATGCACTGCTCGAAGTATTCAAGATAAGCCGCGATCAGAAATCCAGAACTGAGAGGTCGTAAAAGTCGGCGCAACAGTTTTCCGCCCGACTCTTTGGTCTTAAGAGTGATTGCCCTTCTCCGACCCTTACCGCCCAACCGGAGAGCGGACGGCTAATGTGTTCCACTTATCGACGATTGCAACCGCTCGGCAGCCGGTGCGGCGTCCTTCGCCGTCTTGGCTCTTTTGTTGCCGTCCAGTACGTGTCGGCGTTTTGGTTCGGCGAGGCACTCGTCTTCTTTGGACGTCCACTTGACGCGCGGCTCGCCCGTCCTGACATTGGCCCCCTGCTCCTTCTTTTTCCCTTTCCTCGCCGGAGCCGGCTCCACCTCCTCCTCCTCTTCCTCCTCCTCCTCCTCCTTGGCGCCGTCGAGCTCATCGTCCATCTCGTCAGTGGTGTCCATTGTGTCCTCTTGCGCGTGGAAGCCGGGGTAGGAGGCGGCGGCGACCGAGCCACTCGTGATGATATCTTCCATGTCGGCGTCCATCGCGTCGGGCTTGCCGAAATGTGACGTCGAGGCTTGCGAGAAGGGAAGGGCACCACGGCGTAGAGGCGGCGTCGGCCAGGTTGTGTACTCCTGCGGCGAGTAGGTGTACAGGGGGTACTGGAGGCCGGCGAACGCGGGCGAGGGAGTGTGTTGGTCGGGGTTCAGACCAGAGGGAGAGGCGCGCTGGCCATGTGGAAAGGTGATGTTGGGGTTGAATCCACCATGTGCGTCGCCGTCGGAGAAGCCAGGTGAGGGGGTGCAACCCCAGGGCGGCGGCGGCGACGAGAAGTTGGCCGGTGACGCGACGCTCTGCTGGCTCCATGCAGCTTGCGGGCCGTGGCCGCCGGGTGGATTCATTAGCCCTGTGCAAAACGCCTCTGCCTGCTCCACCGACGCGGCAGCGTCCCGGGCCTACTTGGCGTTGAGCCTGTTCTACCGGTCGGTGGTGACAGCTGTTGGGGAACGTAGTAATAATTGAAAATTTTCCTACGTGCCACCAAGATCAATCTAGGAGATGCTAGCAATGAGAGAGAGAGAGTGCATCTTCATACCCTTAATCGCTAACCGGAATCGTTACAAGAACGTGGTTTGATGGAGTTGTACTCGCGGCGGTTCAAATCGCGGAAGATCCGATCCAAGCGGCGAACGGACGGCGCCTCCGCGTTCAACACACATAAAGCCCGGGGACGTCTCCTCCTTCTTAAACTAGCAAGGGGAGAGGAGAAGTTTAGGGAGATCTCTGGCAGCACGACGGCGTGGTGGTGGAGCTCGTGGTTCTCCGGCAGGGCTTCGCCAAGCACTACGGAGGAGGAGGAGGTGTAGGAGGAGGGAGGGTTGCGCCAGGGGCAAGGGGTAAAGCTCCCGTGCACCTCCCCACTATATATAGGGGTGGAGGGGGCTGGTTTCTTGCCCTCCAAGTCCATTGGGGCATTGGCAAAGGTGGGAGGAAAGAAATCCCATCCTTTCTCTTCCCCACCGATTGTTATCCCCCTTTTTAGGGATCTTGATCTTATCCCTTCGGGATATGATCTTATTCCTTCTAAGGGGGATCTTGGTGCACCTTGACCAGCGGTGTGGGGCCTTGCCCCACTACCCACGTTCATGTGGGTCCCCCCATGCAGGTGGGCCCCACTCTGGAATCTTCTAGAACCTTCCTGATACAATACCGAAAAATCCCAAACATTTTCGAGTAGCCCAAATAGGACTTCCCATGTATAGATGTTTACCTCTGGATCATTCTAGAACTCCTCGTGACGTCCGGGATCTCATCCGAGACTCCGAACAACTTTCGGTAACCACATACAATTCCCATTACAACTCTAGCGTCACCGAACCTTAAGTGTGTAGACCCTACGGGTTCGGGAACCATGCAGACATGACCATGATGCTTCTCCGGCCAATAACAGTAGCGGGATCTGGATACCCATATTAGCTCCCACATGTTCCGTGATGATCTCGTCGGATGAACCACGATGTCGGGGATTCAATCAATCCCGTATAAAATTCCCTTTGTCCATCGGTATGTTACTTGCCCGAGATTCGATCGTCGGTATCCCTATACCTTGTTCAATCTCGTTATCGGCAAGTCTCTTTACTCGTTCCGTAACGCATGATCCCGTGGCTAACTCCTTAGTCACACTGAGCTCATTATGATGATGCATTACCGAGTGGGCCCAGAGATACCTCTTCGAAATATGGAGTGACAAATCCCAGTCTCGATTCGTGCCAACCCAACAGACATTTTTGAAGATACATGTAGTGCACATTTATAGTCACCCAGTTACGTTGTGACGTTTGATACACCGAAAGCATTCCTATGGTATCCGGGAGTTGCACAATCTCATGGTCTAAGGAAATGATACGTGACATTAGAAAAGCTATAGCAAACGAACTACGCGATCTTGTGCTATTTTTAGGATTGGGTCTTGTCCATCACATCATTCTCCTAATGATGTGATCCCATTATCAACGACATCCAATGTCCATGGTCAGGAAACCACAACCATCTATTGATCAATGAGCTAGTCAACTAGAGGCTCACTAGGGACATGTTGTGATCTATGTATTCACACATGTATTACGGTTTCCGGTTAATACAATTATAGCATGAACAATAGACAATTATCATGAACAAGGAAATATAATAATAACCATCTTATTATTGCCTCTAGGGCATATTTCCAACAGTCTCCCACTTGCACTAGAGTCAATAATCTAGTTACATTGTGATGAATCAAACACCCATAGAGTTCTGGCGCTGATCATGTTTTGCTCGTGGAAGAGGTTTACTCGACGGATCTGTGGCATTCAGATCCGTATGTACTTTACAAATATCACATGTAGATGCCGCCACGACGCTTTGCTTGCAACTGCACCAGCTGACTGCCCCATCATTCAAAATGTACACGTATCCGATTTGTGACTTGGAGTCATCCGGCTCTGTGTCGAAGCTAGCATCGACTACGACGAGCTCTTCGGCACCTCCATAAACGAGAAACATATCCTTAGTCCTTCTCAGGTACTTCAGGATATTCTTCACCGCTGTCCAATGTTCCATTCCGGGATCACTTTGGTACCTCCCTACCAAACTTATGGCAAGGTTCACATCAGGTCTGGTACACAGCATGGCATACACAATAGAGCCTATGGCTGAGGCATAGGGGATGACACTCATCTTTTCTCTTTCTTTAGCCAAGGTCGGGCGTTGAGCTATGCTCAATCTCACACCTTGCAATACAGGCAAGAACCCCTTCTTGGACAAATCCATATTGAACTTTTTCAATATCTTGTCAAGGTATGTGCTTTGTAAAACACCAATGAGGCGTCTCGATCTATCTCTATAGATCTTGATGCCTAATATGTAAGCAGCTTCTCCAAGGTCCTTCATTGAAAAACACTTATTCAAGTAGGCCTTTATGCTTTCCAAAAGTTCTATATCATTTCCCATCAACACTATGTCATCCACATATAATATGAGAAATGCTCTGAGCTCCCACTCGGTTTCTTGTAAATCTGAGGCTTCTCCATAAGTGCATGTATAAACCCAAACGATTTGATCATTTCATCAAAGCGAATGTTCCAACTCTGAGATGCTTGCACCAGCCCATAGATGGAGCGCTGGAGCTTGCATACCTTGTCAGCATTCTTAGGATCGAAAAAACCTTCCGGCTGCATCATATACAATTCTTCCATAAGGAAACCGTTAAGGAATGTCGTTTTGACGTCCATTTGCCAGATCCCATAATCATAGAATGCGGCAATTGCTAACATGATTCGGACGGACTTCAGCTTCGCTACGGGTGAGAAGGTCTCATCGTAGTCAACTCCTTGAACTTGTCGGTAACCCTTAGCGACAAGCCGAGCCTTATAGACGGTCACATTACCATCCGCGTCAGTCTTCTTTTAAAAGATCCACTTATTCTCTATGGCTTGCCGGTCATCTGGCAAGTCCACCAAAGTCCATACTTTGTTCTCATACATGGATCCTATCTCAGATTTCATGGCTTCAAGTCATTTGTTGGAATCCGGGCCCGCCATCACTTCTTCATAGTTCGAAGGTTCACCATTGTCTAACAACATGATTTCCAGGACATGGTTTCCGTACCACTCTGGTGCGGAACGTGTCCTCATGGACCTAAGAAGTTCAGTAGCAACTTGACCCGAAGTTTCATGATCATCATCATTAACTTCCTCTCTAGTCGGTGCAGGCACCATAGAAACATCTTCCTGAGCTGCGCTACTCTCCGGTTCAAGAGGGGGTACCTCGTCAAGTTCTACTTTCCTCCCACTTACTTCTTTCAAGAGAAACTCTTTCTCCAGAAAGGATCCATTCTTGGCAACAAAGATCTTGCCTTCGGATCTGAGGTAGAAGGTATACACAATAGTTTCCCTAGGGTAACCTATGAAGACGCATTTTTCCTATTTGGGTTCGAGCTTTTCAGGTTGAAGTTTCTTGACATAATCATCACATCCCCAAACTTTCAGAAATGACAGCTTAGGTTTCTTCCCAAACCATAATTCATACGGTGTCGTCTCAACGGATTTAGACGGTGCCCTATTTTAAGTGAATGCGGTTGTCTCTAAAGCATAACCCCAAAATGATAGCGGTAGATCGGTAAGAGACATCATAGATCGCACCATATCCAGTAGAGTGCGATTATGACGTTCGGACACACCATTACGCTGAGGTGTTCCAGGCGGTGTGAGTTGTGAAACAATTCCACATTTCCTTAAGTGCGTGCCAAACTCGTGTCTCAAGTATTCTCCTCCATGATCTGATCATCAGAACTTTATTTTCCTGTCACGTTGATTCTCTACCTCGCTCTGAAATTCCTTGAACTTTTCAAAGGTATCAGACGTGTTTCATTAAGTAGACATACCCATATCTGCTTAAGTCATCAGTGAGGGTGAGAACATAACGATAGCTACCGCGAGCCTCAACGCTCATTGGACCGCATACATCAGTATGTATTATTTCCAATAAGTTGGTTGCTCGCTCCATTGTTCCGGAGAACGGAGTCTTGGTCATTTTTCCCATGAGGCATGGTTTGCACATGTCAAATGATTCATAATCAAGAGACTCCAAAAGTCCATCTGCATGGAGTTTCTTCATGCGTTTGACACCAATGTGACCAAGGCGGCAGTGTCACAAGTATGTGGGACTATCATTATAAACCTTACATCTTTTGGCATTCACACTATGAATATGTGTAACATCACGTTCGAGATTCAATAAAAATAAACCATTGACCAGCGGGGCATGACCATAAAACATATCTCTCATATAAATAGAACAACCATTATTCTCGGATTTAAGGAGTAGCCATCTCGCATTAAACGAGATCCAGATACAATGTTCATGCTCAAAGCTGGCACTAAACAACAATTATTGAGATTTAAAACTAATCCCGAAAGTAAATGTAGAGGTAGCGTGCCGACGGCGATCACATCGACCTTGGAACCATTCCCAACGCGCATCGTCACCTCGTCCTTCGCCAGTCTCCGCTTATTCCACAGCTCCTGTTTTGAGTTACAAATGTCAGTAGCTGCACCAGTATCAAATACCCAGGAGCTACTACGAGCGCTGGTAAGGTACACATCAATAACATGTATATCATATATACCTTTGACGTTGCCGGCCTTCTTATCCGCTAAGTACTTGGGGCAATTCCGCTTCCAGTGACCATTTCCCTTGCAATAAAAGTGTTGGGGAACGTAGTATTTCAAAAAAATTCCTACGATCACGCAAGATCTATCTAGGAGAAGCATAGCAACGAGCGGGGAGAGTGTGTCCACGTACCCTTGTAGACCGAAAGCGTAAGTGTTAATCAACGTGGTTGATGTAGTCGTACATCTTCACGATCCGACCGATCCTAGCACCGAACATACGGCACCTCCGTGTTCAGCACACGTTCAGCTCGATGATGTCCCTCGTACTCTTGATCCATTTGAGGCCGCGGGAGAGTTTCGTCAGCACGACGGTGTGGCGGCGGTGATGATAAATTTACCGGCGCAGGGCTTCGCCTAAGCACTACGACGATATGAACGAGGCGTGTTTCTGTGGAGGGGGCATCGTACACTTCTAAAAGATCAACTTGTGTGTTCTAGGGTGCCCCCTCCCCACGTATATAAAAGGAGGGAGGGAGGAGGAGGCCGGCCAAGGGTGGCATGCCCAAGGGGGGGGAGTTCAAGATGGGAATGGGCCGGGTCGGCCCGCTGGGTCACTGACCCGGCCCAAAATGTCGAGGCCAATGGGCCAGGTGGGTTGGCCTTGAATCATAAACGGGTCAGTGCAGCCGGCACCATGCGACCCGATGGGTCACACAGGTCGACCCAACCATCTGATTGTGCTGCTCCCGACGATCTCTGTTTGCCGCCGTCGGCTGCCCCCGACCATCTCTGTTGGCCTGCTACCGCCGGTGTTCCTCCTGCCTGTCGTTCGTCATCTCAGTCGCCGTCGAGCTCGCCGACCTGCAGTCCCGTTCGCCGTCAACCTTGCCATTCCAGTCGCAGGTGAGATTCTAGCTGGCTTCCTCCCCTTCCCCTTCCTAGCTCAAAGCCAATCCTAGTTTCGTTCTTGGGCAGTGATGTGTGGTAGCTTAACCTACAGTGTGTTTGGTCGGTGCTATGTTCTTGGTCAATGCTGATAATTCAACTCGGTCCTACAGTGAGTGTGTGTGTGTGTGTGTGTGTGTGTGTGTGTGTGTGTGTGTTTGTGTGTGTGTGTGTGTGCAGGTTTTCCTACATGTGAAGCCAACCATCAGGATGGCCTTTTGAGTTTTCTCGTATAGTAGTGCTTGGTGTTGGTTCTGCAGTAGTTTCAGGAATGGTGTTGGTTCTGCTTGGAGTTTCCTATATGTGACTTCTTTCATTCTACTATGAATCTGCAGTAGTTCTTTCGTCAACGAATGTAGATTGTCATGTACTGGATGTGAAAAGAGTTGAAATTGGACTTGTGCTTCTTTTGTAACTTCTATTTATTTCACATTATAGCTACATTTCGGGTCGCCCCTAGGGTACCCAATGGGCCAGCGAGGCCATAGGATTTTGTCAGAATGGGTCGACCCGTGGCCCCCTGAAATTGGTCTTGAGGCCACGGGCCAGGTCCAAGGCCAGGTCCGGGCCGGCCCATTCCCATCTTGAGGGGGAGTCCTACTCCAAGTAGGATTCGGCCCCCCTTTCCTATTCCCACAAGGAGAAGGGGGGAAGGAGGAGGAGGAGGAGAGAAGGAAAGGGGGGCCGCCCCCAACCCTAGTCCAATTCGGGTTGGGCTAGGGCGCACCACTCCTTGGACTGCCTCCTCTCTTCAACTACTAGGCCCATGAGGCCCAATAACTTCCCGGGGGGCGGGGGGGGGGGTGTTCTGGTAAACCCCGGTACTCCGAAACTTATCTGAAACGACCCAAACCATTCCGGTGTCCGAATGTAGCCTTCCAATATATTAATCTTTATGTCTCGACCATTTTGAGACTCCTCATCACGTCCGTGATCTCATTCGGGACTCCGAACAACCTTCGGTCATCAAATCACATGAACTCATAATACAAATCGTCATCGAACGTTAAGCGTGCGGACCCTACAGGTTCGAGAACTATTTAGACATGACCGAGACACATCTCCGGTCAATAACCAATAGCGGAACCTGGATGCTCATATTGGCTCCTACATATTCTATGAAGATCTTTATCGGTCAAACCGCATAACAACATACATTGTTCCCTTTGTCATCGGTATGTAACTTGCCCGAGATTCGATCGTCGGTATCATCATATCTAGTTCAATCTCTTTACCGGCAAGTCTCTTTACTCGTTCCGTAATGCATCATCCCGCAACTAACTCATTAGTTACATTGCTTGCAGGCTTATAGTGATGAGCATTACCGAGAGGGCCCAGAGATACCTCTCCGACAATCGGAGTGACAAATCCTAATCTCGATCTATGCCAACTCAACAAACACCATAGGAGACACCTGTAGAGCATCTTTATAATCACCCAGTTAAGTTGTGACGTTTGATAGCACACAAGGTGTTCCTCCGGTATTCGGGAGTTGCATAATCTCATAGTCAAAGGAACATGCATAAGTCATGAAGAAAGCAATAGCTATAAAACTCAACAATCATAATGCTAAGCTAACGGATGGGTCTTGTCCATCACATCATTCTCTAATGATGTGATCCCGTTCATCAAATGAAAACACATGTCTATGGTCAGGAAACTTAACCAATTTTGATTAACGAGCTAGTCTGGTAGAGGCATACTAGGGACACTTTGTTTTGTCTATGTATTCACACATGTATCAAGTTTCCGGTTAATACAATTCTAGCATGAATAATAAACATTTATCATGATATAAGGAAATAAAATAATAACTTTATTATTGTCTCTAGGGCATATATCCTTCAAGAAACACTCAATCTCTGGCTTGGGTCCATTCTTTGGCTTCTTCTTCCCGGCAACTGACTTACCGGGCGCGGCAACTCCCTTGCCGTCCTTCTTGAAGTTCTTCTTACCCTTGCCTTTCTTGAAACTAGTGGTCTTATTCGCCATCAACACTTGATGTTCCTTTTTGATTTTCACCTCCGCTGATTTCAGCATTGAATATAACTCAGGAATGGACTTCTCCATCCCTTGTATATTGTAGTTCATCACAAAGCTCGTATAACTAGGTGGAAGCGACTGGAGGATTCTGTTAATGACCGAGCCATCTGGAAGATTAACTCCCAGTTGAGACAAGCAGTTGTGCAACCCAGACATTTTGAGTATATGCTCGCTGACAGAACTATTTTCCTCCATCTTACAACTGTAGAACTTGTCGGAGACTTCATATCTCTCGACCCGGGCATGATCTTGGAAAACCATTTTCAGCTCTTGGAACATCTCATATGCTCCGTATTGCTCAAAACGCTTTTGGAGTCCTGATTCTAAGCTGTAAAGCATGATGCACTGAACTAGGGAGTAATCATCACTACGCGACTGCCATACATTCATAACGTCTTGAGTTGCTGGGAAAATGGGTGCGTTACCTAGCGGTGCTTCAAGGACATATGTTTTCTTGGAAGCTATGAGGATGATCCTCAAGTTACGGACCCAGTCCGTATAGTTGCTTCCATCGTCTTTTAGCTTGGTTTCTCTAGGAACGTGTTGAAGTTAAGGGCAACATTAGCGTGGGCCATTGGATCTACAGGATAGATTGCAAAGACAATTTTAGACTAAGTTCATGACAATTAAGTTCATCTAATCAAATTATTTAATGAACTCCCACTCAGATAGACATCCCTCTAGTCATCTAAGTGATACATGATCCGAATCGACTAGGCCGTGTCCGATCATCACGTGAGACGGACTAGTCATCAACGGTGAACATCTCCATGTTGATCGTATCTACTATACGACTCATGTTCAACCTTTCGGTCTCTCGTGTTCCGAGGCCATGTCTATACATGCTAGGCTCGTCAAGTCAACCTAAGTGTTTCGCATGTGTAAATCTAGCTTACACCTGTTGTATGCGAATGTTAGAATCTATCACACCCGATCATCACATGGTGCTTCGAAACAATGAACCTTCGCAACGGTGCACACTTAGGGGGAACACATTTCTTGAAATTTTAGTGAGGGATCATCTTATTTATGCTACCGTCGTTCTAAGCAAATAAGATGTAAACAGGATAAACATCACATGCAAATCACAAAGTGACATGATATGGACAATATCATATTGTGCCTTTGATCTCCATCTTAGAGGCGCGGCATGGTCAGCATCGTCACCGGCATGACACCATGATCTCCATCATCGTGTCTTCATGAAGTTGTCTCGCCAACTATTACTTATACTACTATGGCTAACGGTTAGAAATAAAGTAAAGTAATTACATGGCGTTTATATTGACTCGCAGTTCATACAATAAATTAAGACAAATCATATGGCTCCTGCCGGTTGTCATACTCATCGACATGCAAGTCGTGATTCCTATTACTAGAACATGATCAATCTCATACATCACATATATAATGCATCACATCCTTTTGGCCATATCACATCACATAGCATACCCTGCAAAAACAAGTTAGACGTCCTCTAATTGTTGTTGCATGTTTTACGTGGCTGCTATGGGTTTCTAGCAAGAACGTTTCTTACCTACGCAAAAGCCACAACGGTGATATGCCAATTGCTATTTACCCTTCATAAGGACCCTGTTCATCAAATCCGATCCGACTAAAGTGGGAGGGACAGACACCCGCTAGCCACCTTATGCAACAAGTGCATGTCAGTCGGTGGAACCTGTCTCATGTAAGCGTACATGTAAGGTCGGTCCGGGCCGCTTCATCCCACAATGCCACCGAATCAAGATAGGACTAGTAACGGCAAGCAAATTGACCATATCATCGCCCACAACTACTTGTGTTCTACTCGTGCATAGAATCTACCGCATAGACCTAGCTCATGATGCCACTGTTGGGGAACATAGTAATAATTCAAAATTTTCCTACGTATCACCAAGATCAATCTAGGAGATGTTGGGGAACATAGTATTTCTAAAAAAATCTATGATCACGCAAGATCTATCTAGGAAAAGCATAGCAACGAGCGGGGAGAGTGTGTCCACGTACCCTCGTAGACCGAAAGCGGAAGCGTTTACTAACGCGGTTGATGTAGTCGAACATCTTCGCGATCCAACCGATCAAATACCAAACGCACGTCACCTCTGCGATCTGCACACGTTCAGCTCGGTGACGTCCCACGAACTCTAGATCCAGCTGAGGTCGAGGGAGAGTTTCGTCAACACGACAGCGTGATGACGGTGATGATGAAGTTACCGACGCAGGGCTTCGCCTAAGCACTACGACAATATGACCGAGGTGGAAATCTGTGGAGGGAGGCACCGCCCACGGCTAAGAAATCAACTTGTGTGTCTATGGAGTACCCCCCCCTCCCCCGTATATAAAGGAGTGGAGGAGGGGGCCGGCCGTCCGGCCTCATGAGGCGCGCCCCAAGGGGGGAACCTACTCCTAGTAGGAGTAGGATTCCCCCCTTTCCTAGTCCAACTAGGAGGGGGAGGAAGGGGAAGAGGGAGAGAAGGAAAGGGGGGCCGGCCCCCCTCCCCAATTCGGATTGGGCTTGGGGGGGCCTCCACTTGGCCGCCTCCTCCTCTCTTCCACTATGGCCCATGAAGGCCCATTAACCCCCCGGGGTGTTCCGGTAACCCCCCCCCCCCCCGATACTCCGGAAAATGCCCGAACCTATCCAAAACCTTCCCGGTGTCCAAACATAACCTTCCAATATATCAATCTTCATGTCTCGACCATTTCGAGACTCCTCGTCATGTCCGTGATCACATCCGGGACTCCGAACTACCTTCGGTACATCAAAACACATAAACTCATAATACCGATCATCATCGAACGTTAAGCGTGCGGACCCTACAGGTTCGAGAACTATGTAGACATGACTGAGACTCATCTCCGGTCAATAACCAATAGCGGAACCTGGATGCTCATATTGGTTCCTACATATTCTATGAAGATCTTTATCGGTCAAACCGCATAACAACATACGTTGTTCCCCTTGTCATCGGTATGTTACTTACCCGAGATTCGATCATCGGTGTCATTATACCTAGTTCAATCTTGTTACCAGGAAGTCTCTTTACTCATTCCGTAATGCATCATCCCGCAACTAACTCATTAGTCACATTGCTTGCAAGGCTTATAGTGATGTGCATTACCGAGAGGGCCCAGAGATACCTCTCCGACAATCGCAGTGATAAATCCTAATCTCGATCTATGCCAAGTCAACAAACACCATCGGAGACACCTGTAGAGCATCTTTAAAATCACCCAGTTATGTTGTGATGTTTGATAGCACACTAAGTGTTCCTCCGGTATTCGGCAGTTGCATAATCTCATGGTCATAGGAACATGTATAAGTCATGAAGAAAGCAATAGCAACAAACTAAACGATCATCGTGCTAATATAATGGATGGGTCTTGTCAATCACATCATTCTCTAATGATGTGATCCCGTTCATCAAATGACAACTCATGTCTATGGCTAGGAAACTTAACCATCTTTGATTAACGAGCTAGTCAAGTAGAGGCATACTAGTGACACTGTTTGTCTATGTATTCACACATATACTAAGTTTCCAGTTAATACAATTCTAGCATGAATAATAAACATTTATCATGATATAAGGAAATATAAATAACACCTTTATTATTGCCTCTAGGGCATATTTCCTTCAGTCTCCCACTTGCGCTAGAGTCAATAATCTAGTTCACATATTTATGTGATTAACACCAATAATTCACATCTTTATGTGATTAGTTCACATCTCGATGTGACTAATATCCAAGGGTTTTACTAGAGTCAATAATCTAGTTCACACCACTATGTGATTAGCACCCACAGAGTGATCATGTTTTTCTTGTGAGAGAAGTTTAGTCAACGGGTCTGCCGCATTCAGATCCGTATGTATTTTTCAAATTTCTATGTCTACAATGCTCTGCACAGAGCTACTCTAGCTAATTGCTCCCACTTTCAATATGTATCCAGATTGAGACTTAGAGTCATCTGGATCAGTGTCAAAGCTTGCATCGACGTAACCCTTTACGACTAACTTTTTGTCACCTCCATAACCGAGAAACATATCCTTATTCCACTAAGGATAATTTTGACCGTTGTCCAGTGATCCACTCCTGGATCACTATTGTACCCTCTTGCCAAACTCATGGTGAGGTGTACAATAGGTCTGGTACACAGCATAGCATAATTTGTAGAACCTATGACTGAGGCATAGGGAATGACTTTTCATTCTCTTTCTATTTTCTGCCGTGGTCGGGTTTTGAGTCTTTACTCAACTTCACACCTTGCAACACAGGCAAGAACTCCTTCTTTGACTGTTCCATTTTGAACTACTTCAAAATCTTGTCAAGGTATGTACTCATTGAAAAAACTTATCAAGCGTCTTGATCTATTTCCATAGATTTTGATGCTCAATATGTAAGTAGCTTCACCGAGGTATTTCTTTGAAAAACTCCTTTAAAACACTCCTTTATGCTTTCCAGAAAATTCTACATTATTTCCGATCAACAATATGTCACTCACATATACTTATCAGAAATAATGTAGTGCTCCCACTCACTTTCTTGTAAATACAGGCTTCACCGCAAGTTTGTATAAAACTATATGCTTTGATCAACTCATCAAAGCATATATTCCAACTCTGAGATTCTTGCATCAGTCCATAGATGGATCGCTGGAGATTGCACACTTTGTTAGTACCTTTAGGATTGACAAAACCTTCTTGTTGCATCATATACAACTCTTCTTTAAGAAATTCATTAAGGAATGCAGTTTTGACATCCATTTGCCAGATTTCATAAAATGTGGCAATTGCTAACATGATTCAGACAGACTTAAGCATCGCTACGAGTAAGAAAATCTCATCGTAGTAAACATCTTGAACTTGTCAAAAACCCTTTTCAATAAGTCGAGCTTTGTAGATAGTAACACTACTATCAGCGTCTGTCATCCTCTTGAAGATCCATTTTATTCTCTATGGCTTGCCGATCATCGGGCAAGTCAACCAAAGTCCATACTTTGTTCTCATACATGGATCCTATCTCAGATTTCATGGCCTCAAGCCATTTTGCGGAATCTGGGCTCATCATCGCTTCCTCATAGTTCATAGGTTCGTCATGCTCAAGTAACATGACCTCCAGAATAGGATTGTTGTACCACTCTGGTGCGGACCTTACTCTGGTTGACCTACGAGGTTCGGTAGTAACTTGATCTGAAGTTTCAAGATCATCATCATTAGCTTCCTCACTAATTGGTGTAGGCATCACCGGAACTGATTTCTGTGATGAACTACTTTCAACTCGAGAGAAGGTACAATTACCTCATCAAGTTCTACTTTCCTCCCACTCACTTCTTTTGAGAGAAACTCCTTCTCTAGAAAGGATCCATTCTAAGCAACGAATATCTTGCTTTTGGATCTGTGATAGAAGGTGTACCCAACAGTCTCCTTTGGGTATCCTATGAAGACGCATTTCTCCGATTTGGGTTTGAGCTTATCAGGTTGAAGCTTTTTCACGTAAGCATCGCATCTCCAAACTTTAAGAAATGACAACTTGGGTTTCTTGCCAAACCACAGTTCATATGGTGTCGTCTCAACGGATTTAGATCATGCCCTATTTAACGTGAATGCAGCCGTCTCTAAAGCATAACCCCAAAATGATAGCGGTAAATCCAGGGGCGGAGCCAGGATTTAGGTATAGGGGGGGGCAAGCCAAATTGGCAAAAAAATCGTGCAATGCAAAAAAAAAGTTCCATTGTACTATAGTAATGTTCTGTTCAACACTATTAAAATGTAGCTAAATTTATATTAGTTTAAATTTTCCTTTACAACTGCAAATAAGATTAAAATGTAAATAATTTCATCGGAAGATAACATAGTTGCTACGTAATTCTCATCAATGTATAGTATCATGTACTCCCTCTGTAAACTAATATAAAGCAAATCATCTCCCACTGCACTTGGATTAGTAACTTCCATGTTACCCTTATTAACAATTTCAATAGGTCAAGATCTTGAATTAACGTACGAAAAAATCAAATTAATTTCTATAGTGTGGCGCCACATTTTTCTCTTCATTACCACATCGTAGATCAGACAATCAAAGGAAATTAAAAATGAATTGTAGATCACACAATCGAACGTGCAATTTCAACAAATATAAAATGAGAATTCAGAGGGACTAGTAGATACGATAGTGCTAACCTTTAACCTTGGAACTGAACCGCTAGAGAATTCACAGAGTGTATCTGTAGGATTTTCCTGTCACGCAACTGGTGTCCCCTGATTTAATTGACACCGCGAGCACGAAGGGCAAGAGGCGGCTGCTGGCAGCATTAATGACCTAGGTAACACGTTAATCATGTTGGGGCGTTTTTTTAAGGAAACGGGCGCAGTACTAGAGAGCGGAGGAGGCAGACCATGACCATGAGTGGGCTTTCTTATGGGCCTTTTTCTTTTCAGATTCTATACTCTCCGTTGGAGTGGAGAGTTAAGGGGGGGCAAGTACATATATTAATCCAGTCTGGTCGCTAATTACTCATAGCTTTCTTAGTATTTTTTGATCGTTAGGGGGGGCTAGGCCCCTGCTCGCCCCCCTTGTCTCCGCCATTGGGTAAATCAGTAAGAAACATCATAGATCACACCATATCTAATAAAGTGCGGTTACGACGTTCGGACACACCATTACGTTGTGGTGTTCCGGGTGGCGTGAGTTGCGAAACTATTCCGCATTGTTTCAAATGAAGACCAAACTCGTAACTCAAATACTCTCCTCCACGATCAGATTGTAGAAACTTTATTTTCTTGTTACGATGATGAAATTCTTTGAAACTTTCAAATGTTTCAGACTTATGTTTCATCAAGTAGATATACCCATATCTGCTCAAATCATCTGTGAAGGTCAGAAAATAACGATACCCGCCGCGAGCCTCAACACTCATCGGACCGCATACATCAGTATGTATTATTTCCAACAAGTCTGTTGCTCGCTCCATTGTTCCGGAGAACAGAGTCTTAGTCATCTTGCCCATGAGGCATGGTTCGCAAGCATCAAGTGATTCATAATCAAGTGATTCCAAAAGCCCATCAGCATGGAGTTTCTTCATGCGCTTTACACCAATATGACCTAAATGGCAGTGCCACAAATAAGTTGCACTATCATTCTTAAACTTATATCTCTTCGCTTCAATACTATGAATATGTGTGTCACTACTATCGAGATTTAGTAAAAATAGACCACTCATCAAGGGTGCATGACCATAAAAGATATTACTCACATAAATAGAACAACCATTATTCTCTGATTTAAATGAATAACCTTCTCGCAACAAACAAGATCCAGATATAATGTTCATGCTTGACGCTGGCACCAAATAACAATTATTCAGGTATAAAACTAATCTCGAAGGTAGATGTAGAGGTAGCGTGTCAATGGCGATCACATCGACTTTGGAACCATTTCCCACGTGCATCGTCACCTCGTCCTTAGCCAATCTCCGCTTAATCCGTAGTCCCTGTTTCGAGTTGCAAATATGAGCAATGTAACCATTATCAAATACCTGTGCACTCTGCGAGCATTAGTAAGGTACACATCAATTACATGTATATCAAATATACCTTTCACTTTGCCATCCTTCTTATCCGCCAAATATTTGGGGCAGTTCCGCTTCCAGTGACCATTTCCTTCGCAGTAGAAGCACTCAGTTTCAGGCTTGGGTCTAGCTTTGGGCTTCTTCATGGGAGTGGCAACTTGCTTGCCATTCTTCTTGATGTTCCCATTCTTTCCCTTTCTACTTGAAACTAGTGGTCTTGTCAACCATCAACATTCGATGCTTTTCTTGATTTCTACTTTCGTCGATTTGAGCATCACGAAGAGCTCGGGAATCGTTTTTGTCATCTCTTTCATATTATAGTTCATCATGAAGTTCCAGTAACTTGGTCATAGTGACTAGAGAACTCTGCCAATCACTATTTTATCTGGAAGATTAACTCCCACTTGATTCAAGCGATTGTAGTACTCAGACAATCTAAGCACATGCTCACTGGTTGAGCCATTCTCCTCCATCTTGTAGGCAAAGTACTTGTCAGAGGTCTCATACCTCTTGACTCGGGCATGAGTCTGAAATACCAATTTCAGCTCTTGGAATGTCTTATATGCTCTGTGGCGTTCAAAAGATTTTTGATGTCCCGGTTCTATGTCGTAAAGCATGGTGCACTAAACTATCAAGAAGTTATCATACCGAGCTTGCCAAACGTTCATAACGTCTGTATTTGCTCTTGCAATAGGTCCATCACCTAGCAGTGCATCAAGGATATAATTCTTCTTGCAGCAATGAGGATAATCCTCAGATCACAGACCTAGTCCGCATCATTGCTACTATCATCATTCAACATAGTTTTTCTCTAGGAACATATCAAAAATAAACGGGGAGCTACATCGCGGGCTATTGATCTACAACATAGTTATGGAAATACTATCAGGACTAAGTTCATGATAAATTAAAGTTCAATTAATCATATTACTTAAGAACTCCCACTTAGATAGACATCCCTCTAATCATCTAAGTGATCACGTGATCCATATCAACTAAACCATGTCCGATCATCACGTGAGACGGAGTAGTTTTCAATGGGGAACATCACTATGTTGATCATATCTACTATATGATTCACGCTTGACCTTTCGGTCTTAGTGTTCCGAGGCCATATCTTCATATGATAGGCTCGTCAAGTTTAACCCGAGTATTCTGCGTATGCAAAACTGGCTTGCACCCTTTGTATGTGAACGTAGATCTTATCACACCCGATCATCACGTGATGTCTCGGCACGACGAACTATCGCAATGGTGCATACTCAGGGAGAACACTTGTACCTTGAAATTTAGTGAGAGATCATCTTATAATGCTACCGCCGTACTAAACAAAATAATATGCATAAAAGATAAACATCACATGCAATCAAAATAAGTGATATGATATAGCCATCATCATCTTGTGCCTTTGATCTCCATCTCCAAAGCACCGTCATGATCACCATCGTCACCGGCTTGACACCTTGATCACCATCGAAGCATCGTTGTTGTCTCGCCAACTATTGCTTCTACGACTATCGCTACCGCTTAGTGATAAAGTAAGGCAATTACATGGTGATTGCATTTCATACAATAAAGCAACAACCATATGGCTCCTACCAGTTGCCGATAACTGTTACAAAACATGATCATCTCATACAACAATTTATATATCATGATGTCTTGACCATATCACATCACAGCAAGCCCTGCAAAAACAAGTTAGATGTTCTCTACTTTGTTGTTGCAAGTTTTGCGTGGCTGCTACGGGCTTAGCAAGAACCATTCTTACCTATGCATCCAAATCACAATGATTTTTCGTCAAGTGTGTTGTTTTAACCTTCAACAAGGATTGGGCGTAGTCACACTCGATTCAACTAAAGTTGGAGAAACAGACACCCACTAGCCACCTGTATGCGAAGCACGACGGTAGAACCAGTCTCATGAACGCGGTCATGTAATGTCGGTCTGGGCCGCTTCATCCAACAATACCGCTTAATCAAAGTATGACATGCTGGTAAGCAGTATGACTACTATCGCCCACAACTCTTTGTGTTCTACTCATGCGTATAACATCTACGCATAGACCTGTCTCGGATGCCACTGTTGGGGAACGTAGTATTTCAAAAAAAATCCTATGATCACGCAAGATCTATCCAGGAGAAGCATAGCAACGAGCAAGAAGAGTGTGTCCACGTACCCTCGTAGACCGAAAGCGGAAGTGTTTAGTAATGCAATTGATGTAGTCGAACATCTTCGCGATCCAAACGATCAAGTACATAACGCACAACACCTCCGCGATCTGCACACGTTCAGCTCGGTGACATCCCACGAACTCTAGATCCAGCTGAGGTCGAGGGAGAGTTTCGTCAGCACGACGGTGTGACGACGGTGATGATGAAGTTACTAACGCTGGGCTTCGCCTAAGCACTACGACAATATGACCGAGGTGGACATCTGTGGAGGGGGGCACCGCACACGGGTAAGAAATCAACGTGTGTGTCTATGGGGTGCCCCCCCCGTATATAAAGACGTGGAGGAGGGGGCCGGCCGGCCTCATGGGGCGCGCCCCAAGGGGGGAATATGTCCGTGATCACATAAGGGACTACGAACTACCTTCCATACATCAAAACACATAAACTCATAATACCGATCGTCATCGAACGTTAAGCGTGCGGACCCTACGGGTTCGAGAACTTTGTAGGCATGACCGAGAATCATCTCCGGTCAATAACCAATAGCGAAACCTGGATGCTCATATTGGTTCCTATATATTCTACGAAGATCTTTATCGGTCAAACTGCATAACAACATATGTTATTCCCTTTGTCATCGATATGTTACTTGCCCGAGATTCGATTGTTGGTATCATCATACCTAGTTCAATCTCATTACCGGCAAGTCTCTTTACTCGTTCCGTAATGCATCATCCCGCAACTAACTCATTAGTCACATTGCTTGCAAGGCTTATAGTGATGTGCATTACCGAGAGGGCCCAAAGATACCTCTCCGACAATCGGAGCGACAAATCCTAATCTCGATCGATGCCAACGCAACAAACACCATGGAAGACACCTGTGGAGCATCTTTATAATCACTCAGTTACGTTGTGATGTTTGATAGCACAGTAAGTGTTCCTCCGGTATTCGGGAGCTGCATAATCTCATAGTCATAGGAACATGTATAAGTCATGAAGAAAGCAATAGCAACAAACTAAACGATCATCGTGCTAAGCTAACGGATGGGTCTTGTCAATCACATCATTCTCTAATGATGTGATCACGTTCATCAAAAGACAACTCATGTCTATGGCTAGGAAACTTAACCATCTTTGATTAACGAGCTAGTCAAGTAGAGCCATATTAGTGACACTATGTTTGTCTATGTATTCACACATGTACTAAGTTTCCGGTTAATACAATTCTAGCATGAATAATAAACATTTATCATGATATAAGGAAATATAAATAACAACTTTATTATTGCCTCTAAGGGCATATTTCCTTCAGGAGATGCTAGCAACGAGAGAGAGAGAGAGAGAGAGAGAGAGAGAGAGAGAGAGTGCATATTCATACCCTTAAAGATCGCTAAGCGGAAGCGTTACAAGAACACGGTTGATGGAGTTGTACTCGCGGTGATTCAAATCGCGAAATATCCGATCCAAGCGCCGAACGGACGGCGCCTCCGCGTTCAACACACGTATAGCCCGGGGAAGTCTCCTCATTCTTCATCCAGCAAGGGTAGAGGAGAATTTTAGGGAGAGCTCCGGCAACACGACGGCGTGGTGGTGGAGCTCGTGGTTCTCTAGCAGGGCTTCGCCAAGCACTACGGAGGAGGAGGAGGAGGTGTAGGAGGAGGGAGGGTTGCTCCAGGGGCAAGGGGTAAAGCTCCCATGCAACTCCCCACTATATATAGGGGTGGAGGGGGCTGGTTTCTTGCCCTCCAAGTCCATTGGGGCGTTGGCAAAGGTGGGAGGAAAGAAATCCCATCCTTTCCCTTCCCCACCGATTGTTATCCCCTTTTTTAGGGATCTTGATGCGCCTTGACTAGGGGTGTGGGGCCTTTCCCCACTACCCACGTTCATGTGGGTCTTCCCCCATGCAGGTGGGCCCCACTCCAAAACCTTCTAGAACCTTCCCGGTACAATACCGAAAAATCCCGAATATTTTCCGGTGGCCAAAATAGGACTTCCCATATATAAATCTTTACCTTCGGACCATTCCGGAACTCCTCGTGATGTCCGAGATCTCATCCGAAACTCCGAACAACTTTCGGTAACCACATACGATTCCCATTGCAACTCTAGCGTCACCGAACCTTAAGTGTGTAGATCCTACGGGTTCGGGAACCATGCAGACATGACCGAGATGCCTATTCGGCCAATAAAAAATAGCGGGATCTGGATACCCATATTGGCTCCCACATGTTCCACTATGATCTCATCGGATGAACCACGATCGGGGATTCAATCAATCCTGTATACAATTCCCTTTGTCCATCGGTATGTGACTTGCCCGAGATTCGATCGTCGGTATCCCTATACCTTGTTCAATCTCGTTACCGGCAAGTCTCTTTACTCATTCCGTAACGCATGATCCCGTGGATAACTCCTTAGTCACACTGAGCTCATTATGATGATGCATTACTGAGTGGGCCCAGAGATACCTCTCCGTCATACGGAGTGACAAATCTGAGTCTCGATTCGTGCCAACCCAACAGACACTTTCGGAGATACCTGTAGTGCACCTTTATAGCCACCCAGTTACGTTGTGATGTTTGATACACCCAAAGCATTTCTACGGTATCCGGGAGTTGCACAATCTCATGGTCTAAGGAAATGATACTTGACATTAGAAAAGCTCCAGCAAACGAACTACGTGATCTTGTGCTATGCTTAGGATTGGGTCTTGTCCATCACATCATTCTCCTAATGATGTGATCCGTTATCAATGACATCTGATGTCCATGGTCAGGAAACCACAACCATCTATTGATCAACGAGCTAGTCAACTAGAGGCTCACTAGGGATATGTTGTGATCTATGTATTCACACATGTATTACGATTTTCGGTTAATACAATTATAGCATGAACAATAGACAATTATCATGAACAAGGAAATATAATAATAACCATTTTATTATTGCCTGTAGGGCATATTTCCAACAATAGCCTCCCGACGCTGAAACTCCGCCCTCCACTCGGTGTTCGACATGCCCGACGGTTTTGCCATCGGCGCCCTCAGCTTCCTCTGGTTCGGCTGGGTGGAATCGGCAGCGGTAGTGGCGCGAGGGGCCAATACTTCTTCGGCGGCATGGCGGGCCGGCGGCCAGATGGCAGGGAGCGGGAGGAGAATGGCGGGAGCAGAGGGGCAGAAGGGGGGAAGCAATGAGAAAATGGAGGGAAAAGTGGGGGAACGGCGGGAAAAGGCCTGTCGCCGACAGAGCGGACCCACGCGCCTTTTCGCTTCGGCCGGTGCCCCCTAGGGGGATGTGTTCGGCTCGGGTTCGTCGGCTGTTATTTCGGCCCAAACCGGTGACAAACAAGGACCTGGGGGCGCGACTGGGCTGATTTTTCGCCGCCGGTGCTAAAAAAGAGCCCTGGGGGCATGTTAGGGGGTGAGTGGAGATGCTCTGAGGGTAACTCTGCCCAGAAACGTCGTATTGGACCAATCCTCATAATAATCACTCTCTAGCAAAATGTAAAACTTTTTTTTTCATAGGGCATATAAACGTTACTGTGGGAGTAAGGGCACCACCAATGCCAACTCTCGAACCATCCACAACCGTTCGAACTGTACGGTCCGAACGTGTTTTTCCATCCAACGAGGTCCTGCATCGGCCCGTCGACCGGTCTAGATGCATTTTCTCCCTTAAACCGGAAACATACTGGGGGCGTCCGAACCGCTGCCACGCCCGCTTTTGACTAATCTGGCCACCAAAAAACCCTTCCACGCCCGCACGCTTTTCCACCCGAAGCCAGATGTCTGCATTCGCGTCACTCTAAAGCGGCCGCTCCTCATTGACGCCGGCCCAGAATGGACATGACCTCTCGTTGACGCCGACATGAAGCGGCTCGCCGGCTGAGGGCGCCACCCACGCCGCGTCCCTGATCTCCACGCTTGTTCAATGTAGGAGATACGTTTACTGGACGGGGAGGGACGGATATCTACCACGCCCGTTCAATGCCCGTCCCTCCTCTGCTGCCTCTAAACAGGCTCGTCGGCTGAGAAACCAATTCCAGCGTCCGTGTTGACGCCCTGGAAGCTTGGCCTCACCGGCATCCACTATTCAAAGGCGGACGCACTCGGCGAACAACACACCACAACCCCATCTGCTCCATGGCTTCCTCCCGTGCACCACATCTATCATGACCGCGAGCGGGAACGCTCTATGGGAGGACTTGAAGACGGAGATGAAGCACGAGGTCGCTGCCCCTGCGGCCACCTGGCAGAGTCGTCGTGCCAGGCGGATCGAGGTCGGCATGCCGGCCAGCTCCCCTGAGGTCACCGACAAAGACGACCCCTATGATGGAGACGGGTTCCGACGATGACTCAGCGTCGGAGCCCGCACCGGTGCATGTCGGCTTGACAATGGAGCAGGCATACGCACTTCAACACCGTCATGGCGGAGCAGCCTGTGTCGGCACCTATGTCGCTATTCTGGCAGGCGCAGGAGGAGCAACGGTACAACTTGATCCTCCTCGAGTAGCACCGGTTGGCGGAGGGCCAGAGCTACGGCGAGCGAGCGAGCGAGAAAGCCATGGCGGCCATGGCCCGCGGCGAACCCAACTTCGTCGTCGAGCAGTAGGCGCTCTACGAGGCCGTCCGCACTCAGACACCGCTCACAACGCATAGACGGCGCAGCAGGATGCAAATGCGGAAGCGGCGCTAGCGATCGCGGACTAGAACGCCGCCAATTGCGCGTCCTACGCGTCGCCAAACACTGTTTGACCACGTCGGTGGGATGACGACAGTGCCGGTCCCTCCATTTTCATCATGGACCTCATGTCCACCGGCGATGGACATGTTGTGGACTCCTCTGAGGATGAGTAGGGCATGAGATGCAGCAGGGCCTTGTGTCCCAAGTGGGCCAGTCCGTCTGCCATGTTCTACTCTTTTTCACCGGAGACCGCGCCTTCAATTCACGGGTCTTGTCCTCGTCTTTCATGAAGACGGCAGATGGAGGAAGTAGTCGCCGGAAGGGAACAATAAGGACTTGGACGACGAATGCCGCCGTAGTCTAGGTTTTGGTCTGGTCGTCCCCCGCCCTAATGAAAACTATTTGAAATATAATGAATGTGCTCCGTTTTTATGAATATCATCCGGTTTACGTGAATTTTGTTGTTTAAACTTGTTTTTAAAACATATCCGGACGGATGCAGTGTTCAGTTTGCGGGTGAGATACCCTGACCGCCAATATGATCATTGTCACTTGCCGCCAATATGAGGCGATAGATGATCATTGCACGGACGCGTCACGCATCGCGGGGCAAACCTTGTCCTGGCCGCCGTCATATCGTAGGTCGTGTCACGGCAAAGCGACGACGGCCGGGGCCGACGGACTACTCTCGCCCACGACCTCCCAACCGACCGTCGGTCGAGATCACGACGCCAAATTAGCAATCAATCAGGGAGGACGTACGTACGGAGTTAGAGCTGCAGCAAGCAATTCGATGCGTTCCGAGGACGAACTCGTGTGATTAGTACCGGTAATTATTGCGCGATGAAGATACAGTTACGTGCGGTTATCTTGGACCGGCGACTTGGTTCGGATTGAGTCCAGTTTTGTAATGACAGGTTGACACTTTCAAGTCACGGCTCTCCCAAACAGTCACGGGCTGCTGATTAACACAGGCATGGCAGCATTTCGAGTCAGCTTAAGCAGCCGTCGTGGCATGGGTGGGTACTGTACATTTCAAGAAGAATGCTTTCTTGTGCAGAACCCTTAACCATCTCATCAACCGTGCTCGCCTTTGCATCTCTCCCTAATTAATCACCACAGGATAGGGTTCTTATGTTAGGCGAGAATAAATTCCCCGGCCTGGTCCCTGATTAGCACCCTTCGTCTGGCCCTGGACAACAAGTTGTGAACTCCCTAATAATGTACAAAATACTAAAGACAAACCGGCGATCGCCGGAAAATATTCGTCTCTGTTTGAGAGCAAGACACGACATGTGCTGCAGCCCGCTCGTTCCAGCTCTTCAGAGAAACGCCAACGTGCAGGCGCGTCACGTTGAGACCATCATTGCACGGAAGCTTTTGCGTTGCGTCGCGAAAGCACAAGGGACACGAGAACCTTGTCCTCACCGCCGTCATATCAAAGATCGTGTCACGGCAAAGAGAGAGGGAGCATCCTCCCAGGCCATCAGTCGAAGAGACCGCGACGGCAAAGCAATCAGGGAGGAGAGGCCGCAGTTAGAGCTGCAGCATTTCTCCAACAACCCACCCAACTCATCTGATGGTAATTACCACACGATAGCTATCTTGGACCAGCGATGGATTCAGCCCAATTCACACCACTTGGTGTAGACCAGCTCCAATTTGTACAGGACGAATTAAACATTCCAAGTCACAGCTCACAGATTACTAAAAAAAAACATCATGGCATTTCGACTGGAGCGGCCAGCTTGAGCAGCTGCTGTGCTATAGGTCACAAAAAAAAATGGTTGCTGAACCTACTCTGACAATTTTGTCACCTCATGGTACAATACAGCGTCGAGGGCCCGTGATCTGGCGGTGTTTGCAAGCCAAGCAGGGCTACTTCTTGATCTTCTTATCGTTCCGGCCCCTCTTCCGCTGCTCCCGCCTCTCCTCGGAGTAGTTCTTCTTCACCAGCATCTTGTGCATCGAGACTCTGAGGGCGGCCAGCACCGCCGCCAGCACCTCCTCCTGCTTTGAGGCGTCAAGGCTTCCCTGCAGCGCCAACAGAAGCTTCTCGCCATGTGGTACTTCGCTGTCCTCCAGGACCGCAGGGTCGGCTGATAGATCCTTCTGGAAGCGGGGGATGATTCTGACACGGGTTAGTAACTGGGAGGCGGCCTGGTTAGGCATGTTTGATGCGCCCATGACAGTCCACAGAAGATCTGCGGATGAGCTGTAGGCTAAGCTAGTGGGAATGTAGCTCTTTTCCGTTGTAATCACCTGCAAGTGGGCACGAGGCATAAGTTATCGGTAGATGATTTGTAAACTCTGCAAACAAGAGATTATTAGGTTGCGAGTCAAAAAGGAAACGGGCAATGCACACAACCAAAACACTGCTGGCCTTTGCAATAACATGATGATGTCAAGAGCTTGTTGTCACATGCAGGATGCATACACCCAGAATTACCAGTAAGCTGACCGAGGATGCAGCAAGATGGCAAGAGACATGTATTAAGCATCAAATCTTTAAATTTAACTAACTAGTAGTTACTCCCTCCGTTCCGATTACTCGTCGTGGTTTTAGTTCAAATTTGAACTAAAACCACGACGAGTAAATCGGAACGGAGGGAGTACTAATTAGCAGGCCTAGTAAAGCTACTCTAAATCATTCTTTAACCAGATTAGTTAATCAGTCTTGCTAAGTCTCAGTCGACTGAGACTTCATTAAGTCTCAGTCAATGCTATATCCGTGAGATCTCACATTAAGAATCCGTGCAAAATTTTCTTTTCAGTTTTTTCTTTTTCTCTCTTGCATGCTATGTCACTTGACTGAGACTTGGTTAAATCTCAGTCGACTGAGACCTAGCCACACCTTAGTTAATAAACTCTATTTGTTATGTCAGGACAGCAACATACAGTCTCATGGTCGGGTGCGGCTGAGGAACTAGCCAATAGCCATGTACAGCAACCAGCCCAACTGATAGATTGCTCATCCTTCAATTTGCTTGCTTTCTTCTGTTAGCCTTATTACCTAACCCTTTTAATTCAAACTTTTATACAAGATTGTTAGGCCTTAGGATACGGCCTATTCAAGGGATTCGGCTGAATATTCACTCACAAACAACACTAAAGACAAAAGAAGTGCATCCTTTCAGGCTTTCAGCTGTCCCGTCCTGGGCCTCGGTACAGTAGTTACCAAAACGAGCTCCGGTTCATCACATATTAGGTAGTGCAAATGGAATATTTATACCAGTTATTTTAATTGCAAAGGCATGCGCTAGGCTTCATAGCTAGTAAATTAAGTATGATCTAACCGGCACAGGCTAAACTGCTGCAAGACACCTATAACTAATATGAAAAGCTTTTCTGGAACCAAGGCCTAGCAAGTGGATAGCACCGACACTAAGCCTTTAATAAATCAACACAGAGCCATTGATCAGCATAAGACTAACAGCAGTAGTAATGATACGAAAAATATCATTTTAAAACAGGATTCTGCTAATGCACTTCTATTTGAATCCGTTGTGTTGAAGAACGTGAAAATTGCTTGACAAAGAGATGTACCTTCAGAAAAGACAACTTCTTCGCTACGAGATCACATGCTAAGAGCATTATGCCATTCAAACTGCAGTGTTTTAAAAGAACCCAAGTTACTGACAAACCACTTTATTAGATGTTGAATAAATGCCATCACTCAACCTTACCTTTGAATAGCTACAGCAACCAGTGAGTCATCATTTGTCAAACACAAGTCTGCAATGGCTAGATTGCTGTCTTCAGTTTCATTTGGCTGTTCTCCCACCTGTAAGTAGTTTTAAGAACTAATTAGCTACAGTATAGCTTGAAATTTTGCGAACTGGCATAAAGCTTGAAACAATATTTTCCAGCTTTTACCTTGTCTTTGACTTCATATGTATCAAGGAGGCAGCCAGTTATGTAATCCCATAACCGAACCTTAAACAGATAAAAAAGGGAACAACATCACAAGAAAGCTTTGGCTAAGTTTATTCGGACAACATGCCAGATTTCAAAATGAATATGTACACACAGATGAATCACCGCCTCCCGATAATAGAAAGCTCGATCCTCCAGAATGGCTTGTGAAGGCAATGGAAGAAACGAATCTGCATGAGTAGTCACCTCAATTATGAAATACATAAACCACTATGTTAAAACATTTAGTTGTGAAACTACAACAACTGGGATAATGATTTAAAAAAAATCATGGCTGTGTAGATATCATAGGAACTTGAACTGTAAAAAATGAAGAAAAAGATACACTGTGAACTGAACATACTCTGTATGTCCAAGGCAAAAGCTCTGTATTTCAGGAGCCCCTTTTATGGGATTATTTGGAAATGATGTGACCTGCAAAAACAATTACATGAGTAAGACAAATAACTCAAGAACTGTCCCACCAAGGCAGCTACTGTGAAGTACAGAAGTCCCATACTCGGATTTTGAAGTCCCGGTCAGCAGTGGCAATGAAGCGTCCATCCGGTGAGAATTTCTACATTATCAAATAAATTATATAAGTAAGCATGGTTATATCGACATGAACAGAAAAAATTACTGAAGTGTGACACAGTGACAATCTGACAGACTACAATAGATTTGTCAACAGGTTTACTAATTAATAGAATATAAAATGGAGGATGCACAGATAAATCACACATGGTGCATAAGGTGAAAATTTGTGCATACCATGCTAGTAATAATACTGCAGTAGTGACCATAAAGTGAGACAGGTTTGTTATAAGATGACACCTGCCCTCCACCATGTTCCCCCACAGTAACTAACCAAATGACACCAAATTTATCTGCAAATGTCACATACAGGCCATCTTTGCTAATAGCAACTGCGCTAACCCTCTTTTCAGAAGTTCTGCAGAAGTGAAAATATTGCAAAATAAATCATATGCATGCTCGACAAATTTAGTAGTGTTAACAAGAGCACAATAATAAACATATGCACTCTTCAAATACCAAGTTCATTGCAATTGTCAACTGAATACATGCAAAATAAAAGGCTACTAAGATAAGGAGAGGGTTCTCATAGAGACACACACCATATAACAGAACGACACTTTATTGACTGAATATGTGCAAAATAACAGGTCCACTATTTGGTGTCTTCATCGTGTTAGCAAGATTGAGAAAGAAAAAAGCAGCACTCACATAGTCTGGATGCAGCACCATGAGTCAGTCTTCCAGATCTTCACAAGCTTATCATCACCGGCAGATGCGAACAAGGCACCATCAGCACTAAACGAAATTGCTCTAATAGCATCCGAATGAGAACAACCACCAGAATCATCTGACAATGAAACTGCACAGCCGCCCCTGGATGCACAAAACAAATCATCATTCGCATTGCTCATCAAGCAAATTGCATTAAAAATAAAACATTACAATGAGAAGTAAGTATAAGTATTAGACAGTACAAAACTAAGCACCTGAGCTTTTACAAAATAGACAGCAGAAACGTTTTACACATCTAAAATTCAGTAGCCATTCTTCCACACATAAGACATCTGAATCAAACTACTGTCGGTACAAGATAAGCACCTAGCTCGGCTCAAGAGCGCATTACCCCCAATCTCCACCAAAATCTAGCGGTACTGTGGTCTAAACACGAACTTCACTACACACAGGACCCCAGGTTATGCAGGAAGCCCCACCGGACGCGAAGAGAGCAATCCTTACTTGAGATCGAACACGCGGAGCTCGGGCCCGACGGCGACGGCGACGGAGTTGCCGAGCGGGTGGGCGGCGACGACCGCCGGCGCGAACTCCCCGCCGCCGCTCACCTCCGCCTCCTCGACCGCGGCGTCCTCCATGGCGTCAAGCAGCGGCGAGCGTGGATTTGCTGTCGGGTTCGAATCGAGCGCGAGGCGCGGGAGGCGGGGGAGGGAGCTCGGGAGTGGGGAAATTGCTAGGGTTTATGGCTGGCTCTTCGTGGGACCCGGTGGCCAGTGTCACGTAGGAGTTCTATTTTTCTTTTCTGAGGGAAACGTTAGAGAGTGTGTGGATTGAAGATGTTGAAACCTCGGGACATGGATGGAGCCCAAAGCCCATAGTTTACTGGGCCTCACTAAAGACAGGCGAGGCCCAATGGAGAATCTTGGGCATGCTTGGTTTAGGGCTAAGAGTTGGCTAGTTTTGACAAATCATTTGTTTTTTACAAGGAGACAAATCAATATTTAGCGAAACTAAAACTTTGCCAACATTTGGAAATTTATCTTGATGGCATAAAAACATTGGAAGCCAGCCAAGGCCTCAAACAAGGCAGCCACCAAACACGCATGGTGTTCATACCACTCGAGCAGTATGGGCACGGCATTTGTTTTCATTTAAGTTTTCTTTCTTTATCATTTAATATTTGTTATCTTGATTTTTTTTATATTTGTGTTAATTTCCTTTGTGATTTTTTTAATTTTTTCTCGATTTGTTCTTTTTTCTTTTACTATATATGATTAGTTTGATTAAAGTTGACTATTTTTATTTCTTGAAACCCCCTTTTACTATTTTTTGCCTTTCCTATCCTTCAGATACATGAAAGTTATTTTTAGATTAACAAACAATTGTTTCAAAATTCATGAATATTTTGAGTAAATAAACCATTGATCTCAAATAAATTGATGTTTTTAGAATACGCTACATTTTTTGGGTGGTCATGGATTATTTTTGGAAAAAATGTACAATGTAAACACATATTACAAGAAAGTTAGGTTTATATGGTACCAAATGGTTTTGTCATTTTACTAAAATTATTTCTAAAAGTAGGCTAAACATGTTTGACTTCTTTGAGCACACACACATTTTTTCGCAGTTGGTGAAACATATTTGAGAAAAAACCTATTATCTCTATTCCTAATGTCTGAGTTGATAAGATTACGTCCACGGTTTATTTTCGTCTGGTTATATTTCATCTGATTTATTTTCGTTCGGTTTATTTTCGTTTCACATCCCACCACCATATCTCCCCATGTTGATTTTTTTACCCTCACAATACAAACTTTCCTAACCTTTCTAAAGTTTCCTAACTAGACACGTTATAAACGGACATGAACTGATAGCACGTTACCAATCAATAAAATTTAGTTTCATGACAATCAATTCCAAATCCTAATTTTCCTAATGCATTGATCTTTGCCTTTTATAAGTGGTTGTTTGGATAAGAAGGGTTAGCCACAGGTAAATTCTACTCCTAAAAGGGGAGTCTCGCCCGTGATGGTACGTACCGTTGTCGTTTGTCTCGTCTCGCTTCGCTACCCATCGATCGATAGTTACCGCCGACTAGTCAACTGATTTTTTCCATCCCACGATAAAAAACGGGTGAAGAAATAAACTAGCGATCCCTACCTAGCCCTCGCACATCTCCCTCCACCCCACAAACCGCACCCCACCCCGCCTCCTCTTCCATCTCGATCCAATCTTTCTCTCCTCTCACCATGCCGCCGCCACCCAGTACAAGAACGCGCTTTGCTTCCTCAAGACCGACATCGGCCGCTCCACTCGCTGCCTGCTACCCTCGTCATTGCGACGTATCCCTCGCCGCCCGCACGAAACACCGAGCAGCCACTACGGTACCCATGCGCCTCGGCCATGTCAACCTCGACATCTATGGCAAGGTGTGAGGGAGTCCTGGACTAAGGGGTCCTCGGACGTCCGGCCTGTTAGCCATGGGCCGGACTGATGGGTTGTGAAGATGCGAAGACCGAAGACTGCACCCGTGTCCGGATGAGACTCTCCTTGGCGTGGAAGGCAAGCTTGGCGACCGAATATATAGATTCCTTTCCTTTGTAATCAAGCTTGTGTAACCCCAGATCCTCCCGGTGCCTATATAAACCGGAGGACTTAGTCCGGAAAGGAGACAGACTCATTACCATAGTCACACAGGCTAGACTTCTAGGGTTTAGCCATTACGATCTCATGGTAGATCAACTCTTGTAATACTCATATTCATCAAGATCAATCAAGCAGGAAGTAGGGTATTACCTCCATAGAGAGGGCCCAAACCTGGGTAAAACATCGTGTCCCCTGTCTCCTGTTACCATCGACCTTAGACGCACAGTTCGGGACCGCCTACCCGAGATCCGCCGGTTTTGACACCGTTGGTGCTTCCATTGAGAGTTCCACTGTGTCGTCGACGAAAAGTTCGATGGCCCCTTCAATCGTCAACGATGACGCTGTCCAAGGAGAAACCTTCCTCCCCGGACAGATCTTCGTGTTCGGCGGCTTCGCATTGCGGGCCAACTCATTTGCCCACCTGGAGCAGATCGATAGCTACGCCCCTGGCCATCAGGTCAGATTTGGGAGCTTGAATTACGTTGCGGACATCCGTGAAGATTTGATCTTCGCCGGATTCGAGACCGCGGGAACCGCTCCTGGTCACCTTGACGAACATGACCTAAATCTGTCGTCAGACTGCATCCAGGAGATAGCTCATGTGACCACTCTGGCCTTAGATCCAGAGCACACTGCGGCATCCATGGATCGGAGGCTCGGCCCCACCACGGAGGCCAACAGACTTGCCGGCGTTGGAGGTGCACACGGACTTAACCTCACACAATATCTGTGTCACTGAAATCCCGGACTCGTCTCTGGTTATATGTTCCGAACCGTGTGAGCCCGCGGACGCCGGACTCGATCGTTCATCCATTTTCGAATTCAGCGCCGCAGACATCTTCCAGCACTCGCCTTTGGGCGATGTGCTAAACTCATTAAAGAGTCTGTCCTTGGCGGGGGACTCACAGCCGAGCTATGTCCGGTTCGAACTAGGGGTTGACGATTGAGAATTTTACTTCCCACCCGCCACCCACTTCACAGCCACTGTCGAGGACTTAACCGACATGCTTGATTACGGCTCCAAAGATATCGACGGCATGGACGACGATGCCGACGAGGAGCAAGGCCAAGACCCGCCATTCACTGGACGTTGGACGACCACTTCCTCATATGACGTATACATGGTAGATACGCCCAAAAATAATAGCGGCGATGACAAGGAAAAACCAGAGAAGGAGGGCCCAAAAATAATAGCGGCCATTCACTGGACGTTGGACAACCAAAGCGCCGACGTCAACGATGCCGCTCTAAATCACGCCGCAGCAGAGACAACAATACCGGCACAGGAAATGACAATACTCCGGATGGTGCCGAAGACACAGAGGAGCCCGAGGAACAAACTGCCGAACAAGACCATCGGGAAGAGGGGCAATTCCGCCCTGACGAACAGGCCACGGAAGAAGACTTGGAGGACGGTAGTTATCATCCGCTCCCCGAGGAGGAGGTGAGCCTCGGCAATGAAGATTTCATCGTGCCCGATGAACCTCTCGAGCAGGAGCCCTTTAAGCTTCAGCTAATAGTTACTGCGAGGAGCCTGAAAAAGAAGCACCAACAGCTTCAAGCTGATCAAGACCTGCTCAATGACAGATGGACCGATGTCCTGGCAGCCGAAGAATACGGCCTTAAACGATCAGCCAAAAGTTACCCGAAGCGCAAACTGCTACCTCAGTTCAATGATGAGGCACCAGAGCCCGCACCAGCATCACGCAATGCGGTCGATCGGCCACCACGCGCCCGGGATAAAACGGCAACCCGAGCCGAAAATCGAATAGTCCCACCTCGCCGTAAAAGGCAGGGATAAGACAACTCGGGGCTATACATTTGACCTTCGTCCAGACCATGACAATAGAGCAGGGCATACAAGATCGATCTACGGATCGCAAGGACGTGCCTTGACACGCGATGATGGCTACCTATACGGACGTGACAAACCTAGTCTCGCTCGAGCCGATAACCACAGACGGACTCCATCGGAGCTACGTCGCGATGCGGCTCGATATAGAGGCGCCGCACACCCTCTTTGCTTCACTGATGAAGTAATGGACCATGAATTCCCCGAAGGGTTCAAACCCGTCAATATTGAATCATACGACAGAACAACCGATCCCGCGGTATGGATCGAGGATTTCTTTCTCCACATTCACATGGCCCGCGGAGATGACCTCCATGCTATCAAATACCTCCCACTAAAACTCAAAGGGTCAGCTCGGCACTGGTTAAATAGCCTACCTGAAAATTCCATTGGCAGCTGGGAGGACTTGGAAGAAGCCTTTCTCGACAACTTCCAAGGTACATATGTCCGGCCGCCGATGAATTAAGCCACATATATAGTTCAACAGCACGGGGAGTCAGCCAAGAAATTCTGGACTAGGTTCCTAACTAAAAAGAACCAGATCGTCGACTGTCCGGATGCAGAAGCCCCAGCGGCCTTTAAACATAGCATCTGCGACGAATGGCTCGCCCGCCACCTCGGCCAAGA
Source organism: Aegilops bicornis (assembly GCA_021605145.1). NCBI lineage: Eukaryota > Viridiplantae > Streptophyta > Magnoliopsida > Poales > Poaceae > Aegilops > Aegilops bicornis. The sequence continues at coordinate 659,472,882 of CM038673.1, forward strand.
AAAGCCGAAATCTATGGCCGCCCTCACGGCCCTCATGACCCGCTTTTGTGCGGGTGAGGACAGCTGGCTGGCTCGTAGTAAAAGTACGGCCAACAAGGCAGGCCCCTTCGAGGCCAAAAATAGCAACAACAAGCTCCGACGCAGCAGGCACAAACGCCGAAGCAATGGCGATAACACCGATGAAACTGTTGTAAGCGTCGGATTCAGCGGCTCCAAGTCCGGTCAGCGGAAAAAATCCGTATCAAAGAAGCAATCAGGGACCATCTAGCATGGACCGCATACTTGACCGTCTGTGCCAAATCCATGGCACCCCGCACAAACCAGCCAATCATACTAACAGAGATTGCTGGGTTTTTAAGCAAGCCGACAAGTTAAACACCGAGAATAAGGAAAAGGGATCGCAGAGCGAGGACGATGACGAGGAGACCCTGCAGCCAACCACAGGGGGACAGAAGAAGTTTCCCCCTCAAGTCAAAACGGTGAACATGATATATGCTACACACATCCTCAAGAGGGAGCGCAAGCGCGCACTAAGGAGCGTCTATGCGATAGAGCCAGTCGCCCCAAAATTCAATCCATGGTCATCGTACCCGATCACTTTTGACCGTCGAGATCATCCGACCAGTATCTGGCACGACGGACCAGCCACACTAGTCCTAGACCCAATCATCGACGGATTCCACCTAATGCGAGTCCTCATGGACGGTGGCAACAACCTCAATCTGCTCTATCAGGACACAATACACAAAATGGGCATTAACCCATCACGGATCAAACCCACAAGAACTACCTTTAAAGGAGTCATACCAGGCGTAGAGGCCCGCTGTAGAGGCTCAATCACACTAGAGGTCGTCTTAGGATCTCCGGATAATTTCCAAAGCGAGGAGTTAATCTTCGATATCGTCCCCTTTCGCAGCGGCTATCACACACTGCTCGGACGAACCGCATTTTCTCGATTCAATGCGGTACCTCACTATGCTTATCTCAAGCTCAAGATGCCCGGACCATGTGGCATCATAACAATCAATGGAAATACGGAACGCTCCCTCCGTACCGAGGAGCACACAACGGCCTTAGCAGCAGAAATACAGCGCGGTCTTTTCTAGCAGAACCTTAGTTCAGCGGCCAAGCCCCCGGACACCATTAAAAGAGTCCGGACTATTCCGTAGCAAGACAGCCCGGCTCGTCAAGAGCTTAATTAGCAATTTGGCCTCCGTCCAAGTCCCGATCAAACATCGGCATTTGTACCATGCGTACATAACTACGCACTCAAAATCCCATGGGTATTGACGGAGGCATAGCTAGCTCGCGATCCACAGTGCGGCTCGACCGACCCTAGGATTCGCACACCTTCACTTTTCCTTTTCATTTCGGGTTTTTCTCTTTTTGAGGTTTCTTCGGACAACCCGTTTGTCGGACACACCAAGGAGGCAAGAGCTTTGGCGTACAAGGGAATCCCCGGGTGGTCTCTGCTAACGATTGTTATACCTGTTTTACATACCCGCACGCTGCTCGCTCTTTGTCATGGCATGTTAAATAGCCTTACTTGCTTATCACATTACTCGTACAAGTACGCCTCGACGTATTAATCACATTACAATGGTAAATAAATGGTAGCGTCAGCTTATTACTTAATTTTACCTTTTTTCTTACCTTTGTATTTACTACTCATTGCATACGTACATTTTGGTACATTTTACTTCACCAGGGGCTTTCGCGCCCCGCAGTACGACAATAAAGTCCGAACACCTTTTTCAGTGCAGTTCGGCACCCTGAACTTATAACATTATATGCATCGGCTCCGAATCATGTCTTTGGTCAATAGTTGGGTTGCCCGGCTCCTGTGCTTACTACCTTACGTTCCGCTATATCGTCTAGGGTAGTAAAGGGAGAACTACTGCGATTGTGTCCCGGTTCTTCCGGACGAGCGCCTCAGTAGAGAAAGCCAAAAACTGACTGTCATGATGCAGCATGAGCCGGTCAGCTGTTCGAGAGGTTTCAAATCCTTAGAGATTTTTTTCCGCTTTATGCGAGGAATCGGTTTCTTATCCGATCAGGCGCGTGTAATGCCCCAAGTTCGGCCTTCCGAATACAAGGGGCTTCGCCAAAATTCTCATTATCAAACTCCTATGCCTAAGTGAGGGCGACAAAGGCCGTATAGTCTGATTGCCTTGTTCGTTGCGCTAAATGCCTCCTTTAAGGACCAGAATATGGAGTAAAGAGTGTTTAGATTTATCCCGAACACCCCCTTACTATCTACGTAAAGGTAGAAGCCGACGGTAGCCAACCCTCAGATTTCATAAACGGCCGCACAGGAGGTAAAATTTTACAATCACAAGCATTATATTACATAACATCATTGTTCCATATTATAGGATAGGATAATACGAATGTTTTTATGGGAATATAACATCCTTCGTACATTGCTCCGCCACAAGGCGGGATCCCTCCAGGACACCATCAAAATATAACTCGGGTCGGCGGTGCTCCTTGCCCTCAGGCGGCCCCTCGGTCATTGGCTTCTTGGCATCCATCTTCGCCCAGTGCGTCTTGACGCGGGCAAAGGCCATCCGTGCACCTTCGATACAGACCGACCGCTTTATAACCTCAAGCTGTGGGCAGACATCAACAAGCCGCTTCACAAGACCGAAGTAGCTGCTGGGTATCGGCGCGGCATGCCATAGTCAGACTATCAGCTCCTTCATGGCTAGCTCGGCCGCCTTGTGCAGCTCGACCAGCTATTTCAGCTGGTCGCTGAAGGACACCAGATGGTCTGGTCCAAGATATTGAGACCAAAACAGCTTCTCCGTAGAACTCCCTTCCTCGGCTCGATAGAACTCGGCAGCATCTGATACGCTGCGCGGCAAATCCGTAAACGCCCCTGGAGAGCTCCAAATTCGGGTAAGTAAAAGGAATGCTTCCTTCACAGATTTGTTTTGCATAATGAAAGCCTTACCCGCCGCTATCTTCTTGGCCGCTTGGATTTCCTGAAGGGCGCTCTGGGCCTCGGCTCGAGCCTCTTGTGCGCTCTGGAGGGTGTTCGCAAGTTCGGATGCTTGCATCTTAGAATCACGCTCCAAGGACTCGTACTTCCTGATGGCGTCCTGGAGCTCTTGCTGGACCTCGCCGACCCGGGCCTCGTGCTTCTCGAGCGCTGCACGCTCCTTGGCCGCTTTGTCCTCGGCCTCTCCTAACGCCTTCTTGAGGGCCGTTACCTCGGTCATGGCCCCTAGCAAAGTTCATGATGCTTTAGTCAGTACGAAACATTCACCCTTCCTAAAATATACGTGCAGGTTACTGCATACCTTGGCTGTCCTTCAGCTGCTTCTTTACGAGGCCGAGCTCTTCGTTGGCCCGCTCTAGGCTCTGCTTCAGGCCGGAGACCTCCGCGGTATGAGCGGCAGCAGCCAGCAGTGACGCCTGCTTATTCACATAGAAATCTTATGTTAGACTCCTGCAAAAATTGTGTTGATCCTTTGTTCGGTCTTTTCTTTTCGAACACCGAACAGAGCATCAGGGGCTACTGTCCACACTGTGATATTCTTTCTACAATTATTACCTCAAAACCTGTTAAAAGGCTAGCGCAGGCCTTGGTCATTCCGCTCTTGGCGGACTGAACCTTTTCGATCACCATACCCATAAGGACACGGTGCTCATCCACAATGGAGGTGCCTCGCAGCGCTTCCAGCAGATTATCAGGTGCCTCTGGTTGGACAGAGGTCGCCGGTGGAACAGGCACACCTCCTCCTTTCGGGGAAGGCCGTTCGCTGGACTCCAGATCCGTGTAGGTCTCCAGAATGGTATCCGGCTGAGGGCCGAATGGAACTTGGCCCCCATCACCAGTCCCCATGGGGGCTTTTCCCCCCATGTGTCCGGCAGCCGAGGAGTCATCCTGGGGCGCCACCCTGATGATTTCCGGAATCTCCCCCCGATCTGGGAAGGTCCTCTGGGACACCGCCTCATCATCACCCTTGGGCGAGACAGAGTGAGCAGGCGGCGGAGACATGCTAGCCATCTCCTTTGAGTCTAGTGAACCCTTTGTCGAGGATCGCGGGGAGCCGTCGAGGGCCGGACTGAAATGGCATGATTTAAACATATTAATATTATAAACTGGAAAGGATAGGGTTTTTGGTACTTACGAGGCGGCCCGAGGCTTGGTCCGAGGCATTCGCTCCGGACTGCTATCGACATCCCATGTGGAGTTATCCACAAGGGAGCCCTTCCCCCTCTTGGGCGCCTTCGCCTCCAGATTCGTGGAGGCCCCCCTTTTCTTCCTACCCCTCTCAGGGGGGAGCCGCTTTCTTCCTCCTCCTCGCCGTCGTCTTCGGCGGCCGAAGAGTCAGTCTCATCTTCAAACGACATGTCCGAAGTACCCTTTCGGGGAAGGCCTCCTGGTCCCTTTGGCCGCCTTCTTGGCCTTCTTCTCCGGCACATCACAAGGCACCGGAAATAGCATCTTCGTTAGAAGCGGGGTCTCCTCATCTTATGGTAGCGGAGCTGGACAATTAATCCGCCCCGCTATGTTGGTCCAGGCCTAAAAGGAAATTGATAGGAAGGCTTAGACTCCTTCCTCAAAATATGCCAGTAAAAGCTATGCCTTGAAAACATGGAAAATCTTACCGAATTAGCCTGGCGCTTTAAGCTAAGCCCACGATCCTCGGTCTTAAGCGGCGGGGTCTCGCCGGCCTTGAAGAGCACTTTCCAGATGTCTTCGTGCGTCGTGCCGAAGAGCTCTAGCAGCGTCTGGTGCTTAGTCGGACCAAAGTCCCACAAATAGCAGGTCCGGTGTTGGCACGGAAGGATCTGGTGGACGAGCATAACCTGGATCACATTGACGAGCTTGATCTTCTTGGTTATCATGTTCTGGACGCACGTCTGGAGCCCATCAGCTTGTTCGAAGATCCCCATGTCAGGCCCTTCTCTTGCCAAGAGGTAAGCCGCATCGGAACTCCGGATCGGAATTCGGGGGCCGCCACCCAGTTGGTATCGCGCAGCTCGGTGATATAGAACCACCCCGATTGCCATCCCTTCACTGTCTCCACGAAGGAGCCTTCGAGCCAAGTGATATTGGGCATCCTGCCCACCATGGCACCTCCGCACTCTGCTTGTTGGCCGCTCACCACCTTCGGCTTCATGCTGAAGGTCTTCAGCCATAGGCCGAAGTGAGGCGGGATGCGAAGAAAGGCCTCGCACACGACTATAAATGCTGAGATGTTGAGGATGAAGTTGGGAGCTAGATCATGGAAGTACAGCCCGTAGTAAAACATCAGTCCGCGGACAAATGGGTGGAGAGGGAATCCCAGCCCGCGGATGAAATGCGCGAGGAACACCACCCTTTCATGAGGCTCGGGGGTAGGGATGACCTGTCCCTTGGCCGGGAATCGGTGGACGATCTCCTTGGCCAGGTATTCGGCCTCTCAGAGCTCCTTGATATCTCTCTTCTTAACGGAGGAGGCCATCCACTTTCCCCCAGCTCCGGATCCGAACATGGTTGGAGTGCTTTCTCGGGCGGGGAAAGCTAGAGCTTGGGCGCTAGGGCTCAAGAATGGATGGGCAGAGGAAGGAGAAGGCATGGGTGAATGAGGAGGAATCCTTATCCCCTTATAAACGCCACGAATGTCAAACGCCCCCCCACTCGCCCTAAAATTCGCCTATTCCCAAGGGTTGTGTAAATGGCACGGTTGGGTTACCCACGCCCGTATTGATGAGAATCCTGCAATAAAGGGACACGATCTCTGCTTTGACAAGACGTGCCAATGACAACCGCGTCTCGGAATGTGGAGCGGCAGACGAAAAACGGTTCGAAATTACAGCCGGACAGATATGATGTCATGTTGCCAAAATTTGTCAGCGGATTGGACTCGTGTAAAATTATATTCTCTCCGCGGTTGTGTGTGGTGTGTGTGTTACAGGTCCCGACACGTCGATACGTCTGAAGATTATCATGGAGTTCGGAAAGGGGAACCCGCCTTGCAATGCCGAAGACAAATCTGCGCGCCGGACTCCTCATAATTGAAGCCAGGTTCATGGGCTACTGAGGGAGTCCTAGACTAATGGGTCCTTGGACGTCCGACCTGTTAGCCATGGGCCGGACTGATGGGCTCACTACTAGGGAAAAGCCTATACACAGAATCTTACCAGCATCGCTCCTCAAAATACAACGCTACTGATATTTAGCAGCAGCGCGTGATAGCAAACGCTCTTTGAAAGGAAAATAGCGAGCGGCGTCCACGCCAAACCGCGCCATCGCTCTAATTGCCATGACCTTGCAACTTGACTAGTTATAGCGATGGCGCCCTATCTTGAACAGCCATCGCTATAGAAGTTAGCAGCAACACGCTTCTAAGAAAATCGCCACTGCTACGATCAGCCCACAAGTTTAGTCCCACCTCGCTCCATGAATGTGGTGTTTACCACCTTAAATATGTTACTACGAAACTATCGCAACCAGTTGGTCTTCACTTGAACTCTATGTGTAGAATTTGTGGCAATATGAGTCCTCTCCAGTTCCTACCAGAGTGGACTCATATTGACAATTCAGATTGTACACAAAAAGATCATTGATGGCCAATGTATTTTTTTGATGCGTGCTTACACTTAGCAGTAGCGTTTTTCTGTAAAATGCGCTATAGCTACTTTAGCTATAGTGCGGTTCCTAAAGTGCGCTACTGCTAGTTCGACTTAACCCCGCTCAAAATTTCACTAAATCCTCCTCCCCCTGTTCCCCTACTCCTCTATCGCCTACGCCCGAGCCCGAGCCTGCCCTCACTGCCGCCGCCCGAGGCCGCCCTCAACCTCACCGCTGCCGCCCGCCGCCGCTCTCGACCTCACCGTCGCCGCCGCCTTCCCCACCCCCTCCGTTCTCGACCTCACTGCGCCGCTCTCGACCTCACCATCGTCCGCCGCCGCCGCCGTCCTCCATCCGCCACTGAGGTACTCCCTCCTTCCGTGCCTCCTCCTCCCACCGTGCCCTCCTCCCTCCTCCTCCCACTGTGCCCTCCTCCGTCCGCCTGCGGCCGCCCCCTCATCCCTCCTGAACCGGCAGCCCTCCTCCCACCGCCTCCCTCCTCCTCCTCGGCCGCCCGCTCCCCTCCTCTCTCCTCCGTCCCTCCCTTGTCTCTGTTCTTGCAAATCGTAGGTGTTTTGAATAAAATAGAAGTAAGAAAATTTAGGGTAGAACCAGGGTAGTAGAATTTTTAGCAAGTGTTTAATAGAAAATAGTTTATTTAGTAAGTGATTAATATAACTAGTTTATTTATATTAGGTACTTAATAGAACTAGTTTATTTGGTAAGTGCTTAATAGAACTAGTTTATTTATAGTAAGTGCTTAATAGCACTAGTTTATTTAGTAAGTAGTTAATAAAACTAGTTTATTTAGTGTTAGGATTATATATAAGATATTTTCAATTTTTTTTTCATATTTTGAACAATTGAAATGCAATGACCATCGCTAAATGGCCTATGTTTTGCCGGAGTGTTGATTAATTTCCGTTCCTGCAAATTACTAGTAGTGATTTTTAGTAGTAGTAGATGTTAATTACTAGTAGTGATGGTACTAGTTAACTAGGGCAGTATGATTAATAGTAGTTGTAGTTGAACTAGTTTAGTAAGTAAATTAATAAACTAGTTGAACTAGTTGAACTAGTTGAATTAATAGAACTAATGTATTTTTAGTAAGATAATTAATATAACTAGTTGAACTACTTTATTTTCAGAAATAACTAGTTTTTTAGTAAGATAATTAATATAACTAGTTGAACCACATATTCTATTTATAGTAAGTTTATATTTAGTAAGAACTAGTTGAATTAATAAAACTAGTTGAACATGTCATATTTGTTGTTATTTTTTAGTTTAAGCAATTATTCGAGATGTATTAGTGATAACTTATACGGTTTTTGCTTTTGCGTAAATCAAGGAGCCCTCCATCATCCCCGCCGTCGTCCCGTCACCGACCCCTCCGACATCGAGGTGAGACCAGCCAAATATCCATGTATATCTTTTGTTGCTCAAATAGGATATGTGGTTGCCCAAGTGGCCGTTCATGTTTAGTTTACACCTCTGAGTGGCCTATGTTTTGCTTAGGAGTGTTGATTAATTTCTGTTCCGCAAATTTCAGGCGCCGATATGTCCTTTTTTAGCAAAGGTCATGCCGGATTTTTCCGTGAATTCTGGCATGACTTGTGCTAGAATATGTAGGAAATATCGAGTGGCCTGGATTTTGTCGAAAAATAATGATCTAATTTAGGTTTTTTTTAGTACATATATTTAATTTTATAAGTTTAATCTTTGAATTATGAACGTAGGAAATGTCGTACTCGGACGACAACAACCTCCCGGGGGAGTGCAGCTGGTGCCACGACGATCGAGGTATGTCTGACGAGTTCGTTGAGTCGACGAAGATCGGCGCTTCAGCATTAAGCTCGAGGAGACCTTCGATGTTGAAACGGTACGCAACAACGAAAAGAGTTTTTTTTTGTAATTAAGCATGACTTCAACTATTTCAACGTCTAATTTTCATCTTTGACAATTCGACTAGTTTATCCCATGCCATGCAAGACGCTATGTCTTGGAGAGGATGGGTTTTGAAGACCATGAAAATTTTGAAACAAAGAAAATACACCTAAGGACCCATCATGATATGGATTTTGAAGTAATCTGTACAATGCTCAGAGCGTAACCCATTTTGGTTGCCAAAATTGGGAAGCACTTTGCAAAATGTATGGTTTTTATGAGGGTATGATTGTCACCATGGATCTTGGTGATCCTGACATCGAGCAAGATAATATGGACATTTGGGTCCTTATTGATACACTTCCGATTCTACCGCAATGTGAGTTTCTCAAACATAGTTATTAACTAATTTATATTGTTTATTTGAAAATAGTTGACAACTTATTTCCATTGACAGCTTATTTTGAATCTTCAAAGAATGTGCAGAAGATGGTAGACAAAACCCACTACAGTGGTGGCTCCAAATTAACTTATAAGGAGAAAAATCATCTGATCGCATTTTGTACTTTCTTTGGGAATTACAATACCTATTATCAAACTCCTCCAAATTATGGTGAATACGTGCCACTAGTGCATGTGTTGAACCACGATAACTTCTATGGAGATACCCTGGTAAGATTTTTTTACTATTACGACATCCGTGCATCTTTTGCATACTTCCAAAACTAGTACATCATTGCTAACTATGAAGTTATTACTATGTTTTTCAACAGAAAATCCCGATGGATTGTGTGCCTCATTTGTTGTATTACAATGGTCGCCTTGAAGTTCTGAACATACAACCAGGTCATCCTACGGATCTCACCTGTGCATATTGGATTTCTAAAACCGGTGAACACATGCTAATCAAAGAATGGAAAAAATGTTTGGACATTCGCAAGGAGGTTCTTGGAAGTAACATTGCTTAAAGGCAAGAATTGGAGACATGATCATCTCCATTCTCCATAATGGAGAGTCGGGGCTATCTTGTTTTTGCTATTTTACCTTAGAGAATATAGTAGGTCATAAGAGAATGTAGTAGGTCCTAAGAGGTACAATATGTTTATTATGTGATACAATGTGTTAGAGTTGATGATGAGGAGTACTTGTGATTACGACTAGTGACCAATTTGCTATGTGATGTCTCATTGATGAAAACGTTGATCTTGAGGAGGTGTTATATGACAATGATGTATTATGATGATAAGTTGTTAATGATATGATAATGATGATGATATTTATTATATCATTGGGTGAAAGAACCGCAGATTAGTTTCAAGTGGATGTCCATCCACTTGAAACTAGTCCACGGTTGTTTCACCTACTCATTATGATGTAAAAATAGTCTCTAAATTCCTGTTGTATGAAAACTTGTGTAAAGGTGTATGAAATACAACATGAAATAAAAAATAAATAAAATAATAAATAATAGTAGTAGCGCGGGCAAGGAGGAGCGCTACTACTAATTACCAGCTTTCGGGAGAAGTGCTACTACTAGATCATTTTAGCGATGGCGGGTCCAGCGCTCTCGCTAAGCTTTAGTATGGCGCCTTATCAGTAGCGCTCCTGGCCGCGCTACTGATAGGCCTAAAACCCGCGCTGCTGCTAGGCTTTTCCCTAGTAGTGGCTGTGAAGATGCGAAGACCGAAGGCTGCACCCATGTCCGGATGAGACTATCCTTGGCGTGGAAGGCAAGCTTGGCGACCGAATATATAGGCCCAATTCTTTTGGCCGATTCTCCCATAATCTTGAGAATCGACCCTCCACCCAGCTTCTCCCAGAATCTTGAACCCATATTTTTTTTACAATCCTAGCTAGTTAGGATGTGAATAGTTAGGATTGTAAAAAATATATAGATACAAGATTCTGGGAGAAGCTGGGTAGAGGGTCAATTCTCAAGATTCTGGGAGAATCGCCCAAAAGAACTGGGCCATAGATTCCTTTCCTTTGTAACCGAGCTTGTGTAACCCTAGATCCTCCCGGTGCCTATATAAACCGGAGGACTTAGTCCGGAAAGGAGAGAGACTCATTACCATAGTCATACAGGCTAGACTTCTAGGGTTTAGCCATTACGATCTCGTGGTAGATCAACTCTTGTAATACTCATATCCATCAAGATCAATCAAGCAGGAAGTAGGGTATTACCTCCATAGAGAGGGACCGAACCTGGGTAAAACATCATGTCCCCTGTCTCTTGTTACCATCGACCTTAGATGCACAGTTCGGGACCCCCTACCCGAGATCCGCCGGTTTTGACACCGACAAGGTGGCCCACGGCTAGAGGAGGTCAGACTAAGCGACTGGGATATGGTGGCCGGCCGGCGAGGCATCAAGGAGGATGCCCTGGCATCAGGATTGCAGGCGAGGTCAAGTGGCGGCACGACGAGCTACTGGATCGGGCGTCAGGGTGCAGGCCTGGCCGGAGGAGGTCGGACCAGAGCTGGGGGCTGTGGAGGGCGGCCGGTGCTCGGCGGCCCAGGCCTGGCTGTAGGACCTTGAGAAGAGGTGTCTAGAGGGGGGTGATTAGACACTAAGTACCAAAGTTGTAGTTTTTAAGTTTCTTTAAAGTTTGAGTGGAGTTTAGGCACAAGTTTAACATTCACAACAAATAGCAAGCAAGCATGCAAAGAGTATATGAGCAGCGGAAAATAAAGCATGCCACTTGCAAGAATTTAAAGGGAAGGGATTGGAGGATTCAAACGTAATTTGGAGACACAGATGTTTTTGGCGTGGTTCCGATAGGTGGTGCTATCGTACATCCACGTTGATGGAGACTTCAACCCACGAAGGGTAACGGTTGCGCGAGTCCGTGGAGGGCTCCACCCACGAAGGGTCCATGAAGAAGCAACCTTGTCTATCCCACCATGGCCGTCGCCCACGAAGGACTTGCCTCACTAGCGGTAGATCTTCACGAAGTAGGCGATCTCCTTGCCCTTACAAACTCGTTGGTTCAACTCCACAATCTTGTCGGAGGCTCCCAAGTGACACCTAGCCAATCTAGGAGACACCACTCTCCAAGAAGTAACAAATGGTGCATTGATGATGAACTCCTTGCTCTTGTGCTTCAAATGATAGTATCCCCAACACTCAACTCTCTCTCATAGGATTTGGATCTGGTGGAAAGAGGGTTTGAGTGGAAAGCAACTTGGGGAAGGCTAGAGATCAAGATTCATATGGTAGGAATGGAATATCTTGGCCTCAACACATGAGTAGGTAGTTCTCTCTCGAAATAGGATCTTTGGAAGTGTAGGTTCGGTCGATGGCTCTATCCACGAATGAAGAGGAGGTGGAGGTATATATAGCCTCCACACAAAATCTAACCATTACACACAATCTACCAAACTCGGTGGGACCGAATCGTTAAACTTCGGTCGACCGATTTAGCAAATAATGTGACCATTAGGGTTTTCGGTGGGACGGAATGCAACTCGGTGGGACCGATTCGGTTAGGGTTAGGGCATAACGTAATCTCGGTAAGACCGATTACACAAACTTCGGTGGGATCGATTTTGGTAATAAGCTTTCCGGAGAGTTGGTCGAGCAAACTCGGTTTGACCGATTATCAAACTTCGGTGGGACCGATTTTGATAATAAGTTAACCAGAGAGTTTGCATTGTAATCTCGGTAGTACCGATTGCTCAAACTCGGTGAGACCGATTTTGATAATGGACATACACAGGGAGATTACAATCCCATCTCGGTGAGACCGAGATCCCTATCAGTGAGATCGATTTGCTTAGGGTTTGTGGCAATGGCTATGACTTTTGGAATCGGTGGCGCCGGATAGAAAGAATTGGTGCGACCGATTTTGGCTTTAGGTTTAGGTCATTTGTGGATGTGGGAAAGTAGTTGAGGGTATTTGAAGCATATCACTAAGCACTTCGAAGCAAGAGGCTCATTACGCAACACCTCATTCCTCCTTGATAGTATTGGCTTTTCCTATAGACTCAATGTGATCTTGGATCACTAAATGTAAAATGAAGTGTCTTGAGCTTGAAGCTTGAGCCAATCCTTTGTCCTTAGCATCTTGAAGGAGTTCTCACATCCTTTAATCCATGCCACTCCATTGTTGAACTTATCTGAAACATACTAGATAAAAGTGTTAGTCCAACAAGAGATATGTTGTCATTAATTACCAAAACCACCTAGGGAGCACTTGTGCTTTCAATCTCCCCCTTTTGGTAATTGATGGCAACATACATCAAAGCTTTAGATAAAGATATAAAGAATAGCAAGTAAAGCTTTGGAAAGACATGTAACAAGCATAGGCTCCCCCTACATGTATGCAATCATGTGAATATGAAATATAGAAGCATGTGATAGCATAACCATGATAGAGCAGGAAATGTGTTACATGTATCTTGGCTATACGCATCAGAGCAGAAAGTATTAAAGAGAATACCTTCATGCCCATGAGTCCTTCTTGCAAAAAGTATGTACATCAGCAAGAATTCCTCATACACATGATTGTGATGCATATACTTACCTTGTGGTCTTGAGTTGGCTTAGGATGGAATGAACCTGTGAAAACAACGTTAGATAACACAGATGCATCTACTAGCCAGAGCAAACAGAGGAAACCACAAGAATACCAAGACTGAGATGACATGTAGAGAGTGAGTACTGAGTACTACATTGGATTAGACATGTCCCCAAGAGTAAAGATATGCAATGAATTTAAATGATCTCTTTCCCTTAGATGTCTTGCTCCCCCTGAATCTAACATGGGATACTGGGAGAAGATAGGGAACAGAAAATCAGAGCTGAAGGAAAACAGAGCTGAAAGATATGACTGATGATCAGAGCTAAAGTTCAGAGCTAATGTATGCTAATGCAAAATTGAGCACAACAGATCATATGAACATGTCTCTCCCCTCAAGAAGACATATGGACATCTCTCCTCTTGAACACCAAGCATCTGGGATCCTTGAGAAATACTTTCTACTTAAGTATCCTCTCCCCCTGGAGACCTCTCTCGTCTTTTGAGGGTCTCTCCCCCTAGAAGGTCTCTCTCTCCCTTAAGAAGAAAGGTGATAAGTTTTGATGCTCTCTCTCTATCTCCAAATGATAAGCTTTGATGTTATTTCTCTCTCCCTTTGACATCAATTTCCAAGAAGGGTCTTCTGGAGTCTGTCGAATGGGTTTGGTCCTTGAGACATAGAACAAAGCAATGATGAAAATGTGATTCTTGTAGAGGACAAGATTCATTGAGTGGAGCTGGATCAGAAGAAACACAGAATATGTGGCAAAGAGTTTTTCCTGTTATGAAATCGGTGGCATCGAGTGGTATGCTTGGTCGTCAGAAAAGATTGATTGGTCCGAAAATAACAAATTGGTGTAACCGAGTTCATCGCAGAGAGAACACTTGTCACCTCAGCTCACTAGACTAGTAAGATCTCACAAAGATTTGCAAGGAATTAATCGAAAGATATGCAAGGAATTAGATGCGAGAAAATGCGGAGAAAAGCAGAAAGAAATCTAGATGAAGTTTTTTTTTGAAAGGGGAAACACAAATGCATGAGACAAATGCAAAAACTCGAGAAAAGAACACAGGAGAACTTCATCTAGAGATGGTCGTGACAAAGTCACCTATGTTAGAGTATATTGGCTTAGGAGTCAAGTGAGGTCACTTGATCATAGGCCATACTCATCGCTTAAGCTCAAAATGGGGTTGCCATTTTTCGTTTAACATCTTGATGTATTCACATCTTGTCGAGTTGCTTTAACTCATGACTCGGAGTAAAGCTTCTCTAAGATGGAATAACATACCTTGGTTGGTGGTGTTGTCCATGTAGTTGAACTTGCGTGGGTTGCTCAAGGTTGATGTAGCTCATCAAGAATTTGGAGCACCACTTGGAATTTAAGTCCATCTACCTACATGGGTTAGTTCTTGCAAGGAAGAGCACTTGTATATCAAAAAATGACAATCATGAAACTCAACATAGAATTTGTCAAAGGATATGTTTGAATGGTTTCGTGCTTCCTTGTCTTCAACCACCTTGTGTAGAGACTTGGTGATGTAGAGATTGCTCAAGATATGAGTAGGTTTCAACCTCATGGAATTTGATTCAACCAAGTACCTACATGGGTTAGATAACATGCAAGATACAAATATATCCAAGACATAAGTTTTTCATCATAAGAGAAATATCAAGGATTAGTCATAAGCTCATGTCTTGCATGTATCCAATGGAGTTTCTACTCCAAGTTTGAAGCATCAATGATGTTCAATTCTCCTCTTAACCTGGAAAACACTTTCTCATCAAGAGGTTTAGTGAATATATCCGCTAATTGCTTTTCGGTGCGAACATGCTTAAGATCAATGTCACCCTTAGCAACATGATCTCGAATGAAATGATGACGAACTTCAATATGCTTAGTTCGAGAATGTTGCCTTTGGATTATGACTAATTTTGATAGCACTTTCATTATCACAAAGCAAGGGAACATGTCTCACATATATCCCATAATCTTTAAGAGTTTGGGTCATCCAAAGTAATTGAGCACAACATGAACCAGTGGCAATATATTCAGCTTCGGCGGTGGATAATGATACCGAGTTTTGTTTCTTAGAGGACCAAGACACAAGAGATCTACCAAGAAATTGACAAGTACCCGAAGTGGACTTTCTATCAACCTTGTCTCCGGCATAGTCCGAGTCGGAATAGCCAACAAGATCGAAAGAGGCCCTCTTAGGATACCAAATGCCAAAATTTGGTGTATGGATTAAGTATCTCACTATCCTTTTCACGGCCTTAAGATGACATTCTTTAGGGGCAGCTTGATATCATGCACACATGCACACACTTAGCATAATATCGGGACGTGAAGCACATAGATATAACAATGAACCAATCATAGAGCGATAAACCTTTTGATCAACGGTTCACCATCTTTGGTTAAGTCAAGATGTCCACTAGTAGGCATGGGTGTAGTCATACCTTTGCATTCTTGCATATTGAACTTCTTGAATAAGTCCTTGGTGTACTTTGTTTGCGAGACAAAAGTACCTTCCTTAGTTTGCTTGATTTGCAAACCAAGAAAGAATTTGAGTTCACTCATCATAGACATCTCAAACTTCTCCGACATTAGCTTCCCAAACTTTTCACCAAAATGAGGGTTAGTTGAACCAAATATAATATCATCAACATAAATTTGGCACACAAAGAGTTCACCATTAACCCTTTTAGTAAAAAGAGTAGAATCAATTTTCCCAATTTCAAAGCCTTTTTCAATAAGGAACTTGGTCAAGCATTTATACCATGCTCTAGGAGCTTGTTTAAGTCCATAAAGAGCTTTGTGAAGTTTGTAAACATGATTGGGTTTCTTAGGATTGACAAATCCGGAGGTTGTTTAACATAAACTTCCTCCTCTATTTCACCATTTAGAAAAGCACTTTTAATGTCCATTTGGTACAAGGTGATATCGTGGTGATTAGCATAGGCAAGTAAGATGCGAATGGACTCAAGTCTAGCAATGGGGGCGTAAGTCTCACCATAGTCCATACCTTCGACTTGTGTGTAGCCTTGGGCGACGAGACGTGCTTTGTTGCGAACTACTTGTCCATCTTCATCTTGCTTGTTGCGAAACACCCATTTGGTACCGATGATGTTGTGGTTGTTGTCGGGCTTCTCAACCAATGTCCAAACTTGGTTCCTCTCAAAGTTGTGTAGCTCTTCATGCATAGCATTTATCCAATCCGGATCTTCTAATGCTTCTTCGACCTTCATAGGTTCAATGCTAGAGATGAAAGAATAGTTTTCACAAAAGTTAGCTAAACAAGTTTTAGAGCGAGTGATTCTCGGTTTGAATATCATTGTAGATTTGCTCGACGGGATGGTCTTTAGCAATTCTTGCTCGAACTCGTGAAAGCTTTTTGCTTGGGTCTTCGTTGAACATCTTCTTCATCTTGTTCTTCTTCTTGGCCTTCTTCATTGTTGGCATTGTCGTTCTCTTGTCGTGGTGGAGAAGGAGGTTGTTGACGTTCATCTTGATGCACTTCCTCGTTTTCTTCATCTTGGTGTGTCCCACTTGTGGATGCTTCCGTATCAACTCTTGGTTCACCTTGTCGTGAAGTAGAAGCTTCCACTTGGACGGACAAGGTACTCTCCTTCACCTCCGTTGGACGGACCTTGCCAATAGACAAGTCTTGGATTGCTTCCGAAGGATCTTTATCTCCTACATCAATTGGCAATTGCCCTACTTGCGAGCCGTTAGATTCATCAAACTTCACATCTACAGTCTCTTCAATCTTTCGGGTGAAATTGTTGTAGACACGGTAAGTGTGAGAGTTTGAGCCATAACCTAGTAGGAAACCTTCATGAGACTTAGGAGCAAATTTAGAACGACGATGCTTATCAAGAATGTAGCACTTTGAGCCGAATACTCGAAAGTATCCAACTTGGGGTTTGTTACCGGTGAGTAGCTCGTATGCCATCTTGCCGAGTAGCTTGTGAAGATACAAGCAATTTGTTGCATGACAAGATGTCTCAACCGCTTCTGCCCAAAAGTGCTTCGGTGTCTTGTACTCATCAAGCATCGTTCTCGCCATTTCGATGAGCGTCCGGTTCTTCCTCTCAACAACTCCATTTTGTTGAGGTGTGTACGTATCCGAGAACTCGTGTGAAATCCCTTCTTCGTCAAGAAAGGTGTCCACATTTGCGTTCTTGAACTCCGTTCCGTTGTCGCTGCGAACCTTCTTGATCTTCACTTCAAATTGGTTTTGGGCCTTCCTAGCGAAGTTTTGGAAGATCTTTTGGACCTGCTGAGGGAGTCCTGGACTAGGGGGTGTCCGGATAGCCGAACTATCATCACGGCCGGACTCCAAGACTATGAAGATACAAGATTGAAGACTTCGTCCCGTGTCCGGATGGGACTTTCCTTGGCGTGGAAGGCAAGCTTGGCGATACGGATATGTAGATCTCCTACCATTGTAACCGACTCTATGTAACCCTAACCTATCCGGTGTCTATATAAACCGGAGGGTTTTAGTCCGTGGGGAGAACAACAATCATACCATAGGCTAGCTATTAGGGTTTAGCCTCTCCGATCTCGTGGTAGATCTACTCTTGTACTACCCATATCATCAATATTAACCAAACAGGAGTAGGGTATTACCTCCATCGAGAGGGCCCGAACCTGGGTAAAAACATCGTGTCCCTTGTCTCCTGTTACCATCCGCCTAGACGCTTAGTTGGGACCCCCTACCGAGATCCGCCGGTTTTGACACCGACATTGGTGCTTTCATTGAGAGTTCCTGTGTCGTCACCTATAGGCCCGATGGCTCCTTCGATCATCAACAACGACGCGGTCCAGGTGAGACTTTTCTCCCGGACAGATCTTCGTATTCGGCGGCTTTGCCTGCGGGCCAATTTGCTTGGCCATCCGGAGCAGATCGAAAGCTACGCCCTGGCCATCGGTCGATTTGGAAGCTTGAACTATATGGCCGATGTCCGCGGAGACTTGATCTTCGACGGATTCGAGCCACAGCCGAGCGTGCCACACTGTCTTGATGGGTATGATCTAGCTCTGCCACGAGCGATTGCCTCGGAGGCCGCACCAAAGATCCGCTTCGACCCTTAATCCGGAGCCGGATTCCCCGATCGAGGATGAGTGGTTGGACACCGCCTCGGGGGCTACGATCTCTACGGCGATTGAGCCGAACTCCATCCCTGTCCTTTGGGAAGACCTTGACTCCAGGGTGCCGGACTCCTCTCCAGACTCCGAACCCCCCGCGCCCCTGCTAATCAAATCCGATTGGGCACCGGTCATGGAGTTCACCGCCGCGGACATCTTTCAGCACTCGCCCTTTGGCGACATCCTGAATTCACTAAACTTTCTCTCTTTATCCGGAGAGCCCTAGCCGGACTACGGACAGGAAGGTTGGGATACGGACGACGAAGAAATTCAACGCCCACCCACCACCCACTTTGTAGCCACTGTCGATGATTTAACAGACATGCTCGACTTTCGACTCAAGACATCGACGGTATGGACGACGATGCGGAGGCGACCAAGACCCAGCGCCTACAGGGCACTGGAAGGCCACCTCGTCATACGACATATACATGGTGGACATCCCAAAAGATGGGAACGATGACGGAACAACGGAGGGTGACCCCTCCAAGAAGCAGCCCAAGCGCCGGCGTCAGCGGCGCCGCTCTAAATCCCGCCATAGCAAAAATGGTGATTCCGGCACGGGAGATAATAACACCCCGGACAGTGCCGATGACAACCCCCTCCAGCAGGACTCAGCGCAGGAGGAGGGAGAAGCAAGTCCGCACGACAAAGGCGGGCAGAAAAAGAGAGGTCGAGGACGATAATTATGTGCCTCCCTCCGAAGATGAGGCAAGCCTCGACGACGACGAATTTGTCGTGCCTGAGGATCCCGAACAGGAGCGTTTCAAACGCATGCTTATAGCCACGACAAGCAGCCTCGAGAAAAAGCAACAATAGCTTAGAGCTGACCAAGACCTGCTAGCTAACAGATGGACTGAAGTCCTTGCAGCCGAAGAGTATGAACTCGAACGCCCCTCCAAAAGCTACCCCAAACGCAGGCCGTTGCCTCGATCAGAGGAGGAAGCACCCAAGTCACCAGCAAGACGACATGGCAGACCGGCCACCCGTGGCATGACAGTAGAAGCCTCTCGGCCCTCCGCTCAAGCCACACCCCGACGCCGCTCAAAACGTACCAAGGCACGGAAAACGCTACCGAACTTGCAAGATATATTGGAGGATAAGGCAAAACATACAAGATCGATCTCACGGATCGTGTGGGCCTAACGACTCGGGATGATTACCATCGCGCCGGATCTGACAAACCCGGCGGGCCGAACACACTAGACAAAGCTCATATGAGCTACGTCATGATATAGCCCATCTGAGGCGCCAAGACACCCACTATGCTTCATAGATGAAGTAATGGATCATCAAGTCCCCGAGGGCTTCAAACCCGTAAACATCGAATCATACGATGGTACCACAGATCCTGCGGCCTGGATCGAGGACTATCTCCTCCATATCCACATGGCCCGCGGTGATGATCTACATGCCATCAAGTACCTCCCACTCAAGCTTAAAAGGACCAGCTCGGCATTGGCTCAACAGCTTGCCAGCAGAATCAATTGGTTGTTGGGAGGATCTGGAAGCCGCATTCCTTGATAACTTCCAGGGCACATATGTGCGACCACCAGACGCCGATGACCTCAGCCATATAATTCAGCACGAGAAGAATCGGCGGACAATTACGGACACGGTTCCTAACAAAGAAAAATCAAATCGTTGATTGTCCGGATGCAGAGGCCCTTGCAGCCTTCAAACATAACATCCATGACGAATGGCTTGCCCGCACCTAGGATAGGAAAAGCCGAAATCCATGGCAGCCCTCACAACACTCATGACCCGCTTTTGTGCGGGAGAGGACGGCTGGCTAGCTCGAAGCAACAGCTTGGCCAAACACCCTGATAGTTCGGATACCAAGGACAGCAATGGCAGGTCGCATCGCAACAAGAACAAGCGCCGCATTAACAACGATAATGCTGAAGATACGGCCGTCAATGCCGGATTCAGAGGCTCTAAACCCGGTCGTGAAGAAGCCATTCAAAAGAAATACCGGGCCCGTCCAACTTGGACCGAATACTCGATCGCTTGTGCGGATACATGGCACCCCGAAAAACCAGCCAATCACACCAACAGGGATTGTTGGGTGTTCAAGCAAGCGAGCAAGTTAAGTGCGAACTCAATGACAAGGGGCTGCATAGCGATGACGAGGAAGAGCCCGGCCGCCGAACAATAGAGGACGAAGGGCTTTCCCACACAAGTGCGGACGGTGAACATGATATACGCAACCCACATACCCAAAGGGAGTGGAAGCGCGCACTAAAGGGACGTATATGCGATGGAGCGATCCGCCGAAGTTCAACCCATGGTCTTCCTGCCCGATCACCTTCGATCGAAGGACCACCCACTAGCATCCGTCACGGCGGTTTCGCCGCATTGGTCCTTGACCCAATTATTGTGGATTTCACCTCACCAGAGTCCCGATGGGCGGCGGTAGCAACTGAACCTGCTTTATCGAGGATACGGCGCAAAATGGGCATAGACCCTCAAGGATTAAACCTACAAAGACGACCTTTAAAGGCGTCATACCGGGTGTAGAGGCCAATTGTACGGGCTCAGTTACACTCGAAGTGGTCTTCGGATCCCCGGATAACTTCTGAAGCGAAGACTTGATCTTCGACATAGTCCCGTTCCGCAGCGGCTATCACGCCTCGCCGGACGAACCGCGTTTACAAAGTTCAATGCGGTGCCGCTACACATACCTCAAGCTCAAGATGTCGGGCCCTCGAGGAGTAATCACGGTCAATGGAAACACCGAACGCTCTCTCGAGCGAGGAGCACATGGCGGCCCTCGCGGCGGAGGTACAAAGCAGCCTCTCACAGCAATTCTCGAGTCCGGCCACTAAGTGTCCGGACACTGTCAAGCGCGCCCGAGGTAACCTACAACAAGAGCGCCTGGCACGATTCAAGCACGCGTAGCAATCCGGCCCCAACCCCAGCCCTCGCGAAATTGCGAAGCCAGTACTACGCGTACATAACTACGCTCTGGATATACCATGGGCATAAGGAGAGGGGCACGACCACGGCACGCCCGAAATGCGGCTCAACCGCACCAGGGGCTCCCGATTGTGTCATTCTCTTACTTTCAGGACTCCGTTTTCCAGAAGTCCTGTCCGGCACTAGAATCGCTGAACTCACGATGCAACAGCCAGGGAAGCAGAAAGCCACGTCGAGTGTTCAGGTGGTCTCTATTACGAGCATTATACCTGTTTACATACCATCCGCATGACTTACCCACGGAGGGGACATGTTAGATAGTCCCATCCGTTGCTTATCGTTCTATTTGTATCGTCCTGCCTTCATTGCAGTACCTTTTTGAATAAACAATACATAGCTTTTGCCTATTATTGCATTCCTTTCTTTATCTATATATATGTTCATTTCATGACATGTTGCACCCGTACACTTTGGTACGGCCAATACACCAGGGGCTCAAGTACCCCAAAAGTATGGTGTGATAAGTCTGAACACTTTCACAAGTGCGGCACCCCGAACTTATAGCATTATATGCATCGGCTCCGTATCATGTCTTGGGTCAATAGTTGGGTTTGCCCGGCTCCGATGTTTTGGTACCTTACGTTCCGTTATATCGGCTAAGGTAGCACTAGGAGAACCACTGCGATTGTGCCCCGGTTGAGCTGGGTTGAGCACCTCAGTGGAGAAAGCTAAACCGGCCGTCATGATAGGGTGAGAGCCGGTCGCTGTTTGAGAGGTTTTTCGGGTCCCTAAAGACTTATGCCACTTAGAGCGAGGAACCGAAATTGTTCGCCAAGGCGTGGATAGCGCCCGAACTCGGTCTTCGAATACTAGGGGCTTCATGAAATTTAAAATTATAGAATTATATGGCTAAGTGAGAGTGTTCAAGCATTATAAGTCCGGTTGCCTTGTTACGTTCGTTGAGCGCCTCCCTAGATGGACCCAAGAATGGGAAGAAGAGTGCTCAAGTTTATCCCGAACACCCCAGGACTCGTGGCATGGGGGCTGAAGCCAATGACTTGCCATCTCTCAAATTTGATAAACGGCCGCACAGAAGGTAATATTTTAAATTAACAAGCGTTGCTTAGCTCATATGAACAAGTTTTTAGCGTACAGGATAACAAATGCGAGTATATTCAAAAATTACATCTTTGGAGCACTCATCCGCTATTCGGCGGGCACCCTTCAGGAGGCCCTCATAGTACATTTCGGGCGTGCGATGCTCCTTGCCCTTCGGTGGCCCGTCCGTCACAAGCTTCTCCGCATCCAGCTTGCCCGGTGCACTTTAGCACGGGCAAGGGCCAACGGACACCTTCAATGCAGACGGAGCGCTTGATGACTTCAATCCGTGGACAAAGGCGTCCACCAGCCACTTACTAGCCCAAAGTAGCTCCGGGCATGGCTTCCAATGGCCACAGCCGAACTATGAGGCCCTTCATGGCACATTCGGCGACCTTAATGAGCTCGACCAGCTGCTTCAGCTGGTCGCTTAGGGGCATCGGATGTCCGGCCTCAAAGATATTGAGACCAGAACACCTTCTCTGTTGAGCTCCCTCCTTGGCGCGGTAGAATGCGGCAGCATCGGACACACTACGGGCAGATCTGCGAATGCTCTGGAGAGCTCGAATCCGGGTAAGTAATAGGTAATTCACTTTCACATGCTTGCTTTGCATAAAGAATGCCTTACCCGCCGCTATCTTCTTTAATGATTCAATTTCTTGGAGGGCCTTTTGGGCCTCGGCCTTAGCAGCTTTGGCACTCTCAAGAGCCGAGGCAAGCTCGGACTCTCGGGTCTTCGAGTCACGCTCCAAACCCTCGTGTTTTTTCACGAGAGCCTGGAGCTCTTGCCGCACCTACGCCAGCTGCACCTCCCCCTTCTCTCGCTCGGTGCGCTCATGGCCGCTTTGCTTTCGACCCACGGACACCGCTTCCTTCAGGGTCGCCACCTCGTTCATGGCCCCTGCAGTACCCATGTTATTCCTGTTATTTTTTTGCAACCGAAACCTTTCTATAAGGTATTTCTTTAATAAGGTATTACTTACCTTCCTTGTCCTCGAGCTGCTTCTTGGCAAGGCCGAGCTCGTTCTCGGACCGCTCGAGGCTCTGCTTCAATGCATTGACCTCCATGATCGGTCTTGGGAGAGGTCAGCGGCGACCTGCATTCCCATATTGACATACTTATGTTAGACTCCTGCGTATATGTTTTAGATCCTTAGTCCGGCTTTTCTTTCCGAACACCGAACTAAGCATCGTGGGCTCTTGTCTATGCGGTAATATTTTTACATATTCGAACTCACCTCAAAGCCCGTTAGAAGGCTGATGCAGGGCTTCAGTCAGCCCGCTCTTGACGGACTCGAATCGTCCGGATCACCGCACTCATAACGGCGGTGCTCCTCCTTGATGGAGGCGCTGTTAAGCGCCTCCAATAAGCTATCCGGTGCCTCCGGTTGGACGGAAGACACCGGCGTCTTACCCTTCTTACGAAGGGACCACTTGCCGGACTCCGGAACCGCTGAAGGTTCTGGCATGGAGTCCGGACGATGGTCGGGCTTAGAGCCCCTGGGGGTCTCGCCCCCCACGCGCCTGGAGTCCGGGAGGTTGCCTGGCAGCGCCTCCTGCGCCACCTCCTCTTGACCTGGCCCCCCTTGGGGCGCCACCTCGGCGTCGTCCGCAGCGTGAGGCAATGAGGCGGCCGGAAGTGAAGTACTCTCCATTTCTGATGAACCCAGGGACCCGCTCGACGAAGCGGCGAACTCGCTCTTGGGCGGGCTGTATGATTGTTCGGCATTAGAGAACACTATGCAATAAAAAGCCATGGGTATCCGGACACTTACGATCTCGCCAGGGGCTTGGCCCTTGTTGGCCAATCCTCCTCGTTGTTGTCGACGTTGGTGGAGAAGTCCGGAGGAAGGGTTCTTCCTTCTTGGACCCTCCGGCCTCCCGGTTAGGCGGCCTTCCTTTCCTCTCCTCCCCGGGGAGAGGCTTCTTTCCTCCTCCTCGTTCTCGGGAGAAGATTACGCTTGAATCCGGCCTGACGTCGGGAGCTCCTTGAGTTCCGTTGCCTCCTTCTTAACCTTCTTTCTCCCAAGCACCACATGAGGTACCGGAGCCAAGCAGCCCCGGCTAATCGGGCGCCCGCAGGGTCTTCCGCAAAGGAGCCGGACAGTTAACCTCTCCGGACGTCTTCACCGATCTGTTAAAGGTTAGGGAGTTTTAGATCCCGCATAGAGTCAAACTATGAAAAAGAGTCCCATAAAGGGTAAAATAACTCACCTCGGCTGGCTTGACGCTGCGAGCTGAATCCGCGATCTTCGGTAGCGGATGTAGAACCTCGGCGCCCTTGAGCGACACCTTCGAGGCATCTTAAATGCGTAGTGTCGAAGAGCCTTGTCGAGTTGGGTGCTATGCGGATCGAACTCCCACAATTTGAAGGCCCGTTGTTGGCATGGGAGAATCCGGCGGATGAGCATCACTGGATTACGTTGACAAGCCCGAGATTCTTGTCCACCAGGTTTGGACGCATGTTTGGAGTCCGGATAGCTTCGTCGGAATTCCCCACGTCAGGCCCGTCTCTTTCCATGACGAGAGCCGTGTGGGAAGCCAGATCTGAATTCGGGGGCCGCCGCCCATTTGGAGTCGCGGCTCGGTGATATAGAACCACCCGATTGCCACCTTTATTGTCTCCACGAAGGAGCCCTCGAGCCATAGGACTTTGGCCATCTTGCCAACCATGGCGCCTCAAGACTCCGGCAGCGGCCGCCCACTACCTTCGGCTGACATTGAAGATCTTCAGCCATAAGCCAAGTGGGGCTGGATGCAGAGGAAGGTTTCGCACCACGATGAACGCCGAGATGTTGAGGATGAAATTCGGGGCCATGTCGTGGAAGTCCAGCCGTAGTAGAACATGAGCCCCGGACAAATGGGTGAAGTGGAAAACCTAGTCCATGGAGGAAGTGGGGAGAAACACCACCCTCTCATGGGGCACAGGGGTTGGAATGAGCTGCCCCGCGTCAGGCAGCTTTGTCTTGTGATGTTCTTTGGACAAGTATCCAGCCTCCCGCAGCTTTGTGATGTGCCCCTCCGTGACGGAGGAGGCCATCCACCTGCCTCCCGCTCCGGACATGGTTGGAGAAGGTTGAGGTGGAATGTGCGGACTTGGGCGCTGGAGCTCGAGTGCGTGAAGATGGATGAGCAAAGGAGGAAGAAGGCGTAGGTGAAAAGGTGGATCCTTATCCCCTTATATGGAATGGACGAAGCTATGCGTCCCCCACCAGCCTGGTAAAACTCGCTTATCTCCCAAGCGCCGTAATCAATGGCGCGGATGGGTTACCCACGTCCGTATTGATGAGAATCCCGGAATAAGGGGGCACGATCTATGCTTTGGTAAGATGTGCCAAGGAAACCGCCTCGCTAAACGTGCTAAGGTGGAACGGTAAAAAACGATTCATATAAAGGCCTGGCCGTAGTGTGATGTCACGCCGCGGAATACGTCAGCAGATCTGTGCAAAAGTTATTCTCTCTACGGTGGTATGTGGAACTTGTTTTGCAGAGCCGGACACTATCATTGTGTTCAAAAGCTTCTATGAAGCATTCGGAGGAGGAACCCGCCTTGCAATGCCGAAGACAATATGCGCGCGGACTCGTCGTCATTGAAGCCTGGTTCGGGGCTCTTGAGGAGTCTGGACTAGGGGGTGTCCGGATAGCGAACTATCATCACGGCGAACTCCAAGACTATGAAGATACAAGATTGAAGACTTCGTCCCGTGTCCTGGATGGGACTTTCCTTGGCGTGGAAGGCAAGCTTGGCGTCTGATATGTAGATCTCCTACCATTGTAACCGACTACTGTAACCCTAACCTATCCGGTGTCTATATAAACCGGAGGGTTTTAGTCCGTGGGGACGAACAACAATCATACCATAGGCTAGCTTTTAGGGTTTAGCCTCTACGATCTCGTGGTAGATCTACTCTTGTACTACCCATATCATCAATATTAATCAAGCGGGAGTAGGGTATTACCTCCATCGAGAGGGCCCGAACACAGGTAAAAACATCGTGTCCCTTGTCTCCTATAACCATCCGCCTAGGCATACGATTCGGGACCCCCTACCCGAGATCCGCCGGTTTGACACCGACACTGCGATTTATCATCGAGAAAGAACACCCACGTAAATCTGGAAAAATCATCAACTATAACTAGACCAAAAGAATTTCCACGAGACTCTTGTAAGAGTTGGGACCAAAGAGATCCATGTGAAGTAGCTCGAGTGGCCTCTTCGTGGTCATGATGTTCTTCACGGGATGCCTTCCTCCAACCTGTTTACACGCTTGACAAGCACCGCAAAGTCTATCCTTATCAAATATGACATCATTAACTCCAAGGATATGATTCCCCTTAATAAGCTTGTCAAGGTTTAGCATACCAACATGACCTAATCGTCTATGCCATAACCAGCCTTTTGAGGATTTAGCAATGAAGCAAGTTTTAGGTTGAGCCTTTTTAGTGAAATCAACAATGTATAGATCACCTCTCATTACACCGGTAAAGACCATTTTATGATTATCTCGACGGAACACTTGGCAATCTACTTGATAAATAGAACATTGAAACCGAAATCAGCAAGTCTAGATCTCGAAAGTAAGTTGTAACCAAGAGATTCAACGAGCATAACATTTTGTATGGAGCTATCGTGTGATATGGCCACCTTACTGAGGCCAACCACCTTACCCTTTGAGTTGTCACCGAAAGTGACATACTTTCGAGGACTATCATTATCAGCAAGCTCACGAAACATGTCTTTATCTCCAGTCATGTGATCGGTACTGAAGGAAATATGCCCTAGAGGCAATAATAAAGTTATTATTTATTTCCTTATTGCATGATAAATGTTTATTATTCATGCTAGAATTGTATTAACCGGAAACATAATACATGTGTGAATACATAGACAAACAGAGTGTCACTAGTATGCCTCTACTAGACTAGCTTGTTAATCAAAGATGGTTAAGTTTCCTAACCATAGACAAAGGAGTTGTCATTTGATTAACAAGGTCACATCATTGGTTGAATGATCTGATTGACATGACCCATTCCATTAGCTTAGCACCCGATCGTTTAGTATGTTGCTATTGCTTTTATCCATGACTTATGCATGTTCACGTAACTATGAGAATATGCAACTCCGTTTACCGGAGGAACACTTTGGTACTACCAAAGCGTCACAACGTAATCGGGTGATTATAAAGGAGTACTACAGGTGTCTCCAAAGGCAGATGTTGGGTTGGCGTATTTCGAGATTAGGATTTGTCACTCCGATTATCGGAGAGGTATCTCTGGGCCCTCTCGGTAATGCACATCACTAAGCCTTGCAAGCATTACAACTAATGAGTTAGCTGTGAGATGATGTATTACGGACGAGTAAAGAGACTTGCCGATGCTGAGATTGAACTAGGTATTGGATACCGACGATCGAATCTCGGGCAAGTAACATATCGATGACAAAGGGAACAACGTATGTTGTTATGCGGTCTGACCGATAAAGATCTTTGTAGAATATGTAGGAGCCAATATGGGCATCCAGGTCCGCTATTGGTTATTGACCGGAGGCGTGTCTCGGTCATGTCTACATTATTCTCGAACCGTAGGGTCCGCACGCTTAAGGTTTCGATGGCGGTTATATTATGAGTTTGTGTATTTTGATGTACCGAAGGAGTTGAGTCCGGATATGATCACGGACATGACGAGGAGTCTCGAAATGATCGAGACATAAAGATTGATATATTGGACGGCTATATTCGGACACCGGAAAGGTTCCGGAAGTTTCGGAAGAAACCGGAGTCTTGGGAGGGTTACCGAAACCCCGGGGAAGTAATGGGCCTTATTGGGCCAAGAGGGAGAGAGAGGGCCGCACCAGGAGGTGGCGCCCCCCATGGGGGAGTCCGAATTGGACAAGGAGGCGGCCCCCCCCTCTTCCTCTCCTCTCTTTCCTTCCCCTTCCTCCTTCCTAGTTGGACTAGGAAAGGGAGTCCTACTCCCACTAGGAGGAGGACTCCCCCTCCCTTGGCGCGCCTCCTAGGGGCCGGCCGGCCCTCCCCTTGCTCCTTTATATGCAGGCGGGGGGCACCCTAGAACACACAAGTTGATCCTTGAGATCGTTCCTTAGCCGTGTCGGTGCCCCCTCCACCATATTCCACCTCGGTCATATCGTGGCGGTGCTTAGGCGAAGCCCTGCGTTGGTAGAACATCAAGATCGTCCTGCCACGCCGTCGTCTTGTGGAACTCTCTCTCCCGGAGCTTTCTTTGGATCGGAGCCCGAGGAGCGTCATCGAGCTGAGCGTGTGCCAAGAACTTCGGGCGCCGAATGCTGGCTGGGATCGGATCGGTTGGATCGCGAGGAGAACGTCTGACTACTTCCTCTACGTTGTGATCGCTTCCGCTTCGGGTTCACGAGGGTACGTAGACAACACTCTCCCTCTCGTTGCTATGCATCACCATGATCTTGCGTGTGCGTAGGAATTTTTTGAAATTACCACGTTCCCCCAATGATGGCATCCGAGCCAGGTTTTATGGTTTGATGTTTTGCACGAGTAGAACACAAGTGAGTTGTGGGCGATACAAGTCATCTTGCCTACCAGCATGTCATACTTTGGTTCAGCGGTATTGTGAGATGAAGCGGCCGGACCGACATTACGCGTCGCTTACGCGAGACTGGTTTTCACCGTTCTGAGCACTCGTGCTTAAAGGTGGCTGGCGGGTGTCTGTCTCTCTCACTTTAGTTGAACTGAGGTGTGGCTACGCCCGGTCCTTGAGAAGGTTAAGCGGAGTCTATTTGACGAAGTATATTTGTTTTCTTGATGCGTAGGTGAGATTGTTTCTTTATTAATCACGTATCAGCCACGTAAAATTTGCAACAACAAAGTAGAGGACGTCTAACTTGTTTTTGCGGGTCATTTTGTTATTTGATATGGTCAAGGCGTGATGCTATATTTTATTGTATGAGATGATCATGTTTTGTAACCGAAGTTATCGGCAACTGGTTGGAGCCATATGGTTGTCGCTTTATTGTAGGAAATGCAAACGCATACTGTAATTGCTTTACTTTATCACTAAGCAGTAGCGATAGTCGTAGAAGCAATAGATGGCGTGGCGACAATGATGCTACGATGGAGATCAAGGTGTCGGCGCGGTGGCGATGGTGATCACGACGGTGCTCGGAGATGGAGATCACAAGCACAAGATGATGATGGCCATATCATATCACTTATATTGATTGCATGTGATGTTTATCCTTTATGCATCTTATTTTGCTTTGTTTGACGGTAGCATTTTAAGATGATCTCTCACTAAAATTATCAAGTAGTGTTCTCCACGAGTATGCACCGTTGCCAAAGTTCGTCGTGTAGAGACACCACGTGATGATCGGGTGTGATAAGCTCTCGTCCATCTACAACGGGTGCAAGCCAGTTTTGCACACGCAGAATACTCAGGTTATACTTGACGAGCCTAGCATATGCAGATATGGCCTCGAACACGGAGACCGAAAGGTCGGCGTGAATCATATAGTAGATATGATCAACATAAGATGTTCACCATTGAAAACTACTCCATCTCACGTGATGATCGGTTATGGTTTAGTTGATTTGGATCACGTGATCACTTAGATGACTAGAGAGATGTACATCTAAGTGGGAGTTCTTAAGTAATATGATTAATTGAACTTAAATTTATCATGAACTTAGTACTGATAGTATCTTGCTTGTCTATGTACATTTATAGATAGATGGCTCGTCTTTGTTGTTCCGTTGAATTTTAATGCGTTCCTTGAGAAAGCAAAGTTGAAAGATGATGGTAGCAATTACACGGACTGGGTCCGTAACACGAGGATTATCCTCATTGCTGCACGAGAAGAGTTACGTCTGGATGCACCGCTAGGTGCGAACTTCTTCTTGATACTGGCCCGGCGGCGTTAAGAACGTCTGGCGAGCAAAGGCGATGACTACTCTATAGTTCGGTGTGCCATGCTTTACGGCTTAGAACCGGGTCTTCAACGACGTTTTGAACATCATGGAGCATATGAGATGTTCCAGGAGTTGAAGTTGATATTTCAACAGAATGCGGATTGAGAGATATGAAGTCTCCAATAAGTTCTATAGCTGCAAGATGGAAGAGAATGGGTGCATCGGTGAGCACATACTCAGAATGTCCGGGTATTACAATCACTTGACTCAAGCGGGAGTTGATCTTCCGGATGATTGTGTCATTGACAGAATTCTTCAATCAACGCCACCAAGCTACAAAGGCTTTGTGATGAACTATAATATGCAAGGGTTAGTAAAGACTATGCTCGAGCTCTTCGCAATGCTGAAGGCTGCGGAGGTAGAAATCAAGAAGGAGCATCAAGTGTTGATGGTCAATAAGACCACTAGTTTCAAGAAGAAAGGCAAAGGGAAGAAGAAGGGGAACTTCAAGAAGAACATCAAACAAGTTGCTGCTCAGGAGAAGAAACCCAAGTCTGGATCTAAACCTGAAACTGAGTGCTTCTACTGCAAGCGGTAGTCCTTTGGAAGCGGAACTGCCCCAAGTATTTGGCGGATAAGAAGGATGGCAAGGTGAACAAAGGTATATGTGATATACATGTTATTGATGTGTACCTTACTAGAGCTCATGATAGCACAGGGTATTTGATCTTTGGTTACATTGCTAATATTTGCAACTCGAAATAGGGACTACGGATTAAGCGAACACTGGCCAGGGACGAGGTGACGATGCGCGTGGGATATGGTTCCAAAGTCGATGTGATCATGGTCGGCACGCTACCTCTACATCTACCTTCGGGATTAGTATTAGACCTAAATAATTGTTATTTGGTGCCCGGCGTTGAGCATGAACATTATATCTGGATCTTGTTTGATGCGAGACGGTTATTCATTTAAATCGAGAGAATAATGGTTGTTCTATTTATATGAATAATATCTTTTATGGTCATGCACCCTTGAAGAGTGGTCTATTTTAATGAATCTCGATAGTAGTGATACACATATTCATAATGTTGAAACCAAAAGATGCAGAGTTGATAATGATAGTGCGACTTATTTGTGTACTTGCCATTTAGGTCATATCGGTATAAAGCGCATGAAGAAACTCCATACTAATGGACTTTTGGAGTCACTTGATTATGAACCACTTGGCACTTGCGTAACCGTGCCTCATGGGCAAGATGACTAAAACCCGTTCTCGGTACTATGGAGAGAGCAACAGATTTGTTGGAAATCATACATACATATGTATGTGGTCCAATGAATGTTGAGGCTAAATGGCGGATATCGTTATTTTCTCACCTTCACAGATGATTTAAGCAGATATGGGTATATCTACTTAATGAAACAAAAGTCTGAAACATTTGAAAAGTTCAAAGAATTTCAGAGTGAAGTTGAAAATCATCGTAATAAGAAAATAAAGTTTCTACGATCTGATCGTGGAGGCGAATATTTGAGTTCTGAGTTTGGTCTACATTTGAAACAATGCGGAATAGTTTACGCAACTCACGCCACCGGAACACCACGGTAGCAATGGTATGTCCGAGCGTCGTGTCGCACTTTACTAGATATGGTGCGATCTATGATGTCTCTTACAGATTTACCGCTATCGTTTTGGGGTTATGCTCTTGAGGCGGCCGCATTCACGCTGAATAGAACACCGTCAAAATCCGTTGAGACGACACCTTATGAACTATGGTTTAGCAAGAAACCAAAGTTGTCGTTTCTTAAAGTTTGGGGATGCGATGCTTATGTGAAAAAGCTTCAACCTGATAAGCTCGAACCTAAATCGGAGAAATGTGTCTTCATAGGATACCCAAAGGAGACAGTTGGGTACACCTTCTATCACAGATCCGAAGGCAAGACATTTGTTGCTAAGAATGGATCCTTTCTAGAGAAGGAGTTTCTCTCGAAAGAAGTGAGTGGGAGGAAAGTAGAACTTGATGAGGTAACTGTACCTTCTCCCTTATTTGAAAGTAGTTTATCATAGAAACCGGTTTCTGCGACATCTACACCAAATAGTGAGGAAGTTGATGATGTTGATCATGAAACTTCAGATCAAGTTACTCTGAGAACCTCGTAGATCAACCAGAGTAAAATCCGCACTGCAGTGGTACGGTAATCCTGTTCCGGAAATCATGCTACTAGATCATGATGAACCTCACGAACTATGAAGAAGCGATGGTGAGCCCAGATTCCATAAAATGGCTTGAGGCCATGAAATCTGAGATGGGATCCATGTATGAAAACAAAGTGTGGACTTTGGTTGACTTGCAGAGGGTCGGCAAGCAATAGAAAACAAGTGGATCTTCAAGAAGAAGACTGGCGACGGTAATATTACTGTCTACAAAGCTCGACTTGTATAAAGGGTTTTCGTCAAGTTCAAGGAATTGACTATGATGAGACCTTCTCACCCGTAGCGATGCTTAAGTCTGTCCGAATCATGTTAGCAATTGCCGCATTTTATGATTATGAAATTTGGCAAATGGATGTAAAGACTGCATTCCTGAATGGTTTTACGGAAGAAGAGTTGTATATGATGCAACGAGAAGGTTTTATCGATCCAAAGGGAGCTAACAAAGTGTGCAAGCTCCAATGATCCATTTATGGACTGGTGCAAGCATCTCGGAGTTGGAATAAACGCTTTGATAGTGTGATCAAAGCATTTGGGTTTATCTGAGACTTTTGGAGAAGCCTGTATTTACAATAAAGTGAGTGGGAGCTCTGTAGCATTTACGATATTATATGTAGATGACATATTACTAATCGGAAATGATATAGAATTCTGGATAGCATAAAGGGATACTTGAATAAGAGTTTTCGATGAAGGACCTCGGTGAAGCTGCTTACATATTGGGCATCAAAATCTATAGAGATAGATCAAGGCGCTTAATTGGACTTTCACAAAGCACATACCTTGACAAAATTTTGAAGAAGTTCAAAATGGATCAAGCAAAGAAAGGGTTCTTGCACGTGTTACAAGGTGTGAAGTTGAGTAAGACTCAATGCCCAACCACCGCAGAAGATAGAGAGAAAATGAAAGATGTTCCCTATGCCTCGACCCAGGCTCTATCATGTATGCAATGCTGTGTACCAGACCTGATGTGTGCCTTGCTATAAGCTTAGCAGGAGGTACCAAAGTAATCCGAGAGTGGATCCTTTGGACAGCGGTCAAGAACATCTGAAATACACGAAAAGGACTAAGGATATGTTTCTCGTATATGGAGGTGACAAAGAACTCATCGTAAGCAGTTACGTTGATGCAAGCTTTGACAACGATCCGGACGATTCTAAATCGCAAACCGGATACGTATTTACACTAAACGGAGGAGCTGTCGGTTGGTGCAGTTCTAAACAAAGCGTCGTGGCGGGATCTACATGTGAAGCAGAATACATAGCAGCTTGGAAGCAGCTAATGAAGGAGTGCGGATGAAGGAGTTCATATCCGATCTAGGTGTCATACCTAGTGCATCGGGTCCAATGAAAATCTTTTGTGACAATCTTTGGAGCAATAGCTTTAGCAAAGGAATCCAGATTTCACAAGAGAACCAAACACATCAAGAGACGCTTCAATTCCATCCGGGACTTAGTCTAGGTGGGAGACATAGAGATTTGCAAGATACATACGGATCTGAATGTAGCAGACCGTTGACTAAGCCTCTTCCACGAGCAAAACATGATCAGCACCAAGACTCCATGGGTGTTAGAATCATTACTATGTAATCTAGATTACCGACTCTAGTGCAAGTGGGAGGCTGAAGGAAATATGCCCTAGAGGCAATAATAAAGTTATTATTTATTTCCTTATTTCATGATAAATGTTTATTATTCATGCTAGAATTGTATTAACCGGAAACATAATACATGTGTGAATACATAGACAAGCAGTGTCACTAGTATGCCTCTACTAGACTAGCTTGTTAATCAAAGATGGTTAAGTTTCCTAACCATAGACAAAGGAGTTGTCATTTGATTAACAAGGTCACATCATTGGTTGAATGATCTGATTGACATGACCCATTCCATTAGCTTAGCACCCGATCGTTTAGTATGTTGCTATTGCTTTTATCCATGACTTATGCATGTTCACGTAACTATGAGAATATGCAACTCCCGTTCTGGGAGGAACACTTTGGGTACTACCAAGCGTCACAACGTAATCTGGGTGATTATAAAGGAGTACTACGAGCGTCTCCAAAGGCGGATGTTGTGTTGGCGTTTTTCGTGATTAGGATTTGTCACTGTTATTGTGGGAGAGGTATCTCTGGGCCCTCTCGGTAATTCAATTCACTTAGCCTTGCAATCAGTACAAGTAATGAGTGATCTGTGAGATTATGTTTTTCGGAACGAGTAAAGAGACTTGCCGATGTGAGATTGAACTAGGTATTGGATACCGACGATCGAATCTCGGGCAAGTAACATACCGATGACAAAGGGAACAACGTATGTTGTTATGCGGTCTGACCGATAAAGATCTTCGTAGAATATGTAGTAGCCAATATGGGCATCCAGGTCCCGCTATTGGTTATTATTTGAGACGATGTCTCGGTCATGTCTACATTATTCTCGAACCGTAGGGTCCTTGCACGCTTAAGGTTTCGATGGCGGTTATATTATGAGTTTGTGTATTTTGATGTACCGAAGGAGTTAGTCCCGGATATGATCACGGACATGATGAGGAGTCTCGAAATGATCGAGACATAAAGATTGATATATTGGGCGGCTATATTCGGACAGGAAAGGTTCCGGAAGTTTAGGAAGAAACGAGTCTTGGGAGGGTTACGGAACCCCGGGAAGTAATGGGCCTTATTGGGCCAAGAGGGGAGAGAGGGCGCACCGGGAGGTGGCGCGCGCCCCCATGGGGAGTCCGAATTGGACAAGGAGGCGCGGCCCCCCCTCTTCCTCTCCTCTCTTTCCTTCCCCTTCCTCCTTCCTAGTTGGACTAGGAAAGGGGAGTCCTACTCCCACTAGGAGGAGGACTCCCCCCTCCTGGCGCGCCTCCTAGGGCGGCCCGGCCTCCCCTTGCTCCTTTATATCACGGGGCAGGGGGCACCCTAGAACACACAAGTTGATCCTTGAGATCGTTCCTTAGCAGTGTGCGGTGCCCCCTCCACCATATTCCACCTCGGTCATATTGTAGCGGTGCTTAGGCGAAGCCTGCGTCGGTAGAACATCAAGATCGTCACCACGCCGTCGTCTTGTGAACTCTCTCTCCCGGAGCTTTCTTTGGATCGAAGCCCGAGGAGCTTCATCGAGCTGAGCGTGTGCCAAGAACTCGGAGGCGCCGGAGTAACGGCGCTGGGATCGGTTGGATCGCGAGGAGAACGTCGACTACTTCCTCTACGTTGTGATCGCTTCCGCCCGGTCTCTGAGAATGCGTAGACAACACTCTCCCCTCTCGTTGCTATGCATCACCATGATCTTGCGTGTGCGTAGGAATTTTTTTGAAATTACTACGTTCCCCAACAGGTACATCCACTATCAAGAACCCATTCCTTTCCTCCTGACATATATCCCCGAAGATTTGCCATAAGACCAAAATGTCTCATTGCATCATCAAGATCGAAGTCACTATCATCATCCTTATCATAGTATCCATGTTCAACATCGTCATGTGGTGGATCAAATCCTAGAGAGGGTGATTCATTAGAATGAGTTTGACAATAATCTTGTCTATGAATTCTTATAACCCGGAAATAATGTCACTAATAATACCAACATTTCCTTTGGCACGCATAAGGTTTGTAAGCTCAAATAGACGATCACTAAACATAGGATCACTAGTATTCATTTTGCTCAAAGCAATAGACTTATGGAGAATTTCATCTAGATTTTTCAAGGAATAATCTGGAAATCGTTCCTCAAGAAATTTCCATATGGTGTATGCACACTTAAAAGTAGGCAAACATCCAATCACGTTTCTAGGCAATCCTCTAATGATAAGTTCGGGTTCTAAGATTCCTAACCATGTCAATTGACTCATCATGGGTTGGATGCATAGGATCAACATAAGGTGCACAAGGGCTAGCAATGTACTTGATAAAATGATATTGATTGAAAATAACAAGCATCTCATTTTTCCACTCACGAAAATACTCTCCATCAAGAATAGGCACTCTATGTCTAAGACTCCCCAAAGTAGACTCATCCATCTTCCTCCAATGGTGATTAAACCAAGGCAATGGAGACCAATGCTCTGATACCACTTGTAGTACCTTGAGAAGAGGTGTCTAGAGGGGGGGGGGTGATTAGACACTAAGTACCAAAGTTGCAGTTTTTAAGTTTCTTTAAAGTTTGAGTGGAGTTTAGGCACAAGTTTAATATTCACAACATATAGCAAGCAAGCATGCAAAGAGTATATGAGCAGCGGAAAATAAAGCATGCAACTTGCAAGAATGTAAAGGGAAGGGATTGGAGGATTCAAACGCAATTTGGAGACACTGATGTTTTTGGCGTGGTTCCGATAGGTGGTGCTATCGTACATCCACGTTGATGGAGACTTCAACCCATGAAGGGTAACTATTGCGCGAGTCCACGGAGGGCTCCACCCACGAAGGGTCCATGAAGAAGCAACCTTGTCTATCCCACCATGGCCGCCGCCCACGAAGGACTTGCCTCACTAGCGGTAGATCTTCACGAAGTAGGCGATCTCCTTGCCCTTACAAACTCCTTGGTTCAACTCCACAATCTTGTCGGAGGCTCCCAAGTGACACCTAGCCAATCTAGGAGACACCACTCTCCAAGAAGTAACAAATGGTGCGTTGATGATGAACTCCTTGCTCTTGTGCTTCAAATGATAGTCTCCCCAACACTCAACTCTCTCTCATAGGATTTGGATCTGGTGGAAAGAGGGTTTGAGTGGAAAGCAACTTGGGGAAGGCTAGAGATCAAGATTCATATGGTAGGAATGGAATATCTTGGCCTCAACACATGAGTAGGTAGTTCTCTCTCGGAAATAGGATCTTTGGAAGTGTAGGTTCGGTCTGATGGCTCTCTCCACAAATGAAGAGGAGGTGGAGGGTATATATAGTCTCCACACAAAATCTAACCGTTACACACAATCTACCAAACTCGGTGGGACGAATCATTAAACTCGGTCGGACCGATTTAGCAAATAATATGACCGTTAGGGTTTTCGGTGGGACGGAATGCAACTTCGGTGGGACCGATTCGGTTAGGGTTAGGGCATAACGTAATCTCGATAAGACCGATTACACAAACTCGGTGGGACCGATTTTGGTAATAAGCTTTCAGAGAGTTGGTCGTGCAAACTTCGGTTTGACTGATTATCAAACTCGGTGGGACCGATTTTGATAATAAGTTAACGAGAGTTTGCATTGTAATCTCGGTAGTACCGATTGCCAAAACTCGGTGAGACCGATTTTGATAATGGACATACACAGAGAGATTACAATCCCATCTCGGTGAGACCGGGATCCCTATCGGTGAGACCGATTTGCTTAGGGTTTGTGGCAGTGGCTATGACTTTTGGAATCAGTTGCGCCGGATAGAAAGAATCGGTGTGACCGATTTTGGCTTTAGGTTTAGGTCATTTGTGGATGTGGGAAAGTAGTTGAGGGTATTTGGAGCATATCACTAAGCACTTTGAAGCAAGAGGCTCATACGCAACACCTCATTCCTCCTTGATAGTATTGGCTTTTCCTATAGACTCAATGTGATCTTGGATCACTAAAATGTAAAATGAAGAGTCTTGAGCTTGAAGCTTGAGCCAATCCTTTGTCCTTAGCATCTTGAAGGAGTTCCCACATCCTTTAGTCCATGCCACTCCATTGTTGAACTTATCTGAAACATACTAGATAAAAGTGTTAGTCCAACAAGAGATATGTTGTCATTAATTACCAAAACCACCTAGGGAGCACTTGTGCTTTCACTGGCAGGGCGATCGTCGGGGGGATTCGGTGGTGGAGGAGGTCTTGGCCATGCCGGGCAGGATGGCCGGCGAGCGATGTAAAGTTTGTATCAGTTTACATAGGGCTAGAACAATCGGACACATGTTGTGGTGGGACTTGTCTGATTCTTCACACAATTTGCAAGCTGTTCAGAAGTTGAATGACACTAGCAATCATCTCTCACACACCAGCAATTCTCAATATATAGTTCCATTATGATTTGTTAAGTTTGTGTTAGTTTTACATGTCAATTATCTCTGGCTCATAGGCACTTCAATGGACCTTTGCCACTGCTAACAGTCTGTATTGTACACTCAAGGCGTCCACAACTAGATCAGGGACGGGAAGTTTGCGAGGTGCTGAAGCATGGCACAAGGGCACCATCTCCATAGCCAACTCCGGGACCAAGGCGATGGACATTTGCTTGGCTGGTCGATGGTGATTGCTCCATGTCTCTGTTGTATTTTTGTTCTTTACAAAATTTTGTTCTATATTATCATCATTTAGTGAATTTTACCTACATACACGAACATGATATGACCTGCTCTTCCATGTTCTCTAAGATAATGTATCAATTTTCTACTTTGTTAGGAAGAGGCTGAATCGTGTTGGATTTGCAGCGAGAGGAAGCTTGTCGACATGATGAACATGGTAGTTTACTGAGGGCAGCTCGACATGATGAACATCGACCAGCTTGTGTCTGTCGTCCGCGCTTCAGAGTACCCCTCCCCCCTTTATATTTATTTTGTTCCAATTGTTACTTGTGTGTAAAAGTTATTTAGGCATCTTTGTTGTGCACATGCGTGTATGTGTATAAGTATCACTACATGACCGACACAACAATGGATTACATCTTAATCCTCTCTTCCAATCATATAAGTTGTTTGTTTGATTTTGTGCCAACCGTTACAACCGTTTGCTCTGTTCTTCAATACCATTGTCTAATGAGATGAAGACGTCGGTGTTCCTACAGGCTGCAGGACGAGGCTGGTCGTGGCATGGATGGAGTCGTTGCCATTATCATCGTGTGATGGCTCACTCTCGTTTTGGATAACACTAGCAACATGACAGCACTGTAGCAGCTACTATGACTATTCTCGACCTTGGATTCGTGGGATCCCAATGGAATCACTTGGGGTTTTAGGGCTTCTTTAATGGGATGGCAAGTCATAAGAGTCATTTGACATGTACCGCCACGCAGTTCTGCCGTGCATGAGGTTGCTTAATTTCACCGTTGTTGGTCCTTGCACCTACATGCTTGATGAAATGCCATAATGTTCATGCAAGATCTTATATGTTTTTAGCATCTTTGTGAAGTTTGTTCCACAATTATTCAATAGGATATGATTATTACACAAGTACCTGATATCAGGCATGTAAACATGTACATGTACATGCAGTTCTGCACTTGCCGTATCCTTCTATAAAAATTATACATGCAAGTTTCAAGTCTCAAAAGGCACAACCAGTATTTAAGATGAAAGAATATATTTGCTCCTGCCACTTTATGATAACATTAATCAACATGTGAGGTGTATCTAGATTAGAGTGTAGCCAAAATTTCTAATTTTATCTACACATCATTTTAACAATGCTAGGTTTCTGAAGTAGCTGGCTATAGTTATGACAATAGCTATTTGTATGTATGTTCTTTCAAGGATTAAAGGACTCACTAATCTTAATGGCTTATTTTCTTCTTATTCTAACGATAAAATGCTGCTATCCTGCAAGATCTCTCAATTGTTCATTTGTTTCTTGTTTTATTCGAAGTTGAAGTTTTTACTTATAATTTGTGGAGATCTATTTATCTATTTTGGGTTTATGAATAATGGGACCAGCGAGGCAGAAGTGCAATGCTCTGCAAATAAAGAGTGAATGCTTTCGTATGCTAAAATTTGTAGTGATGTGGAGAAGAAAGTGTTACTGTTCTTTGAGGAAAGTTTCATGTTCTTATTCTTAGTCTGCATAGCGTGAAATTTTCTATTTTCAGCGGTGCTTCTCCAATTGCTCAACCTGACATTCAAATTATTGATCCCCAATTCTAATACTTGAACTTCCCATGTGTCTTCAATCAATCTTCAATACTAAATCCATTCACTTCATTTAATTTTTCGAAATGCTTTAAATTGGTGTGAAAGTGTCTTTTTCTGGATTGTCAGATAGTACATATTTAACTTCACATAAATAAGAAACAATCTTCTCCGTTAGCTTGAGAATCATGTTTGGGAGTAGCTATTCACTTGGAAATTGTCTCAACTCATGGTGTTATATATATATATGATAAAATGTCTATGTTATTATCACAAGTTCCAAGTACGTTACGGACGTTCCTTCTTTTCAGTGTACTATAAACTTATTGTACAATTACATTTTACACTTGATTAAAATTACACACTTTGGAACCTTTTGTCTAATAGTTGAACCTTTTTTTCAGGTTAGTATTCCTCTATGTTGGTTTGACATATTGTTAAATGACTATAATCTGAATATGGGACTTCTGAGCAACCGGAGGACGGGAAGGAGCAACATCCCTTTGACCTAGGCTGTATCTGAGGTTCTTCGTTCACCGATGTCGCATGCTTTCCCTCCGCGACCAGCGATGGTCCGAGGAACCTACGCAGGCGACCCACAGATTCGCCATCGATTTCGGGTTCTTCCCTCAGCACTAGTAGTAAAAAGTCCATTTGTCCCGAATCCAGAGGCCCATTTGTCCCAGTTCTGGAACCGGGACTAAAGGGTCGGGACTAAAGCCCATGACCTTTAGTCCCAGTTCACTTACAAACCGGGACAAGTGGGGCTCTACATAGCCGCTGCGGCAAGCCCAGGCAGGAGGGCCTTTGGTCCCGGTTGGTAACACCAACCGGGACCAGAAAGCATCCACGCGTCAGCAGCTCAGGAGCTGGGGTTTTTTGAAGGGGGGGGAGTTGGAGGGTTAATTCAGGGGTTTCATATATTGTGTTAGCTATCTAATAGAGAGAAGTGTCCTCTCTTATCTCCGTTCTTGGTCGATTCTACGTACTATACATATAGAGAGAACTCGCGACATGCTAGCTAGTAAGCAAATGAAGGAAACCATTAAGTATACAAGATCGTCATGAACATATACAGAGAGAAGTGTTGTACCTCCTCCTTCTCCGAGAGATTGGTCAAACAACAAGTTTTCGTATATCTATCCGATGCTACTAGCTACATATGTACAATATAAGATCTCTTACAATCCCTAACATCTGAAGTCAAGTTCCACATGGTATTCTTGGATTTAATGATGATGTGTTCAAGAAAGAATCCCGCCAATTTGTCTTGAATTGCTTTTATGCGATCATGTGGTAGGAATTCATCCCGCATCTGCTAGAGCTAAATTGAAGAAGAGGGTCAATACATGTGTATGAATGAAACTGATCAACACAAATGATGGTAATAAAATAAAATCGTGAATATTTTTGCTTACGCACTTCATATTCTTTTTCAGAGTAGCCCCGTTTATTATAGGCCGTCGCTTTGTAGATGAACTCGCAAACGTAGTATCCACAGGAATCATTTCCCGCTTCCTGCCACAAGCACTTTACGAGAAATAGAGGTCAATCAAACTGATAAGCAAGCATGCTAAATGGTATTGATGAAACTAGCTAGAAACAATGGGAGATGCACAGAACTAGGTAGTAGTACTTACTTTCGGGTGTTTAAATCGCAGCTCGGTCGGTAGTCTTGGAGAAATTGTGGTGAACTCTTTCCAAACCCTGCCAGACAAAGAAAAATAATTACTTGATATGAACAAAGTTGCCGATATGGTGTGATAATGATCGATTGAACTTACTTCTAGAGC
Organism: Aegilops bicornis; assembly: GCA_021605145.1. Taxonomy (NCBI): domain Eukaryota; kingdom Viridiplantae; phylum Streptophyta; class Magnoliopsida; order Poales; family Poaceae; genus Aegilops; species Aegilops bicornis. The sequence goes on from CM038673.1 coordinate 659,514,738, forward strand.
ATTCGAGTCATGTTCGCATACTCCTCGGGATCTTTTAAGTCTAGAGTCTAAGACGGTTACTTCTCCTGCTCAAGCTTAATATCTAGGAGAATAAAGTGGAAGCGTACGCATGCATAACTCATCAGTTACATTACTATAACCTCGAGTAATAAGGGAAACTGAATGTGCACAAGACAATAACACTCACTTGAAATTGTAAGGAAAGAGTATTTTATCTTTGCTTTGATTTTTTAGCAAACTTTTTAGCAAGTTGTCCTTGGTTTACCGAGACGTTGTGTTTAACCATCCATTCATGTATGAAATTTGGGTTAATGAACCCAATGTCATAGATTTGTGCTTTTCTCCATTCGACGATCTTCAATCTGCATAATATAGTGAGGATAATTATATATACATGCAATGAAAGAGTTGAGCTATAGCCTTTAAATTGTAGAACTAGAAAAACTCGTCAAAATCAACAGTAACGCATCTTGTCCAATGAAGTCGTGGTCCTGTTTAATTCTCATCATCAAAGCATCCTTCCTAGACTCCCTGCAGGTTTTCATGTACCATTGATGGAATCTTCGCATCATCGTTGTTAGAGGAGGACTTCCATCTTTGACGAGAGGCTTCCCGTACTGGTATCTGAATTCTTCCACCCCCATTGTATCAAAATGTACATCGTCGGGCAGGTAATCACCAGGATTGGTACCGGGCAACATACGCGGCAGATTTACGGCGATATGCTAACACCTTGAGCGGGGGGCATGATTGGTTCTCCTGTTCTCCGAGCTGGGGAATTTTTTCCCACTTATTCGTTCTTCTAACCTTTTGTCACTTGAAGTAGTTCCCGACCGGCGCGCTTCTTGCAATGTCTTTTTAAGACAGCGGACATGGTTGTCATCCGGCAGAGGCGGTGGTGGTCGCTTCAGGGCATTGATAGTGCGCTTTGCTTTCACCGGATCTATCTTCTCCTCCGGAGGTGGATGTTTCATAGCTCTTCACGTTTCAAAGAAGTTCTTCACTTGGGCTTCATAGATCTTCGCGTTTTCCTCCACGGTCATCTCGTATGGTAACTTCTCTAGTGGCTTGAGAGATGGACCGAATCTGTATTGCCTCCCGCCTCTGGCTGTACTGCTAGACGCCGGACCAGGTGCTGTGATTGTTGCTCTGCTCCCCAAAAGGATTAATGCCATCCGCGCTTAAACCAAACCATACGTTCCTTGCGTCACCTACAAACTCCTCCGAGTACTTTCTCTCGATTTTTCTCCATTGCGACCCGTCAGTGGGTGTCTCAACTTCCCGTCTTTCTTACGGTCCTCTCTGTGCCATCGCATCAACTTGGCATGCTCTTTGTTTCTGAACAGACGTTTCAACCGTGGTATTATAGGAGCATACCACATCACCTTGGCAGGAACCCTCTTCCTGGGGCGCTCGCCGTCAACATCAACAGGGTCATCTCGTCTAATCTTATGCCGCAATGCACTGCATACCGGGCATGCATTCAAATCCTCGTACGCACCGCGGTGGAGGATGCAGTAATTAGGACATGCATGTATCTTCTGCATCTCCAATCCTAGAGGGCATACAACCTTCTTTGCTACGTACTGTCGGGCATTTCGTTATCCTTTGGAAGCTTCTTCTTCAGTATGTTCAGTAGCTTCTCAAATCCTTTGTCAGGCAGACGATTCTATGCCTTCCACTGCAGCAATTCCAGTACGGTACCGAGCTTTGTGTTGCCATCTTCGCAATTGGGGTACAACCCTTTTTTGTGATCCTCTAACATGCGATCGAACTTCAGCTTCTCCTTTTCACTTTCGCACTGTCTCTTCGCATAAAAAATGACCCGACGGAGATCATCATCGGGCACATCGTCTGGTTCCTCTTGATCTTCAACTTCCCCGGTTGCAGCATCACCGTATTCAGGGGGCACATAGTTGTCATCATCCTCTTCTTCTTCGTTGTCTTCCATCATAACCCCTATTTCTCTGTGCTTGGTCCAAACATTATAGTGTGGCATGAAACCCTTATAAAGCAGGTGGGTGTGAAGGGTTTTAGAGTCAGAGTAAGACCTCGTATTCCCACAGCTAGGGCATGGACAACACATAAAACCATTCTGCTTGTTTGCCTGAGCCACTGCGAGAAAATTATGCAGGCCCTCAATGTACTCGGAGGTGCGTCTGTTACCGTACATCCATTACCGGTTCATCTACGTGCATTATATATAATTAAGTGTGTCAAAAAACCATTACAGAACATCATGAATAGATAAGTGAGAAAATTAATAGAAGTTCATCATCACATTAAAACCAAAGTACATACATAGTTCTCCAGAGCATCTAATTAAACCATACATTGAAACTATGTAAAACATTTCAATGCAACAACAAATGCGATCATAATCGCAACCAAGGCGACAATTGATCCAACGACATAATGATACCAAGCCTCGGTATGAATGGCATATTTTCTAATCTTTCTAATCTTCAAGCGCATTGCATCCATCTTGATCTTGTGATCATCGACGACATCCGCAACATGCAACTCCAATATCATCTTCTCCTCCTCGATTTTTCTTAATTTTTCCTTCAAGTAATTGTTTTCTTCTTCAACTAAATTTAACCTTCGACAATATGGTCAGTTGGAATTTCCGGTTCACATACCTCCTAGATAAAAAAAAATCTATGTCATGTTGGTCGGCATAATTGTCATAAACAATAAATGAACCAAATAGTTATAAAAGATAATATATACCACATCCGAATCATAGATAGGACGAGGGCCGAGGGAGGGGGATACCAAAACCATTGCACTATATAATAACTAACAATAATAAAAGTAAGAAAATTACACAAGTATCTATCTAAATCATACACGTAAGAACTTTTTTCTTTTAGAAAGAAGATAAGATCAAGAGGCTCGCCACGGTGGTGCCGGCGATGAGATCAGAACGGGCGGTCGACGACGGTGAGGACGGGGACGGGACAAGACGGACCGCCAAACCTAGACAAATCTCGGGAAAATGGAGCTTGGACAAGGAGCTTCGAGAGGAGAAAGCTTAAGTAGTGTGGCTCGGACATTTCATCGAACACCTCTTGTGCATAGGAGGTGAGCTAGAGCACCACAAAGCTCTCCCCTCGCAGGCCAGAAAAACAGAGCAGTGTGGAGTGCTCTGCTCATTGGCGAAGGGGTATATATAGACATCTCATTGGTCCCGGTTCGTGGCTGGAACCGGGACTAAAGGACCCCCTTTGGTCCCGGTTCCAGCCAAGAACCGGGACCAATGGTTGTGGGCCAGGAGCGAGGCCCATTGGTCCCGGTTCATGTCTGGAACCGGGACCAAAGGGTCCAGATGAACCAGGACCAATGCCCCACGAGGCCCGGTCACCCCCCTGGTCTCACGAACTGGGACCTATGCCCCCATGGGTCCCGGTTCGTGACTGAACCGGGACTAATGGGCTGGCCAGGCCTGGACCAAAGCCCCGTTTTCTACTTGTGCAGGCTGGCATACCGTCGAAAGGGACGCTGTTGGAGCCTCTATCGTTGGCCCACACCATAGTCCCCTGCTTCTTCCTCTCACAGTTCATACGTCTCAAACGTATCTATAATTTATGAAGTATTCATGCCATGTTTACAACAATTTTATATGGTTTTGGTATGATTTGCATGGAACTAACTGGACTAATGCTGATTTCAGCAGAACTACCGTGGTGTTTTTTGTGTGCAGAAATGGAAGTCCTCCAAATGAGCTGAAACTTTTTTATGATTTATTTGGAACAAAAGAGACCCCCGAAGCTTCATACGAGGGCCATAAGAGCCACGAGGAGGGCACAACCCACCAGGGCGCGCCTGGCTCGCCCCGGTGGGTTGTGCTCACCTCGAGGCCCATCTTCGCGTGAAACCGACGCCAAAAAATCGTATAAATAGAGAAACCATCAGGGGTTAACCTACATCAGAAGTTCCACCGCCGCAGGCCTCCGTAGCCACTGAAAACCAATCTAGACCCTGTTCGGCACTCACGGATGGGGGAATCATCTCTGGTGGCCATCTTCATCATCCCGGCGGCCACCATGATGAGGAGGGAGTATTCCACCCTCGGGGCTGAGGGTTTGTACCAGTAGCTATGTGTTTAATTTCTCTCTCTCTCTCGTGTTCTTGAGATGTCACAATCTTGATGTATCGCGGGCTTTGTTAATATAGTCGGATCATATGGTGTTTTCCCCTCTCTATCTTGTTGTGATGAATAGAGTTTTTCCCTTTGAGATTTCGTTGTTATCGGATTGAATACTTTTATGGATTTGAGAACACTTGATATATGTCTTGTAATTGAATACTCGTGGTGACAATGGGGTATCGTATTGATTCACTTGATATATGTTTTGGCACTCAACTCGCAGATTCCCGAGGTGAAATTGGGGTAATCTATGCATAGGGGATGATGCACGTTCTTGTCTTTGTTTCTCCGGTAGAAATCTTGGGGCACTCTTTGAAGTTTTTGTGTTGGATTGAGTATTATGAATATGAATTTGCTTTGTTGTTATTTTAGTACGAAATCTAGGATAGATCAAATGGAAAGAATAGCTTTGTGTTATTTTAGTACGGACTCTTGAATAGATCAAACGGAAAGAATATCTTTGAGGTGGTTTCGTACCCTACAAATAATTTATTCTTATGTTCTCCGCTAGATAGAAACTTGGGAGTGATTCTTCATCGCACTTTGAGGATGGTTATATGATCCAATTATATTAGCATTGTTGAGAGATTACACTAGCGAAAGTACGGACCCTAGGCCTCATTTTCAAGCATTGCAATACCGTTTTTGTGCCCGTTTACTATTTACTACCTTGCTGTTTTTATTTATTCAGATTATAAAAAAAATATTTCTACCATCAATATTACACTTTTATCACCATCTCTTCGCCAAACTAGTGCACCTATACAATTTGACATTGTATTGGGTGTGTTGGGGACACAAGAGATTTCTTGTATTTGATTGCAGGGTCGTTTGGGAGAGACCATCTTCATCCTACACCTATCACGGATTGATAAACCTTAGGTCATCCACTTGAGGGAAAATTGCTACTGTCCTACAAAACTCTGCGCTTTGAGGCCCAACACGTGTCTACAAGAATAAAGTTGCGTAGTAGACATCAAGCTCTTTTCTGGCGCCGTTGCGGGGGAGGTGAGTGCATGAAGGTATATGTTTAGATCTTGCAATCGAATCTTTTAGTTTCTTGTTTTATCACTAGTTTGGTTTATAAAAGAAAACTACATAAAAAATGGAGTTGGGGTTGCATCATATTATTGATCATCTTTAAAATATATTTCGTGAAAATGATGGAAAGGAAAATTGTGCTGAATTGATAGAAGAAGAATTCAATAGAATGTTTGGTATAAATGATGAGCATGATTGCAATGTTGTTAGTATGAATTCTTTGAATATCCATGATGCTAATGATATGCAAAGCCATAAGCTTGGGGATGCTATGTTTGATGAAGATGATATTTTTAGTCCCCCAAGTTTTGATGTGCAAATTTGTTATAATGAAAGAAGGACTCCTATTTATGATGATTATATTAATGAAAGTGGATTTGGAGAGGTCATGACTTTATTTAATGATGAATCCACTATTTTGGATGAGGCTTCAATTGACTATGATAACAAAGTTGCTATCTATGATGATTATGGTGATGACATGTATGCTATAAAGAATAATGATAACCATGAAACTTGTCATCATGATTTTAATTTTCACTCTCATTATAGTTATTTTGTTGAGTTTGCTCCCACTACTATTGATGAGAAGAAATTTGCTTATGTGGAGAGTAATAAGTTTTCTATGCTTTTGTGTCATGAAAGGAATGCTTTATGTGATGGTTATATTGTTGAATTTCTTCATGATGCTACTTAAAATTATTATGAGGGAGGAACATATGCTTGTAGGAATTGCAATAGTATCAAGTTTCCTCTCTATGTGTTGAAAATCCTGAAGTTTTGCTTGTTTTGTCTTCCTATGCTAGTTGATTCTTATTCCCATAAATTGTTTGCTCACAAAATCCCTGTGCATAGGAAGTGGGTTAGACTTAAATGTGCTAGTCATATGCTTCATGATTCTCTCTTTGTGTTTCAATTCTTATCTTTTATGTGAGCATCATTGAACTCATCATGCCTAGCTAAAAGGCATTAAAGAAAAGCGCTTGTTGGAAGAAAACCCAACACTTTTACCTACTGTTTTTGTGTGTTCACATGATTAGGCTACTGTAGTAATCATGTTTTATAGCTTTTGTTTCAATAAAATACCAAGTAAAGCCTTTGGGATCATGTTGGGTGATAGTTGATTTGATCTTGCTAAAAACAGAAACTTTTGCACTCACGAAAATAATTCTCATTTTTAACAAAAGAGTGATTTTGAGTTGATTCTTTTTGCAGAAGATTAATATACAAATTTCTCACGTGGTCCTAATTTTTGGAGTAGCAGAAGTATGGTTTGAGTACAGATTACTACAGACTATTCTGTTTTTGACAGATTTTGTTTTCAATGCATAGTTTGCTTGTTTCCTAGTTTCTATGGCTTATATTGCTCAATATAAATTGTGGAAATGATATTCTACGGGTAGGCATTGTGTGGAAACAATTATGAATCTTGTCTTTGACAGTACCAAAGTGAAATGGTTTGCTCTTTATCATACTAACCTATCTCACGAAGTTCCGTTAAGTTTTGTGTGATTGAAGTTTTCAAGTTTTCGGTGAGATGTCGATATGAGGAGAATAAGGAGTGACAAGACCCTAAGCTTGGGGATGCCCAAGGCACCCCAAGTTAATATCCAAGGAATATCCAAGCAACTAAGCTTGGGGATGCCCCGGAAGGCATCCCCTCTTTCGTCTTCAACACTATCGGTAACCTCATTTGGAGCTATGTTTTCATTCGTCACATGATATATGTTTTGCTTGGAGCATCATTTTGTTTTATTAGTATTTACTTGCTGTTATTTAGAATAATGTTTTGCGTCTTTTATTTTAATAAAAATGTCAAGTAATTCCTTTGCCATGCTTATTTTGCAAGTATACATGTTGCCGTTTGAAACAGAAAGTTTACCGCTGTTGCCAAAATTCGCTAGAAAAGTCAGAATGTGATAAAATGTTGAAACTTTTTGCAAAATAAGATCTGATAAATTTTCTACAGTGTGGTAAAATTTTCATAATTTTTGGAGTTTAATAAGTATTGATACTATTGCATTCTTTACAGACTGTACTATTTTGGCAGATTGCTGTTATGTTTGCATTGTTTGCTTGTTTAATGATCCTATTTGAGGAGAGGAGTATTAAATATGCAGAGGCATTTATTATGAAATGTTGAATAGTAATTTTAGTGATTTGCTACAGTAGAGAATGATAAGGTTTTTGCATTGGTTTATACTAACTTATCTCACGAGTTCTTGTTGACTTTTGTGTGGATGAAGCTTTTGAGATTTAGGAAAACTGTGATATGAGAGGAATTAAGGAGATGCAAAAGCTCAAGCTTGGGGATGCCCAAGGCACGCCAAGATAATATTTCAAGAAGTCTCAAGCATCTAAGCTTGGGGATGCCCCGGTAGGCATCCCACCTTTCTTCTTCAACAATTATCGGTTAGTATCGGTTGAGCCTAAGTTTTGCTTCTTCACATGATGTGTGCTATTCTTAGAATGTCATTTTATTTTGTTTTGCTTGCTGTTTTAATGAAGTACTTAGATCTGAAAGTTTTAAATAAAATAGAGTCCTCAAATAGTTGCCAGGAGGCTAGGTAAGCGGCACGCACATCCCGTCAACGAAGCTCTTTTCTGTGGAATTGCTCTAGTGCTTCACTTATATCTTTTTGAGCACGGTGTGCTTTGGTATTTTTGAAGAAATTCTCTCTTGCTTCACTTAAATTAATTTTAGAGAAAGAAATATTATGCTCATGATCTGCACTTATATCTTTTTAGAGTATCTTGTCATTTACTCTTGTGCTTTACTTATATCCTATGAGTAAATTGTTGAATAAATTGAATATCATGAACTTGAAATTATATGTTCATATCATGCCGATTGGTAACTTCACATTGGGTTTAGAAAGTGAAATCTTTTGAGGCTTGACAATCACAAGATTGGTCATACAAGCAATTCACGAATAATTAGTATAAGGAAGAGAACTTTCACATACAAATACACTATCTTGGAAATATTTTGTGATTGTGAGCCCCCATCAAAATATTATATGCCAAAATTGTTGACGTTGGACAAGGAACACAACATAATGATTTACGTTTGTTCATATTCACATAGAAGTTATATTGACATAGATCCTTCAACATGTGGTGCTTTCCCCCCATCTTTGCTAGCCAAAAACTCCGCACCAAGTAGAGATACTACTTGTGCATCCAAAAACCCTTAAACCCAAATCTTGTTTTCAAGAGTCCACCATTCCTACCTAAGGATTGAGCAAGATACTTCAAGTAAGTTGTCATCGGTGCAATAAGGCAATAAAAATTGCTTCTAAAAGTGTTAGATCATTTAGTGTAAGAGAAAATTGAGCATTGTACGAACTTGTGATGGCAAAGAATAAAAGCGACAGACTGCATAATAAAGGTTGCTATCATAAGGGGCAATATAACGTGACATTCTTTTGCACTAAGGGGTTGAGCATACAAACAAAAAGCGCATGGCAACCTCTGCTTCCCTCTGCGAAGGGCCTATCTTTTACTTTTCAATACTTACTTTTATACAAAGAGTCAAAGTGTTTCTCTCTATTCCTTTTTATTTTTCTCTTTTGGCAAGCATCATGTGGTGAGGAAAGATCTAGGCACATATATCCAGTTGGATATGGGTAGCATGAGTTATTATTGTTGACATCACCCTTGAGGTGAATGCGTCGGGAGGCAAAACAAAAAGCCCCTATCTTTCTATGTGCCCGGTTGAAATGTTTTGCTCATGTGTATGCGGTGAGTGTTAGCAATCATAGACGACTATATGATGGTTGAGTATGTGGAGCTCTAACTTAGACTCTGTTGAATAAGTTGGATTGCAATTGTTTGGTGACTAAGAATATAGGTTGTTGAGTTTCAAGAGAATTCATTATTTGAACCTTAACATGTTAATTGGTTGCTAATTTAACATGATAAGTTTTATGAGAAAGAGTTGCTGCTATGATGCTAGGAAAAGTGATTGAAATTATCATTGATCAAACTTATGCACTTTGCTACCATTCACACTTCATAATTATTTATTTTATCATTTACCTACTCGAGGACGAGTAGGAATTAAGCTTGGGGATGCTGATACGTCTCCAACGTATCTATAATTTATGAAGTATTCATGCCATGTTTACAACAATTTTATATGGTTTTGGTATGATTGGCATGGAACTAACCCGGGCTGACGCTGTTTTCAGCAGAACTACCGTGGTGTTGTTTTTTGTGCAGAAAAGAAAGTCCTCCAAATGAGCTGAAACTTTTGATGATTTTTTGGAACAAAAGAGACCCGAAGCTTCATGGGGGGGCCAGAAGAGCCACGAGGTGGGCACAACCCACCAAGGCGCGCCTGGTGGGCTTGGCCCGCCCCTGTGGGTTGTGCTCACCTCGAGGCCCATCTTCGCGTGAAACTGATAACCCGCAAGTACAGGGGATCGCAACAGTTTTCGAGGGTGGAGTATTCAACCCAAATTTATTGATTCGACACAAGGGGAGCCAAAGAATATTCTCAAGTATTAGCAGTTGAGTTGTCAATTCAACCACACCTAGATAACTTAATATCTGCATCAAAGTATTTAGTAGCAAAGTAGTATGGAAGCAACGGTAACGGTGGCAAAAGTAACAGTAGTAGTTTTGTAGTAATTGTAACAGTGGCACCGGTAAAGTAACTAAGCAAAGAGCAATATATGAAAAGCTCGTAGGCATTGGATCGGTGATGGAGAATTATGTCGGATGCGATTCCTCATGCAATAGTTATAACATAGGGTGACACAGAATTCATCGATGTAATGTAGGCATGTATTCCGAATATAGTCATATGTGCTTATGGAAAAGAACTTGCATGACATCTTTTGTCCAACCCTCCCGTAGTAGCGGGGTCCTATTGGAAACTAAGGTATATTAAGGCCTCCTTTTAATAGAGTACCGGACCAAAGCATTAACACTTAGTAAATACATGAACTCCTCAAATTACGGTCATCACCGGTAAGTATCCCGATTCTTGTCACTTCGGGGTCAACGGATCATAACACATAATAGGTGACTATAGACTTGCAAGAGAGGATCAATAACTCACATATATTCATGAAAACATAATAGGTTCAGATCTGAAATCATGGCACTGGGCCCTAGTGACAAGCATTAAGCATAGTAAAGTCATAGCAACATCAATCTCAGAACATAGTGGATACTAGGGATCAAACCCTAACAAAACTAACTCGATTACATGATAAATCTCATCCAACCCATCACCGTCCAGCAAGCCTAAGATGGAATTACTCACGCACGGCGGTGAGCATCATGAAATTGGTGCGGGAGGAAGGTTGATGATGACGATGGCGATGAATTCCCCTCTCCGGAGCCCCGAACGGACTCCAGATCAGCCCTCCCGAGAGAGATTAGGTCTTGGCGGCGGCTCCGTATCGTAAAACGCGATCAATCCTTCTCTCTGATTTTTTTCTCCCCGAACGTGAATATATGGAGTTGGAGTTGAGGTCGGTGGAGCACCAGGGGGCCCACGAGGCAGGGGGCACGCCCCCACCCTCGTGGATAGGGTGTGGGCCCCCTGGCCTTGATTCTTTCGCCAGTATTTTTTATTAATTCCAAAAATATTCTCTGTGAAGTTTCAGGTCATTCCGAGAACTTTTATTTCTGCACAAAAATAACACCATGGCAATTCTGCTGAAAACAACGTCAGTCCGGGTTAGTTCCATTCAAATCATGCAAGTTAGAGTCCAAAACAAGGGCAAAAGTGTTTGGAAAAGTAGATACGGTGGAGACGTATCAACTCCCCCAAGCTTAAACCTTTGCTTGTCCTCAAGCAATTCAGTTGACAAACTGAAAGTGATAAAGAAAAAATTTTACAAACTCTGTTTGCTCTTGTTGTTGCAAATATGTAAAACCAACATTCAAGTTTTCAGCAAAGATTATGAACTAACCATATTCACAATAACATTTAGGTCTCATGTTTACTCATATCAATGGCATAATCAACTAGCGAGCAATAATAATAAATCTCGGATGACAACACTTTCTCAAAACAATCATAATATGATATAACAAGATGGTATCTCGCTAGACCTTTCTGAGACAGCAAAACATAAATGCAGACCACCTCTGAAGATCAAGGACTGACTAAACATTGTAATTTATGGTAAAAGAGATCCAGTCATAGTCATACTCAATATAAATTAATAGTAATGGATGCAAATGACAGCGGTGCTCTCCAGTTGGTGCTTTTTAATAAGAGGGTGAAGACTCAACATAAAAGTAAATGGATAGGCCCTTCGCAGAGGGAAGCAGGGATTTGTAGAGGTGCCAGAGCTCGATTTTAAAGCAGAGATGAATAATATTTTGAGCGGCATACTTTCATTGTCAACATAACAACCGAGAGATCTCGATATCTTCCATGATACACACATTATAGATGGTTCCCAAATAGAATGGTAAAGTTTATACTCCCCACCACCAACAAGCATCAATCCATGGCTGGCCCGAAACAACGGGTGCCTCCAACTAACAACAGCCTGGAGGAGTTTTGTTTGCAATTATTTTGATTTGGTTTGAGTATGGAACTGTGCATCCCGGTGACCAACCATTTTCTCGTGAGTGAGGAGCAGAGTCCACTCCTCTTGAGAATAACCCGCCTAGCATGGAAGATATAGACAACCCCAATTGATACATGAGCTATTCGAGCATACAAAACAGAATTTCATTTGAAGGTTTAGAGTTTGGCACATACAAATTTACTTGGAACGGCAGGTAGATACCGCATATAGGAAGGTATAGTGGACTCATATGGAATAACTTTGGGGTTTATGGAAGTGGATGCACAAGCAATATTCCCGCTTAGTACAAGTGAAGGATAGAAAAAGACTGGGAAGCGACCAACTAGAGAGCGACAACAGTCATGAACATGCATTAAAATTAATAAACATTGAGTGCAAGCATGAGTAGGATATAATCCACCATGAACATAAATATCATGGAGGCTATGTTGATTTTGTTTCAACTACATGTGTGAACATGTGCCAAGTCAAGTCACTCGAATCATTCAAAGGATGATACCACCCCATCATATCACAGCACAACCGTTTTAATAGCATGTTGGCACACCGCCTCGGGGGCTACGATCTCTACGGCGATTGAGCCGAACTCCATCCCTGTCCTTTGGGAAGACCTTGACTCCAGGGTGCCGGACTCCTCTCCAGACTCCGAACCCCCCGCGCCCCTGCTAATCGAATCCGATTGGGCACCGGTCATGGAGTTCACCGCCGCGGACATCTTTCAGCACTCGCCCTTTGGCGACATCCTGAATTCACTAAAGTCTCTCTCTTTATCCGGAGAGCCCTAGCCGGACTACGGACAGGAAGGTTGGGATACGGACGACGAAGAAATTCAACGCCCACCCACCACCCACTTTGTAGCCACTGTCGATGATTTAACAGACATGCTCGACTTCGACTCCGAAGACATCGACGGTATGGACGACGATGCCGGAGACGACCAAGACCCAGCGCCTAAAGGGCACTGGAAGGCCACCTCGTCATACGACATATACATGGTGGACATCCCAAAAGATGGGAACGGCGATGGAACATCGGAGGATGACCCCTCCAAGAAGCAACCAAAGCGCCGACGTCAGCGGCGCCGCTCTAAATCCCGCCATAGCAAAAACGGTGATTTCGGCACGGGAGATAATAACACCCCGGACATTGCCGACAACCCCCTCCAGCAGGACTCAGCGCAGGAGGAGGGAGAAGCAAGTCCGCACGACAGTGCGGCAGAAAGAGAGGTCGAGGACGATAATTATGTGCCTCCCTCCGAAGATGAGGCAAGCCTCGACGACGACGAATTTGTCGTGCCTGAGGATCCCGCCGAACAGGAGCGTTTCAAGCGCATGCTTATAGCCACGACAAGCAGCCTCGAGAAAAAGCAACAACAGCTTAGAGCTGACCAAGACCTGCTAGCTGACAGATGGACTGAAGTCCTTGCAGCCGAAGAGTATGAACTCGAACGCCCCTCCAAAAGCTACCCCAAACGCAGGCCGTTGCCTCGATCAGAGGAGGAAGCACCCAAGTCACCAGCGCACGACATGGCAGACCGCCACCCCGTGGCCGCGACAGAGAAGCCTCTCGGCCCTCCGCTCAAGCCACACCCCGACGCCGCTCAAAAGCGTGCCAAGGCACGGGAAAATGCGCCGAACTTGCAAGATATATTGGAGGATAAGGCAAAACATACAAGATCGATCTCACGGATCGTGGGCGCCTAACGACTCGGGATGATTACCATCGCGCGGATCTGACAAACCGGCCGGGCGAACACGATGACAAAGCTCATATGAGCTACGTCGTGATATAGCCCAATACAGAGGCGCCGCACACCCACTATGCTTCATAGATGAAGTAATGGATCATCAAGTCCCCGAGGGCTTCAAACCCGTAAACATCGAATCATACGATGGTACCACAGATCCTGCGGCCTGGATCGAGGACTATCTCCTCCATATCCACATGGCCCATGGTGATGATCTACATGCCATCAAGTACCTCCCACTCAAGCTTAAAAGGACCAGCTCGGCATTGGCTCAACAGCTTGCCAGCAGAATCAATTGGTTGTTGGGAGGATCTGGAAGCCGCATTCCTTGATAACTTCCAGGGCACATATGTGCGACCACCAGACGCCGATGACCTCAGCCATATAATTCAGCAGCGGAAGAATCGGCGGAACAATTACGGACACGGTTCCTAACAAAGAAAAATCAAATCGTTATTTGTCCGGATGCAGAGGCCCTTGCAGCCTTCAAACATAACATCCGCGACGAATGGCTTGCCCGGCACCTAGGATAGGAAAAGCCGAAATCCATGGCAGCCCTCACAACACTCATGACCCGCTTTTGTGCGGGAGAGGACGGCTGGCTAGCTCGAAGCAATAGCTTGGCCAAACACCCTGATAGTTCGGATACCAAGGACAGCAATGGCAGGTCGCGTCGCAACAAGAACAAGCGCCGCATTAACAACGATAATGCTGAAGTCACGGCCGTCATTGCCGGATTCAGAGGCTCTAAACCCGGTCAGCGGAAGAAGCCATTCAAAAGAAATACCGGGCCCGTCCAACTTGAACCGAATACTCGATCGCTTGCGGATACATGGCACCCCGAAAAACCAGCCAATCACACCAACAGGGATTGTTGGGTGTTCAAGCAAGCAAGCAAGTTAAGTGCCGAACTCAATGACAAGGGGCTGCATAGCGATGACGAGGAAGAGCCCCGGCCGCCGAACAATAGAGGACAGAAGGGCTTTCCCACACAAGTGCGGACGGTGAACATGATATACGCAACCCACATACCCAAAAGGGAGTGGAAGCGCGCACTAAGGGACGTATACGCGATGGAGCCAGTCGCCCCGAAGTTCAACCCATGGTCTTCCTGCCCGATCACCTTCGATCGAAGGGACCACCCACTAGCATCCGTCACGGCGGTTTCGCCGCATTGGTTCTTGACCCAATTATCAACGGATTTCACCTCACCGTAGTCTGATGGATGGCGGTAGCAGCCTGAACCTGCTTTATCGGGATACGGTCGCATAAAATGGGCATAGACCCTCAAGGATTAAACCTACAAAGACGACCTTTAAAGGCTTCATACGGGTGTAGAGGCCAATTATGCGGGCTCGATTACACTCGAAGTGGTCTTCGGATCCCGGATAACTTCAAGGCGAAGAGTTGATCTTCGACATAGTCCCGTTCATGGCGGCTATCACGCCTTTGCTTTCGGACGAACCGCGTTTGCAAAGTTCAATGCGGTGCCGAACTACGCATACCTCAAGCTCAAGATGTCAGGCCCTCGAGGAGTAATCACGGTCAATGGAAACACCGAACGCTCTCTCCGAACGAGGAGCACATGGCGGCCCTCGCGGCGGAGGTGCAAAGCAGCCTCTCACAGCAATTCTCGAGTCCGGCCACTAAGTGTCCGGACACTGTCAAGCGCGCCCGAGGTAACCTACAACAAGAGCGCCTGGCACGATTCAAGCACGCATAGCAATCCGGCCCCAACCCCAGCCCTCGCGAAATTGCGAAGCCAGATTACTGGCGTACATAACTACGCTCTGGAGATACCATGGGCATAAGGGAGGGCACGACCACGCACGCCCGGAATGCGGCTCAACCGCACTGGGGCTCCGATTGTGTCATTCTCTTACTTTCGGGACTCCGTTTTCCAAGTCCTGTCCGGCACTAGAATCGCTGAACTCACGATGCAACAGCCAGGGAAGCAGAAAGCCACGTCGAGTGTTCAGGTGGTCTCTATTACGAGCATTATACCTGTTTTACATACCATCCCGCAGCTTACCCCTGGAGGGGGACATGTTAGATAGTCCCATCCGTTGCTTATCGTTCTATTTGTATCGTCCTGCCTTCATTGCAGTACCTTTTTGAATAAACAATACATAGCTTTTGCCTATTATTGCATTCCTTTCTTTATCTATATATATGTTCATTTCATGACATATTTGCACCGTTACAATTTAGTGCGGCCAATACACCAGGGGCTCAAGTACCCCAAAAGTATGGTGTGATAAGTCCGAACACTTTCACAAGTGCGGCACCCTGAACTTATAGCATTATATGCATCGGCTCCGAATCATGTCTTGGGTCAATAGTTGGGTTTGCCCGGCTCCTATGTTTTGGTACCTTACGTTCCGTTATATCGGCTAAGGTAGCACTAGGAGAACCACTGCGATTGTGCCCCGGTTGAGCTGGGTTGAGCACCTCAGTGGAGAAAGCTAAAACTGACCGTCATGATAGGGTGAGAGCCGGTCGCTGTTTGAGAGGTTTTTTCGGGTCCCTAAAGACTTATGCCACTTAGAGCGAGGAACCGAAATTGTTCGGCCAAGGCGTGGATAGCGCCCCGAACTCGGTCTTCCGAATACTAGGGGCTTCGCCGAAATTTAAAATTATAGAATTATATGGCTAAGTGAGAGTGTTCAAGCATTATAAGTCCGGTTGCCTTGTTCGTTCGTTGAGCGCCTCCCTAGATGGACCCAAGAATGGGAACAAGAGTTCTCAAGTTTATCCCGAACACCCCAAAGACTTCGTGGCATGGGGTGAAGCCAATGACTTGCCATCTCTCAAATTTGATAAACGGCCGCCTGAAGGTAATATTTTAAATTAACAAGCGTTGCTTAGCTCATATGAACAAGTTTTCAGCGTCTGGGATAACAAATGCGAGTATATTCAAAATTACATCTTTGGAGCACTCATCCGCTATTCGGCGGGCACCCTTCAGAGGCCCTCATAGTACATTTGGGCGTGCGATGCTCCTTGCCCTTCGGTGGCCCGTCCGTCACAAGCTTCTCCGCATCCGGCTTGCCCGGTGCACTTTAGCACGGGCAAGGCCCGACGGACACCTTCAATGCAGACGGGCGCTTGATGACTTCAATCCGTGGACAGGCGTCCACCACCGCCAGACTAGCCCAAAGTAGCTCCAGTGCATGGCTTCCAATGGCCACGGCCGAACTATGAGGCCCTTCATGGCCTGTTCGGCGACCTTGTGGAGCTCGACCAGCTGCTTCACTGGTCGCTTAGGGCATCGGATGTCCGGCCTCAAGCATATTGAGACCAGAACACCTTCTCTGTTGAGCTCCCTCCTTGGCGCGGTAGAATGCGTGAGCATCGGACACACTCTGGGCAGATCTGCGAATGCTCTGGAGAGCTCGAATCCGGGTAAGTAATAGGTAATTCACTTTCACATGCTTGCTTGCATAAAGAATGCCTTACCCGCCGCTATCTTCTTTAATGATTCAATTTCTTGGAGGGCTTTTGGGCCTCGGCCTTAGCAGCTTTGGCACTCTCAAGAGCCGAGGCAAGCTCGGACTCTCGGGTCTTGAGTCACGCTCCAAACCCTCGTGTTTTTTCACGAGAGCCACGGAGCTCTTGCCGCACCTACGCCAGCTGCACCTCCCCTTCTCTCGCTTCGGTGCGCTCATGGCGCTTTGCTTCGACCCACGGACACCGCTTCCTTCAGGTCGCCACCTCGTTCATGGCCCTGCAGTACCCATGTTATTCTGTTATTTTTTTGCAACGAAACCTTTCTATAAGGTATTTCTTCAATAAGGTATTACTTACCTTCCTTGTCCTCGAGCTGCTTCTTGGCAAGGCCGAGCTCGTTCTCGGACCGCTCGAGGCTCTGCTTCAATACATTGACCTCCATGATCGGTCTTGGCAGAGGTCAGCGGCGCAGCCTGCATTCCCATATTGACATACTTATGTTAGACTCCTGCGTATATGTTTTAGATCCTTAGTCCGGCTTTTCTTTCCGAACACCGAACTAAGCATCGAGAACTACTGTCTATGCGGTAATATTTTTACATATTCTGAACTCACCTCAAAGCCTGTTAGAAGGCTGGTACAGGCTTCGGTCAGCCCGCTCTTGACGGACTGAACTGTCCGGATCACCGCACTCATAACAGTGCGGTGCTCCTCCTCGATGGAGGCGCTATTAAGCGCCTCCAGTAAGCTATCCGGTGCCTCCGGTTGGACGGAAGACACCGGCGTCTTACCCTTCTTACGAAGGGACCGCTTGCCGGACTCCGGAACCGCTGAAGGTTCTGGCATGGAGTCCGGACGAGGGTCGGGCTTAGAGCCCCTGGGGGTCTCGCCCCCACGCGCTGAGTCCGGGAGGTTGCTGGCAGCGCCTCTGCGCCACCTCCTCTTGACCTGGCCCCCCTTGGGCGCCACCTCGGCGTCGTCCGGCAGCGTGAGGCAATGAGGCGGCCGGAAGTGAAGTACTCTCCATTTCGATGAACCCGAGGACCCGCTCGTGAAGCGGCGAACTTCGCTCTTGGGCGGGCTGTATGATTGTTCGGCATTAGAGAACACTATGCAATAAAAAGCCATGGGTATCCGGACACTTACGATCTCGCCAGGGGCTTGGCCCTTGTTGGCCAATCCTCCTCGTTGTTGTCGACGTTGGTGGAGAAGTCCGGAGGAAGGGTTCTTCCTTCTTGGACCCTCCGGCCTCCCGGTTGGGGCGGCCTTCCTTTTCCTCTCCTCCCCGCCGGGAGAGGCTTCTTTCCTCCTCCTCGTTCTCGGGAGAAGATTACGCTTCAGAATCCGACGACCAAGCGTCGGAGCTCCTTGAGTTCCGTTGCCTCCTTCTTAACCTTCTTCTCGGCACCACATGAGGTACCGGAGCCAGCAGCCCGTCAATCGGGCGTCGGCTGGTCTTCCGCAAAGGAGCCGGACAGTTAACCTCTCCGGACGTCTTGACGATCCTGTTAAAGGTTAGGGAGTTTTAGATCCCGCATAGAGTCAAACTATGAAAAAGAGTCCCATAAAGGGTAAAATAACTCACCTCGGCTGGCTTGACGCTGCGAGCTGAATCCGCGATCTTCGATGGCGGATGTAGAACCTCGGCGCCCTTGAACAGCACCTTCCGGGCATCTTAAATGCGTAGTGTCGAAGAGCCTTGTCGAGTTGGGTGCTATGCCGGATCGAACTCCCACAATTTGAAGGCCCGTTGTTGGCATGGGAGAATCCGGCGGATGAGCATCACACGGATTACGTTGACAAGCACGAGATTCTTGTCCACCAGGTTTCGGACGCATGTTTGGAGTCCGGATAGCTCGTCCGAATTCCCCCATGTCAGGCCCGTCTCTTTCCATGACGAGAGCCGTGTGGGGAAGCCAGATCTGAATTCGGGGGCCGCCGCCCATTTGGAGTCATGGCTCGATGATATAGAACCACCCGATTGCCACCTTTATTGTCTCCACGAAGGAGCCCTCGAGCCATAGGACTTTGGCCATCTTGCCAACCATGGCGCCTCCGCACTCCGGCAATGACCGCCCACTACCTTCGGCTGACATTGAAGATCTTCAGCCATAAGCGAAGTGGGGCTGGATGCAGAGGAAGGCCTCGCACCACGATGATGAACGCCGAGATGTTGAGGATGAAATTGGGGCCATGTCGTGGAAGTCCAGGCCGTAGTAGAACATGAGCCCCGGACAAATGGGTGAAGTGGAAAACCTAGTCCATGGAGGAAGTGGGGAGAAACACCACCCTCTCATGGGGCTGGGGTTGGAATGAGCTGCCCGCGTCCGGGCAGCCTGTCTTGTGATGTTCTTTGGACAAGTATCCAGCCTCCCGCAGCTTTGTGATGTGCCCCTCCGTGACGGAGGAGGCCATCCACCTGCCTCCCGCTCCGGACATGGTTGGAGAAGGTTGAGGTGGAATGTGCGGACTTGGGCGCTGGAGCTCGAGTGCGTGAAGATGGATGAGCAAAGGAGGAAGAAGGCGTAGGTGAAAAGGTGGATCCTTATCCCCTTATATGGACGGACGAAGCTATGCGTCCCCCACCACCCTGGTAAAACTTGCTTATCTCCCAAGCGCCGTAACCAATGGCGCGGACGGGTTACCCACGTACGTATTGATGAGAATCCCGGAATAAGGGGCACGATCTATGCTTTGATAGGACGTGCCAAGGAAACCGCCTCGCTAAGCGTGCTAAGGTGGAGCGGTAAAAACGATTCATATAAAGGCCTGGCCGTAGTGTGATGTCACGCCGCGGAATACGTCAGCAGATCTGTGCAAAAGTTATTCTCTCTACGGTGGTATGTGGAACTTGTTTTGCAGAGCCGGACACTATCATTGTGTTCAAAAGCTTCTATGAAGCATTCGGAGGAGGAACCCGCCTTGCAATGCCGAAGACAATATGCGCGCCGGACTCGTCGTCATTGAAGCCTGGTTCAGGGCTCTTGAGGGAGTCTGGACTAGGGGGTGTCCGGATAGCGAACTATCATCACGGCGAACTCCAAGACTATGAAGATACAAGATTGAAGACTTAGTCCCGTGTCCGGATGGGACTTTCCTTGGCGTGGAAGGCAAGCTTGGCGTCTGAGATATGTAGATCTCCTACCATTGTAACCGACTACTGTGTAACCCTAACCTATCCGGTGTCTATATAAACCGGAGGGTTTTAGTCCGTGGGACGAACAACAATCATACCATAGGCTAGCTTTTAGGGTTTAGCCTCTACGATCTCGTGGTAGATCTACTCTTGTACTACCCATATCATCAATATTAATCAAGCGGAGTAGGGTATTACCTCCATCGAGAGGGCCCGAACCTGGGTAAAAACATCGTGTCCCTTGTCTCCTATAACCATCCGCCTAGACGCACAGTTCGGGACCCCCTACCCGAGATCCGCCGGTTTTGACACCGACACCTGCGATTTATCATCGAGAAAGAACACCCACATAAATCTGGAAAAATCATCAACTATAACTAGACCAAAAGAATTTCCACCGAGACTCTTGTAAGAGTTGGGACCAAAGAGATCCATGTGAAGTAGCTCGAGTGGCCTCTTCGTGGTCATGATGTTCTTCACGGGATGCCTTCCTCCAACCTGTTTACATGATTGACAAGCACTGCAAAGTCTATCCTTATCAAATATGACATCATTAACTCCAAGGATATGATTCCCATTAATAAGCTTGTCAAGGTTTTGCATACCAACATGACCTAATCGTCTATGCCATAACCAGCCTTTTGAGGATTTAGCAATGAAGCAAGTTTTAGGTTGAGCCTTTTAGTGAAATCAACAATGTATAGATCACCTCTACGTACACGGTAAAGACCATTTTATGATTATCTCGACGGAACACTTGGCAATCTACTTGATAAATAGAACATTGAAACCGAAATCAGCAAGTCTAGATATCGAAAGTAAGTTGTAACCAAGAGATTCAACGAGCATAACATTTTGTATGGAGCTATCATGTGATATGGCCACCTTACCGAGGCCAACCACCTTACCCTTTGAGTTGTCACCGAAAGTGACATACTTTCGAGGACTATCATTATCAGCAAGCTCACGAAACATGTCTTTATCTCCAGTCATGTGATCGGTACTGAAGGAAATATGCCCTAGAGGCAATAATAAAGTTATTATTTATTTCCTTATTTCATGATAAATGTTTATTATTCATGCTAGAATTGTATTAACCGGAAACATAATACATGTGTGAATACATAGACAAACAGAGTGTCACTAGTATGCCTCTACTAGACTAGCTTGTTAATCAAAGATGGTTAAGTTTCCTAACCATAGACAAAGGAGTTGTCATTTGATTAACAAGGTCACATCATTGGTTGAATGATCTGATTGACATGACCCATTCCATTAGCTTAGCACCCGATCGTTTAGTATGTTGCTATTGCTTTTATCCATGACTTATGCATGTTCTGTAACTATGAGAATATGCAACTCCGTTTACGGAGGAACACTTTGGGTACTACCAAAGCGTCACAACGTAATCGGGTGATTATAAAGGAGTACTACGAGTGTCTCCAAAGGCAGATGTTGGGTTGGCGTATTTCGAGATTAGGATTTGTCACTCCGATTATGGAGAGGTATCTCTGGGCCCTCTCGGTAATGCACATCACTAAGCCTTGCAAGCATTACAACTAATGAGTTAGCTGTGAGATGATGTATTACGGAACGAGTAAAGAGACTTGCCAGTAACGAGATTGAACTAGGTATTGGATACCGACGATCGAATCTCGGGCAAGTAACATATCGATGACAAAGGGAACAACGTATGTTGTTATGCGGTCTGACCGATAAAGATCTTTGTAGAATATGTAGGAGCCAATATGGGCATCCAGGTCCCGCTATTGGTTATTGACGGAGGCGTGTCTCGGTCATGTCTACATTATTCTCGAACCGTAGGGTCCATGCACGCTTAAGGTTTCGATGGCGGTTATATTATGAGTTTGTGTATTTTGATGTACGAAGGAGTTCGGAGTCCGGATATGATCACGGACATGACGAGGAGTCTCGAAATGATCGAGACATAAAGATTGATATATTGACGGCTATATTCGGACACGGAAAGGTTCGGAAGTTTCGGAAGAAACCGGAGTGCGGAGGGGTTACCAAACCCCGGGGAAGTAATGGGCCTTATTGGGCCAAGAGGGGAGAGAGAGGGCCGCACCAGGAGGTGGCGCCCCCCCCATGGGCAGTCCGAATTGGACAAGGAGGGGGGGTGCGGCCCCCCTTTCCCTCTTCCTCTCCCTCTCTTTCCTTCCCCCTTCCTCCTTCCTAGTTGGACTAGGAAAGGAGTCCTACTCCCACTAGGAGGAGGAATCCCCTCCTTGGCGCGCCTCCTAGGGCCGGCTGGCCCTCCCCTTGCTCCTTTATATCAGGGCAGGGGGCACCCTAGAACACACAAGTTGATCCTTGAGATCGTTCCTTAGCCGTGTGCGGTGCCCCCTCCACCATATTCCACCTCGGTCATATCGTGGCGGTGCTTAGGCGAAGCCCTGCGTCGATAGAACATCAAGATCGTCCTGCGCCCGTCGTCTTGTGGAACTCTCTCTCCGGAGCTTTGCTGGATCGGAGCCCGAGGAGCGCCATCGAGCTGAGCGTGTGCCAAGAACTTCGAGGCGGGTAATGCTGTGGCGCTGGGATCGGTTGGATCGCGAGGAGAACGTCTGACTACTTCCTCTACGTTGTGATCGCTTCCGCTTCGGTCTACGAGGGTACGTAGACAACACTCTCCCCTCTCGTTGCTATGCATCACCATGATCTTGCGTGTGCGTAGGAATTTTTTTGAAATTACTACGTTCCCCAACAGTGGCATCCGAGCCAGGTTTTATGGTTTGATGTTTTGCACGAGTAGAACACAAGTGAGTTGTGGGCGATACAAGTCATACTTCCTACCAGCATGTCATACTTTGGTTCAGCGGTATTGTGAGATGAAGCGGCCCGGACCGACATTACAGCGTGACGCTTCTGAGACTGGTTTCACCGTTCATGAGCACTCGTGCTTAAAGGTGGCTGGCGGGTGTCTGTCTCTCTCACTTTAGTTGAACCGGTGTGGCTACGCCCGGTCCTTGAGAAGGTTAAGCGGAGTCTATTTGACGAAATATCGTTGTGGTCTTGATGCGTGGGTGAGATTGGTTCTTGCTTAAGCCCGTAGCAGCCACGTAAAATTTGCAACAACAAAGTAGAGGACGTCTAACTTGTTTTTGCAGGGCATGTTGTGATGTGATATGGTCAAGGCGTGATGCTATATTTTATTGTATGAGATGATCATGTTTTGTAACCGAAGTTATCGGCAACTGGCTGGAGCCATATGGTTGTCGCTTTATTGTATGAAATGCAACGCATACCTGTAATTGCTTTTACTTTATCACTAAGCGGTAGAGATAGTCGTAGAAGCAATAGATGGCGTAAGCGACAACGATGCTACGATGGAGATCAAGGTGTCGTGCGGTGGCGATGGTGATCACGACGGTGCTTAGGAGATGGAGATCACAAGCACAAGATGATGATGGCCATATCATATCACTTATATTGATTGCATGTGATGTTTATCCTTTATGCATCTTATTTTGCTTTGTTTGTCGGTAGCATTTTAAGATGATCTCTCACTAAAATTATCAAGTAGTGTTCTCCACGAGTATGCACCGTTGCCAAAGTTAAATGTCTTGAGACACCACGCGTGATGATCGGGTGTGATAAGCTCTACGTCCATCTACAACGGGTGCAAGCCAGTTTTGCACACGCAGAATACTCAGGTTATACTTGACGAGCTTAGCATATGCAGATATGGCCTCGGAACACGGAGACCGAAAGGTCGAGCGTGAATCATATAGTAGATATGATCAACATAAGATGTTCACCATTGAAAACTACTCCATCTCACGTGATGATCGGTTATGGTTTAGTTGATTTGGATCACGTGATCACTTAGATGACTAGAGAGATGTCCTTCTAAGTGTGAGTTCTTAAGTAATATGATTAATTGAACTTAAATTTATCATGAACTTAGTACTGATAGTATCTTGCTTGTCTATGTACATTTATAGATAGATGGCTCGTCTTTGTTGTTCCGTTGAATTTTAATGCGTTCCTTGAGAAAGCAAAGTTGAAAGATGATGGTAGCAATTACACATCGGGTCCGTAATCTGAGGATTATCCTCATTGCTGCCTGAAGAGTTACGTCTGGATGCACCGCTAGGTGCCAGGCCTTCTTCTTGATGTGACGGCGTTAAGAACGTCTGGCAGAGCAAAGCTGATGACTACTCTATAGTTCAGTGTGCCATGCTTTACGGCTTAGAACCGGGTCTTCAACGATGTTTTGAACATCATGGAGCATATGAGATGTTCCAGGAGTTGAAGTTGATATTTCAACAGAATGCCCGGATTGAGAGATATGAAGTCTCCAATAAGTTCTATAGCTGCAAGATGGAAGAGAATGGGTCTGTCAGTGAGCACATACTCGTAATGTCCGGGTATTACAATCACTTGACTCAACCGGGAGTTGATCTTCCGGATGATTGTGTCATTGATGTAATTCTTCAATCATCGCCACCAAGCTACAAAGGCTTTGTGATGAACTATAATATGCAAGGGTTAGTAAAGACTATGCTCGAGCTCTTACAATGCTAAAGGCATGGAGGTAGAAATCAAGAAGGAGCATCAAGTGTTGATGGTCAATAAGACCACTAGTTTCAAGAAGAAAGGCAAAGGGAAGAAGAAGGGGAACTTCAAGAAGAACAGCAAACAAGTTCTTTGCTCGGAGAAGAAACCCAAGTCTGGACCTAAACCTGAAACTGAGTGCTTCTACCGCAAGCGGATGGTCACCGGAAGCGGAACTGCCCCAAGTATTTGGCGGATAAGAAGGATGGCAAGGTGAACAAAGGTATATGTGATATACATGTTATTGATGTGTACCTTACTAGAGCTCGCATGAGCACACAGGTATTTGATACTGGTTACATTGCTAATATTTGCAACTCGAAGCAGGGACTACGGATTGCGAACACCGGCAAAGGACAAGGTGACGATCTTGGCGTGGGAAATGGTTCCAAAGTCGATGTGATCATGGTCGGCACGCTACCTCTACATCTACCTTCGGGATTAGTTTTAGACCTAAATAATTGTTATTTGGTGCCGCGTTGAGCATGAACATTATATCTGGATCTTGTTTGATGCGAGACGGTTATTCATTTAAATCGAGAGAATAATGGTTGTTCTATTTATATGAATAATATCTTTTATGGTCATGCACCCTTGAAGAGTGGTCTATTTTTAATGAATCTCGATAGTAGTGATACACATATTCATAATGTTGAAACCAAAAGATGCAGAGTTGATAATGATAGTGCGACTTATTTGTGGCACTGCCGTTTAGGTCATATCGGTATAAAGCGCATGAAGAAACTCCATACTAATGGACTTTTGGAGTCACTTGATTATGAACCACTTGGCACTTAAGTAACCGTGCCTCATGGGCAAGATGACAAAACCCGTTCTCGGTACTATGGAGAGAGCAACAGATTTGTTGGAAATCATACATCTGAGATGTATGTGGTCCAATGAATTTTTAGGATCGTGGCTGATATCGTTATTTTCTCACCTTCACAGATGATTTAAGCAGATATGGGTATATCTACTTAATGAAACATAAGTCTGAAACATTTGAAAAGTTCAAAGAATTTCAGAGTGAAGTTGAAAATCATCGTAATAAGAAAATAAAGTTTCTACGATCTGATCGTGGAGGCGAATATTTGAGTTCTGAGTTTGGTCTACATTTGAAACAATGCGGAATAGTTTCAACTCACGCCACCGGAACACCACAGCGCAATGGTGTGTCCGAGCGTCAATGTCGCACTTTACTAGATATGGTGCGATCTATGATGTCTCTTACAGATTTACCGCTATCGTTTTGGGGTTATGCTCTTGAGGCGGCCGCATTCACGCTGAATAGAACACCGTCAAAATCCGTTGAGGCGACACCTTATGAACTATGGTTTAGCAAGAAACCAAAGTTGTCGTTCTTAAAGTTTGGGGATGTGATGCTTATGTGAAAAAGCTTCAACACGATAAGCTCGAACCTAAATCGAGAAATGTGTCTTCATAGGATACCCAAAGGAGGCGATTGGGTACACCTTCTATCACAGATCCGAAGGCAAGACATTTGTTGCTAAGAATGGATCCTTTCTAGAGAAGGAGTTTCTCTCGAAAGAAGTGAGTGGGAGGAAAGTAGAACTTGATGAGGTAATGTACCTTCTCCCTTATTGGAAAGTCTTTTATCACATAAACTAGTTTCTGCGACATATACAACAAATAGTGAGGAAGTTGATGATTTTGATCATGAAACTTCAGATCAAGTTACTTCTGAACCTCGTAGATCAACCAGAATAAAATCCGCACAGAGTGGTACGGTAATCCTGTTCGGAAATCATGCTACTAGATCATGATGAACCTACGAACTATGAAGAAGCGATGGTGAGCCCAGATTCATAAAATGGCTTGAGGCCATGAAATCTGAGATGGGATCCATGTATGAAAACAAAGTGTGGACTTTGGTTGACTTGCAGAGGGTCGGCAAGCAATAGAAAACAAGTGGATCTTCAAGAAGAAGACTGACGCTGACGGTAATATTACTGTCTACAAAGCTCGACTTGTCGCAAAGGGTTTTCGACAAGTTCAGGGAATTGACTACGATGAGACCTTCTCACCCAGAAGCGATGCTTAAGTCTGTCCGAATCATGTTAGCAATTGCCGCATTTTATGATTATGAAATTTGGCAAATGGATGTAAAGACTGCATTCCTGAATGGTTTTACGGAAGAAGAGTTGTATATGATGCAACGAGAAGGTTTTATCGATCCAAAGGGAGCTAACAAAGTGTGCAAGCTCCGGTGATCCATTTATGGACTGGTGCAAGCATCTCGGAGTTGGAATAAACGCTTTGATAGTGTGATCAAAGCATTTGGGTTTATCTGAGACTTTTGGAGAAGCTTTGTATTTACAATAAAGTGAGTGGGAGCTCTGTAGCATTTACGATATTATATGTAGATGACATATTACTAATCGGAAATGATATAGAATTCTGGATAGCATAAAGGGATACTTGAATAAGAGTTTTTCGATGAAGGACCTCGGTGAAGCTGCTTACATATTGGGCATCAAAATCTATAGAGATAGATCAAGGCGCTTAATTGGACTTTCACAAAGCACATACCTTGACAAAATTTTGAAGAAGTTCAAAATGGATCAAGCAAAGAAAGGGTTCTTGCACGTGTTACAAGGTGTGAAGTTGAGTAAGACTCAATGCCCGACCACCGCAGAAGATAGAGAGAAAATGAAAGATGTTCCCTATGCCTCAGCCATAGGCTCTATCATGTATGCAATGCTGTGTACCAGACACGATGTGTGCCTTGCTATAAGCTTAGCAGGAGGTACCAAAGTAATCGAGAGTGGATCCTTTGGACAGCGGTCAAGAACATCCTGAAATACACGAAAAGGACTAAGGATATGTTTCTCGTATATGGAGGTGACAAAGAGCTCATCGTAACGGCAGTTACGTTGATGCAAGCTTTGACACTGATCCAGACGATTCTAAATCGCAAAACCGGATACGTATTTACACTAAGCGGAGGAGCTGTCGGTTGGTGCAGTTCTAAACAAAGCGTCGTGGCGGGATCTACATGTGAAGCAGAATACATAGCAGCGGGAAGCAGCTAATGAAGGAGTGCGGATGAAGGAGTTCATATCCGATCTAGGTGTCATACCTAGTGCATCGGGTCCAATGAAAATCTTTTGTGACAATCTTTGGAGCAATTGCTTTAGCAAAGGAATCCAGATTTCACAAGAGAACCAAACACATCAAGAGGCGCTTCAATTCCATCCGGGACTTAGTCGGTGGGAGACATAGAGATTTGCAAGATACATACGGATCTGAATGTAGCAGACCCGTTGACTAAGCCTCTTCCACGAGCAAAACATGATCAGCACCAAGACTCCATGGGTGTTAGAATCATTACTATGTAATCTAGATTATTGACTCTAGTGCAAGTGGGAGTCTGAAGGAAATATGCCCTAGAGGCATTAATAAAGTTTTTATTTATTTCCTTTTATCATGATAAATGTTTATTTTTCATGCTAGAATTGTATTAACCGGAAACATAATACTTGTGTGAATACATAGACAAGCAGTGTC
Organism: Aegilops bicornis; assembly: GCA_021605145.1. Lineage (NCBI taxonomy): Eukaryota > Viridiplantae > Streptophyta > Magnoliopsida > Poales > Poaceae > Aegilops > Aegilops bicornis. Next base: position 659,542,934 of record CM038673.1, read on the forward strand.
ACTAGTATGCCTCTACTAGACTAGCTTGTTAATCAAAGATGGTTAAGTTTCCTAACCATAGACAAAGGAGTTGTCATTTGATTAACAAGGTCACATCATTGGTTGAATGATCTGATTGACATGACCCATTCCATTAGCTTAGCACCCGATCGTTTAGTATGTTGCTATTGCTTTTATCCATGACTTATGCATGTTCACGTAACTATGAGAATATGCAACTCCGTTTACGGAGGAACACTTTGGGTACTACCAAGCGTCACAACGTAACTGGGTGATTATAAAGGAGTACTACAGGTGTCTCCAAAGGCGGATGTTGGGTTGGCGATTTCGAGATTAGGATTTGTCACTCCGATTGTCGGAGAGGTATCTCTGGGCCCTCTCGGTAATGCACATCACTAAGCCTTGCAAGCATTACAACTAATGAGTTAGCTGTGAGATGATGTATTACGGAACGAGTAAAGAGACTTGCGATGCTTGAGATTGAACTAGGTATTGGATACCGACGATCGAATCTCGGGCAAGTAACATACCGATGACAAAGGGAACAACGATATGTTGTTATCGTCTGACCGATAAAGATCTTCGTAGAATATGTAGGAGCCAATATGGGCATCCAGGTCCCGCTATTGGTTATTGACCGGAGGCGTGTCTCGGTCATGTCTACATTATTCTCGAACCGTAGGGTCCATGCGCTTAAGGTTTCGATGGCGGTTATATTATGAGTTTGTGTATTTTGATGTACGAAGGAGTTGAGTCCGGATATGATCACGGACATGACGAGGAGTCTCGAAATGATCGAGACATAAAGATTGATATATTGGACGGCTATATTCGGACACGGAAAGGTTCGGAAGTTTCGGAAGAAACCGGAGTGCGGAGGGGTTACGGAACCCCGGGAAATAATGGGCCTTATTGGGCCAAGAGGGAGAGAGAGGGCCGCACCGGGAGGTGGCGACGCCCCCATGGGGAGTCCGACTGGACAGGAGGGGGGCGCGCCCCTCTCTTCCTCTCCTCTCTTTCCTTCCCCTTCCTCCTTCCTAGTTGGACTAGGAAAGGGAGTCCTACTCCCACTAGGAGGAGGACTCCCCCCTCCTGGCGCGCCTCCTAGGGCCGGCCGGCCCTCCCCTTGCTCCTTTATATACGGGGTAGGGGGCACCCTAGAACACACAAGTTGATCCTTGAGATCGTTCCTTAGCCGTGTGCGGTGCCCCCTCCACCATATTCCACCTCGGGCATATCGTAGCGGTGCTTAGGCGAAGCCGTGCGTCGATAGAACATCAAGATCGTCCTGCCGTCGTCTTGATGGAACTCTCTCTCCCGGAGCTTTCTGGATCGAAGCCGAGGAGCGTCATCGAGCTGAGCGTGTGCCAAGAACTCGAGGCGCCGGAGTAATGGCGCTGGGATCGGTTGGATCGCGAGGAGAACGTCGACTACTTCCTCTACGTTGTGATCGCTTCGCTTCGGTCTCTGAGGGTGCGTAGACAACACTCTCCCTCTCGTTGCTATGCATCACCATGATCTTGCGTGTGCGTAGGAATTTTTTGAAATTACTACGTTCCCCAACAGTACATCCACTATCAAGAACCCATTCCTTTCCTCCCCGACATATATCCCCGAAGATTTGCCATAAGACCAAAATGTCTCATTGCATCATCAAGATCGAAGTCACTATCATCATCCTTATCATAGTATCCATGTTCAACATCGTCATGTGGTGGATCAAATCCTAGAGAGGGTGATTCATTAGAATGAGTTTGACAATAATCTTGTCTATGAATTCTTATAGCTTCGGAAATAATCTCACTAATAATACCAACATTTCCTTTGGCACTCTTAAGTTTTGTAAGCTCAAATAGACGATCACTAAACATAGGATCACTAGTATTCATTTTGCTCAAAGCAATAGACTTATGGAGAATTTCATCTAGATTTTTCAAGGAATAATCTGGAATCGTTCCTCAAGAAATTTCCATATGGTGTAGGCACACTTAAAAGTAGGCAAACATCCAATCAAGTTTCTAGGCAATCCTCTAATGATAAGTTCGGCAGTTCTAAGATTCCTAACCATGTCAATTGACTCATCATGGGTTGGATGCATAGGATCAACATAAGGTGCACAAGGGCTAGCAATGTACTTGATAAAATGATATTGATTGAAAATAACAAGCATCTCATTTTTCCACTCACGAAAATACTCTCCATCAAGAATAGGCACTCTATGTCTAAGACTCCCCAAAGTAGACTCATCCATCTTCCTCCAATGGTGATTAAACCAAGGCAATGGAGACCAATGCTCGATACCACTTGTAGGACCTTGAGAAGAGGTGTCTAGAGGGGGCGATTAGACACTAAGTACCAAAGTTGCAGTTTTTAAGTTTCTTTAAAGTTTGAGTGGAGTTTAGGCACAAGTTTAATATTCACAACATATAGCAAGCAAGCATGCAAAGAGTATATGAGCAGCGGAAAATAAAGCATACAACTTGCAAGAATGTAAAGGGAAGGGATTGGAGGATTCAAACGCAATTTGGAGACACTGATGTTTTTGGCGTGGTTCCGATAGGTGGTGCTATCGTACATCCACGTTGATGGAGACTTCAACCCATGAAGGGTAACTATTGCGCGAGTCCACGGAGGGCTCCACCCACGAAGGGTCCATGAAGAAGCAACCTTGTCTATCCCACCATGGCCGTCGCCCACGAAGGACTTGCCTCACTAGCGGTAGATCTTCACGAAGTAGGCGATCTCCTTGCCCTTACAAACTCCTTGGTTCAACTCCACAATCTTGTCGGAGGCTCCCAAGTGACACCTAGCCAATCTAGGAGACACCACTCTCCAAGAAGTAACAAATGAATGCGTTGATGATGAACTCCTTGCTCTTGTGCTTCAAATGATAGTCTCCCCAACACTCAACTCTCTCTCATAGGATTTGGATCTGGTGGAAAGAGGGTTTGAGTGGAAAGCAACTTGGGGAAGGCTAGAGATCAAGATTCATATGGTAGGAATGGAATATCTTGGCCTCAACACATGAGTAGGTAGTTCTATCTCGAGAAATAGGATCTTTGGAAGTGTAGGTTCAGTCTGATGGCTCTCTCCACAAATGAAGAGGAGGTGGAGGGGTATATATAGTCTCCACACAAAATCTAACCGTTACACACAATCTACCAAACTCGGTGGGACCGAATCATTAAACTCGGTCAGACCGATTTAGCAAATAATATGACCGTTAGGGTTTTCGGTGGGACCGGAATGCAACTCGGTGGGACCGATTCGGTTAGGGTTAGGGCATAACGTAATCTCGATAAGACCGATTACACAAACTCGATGGGACCGATTTTGGTAATAAGCTTTCCAGAGAGTTGGTCGAGCAAACTTCGGTTTGACCGATTATCAAACTTCGGTGGGACCGATTTTGATAATAAGTTAACGAAGAGTTTGCATTGTAATCTCGGTAGTACCGATTGCTAAAACTCGGTGAGACCGATTTTGATAATGGACATACACAGAGAGATTACAATCCCATCTCGGTGAGACCGGGATCCCTATCGGTGAGACCGATTTGCTTAGAGTTTGTGGCAGTGGCTATGACTTTTGGAATCAGTTGCGCCGGATAGAAAGAATCGGTGTGACCGATTTTGGCTTTAGGTTTAGGTCATTTGTGGATGTGGGAAAGTAGTTGAGGGTATTTGGAGCATATCACTAAGCACTTTGAAGCAAGAGGCTCATACGCAACACCTCATTCCTCCTTGATAGTATTGGCTTTTCCTATAGACTCAATGTGATCTTGGATCACTAAAATGTAAAATGAAGAGTCTTGAGCTTGAAGCTTGAGCCAATCCTTTGTCCTTAGCATCTTGAAGGAGTTCCCACATCCTTTAGTCCATGCCACTCCATTGTTGAACTTATCTGAAACATACTAGATAAAAGTGTTAGTCCAACAAGAGATATGTTGTCATTAATTACCAAAACCACCTAGGGAGCACTTGTGCTTTCCTTTGGCGAAGGCGATCGTCGGGGGATTCGGTGGTGGAGGAGGTCTTGGCCATGCAGGCAGGATGGCCGTGACGATGTAAAGTTTGTATCAGTTTACATAGGGCTAGAACAATCGGACACATGTTGTGGTGGGACTTGTCTGATTCTTCACACAATTTGCAAGCTGTTCAGAAGTTGAATGACACTAGCAATCATCTCTCACACCAGCAATTCTCAATATATAGTTCCATTATGATTTGTTAAGTTTGTGTTAGTTTTACATGTCAATTATCTCTGGCTCATAGGCACTTCAATGGACCTTTGCCACTGCTAACAGTCTGTATTGTACACTCCGGCGTCCACAACTAGATCAGGGACGGGAAGTTTGCGAGGTGCTGAAGCATGGCACAAGGGCACCATCTCCATAGCCAACTCCGGGACCAAGGCGATGGACATTTGCTTGGCTGGTCGATGGTGATTGCTCCATGTCTCTGTTGTATTTTTGTTCTTTACAAAATTTTGTTCTATATTATCATCATTTAGTGAATTTTACCTACATACACGAACATGATATGACCTGCTCTTCCATGTTCTCTAAGATAATGTATCAATTTTCTACTTTGTTAGGAAGAGGCTGAATCGTGTTGGATTTGCGGCGAGAGGAAGCTTGTCGACATGATGAACATGGTAGTTTCTTGAGGGCAGCTCGACATGATGAACATCGACCAGCTTGTGTGTCGTCAGTCCGCTTGAGTACCCTCCCCCTTTATATTTATTTTGTTCCAATTGTTACTTGTGTGTAAAAGTTATTTAGGCATCTTTGTTGTGCACATGCGTGTATGTGTATAAGTATCACTACATGACCGACACAACAATGGATTACATCTTAATCCTCTCTTCCAATCATATAAGTTGTTTGTTTGATTTTGTGCCAACCGTTACAACCGTTTGCTCTGTTCTTCAATACCATTGTCTAATGAGATGAAGACGTCGGTGTTCCTACAGGCTGCAGGGGCCGAGGCTGGTCGTGGCATGGATGGAGTCGTTGCCATCATCATCGTGTGATGGCTCACTCTCGTTTTGGATAACACTAGCAACATGACAGACCTTTAGCAGCTACTATGACTATTCTCGACCTTGGATTCGTGGGATCCCAATGGAATCACTTGGGGTTTCAGGGCTTCTTTAATGGGATGGCAAGTCATAAGAGTCATTTGACATGTCTGACTGCCACGGTTACTGCCGTGCATGAGGTTGCTTAATTTCACCGTTGTTGGTCCTTGCACCTACATGCTTGATGAAATGCCATAATGTTCATGCAAGATCTTATATGTTTTTAGCATCTTTGTGAAGTTTGTTCCACAATTATTCAATGGGATATGATTATTACACAAGTACCTGATATCAGGCATGTAAACATGTACATGTACATGCAGTTCTGCACTTGCCGTATCCTTCTATAAAAATTATACATGCAAGTTTCAAGTCTCAAAAGGCACAACCAGTATTTAAGATGAAAGAATATATTTGCTCCTGCCACTTTATGATAACATTAATCAACATGTGAGGTGTATCTAGATTAGAGTGTAGCCAAAATTTCTAATTTTATCTACACATCATTTTAACAATGCTAGGTTTCTGAAGTAGCTGGCTATAGTTATGACAATAGCTATTTGTATGTATGTTCTTTCAAGGATTAAAGGACTCACTAATCTTAATGGCTTATTTTCTTCTTATTCTAACGATAAAATGCTGCTATCCTGCAAGATCTCTCAATTGTTCATTTGTTTCTTGTTTTATTCGAAGTTGAAGTTTTTACTTATAATTTGTGGAGATCTATTTATCTATTTTGGGTTTATGAATAATGGGACCAGCGAGGCAGAAGTGCAATGCTACGCAAATAAAGAGTGAATGCTTTCGTATGCTAAAATTTGTAGTGATGTGGAGAAGAAAGTGTTACTGTTCTTTGAGGAAAGTTTCATGTTCTTATTCTTAGTACGCATAGCGTGAAATTTTCTATTTTCAGCGGTGCTTCTCCAATTGCTCAACCCGACATTCAAATTATTGATCCCCAATTCTAATACTTGAACTTCCCATGTGTCTTCAATCAATCTTCAATACTAAATCCATTCACTTCATTTAATTTTTCGAAATGCTTTAAATTGGTGTGAAAGTGTCTTTTTCTGGATTGTCAGATAGTACATATTTAACTTCACATAAATAAGAAACAATCTTCTCCGTTAGCTTGAGAATCATGTTTGGGAGTAGCTATTCACTTGGAAATTGTCTCAACTCATGGTGTTATATATATATGATAAAATGTCTATGTTATTATCACAAGTTCCAAGTACGTTACGGACGTTCCTTCTTTTCAGTGTACTATAAACTTATTGTACAATTACATTTTACACTTGATTAAAATTACACACTTTGGAACCTTTTGTCTAATAGTTGAACCTTTTTTTCAGGTTAGTATTCCTCTATGTTGGTTTGACATATTGTTAAATGACTATAATCTGAATATGGGACTTCTGAGCAACCGGAGGACGGGAAGGAGCAACATCCCTTTGACCTAGGCTGTATCTGAGGTTCTTCGTTCACCGATGTCGCATGCTTTCCCTCGCGACCAGCGATGGTCCGAGGAACCTCACGCAGCGACTCCACAGATTCGCCATCGATTTGGGTTCTTCCCTCAGCACTAGTAGTAAAAAGTCCATTTGTCCCGAATCCAGAGGCCCATTTGTCCCAGTTCTGGAACCGGGACTAAAGGGTCGGGACTAAAGCCCATGACCTTTAGTCCCAGTTCACTTACAAACCGGGACAAGTGGGGCTCTACATAGCCGCTGCGGCAAGCCCAGGCAGGAGGGCCTTTGGTCCCGGTTGGTAACACCAACCGGGACCGTAGCTTTATCCACGTCGGCTCAGAGCTGGGGTTTTTGAAGGGGGAGTTGGAGGGTTAATTCAGTGGTTTCATATATTGTGTTAGCTATCTAATAGAGAGAAGTGTCCTCTCTTATCTCCGTTCTTGGTCGATTCTACGTACTATACATATAGAGAGAACTCGCGACACGCTAGCTAGTAAGAAAATGAAGGAAACCATTAAGTATACAAGATCGTCATGAACATATACAGAGAGAAGTGTTCTACCTCCTCCTTCTCCGAGAGATTGGTCAAACAACAAGTTTTCGTATATCTATCCGATGCTACTAGCTACATATGTACAATATAAGATCTCTTACAATCCCTAACATCTGAAGTCAAGTTCCACATGGTATTCTTCGGATTTAATGATGATGTGGTCAAGAAAGAATCCCGCCAATTTGTCTTGAATTGCTTTTATGCGATCATGTGGTAGGAATTCATCCCGCATCTGCTAGAGCTAAATTGAAGAAGAGGGTCAATACATGTGTATGAATGAAACTGATCAACACAAATGATGGTAATAAAATAAAATCGTGAATATTTTTGCTTACGCACTTCATATTCTTTTTCGTGAGTAGCCCGTTTATTATAGGCCGTCGCTTTGTAGATGAACTTCATAAGCGTAGTATCCACGAGGGAATCATTTCCGCTTCACCACAAGCACTTTACGAGAAATAGAGGTCAATCAAACTGATAAGCAAGCATGCTAAATGGTATTGATGAAACTATCTAGAAACAATGGGAGATGCACAGAACTAGGTAGTAGTACTTACTTTCGGGTGTTTAAATCGCAGCTCGGTCGGTAGTCTTGGAGAAATTGTGGTGAACTCTTTCCAAACCCTGCCAGACAAAGAAAATAATTACTTGATATGAACAAAGTTGCCGATATGGTGTGATAATGATCGATTGAACTTACTTCTAGAGCATTCGAGTCATGTTCGCATACTCCTCGGGATCTTTTCGTCTAGAGTCTAAGACGGTTACTTCTCCCCGCTCAAGCTTAATATCTAGGAGAATAAAGTGGAAACTGTGCACGCATGCATAACTCATCAGTTACATTACTATAACCTCGAGTAATAAGGGAAACTGAATGTGCACAAGACAATAACACTCACTTGAAATTGTAAGGAAAGAGTATTTTATCTTTGCTTTGATTTTTAGCAAACTTTTTAGCAAGTTGTCCTTGGTTTACCGAGACGTTGTGTTTAACCATCCATTCATGTATGAAATTTGGGTTAATGAACCCAATGTCATAGATTTGTGCTTTTCTCCATTCGACGATCTTCAATCTGCATAATATAGTGAGGATAATTATATATACATGCAATGAAAGAGTTGAGCTATAGCCTTTAAATTGTAGAACTAGAAAAACTCGTCAAAATCAACAGAAACGCATCTTGTCCAATGAAGTCGTGGTCCTGTTTAATTCTCATCATCAAAGCATCCTTCCTAGACTCCCTGCAGGTTTTCATGTACCATTGATGGAATCTTCGCATCATCGTTGTTAGAGGAGGACTTCCATCTTTGACGAGAGGCTTCCCGTACTGGTATCTGAATTCTTCCACCCCCATTGTATCAAAATGTACATCGTCGGGCAGGTAATCACCAGGATTGGTACCGGGCAACATCCGCGGCAGATTTACGGTGATATGCTGACACCTTGAGCGGGGGGCATGATTGGTTCTCCTGTTCTCCGAGCTGGGGAATTTTTTCCCACTTATTCGTTCTTCTAACCTTTTGTCACTTGAAGTAGTTCCCGACCGGCGCGCTTCTTGCAATGTCTTTTTAAGACAGCGGACATGGTTGTCATCCGGCAGAGGCGGTGGTGGTCGCTTCAGGGCATTGATAGTGCGCTTTGCTTTCACTGGATCTATCTTCTCCTCCGGAGGTGGATGTTTCATAGCTCTTCACGTTTCAAAGAAGTTCTTCACTTGGGCTTCATAGATCTTCGCGTTTTCCTCCACGGTCATCTCGTATGGTAACTTCTCTAGTGGCTTGAGAGATGGACCGAATCTGTATTGCCTCCCGCCTCTGGCTGTACTGCTAGACGCCGGACCAGGTGCTGTGATTGTTGCTCTGCTCCCCAAAAGGATTAATGCCATCCGCGCTTAAACCAAACCATACGTTCCTTGCGTCACCTACAAACTCCTCCCAGTACTTTCTCCCGATTTTTCTCCACTATGACCCGTCAGCGGGTGCTCTCAACTTCCCGTCTTTCTTACGGTCCTCTCTGTGCCATCGCATCAACTTGGCATGCTCTTTGTTTCTGAACAGACGTTTCAACCGTGGTATTATAGGAGCATACCACATCACCTTGGCAGGAACCCTCTTCCTGGGGCGCTCGCCGTCAACATCAACAGGGTCATCTCGTCTAATCTTATGCCGCAATGCCGCGCATACGGGCATGCATTCAAATCCTAAATGCGCATGACAGTGGAGGATGCGATAATTAGGACATGCATGTATCTTACGCATCTCCAATCCTAGAGGGCATACAACCTTCTTTGCTACGTACTGTCGGGCATTTCGTTATCCTTTGGAAGCTTCTTCTTCAGTATGTTCAGTAGCTTCTCAAATCCTTTGTCAGGCAGACGATTCTCTGCCTTCCACTGCAGCAATTCCAATACGGTACCGAGCTTTGTGTTGCCATCTTCGCAATTGGGGTACAACCCTTTTTTGTGATCCTCTAACATGCGATCGAACTTCAGCTTCTCCTTTTCACTTTTGCACTGTCTCTTCGCATCAAAAATGACCCGACGGAGATCATCATCGGGCACATCGTCTGGTTCCTCTTGATCTTCAACTTCCCCGGTTGCAGCATCACCGTATTCAGGGGGCACATAGTTGTCATCATCCTCTTCTTCTTCGTTGTCTTCCATCATAACCCCTATTTCTCTGTGCTTGGTCCAAACATTATAGTGTGGCATGAAACCCTTATAAAGCAGGTGGGTGTGAAGGGTTTTAGATTCAGAGTAAGACCTCGTATTCCCACAGCTAGGGCATGGACAACACATAAAACCATTCTGCTTGTTTGCCTGAGCCACTGCGAGAAAATTATCTGAGCCCTCAATGTACTCGGAGGTGCGTGCATTACCGTACATCCATTACCGGTTCATCTACGTGCATTATATATAATTAAGTGTGTCAAAAACCATTGCTGAACATCATGAATAGATAAGTGAGAAAATTAATAGAAGTTCATCATCACATTAAAACCAAAGTACATACATAGTTCTCGGAGCATCTAATTAAAGCATACATTGAAACTATGTAAAACATTTCAATGCAACAACAAATGCGATCATAATCGCAACCAAGGCGACAATTGATCCAACGACATAATGATACCAAGCCTCGGTATGAATGGCATATTTTCTAATCTTTCTAATCTTCAAGCGCATTGCATCCATCTTGATCTTGTGATCATCGACGACATCCGCAACATGCAACTTCAATATCATCTTCTCCTCCTCAATTTTTCTTAATTTTTCCTTCAAGTAATTGTTTTCTTCTTCAACTAAATTTAACCTTCGACAATATGGTCAGTTGGAATTTCCGGTTCACATACCTCCTAGATAAAAAAAAATCTATGTCATGTTGGTCGGCATAATTGTCATAAACAATAAATGAACCAAATAGTTATAAAAGATAATATATACCACGTCCGAATCATAGATAGGACGAGGGCCGAGGGAGGGGGATACCAAAACCATTGCACTATATAATAACTAACAATAATAAAAGTAAGAAAATTACACAAGTATCTATCTAAATCATACACGTAAGAACTTTTTTCTTTTAGAAAGAAGATAAGATCAAGAGGCTCGCCACGGTGGTGCAGCGATGAGATCGAGCAGGCGGTCGGCAGCGGTGAGGACGGGGACGGGACAAGACGGACCGCCAAACCTAGACAAATCTCGGGAAAATGGAGCTTGGACAAGGAGCTTCGAGAGGAGAAAGCTTAAGTAGTGTGGCTCGGACATTTCATCGAACACCTCTTGTGCATAGGAGGTGAGCTAGAGCACCACAAAGCTCTCCCCTCGCAGGCCAGAAAAACAGAGCAGTGTGGAGTGCTCTGCTCATTGGCGAAGGGGTATATATAGACATCTCATTGGTCCCGGTTCGTGGCTGGAACCGGGACTAAAGGACCCCCTTTGGTCCCGGTTCCAGCCAAGAACCGGGACCAATGGTTGTGGGCCAGGAGCGAGGCCCATTGGTCCCGGTTCATGTGCGGAACCGGGACCAAAGGGTCCAGATGAACCAGGACCAATGCCCCACGAGGCCCGGTCACCCCCCTGGTCTCACGAACTGGGACCTATGCCCCCATGGGTCCCGGTTCGTGACTGAACCGGGACTAATGGGCTGGCCATGCCTGGACCAAAGCCCCGTTTTCTACTTGTGCAGGCTGGCATACCGTCGAAAGGGGACATTTGTTGGAGCCTCTATCGTTGGCCCACACCATAGTCCCCTGCTTCTTCCTCTCACAGTTCATACGTCTCAAACGTATCTATAATTTATGAAGTATTCATGCCATGTTTACAACAATTTTATATGGTTTTGGTATGATTTGCATGGAACTAACCCGGACTAATGCTGATTTCAGCAGAACTACCGTGGTGTTTTTTGTGTGCAGAAATGGAAGTCCTCCAAATGAGCTGAAACTTTTTTATGATTTATTTGGAACAAAAGAGACCCCCGAAGCTTCATACGAGGGCCATAAGAGCCACGAGGAGGGCACAACCCACCAGGGCGCGCCTGGTGGGCCTGGCTCGCCCCGGTGGGTTGTGCTCACCTCGAGGCCCATCTTCGCGTGAAACCGACGCCAAAAAATCGTATAAATAGAGAAACCATCAGGGGTTAACCTACATCAGAAGTTCCACCGCCGCAGGCCTCCGTAGCCACTGAAAACCAATCTAGACCCTGTTCCGGCACCCTGCCGGATGGGGGAATCATCTCTGGTGGCCATCTTCATCATCCCGGCGGCCACCATGATGAGGAGGGAGTATTCCACCCTCGGGGCTGAGGGTTTGTACCAGTAGCTATGTGTTTAATTTCTCTCTCTCTCTCTCGTGTTCTTGAGATGTCACAATCTTGATGTATCGTGGGCTTTGTTAATATAGTCGGATCATATGGTGTTTTCCCCTCTCTATCTTGTTGTGATGAATAGAGTTTTTCCCTTTGAGATTTCGTTGTTATCGGATTGAATACTTTTATGGATTTGAGAACACTTGATATATGTCTTGTAATTGAATACTCGTGGTGACAATGGGGTATCGTATTGATTCACTTGATATATGTTTTTGCACTCAACTCATGATTCCCGAGGTGAAATTGGGGTAATCTATGCATAGGGGATGATGCACGTTCTTGTCTTTGTTTCTCCGGTAGAAATCTTGGGGCACTCTTTGAAGTTTTTGTGTTGGATTGAGTATTATGAATATGAATTTGCTTTGTTGTTATTTTAGTACGAAATCTAGGATAGATCAAATGGAAAGAATAGCTTTGTGTTATTTTAGTACGGACTCTTGAATAGATCAAACGGAAAGAATATCTTTGAGGTGGTTTCGTACCCTACAAATAATTTATTCTTATGTTCTCCGCTAGATAGAAACTTGGGAGTGATTCTTCATCGCACTTTGAGGGATGGTTATATGATCCAATTATATTAGCATTGTTGAGAGATTACACTAGCGAAAGTACGGACCCTAGGCCTCATTTTCAAGCATTGCAATACCGTTTTTGTGCCCGTTTACTATTTACTACCTTGCTGTTTTTATTTATTCAGATTATAAAAAAATATTTCTACCATCAATATTACACTTTTATCACCATCTCTTCGCCAAACTAGTGCACCTATACAATTTGACATTGTATTGGGTGTGTTGGGGACACAAGAGATTTCTTGTATTTGATTGCAGGGTCGTTTGAGAGAGACCATCTTCATCCTACACCTCTCACGGATTGATAAACCTTAGGTCATCCACTTGAGGGAAAATTGCTACTGTCCTACAAAACTCTGCGCTTTGAGGCCCAACACGTGTCTACAAGAATAAAGTTGCGTAGTAGACATCAAGCTCTTTTCTGGCGCCCGTTCTATGGGGAGGTGAGTGCATGAAGGTATATGTTTAGATCTTGCAATCGAATCTTTTAGTTTCTTGTTTTATCACTAGTTTGGTTTATAAAAGAAAACTACATAAAAAATGGAGTTGGGGTTGCATCATATTATTGATCATCTTTAAAATATATTTCGTGAAAATGATGGAAAGGAAAATTGTGCTGAATTGATAGAAGAAGAATTCAATAGAATGTTTGGTATAAATGATGAGCATGATTGCAATGTTGTTAGTATGAATTCTTTGAATATCCATGATGCTAATGATATGCAAAGCCATAAGCTTGGGGATGCTATGTTTGATGAAGATGATATTTTTAGTCCCCCAAGTTTTGATGTGCAAATTTGTTATAATGAAAGAAGGACTCCTATTTATGATGATTATATTAATGAAAGTGGATTTGGAGAGGTCATGACTTTATTTAATGATGAATCCACTATTTTGGATGAGGCTTCAATTGACTATGATAACAAAGTTGCTATCTATGATGATTATGGTGATGACATGTATGCTATAAAGAATAATGATAACCATGAAACTTGTCATCATGATTTTAATTTTCACTCTCATTATAGTTATTTTGTTGAGTTTGCTCCCACTACTATTGATGAGAAGAAATTTGCTTATGTGGAGAGTAATAAGTTTTCTATGCTTTTGTGTCATGAAAGGAATGCTTTATGTGATGGTTATATTGTTGAATTTCTTCATGATGCTACTTAAAATTATTATGAGGGAGGAACATATGCTTGTAGGAATTGCAATAGTATCAAGTTTCCTCTCTATGTGTTGAAAATCCTGAAGTTTTGCTTGTTTTGCCTTCCTATGCTAGTTGATTCTTATTCCCATAAATTGTTTGCTCACAAAATCCCTGTGCATAGGAAGTGGGTTAGACTTAAATGTGCTAGTCATATGCTTCATGATTCTCTCTTTGTGTTTCAATTCTTATCTTTTATGTGAGCATCATTGAACTCATCATGCCTAGCTAAAAGGCATTAAAGAAAAGCGCTTGTTGGAAGAAAACCCAACACTTTTACCTACTGTTTTTGTGTGTTCACATGATTAGGCTACTGTAGTAATCATGTTTTATAGCTTTTGTTTCAATAAAATACCAAGTAAAGCCTTTGGGATCATGTTGGGTGATAGTTGATTTGATCTTGCTAAAAGCGAAACTTTTGCACTCACGAAAATAATTCTCATTTTTAACAAAAGAGTGGTTTTGAGTTGATTCTTTTTGCAGAAGATTAATATACGAATTTCTCACGTGGTCCTAAGTTTTTAGAATTTTTGGAGTAGCAGAAGTATGGTTTGAGTACAGATTACTACAGACTGTTCTGTTTTTGACAGATTCAGTTTTCGATGCATAGTTTGCTTGTCTTCTAGTTTCTATGGCTTATATTGCTCAATATAAATTGTGGAAATGATATTCTCTGGTAGGCATTGTGTGGAAACAATTATGAATCTTGTCTTTGACAGTACCAAAGTGAAATGGTTTGCTCTTTATCATACTAACCTATCTCACGAAGTTCCGTTAAGTTTTGTGTGATTGAAGTTTTCAAGTTTTCGGTGAGATGTCGATATGAGGAGAATAAGGAGTGACAAGACCCTAAGCTTGGGGATGCCCAAGGCACCCCAAGTTAATATCCAAGGAATATCCAAGCAACTAAGCTTGGGGATGCCCCGGAAGGCATCCCTCTTTCATCTTCAACATTATCGGTAACCTCATTTGGAGCTATGTTTTCATTCGTCACATGATATATGTTTTGCTTGGAGCATCATTTTGTTTTATTAGTATTTACTTGCTGTTATTTAGAATAATGTTTTGCGTCTTTTATTTTAATAAAAATGTCAAGTATATCCTTTGCCATGCTTATTTTGCAAGTATACATGTTGCCGTTTGAAACAGAAAGTTTACCGCTGTTGCCAAAATTCGCTAGAAAAGTCAGAATGTGATAAAATGTTGAAACTTTTTGCAAAATAAGCTCTGATAAATTTTCTACAGTGTGGTAAAATTTTCATAATTTTTGGAGTTTAATAAGTATTGATACTCTTGCATTCTTTACAGACTGTACTATTTTGGCAGATTGGTGTTATGTTTGCATTGTTTGCTTGTTTAATGATCCTATTTGAGGAGAGGAGTATTAAATATGCAGAGGCATTTATTATGAAATGTTGAATAGTAATTTTAGTGATTTGCTACAGTAGAGAATGATAAGGTTTTTGCATTGGTTTATACTAACTTATCTCACGAGTTCTTGTTGACTTTTGTGTGGATGAAGCTTTTGAGATTTAGGAAAACTGTGATATGAGAGGAATTAAGGAGATGCAAAAGCTCAAGCTTGGGGATGCCCAAGGCACGCCAAGATAATATTTCAAGAAGTCTCAAGCATCTAAGCTTGGGGATGCCCCGGTAGGCATCCCACCTTTCTTCTTCAACAATTATCGGTTAGTATCGGTTGAGCCTAAGTTTTGCTTCTTCACATGATGTGTGCTATTCTTAGAATGTCATTTTATTTTGTTTTGCTTGCTGTTTTAATGAAGTACTTAGATCTGAAAGTTTTTAAATAAAATAGAGTCCTCAAATAGTTGCCAGGAGGCTAGGTAAGCGGCACGCACATCCCGTCAACGAAGCTCTTTTCTGTGGAATTGCTCTAGTGCTTCACTTATATCTTGTTGAGCACGGTGTGCTTTGGTATTTTTGAAGAAATTCTCTCTTGCTTCACTTAAATTAATTTTAGAGAAAGAAATATTATGCTCATGATCTGCACTTATATCTTTTTAGAGTATCTTGTCATTTACTCTTGTGCTTTACTTATATCCTATGAGTAAATTGTTGAATAAATTGAATATCATGAACTTGAAATTATATGTTCATATCATGCCGATTGGTAACTTCACATTGGGTTTAGAAAGTGAAATCTTTTGAGGCTTGACAATCACAATATTGGTCATACAAGCAATTCACGAATAATTAGTATAAGGAAGAGAACTTTCACATACAAATACACTATCTTGGAAATATTTTGTGATTGTGAGCCCCATCAAAATATTATATGCCAAAATTGTTGACGTTGGACAAGGAACACAACATAATGATTTACGTTTGTTCATATTCACATAGAAGTTATATTGACATAGATCCTTCAACATGTGGTGCTTTCCCCCCATCTTTGCTAGCCAAAAACTCCGCACCAAGTAGAGATACTACTTGTGCATCCAAAAACCCTTAAACCCAAATCTTGTTTTCAAGAGTCCACCATTCCTACCTAAGGATTGAGCAAGATCCTTCAAGTAAGTTGTCATCGGTGCAATAAGGCAATAAAAATTGCTTCTAAAAGTGTTAGATCATTTAGTGTAAGAGAAAATTGAGCATTGTACGAACTTGTGATGGCAAAGAATAAAAGCGACAGATCGCATAATAAAGGTTGCTATCATAAGGGCAATATAACGTGACATTCTTTTGCACTAAGGGGTTGAGCATACAAACAAAAAGCGCATGGCAACCTCTGCTTCCCTCTGCGAAGGGACTATCTTTTACTTTTCAATACTTACTTTTATACAAAGAGTCAAAGTGTTTCTCTCTATTCCTTTTTATTTTTCTCTTTTGGCAAGCATCATGTGGTGAGGAAAGATCTAGGCACATATATCCAGTTGGATATGGGTAGCATGAGTTATTATTGTTGACATCACCCTTGAGGTGAATGCGTCGGGAGGCAAAACAAAAAGCCCCTATCTTTCTATGTGCCCGGTTGAAATGTTTTGCTCATGTGTATGCGGTGAGTGTTAGCAATCATAGACGACTATATGATGGTTGAGTATGTGGAGCCCTAACTTAGACTCTGTTGAATAAGTTGGATTGCAATTGTTTGGTGACTAAGAATATAGGTTGTTGAGTTTCAAGAGAATTCATTATTTGAACCTTAACATGTTAATTGGTTGCTAATTTAACATGATAAGTTTTATGAGAAAGAGTTGCTGCTATGATGCTAGGAAAAGTGATTGAAATTATCATTGATCAAACTTATGCACTTTGCTACCATTCACACTTCATAATTATTTATTTTATCATTTACCTACTCGAGGACGAGTAGGAATTAAGCTTGGGGATGCTGATACTTCTCCAACGTATCTATAATTTATGAAGTATTCATGCCATGTTTACAACAATTTTATATGGTTTTGGTATGATTGGCATGGAACTAACCCGGGCTGACGCTGTTTTCAGCAGAACTACCGTGGTGTTATTTTTTGTGCAGAAAAGAAAGTCCTCCAAATGAGCTGAAACTTTTTGATGATTTTTTTGGAACAAAAGAGACCCGAAGCTTCATGGGGGGGCCAGAAGAGCCACGAGGTGGGCACAACCCACCAAGGCGCCGCCTGGTGGGCTTGGCCCGCCCCTGTGGGTTGTGCTCACCTCGAGGCCCATCTTCGCGTGAAACTGATAACCCGCAAGTACAGGGGATCGCAACAGTTTTCGAGGGTAGAGTATTCAACCCAAATTTATTGATTCGACACAAGGGGAGCCAAAGAATATTCTCAAGTATTAGCAGTTGAGTTGTCAATTCAACCACACCTAGATAACTTAATATCTGCAGCAAAGTATTTAGTAGCAAAGTAGTATGGAAGCAACGGTAATGGTGGCAAAAGTAACAGTAGTAGTTTTGTAGTAATTGTAACAGTGGCACCGGTAAAGTAACTAAGCAAAGAGCAATATATGAAAAGCTCGTAGGCATTGGATCGGTGATGGAGAATTATGTCGGATGCGATTCCTCATGCAATAGTTATAACATAGGGTGACACAGAATTCATCGATGTAATGTAGGCATGTATTCCGAATATAGTCATATGTGCTTATGGAAAAGAACTTGCATGACATCTTTTGTCCTACCCTCCCGTAGTAGCGGGGTCCTATTGGAAACTAAGGTATATTAAGGCCTCCTTTTAATAGAGTACCGGACCAAAGCATTAACACTTAGTAAATACATGAACTCCTCAAATTACGGTCATCACCGGTAAGTATCCCGATTCTTGTCACTACGGGGTCAACGGATCATAACACATAATAGGTGACTATAGACTTGCAAGATAGGATCAATAACTCACATATATTCATGAAAACATAATAGGTTCAGATATGAAATCATGGCACTCGGGCCCTAGTGACAAGCATTAAGCATAGCAAAGTCATAGCAACATCAATCTCAGAACATAGTGGATACTAGGGATCAAACCCTAACAAAACTAACTCGATTACATGATAAATCTCATCCAACCCATCACCGTCCAGCAAGCCTAAGATGGAATTACTCACGCACGGCGGTGAGCATCATGAAATTGGTGCGGGAGGAAGGTTGATGATGACGATGGCGATGAATTCCCTCTCCTGAGCCCGAGCGGACTCCAGATCAGCCCTCCCGAGAGAGATTAGGTCTTGGCGGCGGCTCCAGATCGTAAAACGCGATCAATCCTTCTCTCTGATTTTTTCTCCCGAACGTGAATATATGGAGTTGGAGTTGAGGTCGGTGGAGCACCGGGGGCCACGAGGCGGGGGCACGCCCCACCCTCGTGGATAGGGTGTGGGCCCCCCTGGTCTTGATTCTTTCGCCAGTATTTTGTATATATTCCAAGAATATTCTCCGTGAAGTTTCAGGTCATTCCGAGAACTTCTATTTCTGCACAAAAATAACACCATGGCAATTCTGCTGAAAACAGCGTCAGTCCGGTTAGTTCCATTCAAATCATGCAAGTTAGAGTCCAAAACAAGGGCAAAAGTGTTTGGAAAAGTAGATACGGTGAAGACGTATCAACTCCCCCAAGCTTAAACCTTTGCTTGTCCTCAAGCAATTTAGTTGATAAACTGAAAGTGATAAAGAAAAATTTTACAAACTCTGTTTGCTCTTGTTGTTGCAAATATGTAAAACCAACATTCAAGTTTTCAGCAAAGATTATGAACTAACCATATTCACAATAACATTTAGGTCTCATGTTTACTCATATCAATGGCATAATCAACTAGCGAGCAATAATAATAAATCTCGGATGACAACACTTTCTCAAAACAATCATAATATGATATAACAAGATGGTATCTCGCTAGACCTTTCTAAGACCGCAAAACATAAATGCAGACCTCCTCTGAAGATCAAGGACTGACTAAACATTGTAATTTATGGTAAAAGAGATCCAGTCATAGTCATACTCAATATAAATTAATAGTAATGGATGCAAATGACAACGGTGCTCTCCAGTTGGTGCTTTTTAATAAGAGGGTGAAGACTCAACATAAAAGTAAATGGATAGGCCCTTCGCAGAGGGAAGGTGGATTTGTAGAGGTGCGAGCTCGATTTTAAAGCGTAGATGAATAATATTTTGAGCGGCATACTTTCATTGTCAACATAACAACCGAGAGATCTCGATATCTTCCATGATACACACATTATAGATGGTTCCCAAATAGAATGGTAAAGTTTATACTCCCCACCACCAACAAGCATCAATCCATGGCTGGCCCGAAACAACGGGTGCCTCCAACTAACAACAGCCTGGAGGAGTTTTGTTTGCAATTATTTTGATTTGGTTTGAGTATGGAACTGTGCATCCCGGTGACCAACCATTTTCTCGTGAGTGAGGAGCAGAGTCCACTCCTCTTGAGAATAACCCGCCTAGCATGGAAGATATAGACAACCCCAATTGATACATGAGCTATTCGAGCATACAAAACAGAATTTCATTTGAAGGTTTAGAGTTTGGCACATACAAATTTACTTGGAACGGCAGGTAGATACCGCATATAGGAAGGTATAGTGGACTCATATGGAATAACTTTGGGGTTTATGGAAGTGGATGCACAAGCAATATTCCCGCTTAGTACAAGTGAAGGATAGAAAAGACTGGAAGCGACCAACTAGAGAGCGACAACAGTCATGAACATGCATTAAAATTAATAAACATTGAGTGCAAGCATGAGTAGGATATAATCCACCATGAACATAAATATCATGGAGGCTATGTTGATTTTGTTTCAACTACATGTGTGAACATGTGCCAAGTCAAGTCACTCGAATCATTCAAAGGATGATACCACCCCATCATATCATAGCACAACCGTTTTAATAGCATGTTGGCACGCAAGGTAAACCATTATAAACTCCTAGCTAATTAAGCATGGCATAAGCAACTATAATCTCTAATTGTCATTGCAAACATGTTTCATTCATAATAGGCTGAATCAAGAATGATGAACTAATCATATTTACAAAAACAAGAGAGGTCGAGTTCATACCAACTTCTCCCATCTCAATCAGTCCATCATATATCGTCATTATTGCCTTTCACTTACTCGACCGAATGGTGTGGATAATAATAATAGTGCACGTGCATTGGACTAAGCTGGAATCTGCAAGCATCTGATGCAAAGGAGAAGACAACGTAATATGGGCTCTTTGTTAAATCAACAATAATGCCTATAAGAGCCACTTCAACATTTTAATCATGGTCTTCTCCTCTCGACCCCCAAAGAAAAGAAAAGAAATAAAACTATTTACACTGGAAAGCTCCCACCAAACAAAAGAAGACCGAGAAATCTTTTTGGTTTTTCTTTTAATTATTAATACTACAGGCATGGAAAGTAAACTAGCTAAAAGCTACAACTAATTTTTTTTGTTTTTTCTTAAGGTTTTTCAACCACACAAGAAGAATACTAGACAAGAAAACAAACTAGCATGGATAATACAATGAAAAAGTATGAGCACCGACAACTGGAATGCGTGTGTGAACATGAATGTAATGTCGGTGAGTAATACGTACTCCCCCAAGCTTAGGCTTTTGGCCTAAGTTGGTCTATGCCCAGGATCAAAGTTGTAGCTGGGGTCGTACTGAGATGTAGCAGCTATTGCCTCATGAGCTGCAGCTTGGAGGCGAGCTGCCTCCGTCCTCCTCTCATACTCGTTCGCCTCCTCCCTGGTTATAATATATCTCCTTTTTGCCTGAAAGTCAAAGAAACTAGGAGCAGGGAGAGCAACATGGACAATGCGACGCTTGTCGAAGGTTAGTCGATATTGGAGGAGTTGTTCGTTCCTCTCAACAAACTGATGACGGATCATAACATCATAATCTAGATAAGCTGGAGGCAACTCCATATCATTTTCATGTATGGGTATCTCAAGAAAATTAGCCACACGGGTTGCATAAATCCCACCAAACAAGTCTCCACTTAAACTATATTATGCAACCTTCGTGCAACAATGGCCCCCAAGTTGTATTGTTTATCTCCTAATACAACACTCTTGAGAACACTAAGATCTAGAACACACATGTGACATGCCTCATCCTTACCGTTTATGCATCTACCTATAAAGAGAGCAAAATAATGTATAGCAGGAAAATGAATGCTCCCTATGGTAGCTTGTGTTATCTCTCTACATTCCCCCACAGTGATACTAGCAAGAAAATCTTTAAACTCAGATTTGCGAGGTTCGCTAGCACTACCCCATTGCGGGAGTTTACAAGCGGTATTAAAATCTTCTAAGTCCATGGTATAAGATTTATTATAAAGATCATATAGGACAGTGTGAGAATTGCATGAAGATGTAAATTTGAACCTTCTCACAAAGGAATCAGTTAGGTGATAATACTGAGGGCACTTATCTAGCATGAAGCCCTCGAGTTTAGCATTACGCACATATGCGTCAAATTCCTCCTTAATTCCTGCTCGGACCATGAAATCTTCTGACGGCCATTCACAAGGCCGCACTTGAGCTTCTCTTGGTAGTTCATGGTCTGGCTCACGTATTGCGGGCCTGGGTCCTTACTTCCTTGAAGAACCACCTTGGTACATTTTCCTAAACATATTTCTTCCTCTAAAAAATTTCTGAAAATTTTAGTAACTCAAAATAAAAGTGAACCAAACTCAACAAAATTGATAGCAACTACTCCCACAAGTGCCTAGAGACTATATCATGCACTAGAATTACTTTGGACTAAATAAATTTGTCATGCAAGCTCAAGAACAGGGTCACCTAAGCATCAAAAATTTGCAATGAATAAAGCACTAGAACAAAAACTAATTGGACCATTGGAGGAGTCACATACCGAAGAACAATCCCCCAAAGCAGTTTTGTGAGTGGAGCTTTGAGCAAGGAGATCAAAAATGGCAGCAAGATGAGCTAGAACTCATGCTTGAGCTTGTTGGTGATTTTTTTGGGAGGATGAAGGAGTGTGTGGGTGCAGAAATAAGTGGAGGGGGGCCACCAGGGGCCCACGAGGCAGGGGGCGCGCTCAAGGGGGTGGGCGCACCTTGGACTCTCGTGGCTAGGTGTTGGCTCCCCCTGATGTGTTCTCAGTGCCAAATATTCTCAAATATTCTAGAAGAAAAAACATATTTCATTTTCAGGGCATTTGGAGAACTTTTATTTTTGGGGTATTTTTATTGCACAGATAATTCGTAAAATGTATGTAAAAATACTATTTTTGTTTTATTTAATCTAAATAACAGAAAGTAAAAGGAGGGTACAGAAGGTTGTGCTTTCTAACTTCATCCATCTCATGCTCATCAAAAGGAATCCACTAACAAGGTTGATCAAGTCTTGTTAACAAACTTATTCCGAATTGCATGAAACCGAAGAATTTTCGAATAACACTAGGTTACCTCAACGGGGATATGCACATCCCCAACAATAAGAATATCATATTTCTTCTTGACCGTAGGAAGAGGAAATTCAAAACCTCCAATAATAATCGATGGAAATTTTCCAATAGAATTGATACTGTGGACTTAAGGTTGTTTCTTTGAAAAGTGTACCATATGCTCATTACCATTAACATGAAAAGTGACATTGCCTTTGTTGCAATCAATAACAGCCCCTGCAGTATTAAAAAATGGTCTACCAAGGATAATCGACATACTATCGTCCTCGGGAATATCAAGAATAACAAAGTCCGTTAAAATAGTAACGCTTTTGCAACCACAACAAAGCATCCTCACAAATACCGACAGTATAGCAGTTGATTTATCGACCATTTGCAAAGATATTTCAGTAGGTGTCAACTTATTCAAATCAAGTCTACGATATAAAGAGAGAGGCATAACACTAACACCGGCTCCAAGATCACATAAAGCAGTTCTAACATAGTTTCTTTCAATGGAGCATGGTATAGTTGGTACTCACGGTCTCCTAGTTTCTTAGGTATTCCACCCTTAAAAGTATAATTAGCAAGCATGGTGGAAATTTCAGCTTCCGGTATCTTTCTTTTATTAGTAACAATATCTTTCATATACTTAGCATAAGGATTCATTTTAAGCATACCAGTCAAACGCATACACAAAAAGATAGGTCTAATCATTTCAACAAAGCGCTCAAAATCCTCATCATCCTTTTTCTTGGATGGTTTAGGAGGAAAGGGCATGGGTTTCTGAACCCATGGTTCTCTTTCTTTACCATGCTTCCTAGCAATGAAGTCTCTCTTATCATAACGTTGATTCTTTGATTGTGGGTTATCAAGATCAACAACAGGTTCAATTTCTACATCATTGTTATTACTAGGTTGAGCATCAACATGAACATCATCATTAACATTATCACTAGGTTCATGTTCATCACCAGATTGTGTTTCAAAGATCGAAATAGAAATATCATTGGGGTTCTCAGGTGTGTCTACAACAGGTTCACTAGAAGCATACAAAGTCCTATCATTTTTCTTTTTCTTCCTTTTAGAAGGACTAGGTGCATCAACATTAGTTCTCTGGGAGTCTTTCTCAATTCTCTTGGGGTGGCCCTCAGGATACAAAGGTTCCCAAGTCATTTTACCCCCTCTAGTCATAACTCTTGTAAGTGCATCTAGTGCCCCTTAGTGATTTTGGTGTATTGAAGACTTATAGGTTAAGAAACTAATGTGTTTATGAGTGTACACAGGTCTATAAGTCTGTAAGGAGTTTGATATTTACAGTGAAAGTCGACCCCTAAAAATGAAGTTCTTCGACTGAAGACTTTGATATTCGAAGACTTTCTCAAGACTTTGAAAGTGAAGAAATTGGTGTGACCTTGAAGACTTGGTATTCACTTGAGGAACATGAAGCGTGAAGACTTTTGTTTTCGTAGTTTCGCTTTTCTCTTTCTTGAGTCATAGGAAACACCGTCTGTTAAAGGGGTCGAGGAAATACTAAGGAAAATTTTCCATGTGATGCTCAACTCAAAATCCTACACCTACCAATCCCTTCGAGTGAAGCCTTTGGAAATCTCATACGATTCAGTATATTTCTTCAAAGGATGTAGACGAAGTTCTTCCGGTCACGAGGAATTTGTTACGATTGAGGAGTTAGGAATTCGCCAAAGGCGGATTGCCTACACAATGAGGAACATGATAGCCCCGAGGAATTTGACATTCAAATTTCCGACCGTTCTTGTCTTCTTGCGAGCTGTCCCAAAATATCTTATCCACCTAACGGTCATATCATTGAAGGGCATTTATGTCTTATCATGTCGGGCTGCTCCCTAGGCTGTAAATAGCGCCCCCCTACAACCACTAGCTGGTTGGCTGCTCCGAGAGAAACTTGACACTTGTCATTTGAGATCAACCCATCCTCCTAGGACTTTGAGCGAAAATCATCGAGTGAGGAAAACCAAAAAACCAAACCCCTACAAACCCAAAGTGATTGAGCATCACTGAAGAGATTGATCCTGCGTGGATCCAACGCTTGTTACCTTTGAAGACTGTGCTTCTTCTAGATGGTTAGGCGTCATGGTCTAGAGCATCCAAGAGGAATTGTGGATCGCCAAGTGACCAAGTCTGTGAAGGTTTGGAAGTCGCCTGAAGACTTACCACGAGTGATTGGACGAGGTCTGTTCGACCTTAGTTCAAGGAGAATACGGTGAGGACTTGGTGTCCTGAGCTGCGTGCTCAGTGACTGGATGTCCGGGACTGTGTGTCCTCGAGTTTAAATACTCAACCGCTCCAACCAGACGCATAACCGAGACAGCTTGGAACTGGTCTACCAAATCATTGTCTTCACCAACCTTATCGGTTCTATTTCCTCAACCCTTTCATTTCCTCATTCTTGTGTTGAGTGTTTGTTCATATCTGTGTTTGAAGACTTTGATCAAGACTTTCTCAATTTCCTCGGTTCAATTTCTTCACCTGATTTGTCTTCATCTTGTGCTATCCTGTGCTTTACGCTTTTTGTACTCTTTGTTTGTCTTCATTTCATCATGCCGACCATGCCCGCATTCTCTTATGCTTACTTCGAGTACTTATTCTGCTTAGAAGTAGTTCTTCGCTAAGGAATTTCCTCACCGCAAATTCCTCGTGAAGAATTCATAAAAATCGCCTATTCACCCCCTCTAGTCGATATAACGCACTTTCAATTGTTATCGAGCAAGGTACTCCCTTGTTACGTGTGATTTTGGTTTAACCACCGGAGTTTTAGTTATGTCGATCATGGGTATGATCAAGGTCTCAACAGGTGTCCTACCTTTGATGGGACGGACTACCCCTTATTGGAAGAACAAGATGCGAATGCATCTTGAGGCAATTGACAACGATCTACGGTATGTTGTGGAAAATGGTGTTCCCTCGGTCACACCTTCTCACGAATGCTGCCGATGTGAAGAGATTCAAGCAACTCGATTCTCAAGCGAAGAATATCATATGTGGCCATCCGAGCAAAGGACAATATGGAAGAGTGAGTGCTTTGGAAACCGCTAAGCTCATCTGGGACAAAGGTCCAAAGTAAATGAAGGAGTCTCAACTCAGAGTGACTCTTGAGTTGATGTTCTTCGCAATCTCTTCAACCGCTTCAAAAGACTCGACAACGAAAATGTTCAATAGACCTTCGATCGCCTCACTGACATCTCAAATGAGCTTCAAGCGCTTGGTGCAACTGACATCACTGACCATGAGGTGGTGAAGAAATTGTTGAGATCGCTTGATTCCTCATTTGATACTCCGCACCGATGATACAAGAGCGTCGACTACAAGTCACTTGATCCGGTGATATCCTTGAGAGGCTAAATACTCATGAGTTCCAAATTGTCAAAAGAGAGATCACTATGGTTCTAGCTATGGAAAAACACGTGCCCTCAAGGCCAAGGCAGGTCTACGAATCTGAGTGTGAAGACTACGTAGTAGCCTTGGAGATCCTGAAGAATTAGGCCAGAGCTAGCACCGCTCGTGAAGAAATTCGAAGTTCTCAAGACGTGGTCGCTTTGGAAAATCCTTAAGAAGCAAAGTGATTCCTCATCCAAAGGACTATAAGAGAAGACTTTGCCACAAATGCAAGAAACCTGGTCACTACATCCAAGATTGTCCTCGGTGGGAAAAGGAATTAAAGAAGAAGAAACACACGGATTACGATTACGATGACGCTAAGAAGAAGAAGAAATCGTCGAAATCTTCATCATCAAAATCCTCAAAGCCCTCTTCTCACAAGAAAAGCAGCTCCAAAAAGGCTCGGGCATTCATTGGCAAGGAAATGGACTCAAGCTGAATCGAGGAACATGAGGAAGAGGAGGCTTCAAGAATCTGAGTCCGTGTGGCGAAGTCTAGCTCGCCATCGCTTTCGCCAGCAAGTCCATCTTCAACTCAAGAAAATGACCTAACCAACAAAGCTGATGAAGATAGTGATGACTACGCCCCACCTATTGCTTCATGGCAAAGGGTGCCAAGGTACTCAAATATACCTCCTCTGAATCTAGTGAAAATGAATCGATGAAGATCTAAAGCCCGATTACTCAAAACTTGCTAAGATTGCTGTAAAACAACAAAGGGCTTTTGAAAAGGTTCAAAACATGCTGGATAAGAGTGATGATATGTTAGGTGAAGAAATGGATCGCACTAAAGCCCTGACTGAAAATCTTCAGAGACTTCAGTCTAGGTTTGACAAATTCAAGGTCATCATAACTCTCTCTTGTCGATCATGAGAAACTTTCTTATGAATTTCTTCAAAGAAAGCAAGATCTTGAGAAGCTAAGAGTGAGTTATGAAGATCTTCAGAAGGAGCGCGATTCATTACTTGCTCAACAAATCAGCGCTTCTCAGGAAGAATTTGTTCCTCCATGCCTAAAGTGCATCGAACGTGAATCTGCTAATTCTTCACCTGAATGTTCAAATGCTTCAACTGTTACAAATTCTTCACCTGCCTCTGCTATCACTAATTCCTCATCTGAGGACATTGCTAGTATCACTGACGATGCAGGGCTAAAGGAATTGTACATGACAGGCATGTACAAAAGCCTCAAAGGCATCAAACTCTTTGTGATGTGCTTAAAAAGCAGATCCTCAACAGGAACCCTAGGAAAGAGGGTATTGCCTTTGAGAGGAAACTCAATGCTGATGTGTAAGTGCATCTAGTGCCCCTTAGTGATTTTGGTGTATTGAAGACTTATAGGTTAAGTAACTAATGCGTTTGTGAGTGTACACAGGTCTATAAGTCTATGAGGAGTTTGATATTTATAGTAAAAAGTCTAATTCTAAAATGAAGTTCTTCAATCAAGACTTTGATATTCAAGACTTTCTGAAGACTTTGAAAGTGAAGAAATTGGTGTGATCCTTGAGGACTTGGTATTCATTTGAGGAACATGAAGCGTGAAGACTTTTGTTTTCGTAATTTCATTTTCTCTTTCTTGAGTCATAGGAAACACCGTACTGTTAAAGGGGGTCGAGGAAATACTAAGGGAAAAATTTCCATTTGATGCTCAACTCAAAATCCTACACCTACCAATCCCTTCTAGTGAAGCTTTTGAAATCTCATACCGATTCACCAATTTCTTCAAGGATGTAGACGAAGCTCTTCGGTCACGAGGAATTTGTTCTCGATCGAGGAGTTAGGAATTCGCCGGCGTAATTGCCTACACCGTGAGGAACATGATAGCCCCGAGGAATTTGAGAGTCAAATTTCCGACCGTTCTTGTCTTCTTGCGCCACCTGTCCCAAAATATCTTATCCACCTAACGGTCATATCATTGAAGGGCATTTATGTCTTATCATGTCGGGTTGCTCCCTAGGCTATAAATAGCCGCCCCCTACAACCACTAGTTGGTTGGCTGCTCCGAGAGAACTTGACACTTGTCATTTGAGAACAACCCATCCTCTGAGGACTTTGAGCGAAAATCATCAAGTGAGGAAAAACCCAAAAGTGAGGAAAAACCCAAAAACCAAACCCCAACAAACCCAAAGTGATTGAGCATCATCAAGAAATAGATCTGCGTGGATCCGACGCTTTTACCTTTGAAGACTGTGCTTCTTCCAGACGGTTAGGCGTCAAGGTCTAGAGCATCCAAGAGGAATTGTGGATTGCCGGGTGACCAAGTATGTGAAGGTTTGGAAGTCGCTCAAGACTTACCACGAGTGATTGGACGAGGTGCAATGTGACCTTAGTTCAAGGAGAATACGGTGAGGACTTGGTGTCCCGAGCTGCGTGCTCGGGATCGGGTGTCCGGAATGTGTCCTCGAGTTTAAATACTCAGCCGCTCAAACCAGACGTACAACTGAGACAACAGTTGGAACTGGTCTACCAAATCATTGTCTTCACCAACCTAACTGGTTTTATTTCCTCAACCCTTTCATTTCCTCATAACTGTGTTGAGTGTTTGTCATATCTGTGTTTGAAGACTTTGATCAAGACTTTCTCAATTTCCTCGATTCAATTTCTTCACCGCTTTGTCTTCATCTTGTGTTATCCTGTGATTACGCTTTACGTACTTTCTGTGATTGTCTTCATTTCATCATGATGACTATGCTTGTAATCTGTTATGCTTACTTCTGAGTACTTATTCCACAGTAAGTATTTCTTCGCTAAGGAATTTCCTCACCAACAAATTCCTCGATGAAGAATTTATAAAATCGCCTATTCACCCCCTCTTGTCGATATAACGCACTTTCAATTGGTATCGAGCAAGGTACTCCCTTGTTCTGTGTGATTTTGGTTTAACCACCTGGAGATTTAGTTATGTCCACCGCAGGTATGATCAAGGTCTCAGCAGGGTGTCCTACCTTCGACGGGACGGACTACCCCTACTGGAAGAACAAAATGCAAATGCATCTTGAAGCTATTGACAACGATCTCTGGGATGTTGTGACAAAAGGTGTTTCCTCAGTCACACCTTCTCTGAATGATGCTGATGTGAAGAGATTCAAGCAACTCGATTCTCAAGCGAAGAATATCATATGTGGCCATCTGAGCAAAGGTCAATATGGAAGAGTGAGTGCTTTGGAATCGCCAAACTCATCTCGGGACAAAGCTGTCCAAAGTAAATGAAGGAGTTTCAACTCAGCGTGACTCTCGAGTTGATGTTCTTGAATCTCTTCAACCGCTTCAAAAGACTCGACAATGAAAATGTTCAACAAACCTTCGATCGCCTCACTGACATCTCAAATGAGCTTCAAGCACTGGGTGCCACTGACATCACCGACCATGAGGTGGTGAAGAAACTGCTAAGATCGCTTGATTCCTCATTTGATACTCCGCACCGATGATACAAGAACGAGCTGACTACAAGTCTCTTGATCCCGCCGATATCCTCGAAGGCTAAATACTCACGAAGTTCGACTTGTCAAAAGAGAGATCTCTATGGTTACGGCTATGGAAAACACGTGCCACGAAGGCCAAGGCTGAATCTGAATCGAGAGTGAAGACTCGGTAGTAGCCTTGGAGATCTGAAGAATTTGGCCAGGAGCTAGCAATCGCCGTGAAGAAATTCCAGAAATTCTCAAGACGTGGTCGCTTTGGAAAATCCTCAAGAAGCAGTGATTCCTCATCTAGTGAATATAAGCGAAGACTTTGCCACAAATGCAAGAAACCTGGTCACTATATCCAAGATTGTCCTCAGTGGGAAAAGGAATTAAGAAAGAAGAAACACAAGGATTACAGTTCTGATGACGTGAAGAAGAAGAAGAAATCATCAAAATCCTCAAAACCTTCTTCTCACAAGAAGAGCAGCTCCAAAAGGGCTCGGGCATTCATTGGCAAGGAAATGGACTCTGAAGCTGAATCTGAGGAAAATGAGGAAGAGGAGGAGTCCAAGAATCCGAATCTGGTGTGGCTAGTCCGGCTCTTGCTCGCTTATGTTAGCAAGTCCATCTTCAACATCAAGAAACCGACTCCACCGACAAACCCGATGAGGAAAACGATGACTACGCCCCACCTATTGCTTCATGGCAAAAGGTGCCAAGGTACTCAATTTCACCTCCTCTGAATCCAGTGAAAATGAATCTGATGAGGATCTCAAGCCCAGCTACTCTAAACTTGCTAAGATTGCTATTAAACAACAAAGGGCTTTTGAAAAGGTTCAAAACATGCTAGATAAGAGTGATGATATGTTAGGTGAAGAAATGGATCGCACTCAAGCCCCGATCGAAAATCTTCAGAGACTTCAGTCTAAGCTTGATAACCTTCAAGGTCATCATAACACTCTCTTATCTGATCATGAGAAACTTTCTTATGAATTTCTTCAAAGAAAGCAAGATCTTGAGAAGCTAAGAGCGAGTTATGAAGATCTGAGCGCGATTCATTACTTGCTCAACAAATCAGCGCTTCTCAAGAAGAATTTGTTCCTCCATGCTTAAAGTGCATTGAACGTGAATCTGCTAATTCTTCACCGAATGTTCAAATGCTTCAACTGTTACAAATTCTTCACCTGCCTCTGCTATCACTAATTCCTCATCCGAGGACATTGCTAGTATCAATTGACGATGCAGGACTGAAGGAATTGTACATGACAGGCATGTACAAAAGCCTCAAAGGGCATCAGACTCTTTGTGATGTGCTCAAAAAGCAGATCCTCAACAAAAACCCTAGGAAAGAGGGTATCGCATTTGAGAGGAAATTAAATGCCGATGGAACATCTTTGGAAGCCCGAATAAGACCTCAAAACCTCATGGGTTCTCGCAAAGGACCTCCAGTTGATCCATCTACCTTATCTGGTTTTACATGTGAATCTCCTCATTCTGTTGATGAGTCATTCGACTCAAACTATAAAATATTCAAAAATCAGAATGGTGAAGTATTTGCTAGATATGTTGGCACTAACTGCAGGAACGGTTCCCTTATGAAGAAAATCTGGGTTCCCAAGAAGTGCCTTGAAAGTCTTGGTGAATGTCCTCATGACACCACCCGTGAAGAAAAGGAACCTCAGATCAAATTCTTCATATGGACCAAATTCTTCATATGGATCCAAGTCCTCATACGGACCAAATTCCTCACGTGGATCAAATTCCTCAAAAGGATCAAAGTCCTCATATGATTATCATCGTGCTAATAACTCTGTTTCGCAGGTAGAGCTAAGGGCTATGAATATGTGCATTATTCTTCAAACCAATATGTTCATAAGTCCTCGAAGAATTTCTCCGCTTATTCATATACTTACCCTAACCCTCTTATGTGAAACGAAATGGTTTGGCCTCTATGCCACCATTCTCATATGGTGCTCGCAGAATGATGAACTCTTTGCCACCCCTTCAGATGTGGGTGGTAAAGAAAAGGACTAATCTCTTACAGATGGTCAGGTCTCCAGACGTGCCTAAACGTCTGAAGAATTTCTTTGGGGGCACGACAAAGTGCACGAAAGGGCCTTGAGCTAATCATGATGAAATGAACTTTCATTTCACACGCCCTCCCATCGCTTATCTGAATCTTGACCGATGAAATTCATCTGATGAACTTGATATCATATTCTTCACTTATGAAGTATATGAGATCGTAAGTTGTACTAATTCATCTGCAGGATGATCAACCCAAAGCCACTGAGTGGGTTCTCGATAGTGGATGTACAAATCACATGACTGGTGACAAGAATCTATTGATGGATGCTACCTTTTCACCGTCACATCTGAAGCATATCATCTTTGCTGACAAAGGCAAAAGTCAGGTATTGGGACTTGGTAAGGTTGCTATCTCTAAGGACATGCACATGGACAAAGTCATGCTTGTTGAGTCTTTATGCTTTGTCATCAATCACCAAAACGGGGGAGATTGTAAGTGCATCTAGTGCCCCTTAGTGATTTTGGTGTATTGAAGACTTATAGGTTAAGTAACTAATGCGTTTGTGAGTGTACACAGGTCTATAAGTCTATGAGGATTTTGATATTTACAGTAAAAGTCGACCCCTAAAAATGAAGTTCTTCAACTGAAGACTTTGATATTCTGAAGACTTTCTGAAGACTTTGAAAGTGAAGAAATTGGTGTGATCCTTGAGGACTTGGTATTCATTTGAGGAACATGAAGCGTGAAGACTTTTGTTTTTGTAATTTCATTTTCTCTTTCTTGAGTCATAGGAAACACCGTACTGTTAAAGGGGGTCGAGGAAATACTAAGGGAAAAATTTCCATTTGATGCTCAACTCAAAATCCTACACCTACCAATCCCTTCTAGTGAAGCTTTTGGAAATCTCATACAGTTCAGTCAATTTCTTCAGTGACAGAGACGAAGCTCTTCTGGTCGCTGAGGAATTTGTTCGATCGAGGAGTTAGGAATTCGCCATAATTGCCTACCGTTTATGAGGAACATGATAGCCCCGAGGAATTTGAGAGTCAAATTTCCGATCTGCTGTCTTCTTGCGCCACCTGTCCCAAAATATCTTATCCACCTAACGGTCATATCATTGAAGGGCATTTATGTCTTATCATGTCGGGTTGCTCCTAGGCTATAAATAGCCGCCCCTACAACCACTAGTTGGTTGGCTGCTCCGAGAGAACTTGACACTTGTCATTTGAGAACAACCCATCCTCCGAGGACTTTGAGCGAAAATCATCAAGTGAGGAAAAACCCAAAAGTGAGGAAAACCCAAAACCAAACCCCAACAAACCCAAAGTGATTGAGCATCATCAAGAAATAGATCCTGCGTGGATCCGACGCTTTTACCTTTGAAGACTGTGCTTCTTCCAGACGGTTAGGCGTCAAGGTCTAGAGCATCCAAGAGGAATTGTGGATTGCCGGGTGACCAAGTATGTGAAGGTTTGGAAGTCGCTCAAGACTTACCACGAGTGATTGGACGAGGTCTGTGTGACCTTAGTTCAAGGAGAATACGGTGAGGACTTGGTGTCTGAGCTGCGTGCTTTCGATGTTGGGTGTCCGGACTGTGTGTCCTCGAGTTTAAATACTCAGCCGCTCCAACCAGACGTATAACCGAGACAGCAGTTGGAACTGGTCTACCAAATCATTGTCTTCACCAACCTAATCGGGTTCTATTTCCTCAACCCTTTCATTTCCTCATAATCGTGTTGAGTGTTTGTCATATCTGTTTGAAGACTTTGATCAAGACTTTCTCAATTTCCTCAGTTCAATTTCTTCAGTCTGTTTGTCTTCATCTTGTGTTATCATGTGATTACACTTTCTGTACTCTGTGATTGTCTTCATTTCATCATGATGACTATGCTTGTAATCTGTTATGCTTACTTCTGAGTACTTATTCCGCTGCAAGTATTTCTTCGCTAAGGAATTTCCTCACCAGCAAATTCCTCAGTGAAGAATTTATAAAAATCGCCTATTCACCCCCCCCCTCTTGTCAATATAACGCACTTTCATGATGGAACATATTGGAAGCCTGAGCAGTATCCCAAAACCTCATGGGTTGCTGCAAAGGGACCTCCAGTTGATCCATCTAACTTATCTGGCTTTACATCTGAATCTCCTCATTCTTCTGATGAGTCATTTGACTCCAACTATAAACTGTTCAAAAATCAGAATGGTGAAGTATTTGCTAGAAATGTTGGCACTAACTTCAGGAACGGTTCCCCTATGAAGAAAATCTGGGTTCCCAAGAAGTGCCTTGAAAGTCTTCAAGTGAATGTCCACATGACACCACCTGTGAAGAATAGGAATCCCGGATCAAACTCTTCATATGTACCAAATTCTTCATATGGATCCAAGTCCTCATACGGACCAAATTCCTCACGTGGATCAAATTCCTCAAAAGGATCAAAGTCCTCATATGATTATCATCGTGCTAACAACTCTGCTTCGCAGGTAGAGCTAAGGGCTATGAATATGTGCATTATTCTTCAAACCAATATGTTCATAAGTCCTCGAAGAATTTCTCCGCTTATTCATATGCTTACCCTAACCCTCTTATGTGAAACGAAATGGATTGGCCTCTATGCCACCATTCTCATATGGTGCTCGCAGAGTGATGAACTCTTTGCCACCCCTTCAAATGTGGGTGGTGAAGAAAAAGAACTAACCTCTTCTGCAGGGTCAGGTCTCCAGATGTGCTTTAAACGTCCGAAGAATTTGCTGGGGGCCTGACAAAATTCCTGAAAGGACGCAGGCTAATCATGATGAAATGAACTTTCATTTCACACGTGCTCATACCACTTATCTGTTATACTGCCTGATGAAATTCATCTGATGAACTTGATATCATATTCTTCACTGATGAAGTATATGAGATCGTAAGTTGCACTAATTCATCTGCAGGATGATCAACCCAAAGCCACTGAGTGGGTTCTCGATAGTGGATGTACAAATCACATGACTGGTGACAAGAATCTATTGATGGCTGATCCCTTATCACCATCACATCTCAAGCATATCATCTTTCTTTGACAAAGGCAAAAGTCGGTATTGGGTCTTGGTAAGGTTGCGATCTCTAAGGACATACACATGGACAAAGTCATGCTTGTTGAGTCCTTAGGATACAACCTCATGTCGATCTCAATGCTTTGTGATCTTGATATGGTTGTTATCTTTGGCAAGTATCGTTGTGTTGTGATTATGGAAGTCGACAAATCCAAAGTCTTCGAAGGCTTTAGGAGAGGAGACTTGTATATTGTTGACTTCTCTACAGGACCACAACCAGCCGTGTGTTTACTTGCAAAAGCTTCAGAAGGCTGGCTATGGCATCGGCAACTTGGTCACGCAGGCATGAGGAATTTGCACACGCTTGCAAAGAAGAAGCATGTCATTGGCATTGAGAATGTCAAATTCCTCAAGGATCACTTGTGCGGAGCCAGTGAAGCTGGAAAAATGACCAAGGCCAAGTATCCAGCGAAGACTATCATGACCACTACTCGTCCCTTCGAATTGCTTCACATGGACCTCTTTGGTCCTAATCATTACTCAGCTGTCACTAATGATGCATCTCTATATGGCTTTGTTATTGTTGATGATTACTCTCGTTACACATGGGTACACATTGTTACTTACAAAAATGAAGTGCAGGAAGTCTTCAAACGATTTTCCTCGAGGGCTTCAACTAACTTTGGTGTGAAGATCAGACACATCAGGAGTGACAATGGAACTGAGTTCAAGAATTACGGTCTTGATGCTTATCTTGATGAACTTGGTATTACTCATGAGTTATCTACTCCCTATACTCCTCGCCAGAATGGCGTCGTGGAGCGCAAGAACAGAACTCTTGTTGAGATGGCTCGCACTATGCTCGATGAATACAAAACGCCTAGTCGTTTTTGGATTGATGCAATTGATACTGCGTGCCACATCATCAACAGAGTATATCTTCACAAATTCTTCAAGAAGACTGCCTATGAACGAACTCCTCACTGACAAGAAACCCAATGTGAGTTATTTCAAAGTCTTCGGTGCTAAATGCTGGATTAGAGATCCTCATCACAATTCTAAATTTGCACCGAAAGCATATGAAGGTTTTATGCTTGGTTACGGAAAGGACTCGCACACCTACAGAGTCTTCAACATCGCTCTTCACAAGATTGTTGACACTGTAGATGTGCGGTTCGATGAAACTAATGGCTCGCAAAGAGAGCACCTACCTTCTGTGTTAGATGAACCAACACACGAGGAATCTATCGGGTTCAAGGCAACCGAGGATGTCATTCCTCTTGAAGAATCTGCAGAAGAATTCATTCATGTACGCCAAGAACGCCGAAATGATGCACTGAAGATAATGCTTGAAGACAATGGTGTTGAGGAAAATGATCAAATTCCTCGGCGACAACCAGCTCATCCTCGCGTTGCAAAAAGAAGTACAAGTTGACAAGATCATCGATGACATTGAAGCGCTGTGTCCTCTCACACGCTCAAAATCTTCACATTTATCTAACTTTTGTGGGCACTATGCTTTTGTCTCTATTACAGAGCCCACTAAGGTAGATGAAGCATTTCTGGAGCCTGAGTGGATTCAGGCCATGCAAGAAGATTTTTTTTTTTGACTATGTACTGCAAGGCAACAGCCTCACAGCCCTTTATTAAAACAAATATAGATTCTGTACAAAATTAGAAAGGAAAATAAGAGGGGAAAAAAGGCTACTTACAGGGGGCTAGTGTAAAGAATCTATCCAAACAGTTAGTCTATCTCTATATTTACACTTGATCCTATGAGCTAAGAGGGTAATATCATGAATAAAATTCCTCCTCCAAGCTCTGAAAGTGGCCATGCAAGAAGAATTACATCAGTTCGAGCTCAACAATGTCTGGGAACTGGTCAAACGTCCAGATCCTCGCAAGCATAATATCATTGGCACAAAGTGGATCTACCGCAACAAGCAAGATGAAAATGGCCTTGTGGTGAGGAATAAGGCACGACTTGTAGCTCAAGGCTACACACAGGTTGAAGGAATTGATTTCGATGAAACTTTTGCACCTGTTACTAGACTTGAGTCTATTCACATATTACTCACCTATGCTAACCATCACAATATCACTTTATATCAAATGGATGTGAAAAGTGCATTCCTCAATGGTAAGTTTGAGGAAGAAGTATATGTTGCTCAACCCCCAGGTTTTGAAGATCCAAAGAATCCCGACAAAGTCTTCAGACTCCACAAGGCCCTCTATGGTCTCAAACAAGCCCCACGGGCGTGGTATGATACATTGAAGGAATTCTTCGTGAAGAATGGCTTCACACCCGGTTCACTCGACCCTACTCTCTTTAATAAATCATATGATGGTGAACTGTTTGTGTGCCAAATATATGTTGATGATATTATCTTGTGATGAATTTGCCTATATGATGAGTGAAGAATATCAAATGTCTATGATGGGAGAGTTGAAATTCTTCTTAGGTCTTCAAATTCGTCAACAACACAATGGCATATTCATATCTCAGGAGAAATATCTCAAAGATGTCTGAAGAAATTCGCATGCAAGATTGCAAAGGTGTCAAAATTCCTATGCCCACAAATGGCCATCTATGCAATCGATGAAAAGGTATTGACTTCGATCACAAGGTATACTGCTCCATGATTGGTTCTCTATTGTACTTATGTGCATCTAGGCCAGATATAATGCTTAGTGTTTGCATGTGTGCCCGATTTCAAGCTACACCGAAGGAATCCCACCATAAGGCTATGAAGCACATTCTTCGATATCTAGCTCACACACCAACACTAGGATTATGGTACCCCAAGGGCTCTACTTTTGATCTCATTGGATATTCGACTCGACTATCCGGTGATCGTGTGGACCGCAAGTCAACATCTGGTACTTGTCATTTCCTCGGACGATCTTTGGTCCATTGGTCCTCGAAGAAAGCAACTGCGTTTCACCGCTTCATCTGCGGAAGCTAAATACATTGCTGCTGGCTCATGTTGTGCTCAATTGCTGTGGATGAAGCAAACTCTCAAGGACTACGACATCAACGTGAAGAATATGCCTCTCTATTGTGACAATGAGAGTGCCATCAAGATTGCTCACAACCCAGTTTAGCACTTTCGAAGACAAAGCACATTCAAATTCGTCATCATTTTCTTCGTGATCATGTGTTGAAGGGCGACATCTCCATCGCAAAGCATGTGAAGACCAAGAACAGCTAGCCGATATCTTCACTAAGCCCTTGGATGAGAAGAGATTTAGCAAGTTGCGGTGTGAGCTAAATATCTTAGAATCTTCGAATGTTCTTTGAAAAGGACACACATCCTGACACTTATGCAAAATTGATGACTTAGATGTGCACCACATGAAGAAACGTTTTTCTTCAATCCAATGAAGAATAACACTCTAAGTGTGAAGAAGTTAATGAAGAATTTGATTCTCAGAACCCTATGACAATTGTACGCGGTGTCTGAAATCATCATTCTTATACGGTGGGTCACGCCACCACCAAAGTTGAAAATCTTCAATTTGAGTTTTTCCTCAGTTTTGAAATTCTTCGGTTTTTCAAATTCTTCAACTTTGCAAAATCTTCACTGCTTTCCGCTGCTTTTTCTTCATTGACTATATATATATATATATATATATATATATATATGGGTTTATGTCCTCTACAACATTCACTTATGGCTATTTCTTCAAGTCACTTTTTTTCTGCTAAGTGAATGTGATCAGACCCTTTCCCCTCTATGCTATACTCAACCCAATCTATTCACAAATTCTTCATGTGCGTTCTATTTGAAACTCGTCCAAAATCTTCACTGAGTCCTTGTCACTGAAGAAATTAAGTAACGGAACTTCAAAACTGATCTTATCCAAACTTTCGGTTTTGCCGCTCAAACCGTTCCGCATCCCACGATGCATTATTTTACTCACCCACGATCGTACACGATCTCCACTACACAGTACGTGGGTGACACATGTCGTGAGAAGGAGAATGGTCAGGGGCATGTTCGTCCTAAATCTTCGGGAAAACAGTTTTTCACTGCCTCTATATATACCCCTCTCCTCGTCCTCACTTCTTTTACTCCGCTCGACCTCTCTCTCCCGCTCGAGTTTTTCAAACCCTAGCGCCACCGCTACTCCATCATCGCCGGTGAGGAAGAGCTTCGCTGCCTCGACCTCGTCGCCGTCGTACTCGCGCCGGTTGCGGAAATCTTCACTCCGCCGCCACC
Source organism: Aegilops bicornis (assembly GCA_021605145.1). NCBI lineage: Eukaryota > Viridiplantae > Streptophyta > Magnoliopsida > Poales > Poaceae > Aegilops > Aegilops bicornis. Next base: position 659,581,663 of record CM038673.1, read on the forward strand.
GTAGCCATCTTCCTCCGCCGAGTTAGGGCGTGGAAGATCTGAACAGACGAGCTTCACATCTACAACACCCAGTTCGTCGTGTTCTTCATTCAGGGTAATTAAAAGTTACTTTTACTGCCCTCGTTGATCCAAATTTTACACTACAAAATCTTCAAAGGTGTTTTATTCTTCAAGTCCTCACACACAAACACCTCACTAGTTATATGCTCTTGATTCGCTTTCTCTAAGCAATCAGTTTCTTCAAGATTCCTCAATTGTGTGGATCCTCGATCTGTACAACTCTGGAACCTAAGACAAAGAACGCTTAGTGAAATTCTTCAAGGCTCATTTGGTCAAAATCCTCAAAACTTGTTCTTTTTGAAAAACCTTCTGAGAACGCATATGACCTCTCCAAATTCCTCGCAACTATACTATGTTCACAGGTACTCATGTCCGCTGCTGAATCACTAGGTTCTCATCAACTTAACTCATTTGCAGCGTTCCTTGAAGAAAAGTTGCATACCTCTTCAGAGAATTCATTTGTTCAAATTCCTCACCTGAAGAATATGGCAGAAGGAAAGAAGCCACAGAAAGGAGGAAAGAGGCCTGAGGTCATGACCGCGTTTGAAATCCCTGAGGAAATATATGTTGATTATTGCACACCTGATGAAGCCGAGTTCGGCAAAGAAAACAAAAATCAGCGCAAGGTGCGCATTCAAAGGATTGAACGGAGATGGGCAAGGGAATGGAGGAGTACCGATATGTAACTCCAAAGTACATGAAGAAATTCGCACTCAATCCTCCATGCCCAAGAGCTCCATTGGCACCTGGTCAAGAAGTGACCCACCGGCATCAAGCGTGGTGAGGACTTTCTGAAGAATGGGCCAAGCGCCAAGTTGTTGGCAAGACAAGCCAATGAGGCGGTGAGGAAATTCAATGAGGACTCACATCGCTGCTGCCCCCGAGGCCTCTGTCAAGCCAACAAAATCTATGGCAAAGAAGCCCTGACACAAGCCAAGTGCTTCACCAACAGTGCCCTCACGGCCAAGTTCTCACCGTGTGCCCTCACGGCCAATTCCTCATGCTGCCCTGCTCCTCCAAAATCCTCAGCTCCTTCAAAGTCCTCGGCAGCTCCTCCCAAGTCCTCGAAGGTTCGACAAAGTCCTCAAAGACTGTGCATCCGGCCATGTGCCAAAGGACTGCAGGCTTCTCCATTGCCTCTCGTGTTTGACAAGTTCCTCAGCTGCACCAAAGTCTTCATCTGCCCCGACTCTGCTGAAGACTAAGGCCACAGCTGGACGAGGTCCTCGGCCTAGTCCCAAGAAGAAACAGGTCACCTTCCAAGAGCCACCTGAAGATGATGAGGCTGATGATGATGAACTTGCGGAAATCATCAGAGACCGCCAAGAAAGGGCCGCTAGAGCCAAAGGCTCATCTGTACATTCTTTGTTGGATCCGAGGAAAATCCTCGATTACATTGATCTACGGCACAAGGATCCAAACACTCCTATGCCAGATTTTCATCGATCCACGAACAAAGTCATATCTTTGACCCATTTCATCATCAAGAGAAAAGGAAGTTCAAAAGGCAAGAGAGATCAAGAAAGCTCAATACGAAAGGAGAAGTTCACGAAGAAAACGTTGTCGTAATGACACCGAGGAACTTCTCAAGGTCCAGAATGAAATCCAAGCCCTCAAAGAAAACTTCGATGCTTATTATGTTGATTGGCAAGGAGCCAAAGTCAGATTCGTCAACCTGACGAAGAAATTCACAAATGTTGCAGCCCCAACGCAACATGAAATTCCTCAAGCTGGAGCCTCAGCTCAGCAAACTGAAGAACATGCCAGCACCGCTGATGAAGTTCAAAGGCTCAAGAAAATGCCGATTCAGGGCTGATGATCCCATTCCACCATCGAAGAAATTGCCGTGGCATCCACTAGTGGTGCGCTGAAGAAAGCTGAACAAGTCAGGCAATCAGACTGCGCCGATACCGAGGAAAATCAACCAGATTCCTCAGCTCCTCCTGCGCCAAAACCAACTCCAATTCTTCCATCTGCCTCTGACGTGAAGAAGACCAAGGCTGCAGAACGAGCTGCAGTGAAGAAACGGAAAGCATCAGCTGCGTCAAATTCTTTGGCTGCGAAGAAAATGAAGCCAATGACCAGCTCTTTTGAAAATCCTATTGATGCTGTTCCAATTTCCTCAGTTCCATCAAAGGACCTTGTTCCTTTTGATGAAGATTATGTGATCCCAAGCGGATCTGATGAAGAAAATCATTCTACTGCTTCGTCAGAGCAGATTGATGAAGAAATTGAAGTGGAAGCAATCCCTTCAACCCCAATCATTTCCTCGCCTATGCCTCAGTTCACACGGTGAAGAGGCTGGTGTTGAGGAAATTGAAGAAGATGTGGATATTGGAAGCACAACGCCCGGTGATGAGCAGCGACTTTTGGGAAAGTCGGCATCCAAATTCCCCACTCTTCACCCCAATCCAACAGATACCTCGGTCCCTGCTCCAACAGTTCAAATGGGCTCAAGAAACTCATCCCACTTCATCTCGTCCATGAAGAAATTCCAGCCACTAGCGCCGATGAACTCCTGCTGCCGATCCTCGATCGCACTGTTGAGGAACAAGAAATTCCTCGGCTGAAGAACCTGAGATTGCGATTCCAGAGGTCGTGATGCAACCCAATCGACACTCCAACGCCAAAGCCAAAGGATCCCTTCTCAACAAAGCAAAAGTTCAAGGTGAAGACTTCTTCACGAGCATGTATTCTTCATCGACATAATCCATATGATTACGCTCGCATAAGGAAGAGGCGTTTACGGACTGCCACCAAGCCAATTTCTATTCCTCGGTGCTCTTCAACAAAGACAAAGTCTTCGATCATGCACATATTCCTCATGTGGACATGGAGTCTCTGCGGGCTTCGAGCAGGTCCTCGGTGTTCTTCACGACGCAGGACTTACGAATTTCTGCACTAATATTCGTGGATCGGAATGAAGAACTCATTCTTCAATTCTATGCAACGCTGCACATCACCGGAGACGCCAAGACGTGAACTCATGGGTATTAGATCGGATGTATGAAAATACTCACTACAAGGCACCAAAGAATCGAATTGCTTCGTGCTCTACCACTCAGTCCTCCACTTGATGGTGCTCGCTGTATCTACAATGAACCTGAACTTTCAAGTCACTATATGCAAGTGCTGATGAAGCCATTGAAGCCAAGGCAGGCCCCAAGAACCAAATTCCTCGTCAAGGAATTATTGTATGTGCCTCGGACTGTCTATCAGATTCTGACGAAGACAATGAGTCCTATCAAAGGCCACGACTCAAATAATGAAGAAGTCGTTGGCATCATGAAGAATATGCTTTTCAATATCATTCATGGCATTCTCGTCAACTTCCATGATTTCTTCATGAGGACTCGCAAACATTGCTATGTCACCATTTGAGCTGAAGCCTTATGCGCCTTGGATAATGAGATTCATCAGACAAGGTCTTCACTCAATTACAAGGCTGATACTACGAACCACTGCAGCTACTTGCCCCCGATTGAAGTCCTCAAACGGACATTTACCTCAGCTGATGACAAGGGCAAGGCTACTGCAGTGATTGATGAAGGCATTCGTCCATTGGATGGACAGTTTCCCAAAGCAGCATCCTACTCCACCAATGATGACTCTGCCACACATGATTCTGCCAGAAATACTTCAGTCAAGCAAAGTCCTCAAGCCACAGCACCCAGGGTGATGACTGATCGTGAGTTACTCCTCAGTCTTCATCAGAAGGTTGATCGCAATCATAAATGGGTCAAGCGTCAGTTTGGTTCAATTCTTCACAACATGACCTCTACACACAATGCGGTGAAGAAAAACCACTACTACCTCCATGAAACCTTCGAACGCACTGGCTGTTCTTTCAAATGTCTACAAAGGCGGAAGAACCGACGACAATGGGACTCAAGGAAGAATTTGACTGGTCTGCACCTCCTTCGAAGAAATACAAGAAGGTCAAAGTTCCTTCCTTGGTGGCCAGCTCCTATTCTTCATCACGCGACACTGATGAAAATGAAGACTTGGACGACACTGCGGCAGGCCCTACTACAACAGCTGACCCCAACAACGCTGGCGCTCCTTCTTCAACTTGAAATTCTTCAGGGGCATTAGTCCTCAGTTTCGATCCTTTTGGTCATTCGATGACAAAGGGGGAGAAAATTGAGTTAGTCTTCAAGCGGGTCTATTATATGGGCAATTTTTTGTTGTTGTTGTTGTTAAGTTACAACTCTCGTTCTTCTGAAACTTTTATTGGATCGAGTTGTAATCTTAAACCCGATGGTGCTTTGATACTTTTGATGCACTGTGCTCTTGCACTATGCTCTGATACTAGCTCTGATTCTCTTGAGCTCTGATACTCTTGATGCGTTATTCTGCATGCTTGTTCCTCATTAATGTTATCGCACGCATGCTGAATTACATCAAGCACCATATTTCATCATGCATTTAAAATTCTTCATATTATATGTCAAATGCGTGTATGAATTACAAGATATAGGGGGAGATCTCCATGATTCAACTCTTCAAATGTGCATTGCCTCAAAAGCAAATTCCTCACTATGCACATCTTCAGGGTTAGTTCTTCTATATCTTGCAATCAAATTCCTCAATATCAGTATTTACACTTCATATGTTTATCCCCGTTGAAAACTTAACCTATATTGTCATCATTCACCAAAAAGGGGGAGATTGTAAGTGCATCTAGTGCCCCTTAGTGATTTTGGTGTATTGAATACTTATAGGTTAAGAAACTAATGTGTTTATGAGTGTACACAGGTCTATAAGTCTGTGAGGAGTTTGATATTTACAGTGAAAGTCGACCCCTAAAAATGAAGTTCTTTGACTGAATACTTTGATATTCTGAAGACTTTCTGAAGACTTTGAAAGTGAAGAAATTGGTGTGACCTTGAAGACTTGGTATTCACTTGAGGAACATGAAGCGTGAAGACTTTTGTTTTCGTAGTTTCGTTTTTTTCTTTCTTGAGTCATAGGAAAAACCGTCTTGTTAAAGGGGTCGAGGAAATACTAAGGAAAAATTTCCATGTGATGCTCAACTCAAAATCCTACACCTACCAAACCCTTCGAGTGAAGCCTTTGGAAATTTCATACAGTTCAGTAAATTTCTTGATGTGAGACGAAGTTCTTACGGTCATTGAGAATTTGTTCTGACCGAGGAGTTAGGAATTCGCCAAAGGCGGATTGCCTACACAAATGAGGAACATGATAGCCCCGAGGAATTTGACATTCAAATTTCCGACCGTTCTTGTCTTCTTGACTGTCCCAAAATATCTTATCCACCTAACGGTCATATCATTGAAGGGCATTTATGTCTTATCATGTCGGGCTGCTCCTAGGCTATAAATAGCCGCCTACAACCACTAGCTGGTTGGCTGCTCGAGAGAAACTTGACACTTGTCATTTGAGAGCAACCCATCCTCCGAGGACTTTGAGCGAAAATAATCGAGTGATTAAAAACCAAAAACAAAACCCCTACAAACCAAAAGTGATTGAGCATCAGAAGAGATTGATCCTGCATGGATCCGGCGCTTGTTACCTTTGAAGACTGTGCTTCTTCCAGACGGTTAGGCGTCATGGTCTAGAGCATCCAAGAGGAATTGTGGATCGCCAAGTGACCAAGTCTGTGAAGGTTTGGAAGTCGCTGAAGACTTACCACGAGTGATTGGGCCGAGGTCGGTGTGACCTTAGTTCAAGGAGAATACGGTGAGGACTTGGTGTCTGAGCTGCGTGCTTTCGGGGTGTCTGGGGTGTGTGTCCTCGAGTTTAAATACTCGGCCGCTCCAACCAGACGTACATAACCGAGGGCAATGGTTGAACTGGTCTACCAAATCATTGTCTTCACCAACCTTACTGGTTCTATTTCCTCAACCCTTTCATTTCCTCATTACTGTGTTGAGTGTTTGTTCATATCCGTGTTTGAAGACTTTGACTGAAGACTTTCTCAATTTCCTCAGTTCAATTTTTTCAGTCTGATCTGTCTTCATCTTGTGCTATCCTGTGCTTACGCTTTCTGTACTCTTTGTTTGTCTTCGTTTCATCATGATGACCATGCCCGCATTCTCTTATGCTTACTTCTGAGTACTTATTCCGCTGCAAATAGTTCTTCGCAAGGAATTTCCTCACCGGCAAATTCCTCAGTGAAGAATTCATAAAAATCGCCTATTCACCCCCCTCTAGTCGATATAACGCACTTTCAACTCTAACAACATTATCATTTTTTATATTATTTAATTCACTGAGCAAATCATTCTGATCTTTAAGCACTTGTTATACTTGAGTGGTAACCATAGAAGCATGTTTACTAATGAGTTTAAGTTCACCTTTAACTCTAGACATATAATCACTCAAGTGTTCAATCATATAAGCATTTCGTTTCAATTGTCTACCAACATAAGCATTGAAGTTTTCTTGTTTAACAATAAAATTATCAAACTCATCTAAGCATTGGCTAGCAGACTTATAGCAAGGAATATCACCTTCATCAAATCTATAGAGAGAATTTACCTTTACTACCTGTGTCGGGTTATCAAGACCATGTATTTCTTCAATAGGTAGTAAATTCTTAACATCTTTAGCTTTAATACCCTTTTCTTTCATAGATTTCTTTGCCTCTTGCATATCTTCAGGACTGAGAAATAGAATACCCCTTTTCTTCGGAGTTGGCTTAGGAGTTGGTTCAGGAAGTGTCCAATTATTTTCATTAGTCAACATATTATTCAATAGCAATTCAGCTTGATCAACTGTTCTTTCCCTGAAAACATAACCAGCACAACTATTTAGGTGGTCTCTGGAAGCATCGGTTAGTCCATTATAAAAGATATCAAGTATTTCATTTTTCTTGAGAGGATGATCAGGCAAAGCATTAAGTAATTAGATAAGCCTCTCCCAAGCTTGTGGGATACTCTCTTCTTCAATTTGCACAAAATTATATATTTCCCTTAAAGCAGCTTGTTTCTTATGAGCGGGGAAATATTTACCAGAGAAGTAATAAATCATATCCTGGGGACTACGCACACAACCAGGATCAAGAGAATTAAACCATGTTTTAGCATCACCCTTTAATGAGAACAGAAATAGCTTAAGGATATTAGTAGTAGCGAGTTTTCTCATCATTAGTGAATAGGGTAGCTATATCATTCAATTTAGTAAGATGTGCCACAACAGTTTCAGTTTCATAGCCATAAAAAGGATCAGTTTCAACCAAAGTAATTTTCTCAGGATCAACAGAGAAATCATAATCCTTATCAGTAACACAGATAGGTGAAGTAGCAAAAGCAGGGTCGTATTTCATTCTAGCATTCAAAGATTTTTCTTTCAGCTTAGCTAATAATTTCTCAAGGTCATATCTATCATTGCAAGCAAGAAAGTCCCTAGCAGTTTCTTCATCCATAACATAACCCTCAGGCACAACAGGCAATTCATATCTAGGGGGAGAATCTTCATCATCACTTTCATCAATATTACCAGTTTCAATAATTTCATTCTCTCTAGCCCTAGCAAGTTGTTCATCAAGAAATTCACCTAATGGCACAGTAGTATCAAGCATAGAAGTAGTTTCATCATAAGTATCATGCAAAGCAGAAGTGGCATCATCAATAACATGCGACATATCAGAATTAATAGCAGAAGCAGGTTTAGGTGTCGCAAGCTTACTCAAAACAGAAGGTGAATCAAGTGCAGAGCTAGATGGCAGTTCCTTACCTCCCCTCATAGTTGAGGGAAAAATCTTAGTTCTTTTGTCTTTCAAGTTCCTCATAGTGACCAGCAGATATAAATCCCAAGTGACTCAAAGAATAGAGCTATGCTCCCCGACAACGGCGCCAGAAAATAGTGTTGATAACCCACAAGTATAGGGGATCGCAACAGTTTTCGAGGGTAGAGTATACAACCCAAATTTATTGATTCAACATAAGGGGAGCCAAAGAATATTCTCAAGTATTAGTAGTTGAGATGTCAATTCAACCACACCTGGATAACTTAATATCTGCAGCAAAGCAATTATTAGCAAAGTAGTGTGGAAATGCTTGATAGCAATTGGCAAAAGTGTGATAGTAGTTTTGTAGTAATTGTAACAGTGGCAACGGTAAAGTAACTAAGCAAAGAGCAATATGTGGAAAGCTCGTAGGCATTGGATCGGTGATGGAGAATTATGTCGGATGCGATTCCTCATGCAATAGTTATAACATAGGGTGACACAGAACTAGCTCCAATTCATCGATGTAATGTAGGCATGTATTCCAAATATAGTCATATGTGCTTATGGAAAAGAACTTGCATGACATCTTTTGTCCTACCCTCCCGTAGCAGCGGGGTCCTATTGGAAACTAAGGTATATTAAGGCCTCCTTTTAATAGAGTACCGGACCAAAGCATTAACACTTAGTAAATACATGAACTCCTCAAATTACGGTCATCACCGGTAAGTATCCCGATTCTTGTCACTTCGGGGTCAACGGATCATAACACATAATAGGTGACTATAGACTTGCAAGATAGGATCAAGAACTCACATATATTCATGAAAACATAATAGGTTCAGATCTGAAATCATGGCACTCGGGCCCTAGTGACAAGCATTAAGCATAGCAAAGTCATAGCAACATCAATCTCAGAACATAGTGGATACTAGGGATCAAACCCTAACAAAACTAACTCGATTACATGATAAATCTCATCCAACCCATCACCGTCCAGCAAGCCTATGATGGAATTATTCACGCACGGCAGTGAGCATCATGAAATTGGTGATGGAGGAAGGTTGATGATGACGATGGCGATGGATTCCCCTCTCCGGAGCCCCGAACGGACTCCAGATCGGCCCTCCCGAGAGAGATTAGGGCTTGGCGGCGGCTCCGTATCGTAAAACGCGATGAATCCTTCTCTCTAATTTTTTTCTCCCCGAACGTGAATATATGGAGTTCGAGTTGAGGTTGGTGGAGCACCAGGGGGCCCACGAGGCAGGGGGCGTGCCCAGGGGGTAGGCGCGCCCCACCCTCGTGGACAGGGTGTGGGCCCCTTGGCCTTGATTCTTTCGCCAATATTTTTTATTAATTCCAAAAATATTCTTCGTGAAGTTTCAGGTCATTCCGAGAACTTTTATTTCTGCACAAAAATAACACCATAGCAATTCTGCTGAAAACAACGTTAGACCGGGTTAGTTCCATTCAAATCATGCAAGTTAGAGTCCAAAACAAGGGCAAAAGTGTTTGGAAAAGTATATACGATGGAGACGTATTAGAAACCGACGCCAAAAATCCTATAAATAGAGAAACCATCAGGGGTTAACCTAGATCAGAAGTTCCGCCGCCGCAGGCCTCTGTAGCCACTGAAAACCAATCTAGACCCCGTTCCGGTACCCTGCCGGAGGGGGGAATCATCTCCGGTGTCCATCTTCATCATCCCGACGACCACCATGATGAGGAGGGAGTATTCCACCCTCGGGGCTGAGGGTTTGTACCAGTAGCTATGTGTATAATTTCTCTCTCTCGTATTCTTGAGATGTCAGAATCTTGATGTATCACAGGCTTCATTAATATAGTCGGATCATTGGTGTTTTCCCCTCTCTATCTTGTTGTGATGAATAGAGTTTTTCCCATTGAGATTTCGTTGTTATTGGATTGAATACTTTTATGGATTTGAGAACACTTGATATATATCTTGCAATTGAATACTCGTGGTGACAATGGGGTATCGTATTGATTCACTTGATATATGTTTTGGCACTCAACTCGCGGATTCCCGAGGTGACATTGGGGTAATCTATGCATAGAGATTGATGCACGTTCTTGTCTTTGTTTCTCCGGTAGAAATCTTGGGGCACTCTTTGAAGTTCTTTGTGTTGGATTGAGTATTATGAATATGAATTTGCTTTGGTGTTATTTTAGCACGAACTCTAGGATAGATCAACGGAAACAATAGCTTTGTGTTATTTTAGTACGGACTCTTGAATAGATCGAATGGAAAAAATAGCTTTGAGGTGGTTTCGTACCCTACAAACAATTTATTCTTATGTTCTCCGCCAGATAGAAACTTTGGAGTGATTCTTCATCGCGCTTTGAGGGATGGTTATATGATGCAATTATAGTAGCATTGTTGAGAGATTGCACTAGCGAAAGTACGGACCCTAGGCCTCATTTTCAAGCATTGCAATACCGTTTTTGTGCCCGTTTACTATTTTCTACCTTGCTGTTTTTATTTATTCAGATTATAAAACTTTATTTCTACCATCAATATTACAATTTTATCACCATCTCTTCGCCAAACTAGTGCACCTATACAATTTGCCATTGTATTGGGTGTGTTGGGGACACAAGAGATTTCTTGTATTTGATTGCAGGGTCATTTGAGAGAGACCATCTTTATCCTACACCTCTCACGGATTGATAAACCTTAGGTCATCCATTTGAGGGAAAATTGCTACTGTCCTACAAAACTCTGCGCTTGGAGGCCCAACATGTGTCTACAAGAGTAAAGTTGCGTAGTAGACATCAAGCTCTTTTCTGGCCCTGTTGCTGCGGGGGGGGGGGGGGTGAGTGCATGAAGGTATATATTTAGGTCTTGCAATAGAATCTTTTAGTTTCTTGTTTTATCACTAGTTTGGTTTACAAAAGAAAACTACATAAAATGGAATTGAGGTTGCATCATATTATTGATCATCTTTATAATATATTTCGTGAAAATGATGGAAAGGAAAATTGTGCTCAATTGATAGAAGAAGAATTCAATAGAATGTTTGGTATAAATGATGAGCATGATTGCAATGTTGCTAGTATGAATTCTTTGAATATCCATGATGCTAATGATATGCAAAGCCATAAGTTTGGGGATGCTATTGAAGGAAATATGCCCTAGAGGCAATAATAAAGTTATTATTTATTTCCTTATATCATGATAAATGTTTATTATTCATGCTAGAATTGTATTAACAGGAAACATAATACATGTGTGAATACATAAACCTCTGAGTGTCACTAGTATGCCTCTACTTGACTAGCTCGTTAATCAAAGATGGTTGTGTTTCCTAACCATGAACAAGGAGTTGTTATTTGATTAACGGGATCACATCATTGGTTGAATGATCTGATTGACATGACCCATTCCATTAGCATAGCACCTGATCGTATAGTTTGTTGCTAGTGCTTTTCTTCATGACTTATACATGTTCCTATGACTATGAGATTATGCAACTCCCGTTTTCCTGAGGAACACTTTGGGTGCTACCAAACGTCACAACGTAACTGGGTGATTATAAAGGTACATTACAGGTGTCTCCGAAGGTACATGTTGGGTTGGCATATTTCGAGATTAGGATTTGTCACTCCGATTGCTCGGAGAGGTATCTCTGGGCCCTCTCGGTAATGCACATCACATAAGCCTTGCAAGCATTGCAACTAATGTGTTAGTTGTGAGATGATGTATTACGAAGCGAGTAAAGAGACTTGCCGTAACGAGATTGAACTAGGTATTGGATACCGACGATCGAATCTCGGGCAAGTAACATACCGATGACAAAGGGAACAACGTATGTTGTTATGCGGTCCGACCGATAAAGATCTTCGTAGAATATGTAGGAGCCAATATGGGCATCCAGGTCCCGCTATTGGTTATTGACCGGAGAGGTGTCTCGGTCATGTCTACATAGTTCTCGAACCCGTAGGGTCCGCACGCTTAACGTTTCGATGACAGTTACTATGAGTTTTATGATGTTTCTGTACCGAAGGTTGTTCGGAGTCCCGGATGAGATCACGGACGTGACGAGGAGTCTCGAAATGGTCGAGACATAAAGATTCATATATTGGAAGTCTATGTTTGGACATCGGAAGTGTTCCGGTGAAATTGGGAATTTTACCAAATGCAGGGAGGTTACTGGAACCCCGGAATGCTAATGGGCCAACATGGGCCTTAGTGGAAAGGAGAAAAGGGGCCCAAGTGCTGGCGCACCTTCCCCCTTCCTAGTCCTATTAGGACTAGGAGAAGCGCCTCTCTCTCCCTTCCCACTTGGGGAAACCTAGTTGGACTAGGATTGGGGGAATCCTACTCCTAGTAGGAGTAGGACACCCTGGCGCACCTCCCTTGGCCGGCCAGCCCCTCCCTTCCCTCCTTTATATCTGAGGCAGGGGGCACCCCATGACACACAAGTTGATCATTGAGATCGTTCCTTAGCCGTGTGCGGTGCCCCTTCCACCATATTACACCTCGAGAATACCGTGGCGGAGCTTAGGCGAAACCTGCGCCGGTGGAACATCATCATCGTCACTGCGCCGTCGTCTTGTGAAACTCTCCCTCAACACTCGGCTGGATCGGAGTTCGAGGGACGCCATCGAGCTGAACGTGTGCAGAACTCGGAGGTGCCGACGCTCGGTACTTGGATCGGTTGGATCGTGAAGAAGTACGACTACTTCCTCTACGTTGCGTCAACGCTTCCGTTGCTGGTCTCACGAGGGCACGTAGACAACACTCTCATCTCGTTGCTATGCATCACCATGATCTTGCGTGATCGTAGGAAAATTTTTGAAATTACTACGTTCCCCAACAAAGGTGGCATCCGAGCCTAGGTTTTTATGGTTTGATGATATGCACGAGTAGAACACAAGTGAGTTGTGGACGATACAAGTCATCGCCTACCGGCATGTCATACTTTGGTTCAGCGGTATTGTTGGACGTATTTATCCAGACCAACCTTACGCGTACTCTTACGCGAGACCGGTTCCCTCGACGTGCTTTGCACATAGATGGCTTGTGGAAGACTGTCTCTCTAACTTTAGTTGAACCGAGTGTGGCTACGCCCGGTCCTTGAGAAGGTTAAAACGGAGTCTATTTGACGAAGTATCGTTGTGGTTTTTGATGCGTAGGTGAGATTGGTTCTTGCTTAAGCCCGTAGCAGCCACGTAAAATTTGCAACAACAAAGTAGAGGACGCGTCTAACTTGTTTTTGCAGGGCATGTTGTGATGTGATATGGTCTAGACATGATGCTGAATTTTATTGTATGAGATGATCATGTTTTGTAACCGAAGTTATCGGCAATGGCAGGAGCCATATGGTTGTCGCTTTATTGTATGCAATGCAATCGCTTCTGTAATGCTTTACTTTATCACTAAGCGGTAGCGATAGTCGTAGAAGCATAAGTTTGGCGAGACGACAACGATGCTACGATGGAGATCAAGGTGTCGCGCGGTGACGATGGTGATCATGACGGTGCTTGGAGATGGAGATCACAAGCACAAGATGATGATGGCCATATCATATCACTTATATTGATTGCATGTGATGTTAATCCTTTATGCATCTTATCTTGCTTTGATTGACGGTAGCATTATAAGATGATCCCTTACTAAATTATCAAGAAGTGTTCTCCTGAGTATGCACCGCTATGCGAAAGTTCTTCGTCTTTGAGACACCACGTGATGATCGGGTGTGATAGGCTCTACGTTCAAATACAACGGATGCAAAACAGTTGCACACGCAGAATACTCGAGTTATACTTGACGAGCTATGCATATAAGATATGACCTCGGAACACGTAGACCGAAAGGTCGGCGTGAATCATATAGTAGATATGATCAACATATTGATGTTCACCATTGAAACTACTCCATCACACGTGATGATCGGTCATGGTGTAGTTGATATGGATCACGCAATCACTTAGAGAATTGGAGGATATTTTTCTAAGTGGGAGTTCTTAAGTAATATGATTAATTGAACTTAAATTTATCATGAACTTAGTACACGATAGTATCTTGCTTGTCTATGATGTGTAGATAGATGGCTCGTCTTTGTTGTTCCGTTGAATTTTAATGCGTTCCTTGAGAAAGCAAAGTTGAAAGATGATGGCAGCAATTACACGGTCTGGGTCCTTAACTTGAGGATTATCCTTATTGCTGCACAGAAGAATTACGTCCTGGAAGCACCGTTAGGTGCCAGGCCTGGTGCAAAGGGCTGCGCCGAGAAGTTGTGAACGTCTGGCAAAGCAAAGGCGATGACTACTCTATAGTTCAGTGTGCCATGCTTTACGGCTTAGAACCGGGACTTCAACGTCGTTTTGAACACCATGGAGCATATGAGATGTTCCAGGAGTTGAAGTTAATATTCCAAGCGAATGCCGGATTGAGAGATATGAAGTCTCCAATAAATTCTATAGTTGTAAGATGGAGGAGAACGGTTACATCGGTGAGCATATACTCGGAATGTGCGGATATAACAATCACTTGATTCAACTGGGAGTTAATCTTCCGGATGATTGCGTCATTGACAAATTCTCCAATCATCGCCACCAAGCTACAAGAGCTTCGTGATGAACTATAATATGCAAGGGATGACCAAAACAATGCCCGAGCTCTTGGCGATGCTTTGAAAGTCAGCGGAGGTAGAAATCAAAAGGAGCATCAAGTGTTGATGGTTAACAAAACCACTAGTTTCAAGAAAAGGGCAAAGGAAAGAAAAGGAAACTTCAAAAGAACGGCAAGCAAGTTCTTGATCAAGAGAAGAAACCCAAGTCTGGTCCTAAGCACAAATCGAGTGCTTCTATTGCAAGCAGACTGGTCATCGGAAGCGGAACTGCCCCAAGTATTTGGCGGATAAGAAGGATGGCAAGGTTAACAAAGGTATATGTGATATACATGTTATTGATGTGTACCTTACTAATACTCGCAGTAGCACTGGGTATTTGATACTGGTTCTGTTGCTAATATTTGCAACTCAAAGCAGGGCTACGGATTAAGCGAAGATTGGCTAAGGGCGAGGTGACGATGCGGCGTGGGAAATGGTTCCAAAGTCGATGTGATCGCAGTCGCACGCTACCTCTACATCTACCTTCGGGATTAGTATTAGACCTAAATAATTGTTATTTAGTACCAGCGTTGAGCATGAACATTATATCTGGATCTTGTTTGATGCGAGACGGTTATTCATTTAAATCGAGAATAATGGTAGTTCTATTTATATGAATAATATCTTTTATGGTCATGCACTATTGAAGAATGGTTTGTTTTTACTTAATCTTGATAGTAGTGATACACATATTCATAATGTTGAAACCAAAAGATGCAGAGTTGATAATGATGGTGCAACTTATTTGTGGCACTGCCGTTTAGGTCATATCGGTGTAAAGCGCATGAAGAAACTCCATCTTGATGGACTTTTGGAGTCACTTGATTATGAATCACTTGGCACTTGCGAACCGTGCCTTATGGGCAAGATGACTAAAACACCGTTCTCCGGAACTATGGAGAGCAACAGATTTATTGGAAATCATACATACCGATGTATGTGGTCCAATGAATGTTGAGGCTAAATGGCGGATATCGTTATTTTCTCACCTTCACAGATGATTTGAGCAGATATGGGTATATCTACTTAATGAAACACAAATCTGAAACATTTGAAAAGTTCAAAGAATTTCAGAGTGAAGTGGAAAATCATCGTAACAAGAAAATAAAGTTTCTACGATCTGATCGTGGAGGAGAATATTTGAGTTACGAGTTTGGCCTACATTTGAAACAATGCGGAATAGTTTCGCAACTTATGCCACCTGGAACACCACAACGTAATGGTGTGTCCGAACGTCGTAATCGTACTTTATTAGATATGGTGCGATCTATGATGTCTCTTACTGATTTACCGCTATCGTTTTGGGGTTATGCTTTAGAGACGGCTACATTCACTTTAAATAGGGCACCATCTAAATCCGTTGAGACGACGCCTTATGAACTGTGGTTTGGCAAGAAACCAAAGTTGTCGCTTTACGAAAGTTTGGGGCTGCGATGCTTATGTGAAAAAGCTTCAACCGATAAGCTCGAACCCAAATCGGAGAAATGTGTCTTCATAGGATACCCAAAGGAGACTGTTGGGTACACCTTCTATCACAGATCCGAAGGCAAGATTTTTGTTGCTAAATTCGGAAACTTTTTGGAGAAAGAGTTTCTCTCGAAAGAAGTGAGTGGGAGGAAAGTAGAACTTGATGAGATATCTGTATCTACTCCCTTATTGAGAAGTAGTACATCACAGAAATCAGTTTCCGTGACACCTACACCAAATAGGGAGGAAGCTAATGATGATGATCATGAAACTTCAGATCGAGTTTCTACGGAACTTCGTATATCAACCAGAGCAAGATCCGCACCGGTCTTGATACGGTAATCCTATTCGGAAGTCATGTTCTTTGGAACATGATGAACCTACGAACTATGAAGAAGCGATGGTGAGCCCAGATTCCACAAAATGGCTTGAGGCCATGAAATCGAGATGGGATCCATGTATGAGAACAAAGTGTGGACTTTGGTTGACTTGCCCGATGATCGGCAAGCAATTGAGAATAAATGTAACTTCAAGAAGAAGAAATACGCTGATGGTAATGATAATGTCAATAAAGCTCGACTTGTTGCAAAATGAATTCGAAAATTTCAAGGGATTGACTACGATGAGACCTTCTCACCCGTGGCGATGCTTAAGTCCGTCCGAATCATGTTAGCAATTGCCGCATTTTATGATTATGAAATTTGGCAAATGGATGTTAAAACTGCATTCTGAATGGATTTCGGAAGAAGAGTTGTATATGATGCAACCAGAAGGTTTTGTCGATCCAAAGGGAGCTAACAAAGTGTGCAAGCTCCAGCGATCCATTTATGGACTGGTGCAAGCCTCTCGGAGTTGGAATAAACGTTTTGATAGTGTGATCAAAGCATTTGGTTTTATCTGAGACTTTTGGAGAAGCCTGTATCTACAAGAAAGTGAGTGGGAGCTCTGTAGCATTTACGATATTATATGTGGATGACATATTCTTGATCGGAAATGATATAGAATTTCTGGATAGCATAAAGGGATACTTGAATAAGAGTTTTTCGATGAAAGACCTCGGTGAAGCTGCTTACATATTGGGCATTAAGATCTATAGAGATAGATCAAGACGCCTAATAGGACTTTCACAAAGCACATACCTTGATAAAGTTTTGAAAAGGTTCAAAATGGATCGAGCAAAGAAAGGGTTCTTGCCGGTGCTACAAGGTGTGAAGTTGAGTAAGACTCAATGCCCGACCACCGCAGTAAGATAGAGAGAAAATGAAAGATGTTCCCTATGCTTCAGCCATAGGCTCTATCATGTATGCAATGCTGTGTACCAGACACGATGTGTGCCTTCTTTGTAAGTTTGGCAGGCGGTACCAAAGTAATCCAGAGTGGATCATCGGACAGCGGTCAAGAACATCCTTAAGTACTTGAGAAGGACTAAGGATATGTTTCTCATTTATGGCGGTGACAAAGAACTCGTCAGAACGGTTACGTCGACGAAGCTTTGACACTGATCCGGACGATTCTAAATCGCAAACCGGATACGTATTTACATTAAACGGAGGAGCTGTCGGTTGGTGCAGTTCCAAACAAAGCGTCGTGGCGGGATCTACATGTGAAGCTGAGTACATAGCTGCTTCGGAAGCAGCTAATGAAGGAGTCTGGATGAAGGAGTTCATAACCGATCTAGGTGTTGTACCTAGTGTATCAATGAAAATCTTTTGTGACAATACTGGTGCAATTGCCTTAGCAAAGGAATCCAGATTTCACAAGAGAACCAAGCACATCAAAAGACGCTTCAACTCCATCCGGGATTTGGTCCAGGTGGGAGACATAGAGATATGCAAGATACATACGGATCTGAATGTTGCAGACCCGTTGACTAAGCCTCTTCCACGAGCAAAACATGATCAGCACCAAGACTCCATGGGTGTTAGAATCATTCTTGTGTAATCTAGATTATTGACTCTAGTGCAAGTGGGAGACTGAAGGAAATATGCCCTAGAGGCAATAATAAAGTTATTATTTATTTCCTTATATCATGATAAATGTTTATTATTCATGCTAGAATTGTATTAACAGGAAACATAATACATGTGTGAATACATAAACCTACACAGTGTCACTAGTATGCCACTACTTGACTACCACGATAATCAAAGAATGTTCAGAATACAAACCAAGAACAACGAGTAGTTATTTGATTAAAGGGATCACATCAGTGGATGAATGATCTGATTGACATGACCCATTCCATTAGCATAGCACTTTTGATCGTATAGTTTGTTGCTAGTGCTTTTCTTCATGACTTATACATGTTCCTATGACTATGAGATTATGCAACTCCCGTTTGCACGAGGAACACTTTGGTGCTACCAAACGTCACAACGTAATCGGGTGATTATAAAGGTACATTACAGGTGTCTCCGAAGGTACATGTTGGGTTGGCATATTTCGAGATTAGGATTTGTCACTCCGATTGTCGGAGAGGTATCTCTGGGCCCTCTCGGTAATGCACATCACATAAGCCTTGCAAGCATTGCAACTAATGTGTTAGTTGTGAGATGATGTATTACGAAACGAGTAAAGAGACTTGCCGTAACGAGATTGAACTAGGTATTGGATACCGACGATCGAATCTCGGGCAAGTAACATACCGATGACAAAGGGAACAACGTATGTTGTTATGCGGTCTGACCGATAAAGATCTTCGTAGAATATGTAGGAGCCAATATGGGCATCCAGGTCCCGCTTTTGGTTATTGACCGGAGAGGTGTCTCGGTCATGTCTACATAGTTCTCGAACCCGTAGGGTCCGCACGCTTAACGTTTCGATGACAGTTACTATGAGTTTTATGATGTTTCTGTACGAAGGTTGTTCGAGTCCCGGATGAGATCACGGACGTGACGAGGAGTCTCGAAATGGTCGAGACATAAAGATTCATATATTGGAAGTCTATGTTTGGACATCGGAAGTGTTCCGGTGAAATTGGGAATTTTACCAAATGGCAGGGAGGTTACCGGAACCCCGGAATGCTAATGGGCCAACATGGGCCTTAGTGGAAAGGAGAAAAGGGGCCCAAGTGCTGGCGCACCTTCCCCTTCCCTAGTCCTATTAGGACTAGGAGAAGGCGCCTCTCTCTCCCTTCCCACTTGGGGAAACCTAGTTGGACTAGGATTGGGGGGAATCCTACTCCTAGTAGGAGTAGGACACCCTGGCGCACCTCCCTTGGCCGGCCAGCCCTCCCTTCCCTCCTTTATATACAGGGGCAGGGGCACCCCATGACACACAAGTTGATCATTGAGATCGTTCCTTAGCCGTGTGCGGTGCCCCTTCCACCATATTACACCTCGAGAATACCGTGGCGGAGCTTAGGCGAAGCCCTGCCGGTGGAACATCATCATCGTCACCACGCCGTCGTCTTGTGAAACTCTCCCTCAACACTCGGCTGGATCGGAGTTCGAGGGACGTCATCGAGCTGAACGTGTGCAGAACTCGGAGGTGCCGTGACGTTCGGTACTTGGATCGGTTGGATCGTGAAGAAGTACGACTACTTCCTCTACGTTGCGTCAACGCTTCCGTTGCTGGTCTACGAGGGTACGTAGACAACACTCTCATCTCGTTGCTATGCATCACCATGATCTTGCGTGATCGTAGGAAAATTTTTGAAATTACTACGTTCCCCAACAGCTATGTTTGATGAAGATGATATTCTTAGTCCCCCAAGTTTTGATGTGCAAATTTGTTATAATGAAAGGATGACTCCTATTTATGATGATTATATTGATGAAAGTGGATTTGGAGAGGTCATGACTTTATTTAATGATGAGAGTGGACTGTATCACTAGTTAAGCACACTGACAACATATGCATGTGTGAGCTGATTGATGCATTTGTTAGGATCAAAACAGTTCAATATTTTTGCATGTGCCACAACAACTTAGAATTACTTTCCCCAAATGTCAAGCATCTAAAATTTTGCTAGCATTTGTACCATTAGTAGTCTGGTGCAGTTTTCTGTGTTTTGTCAAGGTAAGTAGATGATATGAGAAAGCATCAAACATTCTTAACGAGTGTCTTTCCTCTCTCTTGGATTTTATTTTCTTTCCCTTTCGATCTTTGTAGTAAGTTAGTTTCCTCTTTTCCTATACAACCCTTTTGTATAGTTTTGTTTTGTTTCTTGCTATGTAGATAAAAACCTTAGCAGTGTGGATTATCTAGCTGTACAACCTAACAATGCATATTTAAGGGGTACAATTTCTTGTTTGCGTCTAGCTATATTCTCCTTGAAAGATGTATCGATCTCTGCTTCTTTTGGATTAGTATTCTATAGCCATGATATTGTACTGGGCTGCGTGATGGGACAAAATAAAACATGGGCGCTGCATATTCAGGAAGTATAAGAATATTATGAGGCTAGAGGACCCCAAGAATGATAATGTGTAGCATCATCTAATCAAGAAAAGGAAAAATGACACTTCTCTACAGGATATTTTATGAATGATCATCATAACAAAATCTTATTTTTTTAATATGTGTTTATATATTCACTATTGAAGAATAGAGATAAAACAAATGGATTTGGATGATGCTTTGAAAATGTCAATTGACAAATCTTTATGATGGATGGACTGAAAACTCATCTAAGTCTTGTACAATTGTTCTTCTTTATATATTTTTTGCACATGATAATATAAAAGATGTATTTTATATATGTTTATTTTCCAGAGTATGAGAAATATGTAGATGTATTATGTAGATGTTCAAAAAGAATCCATCGACAAGGGTGTTGACGCGATGTTGTTGGAAGGTGCCAAAATTTCACTGAATTATGTACAATAATACAAGTTGCGATCAAAGAAAAAAAATTGAAAGGCCCCTGGCAACGCACGGGCATTCCACTAGTATGAAGTGTTGTTGAGATACTATATCATAGACTCACTTTGTAACCAAACATAATTACAACTCATTTTTTTTAATTTATGAAAATAGAAACATAGATAGGTATATTTTTGGGTAGGCATGAACATGTATATTACTCCCTCTGCTCCCTAATATAAGGCAATTTAGCTTTTGCTTGATTCATATGTATCTAGCCATATTTTAGTATATATGTTCACTCATTTTAGTATGTATGTGGTAATTATTTTGAAATAGCTAAAAGGTCTTATATTAGGGAACGGAGGGAGTATAATTTTAGAATAAAATAAACCCATTTATATTATTCTACACATGCTAAACAAGACATATATTGTAAGCCAGGTCCACTACCACCCCATGTGTATGGTGTGTTCTATTGCAGTATTTTTCACCCCGAGGACTGGAAGAATGTTGAGATGCAAATGGTGATTGGTGGAATGCTGAGATGCAAAATGTGAAGATATAGATCGTGTCTTCAATGATAAAAAAGGACTTTGACTAACAGGGCATTTATCAATTGATTTTTTTTTCATTTTAGTTTACCCGAAATACTTTGTTTCATTAATAAATGTGTAAAGTAGTGTGGTTTGATAAAGAACTTAGTGTTAAGTTTTCTTTCAAAAAATAAGAGTGAAGTTTTCGACCTCTTTTATTGCTCAAAAGTAGGCTTGTTTTTTCGCATGGTTACGCCGGACTTGAGAAATGAATATTTACAAAGAAATGAGAGAATACACCATGCATTGCTGCAGGAATTGGTGGATAAAATTCGGGTTGATAACATGAGAATCAAAATTAAATGTACATATGAATTACTGTATTTGATTATGTATAGTTGTAAAATATTTATTGAATACAAGTAGAATAATTGAATGGAAAACATTTTCCCATACATGGTTGAATTTGTGGTTGTTTTCCCCATGCATAATTTCATGTTGAGGTGGACCTTATCCCATCCGTAATTCTATGATGAGGTGGCATACTTGCATGTTGAGATAAATAAGGGGTTAATAACATGAGAACTAAAACTAAAAATTCAAACGACTTATTATATTTGATTTTATATTGTTGTAACATTATTTATTGAATATAAGTAGAATAATTGAATGGAAAATATTTTCCCATGCTTGGTTGCATGTTGTCGTGTGTCTTTCTCCATGCATGATTGCATGTTGAGGTGGGCTTTATCCCATTCACAGTTGTATGATTAGGTGCCATACTTGCATTTTGAGATAAATAAATTATTGAGGATGACTCTCTTAGGTATATATGATATATGATTCATAGATTTTACTATCGGTATTATAACATGAACACTTGCCAAGATTTGTGCAAAATTATGACCCTTTTGTGTACCTTGAAAAACAAGACGAATTATGAGTATACCAACTATAAGTACTCTTTTTTTTAAGGTTCACAAATGGTCTTTGTTTTGTGTATACCTTGTTTACCTCATTAGTTTTTTTAGGTTTGTTACCCTCATTATGCTAACATTTTAAACGTGTAACTTTCAGGGCCGGTCCTGGCCTTTTGGGGGCCCAGGGCAAAATTTGAATATGGGACCCTTAATTTCTAAAATAGTTGTATATACAAAGATAATGACAATTGTACATAACTTCTCTGTAACCGTGTTCTTGTGGGTGCGGTAAGGTCTCCTCTTAGCAACTCGCTTATCATAGTGATTGTGTGAGGGATGATGATGAGGTATATCTGCCCATGGCGTACAGGAGATCTAGCATTTGACACACACAATCATACAAGGACGACCACATAGGAGATCTAGACAAATTATTTTTATCATCCAACTAATTAGTGCTTGTGAGGTGCTGGAGAATGAATTGAAATTTTGGTGTGACAAAATTGATAGCATGAAGAGAAAAAATGTGACGTAAAATATCTAATTAGCCTTATGACAACTACAATAAGCGTAAAGTATCTAGATTTTTAAACCAAAGTTTATTATATAAAAACATTGGCCCTCAATTTAGAACATGTAAACATTTTTAATCAACCTTTAAAGACATATGAATTTGTATTCATACAAAAGTACAAAGCAATGAATGCAAGAGCTGGTTCATCATCGCTGGGGCGCCAACTACCTTTTTTAGCAACAGGCGCCAAATTGAGTGCGCCTCCTGCCCAGCCTGACTAATCTGGCCCACGACGACTTAAGCATCCAACGCTAAGAATGAAAGGCCCAAGGCCCATATCGCTAAAGAAAACGTTTCAGTCTTCTTCTTCCCTAAGTCACAGACAAGTTTTCGTGCTCTTCTAATGGCGGACAGTAGTTGGGCAGGGGTGCTTGACGCTCACACACAACTGGCCTTGGGGGCCCGGGGCGGCCGCCCCTCTCGCCCCACCTCAGGGTCGGCCCTTGTAACTTCGAACTCGCAAATACCTTGACAATGCGATTATCCAAAAAAAAAAAAAAGAACTTGACAATACAGAGTGTCCGCACTAAGCTGCAGTGATATTTTAAAGCCGGTTAGTCCAGTCATTTCAATCAAAAGTAGACATATCTTTATCTAACCCCCCATTAGATTTGTCGATTTCTACACAGAAAGAAGATATCCAGCCGGTGAGTTCAGTTCCATCATTCAGAAACAAATATCACGCATCTGTCTAATGAACACGTTAGCTTTGTTAGTTTCCACACAGGAAGAAGATATCCACATCCACCAACTCAAAAAGAAAAGAAAAGAAGAAGATATCCATGAGAGGACGTGAGAGCGTTCCTGATGAGCGGACGTAGAAGCGACAGGGAGTACGTGGGCGGTGGGCGGCCGATGGCGCGCCGGAGACACGCATGGGAGCGGCACCCACGGCCATGCCCGTGACATGGAGGCGCTCTCTGAGGTGCGTACTGAGTGAGGAGATAAATATCTCGCTCCGCGCTGCTCCCGGTATGTCGTCCCTCCCGCGCATGTCGATCACATGATCGAAAGACTAGCTCGGACGCGTATCGATATCCAATTCGCCAGACGGCCAGACATGATGCATGCATGCACTCGGGACAGCGTTCGGATCCCCGTCTTGACAGCACCCAAAGCCCTGTCGATGGCTCGGCTGATACATACCTGATGGGAGCGGCGCGATCGGTAAAAGTGGGACGGCCGATCGTCGATCGAGATCGGTGGCGGGACAGAAATAGAACTGATCGACCAACACGGATCGACGCGCCGCGTCTTGGCTCTTGCCTGACGACATCTATCACTAGTAGAAAAAGAGCCATTTGCCCCAGTTCATAAGGCCATTTGTCCTGGTTCGGGAACCGGGACTAAAGGGTCAGTACTAACCGGGACAGATGGGGCTCTACATGGCTGCTCTGGCTTGCCCTGGCAGGGGGGCTTTTGTCTCGGTTGGTAGCACCAACCGGGATTAACAGGCATCCACGCGTCAGCAGTTCAGGCGCTGGTTTTTTTTACAGGGGGTGGGGTTTGGCGGTTTCACTACTAGGAAAAACTCTAGCAGTAGCGCTGATTTTGTGCTCACTAGTAGCGCAGGGGGCGCGCTACTAATAAGGCGCTACAACTATTGCTTAGCAGTAACGTGTGCCCGCACGCGCTACTGCTAGGACAAATAGCTGCAGCGTTTGTTCACTTTCATGCTACTGCTAATATAACTAGTGGCAGCGTGTTTTCTCTCCATCGCTACTAGTATTTTTTTTATTTCTTTTATTTTTAGTGTATTTATGCGCCATCGTACAAATATTGGTACAATACCAGTTATGAGGTTTACATCATTATGTCCATAACAGTGTGTCAAATGAAGGTGGATTAGGTTCAAGTGGAGGCAATATGTGGTGCATGTCAAAAGTATACTACTAATCCAAACTTGATCTAGTTTGGACTAGTAGTACTTTCGATGTGCACCACATGTTGCCTCCTCTTGAATCTAATCCGCCAGCACAAGCTATTTAATCATCATCATAGTCATTACCACCAACAGTATTTATTTAATCACCACTAAGACTAGCTAATAATAATCATCATAGTCATTACCACCAACACTAGCTATTTTATCATCATAGTAATAGTGTAGCACATCATCATCTTTAAACTCATTTCTAGCTAGCTAATCACTCCTGCTGCTCTCTCTTAGGTAAAATAACATAAAATATGTATAGTTCTCCTCTTTGATCAAGTTGGAGCACGCAGATGAACCTGTCTCCTAATCGTGGGTAGCGCATCTGTTTGCTGCTCCCTAGTACTTCTCTGCGCTCCCCCATCACATATTTGGTCCAGTCTTGCACTATTAAGAATCCGTTGCTAATCTTGAATGCACTGAAGTAATCTGTGGGATATCTTGGCCGTAAGCTAATAATACTCATGGTACCTTTAGTCTCGATCCCATAAGGCACAACATTCATCGAGAGTCCCTGTTGAAGAACATCGTATGGTAACATAGTTAGCAATGAAGTTTAGCTTCAAAAATAATGTATGGAAAAGATGCACTGAGGACAAATAGTAAAAATCTTACCATCCTTCCTAAATAGATGTGACCGTAGTTCATTACGAACACTATTGGTCGCACGTTTTCAGTACTAACATTTCTAAATGCAGGAAGAAAATTTGTCTTGACAGTATCAAGATCCACAAGCCATGAAACATAATGACTGAGCTCCTTGCAGTTGAGTTCAGCCCCGACACAATATACGGTCATGTCTACCAAGCGCTGGACATGTTTGCTTGCATCGAAATAAGCTGACAATACAAATTAGTTGTCAACTATTTTTGAATAAACAATATCAAAGACATAAATATGGTTGAGAAACTTATATAATGGTATAACTGGAGGCGTCTGCACATCGACCCAGATGTCGGTATTACCTTCAATATCATCTTCTGGACGAATATGAAAGGTGATAACCATATCAGGCTCAAATGCATAAGTCTTGCATAGTGCTCGCCATGTTTCGCATCCAAAATAGGTGTAGTCGTCTGAATTGTATAATTTTACGTTGAAAATATAACCATGCTCGATCTTCAAGTAAGCTTTCTTTACCTCCATAGTACGACTGAAACCTATCTTATCCAATACAAAAACTCTTGCATGGCAGGGGATACTCTAGTAGAATAGTAAAAAAAATTATAAGTTGAAGCAAATGTCATGCTTAATTACGAAAAAAGACTTGTCGTTGTGACTTACTGTATCCACTTCGAAGTTCTCGTCCAGCTTGATGCTGAAGCGCCCATCATCATCTAGGAAGATTCCGTCAAGACAAAGGCCGCTCGTCTTCGCAGTATTTGCAAATACCGAAATCCTTTTCGTCGTCAGACATTTCCTATGTTCATAGTTAAAACATTAATTGAAAATCGATTGAAGACAACTACCAGGATACTCAACACACAAATCCGGGGCACTCGATATTTCCTACATATTCTGGCACAAGTCATGCCAAAATTCACAGAAAAATTCGGCATGACCTTTGCTAAAATAGGACATATCGAGCGCCTGAAATTTGCCGGAACGGAAATGAATCAACACTCCGGCAAAACATAGGCCACTCGGTGGTGTAACCTGCAAACATGACCGGCCACTTGGGCAAGCACATTTCCTATTTGGGCAACACAAGATATACATTTCAAAATATCTTATAGGACTCAAATTAGCATGCATTCAATGAGCAAAAGTAAATCATCTCATGCGTCCGTACATCGTCGAATATTATCACTAATACATCCCGAATAGTGTCATACATATAACATCACTAATACAACTAAAACCGTAGCACACGACGGGTATCGACGCGGGCGGTGGACACCCACAGAGAAGGAACCATTACGGGATCAGAGCTCCAGTGAGATCCCTGGAGAAGCTGCCAGGTATTGGAGAACATGTGCTCCAACGCAAACAAGTAGCGACGGACGTGCGCGTCCTCCTCACCGACACGGTGACGCACCACCTCCGCGGGGTCCTCGAGCCTCTGGACCGTCACTGGCCCACGGGACCGCCACCAAAGAAGGTTCGGGTCAACGACAGGCTGGCTCCTCACCAACTTGCGCCCCCCGGTAGGTAGCGCCTCCCAGTACCACCCGGCGGAGCCCAGTCTCGGACATGGCCCGTCTGGTCAAGCAGGTGTCATCCTCCGCCGACTCGGCAGCGAGGATCACGAGATAGGCATCGCCCACGTCGATGCGGGAAAATTGCTTTAACTAAAAAATAGCAACAAGTTCTTACTAACTAGTTCTATTAATTCAATTAGTTCTTACTAAAAATAAACTTCCTATAAATAAAAATAAACTAGTACCTAATTATTACCTAGTTCTTACTAACTAATTAGTACCTAGGAACTACTGCCCTAATTACCATCTAATTTGATGAACCTAGGGGTGGAAAGTGGTAGCAGATATTCCAATTATCCAACTATAAAGTGAAATAAGTGGTCAAATTTTACTCGTTTTATGATTCATCTTAGAAATTTGATTCGTTTCCACCCTTACATGAACCCTAACTCAATTGAGCCGCATCCGCATCCGTTTCGTTTCCACCCTTACATGAACTCTAACTAATTTGATGCAACTAAAATATAAAGAAACCCTAGGCAGAGGTAGGGGAGAGGGAGGAGCAGGCGTGCTCACCTCGGGTGCCTGCGACGAGGGAGGGGCAGGCGGCGTCGAGGTCGGGGTCGGGGCTCGGGCGCGCGGCGGAGGGCGGCGTCGAGGTCGGGGTCGGGGGCGGCGTTGAGGTCGGGGGTAGGGGCGGCATTGAATCCAGGTTCGGGGGCGACGTAGAGGGTGTGCGGAGAAGCTGGCGGCCGACAGGCTGACAATGGCGAGAGTGGAGAGTTGGATTTGGGGAAGTGGCCGTGGGGAAGGATGAACCCGTGGTTAAGTCGAAGTAGCGATGGCTGCGTTCCAAAGCGCTCTTTGCTACGTTAGCTACAACGCGTTCTTGGATGCACGCTACTGCTACTCCTTTCTCTTTTTCCCCCTTTTTCATTTATTTTTCTTCATATTTTATTTTTTTCCTTTCACCTTATTCTATTTCTTTCATTTTCAATTACCTTTCTATTTGCTTTCCATTTAATTTTATATCCTTTAGCAGTAGCGAGTTTAGAATAAAACGCACCGCTACAAAGAAAGTGAAGGAAATATGCCCTAGAGGCAATAATAAAGTTATTATTTATTTCCTCATATCATGATAAATGTTTATTATTCATGCTAGAATTGTATTAACCAGAAACATGATACATGTGTGAATACATAGACAAACTTAATGTTACTAGTACGCCTCTACTTGACTAGCTCATTAATCAAAGATGGTTATGTTTCCTAACCATAGACATGTGTTGTCATTTGATTAACGAGATCACTTCATTAGGAGAATGATGTGATTGACTTGACCCATTCCGTTAGCTTAGCACTTGATCGTTTAGTATGTTGCTATTGCTTTCTTCATGACTTATACAAGTTCCTATAATTATGAGATTATGCAACTCCCGTTTATCGGAGGAACACTTTGTGTGCTACCAAACGTCACAACGTAACTGGGTGATTATAAAGGAGCTCTACAGGTGTCTCCAAAGGTACATGTTGAGTTGGCGTATTTCAAGATTAGGTTTTGTCACTCCGATTGTCGGAGAGGTATCTCTGGGCCCTCTCGGTAATGCACATCACTATAAGCCTTGCATCGGAGAGGTATCTCTGGGCCCTCTCGGTAATGCACATCACTATAAGCCTTGCAAGCAATGTAGATAATGAGTTAGTTACGGAATGATGCATTACGTAACGAGTAAAGAGACTTGCTTGATAACGAGATTGAACTAGGTATTGAGATACCGACGATCGAATCTCGGGCAAGTAACATATCAATGACAAAGGGAACAACGATGTTGTTATGCGGTTTGACCGATAAAGATCTTCGTAGAATATGTAGGAGCCAATATGAGCATCCAGGTTACGCTATTGGTTATTGACCCGGAATGGTTCTCGGTCATGTCTACATAGTTCTCGAACCCGTAGGGTCCGACGCTAACAAGGTTTCGATGACAGTTATATTATGAGTTTATGAGTTTTGATGTACGAAGTTTGTTCGAGTCCGGATGTGATCACAGACATGACGAGGAGTCTCGAAATGGTCGAGACATGAAGATGGATATATTGGATGACTATATTCGGACACCGGAAGTGTTCCGGAGAAGTTTCGGATAAAACCGGAGTGCCGGAGGGTTATCGGTAACCCCGGGGGAACTAATGGGCCTCGATGGGCCTTAGTGGAGAGAGAGAGGGGCGGCCAGGGCAGGCCGCACGCCACCTCCCCTTCTGGTGCGAATTGGACTAGGAGAGGGGGGCGGCGGCGCCCCCCTTTCCTTCTCCCTCTCCCTCTCCTTCCTTCCCCCTCTCTCCCTTTAGGTGGAAACCTACTAGGACTTGGAGTCCTAGTAGGATTCCCCTCTTGGGGGCGCGCCATAGAGGGCCGGCCGGCCTTCCCCTTGCTCCTTTATATACGGGGCAGGGGGGCACCCCAAAGACAGAACAATTGATCTCTTGATCTCTTAGCCATGTGCGGTGCCCCCCTCCACCATAGTCCTCGATAATATTGTAGCGGTGCTTAGGCGAAGCCCTGCGACGGTAGAACATCAAGATCGTCACCGGGCCGTCGTGCTGACGAAACTCTTCCCCGACATTCTGCTGGATCGGAGTCCGGGGATCGTCATCGAGCTGAACGTGTGCTAAAACTCGGAGGTGCCGTAGTTTCGGTGCTTGATCGGTCGGGCCGTGAAGACGTACGACTACATCAACCGCGTTGTTCTAACGCTTCGCACGGTCTCACGAGGGCGCGTGGACAACACTCTACCCTCTCGTTGCTATGCATCACCATGATCTTGCGTGTGCGTAGGATTTTTTTTGAAATTACTACGTTCCCCAACAGTGGGATCAGAGCCTGGTTCTATGCGTAGATGTTATATGCACGAGTAGAACACAAGTGAGTTGTGGGCGATGCAAGTCATACTGCTTACTAGCATGTCATACTTTGGTTCGGCGGTATTGTTGGATGAAGCGGCCCGGACCGACATTACGTGTACGCTTACACGAGACCGGTTCTCCCGACGTGCTTTGCACAGAGGTGGCTAGTGGGTGTCAGTTTCTCCAACTTTAGTTGAACCGAGTGTGGCTACGCTCGGTCCTTGCGAAGGTTAAAACAACACTAACTAGACGAACTATCATTGTGGTTTTGATGCGTAGGTAAGAACGGTTCTTGCTCAGCCCGTAGCAACCACGTAAAATTTGCAACAACAAAGTAGAGGACGTCTAACTTGTTTTTGCAGGGCATGTTGTGATGTGATATGGTCAATACGTGATGCTATATTTTATTGTATGAGATGATCATGTTTTGTAACCGAAGTTATCAGCAACTGGTAGGAGCCATATGGTTTTCGCTTTATTGTATGAAATGCAAACGCCCTGTAATTGCTTTACTTCATCACTAAGCGGTAGCGATAGTCGTAGAAGCAATAGATGGCGTAAATGACAACGATGCTACGATGGAGATCAAGGTGTCGCCCCGGTGATGATGGCGATCACGATGGTGCTTCGGAGATGGAGATCACAAGCACAAGATGATGATGGCCATATCATATCACATATATTGATTGCATGTGATGTTTATCCTTTATGCATCTTATCTTGCTTTGATTGACGGTAGCATTTTAAGATGATCTCTCACTAATTATCAAGAAGTGTTCTCCACAGTATGCACCGTTGCGAAAGTTCTTCGTCTTTGAGACACCACGTGATGATCGGGTGTGATAGGCTCTACGTTCAAATACAACAGGTGCAAAACATTTGCACACGCAGAATACTCAGGTTAAACTTGACGAGCCTAGCATATACAGATATGGCCTCAGAACACGGAGACCGAAAGGTTGAACGTGAATCATATAGTAGATATGATCAACATAGTGATGTTCACCATTGAAACTACTCCATCTCACGTGATGATCGGACATGGTTTAGTTGATTTGGATCACGTGATCACTTAGATGACTAGAGAGATGTCTGTCTAAGTGGGAGTTCTTAAGTAATATGATTAATTGAACTTAAATTTATCATGAACTTAGTACCTGGTAGTATTTTGCTTGTCTATGTTTGTTGTATATAGATGGATCGTGCTGTTGTTCCGTTGAATTTTAATGCGTTCCTTGAGAAAGCTAAGTTGAAAGATGATGGTAGAAATTACAGGGACTGGGTCCGTAACTTGAGGATTATCCTCATTGCTGCACAGAAGAATTACGTCCTGGAAGCATCGCTGGGTGCCACGCCTGCTGCAGATGCAACTGACGATGTTAAGAACGTCTGGCAGAGCAAAGCTGATGACTACTCAATAGTTCAGTGTGCCATGCTTTACGGCTTAGAACCGGGTCTTCAACGAAGTTTTGAATGTCATGGAGCATATGAGATGTTCCAGGAGTTGAAGTTAATATTTCAAGCAAATGCCCGGATTGAGAGATATGAAGTCTCCAATAAGTTCTATAGATGTAATATGGAGGAGAATAGTTATGTCAGTGAACATATACTCAAAATGTCTGGGTATAATAATCACTTGATTCAACTGGGATTTAATCTTCCTGATGATAGTTTCATTGACAGAATTCTTCAATCACTGCCACCAAGCTACAAGAGCTTCGTGATGAACTATAATATGCAAGTGATGGACAAGACTATTCCCGAGCTCTTCGCAATGCTAAAGGCTGCGGAGGTAGAAATCAAGAAGGAGCATCAAGTGTTGATGGTCATAAGACCACCAGTTTCAAGAAAAAAGGTAAAGGGAAGAAGAAGGGGAACTTCAAGAAGAACAGCAAGCAAGTTGCTGCTCAAGAGAAGAAACCCAAATCTGGACCTAAGCCTGAGACTGAGTGCTTCTCCGCAAGCGCATCGGACACCGAAGCGGAACTGCCCCAAGTATTTGGCGGATAAGAAGGATGGCAAGGTGAACAAAGGTATATGTGATATACATGTTATTGATGTGTACCTTACTAATGCTCGCATGATAGCACCTGGGTATTTGATCTTGGTTACATTGCTAATATTTGCAACTCGAAACAGGGACTATGGATTAAGCGAAGATTGGCTAAGGAAGAGGTGATGATGCGCGTGGGAAATGGTTCCAAAGTCGATGTGATCGTGGTCGGCACGCTACCTCTACATCTACCATCGGGATTAGTTTTAGACCTGAATAATTGTTATTTGGTGCCAACGTTGAGCATGAACATTATATCTGGACCTTGTTTGATGCGAGATGGTTATTCATTTAAATTAGAGAATAATGGTTGTTCTATTTATATGAGTAATATCTTTTATGGTCATGCACCCTTGAAGAGTGGTCTATTTTTATTAAATCTCGATAGTAGTGATACACATATTCATAATGTTGAAGCCCAAAGATGCAGAGTTGATAATGATAGTGCCACTTATTTGTGGCACCGCCATTTGGGTCATATTGGTGTAAAGCGCATGAAGAAACTCCATGCTGATGGACTTATGGAATCACTTGATTATGAATCACTTGGTACTTGCGAACCATGCCTCATGGGCAAGATGACTAAAACACCGTTCTCCGGAACTATGGAGAGAGCAACAGATTTGTTAGAAATCATACATACAGATGTATGTGGTCCGATGAACGTTGAGGCTCGTGGCGGATATCGTTATTTTCTCACCTTCACAGATAATTTAAGAAGATATGGGTATATCTACTTGATGAAACATAAGTCTGAAACTTTTGAAAAGTTCAAAGAATTTCAGAGTGAAGTTGAAAATCATCATAACAAGAAAATAAAGTTTCTACGATCTGATCGTGGAGGAGAATATTTGAGTTACGAGTTTGGTCTACATTTGAAATAATGCGGAGTAGTTTCGCAACTCACGCCACCCGGAACACCACAACGTAATGGTGTGTCCGAACGTCATAATCGTACTTTACTAGATATGGTGCGATCTATGATGTCTCTTACTGATTTACTGCTATCGTTTTGGGGTTATGCTTTAGACGGCCGCATTCACATTAAATAGGGCACCATCAAAATCCGTTGAGACGACGCCTTATGAACTGTGGTTTGGCAAGAAACCGAAGTTGTCGTTTCTTAAAGTTTGGGGCTGCGATGCTTATATGAAGAAACTTCAACCAGATAAGCTCGAACCCAAATCGGAGAAATGTGTCTTCATAGGATACCCAAAAGAGACCATTGGGTACACCTTCTATCACAGATCTGAGGGAAAGATTTTTGTTGCTAAATTCGGATCCTTTCTAGAGAAGGAGTTTCTCTCGAAAGAAGTGAGTGGGAGGAAACTAGAACTTGATGAGGTAACTATACCTACTCCCTTATTGGAAAATAGTTCATCACAGGAACCGGTTCCTGTGACGACTACACCAATCAGTGAGGAAGCTAATGATAATGATCATGAAACTTTAGATCAAGTTACTACCGAACTTCGTAGATCAACCAGAGTGAGATCCGCACCAGAGTGGTATGGTAATCCTATTCTGGAAGTCATGTTACTTGACCATGGCGAACCTACGAACTATGAGGAAGCGATGATGAGCCCAGATTCCATAAAATGGCTTGAGGCCATGAAATCTAAGATGGGATCCATGTATGAGAACAAAGTATGGACTTTGGTTGACTTGCCCGATGATCGGCAAGCCAGCGAGAATAAATGGATCTTCAAGAAGAAGACTGACGCCGATGGTAATGTAACTGTCTACAAAGCTCGACTTGTTGCAAAAGGTTTTCGACAAGTTCAAGGGGTTGACTACGATGAGACTTTCTCACCCGTAGCGATGCTTAAGTCTGTCCGAATCATGTTAGCAATTGCCGCATTTTATGATTATGAAATATGGCAAATGGATGTCAAAACTGCATTCTGAATGGATTTACGGAAGAAGAGTTGTATATGATGCAACGGAAGGTTTTGTCGATCCAAAAGGTGCTAACTCAGTGTGCAAGCTCCGGCGATCCATTTATGGTCTGGTCCAAGCCTCGCGGCGTTGGAATAAACGCTTTGATAGTGTGATCAAAGCATATGGTTTTATACAGACTTTTGGAGAAGCGTGTATTTACAAGAAAGTGAGTGGGAGCTCTGTAGCATTTCTGATGTTATATGTAGATGACATATTATTAATTGGAAATGATATAGAATTTCTGGATAGCATAAAGGGATACTTGAATAAAAGTTTTTCAATGAAAGACCTCGATGAAGCTGCTTACATATTAGGCATCAAGATCTATAGAGATAGATCAAGACGCTTAATTGGACTTTCACAAAGCACATACCTTGATAATGTTTTGAAAAGGTTCAAAATGGATCAGGCAAAGAAAGGGTTCTTGCCTGTATTACAAGGTGTGAAGTTGAGTCAGACTCAATGCCCGACCACAACAGAAGATAGAGAGAAAAAAGATGTTCCCTATGCTTCAGCCATAGGCTCTATCATGTATGCAATGCTGTGTACCAGACCTGACATATGCTTAGCAATAAGTTTGGCAGGGAGGTACCAAAGTAATCCAGGAGTGGATCATTGGACAGCGGTCAAGAATATCCTGAAACACCTGAAAAGGACTAAGGATATGTTTCTCATTTATGGAGGTGACAAAGAGCTAGTCGTAAATGGTTACGTCGATGCAAGCTTTGACACTAATCCGGACGATTCTAAATCGCAAACCGGATACGTGTTTATATTAAACGGTGGAGCTGTCAGTTGGTGCAGTTCTAAACAAAATGTCATGGCGGGATCTACATGTGAAGCGGAGTACATAGCTGCTTCGGAAGCAACAAATGAAGGAGTCTGGATGAAAGAGTTCATTTCCGATCTAGGTGTCATACCTAGTGCATCGGGACCAATGAAGATCTTCTCGGGACAATCTTGGTGCAATTGCCTTGGCAAAGGAATCCAGATTTCACAAGAGGACCAAGCACATCAAGAGACGCTTCAATTCCATCCGGGACCAAGTCCGGTGGGAGACATAGAGATTTGCAAGATACATACGGATCTGAATGTTGCAGACCCGTTGACTAAGCCTCTTCCACGAGCAAAACATGATCAACACCAAGACTCCATGGGTGTTACAATCATTCTTGTGTAATCTAGATTATTGACTCTAGTGCAAGTGGGAGACTGAAGGAAATATGCCCTAGAGGCAATAATAAAGTTATTATTTATTTCCTCATATCATGATAAATGTTTATTATTCATGCTAGAATTGTATTAACCGGAAACATGATACATGTGTGAATACATAGACAAACTTAATGTCACTAGTATGCCTCTACTTGACTAGCTCATTAATCAAAGATGGTTATGTTTCCTAACCATAGACATCTATTGTCATTTGATTAACGAGATCACTTCATTAGGAGAAAGATGTGATTGACTTGACCCATTCAGTTAGCTTAGCACTTGATCATTTAGTATGTTGCTATTGATTTCTTCATGACTTATACAAGTTCCTATAACTATGAGATTATGCACCTCCCGTTTACCGGAGGAACACTTTGTGTGCTACCAAACGTCACAACGTAACTAGGTGATTATAAAGGAGCTCTACAGGTGTCTCAAAAGGTACATGTTGAGTTGGCGTATTTTGAGAATAGGTTTTGTCACTCCGATTGTTGGAGAAGTATCTCTGGGCCCTCTAGGTAATGCACATCACTATAAGCCTTGCAAGCAATGTAGCTAATGAGTTAGTTACGGAATGATGCATTACGTAACGAGTAAAGAGACTTGTCGGTAACGAGATTGAACTAGGTATTGAGATACCGACGACCGAATCTCAGGCAAGTAACATACCGATGACAAAGGGAACAACGTATGTTGTTATGCGGTTTGACCGATAAAGATCTTCGTAGAATATGTAGGAGCGAATATGAGCATCCAGGTTCCGCTATTGGTTATTGACCGGAATGGTTCTCGGTCATGTCTACATAGTTCTCGAACCCGTAGGGTCCGCACGCTTAAGGTTTCGATGACATTTATATTATGAGTTTATGAGTTTTGATGTACTGAAGTTTGTTCGGAGTCCCGGATGTGATCACGGATATGACAAGGAGTCTCGGAATGGTCGAGACATGAAGATTGATATATTGGACGACTATATTCGGACACCAGAAGTGTTCCGGAGAAGTTTCAGATAAAACCGGAGTCTTGGGAGGGTTATCACAACCCCCGGGGCAACTACTGGGCCTCGCGGGGCCTTAGTGGAGAGAGCGCGGGGCGGCCCGGGCCGGCCGCGTGCCCCCTCCCTCTCTGGTATGATTTGGACTAGGTGTGGGGGGGGGGGGCGGCGCCCCCTTTCCTTCTCCCTCTCCTTCTCCTTCCTTCCCCCTCTCTCCCTTTAGGTGGAAACCTACTAGGACTTGGAGTCCTAGTAGGATTCCCCTCTTGAAGCGCGCCATAGAGGGCGGCCGGCCTCCCCTTGCTCCTTTATATCACGGGGCAGGGGCACCCCAAAGATGTAACAATTGATCTCTTGATCTCTTAGCCGTGTGCGATGCCCCCTCCACCATAGTCCTCGATAATATTATAGCGGTGCTTAGGCGAAGCCTGTGTGATAGAACATCAAGATCGTCCTGCCGTCGTCTTGTGAAACTCTTCCCCGACATCCTGCTGGATCAGAGTCCGGGGATCGTCATCGAGCTGAACATGTGCTAGAACTCGGAGGTGCCGTAGTTTCGGCGCTTGATCGGTCGGGCCGTGGAGACGTACGACTACATCAACCGCGTTGTTCTAACGCTTCCGCTTTCGGTCTACGAGGGTACATGGACAACACTCTTCCCTCTCGTTGCTATGCATCACCATGATCTTGCGTGTGCGTAGGAATTTTTTTGAAATTACTACGTTCCCCAACAGAAAGTAGCGGTAGCGCGGTTCGATATAGATCGCTACTACTACGTGTAGCCTATCGGCTAAGCCGTGGGAATTTTCGTAGTAACGTGTTAAGGACAAGGCGCGCTACTTCTAGAACTTTATCTGTAGCGCGGTTTGCAGAGGCGCGCTACTGCTAATTAGCACCAGCGTGCTTTTTTGACCCACGCTACTGCTAAAGTTCTATGTATAAGGTTTTCCCTAGTAGTGTTTTGGGGGTTTTTAGGGTTAATTTTTAGGAGTTTCATATATTGTGTTAACTAGCTAATAGAGAGAAGTGTCCTCTCTTATCTCCGTGCTTAGTTGACGCTACGTGCTACACGTATAGAGAGGACTCGACACTCTAGCTAGTTAGCAAATGAAGAAAACCATTAAGTACAGAAGATCATCATGAACATAAACAGAGAGAAGTGATCGACCTCTCCTTCTCTGAGAGATTGGTCGAACAACAAGTTTTCATATATCTATCCGACACTACTGGCTACATATGTATACAATATAAGATCTCTTACAATATAATCCCCTAACATATGAACTCAAGTTCCACATGGCATTCTCCGTCTTTATTGATGACATGGTCAAGAAAGAATCCCGCCAATTCCTCTTGAATTGCTCGTATGTGATCTTGTGCAAGGAGTTCATCCCGCATTTGAAACATCTAATTTGAAGAAGGGGTCAATACATATATATGAATGAAACTCAACACAAATGATGGTAATAAAATAAAATTGTGAATATTATTACTTACACACTTCATACTATTTTTTAGAGTAGCCCCGCTCAGAGGTCATGTGGCGGATGGACTCGCAAACGTAGTATCCACAGTGATTATTCCCGGGTTCCTGCCACAACCACTTTACAAGAAATAGAGGTCAATCAAACTGATAAGCAAGCATGCTGAATGGTATTGATGAAACTAGCCCTAGAATCCTTTGGGAGATCATGAGAACTAGCTACTAGTACTTACTTTCGGGTGTATAAATCGCAGCTCCCCCGGCAGTCCCGGAGCTTGTGCGGTGAACTTTTTCCAAACCCTGCCAGACAAAGAAAACAACTACTTGATATCAAGAAGTGAACAAAGTTGCCGATATGGTGCGATAATGATTGATTGAACTTACTTCTAGAGCATTTTAGTCATGTCCGCATAGTCCTCAGGATCTTTCCATCTCGAGTCTAAGACGGTTACTACTCCCTGCTCAAGCTTAATCTCCAGGAGAATATAGTGGAAGCTGCGAACGCATGCATAACTCATCAATTACATTACTATAACCTCGAGTAATAAGGGAAACCGATATGCACAAGACAGTAACACTTACTTGAAGTTGTAAGGAAAGAGTATTATATCTTTGTTTTGATTTATTACCAACAATCGTAGCAAGTTGGCCTTGGTTTCTTTGGCATGAAATTTAACCGTAAATTCATCTATGAGATTTGTGTTGATGAACCCAATATCACCAATTTGTCTTTTCTTGCATTCGGCGATCTTTAATCTGCACAATATAGTGAGGATAATTATATATACATGCAATGAAAGAGTTGAGCTATATATAGAGACTTAATGACAGAAGTATAGTACTTACAGACAGTAGCAAGTGACCGTTAATTTATCGAGGGCCTTTTGATTGAAAAACTGGAAGAACTCCTCAAATGGAAAAGACAACAGATCAATTCCAACGAGGTCGTGCTCCTCTTTAACTTTCAGCGTCAAAGTATCCTTCCCAGACTCTCTGCAGGTTTTCATGTACCAATCATGGAATCTTTGCATCATCGTTGTTAGAGGAGGATGACCAGGTTTGACGAGAGGCTTCCCGTACTGGTATCTGAATTCGTCCACCTCCATTATATCAAAATGTGCATCGTCGTCGTGCATGTAATCTGCATGATTGGTACCGGGCAAGATCCCCGGATGATTAGCGACGATATCGCTAGACACCTTGAGCGGGGGGCACGATTGGTTCGCTTGTTCGCTAAGCTGGGGAATTTTTTCCCACTTCTTCGTTCTGCTAACCTTCGACCACTGCAAGTACTTCCCGACTGGGACGCTTCCTTATATGTCCTTTCAATAATGCGCTCATAGTTGGTTTGCGTCAGAGACGGTGGTGGTCGCTTCAGGGCATCAAAAGTGCGCTTTGCTTTTACCGGATCTATCTTTTCCTCCGGAGGTGGATGTTTCTTAGCTCTTTGTGTTTCAAAGAAGTCCTTCACTTCGGCTTGACAGATCTCCGTGCTTTCCTGTACGGTAATCTCATATGGTAACTTCTCTAGAGGCTTGAGAGATGGACTGAATCTGTATTGCCTCACGCCTCTGGCTGTACTGCTAGACGCCGGAGCAGGCTGAGCGGCTAAGGCTGTCTTCTTTCGTTGCTTACGAGGCGCAGAAGGAGGCGGGGTTCTATGACGCGCCTGTAGGATCTTGAGAAGAGGTGTCTAGAGGGGGGGGGGTGATTAGACACTAAGTACCAAAGTTGCAGTTTTTAACTTCTTTAGGTTTAAGTAGAGTTTAGGCACAAGTTTAACATTCACAATACATAACAAGCAAGCATGCAAGGAGTATATGAGCAGCGGAAAGTAAAGCATGCAACTTGCAAGAATGTAAAGGCAAGGGTGTTGGAGGATTCAAACGCAATTGGAGACACATATGTTTTTGTCGTGGTTCCGATAGGTGGTGCTATCGTACATCCACGTTGATGGAGACTTCAACCCACGAAGGGTAGCAGTTCTTGTGAGTCCATGGAGGGCTCCACCCACGAAGGGTCCACGAAGAAGCAACCTTGTCTATCCCACCATGGCCGCCGCCCACGAAGGACTTGCCTCACTAGCGGTAGATCTTCACGAAGTAGGCGATCTCCTTGCCCTTACAAACTCCTTGGTTCAACTCCACAATCTTGTCGGAGGCTCCCAAGTGACACCTAGCCAATCTAGGAGACACCACTCTCCAAGAAGTAACAAATGGTGTGTTGATGATGAACTCCTTGCTCTTGTGCTTCGAATGATAGTCTCGCCAACACTCAACTCTCTCTCACAAGATTTGGATTTGGTGGAAAGAAGATTTGAGTGGAAAGCAACTTGGGGAAGGCTAGAGATCAAGATTCATATGGTAGGAATGGAATATCTTGGCCTCAACACATGAGTAGGTGGTTCTCTCTCGGAAATAGGATCTTTGGAAGTGTAGGCTTGTTCTCGATGGCTCTCTCCACGAATGAAGAGGAGGTGGAGGGGTATATATAGCCTCCACACAAAATCTAACCATTACACACAATTTACCAAACTCGGTGGGACCGAATCAACAAACTCGGTCGGACCGATTCAGTAAACCTAGTGACCGTTAGGGTTTTCGGTGGGACCGACATGCAACTCGGTAGGACCGATATGGTTAGGGTTAGGGCATAGCGTAATCTCGGTGAGACCGATTACACAAACTCGGTGAGACCGATTTTGGTAATTAGAAAACCAGAGAGTTGGTCAGGCAAACTCGGTGAGACCGATTACTCAAACTCGGTGGGACCGATTTTGGTAATAAGTTAACCAGAGAGTTTGCATTGTAATCTCGGTAGTACCGATTGCACAAACTCGGTGAGACCGATTTTGGTAATGGACATACACAAAGAGATTACAATCCCATCTCGATGAGACCGAGATCCCTATCGGTGAAACCGATTTGCCTAGGGTTTGTGGCAGTGGCTATGACAACAGAACTCGGTGGCGCCGGATAGAAAGAATCGGTGGGGCCGAGTTTGACTTTAGGTCATATGTGTGGAAGTGGGAAAGTAGTTGAGGGTTTTGGAGCATATCACTAAGCACTGTGGAGCAAGAAACTCATTAAGCAACACCTCGTCCCTTCTTGATAGTATTGGCTTTTCCTATAGACTCAATGTGATCTTAGATCACCAAAATATAAAATGAAGAGTCTTGAGCTTGAAGCTTGAGCCAATCCTTTGTCCTTAGCATCTTGAAGGGGTTCCCACATCCTTTAGTCCATGCCACTCCACTGTTGAACTGATCTGAAACATACTAGATAAAAGTGTTAGTCTAACAAGAGATATGTTGACATTAATTACCAAAACCACCTAGGGAGCACTTGTCCTTTCAATCTCCCCCTTTTTGGTAATTGATGACAACATACATCAAAGCTTTAGATAAATATATAAAAATAGCAAGTAAAGCTTCAGAAAGACATGTAACAAGCATAGGCTCCC
Organism: Aegilops bicornis; assembly: GCA_021605145.1. NCBI lineage: Eukaryota > Viridiplantae > Streptophyta > Magnoliopsida > Poales > Poaceae > Aegilops > Aegilops bicornis. The sequence goes on from CM038673.1 coordinate 659,622,480, forward strand.
CCTACATGTATGCAATCATGTGAATATGGAATATAGAAGCATGTGAGAGCATAACCATGATAGAGTAGGCAATGTGTTACATGTATCTTGGCCATATGCATCAGAGCAAAGAATATTAAAAAAATACCTTCATGCTCATGAGTCCTTCTTGCAAACAGTATGTACATCAGCAAGAATTCCTCATACACATGAGTGTGATGCATATACTTACCTTGTAGTCTTGAGTTGGCTTAGGATGGAATGAACCTACGTAAACAAGGTTAGATAACACAGGTACATCTACTAGCCAGAGCAAACAGAAGAAACCACAAGAATACCAAGACTGGGATGACATGTAGAGAGTAAGTACTAAGTACTACATTGGATTAGACATGTCCCCAAGGGTAAAGGTATGCAATGAATTTAAATGATTTCTTTCCCTTAGATGTCTTGCTCCCCCTGAATCTAGCACGGGATACTGGGAGAAGATAGGGAACAGAAAATCAGAGCTGAAAGATATAAGTGAACAAAAAATCAGAGCTGAAAGATATAAGTGAACAGAGCTAATGCAAATAAGCACATATGAACATGTCTTTCCCCTCAAGAAGACATGTGGCATCTCTCCTCTTGAACACCAAGCATCTGGGATCCTTGAGAAATACTTTCTACTTGAGTATTCTCTCCCCCTGGGGATCTCTTTCTCCCCATGTGGAAGTACATGTCTTTTGGAAGTGATGAGCTTTGATGTGATCTCTCTCTCCCCCTTTGACATCAATTTCCAAGAAGGGTTTGATCCTTGAGTCACAGCACAAAGCATTTATAAATGTGATGCTTGAATAGGACAAGATTCATTGAGTGGAGCTGGATCAGAGTAAACACAGAATAAGTGGCAAGCTGTTTTTCCCGTTGTGAAATCGGTGGCACCGAGTGCTATGCTTCGGTTGTACCGAAAGGATTCGGTTGGACCGAAAAAAACAAATTGGTGAAGCCGAGTTCATCACAGAGAAAACACTTGTCACCTCAGCTCACTAGACTAGTAAGATCTCACAAAGATTTGCAAGGAATTTACTGAGTGATATGCAATGAATTGGATGCAGGAAATGCAGAGCAAACAGAAAAGAAAAGAAAGAAATCTAGATGAAGTTTTTTTTGAAAGGGGAAAAAATATGCATGGGACAAATGCAAAAACACAGAAAAGAACACGAGAGAACTTCATCTAGAGATGGTCGGCGACAAAGTCACCTATGTTAGAGTATATTGACTTAGGAGTCAAGTGAGATCACTTGATCATAGGTCATACTAATCGTTTAAGCTCAAAATGGGGTTAACATTTTTCGTTTAAGCATCTTGATGTATTCACATCTTGTCGTGTTGCTTTAGCTCATGACTCGGAGTAAAGCTTCTCTAAGTGGGAATAACATACCTTGGTTGGTGGTGTTGATCATGTAGTTGAACTTGTGTGGGTTGCTCAAGGTTGATGTAGCTCATCAAGAGTTGGTAGCACCACTTGGAATTTGAGTCCATCTACCTACATGGGTTAGTTCTTGCAAGGAAGAGCACTTGTGTATCAAAAAATGACAATCATGAAGCTCAACATAGAATTTGTCAAAGGATATGTTTGAATGGTTCCATGCTTCCTTGTCTTCAACCACCATAGTGTAGAGACTTGGTGATGTAGAGATTTCTCAAGATGTGAGTAGATTACAATCTCATGGAATTTGATTCAACCAAGTACCTACATGGGTTATATAACATGCAAGATGCAAATATATCCAAGACATAAGATTTTCATCATAAGAGAAATATCAAGGATTAGTCATAAGCTCATGTCTTGCATGTATCCAATGGAGTTTCTACTCCAAGTTTGAAGCATCAATGATGTTCAGTTCTCCTCTCAACCCGCAAAACACTTTCTCATCAAGAGGTTTAGTGAATATATCCGCTAATTGCTTTTCGGTGCGAACATGCTTAAGATTAATGTCACCCATAGCAACATGATCTCGAATGAAATGATGACGAACTTCTATATGCTTAGTTCGAGAATGTTGTACGGGATTATGAACAATTTTGATAGAACTTTCATTGTCACAAAGCAATGGAACATGTTTCACATATATCCCATAATCTTTAAGAGTTTGGGTCATCCAAAGTAATTGAGCACAACATGAACCAGCTGACAATGTACTCCGCTCAAGGTAGATAATGATACCGAGTTTTGTTTCTTGGAGGACCAAGACACAAGAGATCTACCAAGAAATTGACAAGTACCGAAGTGGACTTTCTATCAACCTTGTCTCCGGCATAGTCCGAGTCGGAGTAGCCAACAAGATCGAAAGAGGCCCTCTTAGGATACCAAATGCCAAAATTTGGTGTATGAATTAAGTATCTCACTATCCTTTTTACGGCCTTAAGATGACATTCTTTAGGAGCAGTTTGATATCTTGCACACATGCACACACTTAGCATAATATCGGGACATGAAGCACATAGGTATAACAATGAACCAATCATAGATCGATAAACCTTTTGGTCAACTGGTTTACCATCTTTGGTCAAATCAAGATGTCCACTAGTAGGCATGGGTGTAGACATACCTTCGCACTCTTGCATATTGAACTTCTTGAATAAGTCCTTAGTGTACTTCGTTTGAGAAACAAAAGTACCTTCCTTAGTTTGCTTGATTTGCAACCCAAGAAAGAATTTGAGTTCACTCATCATTGACATCTCAAACTTCTCCGACATTAGCTTTCCAAACTTCTCACTAAAATGAGGGTTAGTTGATCCAAATATGGTATCATCAACATAAATTTGGCATACAAATAATTCTCCATTAACCCTTTTAGTAAAAAGTGTGGAATCAATTTTCCCAATTTCAAATCCCTTTTCAAGAAGAAACTTGGTCAAGATTTATACCAAGCTCTAGGAGCTTGTTTAAGACCATAAAGAGCTTTGTGAAGTTTGTAAACATGATTGGGTTTCTTAGGATTGATAAAGCCGGGAGGTTGTTTAACATAAACTTCCTCCTCTATTTCACCATTTAAAAAGGCACTTTTAATGTCCATTTGGTATAAGGTGATATCATGGTGATTAGCATAGGCAAGTAAGATGCGAATGGATTCAAGCCTAGCAACGGGAGCATAAGTCTCACCATAGTCCATACCTTCGACTTGTGTGTAGCCTTGGGCGACGAGACGTGCTTTGTTGCGAACTACTTGTCCATCTTCATCTTGCTTGTTGCGAAACACCCATTTGGTACCGATGATGTTGTGGTTGTTGTCGCTTCTCAACCAATGTACAAACTTGGTTTCTCTCAAAGTTGTGTAGCTCTTCATGCATAGCATTTATCCAATCTGGATCTTCCAATGCTTCTTCGACCTTCATAGGTTCAATGCTAGAGATGAAAGAATAGTTTTCACAAAAGTTAGCTAAACGAGTTTTAGAGCGAGTGATTCTCCCGGTTTGCTCTATGGGATGGTCTTTAGCAATTCTTGCTCGAACTCGTGAAAGCTTTTGCTTGGGTTTTGGTTGAGCATCTTCTTCATCTTGTTCTTCTTCTTCTTCTTGATCTTCTTCATTGTTGGCGTTGCTGTTTTCTTGTCGTGGCAGAGAAGGAGGTTGTTGACGTTCGTGATGTTCTTCCTCGTTTTATTCATCTTGGTGTGTTCCACTTGTGGGTGCTTCCGTATCAACTCTTGGTTCACCTTGTCATGAAGTAGAAGCTTCCACTTGGACGGACCTTGCCAATAGACAAGTCTTGGATTGCTTCCGAAGGATCTTTGTCTCCTACATCAATTGGCAATTGCTCTACTTGCAAGCCGTTAGATTCATCAAACTTCACATCTACCGTCTCTTCAACCTTTCGGGTGAAATTGTTGTAGACACGGTAAGTGTGAGACTTTGAGCCATAACCTAGTAGGAAACATTCACGTGACTTAGGAGCAAATTTTGAATGACGATGCTTATTAAGAATGTAGCACTTTGAGCCGAATACTTGAAAGTATCCAACTTGGGGTTTGTTACCGGTGAGGAGCTCGTATGCCGTCTTGCCGAGTAGCTTGTGAAGATACAAGCGATTTGTTGCATGACAAGCTGTCTCAACCACTTCTGCCCAAAAGTGCTTCGGCGTATTGTACTCATCAAGCATCGTTCTCGCCATTTCGATGAGCGTTCGGTTCTTCCTCTCAACAAATCCATTTTGTTGAGGTGTGTACGTAGCCGAGAACTCGTGTGAAATCCCTTCTTCGTCAAGAAAGGTGTCCACATTTGCGTTCTTGAACTCCGTTCCGTTGTCGCCTGAACCTTCTTGATCTTTACTTCAAATTGATTTTGGGCCTTCCTAGCGAAGTTTTGAAGATCTTTTGGACCTGCGATTTGTCATCGAGAAAGAATACCCACGTAAATCTTGAAAAATCATCAACTATAACTAGACCAAAAGAATTTCCACCGAGACTCTTGTAGCGTTGGGACCAAAAGATCCATGTGTAGTAGGTCAAGTGGCCTCCTTGTGGTCATGATGTTTTTCACGGGATGCCTTCCTCCAACCTGTTTACACCTTGACAAGCAATCGCAAAGTCTATCCTTATCAAATATGACATCGTTAACACCAAGGATATGATTCCCTTTAATAAGCTTGTCAAGGTTTCTCATGCCAACATGACCTAGTCGTCTATGCCATAACCAACCTTTTGAGGATTTAGCAATGAAGCAAGTTTTAGGTTGTGCCTTTTTAGAGAAATCAACAATGTAAAGATCACCTCTACGTATACCGGTAAAGACCATTTTATGATTGTCTCGACGAAACACTTGGCAATCTACTTCATTAAATAGGTCATTGAAACCGAAATCAGGAAGTCTAGATACTGAAAGTAAGTTGTAGCCAAGAGATTCAACGAGCATAACATTCTGAATGGAGCTATCATGTGAGATGGCCACCTTACCGAGGCCAACCACCTTACCCTTTGAGTTGTCACCAAAAGTGACATACTTTCGAGGACTATCATTTTCAGCAAGCTCATGAAACATGTCTTTATCTCGGGTCATGTGATCGGTACATCCACTATCAATAACCCATTCCTTTCCTCCTGACATATATCCCTGAAGATTTGCCATAAGACCAAAATGTCTCATTGCATCATCAAGATCGAAGTCTCTATCATCATCCTTATCATAGTATCCATGTTCAACATCGTCATGTGGTGGATCAAGTCCTAGAGAGGATAATTCGTTAGAGTGAGTTTGACAATGATCTTGCTTATGAATTCTTATAGCTTCGGAAATAATATCACCAATAATTCCAACATCTCCTTTTGCACGCATAAGGTCTGTAAGTTCAAATAGACGATCACCAAACATAGGATCACTAGTATTTATCTTACTCAAGGCAATAGACTTATGGAGAATTTCATCTAGATTTTTCAAGGAATAATTTGGAAAGCGTTCCTCAAGAAATTTCCATATAGTGTAGGCACACTCAAGAGTAGGTAAGTTTCTAATTAAGTTTCTAGGCAAGCCTCTAGTGACAAGATTAACAGTTCTAAGATTCCTAATCATGTCAATTGATTCATCAAGGGTAGGATGCATAGGATCAACACGAGGTGCACAAGGGCTAGCAATGTACTTGTTCAAATGATATTGATTGAAAATTACAAGCATCTCATTTTTCCACTCATGAAAATACTCTCCATCAAGAATAGGCACTCTATGTCTAAGACTCCCCAAAGTAGACTCATCCATCTTCCTCCAATGGTGATTAAACCAAGGCAATGGAGACCAATGCTCTGATACCACTTGTAGGATCTTGAGAAGAGGTGTCTAGAGGGGGGGTGATTAGACACTAAGTACCAAAGTTGCAGTTCTTAACTTCTTTAGGTTTAAGTAGAGTTTAGGCACAAGTTTAACATTCACAATACATAACAAGCAAGCATGCAAGGAGTATATGAGCAGCGGAAAGTAAAGCGTGCAACTTGCAAGAATGTAAAGGGAAGGGTTTTGGAGGATTCAAAAGCAATTGGAGACACGGATGTTTTTGTCGTGGTTCCGATAGGTGGTGCTATCGTACATCCACGTTGATGGAGACTTCAACCCACGAAGGGTAACTGTTGCGCGAGTCAACGGAGGGCTCCACCCACGAAGGGTCCACGAAGAAGCAACCTTGTCTATCCCACCATGGCCGCCGCCCACGAAGGACTTGCCTCACTAGAGGTAGATCTTCACGAAGTAGTTGATCTCCTTGCCCTTACAAACTCCTTGGTTCAACTCCACAATCTTGTCGGAGGCTTCCAAGTGACACCTAGCCAATCTAGGAGACACCACTCTCCAAGAAGTAACAAATGGTGTGTTGATGATAAACTCCTTGCTCTTGTGCTTCCAATTATAGTCTCCCCAACACTCAACTCTCTCTCACAGGATTTGGATTTGGTGGAAAGAAGATTTGAGTGGAAAGCAACTTGGGGAAGGCTAGAGATCAAGATTCATATGGTAGGAATGGAATATCTTGGCCTCAACACATGAGTAGGTGGTTCTCTCTCGTAAATAGGATCTTTGGAAGTGTAGGCTTGTTACGATGGCTCTCTCCACGAATGAAGAAGAGGTGGAGGGTATATATAGCCTCCACACAAAATCTAACCGTTACACACAATTTACCAAACTCGGTGGGACCGAATCAACAAACTCGGTCGGACCGATTCAAGAAACCTAGTGACTGTTAGGGTTTTCGGTGGGACTGACATGCAACTCGGTAGGACCGATATGGTTAGGGTTAGGGCATAACGTAATCTCGGTGAGACCGATTACACAAACTCGGTGAGACCGATTTTGGTAATTAGCAAACCATAGAGTTGGTCAGGCAAACTCGGTGAGACCGATTACTCAAACTCGGTGGGACCGATTTTGGTAATAAGTTAACCAGAGAGTTTGCATTGTAATCTCGGTAGTACCGATTGCACAAACTCGGTGAGACCGCTTTTGGTAATGGACATACACAGAGAGATTACAATCCCATCTCGGTGAGACCGAGATCCCTATCGGTGAAACCGATTTGCCTAGGGTTTGTGGCAGTGGCTATGACAACAAAACTCGGTGGCGCCGGATAGAAAGAATCGGTGGGGCCGAGTTTGACTTTAGGTCATATGTGTGGAAGTGGAAAAGTAGTTGAGGGTTTTGGAGCATATCACTAAGCACTGTGGAGCAAGAAACTCATTAAGCAACACCTCATCCCTTCTTGATAGTATTGGCTTTTCCTATAGACTCAATGTGATCTTGGATCACCAAAATATAAAATGAAGAGTCTTGAGCTTGAAGCATGAGCCAATCCTTTGTCCTTAGCATCTTGAAGGGGTTCCCATCTCCTTTAGTCCATGCCACTCCATTGTTGAACTTATCTGAAACATACTAGATAAAAGTGTTAGTCCAACAAGAGATATGTTGACATTAATTACCAAAACCACCTAGGGAGCACTTGTGCTTTCAGCGCGGGAGCAGCCGGAGCGGCGGAGGCTCTCTTCCACCCTTGCTGACGAGGCGGAGGAGGAGGCGGGCTGCTCGGATGCGCCGGCGCTGGCGGAGAAGGAGGCAGAGTTCTGTCACGCACCTGAGAAGCTGGAGAAGGATGCAGAGTGCCCTGATCACTCGTCGGAGGAGGAGGCGGAGTGCCCTGACTCGCCGGAGGAGGAGGCGGAGGCGTCCAGTTAGGAAGGTTGATGAACTCCTTCCGCCATAGGCATGGAGTCTTCAGAGCAGAACCCAGCCGAGTCTCCCCTTCACCGGTAGGGTGGTCAAGCTCGAGCTCCTCAAATCCCTCCGTTATTTCATCCACCATCACCCTAGCATATCCTTCTGGAATCGGCCAGTAGTGAAAAGTTGCATCGGGTTCAGGAGGTGCAACAGAGCCGACAGCCGCCTTGACTTTGAATTGCTGCCATTGCGTCATAAGGTGGCAATGTTGAGACTTCGTGATAGCATCCACGGGGTAGCTAGCAGGAGCTGTGAAGACAGGCTCCTGAAGCAGCTTGGTGGAAGCCACGCTGCTTCTCCGCTGAGATGGCGGGGTAGCTTCGGCAGGTCGCTTGCCGTGAACTATGTCTCGTTCCTCTAGCGCTTGTACCCTTTCGTGCAGCTTCTGCAGTAGGGTCAGCTCCACTTTCCTCTTCATCTCCCGGCCTTTGTAACTGCCTGCGTCGGGAAACCCAGCCTTCCACGAAATGGAGCCTGGCATGCCTCATGTCCGTCCAGGGTGCTCAGGATTCCCGAGGGCCTGTGTGAGCTCGTCATTCTCTCTGTCGGGAACAAACGTCCCTTCCTGCGCTGCGGCGATATACTCCTGAAGCCTCGTGATGGGTATTCTTAATTGCTCGTTCGTCCAAACGCACTTCCCTATTTCAGGGTCCAACGATCCCCCAACCCCGAAGAACCAAGTCCTTGAACGGTCTTGTCGGTGTACAAAAAGAGGGGTGCATTTTTTGTACCCCTATACCTGTGCACGGGCAGTCGGAGCCGCGCCTGCTGTCACACCAAGCAAAACAGAGGAGGTGAGCCAAGGTAAGACCGAAGCCCAAGATAATAAGAGCAACGCCAAGGCCAAGACCACAAAGATCAGAGGGACGAAGCAGGTTCCCCCGGCAAGACCCTTGGAGGGGCAGCTCGCCCCACACCAACGGAGCGAGCCACCCTTGAGCCAACGGTCTCCAACATCACGTTGGGCCAGGGTTCGGGAAGCACCTCCATGGTGGCATGTAGATCTTTGTGAGGACAAGGAAATATCAAGGTCAGATGAGGATTAGAAGACGACGACCCTCGGCAAGATCCTTGCCGAGGAAGGCCACCAGACCCCCGGCAAGGTCCTTGCTGGGGACGACAGCGCGCCACGGCAAGACCCTTGCCGGGCCACCCTGCAAGACCCCCTCCAAGGACGCCAGTGAGGCCACCGCCAGGCCCGCGCCAACCAAGTTTTCCACCACCACTCACATACAGCTGCCAGACCCAACCAGCTGGACGGGCACCTGCGTGGCGGCATGCAGATCTTCATGAAGGCTCCGCCAGCGCGCCACCTCAGCTGCCTGCCTGCCTACATGGCACCACACGCCTCACTGGCCAAGGCGTGTGTCAAAGCAAGGAGGAGCGGCGACGGACGGGACGGGCCTCACCCCCGTCCCCAATAAAGCAAGGGGACACCTAAGCTACGCATTTAATGCGTCTTGTCCTGTAATACGAGCGATAACTCAGGGTACTGTACGCCTTTCCACCTCCTGTGTGCCACTGTGGCAGCCCCTTTCAACTATAAAAGGAGGCCCATGGCATACTGGAGGGGGATTCGGCTCTTTTGAACCACGCACTGACCACAGCTAGTTCGAGAGCTCAAGAACGAGATGAAATATACCCACCAAAGCAGGACTAGTGTTTTACGCATCCTCGCAGCCCGAACCTGGGTAAATGATCCTTGTGCTGTCTACTAGCCCTGCTCTTCTCGCAACCCCGTGCCCCGGCAACCGTAGTAGGGATTATTGTGATCCCATAGGTGTCGTTCCACACCGACATCTTTGGCGCGCCAGGCAGGAGCGTGCGTAGTTGTGAGAATCTGGTCTGGTAATCAGCCTAGCAGTTCTTTGTCGCCATGGCTCCTAAGAAGAAGACGGCCATAGCGACGAGCCGAACGGCCCGTGCCGGTGTGGGCGAGCAGTGGACCGGTCGCAGACAGGACCCGGGCCGCGGTCCGCGAAAGCACCAAAGATCGCTTCGTAGTCGAGCACTGGCGGCGGCGTCGTTCGCGCACCAGACGACCGGCTACACGTCACCGGATCCAAAGATGGAGCTGGGGCCCCCACAGGCGGCGTGGGGCCCTCTAGGGGTGTCGTTGTGCCACCTCCGGGCAGTGCAGTGACCTCCAGGACGCCCACACCGGCGACCACTAAACGCTCTTCCCATGGTGTGCGCGTCAAGCAGCTTCACCACGTTGGTGACCCTGGGCACCGCCGTGGGAAGAGCCTCGTGCGTCGTCTGCAGGGGGTTCAGCACGCCCGCCGAAGCGCTGGCGAAAATGGCACGCAGCCGCTGGGTCGTAACAGAGCTCCTTCTAACGTAGTTAGAAGTCGAAGCGGGCCGCGATCCACGCAGCTGTCGCCGCCGCCCACGCTGGCAGAAGCTTTGGCGCGCGCGCAGCTGCTCCTCGACTTCCCTCCTGCTGTGGAGAAGCTTGACGAGTGGAGGGCCACCATCCGGAGCCTCGTCGCCGTCGCCAACAAAGACGATCCACGACCGGCGGGACCCTCGGGTAGGCACTCCACCGAGCCACCGCATGCTGGCGCTGGGAGGACCGGGGGAGTTGCGGCCACGGTGCACTCTCCTCCTCCTCGCCAGCCGCCGCGGGCGTCGGCCCGTCGTGACGATGCTTGTGATAACATCTCCATAGCGTCGTCCGACCCGTGGACCCTCCGCGACCAGCTCCAGGTCCTTCGGGAACGAGCTCACGAAGACGCTCGAACCACCGTCGAGCGGCGGCGCAAAACGCGCCGCCAGTCGGACAAGCGGGCGGGACCCCCTATGGACCACCCTGCACTGGGGGGCTCCGGCGGCCTACCTTACGAGGTGGGCTGCCCGGCCTTTACCCGTGAGATGCGGCAGTTCTAGTGGCTGTCCCACCGCACGTTCAAGCCCGACATCGGCGAGAAGTACACTGGCAAGACCCATCCGTCCGAGTTCCTCAGCATCTACACCATCGCGATGCAGGCTGCTGGGGCTCGCGACGATAAGGTGCTTGCCAACTATTTCCCGCTGGTGCTCAAGCCCAATGTGATGTCTTGGTTGATGCACTTGCTGGTGGATTCCATTTCTTCTTGGTCGGATCTGTGCCATGAGTTCGTTGGCGCCTTCACAGGAGGACACCAAGCTCAAGGCCAGCCGGTGATCGCATATCATTCCGGAAGGAAGGGAGACCTGCGCAAGTATATCCAGAGATTCAGCGGTGCGATACAACATCCCCGGCGTTCATCCGCTTGTTGTGATTAGCCCGTTCCACCAGAACATGCGCAATCACAAGATGCGCCAGGAGCTGGCGATGACCAAGGTTAAGGATGTGGCTGAGCTCTACATTCTGGCCGATAGATGCGCCCGGGCTGAAGAGGGAAGGAAGTACCCCGGCGAAGACGCTGGCGCGGAAACCGACTCTATCGATGAGGACGCTGCTACCCTAACGAAGAAGGGCCAGCGTCGCAACAGGAAATGCAAGGGCAAGGCCGTGCTTGCCATTGAGGGATCTGATGACACCGGTGCCGGCAAGAAGGTCAAGGCAGGTGCCCCCCTGACAAGGAGATTGCCGGGTGCGCCGCCTGCCGGGCCTTGGCGGCTACCGACAAGCCAGGGAGCTCCGGCAAGCAATACTGCAAGATCCACCGCACCAAGGGCCACGACCTCCAGAACTGCCGACAAGTCGAGCTGCTTGCTGAGAAGCAAAAGGCTGAGTTTGAGAGGCAGGACAAGCTGAAGGACCATGACGATGCTGAGGGATCTGGCAAGAAGTGTGACAGCCAAGGAGGCCGCCCCGGCAAGGACAGCCAGCAAGAGAGGCACGCCCTGGGCCGCGACAAGAAACAAGAAGACGATGATCACGATGAGGGCGACGAGTCTGGTGAGAAAGGGTTCCAGAAGGTACGGAGGCCATGTGCGTCAATGGCGGCGCCTCGCTGCATACCTCTCACCGCCAGCTCAAGTAGTGGGCGTGTGAGATTACAGCAGCAGAGCCATCATTCGACGTCGAGAAGCCACTGAAGTGGTCCAGCACGCCCCTCATCTTTGACGCCGAGGACCACCCTGGCCGCACTACCGTGGTCGGGTGTTTTCCATTGTTGGTCTCACCAACAATACGCAACCTCAGGGTGAACAAGATGTTGGTTGACGGCGGGGCCGGCCTGAACCTGATCTCGCCCGTCGTGATCAAAAGGGTGCAAATCCCTGATGGAGACCTCGAGGAAATGGGCACGTTTCAAGGGGTCAATCCGAGGAGGAGCCAGCCGAAGGGAAAGGTCATACTGCCCGTGACATTTGGAGGAGAGTTGAACTACATGACGGAGAGGATCGTCTTCGACGTGGCCAAGATCCCCTTGCCCTACAACAGGATCCTCGGCCGCCCGGCACTAGCCAAGTTCATGGCGGCGTCACACTATGCCTACAACATGCTAAATATGCCCGGGCCGTTGACCATCATCTCCATCCCCTCCGACAAGAAGGACGCGCTGATTTGCGCCGACCAACTCTACCGGGAGGTAGTTGCAGCAGCTGCCACCAAGGCACCTGCTCCTGCCGCTGTAGCCCCGGGAGGATGGAAGAAGCCCGGGAAGACCTCTCGCACCCACTTCGGCAAGCGCACCTCTTCGGAGTGTTGTGCTGCCGTCGAGGATGTGCCAGAGAGCTCTACCGGCAAGAGCAAGAGATCCAGAGCCGAGCCACCGCAAACCAAGAAGGTGTCCGCCAGGGAGGATGGCACGGGAGGGTCCTTCACCATAGGCTCCACCCTCGGCAGCAAATAGGAAGGCGCGCTCGTCACCTTCTTGCGGGCGAATGTCGACGTGTTTGCATGGCAAGCATCCGACATCCCCGGTGTTCCCAGGGAGGTGATTGAGCACCACCTAGCTGTCTGCCCCCATGCGCGGCCCGTCCAGCAGAAGGTCAGAAAGCAGGCTCTAGAGAGGTAGGAGTTCATCACAGAGGAGATCAGGAAGTTGGAAGCGGCAGGTTGGTGAGGGGAGTGCTCCACCCGACGTGGGCCAATCCGGTAGTGTTGCGCAAGGCGAATGGGAAGTGGAGGCTGTGTATTGATTACACAGATATCAATAAGGCTTGTCCTAAGGACCCCTTCCCGTTGCCGCGCATCGACCAGATTGTTGACTCCACGTCCGGGTGTGATCCGTTGTCATTCCTGGACGCCTACTCAGGCTACCACCAGATCTTCATGACAAGAGATGATGAAGAAAAGACAGCGTTCATCACCCCATGTGGTACATATTGCTTTCTACGGATGCCTTTCGGGTTGAAGAGCGCTGGCTCAACATTTGCAAGAGCAGTCCAAATTGGTTTGAACCTCAGCTCCATAGAAATATGGAGGCCTACATGGATGACATAGTGGTCAAAACCAAGGATGGGCCAACTCTTGTGCAAGATCTGGAAGAGACATTTGCCAAACTGCACAAGATCAACCTCAAGCTGAACCCTGAGAAGTGTGTCTTCGGTGTTCCATCCGACAAGCTTCTTGGGTTCTTTGTGTCGCAGCACGGGATCGAGGCAAACCCAGACAAAATCAAGGCTATTGAGCTGATTGAGGCGCCCAAGCGGATCAATGATGTGCGTCGGCTCACCGGTTGCGTTGCCACCATGAGCCGATTCATCTCCAAGTCCGCCGAGCGCGCCCTTCCTTTCTTCAAAATCTTGAAGAAGGCAGGCCCAATGGAATGGACCCCAGAAGCCGAGGCAGCATTGCAGGATCTGAAGAAATACCTTTCCACCACGTCAATGCTGGTTGCGTCTAAACCACAAGAGCCGTTGCTGCTGTATCTGGCGGCGACGAATCAAGTGGTCAGCGCCGCGCTAGTGGCACAGAGGGAGGTCAATGAGGAGGCAGTGACGGCGGCAGAACCAGCGGATGGCAAGCCCAAGATTCCCCCGGCAGGGCCTGGTGCCGGCAAGGCGAGGCCCCGGCAGTAGTCACGATGCCACCGAGGCAGTGCCCGCGCAGTTAAGTGAGGTGGTGCAGAAGAAGAACATGATGCAGCACCCGGTTTACTTTGTCAGCTCCCTCTTGCAGGGAGCTAGATCTAGGTACTCCGTGCTACGTCTTGAGCTTGCTTGGTTTTCCCTGAAGAGGAGAGGATGATGCAGCAGAGTAGCGTAAGTATTTCCCTCAGTTTTTGAGAACCAAGGTATCAATCCAGTAGGAGGCCACGCGCAAGTCCCTCGTACCTACACAAAACAAATAGCTCCTCACAACCAACGCAAATAGGGGTTGTCAATCCCTTCACGGTCACTTACGAGAGTGAGATCTAATAGAGATGATAGATAATATTTTTGGTATTTTTTTTGTATAAAGATGCAAAGTAAAATAAAAAGGCAAAGTAAAAAAGGAAAGCAATAATAAAGCATAGGAAGATTAATATGATGAATATAGACCTGGGGGCCATAGATTTCACTAGTGGCTTCTCTCAAGAGCATAGGTATTTTACGGTGGGTGAACGAATTACTATTGAGCAATTGAGAGAATTGAGCATAGTTATGAGAATATCTAGGTATGATCATGTATATAGGCATCACATCCGAGACAAATAGACCGACTCCTGCCTGCATCTACTACTATTACTCCACTCATCGACCGCTATCCAAAGATGCATCTAGAGTATTAAGTTAATGAAAACAGAGTAACGCCTTAAGCAAGATGACATGATGTAGAGGAATAAATTCATGTAATATGATAAATACCCCATCTTGTTATCCTTGATGGCAACAATACAATACGTGCCTTGCAACCCTTTCTGTCACTGGGTAAGGACACCGCAAGATTGAACCCAAAGCTAAACACTTCTCCCATTGCAAGAACTACCAATCTAGTTGGCTAAACCAAACGGATAATTCGAAGAGACTTTCAAAGATAACCAATCATACATAAAAGAATTCAGAGAAGATTCAAATATTGCTTATATATAATCTTGATCATAAACCCACAATTCATCGGTCTCAACAAACACACCGCAAAAAGAAGATTGCATCGAATATATCTCCACGAGAGAGGGGGAGAACATTGTATTGAGATCCAAAAAGAGAAAAGAAGCCATCTAGCTACCAACTATGGACCCGAAGGTCTGAGGTAAACTACTCACACTTCATTGGAGAGGCTATGGTGATGATGTAGAAGCCCTCCGTGGTGGAATCCCCTTCCGGTGAACTCGAACAGGCCCCAAGATGGGATCTCGTGGATCTGAGAAAGTTGCGGCGGTGGAATTAGGTTTTTGGCTCCGTGATCTGATCTGTTGAAGTGCGTAGGTATATATAGGAGGAAGGAGTACGTCGGTGGAGCTTTAGGGGGCCCACGAGGCAGGGGGCGTGCCCTGGGGGGGCGCCCTCCACCCTCGTGGCCGCCTTGTGGCTTTCTTGACGGAGGGTCCAAGTCTCCTGGATCTTATCGGATGAGAAAATCACGTTCCCGAAGATTTCATTCCGTTTGGACTCCGTTTGATATTCTGTTTCTTCGAAACACTGAAATAGGCAAAAAAAACAGCAATTATTGGCTGGGCCTCCTGTTAATAGGTTAGTCCCAAAAGTAATATAAAAGTGGAAAATAAAGCCCAATATAGTCCAAAACAATAGATAATATAGCATGGAGCAATAAAAAATTATAGATACGTTGGAGACATATCACTCCGGTGTGCAGAAATTGCTCTTCGGCCTCCTTATGGCCTCGAGGAAGCTGTGTCACTACTTCCAAGCCCACGAGATCACTGTCGTCACCCGCCTCCCTTTGCAACGGATACTACATAACCCAGATGCAACCGGGAGGACTGTGGAGTGGGCCTTGGAGTTGTCAAGTTTCGGTTTGAAGTTTGAAAGTACCTCAACAATTCAGAGCAGAGTCTTGGCAGAGTTCATTGCAGAATGGACCTCAACGTTTGACGAAGAAATCCAGGAGACCACTCTCCCCGGCAAGGAGGAAGATCGCGACTGGATCATGTACTTTGATGGGGCTTTCTCGCTGCAAGGCGCCGGTGCCGGTGTGCTACTCGTCGCACCTACCGGGGAGCACCTCGAGTACATGATCTAGATGCACTTTCCCCGAGAGATGTCCAACAACAACACTGCTGAGTACGAGGGATTGCTTGCCAGTCTCAGGATCGCGGCATACCTCGGGGTTAAGAAGCTCATCGTCACGGGTGACTCGCAGCTTGTTGTCAGGCAGGTCAACAAGGATTACCAAAGCCCATTGATGGAAGCCTACATAGATGAAGTGAGGAAGCTGGAGGAGCGCTTTGACAGTATCCAAGCGGAGCACGTCCCCCGAATGGAGAACGACACCGACGATTACCTGTCAAAGTGTGCCGCATTCAAGCTACCTGTGGAACCGGGTACCTTTTTGCTCCGGCTAACTCAACCATCCGTCACACCATCAACGGGGCAGAACAAGCGAAGGAAGTCGGGTCCTAGCAAGTACTTTCCTACCGAGCCCTCTGGGGCTGCCGGCAAGGGTGCCGCCGCGGACGCTGAGCCTGCCAAGAGCAGCTACCTCCGGAAGGGCACCAAGCCCTAGCCGTAGAGACAGTCGCTCCCACGGCAAAAGAAATGCCTTTGGTCCTTGTCGTCGAGCCCCAGGCTCCGGCATGGGCGCAGCATACCGTCCGATTCCTCCAAACAGGGGAGCTTCCTGAGGAGCAGGAAGAAGCGGAGAAAGTAGCCCGTCAGTCCGCCCTGTACTAGTTCGTCAATGACATCCTGTACAGGAGAAGGCCGAACGGCGTGAAATTGAAGTGCATCCCCTAGGAGGAAGGACTGGAGCTGTTGGCGGAGATACATGGAGGCATATGTAGCTCCCACATAGGGTCAAGGGCCCTTGTCGGGAAGGCGTTCCGGCAAGGTTTTTTCTGGCCCATCGCCCTCCAGGATGGGACGGCACTAGTAACCAAGTGTGAAGCATGTCAGTTCCATTCAAAGAAGCTTCATCAACCAGCCCAAGCCCTTCAAACAATCCCTCTCTCCTGGCCATTCTCGGTCTGGGGGCTCGACATACTGGGCCCTTTCCCCCGCGCTGTCGGGGGCTTTGAGTACTTGTACATTGCAATCGACAAGTTCACAAAGTGGCTGGAGGTGGAAGCAGTGAGAAAGGTGACTGCTTAGTCAGCTGTCAAGTTTTTCAAAGGACTGGTCTGCCGTTTTGGTGTGCCAAATAGAGTCATCACCGACAACGGCACGTAGTTCATGAGCCACACCTTCGTGCAATACATTCAAGACCTCGTCAGCAAGGTCTGTTTTCCTTCCGTGGCACACCCACGGAGCAACGGCCAAGCGGAGAGGGCGAATGCTGAAGCGTTGCAAGGCCTAAGGACAAAGACTTTTGACAAGCTACGCAAGAGCAAAAGGCGCTAGATTGATGAATTGCCGGCGGTTCTTTGGTCGATCAGGAAGACGCCAAATCGAGCCACCAGCCAGACACCTTTTGCCCTGGTCTACGGGGCAGAAGCAGTTCTCCCCACGGAACTCATATACGGGTCGCCTCGAGTGCTCGCTTATGACGAGCTTGAGCAAGAGCAGTTGCGCCAAGATGACGCGGCGCTCCTTGAGGAAGATCGTCTTCGGGCGGCTGTGAGAGTAGCGCGCTACCAGCAAGCCTTGCGCCGCTACCATAGCCGCAAGGTTCATGCCCGAAGCTTTGAGGTAGGCGACCTTGTTCTTGGTACATTGATCGGCCAAGAATGCCAACAAGTTGACGCCTTGATGGGAAGGCCCTTATCGGGTATCTGAGTCACCGTGCCCGGCGCAGCAGTTCGAGACCGAAGATGCCGTCCCAGTGAGCAACTCCTGGAAAATCGAGCATCTTCGCAAGTTTTACCCGTAAGGCGCGGCTTGCCGGGCCTCCCGGCAAGCCACCTTTTGTACAAGCTTTGCCGGCAAGGCATGTAACCCTTCGTACAAAGTCAGGCGTAGACCCTGAGCATAAATAAATGAAGCGCTGGCGCCCTAAGTCATAGCATGCATGCTAGGTCGAGTCTCTTCCTTGGTTCGGGTTGATAGTGCTCAAATGACTAACCCCTAGCTTAGAGGTCGAGTGCGCGTCTATCTGTTTCTCTTCTGTCCTCCTTTGGTACGCAGGGCACATGAGCACTTCTGCCGAGCTACTTGGAAGAAAGAAAACGGACCGACGTCCCGACCCCGGCAAACCAGAGTTGGCGGGGGCTGCAAGCACGAGGATCCAACCGCGACAAGATGAGATTGCCGGGGGCTGCAGATCCAGATAAGTCTTTTATCCTCTGTCATGCATTTTGGAATAGGACTGGGGCATGTGAAACCTCGTTTTTATCTCTAGGCTGTCGTGCCCCCTTTTTTCATATACCTAAGGATTATTTCCTGGGTCCAGATTTGGTTGCAGCCGCGGCGGCAAGGAGGTAGAACAAGGAGCCTAAAGCCCACTTCATCCCTGCCTCCGCCAAGAGTGCGAGAACAGTCGAGTGGAGTGGGGGGACGGCAAGGCCTGTTGCTGGGCAAACAACGTTTATCTTAAACAATAACAAGGATTCACTCCTTGTCGCGGGATCTACCAACGAACAAAAAACCCGGCAAGCATACCTTTTTCATTAAAAACATCCCATACAGGTACAGTTCATACAGAATGAAAAACATGAGCAAGGGGATTACAAGTTCTGAATTTAACAAAGGCCCGCAGGCTTACAAACTAAAGAAGAAGGATAAGATGCCCGTAATCCCTTTCTTGTCCCTCACCTCACTAGGCAGGTCAAAGAGGCGAGAGGGCAAAAGGGTGGCCTAGGCGAGCTACGATCAGCAGAAAGCACCAAGAGAACACCTCAATGACCACCCAGGGGCGGGGCGGTGATGACGGTGCCGGGAAAGGAGCTGGAAGACGAGGCGGCAGGACCGGCAAGATGCGTGTGATTTAAGGCGTCGGTGCCCGCGTACTCTGAGTTGACGGACTTGCCGCCCGCCCTCTTCCTCTTCCGCAGCCTCCCGCCGCCAGCCGCCCAAGGAGACGGCCCCGAGAAGTTCAAGGAGCTGGCCCCACCCCCGGCAAAACTTTGTCGGAGGAGCGGCCAGGTGCAGATGTTGCTGCTGCCGCACCCGCCCAGTCGCGGGGCATCTGACGCCTAGTCGGACTCGTCCCCGCTGTCTGCCCCGCGATCCTCCTCATCACTTTCGCTCGAGGAAGAACTTCCATCGTCGGAATCTCCATCGGAGGAGCTCTCCACGCAGCACTTTAGGCGAGTCCCGAAGTCGCCGAAGACCTTGACGGAGAGCAGGCCATCCTCCATTAATTTGAAGTAGAGGACGAGCCCTGCCGTCAGGCTATGGATACGAGCGAACGTCTTCCACCCACGATGGAGGTACATGACCCGAGGAGCCGGGAAATCGACGTCGACCCGCGTGCCCCCATTCCCACAACCCCTCATGTGCAATCTGAGGGACTAGGGCGGGTCACGCTCCATCTCCCGAGCGAAGGGGGCGGGAAGACGAAGACGGCGACGCGGAGGCCGGCGCAGCCTGATGAAAAACTCGCGGGGCTAGTCTCCAACATGGCCTTCCATTGGAAAAGGCATCATTGGCGGGGGCGAAGCCGGCGCGCCGCCCCGTCCTCCTCTTCCCCGAGCACTACGACCTCTGCCCCGGCCTTGCCCATGACCTCCCCCCCTCCCCCTTCCCATCGCGGCCGGTTCCACCACCGCGGGCTAAGGAGGAGGAGGGACGCGCTGTCGGGCGGCGTCCCTCGCCGCCACCGTCGAGGGACCACGGTTCCCCTTCTCCATGGCGAGTGAAAGTGAGGGAGTCCTGGATTAGGGGGTGTCCCGATAGCCGAACTATCACCGTTGGCCGGAATCCTGGACTATGAAGATACAAGATTGAAGACTTCGTCTCGTGTCCGGATGGGACTTTCCTTGGCGTGGAAGGCAAGCTTGGCGATACGGATATGTAGATCTCCTACCATTGTAACCGACTCTGTGTAACCCTAACCCTATCCGATGTCTATATAAACTGGAGGGTTTTAGTCCATAGGACGAACAACAATCATAGGCTAGCTTCTAGGGTTTAGCCTCCTTGATCTCGTGGTAGATCCACTCTTGTACTAACCATATCATCAATATTAATCAAGCACGAGTATGGTTTTACCTCCATCGAGAGGGCCCGAACCTGGGTAAAAACATCGTGTCCCTTGTCTCCTGTTACCATCCGCCTAGACGCACAGTTCGGGACCCCCTACCCGAGATCCGCCGGTTTTGATACCGACATTGGTGCTTTCATTGAGAGTTCCTCTGTGTCGTCATCCTTAGGCCCGATGGCTCCTTCGATCATCAACAATGACGCGGTCCAGGGTGAGACTTTTCTCCCCGGACAGATCTTCATGTTCGGCGGCTTCGCACTGCGGGCCAATTCACTTGGCCATCTGGAGCAGATCGAAAGCTACGCCCCTGGCCATCGGGTAAGATTTGGAAGTTTGAACTACATGGCCGACATCCGCGGAGACTTGATCTTCAACGGATTCGAGCCACAGCCAAGCGTGCCGCACTGTCTCGATGGGCATGATCTAGCTCTGCCGCCGAACAGTGCCCTGGAGGCCGCACCAGCGTCCGCTCTGACCCCTAGTTTGGAGCCGACTCCGCCGATCCAGGATGAGTGGTTGGACACCGCCTCGAGGGCTACGATCTCTAAGGCGATTGAGCCGAACTCCATCCCTGTCCTTTGCAAAGACCGTGACTCCAAGGTGCCGGACTCCTTTCCGGACTCCGAACCCTCCACGCCCCTGCCAATCGAATCCGATTGGGCGCCGGTTATGGAGTTCACGGTCGTGGACATCTTTCAGCACTCGCCCTTTGGCGACATCCTGAATTCACTAAAGTCTCTCTCTTTATCAGGAGAGCCCTGGCTGGACTACGGTCAGGAAGGTTGGGATGCGGACGATGAAGAAATTCAACGCCCACCCACCACCCACTTTGTAGCCACTGTCGATGATTTAACCGACATGCTCGAATTCGACTCCGAAGACATCGACGGTATGGACGACGATGCTGGAGACGACCAAGAACCAGCGCCTACAGGGCACTGGAAGGCCACCTCGTCATACGACATATACATCGTGGACATCCCTAAAGATTGGAACGGCGATGGAACAACGGAGGATGACCCCTCCAAGAAGCACCCCAAGCGTCGGCGTCAGCGGCGCCGCTCTAAATCCCGCCACAGTAAAAACGGTGATTCCGGCACGGGAGATAACAACACCCCGGATAGTGCCGAAGACAACCCCCTCCAGCAGGATTCAACATAGGAGGAGGGAGAAGCCAGCCCTCATGATAGAGCGGCAGATAGGGAGGTGGAGGACGATAATTATATGCCTCCCTCCGAAGATGAGGCAAGCCTCGACGACGACGAATTTGTCGTGCCTGAGGACCCCGCTGAACAGGAGCGTTTCAAACGCAGGCTTATGGCCACGGCAAGCAGCCTCAAGAAAAAGCAGCAGCAGCTTAGAGCTGACCAAGACCTGCTAGCTGACAGATGGACTGAAGTCCTTGCACCAAGAGTACGAACTCGAACGCCTCCAAGAGATACCCAACGCAGGCTGCTACCCCAATTAGAGGAAGCAGCACCCAAACTTACATCACCAGCGCATGATGCGGCCGACCGGCCACCCCGTGGCCGCGACAGAGAGGCCTCTAGACCCTCCATTCAAGCCGCACCCGGGCGCCGCTCGAAAAGTACCAAGGCACGGGGAAATGCGCCAGACCTGCGGGACATATTGGAGGGCAAGGCAAGGCAAACAAGATCGATCTACGGATCGCGTGGGCGCCCCACGACACGTGATGATAATCGTCACGCCGGATACAGCAACTCCGGCCGGGCCGAACATAGTAGACAAAGCTCATTCGAGCTGCGTCGTGATATAGCTCAATACAGAGGCGCCGCACACCCACTATGCTTCACAGACGAAGTGATGGATCATCAAATCCCCGAGGGTTTCAAACCCATAAACATCAAATCATATGATGGCACAACAGATCCTGCGGTTTGGATCGAGGACTACCTCCTCCATATCCACATGGCCCGCGGCGATGATCTACACGCCATCAAATACCTCCCACTCAAGCTTAAAGGACCAGCTCGGCATTGGCTTAACAGCTTGCGGCCAGAATCAATTGGTTGTTGGGAGGACACGGAAGCCGCATTCCTTGATAACTTCCGGGGCACATATGTGCGACCACCAGACGCCGATGACCTTAGCCACATAATTCAGCAGCGGAAGAATCGGCCGGAACAATTACAGACACGGTTGCTAACCAAGAAAAATCAAATCGTTGACTGTCCGGATGCAACGGCCCTTGCAGCCTTCAAACATAACATCCGTGACGAGTGGCTTGCCCGGCACCTAGGACAGGAAAAGCCGAAATCCATGGCAGCCCTCACAATGCTCATGACCCGCTTTTGCGCGGGAGAGGACAGCTGGCTAGCTCGAAGTAACAATCTGACCAAAAACCCTGGTAGTTCGGATACCAAGGACAACAATGGCAGGTCGATCACAACAAGCACAAGCGCCGCATTAACGGCGATAATGCTGAAGATACGACAGTCAATGCCGGATTCAGAGGCTCTAAACCCGGTCAGCGGAAGAAGCCGTTCAAAAGAAATACTCAGGGCCCGTCCAATCTGGACCGAATACTCGATCGCTCGTGCCAAATACACGGCACCCCCGAAAAACCCGCCAACCACACCAACAGGGATTGTTGGGTCTTCAAACAGGCAGGCAAGTTAAATGTCGAACTCAATGACAAGGGGCTGCATAGCGATGACGAGGAGGAGCCGCGGCCGCCGAACAATAGAGGACAAAAGGGTTTCCCTCCACAAGTGCGGACGGTGAACATGATATACGCAACCCACATACCCAAAAGGGAGCGGAAGCGTGCGCTAAGGGACGTATATGCGATGGAGCCAGTCGCCCCAAAGTTCAACCCATGGTCCTCCTGCCCAATCACCCTTGATCGAAGGACCACCCACTAGCATCCGCCAGCGGATTCGCCGCATTGGTTCTTGACCCAATCATTGACGGATTTCACCTCACTAGAGTCACGATGGACGGCGGTAGCAACTGAACCTGCTCTATCGAGGATCTGATGCGCAAAATGGGCATAGACCCCTCAAGGATTAAACCCACAAAGACGACCTTTAAAGGCATCATACCAGGTGTAGAGGCCAATTGTACAGGCTCAGTTACACTCGAAGTGGTCTTCGGATCCCCGGATAACTTCCGAAGCGAGGAGTTAATCTTCGACATAGTCCCGTTCCGCAGTGGCTATCATGCACTGCTTGGACGAGCCGCATTCGCAAAGTTCAATGCGGTGCCGCACTACGCATACCTCAAGCTCAAGATGCACGACCCTCGAGGAGTAATCACGGTCAATGGAAACACCAAACGCTCTCTCCAAACGGAGGAGTATACAGCGGTCCTCGCGGCGGAGGTGCAAAGTAGCCTCTCACAGCAATTCTCGAGTCCGGCTACTAAACGTCCGGACACCGTCAAGCGCGCCCGGAGTAACCTACAACAAGACCGCCTGGCATGATTCAAGCACGCGTAGCAATCCGGCCCCAACCCCAGCCCTCGCGAAATTGTGAAGCGAGTACTACGCGTACATAACTACGCTCTGGAGATACCATGGGCATAAGTGGAGGGGCATGACCACGGCACGCCCAGAGTGCGGCTCAACCGCACTAGGGGCTCCCGATTGTGTCAATCTTTTTCTTTCTTCTTTTTTCTTACTTTCAGGACTCCGTTTTCCAGAAGCCCGGTCCGGCACTAGAATTGCCGAATTCATGATGCAACAGCCAGGGAAGCAGAAAGCTACGTCGAGTGTCCAGGTGGTCTCTACTACGATCATTATACCTGTTTTACATACCATCCCGCAGCTTACCCCTGGAGGGGGACATGTCAAATAGTCCCATCCCTTGCTTACCGCACTATTTGTATCGTTCTGCTTTCATTGCAGTACCTTTTTGAATAAACAATACATATCTTTTGCCTATTATTGCACTCCTTTTTTTTCTATATATATGTTCATTTATGACATGTTGCACCCGTACACTTTGGTACGGCCAATACACCAGGGGCTTAAGTACCCCAAATATATGGTGTGATAAGTCCGAACACTTTCACAAGTGCGGCACCCCGAACTTATAGCATTATATGCATCGGCTCCGAATCATGTCTTGGGTCAATAGTTGGGTTTACCCGGCTCCCATGTTTTGGTACCTTACGTTCCGTTATATCGGCTAAGGTAGCGCTGGGAGAACCACTGCGATTGTGCCCCAGTTGAGCTGGGTTGAGCACCTCAGTGGAGAAAGCTAAAACTGACCGTCATGATAGGGCGAGAGCCGGTCGCTGTTCGAGAGGTTTTTTCGGGTCCCTAAAGACTTATGCCGCTTAGAGCGAGGAGTCGGCATTGTCCGGCCAAAGGCGTGGATAGCGCCCCAAACTCGGTCTTCCAAATACCAGGGGCTTCGCCAAAATTTAAAATTATAGAATTCTATGGCTAAGTGAGAGTGTTCAAGCACTATAAGTCCGGTTGCCTTGTTCGTTGTGTTGAGCGCCTCCCTCGAAGGACCCAAGAATGGGAACAAGAGCGCTCAAGTTTATCCCAAACACCCCAGCACTTGTGGCATGGGGGCTGAAGCCAACGACTTGCCATCTCTCAAATTTGATAAACGGCCGCACATAAGGTAATATTTTAAATTCACAAGCGTTGCTTAGTGCATATGAACAAAGTTTTCAGCGTACAGGATAACAAATGCGAGTCTATTAAAAAATTACATCTTTGGAGCATTCACCTGCTATAAGGCGGGCACCCTTCATGACGCCCTCATAGTACATTTCGGGCTTGCGATGCTCCTTGCCCTTCGGTGGCCCGTCCGTCAAAAGCTTCTCAGCATCCAGCTTGCCCCGGTGCACTTTAGCACGGGCAAGGGCCCGACAGGCACCTTCAACGCAGACGGAGCGCTTGATGACTTCAATCCATGGACAGGCGTCCACCAGCCGCCGCACTAGCCCAAAGTAGCTCCTGTGCTTGGCTTCCAATGGCCACGGCCAATTATGAGGCCCTTCATGGCCTGTTCGGCGACCTTGTGGAGCTCGACCAGCTGCTTCAACTGGTCGCTCGGGGCACCGGATGTCCGGCCTCGACATACCGAGACCAGAACACCTTTTCCGTCGAGCTCCCTCCTTGGCGCGGTAGAACGCGGCAGCATCGGTTACACTACGGGCAGATCTCCGAATGCTCTGGAGAGCTCCGGATTCGGGTAAGTAATAGGTAATTCACTTTCACATGCTTGCTTTGTATAAAGAATGCCTTACCGCCGCTATCTTCTTTAGTGCTTCAATTTCTTGGAGGGCTTTTTGGGCTTGGCCTTAGCGGCTTTGGCACTCTCAAGAGCCGAGGCGAGCTCGGACTCTCGAGTCTTCGAGTCACGCTCCAAACTCTCGTGTTTTTCCACGAGAGCCTGGAGCTCTTGCCGCACCTCCGCCACCCGCGCCTCCTGCTTCTCTCGCTCGGTGTGCTCCGCGGCCGCTTTGATTTCGGCTGCGGACACCGCTTCCTTCAGGGTCGCCACCTCGTTCGTGGCCCCTACAATACCCATGTTAGTCCTGTCATTTTTTGCAACCAAATCCTTTCTATAAGGTATTTCTTTAATAAGGTATTACTTACCTTCCTTGTCCTTGAGCTGCTTCTTGGCAAAGCCGAGCTCGTTCTCGGACCGCTCGAGGCTCTGCTTCAATGCATTGACCTCCAAATCGGTCTGGGCAGAGGTCAGCAACAACCTGCATTCCCATATTGACATACTTATGTTAGACTCCTGCAGATATCTTTTAGATCCTCGATCCGGCTTTTATTTCCGAACACCGAACTAAGCATCAGGGGCTACTGTCTATGCGGTAATATTTTTACATATTCTAAACTTACCTCAAAGCTTGTTAGAAGGCTGGTACAGGCTTCAGTCAGCCCGCTCTTGGCGGACTGAACTTTCTGGATCACCACACTCATAACAGTGCGGTGATCCTCGTCGATGGAGGCGCCATTAAGCACCTCCAGCAAGCTATCCGGTGCCTCCGGATGGACGGAGGTCAACGGCGTCACAGTCTCGCCCTTCTTACGAAGGGGCCGCTTGCGGACTTGGAACCTTGAAGGTTACAGTGCAGAGTCCGGCAAGAGGCCGGACTTAGAGCCCTCTGGGGTCTCGCCCCCTTTGCGCCCAGAGTCCGGGAGGTCGCCTTGCAGCGCCTCTAGGACCACCTCCTCCTGGCTGGGACCCTTTTGGGACTCCACCGCCGTGTCGTCGGCGACACGAGGAGAGGAGGCGGTCGGAAGTGAAGTGCTATTCACATCCGACGAACCTAGGGAGCCGCTCGACGAAGCGGCAAGCTCGTCCTTGGGCGGGCTACATGGTCATATTCGGCGTTAGAAGACACTATGCGACAAATAAAAAGTCATGAACTATTCCGGAGTCCGGACACTTACGATCTCGCCAGGGGCTTGGCCCTTGTTGGCCACTCCTCCTCGTCGTCGTCGGCGTTGGTGGAGAAGTCCGGAGGAAGGGTCCTTCCTTTCTTGGACCCTCCGGCCTCCCCAGTCGGGGCGGCCTTCCTTTTCTTCTCTCCCCCCACTGGGGAAGAGGCTTCCTTTTCCTCCTCCTCCTCCTCGTCCTCAGAGGAGGATTCCACCTCAGAGTCGTCGGACGATGAGTCCAACAGCACCTGGCGCCGGGATCTCCTTCGAGTTCCCGTGTCCTCCTTCTTAGCCTTCTTCTCCGACACCACGTGAGGTGCCGGAGCTAGCAGCCCCGTCAATCGGGCGTCCGCTGGGTCTTCTGGCAAGGGGGCCAGACAGTTAATCTGTCCGGACGTGTTCAGCCAGTCCTGTCAAAGGTTAGGGAGTTTTATATCCCGCATAGAGTCAAACT
Organism: Aegilops bicornis; assembly: GCA_021605145.1. NCBI lineage: Eukaryota > Viridiplantae > Streptophyta > Magnoliopsida > Poales > Poaceae > Aegilops > Aegilops bicornis. Next base: position 659,649,138 of record CM038673.1, read on the forward strand.
ATGAAAAAAGAGTCCCCTAAAGGGTAAAATAACTTACCTCGCTGGCTTGATGCTGCGAGCTAAATCCTTGATCTTCTGTAGCGGATGTGGGAGCCTCGGCGCCCTTGAACAACACCTTCCAGGCATCTTCGTACGTAGTGTCGAAGAGCCTTTTCAGAGTTTGGTGATGTGCCGGATCGAACTCCCACAATTTGAAGGCCCGTTGTTGGCATGGGAGAATCCGGCGGATGAGCATCACCTGGATTATGTTGACAAGCTTGAGATTCTTGTCCACCAGGTTCCGGACGCAGGTTTGGAGTCCCCACGTCAGGCCCGTCTCTTTCCATGACGTGAGCCGTGTGGGGGAGCCAGATCGGAATTCGGGGGCCGCCGCCCATTGAGAGTCGCGCGGCTCGGTGATGTAGAACCACCCTGATTGCCACCCCTTTATGGTCTCCACAAAGGAGCCCTCGAGCCATAGGACTTTGGCCATCTTGCCAACCATGGCACCTCCACACTCTGTTTGGCGGCCGCCCACTACCTTCGGCTTGACATTGAAGGTCTTCAGCCATAAGCCGAAGTGGGGCTGGATGCAGAGGAAGGCCTCACACACGACGATAAACGCCGAGATGTTGAGGATGAAGTTCGGGGCCAGATCGTGGAAGTCCAGGCCGTAGTAGAACATGAGCCCCCGGACAAATGGGTGATGTGGAAAACCTAGTCCGCGGAGGAAGTGGGTGAGGAACACCACCCTCTCATGGGGCCTGGGGGTGGGAATGAGCTGCCCCTTGTCGGGTAGCAGGTGCTCGATGTCGCTGGACAAGTATTTGGCCTTCCGCAGCTTTTTGATGTGCCCCTCCGTGATGGAGGAGGCCATCCACTTGCCTCCCGCTCCGGACATAGTTGGAGAAGGTTGAGGTGGGACGTGCGGACTTGGGCACTGGAGCTCGAGTGCACGGAAGTGGATGAGCAAAGGAGGAAGAAGGCGTAGGTGAAAAGGTGGATCCTTATCCCCTTATATGGACGGACAAAGCTATGCGTCCCCCACCAGCCTGGTAAAACTCGCTTATCCCCCAAGCGCCGTAATCAATGGTGCGGTTGGGTTACCCACGTCCGTATTGATGGGAATCCCGGAATAAGGGGGCACGATCTCCGCTCTGATAAGACGTGCCAAGGAAACCGCCTCGCTAAACGCTACCGAGGTGGAACAGTAAAACGACACGCATAAAGGCACGGCCGTGGTGTGATGTCACGTCACGGAATACGCCAGCAGATCTGTGCAAAGGTTATTCTCTCTACGGTAGCATGTGGAACTTGTTTTGCGAGCGGACACTATCCTTGTGTTCAAAATCTTCTATGAAGTATTCGGAGGAGGAACCCGCCTTGCAATGCCGAAGACAATATGCGCGCGGACTCGTCATTGAAGCCTGGTTCAGGGGCTCTTGAGGGAGTCTGGATTAGGGGTGTCCGGATAGCGAACTATCACCGTTGGCGGACTCTGGACTATGAAGATACAAGATTAAAGACTTCGCCCGTGTCCGGATGGGACTTTCCTTGGCGTGGAAGGCAAGCTTGGCGATACGGATATGTAGATCTCCTACCATTGTAACCGACTCTGTGTAACGCTAACCCTATCTAGTGTCTATATAAACTGGAGGGTTTTAGTCCGTAGGACGAACAACAATCATACCATATGCTAGCTTCTAGGGTTTAGCTTCCTTGATCTCGTGGTAGATCCACTCTTGTACTACCCATATCATCAATATTAATCAAGCAGAAGTAGGGTTTTACCTCCATCGAGAGGGCCCGAACCTGGGTAAAAACATCGTGTCCCTTGTCTCCTGTTACCATCCGCCTAGACGCACAGTTCGGGACCCCCTACCCGAGATCCGCCGGTTTTGACACCGACAGAAAGGAAGAAGCAGAAGCGAGAGGAGATAGATGACGGAAGAGTGCGGGAAGCCATCCCCCCTTCCCCCTCTTTATAAGGAGGCGGGGACGGGGCTCGGCCGCCCCGCTCGGCTAATCCAGCCACCAAGGCATGGGGAATTAGGACCGACCCGCTGCCCCAACAATACAGATACGTTCCACCTCTCAAGCCTCTAGAGAAGTTACCGTACGAGATGACCGTGGAAGAAAATGCGAAGATCGTGCGGACCGAAGTGAAGGACTTCTTTGAAGGGTTGAAAGCAAAGAAACATCCACCTCTGGAGGAAAAGGTAGATCCGGTAAAAGCAAAGCGCACTATCGATGCCCTGAGGAAACCACCAAAGTCTCCGCCGAGAACCAACTATGAGCGACATGCGAAAAGGCATATCTCAAAAGCGGAGGCGGTCGGGAAGTACTTGTCGATGATCAAAGGTTAAAAGAACGAGCAGCTGGGAAAAAATTGCCCAGCTCGGCGAACAAGCAAACCAATCGTGCCCCCCGCTCAATGTGTCTAGCGACATCGTCGCTAATGCTCCGGGGATGGTGCCTGGTTATAGCAATCTTGGAGATTACTTGCCCGATGATGTACATTATGATTTCTTGGAGGTGGACGAACACAGATACGAGTACGGGAAGCCTTCGTAAAAGATGAAAAATCTCTAACAACGATGATGCGAAGATTCCATAATTGGTACATGAAAACCTGCAGAGAGTCTGGGGGACGAATACTTTGTATCTGAGAATTAAAGAGGAGCACAACCTCGTTGGAACTGATCTGTTGCATGTTCCATTTGAGGAGTTCTTCCAGTTCTTCAATCAAAAGGCCCTCGATAAATTAACGGTCACTTGCTACTGTCTGTAAGTACTACTTCTATCATTAAGTCTCTATATATAGCTCAGCTCTTTCATTGCATGTATTTATAATTATCCTCACTATATTATGCAGATTGAAGATCGTCGAGTGCAGAAAAGCAGAAATGTATGATATTGGGTTCATTAACACAAATCTCATAGATGAATTTCAGGTTACAAAGAACGCCGAAGAGGCCGAGGCCAACTTGCTCAAATCATTGTTAATATATCAAAACAAAGATTTAATACTCTTTCCTTACAACTTCAAGTGAGTGTTACTGTCGTGTGCATATTCGGTTTCCCTTATTGCTCGAGCGAGGTTATAGTAATGTAATTGATGAGTTATGCATGCGTGTGCAGCTTCCACTATATTCTCCTGGAGATTAAGCTTGAGCGGGGACTAGTAACCATCTTAGACTCGAGACGAAAAGATCCCGAGACCTATGCGGACATGACTAAAATTCTCAACAAGTAAGTTCAATTGATCATTATCGCACCTTATCGGCAACTTTTTGTTCATTTCCTGATGTCTCAAGTAATAATTATTTTCTTTGTCTTGCAGGGGTTTGGAAGCAGTTCACCGCATGAAGCTCGGGACTGCCGAAGGAGCTGCAATATAGATACCGAAAGTAAGTACTACTAGCTAGCTAGTTGCGGCGCATCTCCGTTGATTCTAGCTACTTTCATCAATGCCAATTATAATGCTTCATTATCAGTTTGATTGACCTCTATTTCTCGTGAAAGTGCTTGTGGCAAGAACAAGGGAATGATTATCGTGGATACTACGTGTGCGAGTTCATCTACAACACGAGTTTGAAAAATAAGCGGGGCTACTCTAAAAGACAATATGAAGTGCGTAAGCAATAATATTCACAATTTCATTTTATTACACCATCATTTCTGTTGAGTTTCATTCATATGTATGTATTAACCACCTTCTTCAAATTAGACGTGGCAGATGCGGAATGAACTCCTACCACAAGATCGCATGAAAGCAATTCAAGCCGGAGAATACCATGTGGAAGTTGAGTTCAAATGCTAGGGGATTGTAAGAGATCGTACATATTGTATATGTATGTACCCAGTAGCGTCGAGATAGAATGTCTGAAAACTTGTTGTTCGACCAATCTCTCGGAGAAGGAGAGGTCGTTCACTTCTCTCGGTATGCATGACAAACTTCTGTACTTAATGGTTTCCTTCATTTTCTTACTAGCTAGCGTGTCGAGGGCCTCTCTATGTATAGTACATAGCGCCGACCAAGCACGGAGATAAGAGAGGATACTTCTCTCTATTAATTAATTAGCTACCTAACACAATATATGAAACACCTTAATTAACCATACAAAACCCCCAAATCCAACCCCCTTTTAGAAAAAAACAAAAACCCTAGCCCCTGAACAGCTGACGCGTGGATGCCTATTGGTCCCGGTTGGTGCCACCAACCGGGACTAAAAGGCCTCCTACTGGGCTCATGAAGCCACGTGGAGGCCCATCTGTCCCGGTTAGTATAAGAACCAGGACTAAAGGCCTAGGAATTAGTAACGACCCTTTAGTCCCGGTTCCCCAACCGAGACAGATGGGCCTAATTAACCGGGAAAAATGGCCCTTTTTCTACTAGTGGCCCATTATTCCATTGGGCCATTTCCAACCCATTTTATCTTTCGGCCTTCTCAGGGCCCATATATTCTTGGTCTTATTTCAAGCATTCGGTTACTTACGGCCCGTTACTGGCCTTTTCTGCTTGTGGGCCAAATTCAGCCCGTGGTTACAATCGGTCCGTTTGTGGCCCGTTAACTGCATAGCGTCATCAAATACGGCTGATTAACGATGGCTCGTTATGGTCGGCCCATGAACAGACGAATCGAAATCTACCCCATTTACGGCACATAATGTGGTCTGTTATTGGCCCATGTTTGGCCGATCGATCATACGACCCGTAGAAGGCCCATTGATGCTACGGCCCGTAGAAGGCCCATTGTTTCTACGACCCTCAGAAGGCCCATTATTTCCAAGGCCCATAGAAGGCCCATGGTAACTATAGTAAATATTTAGCCCATGGTTATTGTGGCCTAGTTTTAATAAATAGGTTATTGCGGCCACTAGCAAACCGCGAAAAAAGAACTGCACTGACTACAAGCAAACAAATAAACAAGACAACAAGGAAATAAATAAGCAAGCAACTTACGCTAGGCTATCACGGCTATTACACATATTACATCCACTGGGCATCAAAGTTCGCCACCAGAGCAAATATAGGGAACAATGCCGCATATCATATACACTGGTTGTCAAAGTTGGCGACCAGTGCAAATAAATGTTGCAGCAAAACAAGTCTAGAACTAAAACCACTTCAGAAGAGCTCAAGAAACAATATCCTGAGTACCCATAATGCTGTCAAGATGCTTAGCAAGCTTATTAACCTTCTCTTGTTTGGCGCTTAAATCCTCCGGTAACTTCTTGTTGCACCGAAAGTATGCATCTGAATTCTGCAGGGACTCCTTCAGTCCTTCAGCTTCCTGTCGCAGCACATCTGATCGATGTCTTTCAATTTGAAGTTGACACTCAAGAAGACGAACTGACTCAGGCAGCGAGTTCGAACTGCTTTGGGCACTGCAGTTCCCTTACTAACTGCTCGTGTTTGGGTGCTCTGTGGTGGAGACGGTGTTGTGTCAACTGGAACTAGGTTACTATCTGCTGGGGTTGGGGTTAGAAAGGGTGTAGCTGGTTCTCTGTGCAACCGGGTAGGGGTACAATCTGCGAGAGTTTGGGTTATGTGTGGTAGGGCTGGTTCTTGGGCAAGTACAACCGTGGTTCTATCTGCATCAACTGGTAGCACTATCTCTTCTGAAGACAGTGTTGTTACTCCCTTAGATACTGCCATCACCCTCTCCAATTCAAATGGCTGATAAACAAGAAAAGTAATTGAATGTACAAACATTGTATGGTAGACAGGTGCAATGGATAGTGGGGAATAAAAGAGGGCACGAAATAATTCTCATTTATGTTGTCTAACAAAACAGGATAGCATGACACGATTTCACATATATGATGGCTAACTAAACAGGATAGCATGACACAATTTCACATTGTGATGGATAACTAAAAATATGGAAAGACATAATTCAAAATATGATGACTATGTAAACAGGATGAAATGATATAACTAAATAATGTGTTTATTAAATAGGTTGGCATGCCATAATTCACATATATACCACCTATGGAAACATGATCGCATGATATAATTCACGGATAGAATGACATAATTCAAAATATGATGACTGCAAACACTAAACAGGACGAGATGATATAACTATATGATGTCTTTATTAAATGGGTTGCCATGCCATAATTCAGATAGATGCTGTCTATGTAAACATGATGGCATGATATAATTCAAATATATGATTTATATAGTAAGCAAGTAAGCAGATGGCAATCCATATATGATGTAAAAACTAAGCAATGCAAGACAACATGCATGACATGGGTAATATAACCCTGCCAAGTTTGAGCATAGACCCCAGGGGGGAAATAGGACTGGTCATTAGTCTTTGAATCCTCCTCTGAGGAGCTGTCTGTAACCAGCAAGATGTCTGCTTCAGCATGTAGCATTGTCTGCTCTAAATACCTTGTTTTCACTCCAGATACTTCCATCACCGCTTCAAATGGCTGATGCACAGGAAGAGTAGTTGAATATACAAACGTTGCCGACAAATGGAACACGTAATACAAAATAATGATAGCATGATATAATTCACATACATGATGATTGGCTAAACAACATGTCATTACATAATTCACATATATAATGCCTTTGCAACAAGATATCATTGCATAATTCACATATATAACGCCTTGTAACAAGATGGCAATGCATAATTCACATATATGGTAATTAGACACTAAACATGTGGCATTCACACAAAGCATGTCTAAACTAATCAAATGACATATAATTCACATATATGGGAATTAGACACTAAACATGTGGCATTCACACAAAGCTTGTCTAAACTAATCAAAATTAACATATATAATGCCTGGCTAAACAAGTTGGCGTTGCATAATTCACAGAAACGATGAATAAACTAAACAGATGGCTTTCACACGAAGCATGTCTAAACTAAGCAGATGACATATTTGATGTATATAGTAAGCAATGCAAGGCACCATATGCATGTTATAACCAACATCAGGATGCCAAGTTAGAGCGAAGACCTCAGGGGGTAAATAGGAGTGGTCTTATCCTTCTGAATCCCCCTCAGAACATATATCTTCCTCTCGATTACAATCCGAAATGGGTGGAGGGGGGGGCTGCCTTTGCGACTACCATGGAGCGACGTCTGCATGAAATTTTATCGCCATGCAAGGCTCGTCTCTTTTACTCTACATGTTCAGTTCCATTGTGTACAATAACTGACATGCATAGGAATAAAACATAGTGAGATTATGTAAGGAGTGCATGCAGAAATCCAGAGTGATGGTAGCAACCTGTGGATAGACCCAAAACCAATGATAGCAGGCAGATAATGGCTTCAGTTAAAAATACAGATAATGGCTTCTTTACTGTTTGTTTCCCACCCAACATGAAACTCACAAGAGACGCCAGAGATTAACCAGATAGCGAGATAGATACTATTGATTGCGGCCCGATATGTACCCACAACTATTTAAAAACTCAAGTTTGACCATTAGTTTGGAGCTGACTCGAGTCTAATCGGTGAACAGGATGATAAAGTAGCATGTAATATTAAGTGATGAATAACATAGGCGAGAAGCGAAAGAAAGAACCTCTCTTGCCGACCCGTGTAGTCCTCAAGGTCGTCTGCTCGGTTGATGATGGTAATGCAGTAGTCATGGCTACCCGCGGCGGGGAAGAAGATCTGAGGCGGCGAAAGACAGTCTGGAGGCCAGATCCCTGCTGTGCTGGACCCTTCTGTCGTTGGAGCAGCTGAGCTGGGGTGGACGACGGCGCAGCAGGAGCGGGACAAACCACACAAGGTTTTCTTTGACAACTATCTGTAAGAGAAGTAATTCCGTAAGGGCTCATTTGAATTGGAGGATTCTAACAACACAGGGATAGGAAATACACAGTAACTAGTGGTGCTACCCGCACATTTGCGCGGCTAGACATTTATCTATAATTATTATATTTGGTAGTATATCTTGATATTCTAAATAATCCTTCATGTTTCGATTTTTATCATTGTCACTTAATTGAGTATGAGGGATTCATTTGCATGTTGTGCCAAAAATTTATACAAAAAATAAATTAATATATTTTTGTATGTTCGAAAGCTCCTTCAATTCAACATGTGATATGAGAATGCCTAAAGTCATCCTACATATGGATTAATAACAACTTTATGTGGTTACATTTAGAAATGTACTTGTCTAGTGGAAACATGATTGCAATTGATAGAAGTATTTTCCTTTAAGGTAAATGTCGACAACAAATTAAACATGTCACTGAAGTCGTGGTTTGGCATGTAAGACCATGGACTTCTATGTAGTAGTGCAAACCATGGTCATCCAATGATTATACAAATAGTCTATTAGGACCAAAAGTATATGATACTTTCACATTATATATGTTGAATTGCCCGTTTTTCTTCTCCATGGTTTTATTGCTAAAGTTTTCGTCTCCAGCAAGTCATACTTGCTTTTATGGTTTAAAACGAGTAATATAGATTTCAGGTTTGCTACTTTTAGGTTGACACTATGGATCGCCTTATTAGAACATTCAGATTCATACAAATACAAAAGGGTGTGAGATCTTTATCAAACGACTATAAATGTTCACTCAGATATAATAACTGTTGCTAAGTCGCCTAAAAAATGACCACTCCTTCAAATTTATAGATGAATTGCCTGTATGGTGGTGCTGTAACGGGGTCGTTTGACGAAATATGGAACTCAAATTACCTAACCTTTTAGATATCATGTATTTTTGTATATTGTATTTGTTGTTTTATTTGCATAATTCTCACGTGACTGTAACCTAAGATATAACATCAGAATAACATGTTCATGCTTTAGCACTTGAGCTATTGCCTCGAAAGGTTTCACTATAAATGCATGTCATGAGATTTTCTTATCCATGAAGTGCATACGGTGTGGCATTGTTTTTTTCTATTTTGAAACCTCGTGATCTTACTTTTGGGAATCACTCAAACGTCAATTCTACGGCTCATGCCTTGCCATTGTTGCTCGCCTACACATTAATATTTATGATTTCTTTTTCAAAATCAGTATGGTATAAATGTACCATACATGGTACCGCGGAGATTTCATTCTAGGTATGGAAAACACTATCGACATAAAGCTAATGTATTTTGTTGATAATATATATATATATATATATATATATATATATATATATATAAAATAACTTCCGGTTATATTATGAATCACAATATAATTAAAAGATTGTGACATTAATCAAGTTTTGAAAAGGCTAAAGTAAATGTTTAAAAAGATAGTGACATTAATTGAGTTATGGTGCTTTAGGTCTTTATAGATAATAGATTAAAAGACAAAAAAATGTGTCAGTTTGAGGTGTGCGAAAGCCAAACCAAAAAGGACACAAATGAGCTGATGCCGTCATCTTTGTTGTCATTGTGCATTTTTGGCAGGGTTTCCAATTTTAACGCTGCTTGAGGGCTTGCGATACTAACTCAGGTTTCTCTCTCTTTTTTGCAGGCAAATTTTTTAGCATTTTATATTTGATCTCCACCTTAATGTTTTTGGAGTGTTTTACTCAAGAGTAAGATAAGAAGGAAAAAGGAAACCAATTAATAACTGATTACATCGATGATGATGTAATCATTTCAAATCTAGTATATGCCTACTCGGCTATGCAAAACAGATTGCACTGCTTGCTTCGTGTGTACGTGTGCAAACCGGATTAATCTAGATTGGTACATCACGTTGACTTAGATGGAAATATATTCAGTTTGTGTACTATTTATGTCACGTGTTGAACCCTTTGTTCATGACAATATTTTCTTGTAACGTAACATCTTTAGATCTTAGCCGTTAAAATTTAAAATTAACCATCAACATAATTTAATCTATGTGGATGAACATGATGTCTTGTTTGTCTTCTGTTTTAATTATATAAAAAAGATTAAGCTTGCAACTGCATTGGAACTGATACATCGACTTTTGATATATCAAAAGGTATCGTTGGTTAATAGAGAAATATGCTAGAGAATCTCCCACAAAGCAAGCCATTTTTTTGTGGGCCATATATAACAATTGATATTGCTAGTTGACCACAAAAAAGAAAAGCATGCTTGAAAATATCACATAAAAGCTAAACATTTGAAAATTCATTTGATAGACCTTTATTGTAGCAGACCATAGCCATTAGATGTTCAAATATGAACATATATAACGATTGATTCTTAATCAAACGAATTTTATAATGAAAAGTCCAACACATTGGCAGTCTATGTAAGAATTACGTTGCAATTTGACAACCAAATTATCACACGCGCATGTATGATACATATCCCATCCACAGAAATATGGCAAATGGGTTCAAACATTGTATCGATCTTAATACTGTATAACCAATGATTCTTAACAAAATGGATACTATAGTAGAAGGTACAACACATTGGTCGTCTATTTTCACAAAAAAAAACATTGGTCGTCTATATGCTAGAAATTTGTAGTTTACTCCATGCAAAAAGAAATATGTGGTTACTTCACAACCTAGTGATTTCACACACATGCAAACAGAAAAGGTGATTACACACACATGCATCCCAGAAAAAAAAAGTCATATATCTCACAAACACATCCATATATGACATATATATAGGCTAGATGGTAGGACCATATACAAATACCATCTAGTAGTTGGTAACCTGAAGAATCAATAATGGTACGTGTGCTTAGAAAAAGACAGATGAATCAGCGCACCTATATCCAATGCTTACGTTTCTTTTTGTAGCAGCATGCGTACGTGCGTACTTCGGTTGTGCTCGTCCAAAGCCCATGACCGCGTTGGCTTCTAGACTCTCGACTTGATCACGCACCAGCGCCAGTCCACGGCCGCGCCACTGTGTTCCTGTCCGGCTACAGCAGCCTCGTCATCTTTTCTTTTTTTGAGCGAAAGCAGCCTCGTCATCTTTTTTTTTTTTGAGAAGAGCAGCCTCGTCATCTTTTTTTTTGAGGGATAATCCAAGCTTTATTAACGATCAAAGACCACAGTTTGTGGAATACATCTTGGATTATGGGGATTGCCTAGCCACACATGGCGTCCAAGGCCTAAAGAGAGTGCATGCTTTGCTAAGCTATGCGCCTCAACATTAGAGTTTCGGCTTTCATACATGAAATTACACATAAAATAACGAGCTCTACTTCGAATCTCCTTGGTGACAGTATCATATCTCCCACTGTTTTCTGAAGTTATGTCACCCACAACCTGTCTAGAGTCCGATGAGATAACCATATGATGGATGTGTAGGTCCTCCGCCAGTGAAAATGCTTCCCGGCACGCCAAAGCCTCAAGAGTAGCAGGATCTGAGATGCCTTTGAGAACAGTTGCACAGCTTCCAAGATACTCCCCACGGTCTTCTCTGCATACCGCCGCTGTTGTACCACCCTATGGCCGGCAACCGGCGTCAACATGGATCTTAGCTGACCCTGCCGGAGGCGCTTTTGGCCTGATTCTCGAACTCTCCGCTGCACCGCCCTTTCCCTGTGGCTGGTTTCCTCTCATTTATAATCTCCAGACCCTCCAAGTATCTTTGTATAAATTCCTTCGTGCTCTGGGGACTCTGAAAGATGCCCTCGTGGATTGCTTTCCGGCGAGAAAACCAAATCGCCCACAATGTTACTGCTATCTTGATGAACTCTGACCCTGGCAAGGTTTCCATCAAAGAAAAAAGCCAGCACTTAGCACTGGGGTCCGAATAAGCTAGTAAGTTGTTTGCCAGCTCTTCGTCCGCAAGCGCCCACGTACATCTTGCCAGGCCACTGCCCTACTAGCTCAACTCCCAGGCCCATCGGCAAATGCACAGCTCAAACGCCCAGAGATAAAAAATGTTGGCGTTCAAGAGAGTCCATCACGGATAGCTAAGTTGCCTGGTACCTCACTGCTTGTCATATAGCAGGAGAAACTAATCGTATTTCACGTTACTACGTGTGCTCGATGGATAATATATATAACATGTAGAGTAAAAAAGAGATGCAATAAGTGTACAACCTTCTTGGCAAAGCCATGTCGACCTCAACATGATTGGTTGGTCGGCGAGGATGATCCGGCTGACTTGGCTGTCGGAGGAGGGGAAGAAGATCTTAGGCATCTTGAGATGGAGCCCGGGGTACTGCTCCGCTGTGATGGAGGGTTTCATCATTGGAGCAGCTCCGGTGAGTTGTACGACGTCGAGGCTGAAGCAGGACAAGAGAGACAACGTTAACATGAGTGAAATTCTAATAGCATCTTCAATAGATGACGTAAAATACATAACCACAAAGTGCTAGATGTAAAGTACATCAGCCGCTCATCTCTGAACTTAACTGTCGAAACTGAATTTAACTGTCGAAACTGAACTTAACTGTCGAAACTGAATTTTACTGTCGAAACTGAACGCACTAGTAGCAGAAAAGCAGTAGCAGCAGCGCGTGCGAGAGCCGGGGCAGCTGGTCGTGTAGCAGCATCAGTCGACTGACACCACCGGCCAAACCGCCGCCCCCGCCGCCATGACGATGGTCGCCGCCTCGCCGCCCGAAACCACTCCCGCGCCCGATGCGCGCCGCCCGACCATCCTCTAGCCCCCCCTTGCCGAGCTTTTTCTCCGGCAATCCCCACACCACCGCCCACCACCGCTGGCGACCACCCCCCCACCCTGAACCCTAAGATAGATACTGGGGTACCTCTCTGTGAGCCCCCTCCCGCTGCGGCTGGTTCTTCCTTAACTCAATGAGCCCCCACCTCTCGAAAATCATTGAACCAAAAGTCATTTCAGTCGGTGAAGTGTAGCCAAATCGAGCAGCATCGCAAGCAAAAGCAAGAGCGAGCAGCAAGCGAAACAAGAGCAAGAGCGAGGGCAATAACAAGAGCGTAAGCAGGCGGGGGACCGATAGCAAGAGCAGAGCAGCGGCGGCGAGAGCTAAAGCAGCAGCTCCAATCGATGTGGGCGTCACCGCCGAGGGAGCGACGACGTGGAGGAAGTGGCGGCGATGCCGCCGTGGATGGAGCTGCGCCATGTCGGCTTGGGACCAAGCGCCGGCAGCACCGTGAGATCGAATAAAGAAGAAAATGTGGTGATTAGTGTACAACCTCTTTGGTGGCGCCGATTAGGCCTCGGCTTCATTCAAGGAAACGGTGATGATGATGCTCTTCCGGTGGTGCAGGTGAAGACGGCGGTGTGGGAATGGAGGTGGCGCGAAAGACGAGGGGAACGTCAGGGCAGCTCCTTGGAGGTGGAGGACGGGGTGGCTGAACCGGCAAGACGACGAGATCGATGACGGATCCTCATCCGGTACGGTGGATGAGGGACGTCGAGGTGTTGCTGTGGACGACATCGTCGGGGAAGAGGCTCCGGCTGGGTGGCGGACGGAGGAGGGTGTGGGGCTTCACGGGTTTACGCAGCCTCAGTGTACGAATGGGTGGGCTGATGGGATGGGAGTGGGGAACCATGGCTTAGGGACGCGCTTGTCCGAAATGTGGGGTAAGTTACGAAAGTACCCCCACTGATTTGTGCTAGGCGGTTCCTTCGGTTCAGGGGTATCACGGTCATTTCGCGTGTCGGGATTTCGCTGGAGGTGGGAGTTTTCGCGTGCGTTGTAATTTTGGGATAGCAAGGCACGAGTTGAGATGGAGGGAGTTTTCGGAGTACAACGAGACAAAGATATATCTTAAATATTTCAGGGTAACAAGGCGCGGGTTGAAATTTCCGGACAAGCCTAACGTGTATTGTACCAAATCAATTCGCACTTCCGTCCATGAAAAAACAAAAAGAAATCAATTCGCACCACACAAGAGAGTCTAGTCCCGTGTACTATACCAAATCAATTCGTACAACAAATGCCATTCAAAACTTTGAATTCATGTTATATTCAATTAAAATATTTTGCTACGTGTATAATGCATGCAACCTGCTACTCAAATGAACGTTTTAGTGCATTCCAAATGTATATACTACCGCTTCCATATGAACTAAATTTGAATTTGTTTCTCTATTTGAATAAGATCTACAATAATGATTGTTGTGAAGTTAAATCATTTGAATTCGTTTCTCTATTTTAATAAGATCTACAATCATCATTATTGTCAAGTTAAACCATCGTTTTTGTATTATCTTCACAGCACACCACATGATTACTGTCGAGTTAGATATGAACTATGTGTACTATATGAACTTGAACTCGATTTTTTAATCCACTATATCTTGATTTCAAATCACAGTACATTTCAAGCTCTATCTAGATATTCATAATCTAAACCATGTCTCATATGTATAATGTGTTTATCACATAATGTATGGTGCCCGCCCTACTCCTACAAGTATTTAGATGTGAGTTGCAAACGCCACACATTACAACAAATTCAAATAAAATGTGAGATTGTTCGATATATAGTATTGTTTAGATTGTTCGATAGTTAGTTGTAAGCTGCAAACACCACACATTATCACAAATTAAAATAAAATGTGAGATTCTTCGATGTATAGTATGGTTTAGATTATCCGACATTTAGCTATGAGTTGCAAACGCCATGCATTATCACGTTATGGTATAACATGTGCAAAACCATAGCACGCGTATCACCGCTATATTCATGCATGCATATGTTTATAACACTATGATCTCCTATTTGAATATATGAATCCACTTTCATATCAAATTATCATCTTTGTTAGTCTCTTACATCCACACGATCCTTTAACCTTTGTAGCTAGCACTAACTTTCTCTTGTGCATGCACACACCCTCCTCGCCCTCCCCCTCCCTCCACATTCTATCCATCACGCACCTTTTTTTTCTTTAGGTCGTTCTCCCACAGTCTCCACAACTCCTTTCCGACACACACCAATCGATAAACCTCTCCAGTGATGTGCGCCTACACTGTACACATGCACCTTCCATCTCCTCCTTTCTGTGTCCATGCCTCGTGTCTCTCATACGGTCCCACGCATGTGTAAACTCTCGCCCCTCTTTTCATCGATCTCACAATCCCACACTCCTCCCCCTATCTAGCTAGTAGCTCGGCCTCTCGCACCACCTCCTAGCTCCATTCTCTCTATCTATCCGTCTCACTGGGCCTTATTTTCCTCTAACAAATGGATGTACACCGACCGATCTCCCGCTATACATATAGCTAGCTAGGTCCTTATAACTCGTTTTTCCCCATGCGTCGATTGATCTACCTCATTAGTTATGTCTCTCCCTTCCTCCGAGAAACAATAATTGATCTACCGATCTAGTTAGGTTTGCTTACCAAACACATGGTTCCCCTTCATCATCCATGCATGCGTCCCGACACATCTATCACGCACAGGCACACACAGAAATACATCCACACCCTTATTGATAATATTGCAGCTCTACCCTCAGTTTTTCTAGTAGGCCTCTCCCACCATCTTCGAGAAGCAAATCCATCACCCATCCAGCACTCTACCCCTCTCCCTCCCTCTCTCTCTCTCCTCTCTCTCTCTCTCAAGACATAGCTAGGTCTCTCCTTCTCAACACATATACGAGTCATTCTACCTCTCTAGCTAGGCCTCTGCCTCCCACCTCCTCCCCCCACACACACCGATACATCGAGCGCTCTAGTCATGTCTCCCTGCCACACACAAACTTGCCCTGTGCCCTCTGACGTTCCGGTAGGTCAGTCGCCCTATATCTTTGACTTGCACACACACAATTTCGATGGCTCTCTTCATCGATCTCGCACCCACCCACTTGATCCTCTCTTCAACTCTATCAATATCTATGACCCCTCCCTCTGTTCTCGTGGATCGCCCCCTCTATATATGATATCGATAGGCCTCTATTTCACACACATTGCATGTGTTAAATTTTTGTTTGTGTTGTGATAGTAAAATATTTCCACAAATACATTCACGAAATCACCCCCCAAACAAAAAACACTCATGAACGCACATGCCATCTGTCTAGGTTTATATCTCTCACACACACCCACGTAGGTGGGGGACATGCACGAAGAGAAGAGGTGCACGCACGGTGCACGTACTCCTGTCTCTTTCCCAACCACACCCGCGCGGGTACATAGTGGAGCTCATTTCTGTACGAAAAGGTAGCCCACGTGGTAATTTGACATGTGTACTGGTTGTCCACTTGATGGAGGATCGTCTACCACGGGTGAAAAAACAAATTGCGACTTGACGCGTTATGCTTAAAAAGAGGCAAACCATGTGGGGCCTACCTTAGAGGCAATGCTCTATACACTCGAGATGCTCTATGCGTATTACTTTTGATGTGTCCCGTCAACTCGCAGAACGAGGAGAAGCTTGCTTAGTACGCCGTCTCCCCTGCCCACGGGCGCGGTGGCTCGCAGGACGAGGTGAAGCTTGCTTACTACGCCTTACACCCACCCCTCGCCCACGTGCACAGTGGCTCGCAGGACGAGGAGAAAATTTTACTAATCCCTCCGTTTACTCCTTGTCCCTACCTTGGTTAGAGACATTATCATATTGTTTGGAATATATGTCCTTTAGTAGATTTCAATATAAACTACTAGTACATACTCCAAACACTGATGTATATGATGTAGATTAACTCATTTTGCTCCGTATGTAGTCAATATTGAAACAGACGCAGTAGTACGCACTCTCCCTCGCCCCTCGACCCTTGCCCACGTGGTGGACGTGCATCAATTCATTCGTTCTCATATAGCCAGAATGATATATACTGCAATACCATTATTGCTCGACTTCCCGAAGAGGCGAAGAGCCAATCGCAAGGTTAATATTTTGGAGATGCCTGATGTCGCTTGAAGCTACGTCGGTATTTCCCCAAAGAGGAAGGGATTATGCAACACAACGGCGATAGGTATTTCCCTCAGATATGAAACCAAGGTTATCGAACCAGTAGGAGAACCAAGCAACACAACGTAAATAGCCCCTGCACACAAATAACAACACCTCGCAACCCAACGTGTTAAAGGGATTGGCAATCCCTTTCGGAGTACAGCGCCAGAAATTGCGTGATGACGGGAGAAAGTTGTAATAGATTGAAATAATAGATCACAAATAAAATAAAATGCAGCAAAGTATTTTTGTATTTTTGGTTTAATAGATCTGAATAAAAAGAGTAAATAAAATAGATCGCAAAGCAAATATATGAGAAAGAAGACCCGGGGGCCGTAGGTTTCAATAGTGGCTTCTCTCGAGAAAGTTAGCAAACGGTGGGTAAACAAATTACTGTAGGGCAATTGATAGAACTTCAAATAATTATGGATATCCAGGCAATGATCATTACATAGGCATCACGCCCAAGATTAGTAGACCGACTCCTGCCTGCATCTACTACTATTACTCCACACATCGACCGCTACCCAGCATGCATCTAGTGTATTAAGTTTATGAAAAAATGGAGTAATGCAATAAGGACGATGACATGATGTAGGCAAGATCCGTTTATCTATATGGCAGTAGATATAGACCTCGTCTTTTTATCCTTAGTAGCAATGATACATATGTGTCGGTTCCCTTTCTGTCACTGAGATCAAGCACCGTAAGATCAAACCCACTACCGGGCACCTCTTCTCATTGCAAGATAAATAGATCAAGTTGGCCAAACAAAACCCAAATATCGGAGAAGAAATACGAGGGTATAAGAGATTATGCATATAACAGATCAAAGAAACTCAAATAACTTTCATGGATATAAAAAGATATAATTGATCATAAACTCGAAGTTCATCAGATCCCAACAAACAGACAACAAAAGAGTTACATCATATGGATCTCCAAGAGACCATTGTATTGAGAATTCAGCGAGAGAAACAAAGCCATCTAGCTACTAACTACGGACCAGAAGGTCTACAAAGAACTACTCACGCCTCATCAGAGAGGCATCAATGGAAGTGGTGAACCCCTCCGTGATGGTGTCTAGATTGGATCTGGTGGTTCTGAACTCTGCAGTGGCTGGATGACTATTCATCGATGCTTCTAGGGTTCTGGAATTTTTGGGGTATTTATAGAGCAAAGAGGCGGTCCGGGGGGCACCCGAGGTGGGCACAACCCACCAGGGCGTGCCTGGGCCTCCTGGCGCGCCCTGGTGGGTTTTGCCCCCCTCGGGGCACCCCCTAGGTGCAACCAAGGCCCATTGCCTTCCTTCTGGCCCATAAAAAATCATCGTGGAGTTTCGTGGCATTTGGACTTCGTTTGATATTTATTTCCTGCAATGTAGAACATGGAAAAAACAGCAACTGGCACTTGGCACTATGTCTATAGGTTAGTACCAAAAATGATATAAAATGACTATAAAATGATTATAGAACACTAGTCATCAACCTGTGCTACTACACCGGCTAGCGGTTTAATACTGAAAATCACAAAAATAATTAGAGCAAATATAAGAACAAACTTAGACACGTGAATTTGAATGGCTGTTATTTAAAAGCACAATAGCCTACTATCAAGCTTATAAGAAAAAATTTGGACATGTTAACATTAAATATATATTAAAATTGAGTAAAAAGATATACAAGTTATCAACTATAAATTTAGTTAAATTAGAGAACACCTAGGTATTGGAAGTGTAAAAGAAAATAAACAGCTAGCATTAGTAATTGAGAAATAATGGCGTTGCCACTATCTAGCCTTAAATAGTATTGATAAAAAGTGCTTAGACATTAAATACATGTTCGGTTTTGCTTGAACCGAAACACAACGCTACAACAATATTTCCAGTTATAAGAAGATATGCCTAGAGCCGAAGGAACTATGCATAGATAAAGAAATGGCATTGTTGTAATATAGTCACCCGTTTTGTAAAACATGTTGTTTTAAACATTGACACAACCCGCGACATACACCTGTAACTTTCAATTTTAGAAGTATAATTTATAACTTTTTATTAAAAAAACTAATGATACTTTGTATTAATGATGTCATTATTTTTCAATACATTTGTCAAATTTACCGAACTTCGGCTGCACACTTTCTAGCAAAATGTGTCTTCAGGAACAAAAGTAGTATTAATTCAAGAAAACAATTATTTTTATTGTGGAGTGAAAATGTCGACTAATTAGAAGCGATGCCTTGTACATGAATTAATGAGAAAGAAATAGAAATCAAACAATATGTACATAGCTTATTAAAAATAGAGTTTTGTCTTGGTACCCCCTAATGTTTACACGAATCTTGAAGTTACTTAAAGGCTATCACCATAATAGCCTACAGATTAAACGTATTGAATAGATTGATTTGCATACAAAAGATTATATTACCTTTTTTTATTGAAGGGGCAACTTTTCTAAGGCAGGTGTACCTAAGGAAAGTTAAAAAAATAATGTTGATAACAAAAGTAAGAATCATATATTACATAATTTAATGTAATATATCAAGAGTGATTCCCATGAATGGGTATGCAACATTGTGGCTCTAAGCAGGATATTATTATAATTTTGATCGAGTGAATTTGCTTGCCTTTAGAAATTCATAGAGGTGAGGCATCTTTCTTAAGTAGACTAAGGCATTACCATTCCATTAACATTATTAAGTTCCATACAACTTGGCCACCTTATAAATGGATTGTGTCTCAAACTGAGGATCAGAATCCGGTTTTGAGTGCCTTCTATGCCTCAAAAGTTTATTATATGCAAGAAATATGAGGTAAATTCCTACACTCTAGCGTCAATGAAATTCTTTCTATTGTCTTATTCTAGCTAAATAAGGCCGGCTAACTCACTGTGGAAGTTTATTTGTATTGCCATTGTCGTCCAGATAACTGCCTATATTATATGCACTTCTAGTCCAAATATGAGTTTTAGCACTTGCGCAAGACAAATAATATCACTTAACAGATAGATCTATTGAGATAACACAGACAACTGAGGACAGGAATTTGCAGTACTGACCTAAGAAAACTCAATATGCTTTTAAAATGTTATGCCGAGCAACAAACAATGTGCAAGGACATCATGCGATAAAAACAACATATACCACCATGTAAGTAGCAGCACTTAGACCATCATTTTTTTATCAAACTATCCAACGAACCATAAAATGAATTATTGATATGTAGATGAGGCTACAAAGTCCAAAGTATATAGGAATGCAGAGCGAAACTTGATCATTCTATGGTGGTCACATCAAGTCCTTGTCTTTAAAGATATGGAAAATAAGATGCATAAATTTAAAAATAATAAACTAAAGTAAGAATCTCACCCAACTGAATATTTATTATCAATATTCTTGAAGAGAATTTACATACCTGGAATAACAAAACAAGTTATATTAACACAACCCCTCTGCTATCGTTAAATGTATGGAAAGAAGCATGTCATGCAAGAACTGGACTATGGTCACCTGTTCGAATATTAGAATCCGCTGTTAATAATTTAACTTACCTTCTCTCATCTTTTGCCACTCCACGTTACGTTGCAAACTTATTAAGAATTAATTATCTTTTTTGACAGGTCAGACGTACACTCTTCATCCATCGCAAAAAAATGTACTCTCTTCATAGCAAGATAAAAAAATAAGTGTTTGAGAAACCGACTACAACCAACTTCCTCACCAGAAATTATTGAATGGTTATTAAACTATCTCCTATTGGCTATCACAAAACCAATTGGATTGATATGTAGTAATATTATTCTAACAACACATGAGCATAGCTGCACATGTTCGACTGAAATTTCCTCTAGGGAGCTCAGTCAATCTACATGCAATATTTTGTTCAGAGGCCTATGGCCGAGCAAAGTCGATCAACGCACCTCAATCCAGAACTCGATGGCCTGGATCCTTTGGGCTAGTAGCAGAAACACATGCAAAGCCAGTCTTGATTGATGCCTTCATGTACAAGCAGATCACACAGATATCTTTGACGAACACTCCCGTACGCGGACATGCGATGTACACTTCGCGTGGCCAAACCCTGAACTACTTTTCAAACACCAGGTTTACGCGAAGTTCTGAGAATTGCATCAATCAACACTTCAACAGAAAGCCAGCTCAGGTTCACGTACTGACATAGGTAAGTTTACGGCAAGGCGCGCGTGTGCTCTGCCCGTGAGAGAATCGATCAAGCTGCTTATTAGCCAGGCTAGCTTTGCGCAGCAACGCACCTGTACGCAACCCCTGTACAAATCAATCTAGGATGTAAATTAACGGTCACTTGCTACTGTCTGTAAGTACTACTTCTATCATTAAGTCTCTATATATAGCTCAGCTCTTTCATTGCATGTATTTATAATTATCCTCACTATATTATGTAGATTGAAGATCGTCGAGTGCAGAAAAGCAGAAATGTATGATATTGGGTTCATTAACACAAATCTCATAGATGAATTTCAGGTTACAAAGAACGCCGAAGAGGCCGAGGCCAACTTGCTCAAATCATTGTTAATATATCAAAACAAAGATTTAATACTCTTTCCTTACAACTTCAAGTGAGTGTTACTGTCGTGTGCATATTCGGTTTCCCTTATTGCTCGAGCGAGGTTATAGTAATGTAATTGATGAGTTATGCATGCGTGTGCAGCTTCCACTATATTCTCCTGGAGATTAAGCTTGAGCGGGGACTAGTAACCATCTTAGACTCGAGACGAAAAGATCCCGAGACCTATGCGGACATGACTAAAATTCTCAACAAGTAAGTTCAATTGATCATTATCGCACCTTATCGGCAACTTTTTGTTCATTTCCTGATGTCTCAAGTAATAATTATTTTCTTTGTCTTGCAGGGTTTGGAAACAGTTCACCGCAGAAGCTCCGGGACTGCCGAAGGAGCTGCAATATAGATACCCGAAAGTAAGTACTACTAGCTAGCTAGTTGCGCGCATCTCCCGTTGATTCTAGCTACTTTCATCAATGCCAATTATAATGCTTCATTATCAGTTTGATTGACCTCTATTTCTCGTAAAGTGCTTGTGGCAAGAACAAGGGAATGATTACTGTGGATACTACGTGTGCGAGTTCATCTACAACACGAGTTTGAAAAATAAGCGGGGCTACTCTAAAAGACAATATGAAGTGCGTAAGCAATAATATTCACAATTTCATTTTATTACACCATCATTTCTGTTGAGTTTCATTCATATGTATGTATTAACCACCTTCTTCAAATTAGACGTGGCAGATGCGGAATGAACTCCTACCACAAGATCGCATGAAAGCAATTCAAGCTGGAGAATACCATGTGGAAGTTGAGTTCAAATGCTAGGGGATTGTAAGAGATCGTACATATTGTATATGTATGTACCCAGTAGCGTCGGATAGATAATACGAAAACTTGTTGTTCGACCAATCTCTCGGAGAAGGAGAGGTCGTTCACTTCTCTCGGTATGCATGACAAACTTCTGTACTTAATGGTTTCCTTCATTTTCTTACTAGCTAGCGTGTCGAGGGCCTCTCTATGTATAGTACATAGCGTCGGCCAAGCACGGAGATAAGAGAGGATACTTCTCTCTATTAATTAATTAGCTACCTAACACAATATATGAAACACCTTAATTAACCATACAAAACCCCCAAATCCAACCCCCTTTTAGAAAAAAACAAAAACCCTAGCCCCTGAACAGCTGACGCGTGGATGCCTATTGGTCCCGGTTGGTGCCACCAACCGGGACTAAAAGGCCTCCTACCTGGGCTCGCAGCACCGGCCACGTGGAGGCCCATCTGTCCCGGTTAGTATAAGAACCAGGACTAAAGGCCTAGGAATTAGTAACGACCCTTTAGTCCCGGTTCCCCAACCGAGACAGATGGGCCTTATTAACCGGGAAAAATGGCCCTTTTTCTACTAGTGGCCCATTATTCCATTGGGCCATTTCCAACCCATTTTATCTTTCGGCCTTCTCAGGGCCCATATATTCTTGGTCTTATTTCAAGCATTCGGTTACTTACGGCCCGTTACTGGCCTTTTCTGCTTGTGGGCCAAATTCAGCCCGTGGTTACAATCGGTCCGTTTGTGGCCCGTTAACTGCATAGCGTCATCAAATACGGCTGATTAACGACGGCTCGTTATGGTCGGCCCATGAACAGACGAATCGAAATCTACCCCATTTACGGCACATAATGTGGTCTGTTATTGGCCCATGTTTGGTCGATCGATCATACGACCCGTAGAAGGCCCATTGATGCTACGGCCCGTAGAAGGCCCATTGTTTCTACGACCCTCAGAAGGCCCATTATTTCCACGGCCCATAGGAGGCCCATGGTAACTATAGTAAATATGTAGCCCATGGTTATTGTGGCCTAGTTTTAATAAATAGGTTATTGCGGCCACTAGCAAACCGCGAAAAAAGAACTGCACTGACTACAAGCAAACAAATAAACAAGACAACAAGGAAATAAATAAGCAAGCAACTTACGCTAGGCTATCACGGCTATTACACATATTACATCCACTTTGGGCATCAAAGTTCGCCACCAGAGCAAATATAGGGAACAATGCCGCATATCATATACACTGGTTGTCAAAGTTGGCGACCAGTGCAAATAAATGTTGCAGCAAAACAAGTCTAGAACTAAAACCACTTCAGAAGAGCTCAAGAAACAATATCCTGAGTACCCATAATGCTGTCAAGATGCTTAGCAAGCTTATTAACCTTCTCTTGTTTGGCGCTTAAATCCTCCAGCGCTTGCTGTTGCACCAGAAAGTATGCATCTGAATTCTGCAGGGACTCCTTCAGTCCTTCAGCTTCCTGTCGCAGCACATCTGATCGATGTCTTTCAATTTGAAGTTGACACTCAAGAAGACGAACTGACTCAGGCAGCGAGTTCGAACTGCTTTGGGCACTGCAGTTCCCTTACTAACTGCTCGTGTTTGGGTGCTCTGTGGTGGTGACGGTCTTTGTGTCAAGCTGGAACTAGGTTACTATCTGCTGGGGTTGGGGTTAGAAAGGGTGTAGCTGGTTCTCTGTGCAACCGGGTAGGGGTACAATCTGCGAGAGTTTGGGTTATGTGTGGTAGGGCTGGTTCTTGGGCAAGTACAACCGTGGTTCTATCTGCATCAACTGGTAGCACTATCTCTTCTGAAGACTGTGTTGTTACTCCCTTAGATACTGCCATCACCCTCTCCAATTGAAATGGCTGATAAACAAGAAAAGTAATTGAATGTACAAACATTGTATGGTAGACAGGTGCAATGGATAGTGGGGAATAAAAGAGGGCACGAAATAATTCTCATTTATGTTGTCTAACAAAACAGGATAGCATGACACGATTTCACATATATGATGGCTAACTAAACAGGATAGCATGACACAATTTCACATTGTGATGGATAACTAAAAAATATGGAAAGACATAATTCAAAATATGATGACTATGTAAACAGGATGAAATGATATAACTAAATAATGTGTTTATTAAATAGGTTGGCATGCCATAATTCACATATATACCACCTATGGAAACATGATCGCATGATATAATTCACGGATAGAATGACATAATTCAAAATATGATGACTGCAAACACTAAACAGGACGAGATGATATAACTATATGATGTCTTTATTAAATGGGTTGCCATGCCATAATTCAGATAGATCTGTCTATGTAAACATGATGGCATGATATAATTCAAATATATGATTTATATAGTAAGCAAGTAAGCAGATGGCAATCCATATATGATGTAAAAACTAAGCAATGCAAGACAACATGCATGACATGGGTAATATAACCCTGCCAAGTTTGAGCATAGACCCCAGGGGGGAAATAGGACTGGTCATTAGTCTTTGAATCCTCCTCTGAGGAGCTGTCTGTAACGAGCAAGATATACGCTTGAGCATGTAGCATTGTCTGCTCTAAATACCTTGTTTTCACTCCAGATACTTCCATCACCGCTTCAAATGGCTGATGCACAGGAAGAGTAGTTGAATATACAAACGTTGCCGACAAATGGAACACGTAATACAAAATAATGATAGCATGATATAATTCACAAACATGATGATTGGCTAAACAACATGTCATTACATAATTCACATATATAATGCCTTTGCAACAAGATATCATTGCATAATTCACATATATAACGTCTTGTAACAAGATGGCAATGCATAATTCACATATATGGTAATTAGACACTAAACATGTGGCATTCACACAAAGCATGTCTAAACTAATCAAATGACATATAATTCACATATATGGGAATTAGACACTAAACATGTGGCATTCACACAAAGCTTGTCTAAACTAATCAAAATTAACATATATAATGCCTGGCTAAACAAGCTGGCGTTGCATAATTCACAGAAACGATGAATAAACTAAACAGATGGCTTTCACACGAAGCATGTCTAAACTAAGCAGATGACATATTTGATGTATATAGTAAGCAATGCAAGGCACCATATGCATGTTATAACCAACATCAGCATGCCAAGTTAGAGCGAAGACCTCAGGGGGTAAATAGGAGTGGTCTTATCCTTCTGAATCCCCCTCAGAACATATATCTTCCTCTCGATTACAATCCGAAATGGGTGGAGGGGGGCTGCCTTTGCGACTACCATGGAGCGGCGTCACGCATGAAATTTTATCGCCATGCAAGGCTCGTCTCTTTTACTCTACATGTTCAGTTCCATTGTGTACAATAACTGACATGCATAGGAATAAAACATAGTGAGATTATGTAAGGAGTGCATGCAGAAATCCAGAGTGATGGTAGCAACCTGTGGATAGACCCAAAACCAATGATAGCAGGCAGATAATGGCTTCAGTTAAAAAATACAGATAATGTCTTCTTTACTGTTTGTTTCCCACCCAACATGAAACTCACAGTAGACGCCAGAGATTAACCAGATAGCAGATAGATACTATTGATTGCGGCCCCGATATGTACCCCACAACTATTTAAAAACTCAAGTTTGACCATTAGTTTGGAGCTGACTCAGAGTCTAATCGGTGAACAGGATGATAAAGTAGCATGTAATATTAAGTGATGAATAACATAGGCAGAAACGAAAGAGCGCAACCTCTCTTGCGGACCTGTGTGGTCCTCGAGGTCATCTGCTCGGTTGATGATGGTAATGAAGTTGTCATGGCGGCCCGCGGCGGGGAAGAAGATCTGAGGCGGCGAAAGACAGTCTGGAGGACAGATCCCTGCTGTGCTGGACCCTTGTGTCGTTGGAGCAGCTGTGCTAGGGTGGACGATGGCGCAGCAAGAGCAGGACAAACCACACAAGGTTTTCTTTGACAACTATCTGTAAGAGAAGTAATCCCGTAAGGGCTCATTTGAATTGGAGGATTCTAACAACACAGGGATAGGAAATACACAGTAACTAGTGGTGCTACCCGCACATTTGCGCGGCTAGACATTTATCTATAATTATTATATTTGGTAGTATATCTTGATATTCTAAATAATCCTTCATGTTTCGATTTTTATCATTGTCACTTAATTGTGTATGAGGGATTCATTTGCATGTTGTGCCAAAAATTTATACAAAAAATAAATTAATATATTTTTGTATGTTAGAAAGCTCCTTCAATTCAACATGTGATATGAGAATGCCTAAAGTCATCCTACATATGGATTAATAACAACTTTATGTGGTTACATTTAGAAATGTACTTGTGTAGTGGAAACATGATTGCAATTGATAGAAGTATTTTCCTTTAAGGTAAATGTCGACAGCAAATTAAACATGTCACTGAAGTCGTGGTTTGGCATGTAAGACCATGGACTTCTATGTAGTAGTGCAAACCATGGTCATCCAATGATTATACAAATAGTCTATTAGGACCAAAAGTATATGATACTTTCACATTATATATGTTGAATTGCCCGCGTTTTTCTTCTCCATGGTTTTATTGCTAAAGTTTTCGTCTCCAGCAAGTCATACTTGCTTTTATGGTTTAAAACGAGTAATATAGATTTCAGGTTTGCTACTTTTAGGTTGACACTATGGATCGTCTTATTAGAACATTCAGATTCATACAAATACAAAAGGGTGTGAGATCTTTATCAAACGACTATAAATGTTCACTCAGATATAATAACTGTTGCTAAGTCGCCTAAAAAATGACCACTCCTTCAAATTTATAGATGAATTGCCTGTATGGTGGTGCCGTAACGGGGTCGTTTGACGAAATATGGAAGTCAAATTACCTAACCTTTTAGATATCATGTATTTTTGTATATTGTATTTGTTGTTTTATTTGCATAATTCTCACGTGACTGTAACCTAAGATATAACATCAGAATAACATGTTCATGCTTTAGCACTTGAGCTATTGCCTCGAAAGGTTTCACTATAAATGCATGTCATGAGATTTTCTTATCCATGAAGTGCATACGGTGTGGCATTGTTTTTTTCTATTTTGAAACCTCGTGATCTTACTTTTGGGAATCACTCAAACGTCAATTCTACGGCTCATGCCTTGCCATTGTTGCTCGCCTACACATTAATATTTATGATTTCTTTTCAAAATCAGTATGGTATAAATGTACCATACATGGTACATGGAGATTTCATTCTAGGTATGGAAAACACTATCGACATAAAGCTAATGTATTTTGTTGATAATATATATATATATATATATATATATATATATATATATATATATATATATATAGGGATTGTCTATTCGTCACCCTGGGTGAGGAATAGTTATTCTTCACCCCTCTCTATTTTACCATCAATTCACCGTAATTTTACGTTTCGTAAGTTTTGTCTGATTTTCGACATAAAAAGAGACCGTAAGAAAATATATCATCGTCGTAAAAAATATTTTATGTTATGTAAAATTACAAACGTAAAATCATAGTGTAAAATACACATAAACTGCAAATTTTCTTGTCTTATGACTTATATTTTTATTTTCTTATGTCAAATATTACGTAGTGAATGAATAGGAATGTAATTATTTGAATTTCAAACGTAATTTAATTATGAAATGATCGTAAGATTACCTCGGGTGAAGAATAAGTTATTCTGCATCCTGGATGATGAATAGCATCACTATATATATATATATATATATATATATATATATATATATATATATATATAAAATAACTTCCGGGTTATATTATGAATCACAATATAATTAAAAAGATTGTGACATTAATCAAGTTTTGAAAAGGCTAAAGTAAATGTTTAAAAAGATAGTGACATTAATTGAGTTATGGTGCTTTAGGTCTTTATAGATAATAGATTAAAAGACAAAAAAATGTGTCAGTTTGAGGTGTGCGAAAGCCAAACCAAAAAGGACACAAATGAGCTGATGCCGTCATCTTTGTTGTCATTGTGCATTTTTGGCAGGGTTTCCAATTTTAACGCTGCTTGAGGGCTTGCGATACTAACTCAGGTTTCTCTCTCTTTTTTTGCAGGCAAATTTTTTAGCATTTTATATTTGATCTCCACCTTAATGTTTTTTGGAGTGTTTTACTCAAGAGTAAGATAAGAAGGAAAAAGGAAACCAATTAATAACTGATTACATCGATGATGATGTAATCATTTCAAATCTAGTATATGCCTACTCGGCTATGCAAAACAGATTGCACTGCTTGCTTCGTGTGTACGTGTGCAAACCGGATTAATCTAGATTGGTACATCACGTTGACTTAGATGGAAATATATTCAGTTTGTGTACTATTTATGTCACGTGTTGAACCCTTTGTTCATGACAATATTTTCTTGTAACGTAACATCTTTAGATCTTAGCCGTTAAAATTTAAAATTAACCATCAACATAATTTAATCTATGTGGATGAACATGATGTCTTGTTTGTTTTCTGTTTTAATTATATAAAAAAGATTAAGCTTGCAACTGCATTGTAACTGATACATCGACTTTTGATATATCAAAAGGTATCGTTGGTTAATAGAAAAATATGCTAGAGAATCTCCCACAAAGCAAGCCATTTTTTTGTGGGCCATATATAACAATTGATATTGCTAGTTGACCACAAAAAAGAAAAGCATGCTTGAAAATATCACATAAAAGCTAAACATTTGAAAATTCATTTGATAGACCTTTATTGTAGCAGACCATAGCCATTAGATGTTCAAATATGAACATATATAACGATTGATTCTTAATCAAACGAATTTTATAATGAAAAGTCCAACACATTGGCAGTCTATGTAAGAATTACGTTGCAATTTGACAACCAAATTATCACACGCGCATGTATGATACATATCCCATCCACAGAAATATGGCAAATGGGTTCAAACATTGTATCGATCTTAATACTGTATAACCAATGATTCTTAACAAAATGGATACTATAGTAGAAGGTACAACACATTGGTCGTCTATTTTCACAAAAAAACATTGGTCGTCTATATGCTAGAAATTTGTAGTTTACTCCATGCAAAAAGAAATATGTGGTTACTTCACAACCTAGTGATTTCACACACATGCAAACAGAAAAGGTGATTACACACACATGCATCCCGCAGAAAAAAAAAAGTCATATATCTCACAAACACATCCATATATGACATATATATAGGCTAGATGGTAGGACCATATACAAATACCATCTAGTAGTTGGTAACCTGAAGAATCAATAATGGTACGTGTGCTTAGAAAAAGACAGATGAATCAGCGCACCTATATCCAATGCTTACGTTTCTTTTTGTAGCAGCATGCGTACGTGCGTACTTCGGTTGTGCTCGTCCAAAGCCCATGACCGCGTTGGCTTCTAGACTCTCGACTTGATCACGCACCAGCGCCAGTCCACGGCCGCGCCACTGTGTTCCTGTCCGGCTACAGCAGCCTCGTCATCTTTTTTTTTTTTTGAGCGAAAGCAGCCTCGTCATCTTTTTTTTTTTTTGAGAAGAGCAGCCTCGTCATCTTTTTTTTTAGGGATAATCCAAGCTTTATTAACGATCAAAGACCACAGTTTGTGGAATACATCTTGGATTATGGGGATTGCCTAGCCACACATGGCGTCCAAGGCCTAAAGAGAGTGCATGTTTTGCTAAGCTATGCGCCTCAACATTAGAGTTTCGGCTTTCATACATGAAATTACACATAAAATGACGAGCTCTACTTCGAATCTCCTTGATGACAGTACCATATCTCCCACTGTTTTCTGAAGTTATGTCACCCACAACCTGTCTAGAGTCCGATGAGATAACCATATGATGGATGTGTAGGTCCTCCGCCAGTGAAAATGCTTCCCGGCACGCCAAAGCCTCAAGAGTAGCAGGATCTGAGATGCCTTTGAGAACAATTGCACAGCTTCCAAGATACTCCCCACGGTCTTCTCTGCATACCGCCGCTGTTGTACCACCCTATGGCCGGCAACCGGCGTCAACATGGATCTTAGCTGACCCTGCCGGAGGCGCTTTTGGCCTGATTCTCGAACTCTCCCGCTGCACCGCCCTTTCCCCTGTGGCTGGTTTCCTCTCATTTATAATCTCCAGACCCTCCAAGTATCTTTGTATAAATTCCTTCGTGCTCTGGGGACTCTGAAAGATGCCCTCGTGGATTGCTTTCCGGCGAGAAAACCAAATCGCCCACAATGTTACTGCTATCTTGATGAACTCTGACCCTGGCAAGGTTTCCATCAAAGAAAAAGCCAGCACTTAGCACTGGGGTCCGAATAAGCTAGTAAGTTGTTTGCCAGCTCTTCGTCCGCAAGCGCCTACGTACATCTTGCCAGGCCACTGCCCTACTAGCTCAACTCCCAGGCCCATCGGCAAATGCACAGCTCAAACACCCAGAGATAAAAAATGTTGGCGTTCAAGAGAGTCCATCACGGATAGCTAAGTTGCCTGGTACCTCACTGCTTGTCATATAGCAGGAGAAACTAATCGTATTTCACGTTACTACGTGTGCTCAGTGGATAATATATATAACATGTAGAGTAAAAAAGAGATGCAATAAGTGTACAACCTTCTTGGCGAAGCCATGTCGACCTCAACATGATTGGTTGGTCGGCGAGGATGATCCGGCTGACTTGGCTGTCGGAGGAGGGGAAGAAGATCTTAGGCATCTTGAGATGGAGCCCGGGGTACTGCTCCGCTGTGATGGAGGGTTTCATCATTGGAGCAGCTCCGGTGAGTTGTACGACGTCGAGGCTGAAGCAGGACAAGAGAGACAACGTTAACCTGAGTGGAATTCTAATAGCATCTTCAATAGATGACGTAAAATACATAACCACAAAGTGCTAGATGTAAAATACATCAGCCGCTCATCTCTGAACTTAACTGTCGAAACTGAATTTAACTGTCGAAACTGAACTTAACTGTCGAAACTGAATTTTGCTGTCGAAACTGAACGCACTAGTAGCAGAAAAGCAGTAGCAGCAGCAACGCGTGCGAGAGTCGGGGCAGCTGGTCATGTAGCAGCATCACTTTCGACACCACTGCCAAACCGCCGCCGGCCGCCATGGCCGATGGTCGCCGCCTCGCCGCCCGAAACCACTCCCGCCGCCCGGTCCGCCGCCGCCCGGCCATCCTCTAGCCCCTTGCCGAAGCTTTTTCTCCGGCAATCCCCACACCACCGCCCACCACCGCTGGCGACCACCGCCCCATGAACCCTAAGATAGATAGTGGGGTACCTCTCTGTGAGCCCCCCTCCCGCTTGGCTGGTTCTTCCTTAACTCCAGCGAGCCCCCCACCCCCTGAAAATCGACTGAACCAAAAGTCATTTCAGTCGACTGAAGTGTAGCCAAATCGGAGCAGCATCGCAAGCAAAAGCAAGAGCGAGAGCAGCAGCGCGAGCAAGAGCAAGAGCGAGGGCAATAACAAGAGCAGAACAGGCAGGGGACCGATAGCAAGAGCAGAGCAGCAGCGCGAGCGAGAGCTAAAGCAGCAGCAGCTCCAACTGATGTGGACGTCACCGCCGAGGGAGCGACGACGTGGAGGAAGTGGCTGGCGATGCCGCCGTGGATGGAGCTGCGCCATGTCGGCTTGGGACCAAGCGCCGGCAGCACCGTGAGATCGAATAAAGAAGAAAATGTGGTGATTAGTGTACAACCTCTTTGGTGGCGCCCGATTAGGCCTCGGCTTCATTCAAGGAAGCGGTGATGATGATGCTCTTCCGGTGGTGCAGGTGAAGACGGCGGTGTGGGAATGGAGGTGGCGCGAAAAGACGAGGGGAACGCTGGGGCAGCTCCTTGGAGGTGGAGGACGGGGTGGCTGAACCGGCAAGACGACGAGATCGATGACGGATCCTCATCCGGTACGGTGGATGAGGGACGTCGAGGTGTTGCTGTGGACGACATCGTCGGGGAAGAGGCTCCGGCTGGGTGGCGGACGGAGGAGGGTGTGGGGCTTCACGGGTTTACGCAGCCTCAGTGTACGAATGGGTGGGCTGATGGGATGGGAGTGGGGAACCATGGCTTAGGGACGCGCTTGTCCGAAATGTGGGGTAAGTTACGAAAGTACCCCCACTGATTTGTGCTAGGCGGTTCCTTCGGTTCAGGGGTATCACGGTCATTTCGCGTGTCGGGATTTCGCTGGAGGTGGGAGTTTTCGCGCGCGTTGTAATTTTGGGATAGCAAGGCACGAGTTGAGATGGAGGTAGTTTTCAGAGTACAACGAGACAAAGATATATCTTAAATATTTCAGGGTAACAAGGCGCGGGTTGAAATTTACGGACAAGCCTAACGTGTATTGTACCAAATCAATTCGCACTTCCGTCGATGAAAAAACAAAAAGAAATCAATTCGCACCACACAAGAGAGTCTAGTCCCGTGTACTATACCAAATCAATTCATACAACAAATGCCATTCAAAACTTTGAATTCATGTTATATTCAATTAAAATATTTTGCTACGTGTATAATGCATGCAACCTGCTACTCAAATGAACGTTTTAGTGCATTCCAAATGTATATACTACCGCTTCCATATGAACTAAATTTGAATTTGTTTTTCTATTTGAATAAGATCTACAATAATGATTGTTGTGAAGTTAAATCATTTGAATTTGTTTCTCTATTTTAATAAGATCTACAATCATCATTATTGTCAAGTTAAACCATCGTTTTTGTATTATCTTCACAGCACACCACATGATTACTGTCGAGTTAGATATGAACTATGTGTACTATATGAACTTGAACTCGATTTTTTGAATCCACTTTATGTTGATTTCAAATCACAGTACATTTCAAGCTCTATCTAGATATTCATAATCTAAACCATGTCTCATATGTATAATGTGTTTATCACATAATGTATGGTGCCCCGCCCCCTACTCCTACAAGTATTTAGATGTGAGTTGCAAACGCCACACATTACAACAAATTCAAATAAAATGTGAGATTGTTCGATATATAGTAGTGTTTAGATTGTTCGATAGTTAGTTGTAAGCTGCAAACACCACACATTATCACAAATTAAAATAAAATGTGAGATTCTTCGATGTATAGTATGGTTTAGATTATTCGACATTTAGCTATGAGTTGCAAACGCCATGCATTATCACGTTATGGTATAACATGTGCAAAACCATAGCACGCGTATCACCGCTATATTCATGCATGCATATGTTTATAACACTATGATCTCCTATTCGGATATATGAATCCACTTTCATATCAAATTATCATCTTTGTTAGTCTCTTACATCCACACGATCCTTTAACCTTTGTAGCTAGCACTAACTTTCTCTTGTGCATGCACACACCCTCCTCGCCCTCCCCCTCCCTCCACATTCTATCCATCACGCACATTTTTTTTCTTTAGGTCGTTCTCCCACAGTCTCCACAACTCCTTTCCGACACACACCAATCGATAAACCTCTCCAGCGATGTCTGCCTACACTGTACACATGCACCTTCCATCTCCTCCTTTCTGTGTCCATGCCTCGTGTCTCTCATACGGTCCCACGCATGTGTAAACTCTCGCCCCTCTTTTCATCGATCTCACAATCCCACACTCCTCCCCCTATCTAGCTAGTAGCTCGGCCTCTCGCACCACCTCCTAGCTCCATTCTCTCTATCTATCCGTCTCACTGGGCCTTATTTTCCTCTAACAAATGGATGTACACCGACCGATCTCCCACTATACATATAGCTAGCTAGGTCCTTATAACTCGTTTTTCCCCATGCGTCGATCGATCTACCTCATTAGTTATGTCTCTCCCTTCCTCTGAGAAACAATAATTGATCTACCGATCTAGTTAGGTTTGCTTACCAAACACATGGTTCCCCTTCATCATCCATGCATGCGTCCCGACACATCTATCACGCATGTGCACACACGTAAATACATCCACACCCTTATTGATAATATTGCAGCTCTACCCTCAGTTTTTCTAGTAGGCCTCTCCCACCATCTTCGAGAAGCAAATCCATCACCCATCCAGCACTCTACCCCTCTCCCTCCCTCTCTCTCTCTCCTCTCTCTCTCTCTCTCAAGACATAGCTAGGTCTCTCCTTCTCAACACATATACGAGTCATTCTACCTCTCTAGTTAGGCCTCTGCCTCCCACCTCCTCCCCCCACACACACCGATACATCGAGCGCTCTAGTCATGTCTCCCTGCCACACACAAACTTGCCCTGTGCCCTCTGACGTTCCGGTAGGTCAGTCGCCCTATATCTTTGACTTGCACACACACAATTTCGATGGCTCTCTTCATCGATCTCGCACCCACCCACTTGATCCTCTCTTTAACTCTATCAATATCTATGACCCCTCCCTCTGTTCTCGTGGATCGCCCCCTCTATATATGATATCGATAGGCCTCTATTTCACACACATTGCATGTGTCAAATTTTTGTTTGAGATGTCATCGACACATATTCCCACAAATACATTCACGAAATCACCCCCCAAACAAAAAACACTCATGAACGCACATGCCAACTGTCTAGGTTTATATCTCTCACACACACCCACGTAGGTGGGGGACATGCACGAAGAGAAGAGGTGCACACACGGTGCACGTACTCCTGTCTCTTTCCCAACCACACCCGCGCGGGTACATAGTGGAGCTCATTTCTGTACGAAAAGGTAGCCCACGTGGTAATTTGACATGTGTACTGGTTGTCCACTTGATGGAGGATCGTCTACCACGGGTGAAAAAACAAATTGCGACTTGACGCGTTATGCTTAAAAAGAGGCAAACCATGTGGGGCCTACCTTAGAGGCAATGCTCTATACACTCGAGATGCTCTATGCGTATTACTTTTGATGTGTCCCGTCAACTCGCAGAACGAGGAGAAGCTTGCTTAGTACGCCGTCTCCCCTGCCCACGGGCGCGGTGGCTCGCAGGACGAGGTGAAGCTTGCTTACTACGCCTTACACCCACCCCTCGCCCACGTGCACAGTGGCTCGCAGGACGAGGAGAAAATTTTACTAATCCCTCCGTTTACTCCTTGTCCCTACCTTGGTTAGAGACATTATCATATTGTTTGGAATATATGTCCTTTAGTAGATTTCAATATAAACTACTAGTACATACTCCAAACAACGATGTATATGATGTAGATTAACTCATTTTGCTCCGTATGTAGTCAATATTGAAACAGACGCAGTAGTACGCACTCTCCCTCGCCCCTCGACCCTTGCCCACGTGGTGGACGTGCATCAATTCATTCGTTCTCATATAGCCAGAATGATATATACTGCAATACCATTATTGCTCGACATCCCGAAGAGGCGAAAAGCCAATCGCAAGGTTAATATTTTGGAGATGCCTGATGTCGCTTGAAGCTACGTCGGTATTTCCCCAAAGAGGAAGGGATTATGCAACACAACGGCGATAGGTATTTCCCTCAGATATGAAACCAAGGTTATCGAACCAGTAGGAGAACCAAGCAACACAACGTAAATAGCCCCTGCACACAAATAACAACACCTCGCAACCCAACGTGTTAAAGGGGTTGTCAATCCCTTTCGGAGTACAGCGCCAGAAATTGCGTGATGACGGGAGAAAGTTGTAATAGATTGAAATAATAGATCACAAATAAAATAAAATGCAGCAAAGTATTTTTGTATTTTTGGTTTAATAGATCTGAATAAAAAGAGTAAATAAAATAGATCGCAAAGCAAATATATGAGAAAGAAGACCCGGGGGCCGTAGGTTTCAATAGTGGCTTCTCTCGAGAAAGTTAGCAAACGGTGGGTAAACAAATTACTGTAGGGCAATTGATAGAACTTCAAATAATTATGACGATATCCAGGCAATGATCATTACATAGGCATCACGCCCAATATTAGTAGACCGACTCCTGCCTGCATCTACTACTATTACTCCACACATCGACCGCTACCTAGCATGCATTTAGTGTATTAAGTTTATGAAAAAATGGAGTAATGCAATAAGGACGATGACATGATGTAGGCAAGATCCGTTTATCTATATGGCAGTAGATATAGACCTCGTCTATTTATCCTTAGTAGCAATGATACATATGTGTCGGTTCCCTTTCTGTCACTGAGATCAAGCACCGTAAGACCGAACCCACTACCGGGCACCTCTTCTCATTGCAAGATAAATTGTCACAGCCCTAGAGCTTGCATGTAATTAGTGGCATTGCATCCATGCGTCATGTTTAATTTTCATGAAATTTGAAATGGGGATTGCCTAAACCCTAGCATTAAAGGAATCCACTAGGTTCACCTAAAATATTTTTCAGTGATTTCTAATGGCTTTAGAAAATGTTCATCATTTCTGGAAAAATGTTTTAAACCATAACCAGAGGTGTTGCACATTTTTCATGACATATTTGGTCACTGGATTAATTCATTAAGTGTTTGCATTTGGGCATTTAAATGCTATAAAATATTTTAAATGCTCAAATAATCATAAACTTAAATGTTGCAGTTGGATATTTTCCAAACAGTAGGCCTGAGCAAGTTTCATGATTTTTGGGATAGTATTAGTATTTTTAATAAAGCCCTAAAGACTACAGAAAAATAGAAAACTAAAATAAATAAAAGGGAGAGAGAGAAACCCTACCTGGGCCATTTGCCTGGCCAGGCCACCTGGCGGCCCAGCCGGCAGCCCAGCCATCAGGCCCAGCCCACCACCGCCTCCTTCCCTGTCGCCTTCCTCCTCTGCCAGGAGGATGAGCGCGTGGCCGCCGCGCGCACGGCCACCGACGGCCACCTCCTCCCTGCCTGGCTGCCTCCTCCTCCCTCTGGACGTCTCCCCCGAGCGCCACGCACCCCCCTGACCCCTCTCTCCCTCGCCTGTGGCCTCTCTCCTCCTCTGCTCTCTCTCACTTGCCTTGCATCGGCGGAGCTCGTCGCCGCCGCTCGTCGTTGCCGCGACCACCGGCCCTCCCTCGCTTCCCCGACTAGCCCACAAGCTCCGCCACTCCATCCTCGCCCTCCCCGCCGTCACACGCGACCGGAGAAGCCCCGAGGCGCCGCCCCGCCGCTTTTCCCCTCCTCGGACCCGCCGGTCGCCGTCGCCCGATCCGTCGAACTCCGGCCGCCCTCGAGCCCACTGACCCTCCAAACGGACTCACGGTGAGCCCCCGAGTCGTCCTCCCCTTCTCCCCTGGTCTCTTTCGACCTCTAGGCCCTAGCCCCGTCTTGGCCGAGAACCCCACGCCGCCGGCGATGTCGCCGCGCCATTGTAGCGATAAAGCTCGAAACCGAGCACGGCATCGTGCTCCTAGCGTCTTCAGGAGCTCGGTGAGCCCCTTAGCCAGCCCTCCCGTCCTCTGTGGCCTCGCGCCGCTCGAACCCGTAGCTCCGGCCGCCGCCAAACACGTCGCCGGCGCCTTTTCCGGCGACCCCGAGCCCAACTACTTGCACCACCCGACGCGGCGCTCTTCCAGCTAACCGTAGAGCCCCTCCGCCGCTCTGTTGGTCACCGGAGGGCGAATCCCGACGCTCTCCGCCGTCTCGGCTCCGCCCGGCGACAAGGCTGGTCAACTCCGGCAAGTTGACCGGGTTTGACCTAGTTTGACTTCCGGAGCCAGCGACATGCGGGCCCCGCCCGGCTAACTAATCTAGTTTAGGTTTAAACTAATTTAACTTAACCTAGGTTAGTGCTAATTAAACTAGGTTAGTCTAGTTAGTCACTGACGTGTGGCCCCACACGTCAGGTTTGACCCAGGTTGACTGCTGACGCAGTGCTGACCTCAATCTGACGCAATAATGATTTCCGTAATTATTTTAATTCAGGAAATTTCAGAAAATACCCCAAACTTCAAATATTCATAACTTTTAATCTGTAACTCCAAATTAAATAATTTATATATGAAAAATGATCAGAAAAATATGAAGAATCTGTTTATGCCATGATCATGCATGTTTGAACAAGTTAACCTCACTGAATAGGATGAATCATGATTAGGGCAACTTATGAACTAGCATTTGGAGTTGGAGTTTAACCTTGCTTGAATTCCACTTCAACTAACTTGGCTAGGTATTGCATTAGGTGAATTCAGTACCTTAACATGACATGTCATTCATGTGGTTGTGCATCGCATTGATTGTGTTCTCTCTTGTTTGCCGGTAATTGTTCCCTCTCAGTAGACGACGTTCCAACGATTGTTCGATGACACCGATGAAGAACTATATTATCTTCAGAAGTGCCAGGCAAGCAAAACCCCCTTGTTCATTCCGATATAATCTCACTCTCTCGCTCCTGCTCTATTTTACTGCATTAGGACAACAACGACTCATGTGTTACTTGCTGCATGTAGCTGAACCCCTTTATCCTCTCGTGATGACCTGTCATTCCACAAGAATTAGATGAAACCCACTAGCATGAGTAGGAGTTGTTTGAGCCATGTTGTGCCTACTCATTCATGTTTGTTGTCATGCCCGCTATCGCTTAGAGTTGAGTCAGTCTGATTCATCGGGAATGAATTGGAATGGTGTGTGAACATGTCCTCTTGTGTGTGAGCTAAGTGTGTGAACACGATTTGGTAAAGGTAGCGGTGAGAGGCCATGTAGGAGTACATGGTGGGTTGTCTCATTGCAGCCGTCCTCAGGAACTGAGTTCTGTGTTTGTGATCCATGAAACAGCTACTACCATGCATTGGGCCCGAATCCAATGGACCCTCTCGGCTTCTTAACCACCCTTGTTCCCAGTCCGGGAGTTGCAAGTAGTTTCTGGTGTTTGTAGTATCTTTGGGGAGCCGCACGCAACGCTGGCCGTAGGGGTGGGTTGTGTTGCGGTAGGCACCGTGTTGATGTACCGATTCGCCCGTTTGGTGTCTCGGGAACCTGTACACATCGTTCGGGCTGTATGGGAAACCTCGGCGGACTCCTCATGGATGGAACCCGAATAGGCGATAAACCTGGACTAGGGACTTGAGTGTTTAGGTAGGTCGTGGCCGACACCCACGTTGGGCTTCCGCTTGAAGGTTGCCGAGTACATGTCGTGTAAACGGCGGTAAGTGGTGAGAGCGTGTGTGAAGAAGTACACCCCTGCGGGGTTAACATGATCTATTCGAATAGCCGTGTCCACGGAGAAGGACTTCAGGTTGCCTATACCAGTTCATAGACAAGTGAAAGTGGATACTCTAAAATGCGCAAGATAAGCGTGAGTGCTATTGATGGCGTTCTCGTAGGGAGACGGGAGCGGGTCCATAGTGGTGTATTGATATGGTGAATATGTGGACTCGTGTGCCACCTCAAAAGAGTTACTTGCGGTCGTAGTTCGGGATAGCCACCGAGTCAAAGCTGGCTTGCCGGTCAAACTCCACCACCCCTTTTGATAATGATGCATATGTAGCTAGTTACGATGTAAGTCTTGCTGAATGCGTTTGTACTCACGTTTGCTTATTTTATGTTTTGCAGAGAGACTTCGGTCTCGCTAGTAGTTCCGCTTGGACTTGACGGTTAGCTTGTTACCTCAGCTACGATCTTGTGCCCTCGGCGATGCAGTAGATAGTCGGGCTTCTCGGCCTTCTTCATTTATAGTTATGCGTACTCAGACATGTTTAGCTGCCGCTTGTGCTTCGACTTGTATGCTCGAGTGTGGGTCATGAGACCCATGTTTGTAATATCTCGCTCCTCGGAGCCTAATGAATAAATATTTGAGTCTTAGAGTTATGTTGTGATGCCATGTTGTATCTACACATATTGAGCATATTGTGTGTATGTTTGAAATGCTTGGTATGTGTGGGATCCGACAAACTAGTTGTTTATCCTTGGCAGCCTCTCATATGGGGAAATGTAGTCTCGTGCTTACGAGCGATAGTAGTCCGCTACAGCCGGTTCACTGAGTCCTCGCTAGCCCAGCACTACTGCTTGGACACTTGACTGGCGGCATGTGTTTCACTGCCGTTCCTATATACATCCCTTCGGGAAATGTCACGCGGTGTTATTCGGAGTCCTGCCTAGCCTGCTACAGCCCGGGATACCGGAGTCCTGTTAGTCCAGTGCTACAGCCCGAATTTATACGTTGATGACCGACATGCTCGATGTGATTCATGTATGCCTGTCCCCATGGGTTAGCGCCGCTTTGGGTTCACGACTAGCCATGTCGGCCCGGGTTCTTTGTCATATGGATGCTAGCGACACTATCATATACGTGAGCCAAAAAGCGCAAACGGTCCCGGGCCATGGTAAGGCGACACCCGTGGGAATACCGTGCGTGAGGCCGCAAAAGTGATATGATGTGTTACATGCTAGATCGGTGTGACTTAGGATCGGGTCCCGACAGCGTTGGTATCGAGCCTTCTTGCTGTCAGGATTACCAAGCCAAACTGGTCGAAGTTGTGTCTAGAAATGCTTTAGTTATGTAAGGGAATTGATTGTGGAAGGAACGTAAGGCTCTTTTTACTCCTTATACCTCATGGCCTTACGATCCGAGTCAACCTCTTCTCTTCTACGGGGTTTAAGAATTAGGCTTCTCATCTATCTATCAGGATGACGTGTTACTAATCCATAGACCTTTGAGATTGTTGGTTTTAAGCCCCAGTTCAGTTGCTGCTATTTTTGTTTGATAATTGTTGATCTCGGAACCTTGATATGATGTTGTTAAGTGGCTATGCCACCGCTTTTGCGAGATGTCTCAAATCATTTTGAGCATTTACAGCCGTTATGCTTTGTCCGAGTCATCCTGGTCTCTAAATAGTCTGATGCCTTTGCAAATCCTTTCCTTCCATTTCCGATGTCCTTTTGGTCAGAATAAGCACACTAACCGGTGCGTTGAGGTACTTTGTTGCCTCTGCATAGATGTTGGAGCTATTATTCTGAGCCTAGTTGTTTAGAAAGTCACCTAGAAATTTAGCAATGCTTTTGTATCCCCAAAGTGTGATGATTACGGCCATCATTCTTGAAAGCATCCCGTGATGTTATTAGTTAGTAGGCATTCTACTCCTGGGTTCTTGAACCGAGATTCACCCTACTTGTCTAATGTTGATAGTGTTGCTCGTACCTTTAGGATATTAGTAACCTTGCGATAGTCCTTGAGGTCCGTGGTATTTCCTTCTTCCAAATACTACGAACCGCTTATGGCAGAAGTTCCTTGTTGAACCAAAACATCACAATAAGAGTGCTCTTGAGGAGTTCTCCATTCATAATTGTGAATCTGCCAATTCTACTTTTCGCATGGGTTATCCGGGAGAAATGTTGAGCCTTGCTCGATATACTAATCCATGCCTCCACAACTTGAAAAATTATATGTTCCTTTGAGTTGCTCTCTTTAGTTGTATCCCGACCATCCTCTATCAGTTGATAACCAAGAGTATGTGTGCATTTGTTTATCGATGTCTATTATCCTTGTGGTCCGTCAAGCCATTCTGCTCGGAATGACTAGGAGAAACAAACTCGATGCCTCATCCATTTCCAGGATTGGGTCAAAGTAGTTGTATCCCGCAGATCAAAACGCCAATTCAGCTTTTGATGCTGTTCCACCTGGAGTGTTACCATCTTTATGTCAAGAATGTCATGAGAATTGCACCTTCTCTTATGAATCCTCGATGCAGTGATACTTTTCGCCATCATTATTCATGCCTCGGTTCCGAGTTGTTGAAACCGGAATGCCGACAAGTGAATTGTGATGTGTGAAATCGATACTCCTAGCAACCTCGTTGCTTGGTAGTTAATGGACAATATTTTCATTCTTAGCGTGTTGGTTATTAAATCATCATCCTAAGATTGATCGTGCTACCTAGTCCTTATTTACGGTGCACACTTGAATGATGAGTTAGGATTATATCAATCCCTTGCTCATTTGATCATATCGTCTTGCCCTCAAAAGCAAGATTGTTCTCGAGCTTAGTAACATACCGGTGGTTCGTGACTTTCCAAATATCTTCTTGGAAGTGTTACCAGGTTGTCTCCTGTCTATTATGTTGAGCTCGTGATCAATTTGGTTTCTTGTGAACCACCCTTTCTCCAAGAATCTGTGTTGGATAGCCCTGAGCTAGTTGGTTAAGCCAAACAACAACTTGGAGAGTTGGAGGATAAAAGCTTGCCTGACTTAGTTCGTTCCAAAGGGATATTCTTGTGTAGTGTGTGTTGAAGAAAGATGATATCTTCATCGATTGGTCCTCGTGATCGATTCTTGGACCTATTGTCTTATCAATCTTTTGACTTGAGCATGGGCTATTATTAAGTCAAATCAGAACCAACGATGTTCGTAATGTTGTGTTACTCGTGGTTGATCCCTCGAGCATACTCCATTACATCTTTTGGTCTGACCAATGCTATCACCGTGTTCACATGATGGTGGAAGTCCAAAGGATATGGAAATTCCGATGAGTTGTTGTTGAGCCCATCAAAGCATTTTGTCTTCCCCCATGAGTCATGTTGAACATCAACCTAGTATTGGAAACTTGTGTAATCATTTCTTCGTGTTCCGTTCATGAAGCTTATGCTTGGATGGAAAGAGTGACTTCCTCGAATTCATGTGCTTTAGGTGTAAGTTGCCGCCATGAATTTGAGAAAGGTTTGTTTTGTTTCCTTTGGAATCATCCCAAGTCAGTCATGCATATGTGCGAAGTATTACGTAGTCCGGAGACTTGCAACCTTCATTCTATATGAATTCCATAGCACACCAAGCCAGCGATTGATTTGTTCAAGGAGAAGAAGTTCCTTCTTAAGACCGCGGCTTATACAAGGACTTCGTTATCCTCGATGATGGTTCCCCACCGAACTTCGGTAGTGTTTGATGATAAGACTACTACGTGGTCATACTCGTCTTGGACGTCATGCTCACATGTATGTAGCAGAATCAGTTCATGTTTTGGAGCTTGCTATCGTAGTTCATTCCCGAGAATCTCGCAACATCCTCTCGTCGATTTGTGTTGCAAACTTTCATTTTTCTTTCTAGACTCAATGAGTCTGGAATATCCTAACACCAACCAGATCTGAATCTCAGGCAGATATGATGGTTGGAACATTCCCAACAGTTGCATGTTGTCCCCAGCTCGCACCGCCATTGCGCCAATTTCCATGGGCTGCCCCCTCAGTAATTGTTGTCCAGGTTCATCTTCAAAAGTGGACTTACCATGGGTGCCATCCATCTCCGGTGATAAGCAAAATTCAGCCATTGTGTTGTCTTCAACAAGGTAGTCCACATCATCCATTCTAGTCCGGGTGTACCATTCCTTCGCACCCCACCAAACGATCGTTTGTGATTGCCTTAGGCTGGTATGAAGAGTTTCAATGATCTCTGATTCAAAAGTAATTCAAATTGCCACTTAAGGGAATAGTTACACGCGTCACCTCCCCAGTGGTGCACCGTTATTGAGTCGTGGCAATTTTTTTCCTCGCCACCTTGACACCATCTACCATCTTTCTAAGCGTGGAATTGTTGCCCACTAACCACACACCGTTGTTTGTTCTTCCATCCCTCTCGATGTGTTTTGTGTCTCAACTCGAGATGTTTTTAAATCTCATTCCGTGGGTCGATCATGTTTACTTGGTCTTCGTGAAGATCGAATCATGTAGGACCTCCCTCTCTTTCCATTGTCGTGTCGAGTGAAGATCTCGAAAGCAAGACGTCAAGACCAAGATGATGGAATGAATCAACATCTTGAGAAGGGCAATGGATCATGAAGATTGTGATAGTTTTGTGACTCCCTTTTACTCTTACCTCACGTCTTGAATCTCGGGCGAGATTCTTGTTTAGTGGGGGTGAGTTGTCACAGCCCTAGAGCTTGCATGTAATTAGTGGCATTGCATCCATGCATCATGTTTAATTTTCATGAAATTTGAAATGGGGATTGCCTAAACCCTAGCATTAAAGGAATCCACTAGGTTCACCTAAAATATTTTTCGATGATTTCTAATGGCTTTAGAAAATGTTCATCATTTACGGAAAAATGTTTTAAACCATAACCAGAGGTGTTGCACATTTTCATGACATATTTGGTCAATTTGGATTAATTCATTAAGTATTTGCATTTGGGCATTTAAATGCTATAAAATATTTTAAATGCTCAAATAATCATAAACTTAAATGTTGCTGTTGGATATTTTCCAAACAGTAGGCCTGAGCAAGTTTCATGATTTTTGGGATAGTATTAGTATTTTTAATAAAGCCCTAAAGCCTACAGAAAAATAGAAAACTAAAATAAAT
Organism: Aegilops bicornis; assembly: GCA_021605145.1. Taxonomy (NCBI): domain Eukaryota; kingdom Viridiplantae; phylum Streptophyta; class Magnoliopsida; order Poales; family Poaceae; genus Aegilops; species Aegilops bicornis. The sequence goes on from CM038673.1 coordinate 659,693,483, forward strand.
AAAAGGGAGAGAGAGAAACCCTACCTGGGCCATTTGCCTGGCCAGGCCACCTGGCGGCCCAGCTGGCAGCCCAGCCATCAGGCCCAGCCCACCACCGCCTCCTTCCCTGTCGCCTTCCTCCTCTGCCAGGAGGATGAGCACGTGGCCGCCGCGCGCACGGCAACCGACGGCCACCTCCTCCCTGCCTGGCTGCCTCCTCCTCCCTCTGGACGTCTCCCCCGAGCGCCACGCACCCCCCCTGACCCCTCTCTCCCTCGCCCGTGGCCTCTCTCCTCCTCTGCTCTCTCACTCGCACGCACCCGAGCGGAGCTCGTCGCCGCCGCTCGTCGTTGCCGCGACCACCGGCCCTCCCTCGCTTCCCCGACTAGCCCACAAGCTCCGCCACTCCATCTCGCCCTCCCCGCCACACGCGACCGGAGAAGCCCCGAGGCGCCGCCCCGCCGCTTTTCCCCTTCTCGGACTCGCCGGTCGCCGTCGCCCGATCCGTCGAACTCCGGCCGCCCTCGAGCCCACTGACCCTCCAAATGGAGTCACGGTGAGCCCCCGAGTCGTCCTCCCCTTCTCCCCAGGTCTCTTTCGACCTCTAGGCCCTAGCCCCGTCTTGGCCGAGAACCCCACGCCGCCGGCGATGTCGCCGCCATCACTGCAGCCAGTAAAGCTCGAAACCGAGCACGGCATCGTGCTCCTAGCGTCTTCAGGAGCTCGGTGAGCCCCTTAGCCAGCCCTCCCGTCCTCTGTGGCCTCGCGCCGCCGAACCCGTAGCTCCGGCCGCCGCCAAACACGCCGGCGCGCTTTTCCGGTGACCCAGCCCAACTACTTGCACCACCCGACGGCGCTCTTCCCATTAACCGTAGAGCCTCCGCGCTCTTTTGGTCACCGGAGGCGAATCTCGACGCTCCGCCGTCCTCGGCTCCGCCGGCGACGAGGCGCGGGTCAACTCCGGCGAGTTGACCCGGGTTTGACCTAGTTTGACTTCCCCGGAGCCACTGACATGCGGGCCCCGCCCGGCTAACTAATCTAGTTTAGGTTTAAACTAATTTAACTTAACCTAGGTTAGTGCTAATTAAACTAGGTTAGTCTAGTTAGTCACTGACGAGTGGCCCCACACGCCGTTTGACTCAGTGTTGATCTGGCCGACGCAAAGGTTGACCTCAATCTGACGCAATAATGATTTCCGTAATTATTTTAATTCAGGAAATTTCAGAAATACCCCAAACTTCAAATATTCATAACTTTTAATCAGAACTCCAAATTAAATAATTTATATATGAAAAATGATCAGAAAAATATGAAGAATCTGTTTATGCCATGATCATGCATGTTTGAACAAGTTAACCACACTGAATAGGATGAATCATGATTAGGGCAACTTATGAACTAGCATTTGGAGTTGGAGTTTAACCTTGCTTGAATTCCACTTCAATTAACTTGGCTAGGTATTGCATTAGGTGAATTCAGTACCTTAACATGACATGTCATTCATGTGGTTGTGCATCGCATTGATTGTGTTCTCTCTTGTTTGCCGGTAATTGTTCCCTCTCAGTAGACGACGTTCCGACGATTGTTCGATGACACCGATGAAGAACTATATTATCTTCAGAAGTGCCAGGCAAGCAAAACCCCCTTGTTCATTCCGATATAATCCCACTCTCTCGCTCCTTCTCTATTTTATTGCATTAGGACAACAACGACTCATGTGTTACTTGCTGCGGTAGCTGAACCCCTTTATCCTCTCGCATGACATGTCATTCCACAAGAATTAGATGAAACCCACTAGCATGAGTAGGAGTTGTTTGAGCCATGTTGTGCCTACTCATTCATGTTTGTTGTCATGCACCGCATCGCTTAGAGTTGAGTCAGGTCTGATTCATCGGGAATGAATTGGAATGGTTGTGTGAACATGTCCTACTGTGTGTGAGCTAAGTGTGTGAACACGATTTGGTAAAGGTAGCGGTGAGAGGCCATGTAGGAGTACATGGTGGGTTGTCTCATTGCAGCCGTCCTCAGGAACTGAGTTCTGTGTTTGTGATCCATGAAACAGCTACTACCACGCATTGGGCCCGAAACCAATGGACCCTCTCGGCTTCTTAACCACCCTTGTTCCCAGTCCGGGAGTTGCAAGTAGTTTCTGGTGTTTGTAGTATGCTGGGGGCCGCACGCAACGCTGACCGTAGGGGTGGGTTGTGTTGCGGTAGGCACCGTGGCCCGGTGTACCGATTCGCCCGTTTGGTGTCTCGGGAACCTCTACACATCGTTCGGGGCTGTATGGGAAACCTCGGCGGACTCCTGCGGATGGAACCCGAATAGGCGATAAACCTGGACTAGGGACTTGAGTGTTTAGGTAGGTCGTGGCCGACACCCACGTTGGGCTTCCGCTTGAAGGTTGTCGAGTACATGTCGTAAACGGCGGTAAGTGGTGAGAGCGTGTGTGAAGAAGTACACCCCTGCAGGGTTAATATGATCTATTCGAATAGCCGTGTCCGCGGAGAAGGACTTCCGGGTTGCCTATATCAGTTCATAGACAAGTGAAAGTGGATACTCTAAAATGCGCAAGATAAGCGTGAGTGCTATGGATGGCGTTCTCGTAGGGAGACGGAGCGGGTCCATAGTGGTGTATTGATATGGTGAATATGTGGACTCGTGTGCGCCACCTCAAAATAGTTACTTGCGATTAAGTAGTTCAGGGATAGCCACCGAGTCAAAGCTGGCTTGCTGCGGTCAAACTCCACCACCCCTTTTGATAATGATGCATATGTAGCTAGTTACGATGTAAGTCTTGCTGAGTACGCTTTGTACTCACGCTTGCTTATTTTATGTTTTGCAGAGAGACTTCGGTCTCGCTAGTAGTTCCGCTTGGACTTCGACGGTTAGCTTGTTACCTCAGCTACGATCTTGTGCCCTCGGCAGGGTCTGGTAGATAGTCAGGCTTCTCAGCCTTCTTCATTTATAGTTGTCTGTACTCAGACATGTTTAGCTGCCGCTTGTGCTTCGACTTGTATGCTCTGAGTGTGGGTCATGAGACCCATGTTTGTAATATCTCGCTCCTCGGAGCCTAATGAATAAATATTTGAGTCTTAGAGTTATGTTGTGATGCCATGTTGTATCTACACATATTGAGCATATTGTGTGTATGTTTGAAATGCTTGGTATGTGTGGGATCCGACAAACTAGTTGTTTATCCTTGGCAGCCTCTCATATGGGGAAATGTAGTCTCGTGCTTCGAGCGATAGTAGTCCGCTACAGCCCGGTTCACCGGAGTCCTCGCTAGCCCAGCACTACTGCTTGGACACTTGATCCGGGCATGTGTTTCACTGCCGTTCCTATGTCTGTCCTTCGGGAAATGTCACGCGGTGTTATTCGAGTCCGCTTAGCCTGCTACAGCCCGGGATACCGGAGTCCTCATAGCCCAAAGGTTACAGCCCGAATTTATACGTTGATGACCGACATGCTCGATGTGATTCATGTATGCCTGTCCCCATGGGTTAGCGCCGCTTTGGGTTCACGACTAGCCATGTCGGCCCGGTTCTTTGTCATATGGATGCTAGCGACACTATCATATACGTGAGCCAAAAAGCGCAAACGGTCCCGGGCCATGGTAAGGCGACACCCGTGGGAATACCGTGCGTGAGGCCGCAAAGTGATATGATGTGTTACATGCTAGATCGGTGTGACTTAGGATCGGGGTCCTGACATAAATAGATCAAGTTGGCCAAACAAAACCCAAATATCGGAGAAGAAATACGAGGGTATAAGAGATCATGCATATAACAGATCAAAGAAACTCAAATAACTTTATGGATATAAAAAGATATAATTGATCATAAACTCGAAGTTCATCAGATCCCAACAAACAGACAACAAAAGAGTTACATCATATGGATCTCCAAGAGACCATTGTATTGAAAATTCAGCGAGAGAAACAAAGCCATCTAGCTACTAACTACGGACCAGAAGGTCTACAAAGAACTACTCACGCATCATCAGAGAGGCATCAATGGAAGTGGTGAACCCCTCCGTGATGGTGTCTAGATTGGATCCGGTGGTTACGAACTCTGCAGTGGCTGGATGACTATTCATCGATGCTTCTAGGGTTCTGGAATTTTTGGGGTATTTATAGAGCAAAGAGGCGGTCCGGGGGGCACCCGAGGTGGGCACAACCCACTGAGGCGTGCACAGGCCTCTGGCGCGCCTCTGGTGGGTTTTGCCCCCCTCGGGCACCCCTAGGTGCAACCAAGGCCCATTGCCTTCCTTCCGCCCATAAAAATCATCGTGGAGTTTCGTGGCATTTGGACTTCGTTTGATATTTATTTCCTGCGATGTAGAACATGGAAAAAACAGCAACTGGCACTTGGCACTATGTCAATAGGTTAGTACCAAAAATGATATAAAATGACTATAAAATGATTATAAAACACTAGTCATCAACCTGTGCTACTACACCGGCTAGCGGTTTAATACTGAAAATCACAAAAATAATTAGAGCAAATATAAGAAAAAACTTAGACATGTTAACATTAAATATATATTAAAATTGAGTAAAAAGATATACAAGTTATCAACTATAAATTTAGTTAAATTAGAGAACACCTAGGTATTGGAAGTGTAAAAGAAAATAAACAGCTAGCATTAGTAATTGAGAGATAATGGCGTTGCCACTATCTAGCCTTAAATAGTATTGATAAAAAGTGCTTAGACATTAAATACATGTTCGGTTTTGCTTGAACCGAAACACAACGCTACAACAATATTTCCAGTTATAAGAAGATATGCCTAGAGTCAAGGAACTATGCATAGATAAAGAAATGGCATTGTTGTAATATAGTCACCCGCTTTTGTAAAACATGTTGTTTTAAACATTGACACAACCCGCGACATACACCTGTAACTTTCAATTTTAGAAGTATAATTTATAACTTTTTATTAAAAAAACTAATGATACTTTGTATTAATGATGTCATTATTTTTCAATACATTTGTCAAATTTACCGAACTTCGGCTGCACACTTTCTAGCAAAATGTGTCTTCAGGAACAAAAGTAGTATTAATTCAAGAAAACAATTATTTTTATTGTGGAGTGAAAATGTCGACTAATTAGAAGCGATGCCTTGTACATGAATTAATGAGAAAGAAATAGAAATCAAACAATATGTACATAGCTTATTAAAAATAGAGTTTTGTCTTGGTACCCCTAATGTTTACACGAATCTTGAAGTTACTTAAAGGCTATCACCATAATAGCCTACAGATTAAACGTATTGAATAGATTGATTTGCATACAAAAGATTATATTACCTTTTTTTATTGAAGGGGCAACTTTTCTAAGGCAGGTGTACCTAAGGAAAGTTAAAAAAATAATGTTGATAACAAAAGTAAGAATCATATATTACATAATTTAATGTAATATATCAAGAGTGATTCCCATGAATGGGTATGCAACATTGTGGCTCTAAGCAGGATATTATTATAATTTTGATCGAGTGAATTTGCTTGCCTTTAGAAATTCATAGAGGTGAGGCATCTTTCTTAAGTAGACTAAGGCATTACCATTCCATTAAAATTATCAAGTTCCATACAACTTGGCCACCTTATAAATGGATTATGTCTCAAATCGAGGATCGTAATCCGGTTTTGAGTGCCTTCTATGCCTCAAAAGTTTATTATATGCAAGAAATATGAGGTAAATTCCTACACTCTAGCGCCAATGAAATTCTTTCTATTGTCTTGTTCTAGCTAAATAAGGCCGGCTAACTCACTTTGTGGAAGTTTATTTGTATTGACATTGTCTTCCAGATAACTGCATATAATATATGAAATTCTATTCAAAATATGACTTTTAGCACTAGCGCAAGACAAATAATATCAATTAACAGATAGAACTATTGAGATAACACGTATAACCGAGGACAGGAATTTGCAAGATCGACCTAAGAAAACTCAATATGCTTTTAAAATGTTATGCCGAGCAACAAACAATGTGCAAGGACATCATGCGATAAAAACAACATATACCACCATGTAAGTAGCAGCACTTAGACCATCATTTTTTTATCAAACTATCCAACGAACCATAAAATGAATTATTGATATGTAGATGAGGCTACAAAGTCCAAAGTATATAGGAATGCAGAGCGAAACTTGATCATTCTATGGTGGTCACATCAAGTCCTTGTCTTTAAAGATATGGGAAATAAGATGCATAAATTTAAAAATAATAAACTAAAGTAAGAATCTCACCCAACTGAATATTTCTTATCAATATTCTTGAAGAGAATTTACATACCTGGAATAACAAAACAAGTTATATTAACACAACCCCTCTGCTATCGTTAAATGTATGGAAAGAAGCATGTCATGCAAGAACTGGACTATGGTCACTGTTCGAATATTAGAATCCGCTGTTAATAATTTAACTTACCTTCTCTCATCTTTTGCCACTCCACGTTACGTTGCAAACTTATTAAGAATTAATTATCTTTTTTGACAGGTCAGACGTACACTCTTCATCCATCGCAAAAAAATGTACTCTCTTCATAGCAAGATAAAAAAATAAGTGTTTGAGAAACCGACTACAACCAACTTCCTCACCAGAAATTATTGAATGGTTATTAAACTATCTCCTATTGGCTATCACAAAACCAATTGGATTGATATGTAGTAATATTATTCTAACAACACATGAGCATAGCTGCACATGTTCGACTGAAATTTCCTCTAGGGAGCTCAGTCAATCTACATGCAATATTTTGTTCAGAGGCCTATGGCTGAGCAAAGTCGATCAACGCACCTCAATCCGTAACTCGATGGCCTGGATCCTTTGGGCTAGTAGCAGAAACACATGCAAAGCCAGTCTTGATTGATGCCTTCATGTACAAGCAGATCACACAGATATCTTTGACTTAACACTCCCAGACGGACATGCGATGTACACTTCATGGGCCAAACCCGAACTACTTTTCAAACACCAGGTTTACGCGAAGTTCTGAGAATTGCATCAATCAACACTTCAATGTAAAGCCAGCTCAGGTTCACGCATCGACATAGGTAAGTTTACGGCAAGGCGCGCGTGTGCTCTGCCCGTGAGAGAATCGATCAAGCTGCTTATTAGCCAGGCTAGCTTTGCGCAGCAACGCACCTGTACGCAACCCCTGTACAAATCAATCTAGGATGTAAAATCCAACATCTTTGGGAGCTCCACCGAAACCACTAAATCACAAAAATAAGACATAACATCCAATCTGGGTGTGATAGCAGTACCTTGATTAAGTGGTGGCCATGGTCAAGTCGTACAATACGGATGAGAGGGAGGATTAGGGAGCTGGCAGCATGGTGAAGAGATCTTATCATGGCTCGACAGCATGGAACAATAAAAAATTATAGATACGTTGAAGACGTATCAGCATCCCCAAGCTTAATTCCTACTCGTCCTCGAGCAGGTAAGTGATAAAAACAGAATTTTGATGTGGAGTGTTGTTCATCAAGTCATATCATATTCTTTTCTTTATAGCGTGGACATTTGGACTTTTATGTGATTCAAAACAATAGTCTAGTTTTGACATAACAATTTAGATACTCAAGCATATCAACAAGCAAGCATGTCTTTCAAAATATCAATGCTAAAACAAGTTATCCCTAGCCCATAATGCTTAAACATTGATCCATTCATGAAACACACTAGAATATTAACTACACCCAATACTTAAGCACGATCATATTGCCTCTTAGTCGGTGCTTTTTGTAAGAGAAGATGGAGACTCAAAATAAAAATAAAAATTGCATAAAGTAAAAGAAAGGCCTTTCGCAGAGGGAAGTAGGGATTTGTAGAGGTGCCAGAGCTCAAAGCAAAAAATAGAGATAAAAACATTTTGGGAGGTGTATCCATCCCACCAACGAAAACGACTCAGAGCTACGAACACTTTCCATGCTAGATATGCCATAGGCGGTTCTCAAACAGAAAATAAAGTTTATTCCTTTTTTCACCATTCTTTCACTTTCCATGGCTAGCCGTATCCATGGGTGCCCTCCATACCAACAATTTCCAAGGAATTTATTATTTGACAACATAAAGTAAATTCATTTTTGCATTTCGGGACTGGGCATCCCTAAAACCTTTGCCTTACTCTCGTGCAATGACAAGTGAATAAACACTCATCGTGAGAATAACACATCTAGCATGAAAAATATTAGCCACCCATTATCGTTCCGCGAGCGAAACAAACACACAAAAGAGAAGTTTATTTTGAAAATTAGAGATGGCACATGCGAATTTGCTTAGAACGGCAAAAGAATACTGCATATAGGTAGATATAGTGAACTCATATGGCAAAACTGGTTTAAAGGATTTTTGATGCACAAGTAGAGATCATACTTGGTGCAAAATGAAGGCTAGCAAAAAGATTAAGAGGCGACCAACCAACAAACGAATAATCTCATAAGAAAGCATTAAGCATAATTAACACCGAATAATGCACCACAAGTAGGATATAATTTTCATTGCATGATTATTAACTTTCGTGCATGCATAGGGAATCACAAACCTTAACACCAATATTCTTACTAGAGCACAATTACTCATCAACATAACTCACATATCACATCATTATATCTCAAAACTATTACTAAGAATCAAGTTTATTTTGTCCAATGATCTTCATGACATTTTTTTACTTTATCCTTCTTGGATATCTATCACTTTGGGACTAAATTTCATGTGTTGCTTTTCATAAGCTCAAACAAATATAAGTGAAGATCATGAGCATAACACATTTTCTTTCTCTCAAAATAATTTAAGTGAAGCAAGAGAGAATTTTTCAAAATTTTACTAACGCTCAAACAAATCTAAGTGAAGCAATAGATCATTTCTTCAAAAATACTAAGCACACCGTACTAAAAAAGATATAAGTGAAGCACTAGGGCAAGTCCTAGCTCATAAAAGATTTAAGTGAAGCACAGAGAGCAATTCTAACAAGTCATGATATAATTTGGGCTCTCTCAAACAAGTGTGTCCAGCAAGGATTGATGACTTAAAACACAAAATAAAACAAGAAAAGACACATATCATACAAGACCCTCCAAGCAAAACACATATCATGTGACGAATAAAAATATAGCCTCGAGTAAAATACCGATAGTTGTTGGAAGAAAGCGGGGATGCCAATCGAGGGCATCCCCAAGCTTAGTTGGTTTCTCATTCTTGGATAATAGCTTGGGATGCCGGGGCATCCCCAAGCTTAGGCTCTTGCATCCTTCTTTCATCCATCGTAAGATAACCCAAAACTTGAAAACTTCAATCACACAAAACTCAACAAAACCTTTGTGAGATCCCTTAGTGTAAGAAACCAAACCACTTCTATAAGTGTTGTATCAACCCAATTCATATTTTTGTTTTTGTATTATATATATTGTATTCCAAATTTTCTATGGCAAAAACTCATCAAAGAAAACTATAGAGCCATCAAAATAAGCACACAACACAACGAAAACAGAATCTGTCAAAACAGAACAGTGTGTAGTAATCTGACTTTAGCCAATACTTCTGGAGCTCCAAAAATTCTACCAAATTAGGACGGCCAGGGTAATTTGTATATTAATTTTCTGCAAAAAGAATCAGAGAAAAATCTCTTTCCTGTTATTTATGTAAATTATTTTCGTGAGCACAAAGTTTCTGTCTTTTTCAGCAAGATCAAACAACTCTCACCCAAGAAGATCCTAAAGGCTTTACTTGGCACAAACACTAATTAAAACACAAAAAACAAAATCATAACAGTAGCATAATTGTGCAAACACACAAGAACAGAAAGTAAAAATAAAAAAGTAAATTTTATTCATTGGGTTGCCTCCCAACAAGCGCTATAGTTTTACGCCCTTAGCTAGGCGCAAGGCAAGGGTCTAAGTTTTGTCATCCTTCTTCTTCTTAGTTTTCTTAGGGGTATTTTCATCATGGGGTTTTATAAACACAACATAAAACATATTATCCATGGGAACTTTAGCACTCCTTAGTTTGTTTTCATCATAACCCCTTTGATTTCCCGCAGCAATCCAAGAATAGTGTTGATTAACATTATTGAAAACTTGTTGGATTATTTCTAGAACGGGGACTTCCTTTTTAAGATTCTCATCAAAGATCTTATTATCCCCAAGCAAATGCCTTAGTGCATATTCACTATTGTAAATAATAACATCTATCATGGGGTTTTCACGATTCATACCATAAATGTCAAAGATTTTCCTAGCTTCACGAATTATGTAGTCAAACTCATGCATAAGAACGAGAGTGGCCAACTTTTTGGCTCTAGGATTATTTATTTCGGGAAGCTCAAAAAACAATCTTTGCAAAGTAGGATGAGTGTGGATAAATTTACTTTCAAGTTTCAGAACTAGTGCAGAAATAGCATCCTCATAAGATCTACTAGTTTTAAGTATAGAAGCATCATCAAGAGTTAGATTTCCAACACAATTGAAGAATTCTTGGATATGTTCTTTTCCCATAACGTTTCCTTGCCCCAAGATAAAATTTTAGCATCTAGATTGCCTGTACGTCCAATCTTAGGAGTCAGGACATCATCTGTTGGTGCCATACCGAAATCACTCATGCTTGCAAGCAAGGAATAGATCTGACGAGAAAATGGCGAATGGGAAAAGAGAGGCGAATAAAATGGCAATTTTTTGTGAAGTGTGGGAGAGGAAAATGAGAGGAAAATAGAAAATAATGTAAATTGCAAGGAGATGAGATTTGTGATTAGGAACCTGGTTATGTTGAAGATCCTCCCCGGCAACGGCGCCAAAAAATTCCTTTTGATATCGCTTGAACCTACGTCGGTATTTCCCCAAAGAGGAAGGGATGATGCGGCACAGCGGCGGTAGGTATTTCCCTCAAATATGAAACCAAGGTTATCGAACCAGTAGGAGAACCAAGCAACACAACATAAATAACCCCTGCACACAAATAACAACACCTCGCAACCCGACATGTTAAAGGGGTTGTCAATCCCTTTCGGGGTACGGCGCCAGAAATTGCGTGATGACGGGAGAAAGTTGTAATAGATTGAAATAATAGATCGCAAATAAAATAAAGTGCAGCAAAGTATTTTTGTATTTTTGGTTTAATAGATCTGAATTAAAAGAGCAAATAAAATAGATCGCAAAGCAAATATATGAGAAATAAGACCTGAGGGCCGTAGGTTTCACTAGTGGCTTCTCTCGAGAAAGATAGCAAACGGTGGGTAAACAAATTACTGTTGGGCAATTGATAGAACTTCAAATAATTATGATGATATCCAGAGAATGATCATTACACAGGCATCACGTCCAAGATTACTAGACAGACTCCTGCCTGCATCTACTACTATTATTCCACACATCGACCGCTATCCAGCATGCATCTAGTGTATTAAGTTCATGGAAAACCGGAGTAATGCAATAAGAATGATGAGATGATGTAGACAAGATTCATTTTTCTATATGGCAGTAGATATAGATCTCGTCTTTGTATCCTTAGTAGCAACGATACACACGTGTCGGTTCCCTTTCTGTCACTGGGATCAAGCACCGTAAGATCGAACTCACTACCGGGCACCTCTTCCCATTGCAAGATAAATAGATCAAGTTGGCCAAACAAAACCCAAATATCGGAGAAGAAATACGAGGTTGTAAGAGATCATGCATATAAGAGATCAAAGAAACTCAAATAACTTTCATGGATATAGAAAGATATAACATATCATAAACTAGAAGTTCATCAGATCACAACAAACACACTGCAAAAGAGTTACATCATATGGATCTCCAAGAGACCATTGCATTGAGAATTCCACGAGAGAGAGAAAACCATCTAGCTACTAACTACGGACCCGAAGGTCTACAAAGAACTATTCACGCATCATCGGAGAGGCACCAATGGAAGTGGTGAACCCCTCCGTGATGGTGTCTAGATTGGATCTGGTGGTTCTGGACTCTGCGGCGGCTGGATGAAAATTTCGTCGATGCTTCTAGGGTTCTGGGATTTTTGGGGTATTTATAGAGCAAAGAGGCGGTCCGGGGGGCACCTGAGGTGGGCACAACCCACCAAGGCGCGCCTGGGCCTCCTGGCGTGCCTTGGTGGGTTGTGCCCCGCTCGGGGCACTCCCAGGGACAACCAGGGCCCATTGCCTTCCTTCTGGCCCATAAAAAATCATGGTGGAGTTTTGTGGCATTTGGACTTCGTTTGATATTGATTTCCTGCGATGTAAAAACATGGAAAAACAGCAGCTGGCACTTGGCACTATGTCAATAGATTAGTACCAGAAAATGATGTAAAATGACTATAAAATGATTATAAAACATCCAAGATTGAGTAAAACAGCATGGAACAATAAAAAATTATAGATACGTTGGAGAGGTATCAATGCCAAGCGCAAGGTTTATAGGACAACGAGTAGTAGTAGTACTAGTAGTACGTACCAGTGGTACGTACTGTACGAGGAAGAAGGCAACAAGATGTATGTTTTGCGTGACAGTCTCCTCTTACAGGACGTGCTAGACCTAGTGGAACTCATTGTTGCAATGGGACTAATCCTATCATAGATGGCACGATTCAGAGTGGTGGGCAGCGGGCATGATTCGGAGCTGCTTAGTCTTAAACCCCATGAAGAAGTCCCATCGAAAGGAATAGCCATCCTCTACACGTGCTCCTATATAAAATGAGTAAATGAGACAAAAAGAGAAAAAGACAAAGTAAAAAAATCACCAGCCTTATTTCCAGCCCTATTGTATCAGTGAATGATATTTTTTACGTTGTGATTGACATGGCTATATTATTAACCATGCTACGGGGGTGGAATCGGATTTTTATTTATTCGCGGTGGTAGCAGCAGATGGATATTCAACGATGAGTGAAATGATGGCTGCTTCCTCGGTCAAACATAGAGAAAGGTGGGCCTCGTGATTTCACGACTTATTAGTCATTATTACTGCCTATACTCTTTGCCCATATGTAATAACCGCGTGGTAGTACAGTAGGGGGCTATACTTTTAATAACCATGCTCGAAGAGAAGAGGTGCACGCACCCATGCACGTAGTGTACTAGTAGCACTCTGTGTATCTTCCTCAACCACACACGTGACACGGTGGAGCTCATTTCTGTAAGATGGTGCAGCCCACGTGATAATTTAACACGTCTAGTAGTAGTTACTCACTTATAAATAATGGAGGGTCGGGAACCACACATGAACGGTGTTGCGTCATTTATATATAAAGTTTTTTTTCTTTAGTGGCACATACGCAATATAAATTGCTTCATATGGAGGGAAAAGGAAACCACTCCACTATATACATAGCCAGGACGAGCCTACACGGTTGCTTGTTGGGGTTGCTCTCTTCATACTCTCTCGCACAAAACGACTGTGGCCACATCTCTAACATCCCGGCAATCACATCCGTCGGGGGAAGGGGTGGATGCTTAATGTAGATGCGGTCACCGTCGCCGATGGCGAAAACCTATTGTCGGCACGTCCCGATCAGGGGTCCCCGCTATTCTCTCTCACAAAGCCGGTGAGGTTGCCTTCGTTCCTTGCTCACTGCCGCGACGTGGGCAGTTGCCGCCTCCCGCCACCCTCCTCTAGGTTGAGCTACGTCCCTACATCCCTCAGGTACAACTTCCTTTACAGCCGACTTGCACCACTGCTCCAGCTGCCCACATGACTCCATGTGGATATTTCTCTACTTCTTTGCCCCGCACATACCTCTACTGGCTTCTACATACTGTATTTGTGATGAGTTTATGTCTCATCAACTAGTCCCGGTAATCTTATTCTAATCACGCTTCTTCAATTTCTTTGCCACAGGGATGCTCATCTCGATTTTGGTGAAACTGCACAAAATGATCCGATGGTCAAAGGGTTGCAAACTTCATTTCTTCAGAAGCTCCAACGTTGCCAGCAAATTAAATCATGGTTAGGGTTTATGGTTCAAGGGCTAGGGACTGCATGGATCGTTTTTTTCTTTAGTTGTCTCTGGTCTAAAATAAGTGTCAATTTTAGAAGTAGTACAAATTTGTACTAAAGTTTGCATAAAGTTGAGACACTTATTTTGGAACGGAGGGAGTACATATTGGCTATGATCTGTCAATCATTGAGATGCAATAGCATGCATGTTAGTCTCCTTTGTATTTGATGAAATGTTGAAACGGGCAACCATGGACGCAAGATACATGAAGCAGAAGCTGGAAGCTTCATAGCATTGTACAAATTTATCTCGCTGAGAAATTACAGTACGTACTATACTAGTACAGTATGATGTAAAGAGTTAGGTGTCGCACGGTGTCCAGAAAATATGGTGATAGTGTGAGATGGGCCATGTAATCACTGAGCCTGCGTGTTCTCACTGCTTTCGCACTTCTCCGTTGTAAGAATGGAGAAAATTGTAATCTAGTAGTACCTCCTTTCGCCGAAAGCGTGGGACATCCAGCAGTCGTACCACCTCAGTAATATTGACCAATGAGCCGTCAAATCACAAAGACCCAGCAGTAAGTTGGACGGACGAAGCAACCATCACTCTTGAATCCTCTTTTCCCATCAATGCAGGCGCCAGTGAGAGGTCGCGTCCGCTCTGCCCGGGCATGAATGCGGCACCGATTCTTTGGAGCAGCGCTGACCATTTTGGGCGGGAAGCGCGGGCGGGATGGAGGGGCTTTGGGTGAGCTAGGCTGGTCAGGAGCGGGCATGGAAGCTGTCCGCCTGTCCCGACCGGATGCCCGGAAATGATAGGATGCACCGACTCTCGCGGCTAAATCGTACACTACACACCATCTCTCTGTAGGAGTAGGTCGATGTGTCGCTCTCTATAACACACACATCCTGTTAAACACACACACACACACACACATACACACACACACACACACACACGCCGAGGTAAAATGAGTCTATATCTCAATTAATGAAGATTTACATGTTACCATCCATATGTTACTACCCACTAAGAAGGTAGTAACATAGACTAATAACATATGCATGTTACTAGTCCAAGTTACTCACCACTATGGCCAGCCTAGCAATGTAATCAAACGCTCCTTACTCTGCCTTGTTATCTCCCCCGGAAACCCAATGCATGGAGTGCAACTACGCGTTGACCAGTCAAGAAATCAAAGTCGGCTTGCATGCGAGTTAATATGTGGCCCTGCATGGTAGCTAAAATGGCATATCTTAGTTGTTGTGATTAATTGTTGTGTTTAGGGACAAAAACCAGGGCTTTGATTGGAGGAAGGACTGGTCAAGTTTCTCCGTCTCCTCCAATCTTCTTGCACCTTGGTCCCGTTGCACCTTCTAACGTGACTTATTACACCTAGACAGAGGGAGTAGTACGAGATACGATGGCACACTGACTTAGGTCAAATACAAGTGCCCAAAATTGTGTGCATGTTATAATAAGGATTCACTTAAAATAGTACGTGAGCGAACAGAGGGATCAATTGGACAATGTTCACGAGCAGTAGCGAGATGTGTGAGGTAAAATACACCGCTGGCGCTTTTAATTTTTCTTATTAATTTGTTTGTTTCACCCTTTGACTGGTGGGACCCAATGTACTACGTGGAGAGAGGTAAGGTGACTAAGGCTGCATTATTTCTGTACTACCAACACTGCTTTTAATCCCAAAAGACCTTACCACCAAAGCCACATGACAAGATTATGATTTAAATCCCAATGACTCCCATGCATAAAAAACACGGCATGCTTGTCACACGAATGCAGGAATGTATAAAAGGTTATTTTCCTCTCGTTAAACATAACGTGAGGGTGATGTAGCTGGTTAGCATGTTTGCTCATCAAACTTGAGGTCTCGGGTTCGATAACCACACTTGAGCATAATTTTGTTTTTGTTCGACTTCTTTCTTCCACCCAGTGACTGGTAGGCCCTGCATGACAGAGAGAGAAAGTGATGAGGGGCGGTGCCTGTCAAAATGGATGGATACGGAGCTATACGATCTCGGCCTCGACGCTTGTTTTCTAGTGTTTGCACTCTTCACACTCTCTCTCCACTATATATATACACGCTGGAGCCTCAACGCTTGTAGTTGCTCTCTTCACACTCCCTCTCCCTCTCCAGATCTAAACAAGACTTTGTTGGCCTCTCTCTCTCCCCTCACTGCTAGGCAAAGAGCCAGCAGGATTCATCCGCCAGGAAGGGAAGGAGGCTTAACGCTGCCGCCGTCAGCGAGGGAGGGAATCCACTACCGTCGCAGCTATTGTCTTTCACCTAGCGGCGACGCGGGAGGGCCTCCGACCCCTTCTTCCTCGCCGCCGTACATAGTGTGGGCAGAACGGCCTCCGGTTGCCCATCGAACCACACCCCAAGAACCTTAAGGTATAATTTACTTATTCCACCACTACTGCAGGTTGCTGCTAACGCGACACTACGATCAGAGACCCTTCGACGAAACTGTGTGCGATGCCATAATCGCAAACCGTGGTGTAAAATAACCGTCAAAAAAGGTGCAAAACGTTTGCGATGGAGGATGCATCAAACACGGTTCAGATTTTAGTTGCGTGTGCGATGCAGGGCACACGGTTCAGCTCAATTAACTATTTGCGATGAGGAGGAACAAAAGAAACGAGCAGCAAGATGAAGGTGTGTGCGATATACAGCATGCAGTTCACTCGGATGAACTATTTGTGTTTAGGCAACACAAAAGAAACGGGCAGCCAGATGAAGGTGTGTGCGATATATGGCATGCGATTCACTCGGATGAACTGTTTGCGTTGAGACAAGAGAACAGAAATGTGTTCAATATAACAAGATGTGTGTCATACGCGGCAAACAGGTCTGTAATCAGAAATGTTTGCGAATACCGATAATAACATAGACGATTGCTTCTAATAAGACGTATGTGATATGCTCTGTCTACACAACATCTATTGGCCATTGGGGGACGAGCGGTCATCCGGATATGCCATAAGGATGCGAAGAGGCATCTAATCAGCAAGGACTAGCTGTTCCACCAGTAGCTCATGTAAGAGAACTCTCAAGTTAAGTGTGCTCAGGCTGGAGCAGCCATCAGATGGGTGACTGGATGGGTCATATCTGTCAAATTAAATGACTGATACGACCCATCCCATGAGTTAATTTAACCTCGAGGTCCCTGTTTTTTAACACATGTTAAAGGAGGTCTACCGCATTACTTTTTGACAATGTGCGATACGTTGCATATAGTTGATCCATCCGACCTATTTGTGATGGAATAGGTCGTGCGTGTTGTGGGCAAACGCTTGCTAGTATTCAACCGTTTGCGATTGATGAATTCATCACCGACGGGTTCCCTAGTGTGGTCCGTGTTCATCTGATCATCATATACTTCTCGTGCTAGCTTGATGTTTCTTCTATTAATTGATGGCATTTTATGAACATGCCACTGTTTCCCGCCGTTTCCTCACCTGTTTCCCGCCACCCAGCAATATTGCGGATAGGTGGTGAGCGACGCACGGAGGCGACAAGCGCAGCCTGTAGCACATTGATACGTCTCCAATGTATTATAATTTATGAAGTATTCATGCTATTATATTATCCTTCTAGGATGTTGTATATGCATTTATATGCTATTTTATATGATTTTTGGGACTAACCTATTAACCTAGAGCCCAGTGCCAGTTTCTGTTTTTTCCTTGTTTTTGAGTATCGCGGAAAAGGAAAACCAAACGGAGTCCAATTGACCTGAAACTTGACGGAGCTTATTTTTGGACAAGAAGAAGGTTGTGTAGTAGACATCAAGCAGTTTCTGGCGCCATTGCCGGGGAGGTTAGTGCTTGAAGGTATATCTTTAGATCTTGCAATTGAATTTTTTAGTTTCTTGTTTTATCACTAGTTTAATCTATAAAAGAAAACTAAAAAAATTGAATTGAGGGTGCCTCATATGCTTCATCTTTTTAATATCTTTCATGAAAATAAGGATTCTGATAATTGTGCTCAATTGCTAGAGGAAGAATGCATTAGAATGTTTGGCACTAAATCTTTGAATGATGAGCATGCTTGCAATTTTGTTAGTATGAACTCTTTGAATATCCATAGTACTAATGATGATTGCACTAGTCATGATGAAAATGTCTCTTATAAGCATGTCAATTTTTATGGAGTGCATAGAGTTTGCAAGTACACACCAAATAAGGAAGATAGATTTTGCAAGAGGCATAAGTATTTAGAAACTAAATGGTTGCAAGAGAGGCTAGATGCCTGTGCTAAAAATTTAAAATTTCTTTGCCATCCTTATGAACTTTCCAATGAACGTGATCATTTAAATCCCCAATGAAATTGTTTCATGATCGTATCGTGTCCAAAAATTGTGAAGACTTGATTTCCCTTGCACATCATAATGAACTTAGTTTGATTTTGGGTTATGAAGAAATGAAGCGTATAACTAAGGATATGCCAGAATTTGTCCTTGATAAAGTTCTTTATTTTGATCTAGAAGAAATTTTTATGTATTGTGCGGTGAATTGCATTGAAAATCCTTATATTGCCAATTACATAAAGACAAGAAAACAAATAGAAGATGAAGAGAATACTAATGAAAGGGAAGAGATTTCCCAATATTCTCCTATTATTTCTTATGATGAGTCAGGTAACGAGGAGGAGCCTTCTATTCAACCAATCTCATTAATAAGGAGCTCCAAAAAGAGGATTAAACCCACACATGATGTGAAGAAGAAAAATAAAAGACAGAAAAGCAAAGGTAAAAAGGTATCCCTCCCAAATGATGTTGCTCCTATTACTCATTGTGATGATGATAATTGCTATACTATTGGTGCTATCCATACTATTAGTGATGAGAGTGATTATGCTTATGATATGAAAAGGCCCAAGCTTGGGGATGCCATGTTTGATGAGAATGACAAATTTGAGAATTTATTTGCTGCAATTAATGATTGTCCCAAGCTTGGGGATGCTATGTTTTTTGAAGAGGATATTTTTAGTCCCCCAAGTTTTGATATGCAAATTTATTATGATGATAACGTGCCTCCTACTTATGATGATTATATTGATGAAAGTGGGTTTGGAAGAGTGTCAACTTTATGAAGTAATGATCCCACTATTTTGGAGGGCGTTGAATCTTATTGTGACAATTATGAAAGTGGATTTGGAGAGGTCATGACTTTATTTAGTAGTGATTCCACTATCTTGGAAGAGGTTTCAATCGATTATGATGAAAACAAAGTTGCTACTCATGATGATTATCATGATGAAACTTATGCTATAAAAAGTAGTGATGATTATATTTACAAAACTTGTCATGATTATGATCCCTTTTTCTGAACATTACTCATTTAATATGGAAACAATTTATAGTATTCGAGTTTCTTATGATACTCCCACTATTCCGAATAAGAAGAATTTTGCTTATGTGGAGAGTAGTAAAAATTATATGCTTGTGGCTCATGAAAAGAATGCTTTATGTGATAGTTATATTTTTGAATTCACTCATGATGCTACTGAAAATTATTATGAGGGAGGAACATGTGCTTGTAGGAATTGGAATAATATCAAGTTTCCTCTCTATGTGCTTAAGGTTTTGAAGTTATGCTTGTTTTGCCTTCCTATGCTAGTTGATTATTGTTCCCATAATTTGTTTGCTCACAAAATCTCTATGCATAGGAAGTGGGTTAGACTTAAATGTGCTAGTTGTCGGATCACGGGTTCCGGCAAAACCCTCAAGGTTCGAACATTGGGGTGCGCGTGAAGATTTCCTCCCTACCGATGCACGTCCTAACTGGCTAAGATCTCAAGAACGAACTCGACGAATGCACAATGCAAGGGACACAAGATTTATACTGGTTCGGGCCACCGATGTGGTGTAATACCCTACTCCAGTGTGGTGGTGGTGGATTGCCTCTTGGGCTGATGATGAATAAGATACAAGGGAAGAACAGCCTCCTGAGGTTGAGGTGTTCTTGTGCTTGGTGTGTGGCTAAAGATCAGATGAGATGGCTCTCAATCCGTTCGAGTTGCATCCTACTATGGTGGCTAGTCCTATTTATAGAGGCCCTGATCCTCTCCCCAAATATTGAGCGGGAAGGGAGCCAACAACGGCCAATTTGAAAGGGGACAACTAGTACAGCTTATTCTGACAAAAGTAGTCTTCGCCTGCAAAAGGCTCTGGTGGTGACGCCGCCTTGGGCTCCATGGTGACCTCCGTCTTGTCGTCCTTCTGGTCTTGGTCTCGTTGCACCGATAAGAAAACCTTTTCTTGATGCCTCGGTACTCCGCGCCTGCTCTTGCCTCCTTAGCACCAAAGAGGAAACAAGGATGCTACGCGCGCTGGCGCCCGCCTGGTGTCGATCGTCATGGCTCACGTCACGAGAGCCTCGCGAGGTTTGCCTCGCCTTGATCTATCCGCCCCTTGCGAGCCTGCCCGGCGAGGCCGCTCTTGAGGAGGTCTTGCGTCATCCGCCTCGCGAGGCTTGGCCCCTCGCGAGGGTCTTGGATGCCTTGTTGATGAAGATGGGCCGCACAGGCGTGCTAGCACAGCCATGCCGTGGGCCGCAGGCAGGCAAGTTTGGGGAACCCCATTCCCAGAATGCCGACAGTAGCCCCCGGACCCAAGGTGCACTCGGGCTTGGCTTCAAGGCGAAGCCAAAGGTCATGTGCGGAGCGCCGCGGGCCCCAAAAGCCTGCGGCCTCGGTCGACGCGTGGCAGTTGATTCAACTTTGGGCGTCTCCACTTCCCCATGCTACCTTGGAATCCGCCTGGCTAGGTGGCCCCCGCTGCCTACACAATTATTCTTCCATCGCCCGCGCCATACTTGCCCGATTCCTCTGCTTCCCTCAGACTCTGCTCCTCCTTCCAATCTGACATGCGCTCTACCCGCTCCATCGTCATGGCGCCAAAACAAGCCGACAAGGGGAAGAAGCCTCTATCTTCTGCCGGCGCGCCTTTGGCCATCGAGCCCGCGGTTGGCCGATCGCTGGTGCTCAATGATGAGGCCATGGGCAAGGTGCGCCCCATGCTCGCCTCCAGCTTCACGAGTGGGGAGAGAGCGCGGCCTGGCCTGCGTCTCGCGCTCGCATTGACCGGGCAGCCACCGAGGTCCCAATCTTCATCGATGCTCTTTGGGCTGGCCTGGTCCCCCCTTTCTCCGCCTTCTTCAACGCAGTGTTGGAGCACTATCAGATCCACTTTCTGCATCTTGACCCCCAATCCGTGACCCTCCTTGCCGTCTTCGCCTTCGTGTGCGAGGCCATGGTGGGCATTGCCCCTTCCGTGGCCCTTCTTCGCCACTTCATCTTATTGCACCTAACGGATCCCCGGCAGAGCTCAGAATGCGTGAACTTCCATGCGGTGGCTGCAACGGCAGGCGCGGGGATCGACTTCAAGCTTCCTCCATCTACGAGCGAGTTTCGGACACAGCGGGTATTTGTTGATGCCGGGGCGCTCAGCCTGCTGCTCCATTCTCCGTCAGCGCCTGCTGTTCCCAGCTCGGATTGGGGCCATGAAAGGCTCGCGAGCTCCTGTCTTGTCCCCGTCTGGCTCAGGCTGAGGAGGCTGAAGGACCGCGGTGTGACTGCGCCCATGGTGGTGAAGGAGTTCATCAGGCGTCAGGTCGCTTCGCTCCAGCGCAATGCTCGCCCAATGTGGGCCTTGCTCAGCAGTCAGGACCATACGAGACTTCAGGAATCCGGGCTTCCTCTTGAGATGCGGCAAACAGTGCTCGGGGTCCTGACAGGCGTCCCTTCGCCGGACGACATGGCTGGGAAGAACTGTCTGATGTACCGCTGCAAGAACAAGGCAGAATTTGTGGAGCACATGCCTTCCTTTGATGAGTGGGGGTTGCACCCGGATGGCCTGGAGGGGTCCCACGAGAACCCCGTCAACGTGGTTCCCTTCTTTGCCGCTTGCGTCGAGCTCGTCCCGAATGTGGATGCAGGGGGGTGAGCACCGCTGGAGGCTGGCGGCCCGAGTGCTGAGGTGCAGATGCCGCCCGGGGCTCCTGAGGCGTCGTCCTTAGGAACCCATGACTCGTCCCTTGGGGCGCCGGTCGCCGAGACGATGTAGCATGCAGTTCCCGAGGCCGAAGCTCCGGAGGCCTCGGGAGGTCGCGGTGGGATGGTGCCTGACTGCTCTCCACAGCCCGGCACCCCTGAAGCTGTCCCCTCGAGCACTTCTCCGGCTGCACCCCGTGCCGGCCGTCACGTCCAATGCTTCGGTCGGCTTTGCGTGGACTTCGAGGAGCTCCGCAAGAGGAAAGGATCCCCGAGCAGTAGTGGTATCTTTGGGCCGTTGAAGCGAAGGAAGTACATCGCTGTTGATGAGTAACTACTGTACCTTAGTGATTTCTTGAGTGGTGCTTTCCTTCCTGACGGTGGTCCTTCAGGGTCCCTTCCACCAAGGTCGTTGCATCTCCTGAGGGGCAGCCTCCTCTTTCCTCGACTCCCCCGCTGGCCTTGAGCGTCCTGAGCCTGCATGCTGTCCCTGGAGCAGGGTCGGTTGGAGAGGCGCGCTTGCCTCCACAGCACATTGAATCTGCAGTCTTGTCGTCTTTCCTCCATGGTCTGGCGTATAGCCTGGCGGGCGTGCCCAGGGGCCCTCCCCTGGTCATGGACAGCAGTTGTCTGGCTTCGGTCTTCGGCTCCTCTTTAGGCACTGGGCCCCGTCTAGTTCGGGCCCCTTGCGAGGTCCGGCTGGTGCCTGGGGCGGCGCCAGCTCCCGGCCCCCTGCTGAGAGGGGGCACTCCGCTCCAGGCTTCGTCCACAGCCCCCACGACGGAGGACGAGATGGGCCGTGCGCTTGAGTTCGAGCACGGGCAAAGCGTTCGTCATGAGCTCTTCCAGGAGGCGATGGGCGTGATGATCCGACTCGGTGGTGAACTCGCGGACGTCGACGCGTGCCTCAAGGCCGAGAGTCTTCGGCTGGCGGAGGAACGAGGTAAGCTGAAGGTGGCCATAAACCTTGGTTGTTACCAGCATGATCTTGATAATGCGAAGGCCGAGGAGTCCCTCAAGGTTTCCCGTGAAGCTTGCTCCCGAGCATTGGAGGAGGCTCGCGAGGCTGACCGCCGTAGTGAGGCCGCAGAGAAGCGCACGTGGGAACTCCAGGCCTGGAGCGCGTCCCTGGAGCAGCAGGTGGAGGCGCGCATAGCCTCCCTTGTGTCAATGAGGGGGGCACCCACCGAGGAGGAAGACATCCGGAAGCTTGAGGAGGCGATGGCGCTGGAAGCTGTGGAACACAGCCTCGAGCTAGAGCGGTTGGAGACGAGGGAGTGCTAGGTCGTCCAGGAGGAGGACGTCGTCAATGCGTGCGAGGCCAGGGCTTAGGAGGAGGTTGATCGCCGGGTGGCCGAGGCTCGCGCGGATCTTGAGGGTAGGTATGACTTGAGGTTGAAGCTTGCGGGGATGGAGGATGCGGGTAGGGCCACCGCCCTCAGGCCCTAGCTTGCTAAGGTGGAGAGGCGCGAGGAGGCTACGGCAGCCACCCTTGTCACAGCGCAGGCGGAGTTGGCCTCTACCCGCGCCGAGCTGCTCTCTCTTCAGAAGCGGGTTGATGACGCCGAGTCTGTTGCGCGGCAGAATAGGGAGGAAGTCCTTCAGCAGCGGACGCTAGAGTGTGAACACGCCCCCATGCTCCAGGACCTTAGGATCAGGGCCAACGCGGCGCTGGGCAACGTCTGCAAGGAGAATGCTTCGCACCCACACTTGAATGACTATGACAGTCACCTATGCTTCTTTGCCGACGTGGTGACGCGCCTGGAAGCCTGGTCTGATAGAGCTCGCCAGCTTGTGGAAGAGAGAAGCCGGGGCCTGCTCGGGCGCGCGTGCTCCCGTGTCTTCAGCCACCTCCAGAACACCTTCCCCGACTTTGACTTCGATGCCGCCATTGCCCCCGTACCGCAGGCCATCCATGGCGACCTGGCGCGGTGGGTGGAGGACAACGTGGATGCGCTGGTCAGAGCCTTCGCTTCTGAAGACGACGCCAAAGATGATGACAGCAACGCCAGTAGTGCGTCTGAAGACGATGCGAAGGACGCGGCGAGCGACATATCTGGCTGATCCCATGTTCCCTTACTATTTTACCCTGTATGCAAAAACTTAGGCATGGCCCTTAAAGATCGTGAGAGCATTTTGAGAGGGGGAGCCCCTCATGTAAACAAATCGCAATTTTTTACTCTCATATGCAACGCCGAGTGTGCGCCTTTGTGGATCCATGAGTCTGGCAGCAAGTTTTGCCGTTGCGGCTTACCTTAGCTGAGGCAGGCCCTGAACTGGATTGTACGGTCGTGAGTTGCCTGCGGAGCTCCTGAAGGGTATGCTGATCCGCCCGAGAGGGCCTCGCGAGGAACTAGCACCGACCGGCGCGCGTGGTGCGTGTGCCACGCCCAGCCCCTCTCGCGAGGGGTCCGCGACGGGGAGGCAGCGAGCGCAAGCTTCAGAACAAGGCAAGAACCAGATGGCAAGAAATCGCTTGAACAAGAAAAGGCTCCCCCCGCGTGCAACGGTAAAAATACAACTTCAGCTTAAATCCAA
The DNA here is from genome assembly GCA_021605145.1 of Aegilops bicornis. Lineage (NCBI taxonomy): Eukaryota > Viridiplantae > Streptophyta > Magnoliopsida > Poales > Poaceae > Aegilops > Aegilops bicornis. The sequence continues at coordinate 659,717,962 of CM038673.1, forward strand.
ATCCACAAGGCAAGGCTACATAAAAGGGATCCAAAGCAAATGGCCGCGTCCGGCACCTAGTCTAGTCTTCTTGTCTTCAGGTCTTCTCACCAGTGCGGAGCTAAGTGCTGCCACTAGGGTGTGGGAGGGTGAGGGAGTCCTGGATTAGGGTGTCCTCGGACGGCCGGACTATATACTTTAGCCGGACTGTTGGACTATGAAGATACAAGATTGAAGACTTCGTCCCGTGTCCGGATGGGACTCTCCTTGGCGTGGAAGGAAATCTTGGCAATACGGATATGTAGATCTCCCCCCTTGTAACCGACTCTGTGTAACCCTAGCCCCCTCCAGTGTCTATATAAACCGGAGGGTTTAGTCTGTAGGACAACAACAATCATACCATAGGCTAGCTTCTAGGGTTTAGCCTCCATCGAGAGGGCCCGAACCTGGGTAAACATCGTGTCCCCCGCCTCCTGTTACCATCCGCCTTAGACGCACAGTTCGGGACCCCCTACCCGAGATCCGCCGGTTTTGACACCGACATTGGTGCTTTCATTGAGAGTTCCACTGTGCCGCCACCGTAAGGCTTGATGGCTCCTTCGATCATCGGCAACGATGCGCTCCGCGGTGAGGTTTTCCTCCCCAGACAAATCTTCGTATTCGGCGGCTTTGTACTGCAGGGCAACTCGCTTGGCCATCTGGAGCAGATCGAGAGCTACGCCCCTGGCCATCAGGTCAGGTTCGGAAACTTGAACTATACTGCCGACATCCGCGGAGACTTGATCTTCGACGGATTCGAACCCATGTCAGGTGCGCCGCACAATCACGACGAGCATGACTTAACTCTGCCGTCGGACAGTGTTCGGGAGATCACACCTGCAACTACTCCGGCCCTCAATCCGGAACAAATTGCGCCATCTGAGGACGGGTGGATAGACCCCGTCACGGTGGCCGCACTCTCAGTGGCGATAGAGCCGAATACTGACTTCCCCTCCCACGAGAGTCGTGTTGCCGAACCATTGGATTTGTCCCTGGCCACGGGCTCCGAGCCGCTTGCATCGGTGCCTATCGAATCCGATTGGGCACCGATCATGGAGTTTACCTCCGCGGATATCTTTCAGCACTCGCCTTTCGGCGATGTGCTAAATTCATTAAGGTCTCTCTCCTTGTCAGGAGAACCTTGGCCGAACTATGTCCGGCTAGAATGGGATGCGGACGGCGAAGAAATTCGCTCCCACCCACCACCCACTTAATAGCCATCGCCGACGATTTAACCGACATGCTCGATTTCGACCAAGACATCGACGGTATGTGACGATGCAGGAGGCAGTAGGAACCACCGCCTGGTATTTGGACAGCCACCTCATCACATGATATATACATGGTGGATACACCCAAAGAAAACAATGACGAGGAACGAAAGGATAAAGCGAATGACGGCTCCCTCGAGAAGCAATCAAAGCGACGGCGTAGGCGCCGTTCCAAATCCCGCCTCGACAAAAACAGCGATAACATCGCAAGAAAGAGTGATACCCCGGTCGACTCCAGAGGAAACGATGACAACACCGACCCAGCGATAGAGCAGGATGAGCCAGCGGACGACGAACATAGCACGGAGCTGCCGTCCAATAACGGCGATGCCGAGCGTCAAGCTAATCAACCTGTCTCCGGAGAGGAGAACTGTCCGGATGACAATACACACATCATCCCGAAAAGGCCCTTGGAAGAAGAGAACCTCCATAGAGGGCTTATCGCCACCGCGAGGAGTCTGAAGAAGCAGAAGCAAAGGCTTAAGGCCACACATAATAGACTAAACAGTAGATGGAATAAAGTGCTCGACAATGAAGAAAAATACGGTGGCAGTCGCCACACAAAGAGCTATCCAAAGCGCAAGCTGTTGCCTGAGTTCGATGATGAGGCCGTAGAGCCCACACAGCTGAAGAATAAAACGGCCGATCAGCTGGATCAACCACCTCGTGGCCGCGATAGGGCGGCTAACGATGCTCCACATAAGTCAACAAACGATTTACGTGAGTACTTGCGCCAAAAATCCAGTATGACCAGGTCCATCTATGGATCTAGGAAGCGCGCTCCGGCACAAAATCAAAACCGAATACTACAATCGTCCGAACGCCATGATACATCCAAATACAGGGGTGCCGCATGATATGTCCCCAACGTATCTATAATTTTTGATTGCTCCATGCTACTTTATCTATTGTTTTGGACTATAATGGGTTTTATTTTCCACTTTTATATTACTTTTGGGACTAACCTATTAACCGGAGGCCCAGCCTAGAATTGCTGTTTTTTGCCTTTTTCAGTGTTTCGAAGAAACAGAATATCAAACGGAGTCCAAACGGAATGAAACCTTCGGAAACGTGATTTTCTCACCGAACGTGATCCAGGAGACTTGGACCCTACTCGAAGGCATAAGAGAGGCGGTCACGAGGGTGGGGGCGCCCCCCTAGGGCGCGCCCCCCTGCCTCGTGGGCCCTCTGTTGCTCCACCGACGTACTCCTTCCTCCTATATATACCTACGTACCCACAAACGATCAGAACAGGAGCCAAAAACCTAATTCCACCGCCGCAACTTCCTTTATCCACGAGATCCCATCTTGGGGCCTATTCCGAAGCTCCGCAGGAGGGGGCATCCACCACGGAGGGCTTCTACATCAACACGACAGCCTCTCCGATGAAGTGTGAGTAGTTTACTTCAGACCTTCGGGTCCATAGCTAGTAGCTAGATGGCTTCTTCTCTCTTTTTGGATCTCAATACAATGTTCTCCCCCTCTCTCATGGAGATCTATTCGATGTAATCTTCTTTTTGCGGTGTGTTTGTTGACCGGTGAATTGTGGGTTAATGACCCAGCTTATCTATGAATAATATTTGAATCTTCTCTGAATTCTTTTATGTATGATTGAGTTATCTTTGCAAGTCTCTTCGAATTATCCATTTGGTTTGGCCAACTAGATTGGTAGTTCTTGCAATGGGAGAAGTGCATGGCTTTGGGTTCAATCTTGCGGTGTCCTTACCAAAGGATGTAAAGGGTTGCAAGGCACGTATTGTATTGTTGCCATCGAGGATAACAAGATGGGGTATTTATCATATTGCATGAATTTATTCCTCTACATCATGTCATCTTGCTTAAGTGTTTTTAACTTAATACTCTAGATGCATGCTGGATAGCGGTCGATGAGTGGAGTAATAGTAGTAGATGCAGAATCGTTTCGATCTACTTGTCGCGGACGTGATGCCTATATACATGATATACCTAGATATACTCATAACTATGCTCAATTCTGTCAATTGCTCAACAGTAATTTGTTCACCCACGGTAGAATACTTATGCTCTTGAGAGAAGCCACTAGTGAAACCTATGGCCCCTGGGTCTATTCTCATCATATCAATCTCCATCACCTTTATACTTGCTTTTTTTTACTTTTCCTTTTACTTTTCACTTTGCATCTCTATACCAAAAATACCAAAAATATTATCTCTATCAGATCTCACTCTCGTAAGTGACCGTGAAGGGATTGACAACCCCTAACCGCGTTGGCTGCGAGTAGCTATCATTTTGTGCAGGTATGAGGGACTTATGCGTGGCCTCCTACTGGATTGATACATTGGCTCTTAAAAACTGAGGGAAATACTTACGCTATTGTGCTGCATCATCCTCTCCTCTTCGGGGAAAACCAACGCAAGCTCAAGACGTAGCAAGAAGGATTTCTGGCGCCGTTGCCGGGGAGTTTACGCAAAAGTCAACATACCAAGTACCCATCACAATCCCTATCTCTCGCATTACATTATTTGCCATTTGCCTCTCGTTTTCCTCTCCACCACTTCACCCTTGCCGTTTTATTCGCCCTCTCTTTCCCAATCTCCTCCTCTTTTTCCCGTTGCCTTTTCCTCGTCCTTTTGTTTGCTCGTGTGTTGGATTGCTTGTTTGTCGCAATGGCTCAAGATTCTACCAAATTGCGTGACTTCACCAATAACAATAATAATGATTTCCTTAGCACTCCGATTGCTCCCCTTGCCAATAGTGAATCTTGTGAAATCAATACTGCTTTATTGAATCTTGTTATGAAAGATCAATTCGCTGGCCTTCCTAGTGAAGATGTCGCTACTCATCTGAATAGCTTTGTTGATTTATGTGATATGCAAAAGAAAAAAGGTGTCGATAATGATGTCGTTAAATTGAAGCTATTTCCTTTTTAACTTAGAGTTCGTGGTAAAGCGTGGTTTTCATCTTTGCCTAAAAATAGTATTGATTCTTGGAACAAGTGCAAAGATGCTTTTATCTCTAAGTATTTTCCTCCCGCTAAGATTATCTCTCTTAGGAACGATATTATGAATTTTAAGCAACTTGATCATGAACATGTTGCACAAGCTTGGGAGAGAATGAAATTAATGATATGTAATTGTCCTACTCATGGTTTGAACTTGTGGATGATTATACAAAAAAAATATGCCGGATTGAATTTTGCTTCTAGAAATCTTTTAGATTCGGCCGCGGGAGGCACTTTTATGGAAATCTCTTTAGGTGATGCTACTAAACTCCTAGATAATATTATGGTTAATTATTCTCAATGGCATACTGAAAGATCTACTAATAAAAAAGTGCATGCTATAGAAGAAATCAATGTTTTGAGTGGAAAGATGGATGAACTTATGAAATTATTTGCTACTAAGAGTGTTTCTTATGATCCTAATGATATGCCTTTGTCTACCTTGATTGAGAATAATAATGAATCTATGGATGTGAATTTTGTTGGTAGGAATAATTTTGGTAACAACGCGTATAGAGGGAATTTTAATCCTTGGCCTTATCCTAGTGTAGCGACCCGACCTCAGACGGTCAAGCCTCTGTGTTACTGTGCCATCCCTGGATCAGTATGCTGGCACACACAGTACATCAATGTATATATCAAAGTGCAATCACATGCATAAATAACGTAAAACTGATATATACCTCATAATACTCGTGAAACAGATCAAACGGGTGTGGAGTCCCATCAACGCCATCGGCGGGTTGAGTGTAGACCGTAACCTGTATCGTAACTCTTACTCGTCGAGGAAATATCTGCAACATGATACGTTGCAGCCGTGTAGGTCAGTACATTGAATGTACCGGCAAGATCACAACATGAATAAACAGATGGTAAAACTATACTATATGCAATTTGGCTTTGTGGCTCAGATTCGAGTTTTGTTTGCGTAAAAGCTGGTTTTATTTTCCCTACATCAAAGGAATGAAGTCTGTACTATGGAGTTTTTCTGTTATGACATGGTTCCGCCAACCGATGTCTCATAGCCCAAAATCATCATATGTTGCCCACAATTAAGTTATCAATCCGGTGTTGAGAGTTCCGAGATAGATCCAAGTCCAGATGCTCAAATTGTCCGTAATCGGGACACGGCTAATCGATTAGGTTATAACCCTCTGCAGAGGTTTGTACACTTTACCCGCAAGATTCGATCCCTCTCTTTACGTTCTCGCACTTCGTGGTGTTTGAGAACAAGATGACCGAAACATGGTCTTCCAAAGAGTTCCTCGACCACCGTCCGTACTCCATCCAATCCTACCGTCCTTCTACATCTGCTAGTACCGTCCCAGCCAGAGTCACAACTAAGGTCAACCAAGCCAGAGCCCATAATGACTTGCGGTTGCACAGGTAAGCTTCCGGGCGTGAAGTATTCGTCCGTCTCTTTGAGTCTGGGTGAAGCTTTCCGCGAGATGTCATGGCGCTTCTCCATGCATCCCGCCAACCACCGGTTTCTCCAGGGCTGCCCGTCAACCGTCCTTCACCCAAAGAGTGTGTATTGAAAATCCTGTCTCGAGTCTTGAAGTCTTGAGGTCTTGAAGATGCAGTCCTTGCAGATTCCATCATGGAGTTGTCGTCATTGACGTAGAGTTCTCCTTCTTCACACCACTCGAGCACTCATACCAAACCCCGTCTACTATAGCGTAGCATTAAAACAAATAACGTCCGGGCTTGGTAACAGTGGTGATGGGTTCCTACCTCATGCATACTACTCATCTACAAGAATTTCAATAACACTACTGAGGGGTGGTTGCAATGGTGCCACTAAATGCAATAAAACTTAGGTAAGAAAAGCATGGTCAAAGTGAACTTGCCTGGTTGACGATCTTCGAAAGAAACTAGGGTTTCGTAGTAGTAATCTTCGCACTCCGGAAATTCTACCGAGGCAAACAATAACTATAATAAGCACATAGCAATAGGATCACATAACACAACATAACAAAAGTAACATAACACAACAAAACAACCAAAACCAAATCCAAAAGAAAAACTCAAAGAAAGGCCACTCAAGTTTCCTACTTCAAACAATAACAAAAATAGTTTTATATAATAAAAAATTTCTTAATATAACCTAATCATGGTTTTAGGTTAACTTAACAGAAAAGGTTTCACTAAGCAACTAGGAGCAAAAAGAATTAATTTAAAAGCTATTATAAAACTCATTTTAGGCCTAATCCAATTTCTATTAAGAAAATAATTTAAAACTTTTATTAATTATAAATAAAAGTTCATCTAATGGAATGACAGAAACTAACCTAGAATAACTAATCACAAGTTAAAAATAAATTAATTTGCTAATTAATTAATTAGGAAAAGCAGAAACTAGTCAATTAATTAGGATTAATATGATACTTCCTAGAATTAATTATTTATTAATCCTAAAATACCAAATTATATTTCTAGGGTTTGGCAATATCAAAATAAAGTGATGGCAAAAAGAATCATTCAAAAATAATTTTTCTAACTAAAACTATAGCAGATTTGCTATTCTGACTAAAACAATATTAAAGCATTTTTAATTATTTTAACATAGCTAAATATATGTTTTTCAGAAACTACATAAAATTTGCAATCCAACAAAAAAGAATCATCAAAAAATATTAAACAGAATAAAAGATATGAATTTTTCAAAACAGGAACTATTCTGTTAAAACAGAAAACGAATTTAAATAAAAAGGGCCTAATGGGCCTAAACTACGCACTGAGCGTAATATAAACTAAACGGGCTAGGGTTAAACGAGTCGGGCCGGCTAAAAAAATAAAACCCTAACTTAAAAACTAACCGGACTAAACCGGTCGAACCGGGCGGTTTTTATTAAAAACGCGTACCCCTTCGGGGGTCTAATCTACACCATAGATTGGGGATCGGACGGCGGGGGAGGTCTCCGGTGACTTACCGGCGTTCGACGGCGGCGGCGGCGGCGGCGATGAGTGCGCCGGTGGCTCCGGTCGTCGGGGAGGTCGACGGAGTGGCCGGGCGGGTGCGGGGGAGCTCGGGGGAGCGTCTGGTGGGGTCGGTGGGGTCGGGGTGGCTAGGGCGGCGACGGCGGCGACAATGGCGGCGGCGGATGGTCTGGCTCGGCAAGCGTGAGAGAGAGAGAGGAGGCTCCGGCGAGGGGGTAAGGGGAATAAAAGGGGCGACGGTTTATATAGGCGGGGGCATCGTCGGGGAAGGAAAGCGATCGGGGGGGCGAATCGGGATCCCGGATCTTTCGGGATCCGCGATCTCCGCGAGGTAGGCGTGGCGTGGGCGGGGAAGAAGAAGGTGGGTTCCAAGGGCGTGAGAGAGAGAGGGGCGAGGCGATCGGGTGGCCGATCGGAAGAGGGTTCGGTAGCGAGGGAGAGAGAGGAGCTCGGCTGGCTGTGGGTCAAGGGTGGGCTGGCTGGGGTTCGGCCAAGGCTGGGCTGGGGTGGCTCGGCTGGCGCCTGGGGTTTTCTTTTATTTTTTAAATAAAACTAAAACAAAATAAAACCAAATCTAAAATAAATTTATATAGGGTATATATATACAAAAATGATAATGGGAATATTCCCTTTCATTTGAACATTTTTCCAGAAGCAAAATCCAAACTTCATAAAAATCTATTTTTTTCAAATTCAAATAAATTTCAGATTTGAATCCAAATCTTTTGGCATTGTTTCCTCTGATATTTTTGGAGTGTCATGTTTGCTCCTCTCATACTTTTGATCAAGTATTCATCAGGCATAGTTTTTGAAATGTTTCCCACATGCCAAAGTTTGAAATTCAAATTCAAAACTCAAAATTTGAAAGAGGGTTCCAAAGCACCTTCAAATGATTTTCAACTTGATTCATTATAACTTCCAACTCCTATTTCATATAATTGAAGAAGTCATTTTATCTTCCCTCATGAAAATCATTGAGTTGCATAAAGCTTTGAATTTGAAAACTTCCCAAATGAAATTCAATTCTTTTTCCAAAACCCTATTCATTTCAAAATGGAAGAAGTCATGTCATCTTCACTCTAGGTTTTGGTGTTGCAATGAACTTGAGTTCAATTGGGATCCAAAATGCAAAATGGAAAGTTTGGGAAAGTCATTTCATTCCCTCTCATTCAACTTTCAAAAGTTTCAATTTCCACTCAATTTCACTCATTCAATCAAACCAACAATCAGACAACAAGCATAGTTATTTATTTAATATAACATTCCAAAATTTAGAATTTTGGGATGTTACAAACCTACCACACTTAAAATGAATCTCGTCCTCGAGATTCGAAGAGGCTAGCAAGAAAAAGGTTAGGGGTTGGGGGTCTCCTAGCAAATGTTCTGGTCAGAAAGGTCAGGTGGGCTACCACACTTAAAATCAAGGTTACGGTTCCAATAAACTCAGATACTTCCTCTGGAGTGCTGACAATGTATGTATCTTCACATATCTTACAATAACTCCTTCATTAACGCTCTTACATTAGGAGCGTAAAGTTTTCCTCGAAACCTTGGGTCGGTTCTTCAAAGTTGTGGTTCGTCAGAGACTGGATCTTCTTAGCTGATAGGTCCGTGTCCATTCTAGACAACCATCGAAATACTCATGGTGGTCTACAATTTATGGTTTTCTCCTGCAGAAAACGGGTTTGGGTTGAACCTCACCGTATAACCTACGTTTGGCAACAGCTGCCATGTACATGGGTTTATCATCCTACCACTCTAAGGCTTAAGCAAGGCTTCAACGAGCGTCGTCACTTTACTATGGTTAAGTCTCTCAGATTTACCATTCCAAATAGCAAGAGCGAAAAATACGAGTAATTCGGTATGGTGATCAATCCATTCCGCACCCGGATCATTACCCTGTATAAGGTTTAGCGAATCTCGTATTCTAACACTCGGTCATACTCACAGGCATTGCAGAATTTCTCTTGTTCTCGAACTGGGTTCGAGTAAATCCATGGTTTCTGCAAGCTGAACAAACATCTATCGTTACTTCACCACTCTCGTGGTTTTGCGTAACCTCCTACGTAAACGTATGCTGATTGGACCGCCGATTCTTCCAATTCATTCCTTCATCAAGGTTACAACGGTTCCTTCTCGAAATCCACGGGCCTGTGGGTTATGGCCCACTTCAACACTAGTGCAGCTTTAACTCATCCTTGGAGTAACTCTCTTGTTACACCTCCTTAAATCCAGTAGTACTCTGTTTCTTCGTACCATCATATCAAAAACAAAATTCCAACTTTTTTTTTTTCCTTCGAACTACAGTCCGTGGAATATATATATTTTCTTATCCATTAGTCTAGTCTTCTTCACATGGTACTACCACCCTTAAAATGCACAAATTCTTCCATAGACCATATTTTTCTCATATCCTCGAAAATGGTCAAAACTCTTTGTTCATGGAGTAACAACCCATAAAATTCAACATATGAAATCATCACACCTTAACTTTATTGATTCATGCATTCATTACAATCTACGAGCACCCATTACATAACTCAACTCATCGAACTCATAAAAATGAAATTGCTTCTTACTACCAATATCAAAGTTCCAACTACTCAGCTCCGACTTTTCATCTTGTCGGGACATTTGGTAGCATAATGTCCTGCTTCCTTGCAGCGAAAACAAATAACTTTCGATAAGTCTTTGGGCTTCTTGGAGATGGTGTCTACTCTTTGGGCTCTTGGCTTCTTCTCCGGACATTTACTAGCGTAATGACCTAAATCCTTGCACCTGTAACAAGTGATATGACTCAGGTCCTTCTCTGCAGAAATTGGGTTGTTCTGAAGATGCCTTCGTCTTCTCTTCCTGGATTTCTCCGTAATGATCAGAGCTTCTATTTCCTGAGGGTCAAAATTCACTTCTGCTGTCGGGAAGTCTCCAAGATACTCTTGGCTTTCCTTCATGCAATACTCTGAAAAATGTCCTTCTTCTCCACATGAATAGCAGGCTTGTGCGAAAAATCTGTTTAGGCCTTCACCATCGTGGTCTTCAATAACTTCCTTCATCACAAGTTCTTCTAAAATTTTCCTGCGGGCTTCTTTCTCGCTGCTTCATAACTTCTTGTACCTTGGGGTAAATCTGACATTGAGCAGGGTAGTGTGTATTTCCTTCACACAGAAACAAGTAACCTGCCCAATCGGGCATTCTTGGTGAGTGATTTTCCTCACAAGGAGGGTATCCATCCTTGTGTTCCTCCTGGTGTGTCCTATTTCTCCGCAAATCTTGCAGGCACAAGGTTTATTTCTTGGTGTATCATGGTGCTTCCGGATAAGACGTGATCTCATCAGGGTCTTCTTGAATTCCTCCCAAGTTCTTGCTCTTTTAAATCCTTGTATGGATTGATGCATTCTCCACCAGGTTGCAGCACTTTACGTAAGAAATCTTGAAGAGCGTATTGGACCTCATACTTCCTTGAAACCAAATTGCTCTCAAGTGTTCTGCCATGTTCTGCATCCATAACTCTGCCTCCGACTGAGTCTTCTGTCCAGAGAATATCAGTCAAACTTCATTCATCATCTATGGGGTTCAAGGTTTTTAGGGTGAGATGAGAGAGAGTGGGGGGGGGCATATACACACAATACAAACAATAGTTTTTTGAAGAAACAAGTTTTACTTTGTGGCTGTCGGAAAACATCAAACAAATGACAGCTCACACATCGTCGCATCTAACGTAAGTGTGTAACAGGGATTTGGTCTTCTAAAGGTCAAATATTTCTTCAGGAACTTCAAATCTTGAGTCTTCAACTGTTGTAGCTTCTAATACATGGTGAAATCCTCTTTACTCACGAAGGGTCATCAGTCCTCCGATATCTTTCTTGGAGTGGCTTCAGTTGATCCTTCATGTGGTCAAAAGGGAACAGGGGTATATCCTAACTATTTTGAGGTGAGAGGGTCTATTTGATAAATCAGAAGAGATGAGAAGTAAGAGTCTTTTTGAAAATAAAGTTTTAGAGATTTCCTGTCCTAGGGCTTTCCGGTTTCTAGGGTCACGTCCTACAGTCAACATGTGCTCTGATACCATCTTCAGAGCGACCCGACCTCAGACGGTCAAGCCTACGTATTCTTGTGCCATCCTCGGATCGGTATCTTTGGCACACACAGTACATCAATGTATATATCAAAGTGCAATCACATGCATAAATAACGTAAAACTGATATATACCTCATAATACTCGTGAAAGCAGTCAAGCGGGTGTGGAGTCCCATCAACGCCATCGGCAGGTTGAGTGTAGACCGTAACCCTGTATCGTAACTCTTACTCGTCGAGGAAATATCTGCAACATGATACGTTGCAGCCGTGTAGGTCAGTACATTGAATGTACCGGCAAGTTCACTTTGACCATGTTTTTCTTACCTATGTTTTATTGCATTTAGTGGCACCATTGCAACCACCCCTCAGTAGTGTTATTGAAATCCTTGTAGTTGAGTAGTATGCATGAGGTAGGAACCCATCACCCTGTTACCAAGCCCGGGACGTTATTTCTTTTAATGCTACGCTATAGTAGACGGGGTTTGGTATGAGTTCAGGGAGTGGTGTGAGAATGGAGGATTCTACGTCAATGACGACAACTCCATGATGGAATCTGCAAGGACTGCATCTTCAAGACCTCAAGACTTCAAGACTCGAGACAGGATTGCAATACACACTCTTTGGGTGAAGGGCGGTTGACGGGCAGCCTGGAGAAACCAGTGGTTGGCGGGATGCATGGAGAAGCGCCATGACATCTCATGGAAAGCTTCACCCAGACTCAAAGAGAAGGAAGAATACTTCATGACCGGAAGCTTACCCGTGCAACCGCAAGTCATTATGGGCTCGGCTTGGTTGACCTTAGTGGTGACTCTGGCTGGGACGGTACTAGCAGATGTAGAAGGACGGTAGGATTGGATGGGTACCGGACAGTGGTCAGAGGAACTCTTTGGAAGACCATGTTTCGGTCGTCTTGTTCTCAAACACCCTGAAGTGCGAGAACGTAAAGAGAGGGATCAAATCTTGCGGGTAAAGTGTACAAACCTCTGCAGAGGGTTATAACCTAATCGATTAGCCGTGTCCCCGGTTACGGACAATTTGAGCATCTGGACTTGGATCTATTTCGGAACTCTCAACACCGGACTGATAACTTAATTGTGGGCAACTTATGATGATTTTGGGCTATGAGACATCGGTTGGCGGAACCATGTCATGATAGAAAACTCCATAGTACAGACTTCATTTATTCCTTTGATGTAGGGAAAATAAAACCAGCTTTTACGCATACAAAACTCAGATCTGAGCCATAAAGCCATATTGCATATAGTATAGTTTTATCATCTGTTTTCTCATATTGTGATCTTGCCGGTACATTCAATGTACTGACCTACACGGCTGCAACGTATCATGTTGCAGATATTTTCCTCGACGAGTAAGAGTTACGATACAGGGTTACGGTCTACACTCAACCTGCCGATGGCGTTGATGGGACTCCACACCCGTTTGATTGTTTCCGCTGAGTATTATGAGGTATATATCATTTTACGTTATTTATACATGTGATTTCACTTTGATATATACATTGATGTACTGTGTGTGCCAGCATACTGATCCAGGGATGGCACAGTAACACAGAGGCTTGACCGTCTGAGGTCGGGTCGCTACACCTAGTAATCCTTCTAATAATTATGGAAATTCCTACAACAACTCTTATGGAAATTTTAATAAGATGCCCTCTGAATTTGAGAGTAGTGTTAAAGAGTTTATGAATTCACAAAAGAATTTTAATGCTCTACTTGAAGAGAAATTGCTTAAAGTTAATGATTTGGCTAGGAACGTTGATAGAATTTCTCTTGAGGTTGATTCTTTAAAGCTTAGATCTATACCTCCTAAGCATGATATCAATGAGTCTCTCAAAGCTATGAGAATATCCATTGATGAGTGCAAAGAAAGAACCGCTAGGATGCGTGCTTCCAAAGATGCCTTTATTAAAGCGTGTTCTTCTGATCCCTATGAAAATCAAGATGAAGATCTAAAAGTTATTGATGTGTCCCCTATTAAATCTTTGTTTTGCAATACGAATCTTGATGAAACTGAATATGATCTTCCTTTACCTAGAAGGCGTTCTAAGAATTCGGAGTTTTTAGATCTTGATGATGAAATTGATAAAAGTGGGATTGAAAGAAATAAAAACCTAGATGTTGCTAAACCCACTATTTTGGATCTCAAGGAATGTAATTATGAAAATTGCTGTTTAATTGATTGTATTTCCTTGTTGCAATCCGTGCTAAATTCTCCTCATGCTTATAGCCAAAATAAGGCCCTTACCGAACACATTGTTGATGCCTTGATGCAATCTTATGAAGAAAAACTTGAGTTGAAAGTTTCTATCCCTAGGAAGCTCTATGATGAGTGGGAACCTACCATTAAAATTAAAATTAAAGATCATGAGTTTATTGCTTTGTGTGATTTGGGTGCTAGTGTCTCTACTATTCCCAAAACTTTGTGTGATTTGCTAGATTTCCGTGACTTTGATGATTGCTCGCTAAACTTGCATCTTGCGGATTCCACTATTAAAAAGCCTATGGGAAGAATTAATGATGTTCTTATTGTTGCAAATAGGAATTATGTGCCCGTAGATTTTATCGTTCTTGATATAGATTGCAATCCTTCATGTCCTATTATTCTTGGTAGACCTTTCCTTAGAACGATCGGTGCAATTATTGATATGAAGGAAGGGAATATTAGATTCCAATTTCCATTAAAGAAAGGCATGGAACACTTTCCTAGAAAGAAAAAATAATTACCATATGAATCTATTGTGAGAGCCACTTATGGATTGCCTACCAAAGATGGCAATACCTATATCTATCCTTGCTTTTATGCCTAGCTAGGGGCGTTAAACGATAGCGCTTGTTTGGAGGCAACCCAATTTTATTTTTACTTTTTTGTTTTTGCTTCTGTTTAGGAATAAGTAATCCATATAGCCTCTGTTTAGATGTGGTTTTATCTTTTAATTAGTGTTTGTGCCAAGTTAAACCTATTGGATCTTGGATAATAGTTATTTGATCTTGCTGTAATTTCCAGAAACTTTGCGCTGAGTGACCGAATTGTTAAAAATCACTAGAATGTGATAAAATACTGATTCCAATTGCTTCTGATCAATAAATAAATTTTCTAGGTCTTCTAATTTTGGTAGAATATTTTGAGTTCCAGAAGTTTGCGTTAGTTACAGATTACTACAGACTGTTCTGTTTTTTACAGATTCTGTTTTGCGTGTGTTGTTTGCTTATTTTGATGAATCTATGGCTAGTAAAATAGTTTATGATCCATAGAGAAGTTGGAATACAGTAGGTTTAACACCAATATAAATAAAGAATGAGTTCATTACAGTACCTTAAAGTAGTCTTTTGTTTTCTTTCTCTAACGGAGCTCACGAGATTTCTATTGAGTTTTGTGTTGTGAAGTTTTCAAGTTTTGGGTGAATTCTTTTGATGGATTATGGAACAAGGAGTGGCAAGAGCCTAAGCTTGGGGATGCCCATGGCACCCCAAGATAATCCAAGGACACAAAAAGTAAAGCTTGGGGATGCCCGGAAGGCATCCCTCTTTAAATCCACTTCCATCGGTAATTTACTTGGAGCTATACTTTTATTCACCACATGATAAGTGTTTTGCTTGGAGTGTCTTGTATTATTTGTGTCTTTGCTTGTTAGTTTACCACAATCATCCTTGCTGTACACATCTTTTGAGAGAGCCATACATGAATTGGAATTTGATAGAATACTCTATGTGCTTCACTTATATCTTTTGAGCTTGATAGTTTTGCTCATAGTGCTTCACTTATATCTTTTGAGCGTGATAATTTTTGCTCTAGTACTTCACTTAGATCTTTTAGAGCACGTTGGTGGATTTGTTTTAAAGAAACTATTGATCTCTCATGCTTCACTTAGATTATTTTGAGAGTCGTTAATAGCATGGTAATTTGCTTAATATTAATATACTTGGTATTCAAGATATGTGAAACTTTCTTTTGAGTGCGTTGAATACTAAGATAAGTTTGATGCTTGATAATTGTTTTGAGATATGGAGGTGATAATATTAAAGTCATGCTAGTTGAGTAGTTGTGAATTTGAGAAATGATTGTGTTGAAGTTTGCAAATCCCGTAGCATGCACGTATGGTTAAAGTTGTGTAACAAATTTGAAACATGAAGTGTACCTGGCTTGTGCATCCTTATGAGTGGCGGTCGGGGACGAGCGATGGAATTTTCCTACCAATCTATACCCCTAGGAGCATGCGCGTAGTACTTGATTTTTGATGACTTCTAAATTTTTGCAATAAGTATATGAGTTCTTTTGACTAATGTTGAGTCCATGGATTATACGCACTTTTACCTTTCCGCCTTTGCTAGCCTCTTCGCTACCGTGCATTGCCCTTTCTCACCTTGAGAGTTGGTGCAAACTTCACGGTGCATCCAAACCCCGTGATATGATACGCTCTATCACACATAAACCTCCTTATATCTTCCTCAAACCAACCACCATACCTACCTATTATGGCATTTCCATAGCCATTCGAGATATATTGCCATGCAACTTTCCACCGTTCCGTTCATCATCATGACATACTTTACTTTTGTCATATTGCCATTGCATGATCATGTAGTTGACATCGTATTTGTGGCAAAGCCACCATGCATTATTTTTCATACATGTCACTCTTGATTCATTGCGCCATCGATACATCATGGAGGCATTCATATAGAGTCATATCTTGTTCTAGTTTCGAGTTGTAATCCTTATGTTGTAATCAATAGAAGTGTGATGATCATCATTATTAGAGCATTGCCCAAAAAAAGAGAAAGGCCAAAAAGAAAAAAAGAAAGGCCCAAAAAAAGAAAATAAATAAAAAGGGCAATGCTACTATCCGTGCATCCGTTGAGCATTCATAGCTCTAGTGCATCCGTTGCATGGCAATCCCTACTCCTCATGTTGACATCAATTGATGGGCATCTCCATAGCCCATTGGTTATCCTCGTCAATATGAGACTTTCTCCCTTTTTGTCTTCTCCACACAATCCCCATCATCATATTCCATTCCACCCATAGTTCTATATCCATGGCTCACGCTCATGTATTGCGTGAAGGTTGAAAAAGTTTGAGATTATTTAAGTATGAAACAATTGCTTGGCTTGTCATCGGGGGTATAGAAGTTGGGAACATCTTTGTGTGACGAAAATGAAACATAGCCTAACTATATGATTTTGTAGGGATGAACTTTCTTTGCCCATGTTATTTTGAGGAGACATAATTGCTTAGTTAGTATGCTTGAAGTATTATTATTTTTTATGTCAATATGAACTTTTGTCTTGAATCTTTCGGATCTGAATATTCATACCACAATTAAGAAGATTTACATTGAAATTATGCCAAAGTATCACTCCGCATCAAAAATTCTCTTTTATCATTTACCTACTCGAGGACGAGCAGGAATTAAGCTTGGGGATACGATACGTCTCCAACGTATCTATAATTTTGATTGCTCCATGCTACTTTATCTATTGTTTTGGACTATAATGGGCTTTATTTTCCACTTTTATATTACTTTTGGGACTAACCTATTAACCGGAGGCCCAGCCTGTAATTGCTGTTTTTTGCCTTTTTCAGTGTTTCGAAGAAACATAATATCAAACGGAGTCCAAACGGAATGAAACCTTCGGAAACGTGATTTTCTCACCGAACGTGATCCAGGAGACTTGGAGGGGGGAGAACATTGTATTGAGATCCAAAAAGAGAGAAGAAGTCGTCTAGCTACTAACTATGGACCCGAAGGTCAGAAGTAAACTACTCACACTTCATCGGAGAGGCTATGATGATGATGTAGAAGCCCTCCGTGGTGGATTCCCCTTCCGGCGGATCTCCGGAACAGGCCCCAAGATGGGATCTCGTGGATACAGAAAGTTGCGGCGGTGGAATTAGGTTTTTGGCTCCGTATCTGATCTGTTGGGGGTACGTAGGTTTATATAGGAGGAAGGAGTACGTCGGTGTAGCTTCGGGGGGCCCACGAGGCAGGTGCCGCGCCCTAGGGGGGCGCCCTCCACCCTCGTGGCCGCCTCCCTCCTTTCTTGACCGAGGGTCCAAGTCTCTTGGATCATATCTGATGAGAAAATCACGTTCCCGAAGGTTTCATTCCGTTTGGACTCCGTTTGATATTCCGTTTCTTCGAAACACCAAATAGGCAAAAAAAAAACAGCAATTCTAGGCTGGGCCACTGGTTAATTGGTTAGTCCCAAAAGTAATATAAAAGTGGAAAATAAAGCCCAATATGGTCCAAAACAGTAGATAATATAGCATGGAGCAATCAAAAATTATAGATACGTTGGAGACGTTTCAGGGTCCTCTTCCTTCCTTGGGGAGAGGGGATTTCAGACTCTTCTCCCTGGTTATCCTCCCTCGCAGAGGCACTAATTCCCCCGGTCTGGATGAATAATGAGTGAGGCCCGCTTTCGGCTTCTTTGTTCCTCCCTTTATCTTCCCCTGAGGGCGCTTGATAAGGCGCAAGCTCGAGCATTACAGTGATCGGATCGGCTGAGCCTTCGGGAAGGGGGGCCGAACACCTGATCATCTTCGCCTTTTTTACCCAGTCCTTGTGAAAGAGCGACTTTTCAAAATGATGTTGCGATAAATAAAGAGACAACGCGTTCGGCCGATGGACTACTTACTTGGGTATCTGGACGGTTGCAGCTCAGACCCGCATCCTCGGTGGTGTCCGGACACTTTATTTGTGGTCCGAAGAACAATCTGTACATCTCTCCGAGCGTCATGCCGAGGAAGTGCTGAATAACTCACGGTCCATCTGGGTTGAACTCCCACATACGGAGAGGTCGACATTTGCAAGGCGGGACTCAACGGACTAGCATGACTTGCATTACCGTGACCAGGCTGACATCTCTCTCGAGGAGGTCTCGGATGCGACTCTGCAATATTGGCATATCATTTACTGGCCCCCAATCCGGCCCCTTGTTGATCCATGACGTCAGTTGTGGCGGGGGCCCGAGCGAAAGTCAGGGGTGGCCACCCACTTAGTACCGCGGGGAGCTGCGATGTAAAACCACTCCCGCTGCCATAAGCTGGATACCTCCGGGAAGGAACCCTTTGGCCATGGAACATCGGCGCCTTTGCTTATCACGGCTCCTCTGCATTCTGCGTGTCGCCCATTAATTGTCTTCGTCTCCACATTAAAGGTCTTGAGCCACAAGCCGAAGTGCGGGGTGGCATGGAGGAAGGCCTCACACACGACGATGAACGATGAGATGTGAAGGATGGAATTCGGGGCCAGGTCATGGAAATCCAGCCTGTAGTAGAACATGAGCCCCCTAACAAAGGGATCTAGGCTAAGGCCTAGCCCTCGGAGGAAGTGAGAGACGAATACGACGCTCTCGCCGGGTTCGGGAGTGGGAATGACCTGCCCTCGAGCAGGAAGCCTGTGCGAGATTTCGGCGGTCAGATACCTGGCTTCTCTTAACTTCTTAATGTCCTCCTCTGTGACGGAGGAGGGCATTCACCGACCTTGAAGGTTGGATCCGGACATGATTGAAGGCCCGAAGCGCCTAGCCTGAGCCTTGGGTGTTGGAACTCGAGGTAGGGGAAGGATTCGATTGAGTGTGAGAAGAAAAGGACATGTGCTACATCTTGAGCTTGCGTTGGTTTTCCCCGAAGAGGAGAGGATGATGCAGCACGGTAGCATAAGTATTTCCCTCAGTTTTTGAGAACCAAGGTATCAATCCAGTAGGAGGCCACGCACTAGTCCCTCGTACCTGCACAAAACGATAGCTACTCGCAACCAACACGATTAGGGGTTGTCAATCCCTTCACGGTCACTTACGAGAGTGAGATCTGATAGAGATAATATTTTTGGTATTTTTGGTATAAAGATGCAAAGTAAAAAGTAAAAGGGTAAAGTAAAACAAAGCAAGTATAAAAGCGATGGAGTTTGATATGATGATAATAGACCCGGGGGCCATAGGTTTCACTAGTGGCTTTTCTCAAGAGCATAAGTATTCTACGGTGGGTGAACAAATTACTGTTGAGCAATTGACAGAATTGAGCATAGTTATGAGGTTATCTAGGTATGATCATGTATATAGGCATCACGTCCGAGACAAGTAGACCGAAATGATTCTGCATCTACTACTATTACTCCACTCATCGACCGCTATCCAACATGCATCTAGAGTATTAAGTTAAAAAGCAGTAACGCCTTAAGCAAGATGACATGATGTAGAGAAATAAATTCATGCAATATGATAAATACCCCATCTTGTTATCCTCGATGGCAACAATACAATACGTGCCTTGCAACCCTTTCACATCCTTTGGGTAAGGACACCGCAAGATTGAACCCAAAGCCATGCACTTCTCCCATTGCAAGAACTACCAATCTAGTTGGCCAAACCAAACGGATAATTCGAAGAGACTTGCAAAGATAACTCAATCATACATAAAATAATTCAGAGAAGATTCAAATATTATTCATTGATAAGCTGGATCATAAACCTACAATTCATCGGTCTCAACAAACACACCGCAAAAAGAAGATTACATCGAATAGATCTCCACGAGAGAGGGGGAGAACATTGTATTGAGATCCAAAAAGAGAAGAAGCCATCTAGCTACTAGCTATGGACTGAAGGTCTGAAGTAAACTACTCACACTTCATCGGCGAGGCTATGGTGTTGATGTAGAAGCCCTCCGTGGTGGATGCCCCTCTGGCGGAGCTCGCACAGGCCCCAAGATGGGATCTCGTGGATCTGAGGAAGTTGCGGCGGTGGAATTAGGTTTTGGCTCTGTTACGATCGTTTGGGGAGAATGCGTAGGTATATATAGGAGGAAGGAGTATGTCGGTGGAGCTTCGAGGGGCCCACGAGGCAGGGGGCGCGCCCTAGGGGGGCGCCCTCCACCCTCTTGACCGCCATGTGGCTTTCTTGACGGAGGGTCCAAGTCTCATGGGTCTTATCTGATTAGAAAATCACGTTTCCGAAGGTTTCATTCCGTTTGGACTCCGTTTGATATTCTGTTTCTTCGAAATACTGAAAAAGGCAAAAAAACAGCAATTCTGGGTTGGGCCTCCGGTTAATAGGTTAGTCCCAAAAGTAATGTAAAATTTGAAAATAAATCCCATTATAGTCCAAAACAATAGATAAAGTTGCATGGAGCAATCAAAAATTATAGATACGTTGGAGACGTATCAGGCATCCCCAAGCTTAATTCCTGCTCATCCTTGACTAGGTAAATGATAAAAAGAGAATTTTTGATGCGGAGTGATACTTTGGCATAATTTCAATGTAAATCTTCTTAATCATGGTATGAATATTCAGATCCGAAAGATTCAAGACAAAATTTCATATTGACATAAAAATAATAATACTTCAGGCATACTAACCAAGCAATTATGTCTTCTCAAAATAACATGGCCAAAGAAAGTTATCCCTACAAAATCATATAGTCTGGCTATTCTCCATCTTCCCCACACAAAGTATTTAAATCATGCACAACCCCGATGACAAGCCAAGCAATTGTTTCATACTTTAACATTTTCAAAACTTTTTCAATCTTCACGCAATACATGAGCGTGAGCCATGGACATAGCACTATATGTGGAATAGAATGGTGGTTGTGGAGAAGACAAAAAGAGGGAAGATAGTCTCACATCAACTAGGCGTATCAACGGGCTATGGAGATGCCCATCAATAGATATCAATGTGAGTGAGTAGGGATTGCCATGCAACGGATGCACTAGAGCTATAAGTATATAAAAGCTCAACAAAAGAAACTAAGTGGGTGTGCATCCAACTCGCTTTCTCACGAAGACCTTGGGCATTCGAGGAAGCCCATCATTGGAATATACAAGCCAAGTTCTATAATGAAAACTTCCCACTAGTATATGAAAGTGATAAAATGAGAGACTCTCTATCATGAAGATCATGGTGCTACTTTGAAGAACAAGTGTGATAAAAGGATAGTAACATTGTCCCTTCTCTCTTTTTCTCTCATTTTTTTATTTGGGCCTTTTCTCTTTTTTTTGGCCTCTTTTTTTTTATTTGTCGTCCGGAGTCTCATCCCGACTTGTGGGGGAATCATAGTCTCCATCATCCTTTCCTCACTTGGGACAATGCTCTAATAATGATGATCATCACACTTTTATTTTTCTTACAACTCAATAATTACAACTCGATACTTAGAACAAAACATGACTCTATATGAATGCCTCCGGAGGTGTACCGGGATATGCAATGACTCATGAGTGACATGTATGAAAGAATTATGAACGGTGGCTTTGCCGCAAATACGATGTCAACTACATGATCATGCTAGCAATATGACAATGATGGAGCGTGTCATAATAAACGGAACGATGGAAAGTTGCATGGCAATATATCTCGGAATGGCTATGGAAATGCCATGATAGGTAGGTATGGTGGCTGTTTTGAGGAAGGTATATGGTGGGTGTATGATACCGGCGAAAGGTGCGCGGTATAGAGAGGCTAGCAATAGTGGAAGGATGGGAAAAAGTGTGTATAATCCATGGACTCAACATTAGTCATAAATAACTCATATACTTATTGCAAAAATATAGTAGTTATCAAAGCAAAGTATTACGCGCATGCTCCTAGGGGGATAGATTGGTAGGAAAAGACCATCGTCATTCCCTCGACCGCCACTCATAAGGAAGACAATCAATAAATAAATCATGCTCCGAAGTTCATCACATAACGGTTCACCATACGTGCATGCTACGGGAATCACAAACTTCAACACAAGTATTCTTTAAATTCACAACTACTCAACTAGCATGACTCTAATATCATCATCTTCATATCTCAAAAAATTATCAAGCATCAAACTTATCTTAGTATTCAACGCACTCAAAAGAAAGTTTCACATATCTTGAATACCAAGTATATTAACGTTAAGCAAATTACCATGCTATTAACGACTCTCAAAATAATCTAAGTGAAGCCTGAGAGATCAAGTTTCTTTAAAACAAATCCACCACCGTGCTCTAAAAGATCTAAGTGAAGCACTAGAGCAAAAAATTATCACGCTCAAAAGATATAAGTGAAGCACTACGAGAAAAACTATCAAGCTCAAAAGATATAAGTGAAGCACATAGAGTATTCTATCAAATTCCAATTCATGTATGGCTCTCTCAAAAGGTGTGTACAACAAGGATGATTGTGGTAAACTAACAAGCAAAGACGCAATTAATACAAGACGCTCCAAGCAAAACACATATCATGTGGTGAATAAAAATATAGCTCCAAGTAAATTACTGATGAAAGTGGACGAAAGAGGGGATGCCTTCCGGGGCATCTCCAAGCTTTGACTTTTTGGTGTCCTTGGATTATCTTGGGGGTTCCATGGGCATCCCCAAGCTTAGGCTCTTGCCACTCCTTGTTCCATAATCCATCAAAACAATTCAACCAAAACTTGAGAACTTCACAACACGAAACTCAATAGAAATCTCGTGAGCTCCGTTAGAGAAAGAAAACAAAAGACTACTTTAAGGTACTGTAATGAACTCATTCTTTATTTATATTGGTGTTAAACCTACTGTATTCCAACTTCTCTATGGATCATAAACTATTTTACTAGCCATAGATTCAGCAAAATAAGCAAACAACACACGCAAAACAGAATCTGTCAAAAACAGAACAATCTGTAGTAATCTGTAACTAACGCAAACTTCTGGAACTCAAAAAATTCTACCAAAATTAGAAAACCTGGAAAATGTGTTTATTGATCAGCATCATTTGGAATCAGTATTTTATCACGTTCTGGTGATTTTTAACAATTCGGGCACTGAGCGCAAAATTTCTGGAAATTACAGCAAGATCAGATAACTATCATCCAAGAAGATCCAATAGGTTTAACTTGGCACAAACACTAATTAAAAGATAAAGCCACATCTAAACAGAGGCTAGATGGATTATTTATTCCTAAATAGAAACAAAAACAAAAAACTAAAAATAAAATTGGGTTGGCTCCCAACAAGCGCTATCGTTTAACGCCCCTAGCTAGGCATAAAAGCAAGGATAGATCTAGGTATTGCCATCTTTGGTAGGCAATCCATAAGTGGCTCTCACGATAGATTCATATGGTAATTTCATTTTATTTCTAGGGAAGTGTTCCATGCCTTTCTTTAATGGAAATTGGAATCTAATATTCCCTTCCTTCATATCAATAATTGCACCAATCGTTCTAAGGAAAGGTCTACCAAGAATAATAGGACATGAAGGATTGCAATCTATATCAAGAACGATAAAATCTACGGGGACATAATTCCTATTTGCAACAATAAGAACATCATTAATTCTTCCCATAGGCTTTTTAATAGTGGAATCCGCAAGATGCAAGTTTAGAGAGCAATCATCAAAGTCACGGAAATCTAGCAAATCACACAAAGTTTTGGGAATAGTAGAGACACTAGCACCCAAATCACACAAAGCATTAAACTCATGATCTTTAATTTTAATTTTGATAGTAGGTTCCCACTCATCATAGAGTTTCCTAGGGATAGAAACTTTCAACTCAAGTTTTTCTTCACAAGATTAGCATCAAGGCATCAACAATGTGTTTGGTAAAGGCCTTATTTTGACTATAAGCATGAGGAGAATTTAGCACAGATTGCAACAAGGAAATACAATCAATCAAAGAGAAATTTTCATAATTAAATTCCTTGAGATCCAATATAGTGGGCTTAGCAACATCTAGATTTTTATTTCTTTCAATCCCACTTTTATCAACTTCATCATCAAGATCTAAAAACTCCGAATTCTTAAAACGCCTTCTAGGTAAAGGAAGATCATATTCAGTTTCATCAAGATTCATATTGCAAAACAAAGATTTGATAGGGGAGACATCAATAACATTTAGATCTTCATCTTTATTATCATAGGAATTAGAAGAACACGCTTTAATAAAGGCATCTTTGGAAGCACGCATCCTAGCGGTTCTTTCTTTGCACTCATCAATGGAAATTCTCATAGCCTTGAGAGACTCATTGATATCATGCTTAGGAGGAATAGATTTAAGCTTTAAAGAATCAACCTCAAGAGAAATTTTATCGACGTTCCTCCTATGAGAATTTTAATGCTTTGCTTGAAGAGAAATTGCTTAGGAGGAACAAGATTCAACATAGCAGTATTGATTTCACAAGATTCAATATTGGCAAGAGGAGCAATCGGAGTGCTAAGGAAATCATTATTATTGGTATTGGTGAAGTCACACAATTTGGTAGCATCTTGAGCCATCGCGATAAACAAGCAATCCAACACACGAGCAAACAAAAGGACGAGGAAAAGGCAACGGGAAAAAGAGGAGGAGTTTGGAAAAGAGAGGGCGAATAAGACGGCAAGGGTAAAGTGGGGGAGAGGAAAACGAGAGGCAAATGGCAAATAATGCAATGCGAGAGATAGGGATTGTGATGGGTACTTGGTATGTTGACTTTTGCACAGACTCCCCGGCAACGGCGCCAGAAATCCTTCTTGCTATGTCTTGAGCTTGCGTTGGTTTTCCCCGAAGAGGAGAGGATGATGCAGCATAGTAGCGTAAGTATTTCCCTCAGTTTTTGAGAACCAAGGTATCAATCCAGTTGGAGGCCACGCACAAGTCCCTCATACGTGCACAAAACGATAGCTACTCGCAACCAACGTGATTAGGGGTTGTCAATCCCTTCACGGTCACCTACGAGAGTGAGATTTGATAGAGATAATATTTTTGGTATTTTTGGTATAACGATGCAAAGTAAAAAGTAAAAGGGTAAAGTAAAACAAAGCAAGTATAAAAGTGATGGAGATTGATATGATGAGAATAGACCCGGGGGCCATAGGTTTCACTAGTGGCTTCTCTCAAGAGCATAAGTATTCTACGGTGGGTGAACAAATTACTGTTGAGCAATTTGACAGAATTGAGCATAGTTATGAGGTTATCTAGGTATGATCATGTATATAGGCACCACGTCCGAGACAAGTAGACTGAAACGATTCTGCATCTACTACTATTACTCCACTCATCGACCGCTATCCAGCATGCATCTAGAGTATTAAGTTAAAAACAGAGTAACGCCTTAAGCAAGATGACATGATGTAGAGGAATAAATTCATGCAATATGATAAATACCCCATCTTGTTATCCTCGATGGCAACAATACAATACGTGCCTTGCAACCCTTTACATCCTTTGGGTAAGGACACCGCAAGATTGAACCCAAAGCCATGCACTTCTCCCATTGCAAGAACTACCAATCTAGTTGGCCAAACCAAACGGATAATTCGAAGAGACTTGCAAAGATAAATCAATCATACATAAAAGAATTCAGAGAAGATTCAAATATTATTCTTAGATAAGCTGGATCATAAACCCACAATTCATCGGTCTCAACAAAAACACCGCAAAAAGAAGATTACATCAAATAGATCTCCACGAGAGAGGGGGAGAACATTGTATTGAGATCCAAAAAGAGAGAAGAAGCCATCTAGCTACTAGCTATGGACCTGAAGGTCTGAAGTAAACTACTCACACTTCATCGAAGAGGCTATGGTGTTGATGTAGAAGCCCTCCATGGTGGATGCCCCCTCGTGAGCTCCTAACAGAGGACCCAAGATGGGATCTCGTGGATACAGGAAGTTGCGGCGGTGGAATTAGGTTTTGGCTCCTGTTATAATCGTTTGGGGGTACGAGGTATATATAGGAGGAAGAATGCGTCGGTGGAGCTTGAGGGACCCACGAGGTAGGGGCGCCCTGGGGCGCCCTCCACCTCGTGACCGCCTCGTGGCTTTCTTGACGGAGGGTCCAAGTCTCCTGGTCTTATCTCGATGAGAAAATCACGTTCAAGGTTTCATTCCGTTTGGCCTCCTTTTGATATTCTGTTTCTGCGAAATACTGAAAAAGGCAAAAAAACAACAATTCTGGGCTGGGCCTCCGGTTAATAGGTTAGTCCCAAAAGTAATATAAAAGTGGAAAATAAAGCCCATTATAGTCCAAAACAATAGATAAAGTAGCATGGAGCAATCAAAAATTATAGATACATTGGAGACATATCAACAGGCCGTGGCCTCTTTATAAAGACGGTGAATATCAAGCGTCCTCCGCGCGGCCGTTTGGAACTTGCCTAAAATCGAGGAGTCATACCAACGGGCATGATTGGGTTATTCATATCCGTATTGATGAGAATCACGTAATAAGGGGAACATGATTTCTGCTTCGACAAGACGTGCCAATAAAACCGCCTCGCGAAACATGCAGTGGCAGGCTGATTGAGAAAAATGGTTCGAATAATGACAAGGCCGTGGTGTGATGTCACGCTATGAAAAGTTGTCAGCATATTAGATTTGTGGAAATATTATTCTCTCTATGATGGTATGTGGAATTTGTGTTGCAGAGCCGGACACTATCCTTATGTTCAAGATCTTCTATGGAGTTTTCGGAGGAAGAACCCTCCTTGTAATGCCGAAGACAATCTGCGCGCCGAACTCATCGTCATTGAAGCCTGGTTCAGGGGCTACTGAGGGAGTCCTGGATTAGAGGGTCCTCGGACGACCGGACTATATACTTTAGCTGGACTGTTGGACTATGAAGATACAAGATTGAAGACTTCGTCCCGTGCCCGGTTGGGACTCTCCTTGGCATGGAAGGCAAGCTTGGCAATAAGGATATGTAGATCTCCCCCCTTGTAACCGACTCTGTGTAACCCTAGCCCCCTCCAGTGTCTATATAAACTGGAGGGTTTAGTTTGTAGGACAACAACAATCATACCATAGGCTAGCTTCTAGGGTTTAGCCTCTACGATCTCGTGGTAGATCAACTCTTGTAATACTCATATCATCAAGATCAATCAAGCAGGAAGTAGGGTATTACCTCCATCGAGAGGGCCGAACCTGGGTAAACATCGTGTCCCCCGCCTCCTGTTACCATCCGCCTTAGACGCACAGTTCGGGACCCCCTACCCGAGATCCACCGGTTTTGACACCGACAGAGGGAGCCCCTGAGGACCGAGGGCGGCTCTCCTGAGACTCCGGGGCGTGTACTGTCCCACTCATTATTACGTGAGAGTGTCACGGGCGGCGATCTTCACAAGCGTGAGCGTTACTTCATATCGCCAGACGAGGGCCCCGCCTTGCGCCTCCATCGGCCACCGTTGGGGACGACCGGAAACCAGGACGCCACCAAAAGGGCAAAGGGGACACTAGCGGCGCCCTCAGCGACCAGGGTCCTCTGCCGGGGGTAGGCTTTTCAGCACCTCCCCAGCAGAGGGCCTACCTCCGGGTGGCACCTTGCTCCGTGTGACACGGGGAGAGATCTGGCTCCCGACCCCTCTCCTGCAGCCCCCAGCGCGATCCCCCTGGCGGAAGGGAGGTCGCCGAGCTAGGGCCGCCAGCTGCTGTGGTGATCTGATCCCCCTGCGACTCATGGTTAGCGTAAGCTTGCTCCTGTGGGATTGGTGGTACCATGTATCTGTTGTCGATGGCGTGCTTGGCGGGGCTCTCTGGCGGCTCCTGGAAGGCTTCAGCTCCTAACGCCTCCTCCTCCCAGCCTGGCCCGAGGAATAAGCCAGGGTTGTCCTCCGGTATGTACTCCTGGTCCATCATGCGGGGCACGTAGGCCTCCGAGGCTACTGCCCCGAAGACCTCAGCGAAGTGCCCCACACTCCATATTGCTCGGCCTGTCATGCTGTCCTGAGGATGGCAGGGCGGTGCTTTGATGGGGCCATACGTGGCAACGCTTGTGCCCGCACCCATCTGGGGTGGTGCGGGCGCAGCAGGGCGCCCTCCACCGTGGGCCATGTTGACATCGACGAGGCCCCCGGGTGCACCCGGGAGTACGCGGGCGCTGCATGGCTCGCCGTGGGACCCAGCCGCCGCCTGAGGCGTGAGCCGATAGCAGAAGGGTGGCGCCCCCGTGGCCGCCGCGTACAGTAGCTCGACGACGCGTTCCAGCAACGCATCCCAGCCGCTCTCCATCAGCTGGCACCGTAGCAGCTCCCGCGCCCCTGTGAGTGCGGCCTGCATGTTCGCCTGCTCCCGCCGGGTGTGTGGCGCCGTTGTTGCGGCGTGGGTTACGGCCCTTGCAGCAGCTCACGCTTGTCGTGGAGTAAGGGTGGACGGCGATTGGCCGCACCGCCCGCGCCCAGCAGCGTTAGGTGGCGCCTGCGCCGCCTGGAGCGCAGGGTTGAGGTCTTCCTGGGTGGGCGGCGCCGCCCAAGCGGGCCAGGCTGCCCAGCGGTCGGCGTCAGCCCTCGGGTTGCTGGACATCGGAACCGTGGAGCGTCGGTGGATCGATTGGTGGGGAAGAGGCTCCGGCACACCCCTACCTGGCGTGCCAAATGTCGGATCACGGGTTCCGGCAAAACCCTCAAGGTTCGAACACTGGGGTGCGCGCGAAGTTTTCCTCCCTACCGATCCACGTCCTAACTGGCTAAGATCTCAAGAACGAACTCGACGAACTCACAACGCAAGGGACACAAGATTTATACTGGTTTGGTCCACCGATGTGGTGTAATACCCTACTCAAGTGTGGTGGTGGTGGATTGCCTCTTGGGCTGATGATGAACAGTACAAGGGGAAGAACATCCTCCTGAGGTTGAGGTGTTCTTGTGCTTGGTGTGTGGCTAAAGATCAGATGAGATGGCTCTCAATCCTTTCGAGTTGCCTCCTACTGTGGTGGCTAGTCCTATCTATAGAGGCCCTGGTCCTCTCCCCAAATATTGAGCGGGAAGGGAGCCAACAACGGCCAATTTGAAAGGGGACAACTAGTACAGCTTATCCTAACAAAAGTAGTCTTCGCCTGCAAAAGACTCTGGTGGTGATGCCACCTTGGGCTCCATGGTGACCTCCATCTTGCCGTCCTTCTGGGCTTGATGCCTCGGTACTCCGCGCCTGCGCTTGCCTCCTTAGCACCAAAGAGGAAACAAGGACGCCAAGGCAGCCGGGCGCCTCACCGGGTGTCGATCGTCATGGCTCACGTCACGAGAGGCTCACGAGGTTTGCCTCACCTTGATCTCTCCGCCCCTCACAAGCCTGCCCGACGAGGCCGCTCCTGAGGAGGTATTGCGTCGTCCGCCTCGCGAGGCTTGGCCCCTCGCGAGGGTCTTGGATGCCTTGTTGATGAAGATGGGCCGTGCAGGCCTTCTAGCACAGCCACGCCGTGGGCCGCAGGAAGGCAAGTCTGGGGACCCCCGTTCCCAGACTGCCGACACTACATAATCTTCATGATGCTCTCTTTATGTTTCAATTCTTATCTTTTATGTGAGCATCATTGAAATCATCATGCCTGGCTAGGGGTGTTAAAACGTTAGCGCTTGTTGGGAGGCAACCCAATTTTATTTTTGTTCTTTTCTTTTTGCTCCTTTTTAGTAATAAATAATTCATCTAGCCTCTGGTTAGATGTGGTTTTATGTTTTAATTAGTGTTTGTGCCAAGTAGAACCTTTGGGAAGACTTGGGTGAAGTCTTTGCGACCATGCTGTAAAAAACAGAAACTTTAGCGCTCACGAGATTTGCTCAATTTTTTTAATCGAGAGTGATTTTAGGTTGATTCTTTTTTCATATGATTAATAGTCAAATTACTCAGGTCCACCAATTTATTTCAGAATTTTGGAGTTACAAAAGTATTCGAATGATACAGATTACTACAGATTGTTCTGTTTTTGATATGTTCTGTTTTCTATGTGTTGTTTGCTTATTTTGATGAATCTGTGAGTAGTATCGGAGGG
This sequence comes from Aegilops bicornis, assembly GCA_021605145.1. NCBI lineage: Eukaryota > Viridiplantae > Streptophyta > Magnoliopsida > Poales > Poaceae > Aegilops > Aegilops bicornis. The sequence goes on from CM038673.1 coordinate 659,747,957, forward strand.
TATGAATCATAGAGAAGTTGGAATACAGTAAATATTACACCAATATGATTTTAGAATGAGTTCACAACAGTACCTAAGTGGTGATATATTTTCTTACACTAACGGAGCTTACGAGTTTTCTGTTGAGTTGTGAAGTTTTCAACTCAAATGTTTGCTAACGGATGCCCAGTCCTATGATCAAAAGATCAAAAACAAAATCGCAAATAATTAAAAAAAAACTCCCCCAGGATTGTTGATAGTTGGACGACACCCGTTGTTTCGGACAAGCTATGGAGTGTGATTGTTGGTGGAGGGGGAGTAAAATCTTTACCTTTCTGTTTGGGAACTTCCTATAATGTATCTACTATGGAAGATATTTTGAACGCTTGGTCGTTATGTTGACAATGAAAGCATGCCTCTCAAAATTATTTTCATCTCTGTTTTAGCTTCGAGCTCTGGCACCTCTACAAATCCCTGCTTCCCTCTGCGAAGGGCCTATCTTTTGCTTTTATGCAAGAGTCAGTAGTATTCCTTATCATTCCAACCTACTTTTTAGTTGGCAAGCATCATGTGGTGGAGAAAGATCTAAGCATATATGGCCATTCAAATATATTTGATCATGAATTATTATTGTTGACAATTATCTATATGATAAATAAGTTGGGAGGCGAAACATTAAGCCCCTATCTTTCTCTGTGTTTGATGGATGCTATTTGTTCTAAAGATATGCGTTGAGTGGTAGCAATCATGGAAGACTATACGATAGTTGAGTATGTGGGATTTGCTAAATCAAAGCTCTTACATAGACCCTTCCTGAAAATAAGATGAATTGCAATTGTTTGATGACTGAGAACTGTTTGTTAGTCTTCAAGAAAGTTTATGATCTATACTTTAACATGTGAATAGCTTGTTACTTGATCATGAGAAGCTTTATGATATGAGCTACTATTATGACATATAATGATGATAGAATAGGTGATTGAAATTATCATTGATCAAATTTGTGCACCTGCTAGCATTCACACTTCATAAATTATTTCTTTTATCATTTACCTACTCGAGGACGAGCAGGAATTAAGCTTCGGGATGCTGATATGTATCCAACATATCTATAATTTATGAAGTATTCATGCTATTATATTATCCTTCTAGGATGTTTTATATGCATTTATATGCTATTTTATATGATTTTTGGGACTAACCTATTAAGTTAGAGCCCAGTGCCAGTTTATTTTTTTCCTTGTTTTTGAGTATCGCAGAAAAGGAGAACCAAACGGAGTCCAATTGACCTGAAACTTGACGGAGCTTATTTTTGGACAAGAAGAAGGTTGTGTAGTAGACATCACACATCCACCTTTTCCAAGCATGCCAACCCACCAAAGCGCCGCCTCTGCCATCAACCTCATCGACGAGGAAAATGAGCAGGCGCCATGGCCCGTCGAGCCGAGGCGCTCCTCGGCAATGCGATGGACGACGCCGTGATGCGCGTCATCGCCAGGGTTGAGCAGACTTTTGGTGCATGGCGCTTGAGCGTCGCGGATCAAGATAGGAATGTCAGCGCTGACATGCTGCAGCTCGCCGCACAACATGATTGATGGAGCGCTGCAGAGCAAGCTAGGCGCGTCCACGCCGATAGGCTGCGGCTCGCCGCACGACGAGACCGTTGGAGCGCCTCAGAGCGAGAGGTGCGGTCCGCTGCACAGCAAGAGCGGATCCATCGGGGCTTGCCTGCTGTCGACACGCGTCGCAACTGGGTACACGTCCCGGCTGTACCCCCATTCCTCGCCAGGAGTGGGTAGAGGCCCTAAGCACCGTATTTGCACCAGAGGCCGGCCGAGCCATACTTGCACCGGACGCCCACCGTGCCGTTCGCATGGGTGCCGCCATTCGCCTTGTCCGTGACCCGCTGGATGCCAATGCGCTGGTCCATAGGCTCGACCGCCTTCTTGGCCCAGGTGTCCACTTGGGCACAGTAGAGGAACTTGCTAGTCACATCCTCGAGCTGGTGATCTCCGATGAAATAGCCAACTTGGAGCTCGATATCACGCTCCAGATGTACCGCGAGCATGTCGACCGCTTGGACGAATGCCTGCACGAGTTCAGGCAGTGCCAAGAGCTACCGTAGGCAAGGGCTGCTGGTCATGGTCTCATGGACGCGTTTTATTTTGTTGAGTCGTTTCGATGTGGATAGCTATGTATTCACAACAATCATTGTATTTCTCTATTTATTGCTCTGTTTCAATGCGTGTACTTTGTTTTCCATTCTTATATGTTCTGTTTCAATGTGTGTATATATGCTTTCCCTTCTGTATATGTGGATGATAACAGCTAGATTCAAATCAGTATACAAAAACAGATAGAAAATGAAATTCATAGTATATATATATATATAAATTGTTGATTAGTTCATCACAGAATATATATATAGGGTGGGTCTATTATGATAACACCCCTTAAGACCCTTTTTCTGCACACACCCACCTTATTCTGCTAACACTCCATCGTACAACGCACAACAAACCGAAACGCATCGAGAAAAGAAAAAAAAACCACCCCACCCCCTCCACCTTCTTTCTCCCGCACCCATCCCACTCCCTCCACCTTATCCCCCATGACCCGAACAAACTGCCCTCCTGGCTCCTCCCCGGCCGCGCCATGGCCCTGCCTCCCTGGATCCACTACCTCCCCTCCCGCCCTGACCACCACCCACCGTCGCACGCCACCCCCTCATCTTCCCTGCCACCGCCCCACCACCACCCACTTCGACCCGCCCCCCGACCACCACCCATCGTGACCCTCCCCCGGCTACCACCCATCATGGCCCGCCCCCAGCCACCACCTACCGTCGCCTGCCCCGACCACCGCCTACCGCCGCCTGCCCCGCTCCACCCCGTCCGGCCGGCGCGCCTCCTCTCCTCCACCCATGGTGCCACCCCTCCCCTGACCTGCTGCTAGATGGGATCCGGGCCGAATCCAGGCCGCGCCGGCCCTTCCGCGCCGCCCAGCCGCCGGCCCTCCTGCGCCGCCCAGCCGCCAGCCCTCCCGCTACGCGCTGCCGCCAGATCCAGGCCGCGCCGACTCTCCCGCGCCCCCTGCCATCGCCGGTTCATAGCCCCGCAAGGCCACGCGCGAGCCGCCTCCTCTCCCTTTGCCGCATGGGGCCGTCCCACCTTCTCCTCCTCCTTGGGTCAAATCGAGCCAAGGACGAGCTTGCTCCTCCTCGTTGCGGTCCCTGGCCATGGTGCCATCCCGTGCTGCTCGGTCGCCGCCCACCTCGTACTGCTTGGCCGCCGTCCCACCTCGTGCTGCTTGGCCGCCGCCCCACCTCGTGCAGCTCGGTCGCCGCCCCTATGCAGCTCCCTCCCCCTGCAACTCGGTCCCAGGCCAAGGCTTCCCTCCTCCAGATCCGACGGCCATGGCTTCCGCTGCCTCCTCTACGCCTGTAATGGAGGCGACAACCGCCCGTGCAGTTCAGAAAAGGGCTTCTTTCTTCTTTTGCAGTTTTGGAGGTGCAGTGCTGCCGGATCCTGCAAGTAGTACATTTTGCGCCTTTGTGTGGTTCATCCATGGCCGCCGCAAATCCCTTCCCTTCCCTACCCTCTCTATTCCACAGACGGGCATGCTCCTCACGGGGCTGATACTGGTCTGAGCACCGTCTGGCGATTCAAGTCAGGGAGGATGGTTGGTGTGCGGGTTCCGTACTGCATGATCGAGCCAGCCACATATGCGGGTGCCGTGCCAGTGCTGTTCGCCGTGGATGCATGGTGCAGTGCACCTCGTCGTGTGGTGTGGTTCAGAACAGTTTCTTCCCACATTTTTTCTGAATTTTGCATGTGTGATTCAGTTACATCACGTGAGGAAATAATTTTGTGTGTATTTTTTTCAGATTATGGTTGTTGATTTGGGTGAATTCAGTTTCTAATGAAGTTTGTTAAATCCTCTATGTAGTTCGGCTGGCGCCGACATGAGGTTCACTTCTACATGGTAGCTTGGACGCCTTGGCGTTGCATGTCTTCATTTGTTGTGGTGTTGTGCGGGTTTGTGAGCAAGCGTGCGTGCAGTTTAGACCGTTGTTTGCGGTTTTTTTGTCTATCAAATGTATTCGGTTGGGATATGATGTATTGTGTGTAAAAAATTTTTTTGTTGAGAAGTTTATTTAAACAAGCATTAATGGTTCATTTTTGAGAGAAAAATGTGTTGATGCAGCCCACTTCGAGGAGTCTTGTGGTTCATTGTATTCAACGAGGAGTCTTGTTGTCTCATGCAGTTTGCTATAAAATTGATAGATGTGGCTTTGAAGCTCACTTTGTTGTCCCATGCAGTTTGCTATAAAACTTCTACGTGGTTGACTTGTCCCACTTGTGTAAAACAGGGAAAAAATAATATCTCAAAGAAGCTTGCTTCTATATTAGATGTAGCTCACTCGCTCAGTCACTGTGGTCCACTCGCTTGGTCAACGTGAGTAAAAAACTTGTAAACACAGGGAAAAATAATATCAAAGAAGCTCACTTCTATGTTAGATGTAGTTCACTCGCTCAGTCACTGTGGTCCACTCGCTTGGTCAACGTGCGTAAAAAACTTGTAAACACAGGGCAAAAATAATATCAAAGAAGCTTGCTTCTATGTTAGATGTAGTTCACTCGCTCAGTCATTGTGCTCCACTTGCTTGGTCAACGCGCGTAAAAAATTAATAAGTATGAAAAAAAGACAACAAAAACTCATGAGGTTCACTTTTGGTAGTGTTGCGGTTCACTTACCGGAGTGTTGCGGTCCACTCTCGTTCAAAAAAGAGTTGAAAAAGACAACAAAAAATTGTGCGAGAAAATTTTACGTCCCAAAATAAGAAATCAAGAAGTTCGTTTGCCCGTATGATGCAGTGCGGTTTTTAGTCTGAAAGCAGTGCGTTCTTCAGTACGATTCATTACACACGACGATTTTGGTCTCGTGAAGAACAGAGTGTCCGCTTTTCGATAAAATCAAAACTACTATTAAACCGTAAGGAATTAGAGAGAGCGTTCTACATGAAAATTTTGCGTCTCGTCGATATATTTCCAATGGTATATCATTTGAATCATTCCGACTGGCGGTTTGTAAAAATTCAAGAAAAAACGGCCGCAGCCACTCATCGTCCGCCGCATCATTTTTAAAATTAACTTAAAATTGTAAGGAGTCTCAAAAACATTTCAACACTGAAAGTTGTGCCTCGTCCATAGCTTTGCAACGGTATATTACACACTTCATTTCGACAAACGGTTAGAAAACTAGAGCGAAAACAATACCGAAAATTGAAAAAAAATTCAAAAAAACGTAATTCCATGATTTAGTAAATTTGAAACTGCTCTTAAACGGTTATGAATTAGAGAAAATAATAGATATTGAAAAGATGCGCCTCGACGGTATCTTTCCAACGGCGTATCATTTGCTTTATTCTGATCAGCGGTTTAGAAAAAATCACGAAAATACACTCGTTGCCACTCGTCATCCGCCGCACCGTTTTTGAAACTGCTCTTAAACCGTGAGTAATCTCGAAATGTGTTCAACATGACGAAGTTGCGCCTAATCCATAGCTTTCCTGCGGTATATTATACGCCTCGTTCCGATAAACGGTTAAAAATTAGAGCGAAAACAATACCGGAAAAACACTACGTGCAGTTTTTTCTGACACGAAGTTCACTAGTTTGTATACCAGTGCTCTTGATAAAGAAAGTGCAGTGCTCTCGCGTTGTGCGTGCAGTGCGGAAGTGTTATCAGAATAACTATTCTGCTAATACATCTGGGCTATTCTGTTACGCGTAACAGAATATTATTCTGTTACCCTCTCTGTACTGACGTGGTTCACAGTTTGGACTGACGTGTTTTTCAACAAGAACTGATCTTCCTGCGTGCACGACGGATGGAAACGGGGGATGCAACGGGGAGCTTCCGGTCGTTCCCCGGCATGATGCTGTGGGCCATTCGTTGCTAGAGGAGACATGTAAGGGGTTTCGCACGTCCGCGCGCTCAGCTGGATGAGTTTTGCGATCTGTAGTCATCGGAGGTGGCGGCGTGGGCATTTTGGCGGCGGAGGTGATTTTGGGCGTCAGTGCTTACTGTGGTGTTCGTGGGCCTCAATTTACGTCGTGTTTGTCGTTTTTGATGTGAGAATTATCGGTATGTTATAGTTTTTTGAGATTTTTTCATCTGTAATTTTTTATTACAAGTTTTTGTGTTCTTGGTCGTTTTCCACGCCCGCCATGGAAATCTGTTCTTCTTTTTCTGTTGTTTTACTTTTGAATTGGTGTTACAGGGAGAGATATACGGACTGTATGAAAAGATTTGCGTTGTCAATTTTGCTTTTTTGAGTTGTTTCTACCCCGGATTCCCATGTTCTTTTGTCGTTGGCGGAGGTTGTGTATGGCGGCTGACTGTAAGCTGCGATTTCGGGTAATCTGGTCAAACTGTGTAATTAAGTTGCGTGTTTTTTAGTGTTGTTTTGAATTGATGCCCGTATGTGTAGTTGGACTGCTGCCGTGTCAAAGTTTTCTTACTGTGTGTTGACATCGGAGCCGCACCGATGGCTCTGCACTTTGATTATAAAGCCCGAGCCCTCTGCTGGTTTCATTCTACGAGCTGCAACCAAAGAAAAGGGAGATGGATCTGAGCAGGTGGAGAGGTTACAGAGAGGAGGAGGGGACGCCATAGATGTGAGGGCTGCGAGCGGAGCAGAGGAGGAGGAGGCGCAGGCGTAGGCGTGATGGCGCGACGTGCCGCCGAGGAGGAACCGGATGCAGAGTTCAATGCATTTACTTGGCGTGAGGTGATGGATACTTGCAACTCCAATGAATTGGAGCTTGCTTTCCCAAAGGGCAGGGGAAGGAACCATATTCAGATCATTAGTTGGGCTAGGGCGAGAGCAGCCACGGATCCACATCCATCTACCAGGCAAAATGGCGCTGCTTTTCTTTGATCGTTATGGATCAAGTAGTGAATATTATGTTTTAAGATTTTTGTTGTGAGGGAGCAGATGTTCAATGACTAAATGAATTCAACTTTGTTTTTGTCTCTTAATGTGTTGTTTTGTCTGCATATGTTCGACATGTGCACCTTTGAACTGCTTGGTTTTCTGAAGTTGAACTGATTTGCGGTCAAATGTTGGATGGCTTGTGTGATAACTATTTCCTACCAGCTGGCTGCCCATCTGCCTATTTATTATTTTTATAATCTGTGAGTGTCCCTGACTATAAACGTTATCCATCTATATGTGGTGTGTGGCCAAGTCTTCCCCCTCCCTTTTATTCATTCTTCCAGAATCAGATCTAGGTTCCTCTCTCTTCTCTTCGTTGCCTTTTTCTCTGTTCCTGTGTGTTCGATGGAGGATTGTTCATGCGGATTCCTGGTAAAGATGGCGCGCATAGCTGACAGCTGTGTGTACGAGTCTAGTTTGGAGCTCACTCAGACTCAGCGACATGGGCAACTTTCTTGTTTGCTGTACGACAACCATGGGTTTCGTACACCCTATGTTTGTCGCCTGACGGATGGTGACTTGAAGGAATCATGGGTATGTGTTTCTATTCGTTTTGTTTTCTACTTTCTTGTTGGTTTCTGTTCAAAACCCATGGACTGGATCTGCAGTTTTGTCTTATGAATAACTTGTATATATTTTTTTAATTAGGTTTTGTCGGATTTTAACAGCAGGGATTTCTGTGTGTATTTGTTCATTACTTAACAATATTTAAACCATTTTTTGTATAATCCCTGATCTGTTTATGAATAGATGTTTTTACTGTAGGTGTATTGATATGTATATTTTTCAGTTTAGTCAGTTCACATGTCTAGTTAGTTTTGTGTTATTGTTTTGGTTCAAATTTTTTCCATTTTAGTTTGTTATGCAAATCGTTCCTATATCTGTGTAAAAATTCAGTTATGTCAGGTGTTCATTTTTTTTGTACTCCCATGTCCTTTTGCGTAAAATGTCACCCAGGATCGTGGATTGTTGCTCCTAGTTCCGTGTTACGAAGATGGAGACTTGAGACAAGAATGGGTATCGCTTGATGGATGTTGCCTACCACATCGACTTTGATGGTTGCATCAACCTAACTACTGGGTGGAAGGAGTTTGCGGCTGAGTCTGGATTTGAGGATGGTGATGTGGTTATGGTTATGTTCTTGAGAGAAGTCGACTCTCCGACGCTCGTAATTTATGTGTTGTAGGTTTAAATGTGGCAAATGACGCCGGCTTTGAGATTTGTGTATGGTTGATTATGTTGCAGTATTTTTTCTTTTAAAAGATTTGCATGTGAGATGGTTGAATTGTATTGTTTTATCAGAATGGTATGGAACTAGTTATGTAATGTTTTTCCTATTGTTCTGCTCAATTATAAGTGTTTTATTTATACATTCTATATATTAGTACTGGAACAATTTCTATAGTTGAACTGATGGGCATCCTTTGTTTTGGCTGGTATATTTTTCATGTTCATAACTAGGAGACGGTGCTATACGCTGATGATTTTTTTAGAACCCCTTTTTGTTATTGAGTTTGCTGAACTTACATTCTGTTAATGATAGTACTGCTCTATTTTAGGCTGTCAATTACCAATCAAATTTGTTTGTTGTATAACATTTTCTTCTTACTTTTTTACATGAATTTTGGAGCACGCTTTTTTTTCTTTTTTATAGATGAATAATGATAGTTTTGGTATTTTATAAAATAAAAAAATTTAATATTCGCTGCACAGTACTTTCTTTTTATTTTGTACTTGAACCTTATGAATTGTTGTAGTTGAACTTTTTGTAAATTGCTTGGAAATTTTTATTTACTGATCTTATATTTTTTACTTCTTACCATTAAGATGTGTTTGAACTTTGTCATAATATTTTTGTTTATTATCTGATTTTTCTTGTGAGTTTTTTTAATTATTTTCATTTTTTATTTTTTGTCGTGCGTGATCTACTGGATTTTTGTAATGGGGCGACGTACTTTGTTGGGCCATCGGCCTGGTCGTTGTATTCGGCCCGGATAGCTTCTCTCGTGCGGCTGTGCAGCACAGCGTGCGCATGAGCTATGTGTTTAGTCCCACCTCGCTAGTCGAGGGTGCTCTAGACTTGTTTATAAGCGCAGCCGACGCTCACCAGTCGAACTCCTCTGAAAACTTACCAGAGCGCTTATACACGGCGCCGCTCTCTCTCTTGACACATGGGCCTGGGCGGCAGTTCTCGGGTGTGCGGATTACTAGGGATTCGCCCACGGGCTCGAGTTCAAGAATCTAGCATTGTCGTGGCTGCGCTTTGTCCTTGGGATCAATTTTTTGTTTTTGGATCTAGTACTTGACTACACCAGTAACTTGGACTGGTACTTTTTTGTCCTTGTGCTGTCAATTTTTTTCTTTTTCTTTTGTTTGTTTGTTTGAATATAGTACTGTGGCATGACTTGCCCCCGCACCGAATCGTACCGAGGGGCATAGTTGTACTGACACATCTTCCATGTATGGACTTTGCCCCATTATCTATCTTTTTTAGGGGTGTGGGTGCGTGGGGTGGGGTGGGGAAGCAGAATAACCGCATCGCTACCACAAACGAGCGACCGCCGCGTTAGCGAGGCCGAGCCGAGGGGAGGGGGCGGACCTCCCCCATCTCGGCGAGGCCGAGCCAGAACGAAGCCAGAGCACGCGACGACGCTTGGCGTGCAAGGCCGCATGCGGAGGTGAGTCCGTAACATGACTTGCCCCATTATCTTATCTTAGGGCCGTGGGTGCGTGGGGAAACAGAATAATCGCGTTTTCTATCTTTAGGGGTGTGGGTGCGTGGGGGAAACATGTCTTGCCCCCGCACCGAACCGTACCGAGGAGCATAGTTGTACTGACACATCTTCCTTGTATGGACTTTGCCCCATTATCTATCTTTTTTAGGGGTGTGGGTGCGTGGGGTGGGGGAAACAGAATAACCGCACTACACCCATCAAACAAGCGCACTGCCGCGTTAGCGCGAGGCCGAGTCGGGGGAGGGGGGAGGACCCCCCCTCCCCCATCCCAGCGAGGCCGAGCCAGGAACGAGCCGTAGCAGGCGACGACGCGGCGTGCCGCGGCGTCGCATGCGGAGGCGAGTCCGTAACATGCCCATTATCTTATCTTAGGGGTGTGGGTGCGTGGGGAAACATGACTTGCCCCGACCGAACTGCACTGAGGGGCATAGTTGTACTGACACATCTTCCTTGTATGGACTTTGCCCCATTATCTATATTAGAGGTGTGGGTGCGTGGGGTGGGGGAAACAGAATAATCGCACTGCGCCTGTCAAACGAGCGCACTGCCGCTTTAGCGCGAGGCCGAGTCGGGGGGAGGATGGGGGGTTGGGACCCCCCCTCTCCCATCCCGGCGAGGCCGAGCCAGGAACGAGCAGTAGCAGGCGACGACGCGGCGTGCCGCGACGTCGCATGCGGAGGCGAGTCCGTAACATGACTTGCGCCATTATCTTATCTTAGGGGTGTGGGTGCGTGGGGAAACAGAATAACCGCGTTTTCTATCTTTAGGGGTGTGGGTGCATGGGGGAAACATGACTTGTCCCCACACCGAACCGTACCGAGGGGCATAGTTGTACTGACACATCTTCCTTGTATGGACTTTGCCCCATTATCTATCTTAGGGTTGTGGGTGCGTGGGGTGGGGGGAAACAGAATAACTGCACTGCGCCTGTCAAACGAGCGCACTACAAGAAGCGCGAGGTCGAGACGGAGGGGGGAGGGTCGGGACCCTCCCCATGCCGGGCGAGGCCGAGCCAGAACGAAGTCAGAGCAGCGACGGCGCTGGCGTGTCAGCGGCCGCATGCGGAGGCGAGTCCGTAACATGACTTGGACCATTATCTTATCTTAGGGCCGTGGGTGCGTGGGGAAACAGAATAACCGCGTTTTCTATCTTTAGGGGTGTGGGTGCGTGGGGGAAACATGACTTGCCCCCGCACCGAACCGTACCGAGGGGCATAGTTGTACTGACACATCTTCCTTGTATGGACTTTGCCCCATTATCTATCTTTTTTAGGGGTCTGGGTGCGTGGGGTGGGGGGAAACAGAATAACCGGACTGCGCGTGTCAAACGAGCGCACTGCCGCGTTAGCACGAGGCCGAGGCGGGGGGGGGGGGGAGGACCCCCCTCCCCCATCCCGGCGAGGCCGAGCCAGGAACGAGCCGTAGTAGGCACGACGCGGCGTGCCGCGACATCGCATGCGGAGGCGAGTCCGTAGCATGACTTGCCCCATTATCTTATCTTTATTTTTTAGGGGAAAACATGACCGTTATGAATTATTTTTTCATTTGTACTTGTTTGATAAATTTTTTGTACTGTTGTGAGTTATTATTTGTACTTTAGCCGTTTGTTTTCATCATCTATATTAATTTTTTTATTTGTATTTGATTTTTGGTATTATCTTTTGTATGGCGGCCATAGATAGTGGGCTTCGCCACGGTTGTGGGCTTTAGCCGTCCGTTTTCTCCCAGTCATCTTTTAACCCTCCCACTCACCTTTTAACCTCCGATCTTCCCCGTTCCGCTCCTCTCCCGTCCCCAAATTGATTCCGTCTTCGTTCCCCTCTTCTTCTCTTCTCGGAGGGGGAGTTGTTACTCCTGTTTCGCCGCGGGAGCGTCGGCCGGAGGGCTCAACCCCAGGGGTGGAGGTCCGGGTGTTCTGTTTTGTTCTTTTTGCTCTGCCATTGACTTTGCTTGCGTCCTCTTATGTTCAGATTTTCTCTCTATTTCTAATCTCTTGCTCTCTTTGCTGTCCTGGGCTGCACTCGCTAGGGTTCCTTTGCTGTTGAACGAGCGTTTGGCGGCAGTGATACTGGATTGCATGGCGGATTTTGTGTTTCCTGGTAAGAGTTTTGCTTTTGTATGGTGTGCTTCATTTCTGAAATAGTTCAAATCCCTAATTTTTGTTCATGTGTCTTGCAGACCTGGTTCGACAGATTTTAGGACTGTAGATCTCAATGGGTACATCATCCAGTCCGGACAAATTGAATGCAGGTGATTTTCACTGTATTTTGGATGATGTTTTAATAGATCTGGTTTTTATGTTGTACAGTTGTTGTCGTATCGACTTTATAAGTTGTATGTATTTTGATATGTGTTAATTTTGTCTTGGATTGTATGGCGTGTATGGTTTTGGCAGTTGATGCAACCTGTAGACAGGATGTAGTACTTATCACCATGTGTATTTTGAACTGCTGTCCTGGCATTTGAATAGGTTGTAGTAGTCAATGAAGAACTAGTATGGTGTTGAAAGAGTTGTGTTTTTTGAAGTTTGTTCTGCAAGTGGTGGGTTCATATTTGTTTTATTCGGTGAACTTGTAGTGTTCGCATAGTTGAACTGATTGATTGTTCTTGTACTTTTTGCTAATTATGATGTTGTTGCAGATGTTGGAGTGCGGTGCCTCTGATTACGACAAATCGTAACGCTTTCAAGATCTTGTGAATGTTATTTTGAGACACCAAATCCTCTAGAAGAACTTGCGAATGTTGCTGGTGTTTCCCTTATATTTGCTCTATTTTTATCAGCCTTTAATACATATATATGCTTAGTTACATCAGTTGTTCCGTTTTGTTTTGTGTCTGATGCTATGCGCTTTATTTATCTTTGTGTCTGCAATGTTAATTGTGTTTTAATTTTTTATGTGCGTGGTTATGTTATTGGTTTATGCAGTTAATGACAGCCATGGTGTTCCAGAGGACATTGCTGATGTTGTTAAAGATATTAATGATGGAATGTATTCACTTAACGTTGATGATGGTGATGGCAGCTTGCAGTTATGCATTACTCGGTCTCAAAGTGTTGATGGCATCGAGCACATTACCCAAGCCGAGGATGTTCCTATGCGATTCTGTTTCGAGGATGAAAGGATAAGAAAGAAGAAGTATGAATTCCAGAAGAGAAAGGAATTGGAATGGCGTCAAAAGGCTGCCTGTGTGCCAGAAAGTGATGTTGATGTTGCTCAAGCTCCTAAATGTGTAGGAGATGAAGGTGGTGACGCGGGTTTTTCAACTGTTCATGTAGGATCTCATGGAAGTGACATGCCTGTGAAGACAAACTTGATGCAAACTCGTTTGACGCAAGTGTTTGATCGTGATGGAGTTAAGGAGAAGAAAGCTGTTTTGAAGAGGAAGATGTCGATCGAAATCGATGGCAATACAGAGGCGTAGTCCACGTGTGAAAGTTGTTTCCCAACCCGATAATAGCAAAGCTGATCACGGATAGTGTTGCTTTGTGAAAATTGGTCCAAGCAAACTTGGTGGCTCCTCTGTTTGTCGGAGTCCACGAGGTTTGACAAATAAGAAGCCTTCTTCGTCTCCTCTTCAAGAGCGGTCTTTGTTGAAAGAAAATAAGAAGCGTAAAGTTCATCCTGCAAAAGTGAACAAAGGTGTGAAGAAGCGTGCTCGTGTTGAAGCCGAAGATCTTTGCATCTGAAGAAGATGATATTGAAGTTGATTCAGAAGATGAATTTGCAGTGGTATGTGTTTTGTACTGCATGTGTCTTGCTAGTTGTACTTGCAATGATTTAATTGTGTTTGGGCTATTATGCTGTCCAGGTGAGGCTGGTCATTGTTTTGCATCTATTTTGATTGTGGTACTGATGTTGTTTTAGTAGTTGAACTTGTGCAAACTTTTCCTTGTTTTACTTGCCTTCATATGCTTGTTTTGTTTCCTATATTCATTGTTTGCAGTGGTATGTGTTTTGTTGTGCATGTGACTTACTAATTGTAATTGTAATGATTTAATTTGTGTTTGGGGTGGTATGCTGGCCAGGTGAGGCTTGTCATTGTATTCATTAATTGAGGGTGGTACTAATGTTGTTTAAATAGTTGAACTTGTGCAATCTTTTTTTTACTTACATTCGTATGCTTGTTTTGTTTTCTATATTCATTGTTTGCCGTGGTTTGTGTTTTGTACTGCATGTGATTTACTAGTTGTACTTTCAATGATTTAATTGTGTTTAATTTGGTATTGCAGCCAAAGTTAGGTGATCATTGTTTGCATCAATTGAGGGTGGTCTTGATGTTGTTTTAATAGTTGAACTTGTGCAATATTTTCTTTTTCTTTTTACTTGCATTCATATGCTTTTGTTGTTTTCTATATTCATTTTTTAAGGTGTGGTTTTTTTTGTTTTCATTTACATCCTGTTAGCGTTATGAGTCCGGTCAAGCCGGTGGGAGGCAATGCCGGAAAAGTTTCCTTGGATGAAGGTGACCAACGGGAATTGAACTTAACTGTGCGATGTTCGTTGAGAGAGGTTGAAGATTGTGCTAAATTGCTCGAGAGTCGGCATGTGGCTAGGGTTCATGCATCTGGTTTTGGTTCTATCTTGAGGTGGAGGCTGAAGTCTAACATTTCCCGCCCTCTGATGGGAGTTTTGTACCTGAGGATAGTTTGTGATACAATGACTCTTGACATGGGTGAGGCTAATAAGAAGCTTCGCATCACTAGCGATGGTATACAGCAATTATTTGGTTTCCCTCGTGGTGGTCGTTCTGCGCCAAGGCCGTCAGAGGACGGATATGATGACGCTCTGATGAAGTTAAGATCGGAGCTTGACATTAGCAGGGACAAAGATATCAAGACAAAGGATTTGAGGAATAAGCTCAAGGTGCTCGTCAAGGATCCTAGCAAAGATGACCTTGCTCTGAAAGTGTTCTTCATTATTGTGTTTATGAAGGTTGTGTTGCCTGGATCTGCCCCGCGTATTTCCAGAGAGGCAACAATGTTTGAGGGTCTCGTCTTTGAGGACATGGCAAATATGGATTATTGTCAGCTGATGGTTGATGAGCTTAGAAGGGCCGTTGCCAAGTACCAAAGTGGTCATAGCATGGGGAAGGCAATCACAGGCTGTGCCATAGGGCCTGTACTAATGTACCTTGACTGCCTTATCCGTGGCAAAACTGCGGAGCCTGACATGCGAGTCCCCCGCATATGTTACATGGATCCTGCCAAGCTTTCTGATCTGGTTGATGCAGTTTTGATAAAAAAGGCAATGCAGATCCAAAGACTTGGGTGTTTGGGAAGCTTCCGGTGAGTTTTGTTTGTTTTGTGTCTTGCAGACCTTTTTTTTATTTTTAGGTATAGCTATTTTTTGTTGTAGTGGACATTTGTACTGTAAATTAAATGCATTTATATTTTGTATGGTTTAGGTATGGTTTTTTAGTACTGTTGTTTTTAGTGTGTTGTTGAACTGAATAACTTTGTTCAACCGGCACATTGGTAAATACTAACAAATTGGCAATGACAGTTAAAGTTTTATTAGTGGTGTTGATTTTAAATCTGTTAATATCATGATTTATTTTTCCATATGTGTTGCGTTGATTGATTAACTATTTTCCCCTTTTGTTTGTAGTGGAAAACTCAAGAGGAGGTTGTTTTTTTTTCGAGTGTATAAACGGCCAGTCCTGGAGATGCCGTCGTCTCAGGTTCCGAAGTTTTCATCTCTGCCCGATGAGTTGAGGGATGACCGTGGTGTTGAGGGTGCTGGTTATACCCCCTGGCCCTAGTAATGCTAGTGCTTCACAGAGGCAGGGTTTTGGTATTGATGTTGCTGTTTCAGCGTTGGAGCGCGCTGAGCATATCTTAAGTAATGTGTGTTCTGAGCTGCAAAAGGTCCCAACGACAGTTGAGCGTTTGAGTTGTATCAATGGTATCCTTCCTGAAGGTCATCAATTTAACGCTGAGGAAGCTGTTGACTACATTGAGATGGAGAGGATTTTAATCGGTGATATGCGCGACGGTGCCGCTAATCTAGTTCAGAGCTCGGTTTGTCTATTGAACAACATGAAGCGTTTCAGAACTACGCAAAACTCTCGCTGCAAGCCATATGAAGAAAGTGCAAATGTTGTTATCAAGTAGTTTGAGCAGGATGAGGCTGTCGCCACCGACAAGCAGGCTGGTGATGGTAATCTTGAGGCTAATGTTTTTATCACGAACCGAATGATGTTGGCTTTCAGTGTCCTGATGTTGATGTGAGTCAGTCGTTGGTGTTTGCAATTTTTATGTTGTTGTCCTGATGTCAGTGTTGTAGTTGAACTTCCTCATGTTCATCTATTTATTAATAATTTTCTTTCATGCAGATTGATCACGATGAAGCTGCTGGCACCGACAGCAGGGCTGATGATGGTACTGAGGCTAATGTTTCTGATCAGCGTACGAACGATGTTGGCTCACAACACCCTGTTGTTGATGTGAGTCAGTCCTCATTGTTTGTATGTTTTTACTATGTTGTTCTGCTGTCATTGTAGTTGATCTTCCTGATCTACATCTGTTTATTAATTTTTCTTTTCATGCAGGAGACCAATCATAATGTTGAGGGTTCTGTTGACGGTGGAGTTAATGATCTATCCACTAATAAGTGCAAGGTTATTTTTATTTTCCTTGTGTTTATTAATATTTTCTTAAAATTTCATGCGCACCGATGTGTCTTGCTTGTTCATTTTTCTATCCCACATCGTTTATTGTTGCTCATAATAGCATTGTTTTTTGTCTCATTACATTTGAATCAGTGTCCTATTGTTGGCGATGAGCCTTGTTTGCCTGTTGGTGATGTCGCTTTGAATGTTAGCAGCAGCAAGTTCGATGATGTTGCTGTGAATGCTTCCAAGGTTTATTTTTCTATGCACCTATTGGCAGCTTATTTTTTATTGTTAGTTTTGTTCATATTATTCACTTTTTTTGAATTTTTATTTTCATCAGATTACTGATGTTGAGCGTGAGGTTGTCCTTAGTGGTGGAGATGATGCTCATGATGTTCCATTGAGTAGTGGGCGCAATGTTGTTACCAAAGTTGCCGATGAGGATGTCGGTGCTGCTGACATCTTGGATGCCAAATCGCCTGGTGTTGGTATTGCTGGGAATGAAAATGTTACGGTTGTGAAGATTTGCCACGGAGAATTTCCGCTTTGGAGGTCTTGATTACGGTGATGCATTGCAAGATGCTTCTAAGCGTGGAGGAGGTGCCATCCGAGGATGATGATTTATACATCAATTTCTTCTGACCCCTTGACGCAGGAGGTGCTCTTGTCGTCCCAGGATTTTCTTTCTACAGACCCTGAAAGCGCATCAATATTGGTGTCCTCTCAAGATGTCCCATCGTCAAACCCTAAAACTGGAGGCATAATGGTCTCATCACAGGAACTACCGTCGTCGTCAAACCCTGATAGTCCAGGTAAGGACTTGTAAATGGGGTGTACTTCTCAATTTTGGCATTTTGGACATGTTCTCTTGTAGTTGTTGAACTTATTATTTTTCATCATTTTCTGCAAGCGAGAAAGTGGTAATGTTTTAAGGTTGATACGCTTTTATTCATTTATTTACGAGGTTGCGCATTTAACCGTCTGAAATGGTTAGTTTGGGATTTTGCCGTACCATTTTTTTGTCTCTTTTTCTTTCTCTAGTTTGATTATTGTTGTTGTTGCAGCAGTTTTAATTCATGTAATCTTTTGTGTTTTTCTAGTCACAAGCCGATGTTTCAAAATAAAGAATGTGATGCCAGTGTTGGTTCTATTGCTAAAGCGTTTGTCCCCATTGGCGTGCTCAACTCAGACAGTGATGATGTTGTTTTATATTCTCTACGTCAGAAGTGCCGAGACACTGAGAAGTTGATAGTTCCCAGATGGGTGACAGTCAGTATATTGCTATTTTTGTAAATAGGATGATAACTTGTTTTGCCAATGTTCTAACTATTGTTGTTCTTTTTGTACAATGCAGACCAAGATCCGTGATGGAAATATTGATTCCAATGTGCTAAATTGGTTCACAAGATCAGTCTTGATGGTTTTGACCAAGTAGGTGAACTTGGACTTTTTGTACTCATTAACTAGAACTGTCATGTTTTCTTTGCAGTTTTGGGATGTGGGGGGAATGAACTTGATCTGTGCTTCTTTATTAAAGCTGTACTTATTGTTGCAAGGGAATTGAACTGATATGATTGTTCCTCAATTTTGGGCGGTGGATATAATTTCTTTATGATTATGTGATTTTTGTTTGTACTTATGAATTTCAATTTCCCTCTTTTATTTTATTGTTTGGAGGCTGAATTTTTTGTTTCAATATGATTTGGTAAATTCATTTTTCCTCTGCGATTTTTTTTCAGCTTCTTTTCCCTACATTTGATCCGCCGTCATTTGTGACTACCATGAAGCCTAGTGAAGAATCTGGGCATTGGTGCTTGGTTGTTCTGAATTTGAAGTTCAGAAATTAATTTCATGCATAAAGTTCAGAATGCTATAAACTTTTTTTCAGATGCTAATCTGGTGAAACAATCCACTTCACAGTTTCAGAAATGCATGTAACTTGATAAACATGTAATCATGCATCCACTTCATAGACTATAGTAGTTCATTTAGTTGGGAAACAATTTTTAATTAAGTTTTTAGTGACTAGTACTGGTACAACAGATGAATGAACAATAGTATGAGTTACAATGGATGAATGTACTTCAAAAACTAGTAAAGAAAGTTCTGAAATTAAATTAAGTACATCATGTTATTCTTCTTCTTGGATTATACATAGTTTCAGTCAATGTTGTATGTTCTTCATTGGTACTAGTTTAGTCTACTTTTGTTGAAATAGGATAACACGTAACCGGGTGCTTCACCAAGTCCTTAGTTTATTTTCTTACGAAAATAACATTACATCAAATTCAGAAAATACTTCACTACAACGAGTTCAGAAACATCTTTTTTAATACATCAAGTACATAGACTACTCTATTATATCAACTTCATAAACTACACCAGTCGATCAACTTCAGAATTTAATCTTCCGCAAGATTTTCCAAATAGTAATCCAGTGCATCAGGTTCAAAAATACATTTATATTATATCTACTTTAGAAAATGCAGCAGTGCATCCACTTTTCACAAACCACACTAGTACATCTAGTTGGGAAACAAGTGTGATTAAATTTTCAGGATACAGTACTAATAAAACAGATAAACCATACGCAGGGCAAATGAGTAGGATTGCTCACCATTTTGTGGCCGCTGCGATGTAGTACACCAAGCAGAGTTCCTCGACGCACAACTACAGGACTGCCACCATATGTGGAGGTTTTTCGTCGTTGGTGTACTCCACATCAACTCCGATGAAGCTCGGATACAAGCCGCCGCCCTTCCTCCTGAGCCTGCTCATCATCTCCTCGGCCTTGTCTGGTTCGCTGGTGCAGACGATCTCCAGCGTCTCCTTGTCGTGGAGCTCAACACCTTTGAGCGTTCTGGTGTAGTCGCGCTTCTCGCCGGGGACGTTAATGTCGACGAGGTTGCTCCTCTTGTCCGACGTCTCTGTGTGATGACGCTTGGCGGACGATTCCTCCGCCATGGCCTTCCTCCGGCGATTGTGGGCTTTGTAGAGAGACGCTGGAGGTTTGTGTGCAGTGGAAATGGAAGCGGCAATGGTGGTTTGTGGGAACGAGGGAGAGATGGAAGACAATGGGGTATTTTTGCAAAGTGCGCCTTGACGATGGTGTGTGGGAGGCGGTTCGTCGAAGCGTGTGTGTAGTGGTCGTGGGGGGTCGCCGTTTGCAGTGCGTCGTGGCAACCGCCCAGTGGGTGGCGCGGGTGGTAGCGTGGAAGAACTAACCATCCAAGACAAATGTTTTTTACTGGTGCACTGTTTAGTCTTGTCAAAATTTGTACTTACGATCTGCTAAATCCCACTTGCACGTCTCTGCGGTGGTGATCATGGCATTTTACTGTGGCACCGATCCGTATAGTCAAGCTGTACTTATGGATCTGTGATGTTTTTCATGTGGATATTTAAGTATTGTTTTTCTATTGAAGCCTTTATAGACTAGTGTATGTCAAAACATTTTTTCAGTGCCCTGGGAGTTGTTGCTCATAAATTGTACTTATTTTATTTTCATCTGTACCAACCTAAGTTAGGCCTTTATAGTTTTTGTATTCTCATTTTTAGTGTACTTATGTTTTAGTATTGTGTGAACTGAATTGTAATTTCAACCAGCGCATGGGTTTGAAATTTGATGTCAGAGTGGTGCGAGTGGCTTTGTTGATCCTGCTTTGTTTTAATCTTGATGTTGTATGTATGTTTGAACTGATTTTTTTATAACTTAGGTTGGTGTGGGGGTTTGAGATTATTTCATGACCAGATCGTTCGTTGTGGTGTGGACAGATTATATATAAATAATAGATTTAGCAGAATTGACAAATAAATTCTATTTGAACTTTTTGAATTTTAGTAGTTGAACTTGTCAGATTTTATATAAATAGGAATTTTAGCATAATTGACAAACATTATATGTTTTAACTTTTAGATTTTTAGTAGTTGAACTTGTCAGTTTTTCTTTAAATAAGGATTTTAGCATAATTGACAAACATTATATGTTTGAACTTTTTGATCTTTAGTGGTTGAACTTGTCAGTTTTATATAAATAAGAATTTTAGCATAATTGACAAACATTATATGTTTTGAACTTTTTAGTTTTAGTAGTTGAACTTGAAAGTAATATTTAATTCTGTTTTTAAATTATGTACATTTAATGTAAAGGCTATTAAGTTTTGTTCTTTTAAGAGGTTCATTGTTTTTGTATCATATTTTTTCCTTTTTTCTTGTAGAGGTTAATTGACAAACATTTTTCTTGTGGTTTATATTTCTTTGTCCCGCCCTCTGGTTTGTATACCTGGGCTTATTTGGTGGGGTGTTTTGTTGACGATGTAGGCTATTGGGTCGTTTTCCGGCCCAGATAGCTCGTCCATGCCTTTGTCTTGATGCGTCGTCTTGGCGCTCTGGGTTTAGTCCCACCTCGCTAGTCGAGGGGGCTCCGGACCTGTTTATAAGCGCAGCCGACGCTCACCAGTCGAACTCCACTGAACACTTACCTGAGTGCTTATACACGGCGCTCGCTCTCTCTCTTGACCTGTGGGCCCTGGTCGGCGGGTCCTGCGTTGTGCGGATTACTAGGGATTCGCCCACGGGCTCGAGTTCAAGTATCTAGCATTGTCAGGGCCTGCGCCTGACCTTGGGTGGTCAATTTTTTTGTTTGTTTGAATCTAGTACTTGACTCCTCCAGTAACTTGGACTGATACTTTTTGTTCTAGTTCTTGTGAGTTTTGTGTGAGTGTAATCTTTTTTCATTTGAGTTTTTTTCCTTCTTTTTTGTGTTTGTTTTTGTGATTATTCTCAAGAGTCTTCTGGTGTCATTTTCAGAACTATGATACTTGCGTGTAGACTGAGTTGTACTGATAGTGCATTCATAGTAGCGCTTACGGATTGATGATTCTTTGTACTTTTTATTGTAGTAAGTATGTAATGTCCGATCAAGTGTCTTTGAGTTGTCTTGACATGGAACAACGTTGTGTGATTAGTTGCATCATAACTAGTACTTTAGAGCAACGATAACGTTCCATTCAGAAGCTACTTTTCAATTTTGAAATGATGGATTAACACCATACGAAGCTACCAAACCAAACTTATATAATGAGATAAGCAAAACATTGTACTTGATGACATAACTAGACTTGTTCAAACATGACAAGCATGACATAATCATACTGGTTCAACCCAACAAGAGCAAACTACTAATTTGAAACAACAAGATAAAAGGCAAGCACAAGCGGAAGTAAAACGAAGGCATGCTCTGATGTATCTTCATCCCGAAAAGGGGCAATATGGGTGGTCGTAGAAGTTGTTAGCCTCCTGCTCTTTCACAAATTTCGAACCATCTGTGATGTAATCGATCATGAACCATGACTTGTACGCGACGTACGCATCTACTCCTGCGTACTCGATGAGGTTGTCTGGCAGCTCGCTTGTCCCCCACAGTTTGTAGTCTTCCTGCATGTTGATCTTGTTCTTCATGCCTTTGTAGAATGGGTGGATGACGCTGGCTGCAACATCAGTCAAGGAGTCGTACTCTTTTCCGGTGTATGGAACTCTCCACTTGCGCTGAATGTCGATGAACTTGTTGGGGTTGATCTCCATACGGACAACTTCAGCTTCTGTTTGTCGCTTTCAATGCTGAAACCGGCAAATGTGAACAACTTGTCATCTTCTTGACATGTCGGGTAAGCGCTTGGGCCTGCAAGGGCAAAGACATTTTGAATATTAGCATTACTTTGATGTTTGAATTATCCATTCTTGTTTTGTTTTACAAGTGATGAATCCATGAAGTAGTTGTTTATGTAGGATAAACAATGGATGAATGTACTTCAAAAACTAGTAAAGAAAGTTCTGAAATTAAATTAAGTACATCATGTTATTCTTCTTCTTGGATTATACATAGTTTCAGTCAATGTTGTATGTTCTGCATTGGTACTAGTTTAGTCTACTTTTGTTGAAATAGGATAACACAGAACCAGTGCTTCACCAAGTCCTTAGTTTATTTTCTTACGAAAATAACATTACATCAAATTCAGAAAATACTTCATTACATCAAGTTCAGAAATATCTTTTTTTAATACATCAAGTACATAGACTACTCTATTGTATCAACTTCATAAACTACACTAGTCAATCAACTTCAGAATTTAATCTTCCGCAAGATTTTACAAATAGTAATCCAGTGCATCAGGTTCAAAAATACATTTATAGTATATCTACTTTAGAAAATGCAGTAGTGCATCCACTTTTCACAAACAACACTAGTACATCTAGTTGGAAACAAGTGTGATTAAATTTTCAGGATACAGTACTAATAAAATAGATAAACCATATGCTGGGCAAATGAGTAGGATTGCTCACCATTTTGTGGCCGCGGCGATGTGGTACACCAAGCAGAGTTCGTCGACGACAACCGCAGGATCGCCGCCATCTCGGGAGGTTCATCTTCGTTGGTGTAGTGCACACCCACGCCGACGATCCCACGAAACCTGCCGCCAAGCTTCCTCCGAGCACGGAGATCACCTCGTCGGCCTTATGCGGTTCATTTGGTGCGAGCGATCTCCAGCGTCTCCTTGCCGTGGAGCTCAACCCCTTTGAGCGTTCTGGTGTAGTCGCGCTTCTCGCCGGGGACTTTAATGTCGACGAGGGTTCTCCTCTTGTCCGACGCTCGGCATGATGACGCTTGGCGGACGGTTCCTCCGCCATGGCCTTCCTCCAGCGACTTTGGGCTTTGGAGGGAGATGCTGGAGGTTTGTGTGCAGTGGAAATGGAAGCGCCAATGGTGGTTTGTGGGAACGAGGGAGAGATGGAAGACAATGGGGTATTTTTTCAGTGCGCCGACGGTGGTCTGTGGGAGGCGGTTCGTCGGGGGCGTGTGTGTAGTTGGTGTTGTTGGCGTGGATTCGCCGTTTGCAGTGTGTCGTGGCAACCGCCCAGTAGGTGGCGCGGGTGGTGGTGTCGAAGAACTAACCGTCCAGTTTAAATGGTTTTTACTGTTGAACTGACTAGTCTTGTCAAGCTGTACTTCTGACCTGCAAAATCCCACTTGCACGTCTCTGCGGTGGCGATGATGGCATTTTACTGTGGCACCGATTTGTATAGTCAAGTTGTACTTATCAGCTGCTTATCCCACTTGCACGTGTCAGCGTCGGTGTTGGTGGAGGTCTGAACTCCTCTACTGTCGTACTCGGACTGGTGATTGAAGTGTAATTGAACGTACCAATTACCAGCGAGACTATGTGTGGTGCTAATGTTTTTTTAAAACAATTTTCGTATTTTTTAAGGATTGTTTATATCAAGATAACCTGTGAGTATTTTTTACAGATAAATTAGATTTTCACCAGTACAGGATGTATTATATTCGCATTTTGCTTGAGGTAATTATTTTTATGTACTGATGGTCTTTCTGAATTGGGACTGGCAGGAGCAGGCATAGCTTTGTTTTTTCAAAACGATTTTTTTCAGTCGTTCACTGGTGTGTTTGTTATTACTATGCCTTTTGTACTGCCGACAGAGAGTTATCAGTACTGATGTAATACAAGAGTTTAAATTTTTCCTTGACATTTTTTTGCTAGGTTACTGGTTCACAGTAGCGTTTTGCGTCAGATATATCAAGATAAGTTTTTTCAATTTTATTTTTGACTGCATTCAAAAGGATTATCAAATGGTTTAAATAATAATGTCACTGCTTCAGTGGGCACAAATCAGAAATTATATCAGCACTGATGTGTACTCTGCCTTGTACTGACGAATGAGAGTTATCAGTACTGATGTGCTACAAGAGTTTAAAATTTTCCTTGACATATTTTTTCCCTGAGTTACTGGTTCACAGTAGCGTTTTGCGTCGAATATATCCAGATAAGTTTTTTCAAACGTATTTCGTGACTGCATTCAATATGATTATCAAATGGTTACATAATAATGTCACTGCTTCAGCAGGCACAAATCAGAAACTAAAAAATAACTCTAGTTCTGATAGAGAAATCGACGATAAAGCTAAATAAGTTTTGGTGACGACAGTGTTTTGTGAAATGCTTCCTCATTGTGTGCTGATGCAACTGAGACTACAAGGTTATTTTTTAGTTGACGCAGCATGAAAACCACTATGTATTGTTTAGTCTTGAGCTTCTCCTAACTGTCTGCGAATGTTGTGCCTTGCCGGCGCTCTTTCCAGGTTTAGCCTTGGCAGCTTCATCGTCAGTTTCAGTTTCCTCGCCCCCGACACTGTCATCTTCATTGTCTTCGTCTGATTGGCTGTCATTGTCATCAAACTATTCTTCTTCATCATCTTCATTTGATTGCTTGGAACTTTGTACGTTGCCCTGTTTATGTTCAACTCCACTGACCTCCTTGCCCACTTTGCACGTGCGGGCATTATGTCCGTCAGTTCTGCCACACTTGCGGCAAGTCTACACATTACGTGTGTTGTCTCCATTGGTAGAAAGCTGGGTGGCTCCAATCTGCTTGTTCTTGTTGTGATGGCATCACATGCGGAGTGGGCATGTCGCGGTAGTTATGGTTGCTCACGACGCGTTGCAGAATCCGCATGCCCGTCCGGGCCAAATTGCACGCTACCGATGGGGCGTGGCGGCTTTGGCTGCTGCTTGCGTCTTGCTCTTCCTGCCCTTTGTGTTTGAGAATATTGGGGTTTAATCACCCTTTCCTGCTGCTCTTTGGTAGGATGTGCTATTGTTATGTCGTTCGCCTACAGCACCATCGAGCTCATGATCTCGCATGTGAGTTTGTCGGTGCTCTTGAGTGTGCACACGGGCAAGCTCCGATTGCTGCTGCTCATCTTCCTCGTTCTCAATTGGGTCAATAGCTCCCATATGGTTCATCTCGGATAACACTGTAGCAATATCCTTCTCAATGGCTTCATTGTCTGCGACACCTCCATTTTCAGCAGAATGCATGGTGTCGAGTTCTTGTTCAAGTTTGTCCATGACGACTCGCGTCCTTGCCATTTGCTCTTGGCTTCTCAAGCTTTTTCTCAGGCACCCTCATGTTCAAAGGTCGCCAGTGAGCTTTCAATGCAGTATTGGGATGCCTTGTTTGACGCTACTGTCCTCAAGTCATTCCTGTCAAATGTTGGCTGGATGTTCGGGCGTTTGGTGTATCTCCTGAGTATGTATTTCTCTGGAACACTTTCAGCCTTAATTGTCCGCGTCATGCACATGACATGGACGCAGAAAAGACCTGTATTTGTTTTTGGAAGAGGTGCATGTTTTTTGTTATTTCATTCGAACAAAAACTTTGCAAAGAAAGTAGTACAGTATGTAACATATTTTTTGTAGTCCTTACCTGTGTGGTCCCATAGCCTGCACTCGGACTCATATGTTTCTCCCACGGGGTCTGTAACCACCTGGAACGCGTGCTAAGCCCACACAGACAGTTTTTGCGGGTGGTTGTAGCGCACTAGCTACTTTGTGGGCTCTTCCGTCTCTGTCGCCGTGAAGAGAGTGCTCAGTTTTAGCCTATCTCTGATCTCGCTGTACACAACTCGCGTGTACAGCTTTGCCATCTGGGTGTCAAACCCATAGAAGGTCAGTGTGTTCTGTTACTTTTGCAGATGCAAGAATGATGACCAAATTGTTAGTTTTCTTGCAGGAAAAACTTCTAATAAAGTTTTTAATTTACTAAGCATGTAATTTTTTGTCTTACGACAAGTGATAGAGCTATACCCGGTTACCCATTGTCTCCTGGTTCTCTGTCTGCCTCTTGGTTTTGACGCAGGAGTTTACCTGGCTGACAAACTGGTGTAGGTTATGTCTCTCATTTACGTAGTTCTTCTTGAGCACATAGTTCATGCTCTCACTTTGTTGTGTGGATGTCATTTTGGCGCAGAAAATTTCTTTGAAGTAGGCTCATATCCATTTCTCACGCTCGTTGCACATGCCCACCATTGTGGCATCATCGTGGAGGTTGTACTTATCCATCAATCTTTTCGGGCATCCTCAAACTCGGTTGGCATGAGGGGCCAGTTGAGAATTGATGTGAATTCATCCTTAAAGTCGTCGTGCAGGAAATACAGGTACGCGAGGTGTTCCTTGTTACTTCTTCATAATGTGCCAGCGGCATAGCTTATGTAATGTGTTATTGAAAACATCTGCTATCGCCAAAGCCATTGCCGGCACCTTTGATGCAGTAATGAGAAAATAGACTCAAAGTGGTCAGCAGATGGTTGTGCATATATACCAATAGAACTGACACAACATTTTTATTGTGTTACTTTCCTTTTCTTTTTTTGTAGGGGGGTGGTGGTTGGGGGTGGTTTTAGCAGGTGTACCTGTGAGAATGCATGTAGGAGCCTTCTTTCTCATGCACCTTAAAAATGTCCTGAACAACCACTCGAATGAATCTGCATCCTCATCTCTTATCAGGGCAAAACCAAAGAATGTAGTCTGTAAGTGGTTGTTAGTTCCGACAAACACCCCAAGTGGCATATGGTACTTGTTGGTCTTATATGTTGTGTCAAACGTTATGCAGTCCCCGAAGTCCTGATACGCTCCTCGACAGCTTGCGTTCGCCCAGAATATGTTCTTAACTCTGTCGGACTCATCGAGTTGCATGTCACAGAAGAATTCCCTGTTTATAGCTTTCATCTCCCTAAAGAAGTTGACAGTCTTTAGGACATCGTCCACATCATCAATCCTTGAATTCTTTGCTTTCCTGCATATTAAAAGTTCATTGAAAAATGCATGTTGAACTAGCGTCAGGTCATGCGTTGCGTGATATGTTTGTACCGATAGAGGAAAAAAGACGTAGGCGGTTTATGGGAGGAGAACAAGTTTTTACTTACAGGTTAATCAGGTCTTTGGCATTCATTTCGGGGAAGTAGCTACCAGGGTCATCACCGCCCAGAATGCTCATGATTTATTGGCGTGTTCAATGCCTTTGAACTGCAGGTACTTGACGTACTCCAAGATTGTTTTGTCAAAGTTTTTGTGGGAGTGCAAGAAGACAAGCATTTACTGCGGTGAGCTGTAGCTTTGTGGTTGTGTTCCCGGACTATCTCTTTTACGACAAATGTTCCATCCTTTTCCTTCTTGACCTCATTTTAGCCCCTTGATTAGTTACGGCTGTCGTCTTGTTACGCTGTCTATTTGCTTGAGACACCTTTGATTCATAAACTCCATGGCACGTGCAATAAAGGTAGGCTCTGGTCTTAAACTTGGGGCCTTCCACGACAAAGAAAACCAGCGTGCTTCGCATATCGTTGTAGAAGTTCTTAGTTTCTTGAAAGTTTCAAACCTCATCTCCGACCTTGGCAGAACAGAAGCTTCAATGTCAGGTGGCTGCACACAACAGTGACAAAACAAAAATGTTAGATGGGGTGGTCACAGCACCATGGTATGGACTGTGCTTGTATTTTTTTTTCTATATGGATACTTACATGTGTATAGCTCTGCTTGCCTCCGGTGTTTGTTGTTCTCCCTGGTTTATGGGCGCCGGTGGTGTCACCCTTGGCACATGCAACAATGCATCTCTTGGAGGGAGCAACGATGACGAAGATCTCCGTCTCTCGTTGTACGGATGTCTCTCCTCGGATTCATTGTGATGTTGCTCCTGTGTATTTGGCTCATATCTTGTACTTTTGAACCTGCTAGAGTGGCCAAAATTTCTTTCTTTTTTCCCTGGTCTTCCGTCCGAATCGCTTTTGGCAAAGACGGATGATTGATGTTGATGGAGCGACTGGTGGAAGCCTTCTTGCAACCCATCCATGGCTTCCTGTCCTTGGCTTTTTGCATGCGCCGGGGAAGGAAAACGTTTGTTGTTGGTGATATTGTTGGCCTAGTTGCAACCCAGTAGCAGCAAAGCTTGCATTCCCAGACATTGCTGTTTGCTGTATAGAAGGACCTGTCCGTGCTTCTGATGATTGCGGTTTATCTTCAAATCTGCTGTCTTGTTGAAATATCCAGCGGTATTTACGGTGTTACCCAACCAGGTGGTGCCCCATATCTGTTTTGCTCATGAAATGCTTGCTGCGTGTGCCGCCTTGCATGCTTCTGCAAACAACATTCAAAAGTTTTTGTGATTAATCTGGTTTCATTTTCAGTCGAACTGATGAACGTTCATGTTCAAAACACGGATGTACTGATGCTCTTTTTTTAGCACTGTTTTTGTAAACTGGACATTGAACTCATGCATGACTTCTCCTCTGTTCTTCTGTAACTTATGCAACTACACTATTGAACTTACTGTGTAACTGTGGCACTCTCTCGTCACTATCTACCTGGACTGACGCTGATGTTTAATTTTTTTTAACTTGAACTGAAGATAGCATATTAGATGCACTGGCAGTAACCTCGACATCCTAATCGTGCATCAATGCATATACATTACAAGTACTGCTAGCTTATGTATCACTGAACTGATTGTGTAGCAATTTTATATTTTTTTGGTAACAGTTTTGTTACTCGTTCGAACTGACGCAATTACATGACATGCTGAGGTGCGACAACTACAAGCTGACACGAGGGAAACGGTTCTATCCAATGATCCTGACACTTGGACCTATACTTGGGGAACGGAAAATTATACTGCTCACAGATATTACACCTTCTACTTCAGAGACGTGAGGGCCCATCAGACGTTTTTCTGGCTCTGGAAATCAAAAGCCACCATGAAAATTAAAGTTTTTGGTTGGTTACTCCTTTCTGATCGTCTTAACACGCGGAATATGCTCAAGAGGAGACACTACAATATAGGAAATGACTATGACTGTATCCTTTGTGGGCAACACATTGAAGAATCGCTGGAACACCTCTTTTTTGAGTGTCAATTCAGTGTTGAATGCTGGTCCAGTCTGGGGTTCTCTTGGATTCAGGGTCAACACCGCCTACAAAATGTTGTGTCGGCCAAAATCTCCGAACAGGCCCCTCTTCATGGAACTCTTCCTGACTGTGGCCTGGAGTATCTGGAAAGAACGCAACAACAAACACTTCAGGGGGATAATAACCTCAAGGGCTTCATGGTTAGACAGGCTTAAGACTGATTTTACACTCCTTACCTATAGGGTTAAGGAAAAGCACAAAAATCTCATCCCACACATCCTCTCCTCTATAGTTTGCCCCCTTTGCCACCTCCCAAAGGGAGAGTGATTTGTAAAGTCATCATGTAAATATCCCCATGTAATTTGTTACCACTATTATATTAATACAAAAACAGTAGGAGGTTCTCCTACTGTTAAAAGGTTAAAAAAAACAACATACAACTCTCAGCGGTAGCTGAACCTTGTCACTATACCTGGACTGACGCATATGTTTAATTTTTTTTAACTTGAACTGACGCAATGCATATTAGATGCACTGACAGTAACCTCGACATCCTAATCGTGCATCAAGTGGCAGGGGTGTCAATGAACTGATGCTAGCATTTGCAATGTACCATCGGGTTCTTCTTCATAGCGGATCGACGAAGCGATGGATTGACACAAACGTGGGGAGCAGACATAACCTCCAGTGTACTGTCTTCTTCTTCTACCTCTCGTGGGCGTCTTACTGGCATGTTCTTGCGAGGCGGCACCATTGACGCAGCACCTGCTTGTGGTGGACGTCTGGCGAAGAGGTTCGTTGAGGAAGCACCTTGCGGGGATAACTGCCCCGGAGAAGGAGACCCGGCGACAGAGGGAGGCAGGAGGCGGGGATGACGGCTCCGACGATGGATCCAGCGACGGAGAGAGGCAGGAGGCGGGGATCACGACCCTGTCGATGGATCCTGCGGCGGAGTGAGACAGGAGGCAGGGATCACGACCCCGACGATGGATCCGGCGACGGAGGGAGGCAGGAGGCGAGGATGAAGACCCCGACGATGGATCCGGTGACAGAAGGAAGGAGGAGGCGTCGGCGGATCCCTCGCTCCGGCTGCCGCCGTCTCTTGCTCGCCCGCGACGGCTGCCTCGGGCGGTAGGAAGCAGGTTGGATTGAGGCTGGGTCGGTCGTGGACGCGTCGCGCCTTATAGGGGGCGAGGGTAACAGAATCATATTCTGTTACCGGTAACAGAATAGTCCAGCCCTATATATGTATATATATATATATATATATATATATATATAGTAACGCTAAACTAAGCGTTAGTGTAGAATAGCTTATTCTACACCCCAGTAACGGTACATATAAAAAATGGTAACACACTATGTAAAATATAGTAATTTTTGTAAAAATGTAGTAAATTACGAACTTAGATGATAAAAAAATATTTTCTGAATTACTACATTTTATACACCGTTTTACTAGATTTTGTACATAGCGTTACTAGGGGGTGTAGAATAAGCTATTCTACACTCACGCTTAGAATAGCGTTACCTTAAAAATGTCATCACATATACGTGATGATACTTAACTACTAGATACAATGCATAAAATTGAAAACAAACAATACTAGAACTAATAATCCCTCCTGGGGCCAGTATTTAGGTAGCCCTCGCCAGCAGCTCCCAGGTGCGCGGCGTCTTCCCAGTGCGGAGGCAGTACTCCACCTCCTCCGCCTTGCAGCGCTTGACGTACCTATCTGCCTCTTGCTGGCGGACACGCGCGGACGATCTTGCCATTTTGTTGGGCGCCCACTGGAGCTCCTCGTCGGTGGCACGCTGGAGCTTATCGGCCCACCTCCATGTAGCGACGAGGCGCCGAGAGCCTATGACCTTCCTCGCAAAGTACCCGTCTTCATACACCTCCTCGGCACGACGACGCGCCCGCCCCCAAAGCTCCACCGCCTCCTTTTTCCAGGCGGCATCATGGGCTTCATAGGTCGCCTGGTACCTGGCTTCCTCCTCTGCCACCTCCTGCTTGAACACCACTTGCCTGGCTTTCTCAGCCGGCGGCAGCCACTTCCACAGACAAAGATTGTACTGGCCCCAAAACCAATCCAAAGTTGGGGGGTCCGGCGCAACCTCGTTAGGCGGCACGTAGGGGTCCTCGTCGCTGCTAATCGAGTGAGCGTCCTCGGGGGGGGGGGGGCGGCAATTCCTCCTCGGCGCGTGGGTAGACTGGCGCGACCATGGTAGAGATTTGAGAGAGAGAAAGAGAGAGAGAGAGGGCGAGTGAGGGAAGGATGTAGATGAGAATGCAGGCGGGATCACGTGGCAAGGTAGTATTTATTAGCGGCCGGAATCTAGATCGACGGGCACAGTACACACACACCGGTCGCCGGAATTTACGAGTACTGTAGTTTGAATTACACACGATTCCCGCAGCAAAATCCGTGTGTGAACATAATAGCTGACGATTTCCAATATAGAACCGTGTCTGATAAATGATCCCCGGCACTCACCTACCAAACCTCGAGCCGCGAGATAGAGTGCCAATCGTGTGGGGGCTGGTTGTCTTGCCAGATCTTAACATTTTCTTTTTTAAACACCAGATATTTACATCGTGTCATGATTTTTTTAACCCGCACAGAAGTACACAAAAATATGATTTTTCAAACCGTTATGGATAGGCGTTGCATGTAGATGTAGTTCAAATTTGAATTACGGTCATTGAATTGTTAGAAAATCACTTAAATGTCTTTAAGAGGTGAAATGACCCTTGAAATTTTGAAAATTTTCACATGACAGTTGTATTAGTGCACGTTAAACATAGAAAAAAATTTGAAGGCCGTAAGAGGAAGCTATCTCCCGTTCGTCATCAAACATGCATTGTTCCCTCTCGGAACCACGAACCTTCTAGTGAGTTTCTCCGGTTTGTGAGGGGTGTGTGTCCAAACTTTTGTCAAACAGGCCAATATTTTTTACCACATCATCTTGGTGGCATGACATTAAATCAAGCAAGGTTTCATGTTTTTCTATTCATTTTTTAATTTTTTGGAATTAAAATGCCATGGCACTCCATTCATGTTCCCATGCTTTCAAACCAATATGTTTGAAAATTCCTTCTAATTTACTGCACATGGAATTAACTCGCACACAAGTACACAAAAATATGATTTTTGAAAACGTTTTGGTTAGGCGTTGCATGTAGATTTAGTTCAAATTTGAATTACGATCATTAAATGGTTAGAAAATCACTTAAATGTCTTTAAAAGGTCAAAAGACCCCTGAAATTTTCCAATTTTTCACATGAAAGTTGTATTAGTGCATGTTAAACATACAAAAAAATTGAAGGCCGTAAGAGGAAGCTATCTCCCGTTCGTCATCAAACATTCATTGTTCCCTCTTGGAACCACGAACCTTCTAGTGAGTTGCTCCGGTTTGTGAGGGGTGTGTGTCTAAACTTTCGTCAAACATGCCAATTTCTTTACCACATCATCTTGGTGGCATGAAATTACATCAACCAAGGTTTCATGTGCTTCTGATTTTTTTATTTTTCGGAATTGAAATGCCATGTCATCCATGCATACGTCTGCATGTGTCCATGACGTGAGACAAATATGTTTGAAAATTCCTTCTAATTTACTGCACATGGAATTAACTCGCACACAAGTACACAAATATGATTTCTCAAACCGTTTTGGTAGGCGTTGCATGTAGATATAGTTCAAATTTGAATTACGGTCATTAAAGGCTATAAAACCACTTAAATGTCTTTAAAAGGTCCAATGACCCCTAAAATTTTCCAAAATTCTGCACTACAGTTGTAGTAGTGCATGTTAGACGTAGAAAAAAAATTAAAGGCCGTAAGAGGAAGCTATCTCCTGTTCATCATTAAACACGCATTGTTCCCTCTCGGAACCATGAGCCTTCTAGTGAGTTGCTCCGGTTTGTGAGGGGTGTGTGTCCAAACTTTCGTCAATCATGCCAATTTCTTTACCACATCATCTTGGTGGCATGACATTACATCAACCAAGGTTTCATGTGTCTGATAATTTTTTTTATTTTTTGAAATTAAAATGCCATGTCACTCCATGCATACGTATGCATATGTCCACGTCGTGACACAAATATGTTTGAAAAGTCCTTCTAATTTACTGCACATGGAATTAACTCGCACACAAGTACACAAATATGATTTTTCATACTGTTTTGGTTAGGCGTTGCATGTAGATGTAGTTCAAATTTGAATTACGGTCATTAAATGGATAGAAAATCACTTAAATGTCTTTAAAGGTCGAGTGACCCCTAGAATTTTCAAAATTTTCACATTACAGTTGTAGTAGTGCACATTAGACGTAGAAAAAAATGAAGGCCGTAAGAGGAAGCTATCTCCCGTTCGTCATCAAACATGAATTGTTCCCTCTCGAAACCACGAGCCTTCTAGTGAGTTGCTCCAGTTTGTGAGGGGTCTGTGTCCAAACTTTCGCCAAACATGCCAATTTCTATACCACATCATCTTGGTGGCATGCCAAAACATCAACCAAGGTTTCATGTGTTTCTGATATTTTTCTTATTTTTTGGAATTAAAATGCCATGTCACTCCATGCGTACATATGCATGTGTCCATGTCATGAGAAAAATATGTTTGAAAATTCCTTCTAATTTTCTGCACATGGAATTAACTCGCATACAAGTACACAAATATAATCTTTCAAAACCGTTTTGGTTAGGCGTTGCATGTAGATGTAGTTCAAATTTGAATTACAGTCATTAAATGGATAGAAAATCACTTAAATGTCTTTAAAAGGTCAAATAACTCCTAGAATTTTCCAAAATTTCACATTACAGTTGTAGTAGTTTACGTTAGACGTAGAAAAAATTGAAGGCCGTAAGAGGAAGCTATCTCCCGTTCGTCGTCAAACATGCATTGTTCCCTCTCGGAACCACGAGCCTTCTAGTAAGTTGCTCCGGTTTGTGAGGGGTGTGTGTCCAAACTTTCATCAAACATGCCAATTTTTTTACCAGACCATCTTGGTGGCATGAAATTACATCAACCAAGGTTTCATGTGTTTCTGATTTTTTTGGAATTAGAATGCCATGTCACTCCATGCTTAATTGTGTCATAGCCGTTAGACCAATATGTTTGAAAATTCCTTCGAATTTACTACACATGGAATTAAATCGCACACAATTACAAAAAATATGAGTTTTCAAACCGTTATGGTTAGTTGTTGCATGTACATGTAGTTCAAATTTCAATTACGGTCATTAAATGGTTAGGAAATAACTTAAATGTCTTAAAAGGTCAAATGACCCCTGAATTTTTCCAAAATTTGACATGACAGTTGCATTAGTACTAAAAAATTTATCATTCATTTAAAACGCCATCCGTTGCCACTTTACTCCAAATTCGTCTTTCACAGCTAATAAAAATGTCTACAACATCACACACATTTATTTTCTAGGAACCGTTTGCGATGAAAATATCTGGGTCTATTTATGTCTCCCTCCTTAAGCTTCACCGGCTCGTCTGCTCCAGTGCCGGCAACCCCCGAATCCACGAATCCCGATCCCCATTCCTGCACCCCCCTTCTTGCAAAGATGACACCATGGAAATGCTTCGTGAAGGCCCGTACGATGGCCGCACCCCCCCCCCCTGAGCGCCGCCGCCTGCGCCGAGAGCGCGTCCGCCTACGCCGGGAGTCCTGCCGCATCCACATTGAGTGTGGTCGCTTCCGCCGAGAGGGCGTCTGCGGCAGCCTACATGGCAGCTGCAGCAGCCAAGACGGTTGCAGCTACTGCAGTAACAGCGGC
The DNA here is from genome assembly GCA_021605145.1 of Aegilops bicornis. Classification (NCBI taxonomy): domain Eukaryota; kingdom Viridiplantae; phylum Streptophyta; class Magnoliopsida; order Poales; family Poaceae; genus Aegilops; species Aegilops bicornis. The sequence continues at coordinate 659,782,836 of CM038673.1, forward strand.
TGCAAACGCTGAGAGCGCTCGAGCTGCCATCCGTGCCACTGATGTCGCTCTGGCCCGGGTCGAGACCATCCACGCCAAGATTTTGGATGCACACGCCAAGATATTCCAGGCCTCCTCGGACTCCAGCATGCAACAAACGTCTGAAAAGGCGGCGGTGGCCATGGAGCACCTGCTTCCTCATGAAATCGCTAAGCGGGATCTGGAGATGCAGGAGGCGGTGGTGATAAAGGAGCATCGGGAGGAGGAGTTGCGCGTGGCCGAGGTCGAGGCAGAGAAGAGTCTGTCCATCGAGGAATCTGTGGTGGAGTACCATGGCGAGCTCTAGCGCAACCACTAGTACGAGTACTACAACCTTGAGGGCGGCGCCGAGGACGAGGACGAGGATGAGGACGCGGTCGACTTCAGCAGGGGGGACGCGGAGTCCACCTACGGCGACACATGTCGCCAGGACAATTCATCGACGTCTCATCTCACACCGGCGATGCATAGGCCGGCGCGGCGGCGGATTTTTTAAAATTATGCGTACTTAGGCTTTTTTTTAATGTTGGTCTTTTGCTAGAGCAATGTTTAGGTCAACTAGCTCTGTTTAATTACTAAAATTGCTTGATTTAGTAAGTGTGGTCTGTCTGCTGTACGCTCTTTTGTGTTCCCAAATTAGCAAGCGATGTTAAATTATGCAATGACGTACCCGGGGAAATTTCCACCAAAATTTGAATTATCAAACTCATCCGATGCGTGCAAAGTAGAAGAATCGTTTGTGATGCACACAATCATTCAAAGTAAATGGTCCTGCGGCACCGCGCACAAAGTTTTCCTCCACATTTCCAAAAATTTGGCCTACCGCCGAAATATGTACCACCGCCCCCTTCCCCCCTTCCCCACCGCCTTTTCTCCCCGACCGCAAGTCACATTTCCCCTGTTTCCTCCTTCCTTCCTTCCTTGCTAAGCTATAGCCGCTTCCTCGCTCGCGCCGTCTTGCATCCTACCGCCGGGGTCGCCATGGTCTTCTTCAAAGATCTCTCCAGCGGTTCCTCCTCCAGCGACGACTCCTTCACTACTCGGGTATGCCTCTCTTCTCTCTCTCGGGCTATGACTTGGAATGAAGGATTTTTACCCGGTGGTCGATTTGAGTCATTTCTTCCTCTTGTACCTCCCTAGGACAATCAGTGTCAATGAATGGAGCGGGGTGGCTGAAGATCTATCTACTCATTGTCACCATCAATCTCCATGTGTGAAGCTAGTTGTGTTTGAATCTATGGACAGTGGGAGGAAGTTTCTGGCTGTGCAGAGAAGGTTAGACCCTCTTTCTTGTTACAAATCATTTGTTAGATGTGATTCAGACACTGTCACAGTCCCGACCCATTCATACCACACCCTAAACGCATCCTAAGACAGTGTCACAGTTTGTACCTAGTATCTTAAATTGTTGCCATCTCATCAGCGGTGCCATTAGAAAATTATTTGGCATACATTGGTCCACACATCCGAGCAGCCAAGCAGTAAAATACTAAATCTTTATGGCACAAAGGAACTGGGCATCAGAGCAACTACGTGCTCCGGAGTCCGGGTCCCTGATTTTTTTTTCCGCTGCATCAGCTCACCAGTGCAGGGCACCGGTGCGAGATGTAGCAACAGTTGTCGTTACCCCTGTTTTGGCATACATAGTGGACAGCCTTAGTGCTGTTAGTATATGTTACTAAATTTGTGCATGTACACACCTGTTAGTATCAATTTGTTGTCATCCAAACACTGTCGCTATGCTGTTGCAGTTATATTTACCTTCCTCATCAAATGTTCAATTTGTTATTTATTGTACATGAGTAAGAACTTGTAGCGTCGTTGTAGTTTATTATAACTTCTGATATTCCAGAATTTGGTTGTTGTCTCAGTAGCAATCAATTCATTTGCACATTGATCTTTTTGAGAAGATATGTCATAATTAACATGTTTCTTCAGTTTTTCAAAATAAGCATTCATGATTTTCTATGTTGCTATAAACCCATTTCCCCTACAATTTTTACTGATCTAGTTTTAAATATTATAGGATGAACGGAAGTGTTCTTACTTGGAGTGAGTTGATCAAGAGTGGCCACATTCTTTGAAGATGTGCCTAGCGAAGCTCTGGAGCATGTATGAGGAAGAGAACATACGTAGGCTTAGAGAAACTGTTGTCAACGCTGAAGAATATTTGAAGATGTGGGATAAAAAGTTGAAGGTGGAGAATGAGCTCAGATTTTTTAAGTCATACTTTGCTAAGATGGTGTTGGCGAAGGAGGAGGCACTTTCCCAATTGGCCCGTGCAAAACAGGTTCTTACTGAACTGAAAGCAGAGGTGGATAAGACGAGCCTGGATGATCTCGATTAGGGAAATGAATATATTGTTCTTATGAAGTTGAACTAGCTATATGTTGTAATGTGATGTTTTCATGTAGCTACCGTACTATGGTGTTATAATATATTTATGTGCCTGATATGAAATTGGCGAACAACTGTTCAATATGAAATGTGAATTTCCGTAATACTGGAATTATTAATTGTAAACTAATAAACCTGCTAAATGTGTCATGGACCTTTGCAAACGGTTCTAGTAGTAAAAGCGCTTGCGATGGATAGCCCAATGCCACACAGTTTTCTTCATCAAATCGTGTGTGATATAGTTGATAAAAGCAAAAAGTTAACCAAGGCAGACCGTGTGTGATAATTACACCTTTCACACACGAGCCTACACATAAAACTGTATAGGATGTACGTACAAACGGAAACATTTTCCCTGGATTGACTGTGTGGGATGTACATAAGAACGGAAACGTATTCCTTGGATTGACTGTGTGTGATATACATACGAACGGAAATGTTTTTCTGGGATTCACCGTGTGGGATGTTCATACCTACGGAAATGATTTTCTCGGATTACCGTGTGGTATGTACATACCTACGGAATTGATTGGGTTTCGATGCTTCGCCCGATCGCACACGACCCCAACCTGTGTCCCAGGAGGGCCTATCCCCAATGATTTCTGGGTCGTGTGGGAAGGACCCCCCTATCGCCCACACTCACTTGGCGACGGTTCCAAATTCCATCGCGGAAAGGGGTTAAAAACCGTTTGTATAGCACCGACACGCACCAGTGCACATGCATTGCTCTAGCTGCATGTGGGATTTTTCCGCTTCTGCACTCTAATCTAGGTGTTGGATCAAACAGGAAAGTAGTGGGGAAAGTTGTATAGCATGAATCTAGGACGTGGTTCAAAGAGGAAAGGAATGGGGGGAAGTAGTGGGGAAAGTTGTATAGCATGAATCTAGGACGTGGTTCAAAAAGGAAAGGAAGGGGGGAAAGTAGTGGGGAATGTTGTATAGCATGAATCTAGGATGTGGTTCAAAGAGGAAAGGAAGGGGGAAAGTAGTGGGGAAAGTTGTATAACATGAAACTAGGACGTGGTTTAAAGAGGAAAGGAACGGGGGAAATTACTAGTACAGACTGGCTATCCAGCACCTACGTTGGTTGAAAAGGGAAAACAATGACAAATGCAGTACGCACATCTGTAACGAACTGATCTTTTTTGTTTTGGGGGACAAGGCTGTAGCGTTTGAGTAGGACTAGATTTGCTATGCTCACATAGGGAAAGATGTCTAAAGATAACAAAACTGGGACCAACACAAATATGCTCCTTGGTTGTTTGTTCTTTGTTGCAACAGACTGTGCATCACCCCTTCATACATCGGTAGATGCACATGGTGCTGGTGCATCTACTGCCGTGCAACTCTTTAGTTGTTGTTAAACTAAGGCCCTGTTTGGTTAAAAAGTCCTAGGAATTTTTTAGTCCCAACTAAAAAGTCCCTAGTCCCTACCTGCTTGGTTTCAGGGACTAAACCTGGACAAGAGGTTATTAAATGACATGCTAAAAGACCATGTTACCCCTAGTAATGAACTAATAGAGAGAAGGTGCGATGCAGGGCAGAGGCAACTGTTGGAAAAAGTCCCAAAAAGACTCTCCCTCGGGGTCTTCTTTCTTTAGTCCCAAATGCCCACTTTTAGTCCCTAAAAGTCCCTCCTGTTTGGTTTAGATGGGACTGAAAGGTACTTGTCGGGGGTTGGGTGCGACATATGCCAAAGGATGGCTTATCATGGTGGGGGCGAGTAGAACGTCGCCGGTGCCTGGAAACAGGATGAGGCGAAAGCATGCACGCCGGCGGATCTTACCAGCTTCAGGGCTCTCCGTGGAGATAATACCCCTACTGCTGCTCTGCGGGGTCTCCACATGATCACTATGGCAAAGTGGGTACAAGGTTGTTCCTTGAGCTGTTCGGGGTGAGGAAGGAGAAGGGCACGGCTAGCTCTTCTCTTCCCTCTATGTGTGTCTAAAACTATCAGGGTCCAACCCTTTGCATGGGTGCCCCGGTGGTTTATATAGGCCTACCCCCCGGGGGTACAACGGTAATCCGGCTGGGCGCGGGTCCCAGCCGTTTGTCTCTCAGGTCACCGTCTTCTCCGCCGACTGCTGGGGCCCGCCGACTGGTGGGCCCCGCCGATGGGCCCGGCATGGGGCTGACAGGCCTTGTCTGCCGTGGGCGGGTCTTGCCGGCTGCGGATTACTGTAGCCGCGCCTCTAATGACGCTGGCTTGGTCATGGGGTCATGGCAATGCCGCCACCGACGGCGATCACTGTTGCCATTCCCCATCTTGTCTGGTTAATGGCGTGCGGGGCCCGTGGGAGGGGCCGGCTGACTCCTGGGGGCCGACTCCCAACGGGTCCATCTTATGGCGCTCTCGCCGTCTTCTGCACCCCTGCCGACAGGCGGGTCCCGCCGTCTCTGGGTCGTACAGACAGGCCGTCGTGGGCACAGGGCGCCGCCCACGGGGGTGATGTCAGGGCCGGCATGGCAACAGTGCCGCACCGGATGAAGATCTCCGTTGGTACGGCGCACTGTGGCCACGCCTGCCCTTCGCGAACGGGGCAGGGATGGGCCACGCGGCGGCCGCACCCCATCCCGTCCATAGTTTGCGAAGGCAGGAGGTGGTTGGAGTCGCGGGCCGACTCCCAATAGTCGGCTTCTCTGGAAGCTGCCAGTTAAGAGCCGCCTTATCTCGAAGTCGCCACAGGACTCGGCCGTGAGGCAGTCGGCCTTGCCGCCGATTCTCAAAAGCGGCTCTTCGTCTTGGGGTCTTGAGGGGCGCAGCCTGCCCCGATGTCTTGAAAGGTCCGGGGGCTCGGGTTTGCCTACCCGTGGCCCATTACTCCGACAGTAGTCCCCGAAGCTGGTGAGGGAAACATGTCGAGGGGCCTCAACAGTTTCATCCTTCTGGTGGTGGAATCTGGGCCTTGCTCGCCGTCTTCCTCTAGGCCGACTAGCTGGAGCCGGACTCGCAGAAGGCCGTCTTGCCCCTTAAAGAGTTTGAAAGTCGTAGTGGGATCCGGGCAGCGTGCCTGATAAGCTTTGAGGCAGCTGCCCGTTGCGGACCCGTCGCATGGCGCCACGCGGCAGGGTCAGTCTGCCCACCCACGCGTGCGACGGGACAGGCCGTCAGGCGGTACCCGCCACTACCGCCCCTCGGCACGCGAATGGATCCGTTGCGGCCGTGCGGACGGTTTGGGTTCCCCCGTTGTAACTGCGCGCAGTACTTCATGGGGTAAATCGTGGGGGGCGTGGGGTCCTGGGCGCAGTTAATCTCACGCCCGCCCCATCGGCTTCTCAACCTATGAGCCTATAAGTAGGCTGGAGGAGGGGGGCGGCGAAGCACGCGCACCCATCTCCCTGCTCCCCCCGCTTCCTCTTGCTTCTTCTTCCTCTTGCCGCCGCCGCGCCAAACCACGCCACGCCGCGGCGATGAGCTCTTCCTCTGCTAGCGCACCTCATGCTGTGCGCTCCGGCGTGTGGGACGGCTCCGACGTGGATGACGACCACATCGAGTTCCTTCCCAAGACACGCCGTCTCCCCGGCAAGAACCTAGTGCGGGCCCGCGCTGCGCCGGCGGGGGAAATATCGCCGGCGCCGTAGGAGAGTGAGCGGGTCGTATTCCGCTCGCACCTCATGCGCGGCCTAGGGCTGCCGGAGAGCGGTTTCTTCCGCTCCTTCTTGGAGTTCCACGGGCTCCAGCCGCACCACCTTACTCCGAACACGATGAAAGCATCGCTGCCTTCGCCACCTTGTGCGAAGGCTTCCTCGGCGTTCTCCCCACCATCGAGCTATGGGGGGAGTTCTTCCAGTCCAAGCTCGGCACGCACGTCGCCGGCGTGCCGGCCCTGTGCGGTACCTTCATCGCGATACGGAGATCGGTGGCCGACAACCCGTTTCCCACCATCCCGCTGATTAAGTCGGTGAAGATGTGGCGGCGATCATATTTTTACGTGAAGAACGTCGCCCCAGAAGGCGACTGGGTCAATCTGCCGCCTTACGAAGCCGACGACCTTTGGCGGGAGGCTCCCGGCTGGTCCCACGTCGGGATCTTGTCTCCCGGCTGGTGCCCCGCCGTCAGCGACTCGATCTTGGCGCGATCGGAGGGTTTGACCGACCCCGACCTGCTGGCCGCCTTCGTGGCGCGCCAAGTCCTTCCGCTCCAAGGCCGACCTCATCTGATCTATCAGATGAGCAGCCACCAGGACCAAAGTCGGCTGTGCTCCAAGGACATGCCCCAAGTGGAGGTGGCGGACACGGTGAACTACATCGCGGACTGCAATCTCACGGCGGATTGGCAGTTCGGCAAGGAGCCGTAATCGCGCGCCAACCCCCCGCATGTTGTAAGTCATCTCTCCTCTTCTTCTGTTTTCTTTTTCAGCCGAATCCGACTTCTAATCTATTTTGGTTTTTTCGAGTCAGAACCCCCTCATCCAGCCTTCAGCCGGCACCACGGGACCGGCCCATCAGTTTGTCCCCGACCGAACGGAGAGCGACATCGACGACCCTGACTTGGGGGCGGCAGCGATGGAGGCTGACGCCAAAGCAGGAGGAGGAGGAGCAGGCGACTTCAGGCCCTCGGCCACCTTTGCCGACTGGCCTAATGACGACGCCGAGGGGGAAGTTTCCCGCGCCACCAGTCAAAGGTCGGCCAGCCGAGCGCGAGTTCCTCCGCCGACTTGGGTGGTCAAGGCAGCATGAAGAAGCGCCGGGCCGGGCCGAGCTTGCTTGGCGGCCGGTGGAAGAAGTTCAAGGGGGCGGCCGTCGCGACCAAGCGGGAAGAGGCGGTCGCAAAGGCCAACCGCTTCCGCAAGGAAGTGAAAAAGCCGCCACTGGTCTCCGCGTAAGTGATTCCGCTTTTTTTCTTGTTTTCTTCTGGTGAATCTTGTCCAAATCTTTTACACGTCTTCCTCGCTTTAGGGCTCCCCTTACTTTAGAGAGGGTCGCCGCCGCCTCCGTCACGCAGAGATGGGGTCGGCAGAGACGTCCGCCACTACTCGGCGGATTGACCCCGCCACCGACCTCTGGGAGGCAACAGAGCAGAACGCGCAGGAGAAGCGCGACGAGGAAGAAGCCGCCCGCCTGGAGAAGGCGGAGGCCGAGAAGGCGGCGGCCTCTACCCAGAGGAAGCTGGATGAGGCCGAAGTCGCCGTCGCAGCAAACCGGCGAGCTAAGGAGGCCGCGCACCGCCAATCGGTGTTGCTCGTCATCCCGGCCGCTACGCCGCCGCCCCGGATTTCACGGGCAGATCGAGGGAGCCATGGCGAGTGCCCCATCATGGAGAGGGAAGGCGGCGAGACCTCCATGTCGGGTACGGCCGTGCCGCCACCACCGCCTCCGCCACCGTCTGGGAGCGCGCAAGGTAAACAGCAGGCGGCCCCGCCGGTGCCGCCAACTAAAGACGAGGCCGTGGCGAAGCTGCTCCTTCAAGTCGCCTCGCCAGTGCGCTGCCGTCTTGAGAAGGAGATTTCGGCGCCACGCCCCTTGGAGACCAGCGCCGCCAGCTCGGCCATCCCAGACGCTGAGCCGACGAGCGCCGCGCCCGTTGGGTAGGTGCGAGGAGGCGGCACAGGCCCGCTGAGCCAGCGCTTCGACGCTCAGGCGGTTGCAAGCCGAGGGCGACGCCATCCAGAACTGCACCAAGGCGCATCTGGCGTCGCGAGCAGCCGCTCGGGTATGCTTTCTTCTTTTGAGTTTGTTTTTCTTGTTCTTCTTCGTGGTGGCGCTGACACAAGACCCATTGGGTGTAGACCACGAGTTTCGGGCTGGTCAGCCGAGCAGCGGCTCGAACTCCATCCGTGAGTTCCAAATATTTACCTTTTGTCTGAAATGCTTATCACAGAGTATCACAACCTCCGCTACTGCCTTCAACCGCAATGTTGAGGAGCTGGGCAAGCGGACCGCCAACTTGTCGGAGAGCCGAGTGAGTCCTCTTTCTTCTTCATGGGGCACGCCTGGCGCACTCATGGGCTGTAGTCCCGAGATTCGGGCCGATCACGGCGCCGGGCGGACCTTCCCAAATGACCTTCTTAGTTGACGACTCAATGTCCTTTTCCTTTTTATTCTTCTGAGGCCAACGCCACTCTCCAACAGCAGCTGGGCGAAGCCTACACCACCTTGCGTGCCAAGGGGGAGGAGTGCAGCAAGCTCACCGCAGAGCGTGACCTGCTGGCTACGCAGCTGGCGGAGCAAAGGGAGCTGCTTAAGAAGGCACAGGACGAGGCGGAGAATAAAGAGACTGCTCTCCTGGCCGAGTTCGAAAGCGAACGCTCCTCCTGGACCGACAAGGAGGCACTGCTGACCTCCGGCTTCCATGAAATCGAGGACATCGTCGATGGTGAGTTTCTTTACTTTCTTTCTTTGAGCCGCTGACTATAGGTCGGGTTGACTCCTGAATTTTTGACTTGCTTCTTTTTCGTCTAGGCAGACTTCTTCCCTGGCCACATGCAGGCAGCCACTCAATCCATCGAGGCTGATTGCGAGGCGCGGAGGGAAAATGGTGCCGAGATTGCCGCCAACGGCCCCCGGACCCTTGATGAGCAGCTTCTGAGCATCGAGGCTCGTCTGCGGCCGGCCCATCGGATGCTGTGCCGGCTTCAACGTGTCAGCGCCTAGGCGATTGCTGCCCTGTGGCCAGACATGCCGGTTCTGCGACTCCACCGGATCGCCGACCGGCCGAGGTCGCGGCTGGCCATCTTGAGGTTCGGAAGGTTCCTCGCCCGGCTGGTGCGCGCGCTGGCCATGGAATTCGCCAAGGCGTGGTATCCAGGGCTGGATCTGACCGCTGGCCGCTGCGTCCGGCCGAGGCCCAGGCGGAGCTGTTAGCTGCGGAAGATGCCCTCATCGAGCGTGCGGCGGCTATCACCGACTACACAGACACCAACGTCTTCGTCCCTGAGCGGGCTGAAGATGGTGGGGAGGCGCCGCCGGAGTGGTTCGGGATGAACCCGGATTATGACGAGGACTCGGCGGAGGTGATCGGCTCCAGCGCCGAGGAGGAAGGCGAGGCGGAGGATGGAGGTGAGACAGAGGCACCAGAGGACGGAGCGGGCGACCAGCCTCAGCTCGACCGTGTCTCCAGCAACGAGCCGCGCCCGACCGGGCCGGCTGCCGCCGGAGATGATCAAGCCGAGACTGCCCAGCCAAGCCGCCCGGCGCCTCGACACCGCTGCCTCTTCCGATTCTCGAACCCATCCACCGCTTCCTAGGCTGCCGCCTCGCCTTTATTTTATCTCGCTTTAGTAGTCTTTGAAGAACTTGTTAATGGCACAATTCCCCACCCAAGGGGTGTATTTTGAACTTCTGCTTGAAGATTCGGCCAAGGGCCTATGTTATGTAAATATTTATCCTAATTCTATCTTTCCTTGCTCCTTGCTCCTGTGGCTTTTTTCCTTTGCCGCCTTCCCTTAGTCGCCGCCTTGCCAGTCGGACAACCGCTCTGCGGACTGCCGCTTGGATCAAATGTTTTGGCTACTCTTGGGAAGGCAAGTACTTGGCCATTTTTTAGAGTCTTTTTAACAAGTTGGATAGAAAGCGGCAAGCCGACTACTCAAGAGTTGGCTTTGCAAAGAGAGGCTGGAAACCAGCTTAAGCTATGTTTATGCTTTGAGTCCTTAGCCATTTTTCATGTGGGCGCCCATTCTTCCTTACTCCTGCCCACCAAACAGTCGCTCTGCGAGCTGCGGCTTCTGACAGGAGACGGCTTAGGCACCACACACTACTTGTCCGACTGCAGGAAGCATCCCATAGCGAGGCGGCGAGTCCCGGGCCGACTAGTCGAACCCGGTGCCAAGCGGCATAACAAAGAGTAACATACTCAAGGCATAATTCTTATCATATAGATAATAAAAGGGCAGTCCCGAGCTCGCCTCGGGGCCCAAAGTCTTGGTACTTTAATACAAAGGGTAGCGTGGTACATATCGCATCAATCAGAAAATCTTCGGAGAAGATTTGCATTCCATGGCCGCTCTGTCTCTTTGCCGGAGTCGTCCCTCTTGCGTGCTTTCGGGCTTCTGAGCGTCGATCAGGTAGTAGGAGTCGTTGCCCAGCACTTTGCTGATAATGAAGGGGCCTTCCCAAGGCGCCGATAGCTTGTGCTGGCCGGCTGTTCGCTAGATCAGTCGGAGCACAAGGTCGCCCTCTTGGAAAGATCTCGCCCTGACCTTCCTGTTGTAGTATTGGCGCAGGCTCTGCTGGTAGATGCTGGACCGGCTGAGTGCCAACAGCCGGCCCTCTTCCAGCAGATCGATGCCGTCTTGACGTGCTTCTTCTGCTTCCTCCTCGGTGTACATGGTGACTCGCGGGGAGTCAAACTCTATGTCCGTTGGGATGATGGCTTCAACACCGTAGACGAGGAAGAAAGGTGTGAAGCCGGTTGACTTGTTTGGAGTCGTGCGCAGACTCCAGAGGACGGCTGTCAACTCATCAAGCCAACAGCCGGCAGAACGCTCCAGTGGTTCGACCAGTCGAGGCTTGATGCCAGACAGGATGAGGCCGTTTGCTCGCTCCACCTGGCCGTTTGACTGCGGATGGGCAACGGACGCTAAGTCCAGTCGGATGCCTTGTGTTGCGCAGAAACGGGCCAGGGCGCCTTTGGCAAAATTTGTGCCATTGTCGGTGATGATGCTGTGTGGCATGCCGTACCGAGTCGTGATGAAGGCGATGAAAGTCACTGCAGTTGGACCATTCAACTTCTTGATGGGCTTTACTTCTATCCACTTGGTGAACTTGTCCACCGCGACAAGTAAGTGAGTTAGGCCACCTCGTGCTGCTTTGAATGGTCCCACCATGTCCAGGCCCCAAACCGCAAAGGGACAGAGGATGGGGATAGTCTTGAGTGCGGAAGCCGGCTGATACGGCTTGGAGCGGAACATCTGACACCCCTTGCATTTTTGGACTAGTTCCTTGGCCTCTTCTAGGGAAGTTGGCCAGAAGAAACCGTGTCGGAAGGCTTTGGCGACGAGTGCTCTTGAGGCCGCATGGTGGCCGTGACTCGCCTTTGATGGATGTCTTCGAGAATCGCTTGGCCTTTGTTCGCTCGACGCAACGCTGGTAGACACCAGTGACGCCGCTACCGATCAGCTCTCTGCTGACTATGGTGTAGGCTGCCGCCGGGCGTTGTACTTGCCGAGCCAAGATTTCATCGGTTGGTAGCTCTCGCTCACTAGGAACTTCAGGATGGGCTGGGCCCATGAGGGTGCTGCTATTTCTTGAACTGCCAAGATCGCTACTTGGACGAGGGCGGCTGGGCTGGGAGGCGGCGGGCTGGAGTCCGCGGCTGCTTGCTGGATTGATGAAGTCCCCGGGCCGACTGGTGCAGTCCCCGGGCCGAGCTCTGGAGTCTTCGCAATGGTCGCCGCAGTCCCCGGGCCAGGTTCTGAAGTCCCCGGGCCGGCTTCGACTGCGGCATTCTTGGGGCCATCTGTAAGAATTCTCGTGCCATCTGTTGGGGCTCTTGAGTCGGATCCAACTTCTTCAGGGGGAGCCGGCACAAAGATGGAGTCTGATTCTGGTGAAGGCTTGACAGATGGCTTGAGGAGGCGCCAAGGGCGACGCCGGATGGTATTGCTGGCGGGTGGAGCCGATCCGTGCTGTGGTGTCTGCTTGGTCGTTGTCATTTCTAAGACGTGAAGGAACTCGCACCCTCGAAATATCCACTGAGTTGTTGTACAAGGAAACGGTAGCTCTCCATGTTTGCATCTTTGGCGTCCCAATCGCCAGATGTCTCTTGGACCACCAAATCGGAGTCGCCATAACACAGGATCCGGCGAATGCCAAGTTCTTTGGCAAGCCGGAGCCCGTGAACGAGCGCCTCGTATTCGGCGACATAGTTGGAGGCGGCGAAATGGATCTGCAGTGCATATTTGAGCTTGTCACCTTTGGGGGAAGTGAGGACAACGCGGGCTCCCAAGCCGGTGCGCATCTTGGAGCCGTCGAAATGCATCCGCCAATGGGTGGAGTCGGGGCAGGTAATCGGGTCTCGGCCCGGCCGACGAGGAAGTCGGCGGTGCTATGCATTTGATGGCGGTGCCGGGCTGGTAATAGATGGTGTAGGGGGCCAGCTCTATGGCCCATTTGGCCACTCGGCCAGAAGCATCTCGGCTTCCGATGATCTCGGCTAGTGGGGCTGTGCAAACCACAGTGATTGGATGCTCTTGAAAGTAAGGCTTCAACTTCTTGGCGGCAAAGTGCACGCTGTAGCACATCTTCTGGTAGTGGGGTAGTTCTGCTTGGAGGTCGACAAGATTGCTTCGTAATATACCGTCTCTCGGACAGGTAGCGCTTTGCCTTCCTCCTTATGCTCAACTACAATGATCAGGCTGACTACCCGACCGGTGGCGGCAATGTACAAGAGCATGGGCTCTTTAGGAGTCGGGCCGCCAAAGACAGGGGAGTAGTCAACATTTTCTTCAATCGGAGAAAAGCTTCGTCCGCTTTGTGGTTCCATTCAAGAAGGTGGTCTTCTTCATGAGCTGGTATAAAGGAGAGCTTTCTGCCACCGATCGATGAATCGGCCGATGGACGCCAAGAAGCCGTGAACTTTTGCACATCTAGCAGTCGGCGGGTACTTCCATCCTCTTGATGGCCTTGATCTTTCTGTGGTTAATCAGTATGCCGCATTCGTGAGACCAGGAAGCCAAGGAGTTGGCTCGATGGCACTCAAGACGCACTTCGTGGTTGAGCTTGATCCGGAATCGGCGCAGGTTCTCAAAGGTTTCTTAAGGTCTTCCAAAGAAGTGTTCCATGCTTTTCCGTCTTCACCACCACATCGCCCACGAGACGCGTGGGCGTTCGCCGAGTTGCTTGAGGAGGCACTTACGCATGCAACGCTGAAAGGTGGCGCCGCATTCCTTAAGCCGAACGTCATGGTCGCAGCGTGAAGGCTCCAAACGGCGTGATGAAGGCGGTCTTGATCTGTCACCGGGTTCGATGATCCGGTGATATCCTGAATATGCATCTAAGAAGCTCAACAGCTCACATCCGGTGTGGAGTCTATCACCGATCAATTCTCGGCAGAGTTTAACGGGTCCTTGGGGCAAGCTTTGTTGAGGCTTGTGTAGTCAATACACATCCGCCATCGCTTGTTCTTCTTCGCATCAGGACTGGTTTGCAAACCATTCTGGAAAAAAAACTTCCATAATGAAACCGGCTGCTAGGAGCCGGGCTATCTCTTCTCCAACAACTCTTCTCTTCTCTTCTGACAGGCGGTGCAAGGGCTGCCTGACGGGCTTCACATCAGATCGGACATGTAACTTGTGCTCGGCGAATTCCGGCGGTACGCCTGGCATGTCTTTAGGAGACCATGCGAAGATGTCCCGATTCTCACGGAGGAAATCGACGAGCTCGCCTTCCTATTTGCTGTCAAGGTTTGCACCTATGACAGCGTACCTCTCTGGGTGCTCCGGGTCCAAGGGTATCTTCTTCATTTCTTTGGCCGGCTTGAACGAGCCCTCAGCTTCCGACTCCTTGGGGTTGGGCGATATCTCGGGTTGCTTGCCGGCCATCCCCACAACCCGATCAAGAAGCCGCTTCTCAACTGCGATCACCAGGGACTCGGCTAGCCGACTGCTTTCAGCCGCGCAAGCAGACGACTTTCTGTAGTCGCCGACTACGGTCAGAATCCCCTTGGAACTCGGCATCTTCATCTTGAGGTAGGCGTAGTGGGGGACCGCCATGAACTTGGCCAAAGCAGGTCGGCCAAGCAGCGCATGGTACAGTCTTTCAAGGTCCACCACTTCGAATCAAACTGGCTCTCGGCGGAAATGATCTTTGTCTCCAAAGAGGACATCTATTAGGATCTTGCCGATCGGTGAGCAGGAAAGGCCAGGTACAATGCTATGGAACACAGTCCAGCTGCTCTGAAGCTGTCTTTGCTTGATTCCTAACTTCTCCATGGTGTCCTTGTACAGGATGTTGATGCTACTGCCTCCGCGTCTATCAAGACTTTCGCGAGAAGCGAGCGGCCCGCCTATCCGTGGCAAGGGTGGCTCCCAAGATCAGGCGTGAGAGCCCGGACTCGCATCACCTCCGGGTGATCAGCTCGGTCCAACCGATAGGGCCTCTCGGACCAAAGTGCATGAATTCGAGTATCCGATGCTCACGCATTCACCTCTTCTTGCTGCAGCCCTTTCTTTGGCCGATCGTCCGGCCACACCGGTGAACACCACATAGGCTCCGTGGCTCTTCCGGTACTCATCTTGTCTGCGCCGACCGGCTCGACAGCCGTCATTGGGCGGCGCGGTGGAGGCAGCGCCCAAAGAAAGCGGGGAGGCAGGAGGCCGTCTCCTTGGCGATCCCGGTGAGCCGCTGGCACTCTGTGTGGTGTGGTTTGACGGCTTCGCGCCGCTGTGGAACTTGCAGGGACCATCTAGAGTCTACTCATAAGAGAAGGCCGGCAACCAGTTGGACTTGCCGCCTTTCTGTTGCTTTGTTGGAGGCTGCCCCTCCGGCTGCTGGTCTTCGACTGTCGCAACCTGCCGGCTGCTGGAAGCCGGCTGTGGGGCCTTCTGCTTGTGATCGTTCTATTGTTGTCACCGACTGGTGTCTCCAGCCGAAGTTCTGGGAGCCTGAGGAGCCACTTTGCCGGTCGCACTAACTTGAATCTCCGCCTTCATGGAGGAGTCGGCTGTCGTGCATTTGTTCCGCTATGATCAGCAGCTGCCGAGGGTCTCCGGCTCGCCACAGAGGAGCTTGTGCTTGAGGAGAGTGCCTTCTCGCACTCCAGCGGTGAAGTACTGGAGATAGCTTGCACCTCATGCACGCCTCGTAGGAGTTCCAAGCTTCGCCCAACAAGGTGAGGTAGTCGCGAGTTGACTCGTTGGGGCCTTGCACGCACAAGGAAAGCTGGCGAGGCTTGGGAGGTCACTTGTACGTGCTTGTGAAGTTGCGGACGAAGGCTTCGGTGAAGTCGACCCAGCTGTTGATGCTGCGGGGCTTCAGGCTGTTCAACCATGTCTGGGCCATGCCCTGGAGCATGAGTGGGACATACTTTACGGCAACACACTTGTTGCCGTTCGCTATGTTGACGGCCGTGGAGTAGTCAACCAGCCAGTCTTCCGGCTTTACGGAGCCACTGTACTTGGGCGTATCCCGGGGGATCTTGAACCCTCTGGGAAAGGGCTCGTCTCGGATGCGAGGCCCGAAACAGGGCGGACCCAACTCGTCTTCTTCTTCCAGCGCCAGGGATCGGTGGAGTCGGTCGATCCGATGGCGGGCGTCGATTTCTCCGACTCCCTCTCAGCAGCCAAGGCGGTCGCCGAGAGTCGGATGCTCGACGGGTGGCGGGGAGACTCGCCTTTCTTTGCAAGGAGGAGGAGGCAGATAGTCGTCCCGCCGTTCCACTGCTCTTGGGCGGCCGTCTTGGTCGCGCTTGATGGAGATGTGAGTCCGACTGTGGCTGACAGCCGGATCCTTGTTTTTTCTTCCGCGGACACCGCTAGTCGGTGTCCGAGACGTCGCGCCTTGATCTCGGCGGGGAGGCAGGTCGTCGTTTTGTCGTTGCGGTACCTCTGTGCGGCAACCGGCCTCGTTCTATGCGGCAACCGCGTCGAGGAGCTGCTGGACTCGCTCCGTCATCAGGCGGCACTCTTCACCTTTGAAGTTGTCCAGCTCGTCCGCCGCCGCCTGGGTAGCACGGATGTTCTCCGCAGGCGTGGCGTACACAGGGCAATTGGCCTCGAACAGGTTGGCGATGGCCACGCCGCGCTGTTGGACCGCGCCTAGGTGGCTAGGCCCATTTGGGGCCGGCTAGCCACCCACAGCGTGATCCATCTCACGCTGGTAGGCTTCTGATAAGCGTCTCATGCTTGCCAGCTTCTTTGCGCCTTCGACGAGATGAAGGCGGCGTGCCTCCAACATCTCAGCGTCTTCCGAAATAGGCGCGGTCAGGTCTTGCACCACGCGAGGGAGCGGCTCGTCGTAGACCACCACCTTCGTGGGGAACGCGTCGAGCGACGCGATGTCGGAGTTGACCAGCATCGGGTCGGTGGAGCCTACGGACTCCAAGTCCGTGGCAGGCTCGCCGGCGACATGGAGTTGGTCAAGGAGGCCCGCGAGGAGGCTCTTGGGGCCGCCCGTGCCTAAGTCGGATGCAGGTTCGTCGGAGAGGCGAACCTCGCCGACAAGTCCGGCGAGGCAGCTGGCTGCGCAGGCGATCTCAGCATCGTGCAGCGTGTTGGCGCAGACTCCGTCTGGCGTGCCCGGCTGGCTGTGCTCGCCAGGTAGGAAAAGGGTTCCTGTCCAGAGCAGGTCTCCGGACGACGGTGCACCTAGCCCCACGGTGGGCGCCAAATGTCGGGGGTTGGGTGTGACATATGCCAAAGGATGGCTTATCATGGTGGGGGCGAGTAGAACGTCGCCGGTGCCTGGAAACGGGATGAGGCGAAGGCATGCACGCCGGTGGATCTTACCCAGCTTCAGGGCTCTCCGTGGAGATAATACCTCATCGCTGCTCAAGGGGTCTCCGCACGATCATCACTATGGCTAAGTGGGTACAAGGTTGCTCCTTCACTGTTCGGGTGAGGAAGGAGAAGGGCACGGCTAGCTCTTCTCTTCCCTCTATGTGTGTCTAAAACTATCAGGGTCCAACCCTTTGCATGGGTGCCCCGGGGGGTTTATATAGGCCTACCCCCCGGGGGTACAACGGTAATCCGGCTGGGCGCGGGTCCCAGCCGTCTGTCTCTCAGGTCGCCGTCTTCTCCGCCGACTGCTAGGGCCCGCCGACTAATGGGCCCCGCCGATGGGCCCGGCATGGGGCCGACAGTTTTGTCCGCCATGGGCGGTCTTGCCGGCTGCGGATTATCTGTAGCCGCCGCCTAATGATCTGGCTTGGTCATGGGTTCATGGCACAAGGCCGCTACCGACGGGCGATCACCGCTGCCATTCCCCGCCTTGTCTCGTTAATGGCGTGCGGGGCTCGTGGGAGGCCGCCAACTCGGGGCCGACTCCCAACGGGTCCGTCTTATGGCGCTCGCCGTTTTTCGCACTTCATCGACAGCGGGTCCCGCCGCCTTCGATCGCATGACAGCCGCCGTGGGCACAGGCGCCGCCCACGGGCTGATGTCGTGGCCGGCATGGCAATAGTGCCGCGCGGATGGAGATCTCCGTTGGTACGGCTCATCAGGCTATGTCGCTTTTCGCGAACGGGCAGGGATGGGCCGCGCGGCGGCCGCACCCCATCCCGTCCATAGTTTGCGAAGGCAGGAGGTGGTTGGAGTCGCGGGCCGACTCCCAATAGTCGGCTTCTCTGGAAGCTGCCAGTTAAGAGCCGCCTTATCTCGAAGTCGTCCCTGGGACTCGGCCGTGAGGGGCAGTCGGCGGCCTTGCCGCCGATTCTCAAAAAGCGGCTCTTCGTCTTGGGGTCTTGAGGGGCGCAGCCTGCCCCGATGTCTTGAAAGGTCCGGGGGCTCGGGTTTGCCTACCCGTGGCCCATTACTCCGACAGTACCTTTTTTAATCCCTACACCAAAAAGTCCCTGTAAACAAACACCCTCTAATAATGCCGCTGGAAAATTGATGCAATGCCATAGTTAAAAGAAAATTACATGTTTAACAAATTTTATTGTTAATATAATCTCTCTATTAATATGAATCAATGCCACCGTTTTAGAAATGCTACTGTCTTTCTTTATTTCCCATTTAGATAAGTTAGATGCTTCTTTTTGGTGGCTTCTGTGTCATCCACCATTATTGACCACTTGATGTTTCCTTTGCACCTCTGTGTAAACAGAGTTATCTATTTCAATTGTTGTTATTGTGACCTTTTGTTGCACTGCACAAAACACTTTTGTTTTAAGAGTGTTTTGTGCAGTTCAACCAAAATGTCACACCGACAACGTTGCTTGATTGCTTAATCTTAGTGGAGCTGCACAAGAGGAGATCTTACTTCCTATCCGTGTTGGCAAGTTTGGTTCAGATCTTCTTCTTGTGAGTTGTTTGAATTCCGCGTCATGAGAGGTCAGTACTAGCCTAATTGTGCATTTCACATGATTGTGCAGTGTGCTTTCATATGTTGTGCTACTTGTGCAGTAATGTTGATTGATTTTAGTGAAATGCACAAATGGAGACAAGACTTCCAATCTGTATGTGCACCATAATATCCCATTGAGGTAACATAAGGATATTTCACAACTTTTGGCCTGTATTTTGCCACTTTCATTAGAAAATTAATGTCGTTGTTTAGTGCTATACTTGTGCTCCCTAATTGACATGCCAAATCTTACACTGAAGGCGAAGCTTGTCTGTTATTGAACCAAGTGATGAAGGGGAAGAACAAGCGGAAGAAAAACAAAAATCAACTCCCGATGCCTGGAACTATGATGACACAAGTAATGATATAGTTTTGCGTCTTAATTTATTGCTATGGCTGGAAAGAGTAATTATTTTGCCACTGATTTGATGCCACTCTTAATGTAATATATAATTATCTCTATTTGTGCAAATAGGGATCTTCTTTGAAGATACCATATATTTTAGTGGAACTGCACAAGAAGATGTTGGAAACATTAAACTAATAGAGGAGTATATAGTAAGCATGGCAACCATAGTAGATAACAACATATGGTTCCGGAGAAGTGCTTGATCTGTATGCTCTACACAATAAGCCTCCTGACAAAGGTTGGTACTCGCCCACGGATTTCATCCATATGATTGAGCTTTGTCATCTCTATTGGTGTTCATCTACTGTTATATACTGTCATGAGAAAGTGGTATTGTCCTTGAGAAGTGCTTCATCTGTGTTGTTTTAAATATTTCCTTTCCTTTTTTCGAGCAAACATGGATGCTAGCATTTAGTTGTCCTCTTGTCTTTGTACAACAGGATCATCCTCCTCTGAAGAAGAATATGGAGTACGTGAAGTGACTAGTTCCGATTATGCCAGGATGAAGAAGCCCTGTCTATCTTCTCATCAGAAGGAGCAGTTGAAGGATGGTTACATTACTCCCTACAAGACCAAACTAACTTCAGCTCGGAAGGACTGGCAGATCTCCATCTTTTTTCCTGTGATGCGCAAGTACAATGTTGTTCAGGATTCTTTCCGGTGAGTTCCATTTTTTTAAAGTGTGCTCTACATGGACCATGTAGGTGCCTATTTAAACTGTCAATTCATAGTATAGTATTCTTTATACTAATCACTTTTTTGTATTTGTGCAAATAGGGGTGCTCAGCTTGATTTCAACGGGAACTCCACAAAATGTTCATGAATCCATCGAATCATTCATTTCCACCACAAGAAAGGAGGTGCTGATATGTTCAAAGCATTCCAACATATAAATGCGAAATCATTCAAGCTACGCGCGAATTTGGTTGATTCTCGTGGAACTGCACAAAAAGAACAGCTGGTTTATTTAGCACGAGGTGCCATGTCAATGTCCGAACTGATGGCAAACCCTGCCCATTCCACAATCGTAGGCATTTGACATTTTGGAATGGGAAAACCTTGTCAAAGTTTGCTCATTGTTGTACGCAAAACAACACGCATTTGACATTTTGGAATGGGACAACCTTGTCAAATTTTGCTCATTGATGTTAGCAAGAAGACATGCGTTTGATATTTTTGAATGGGACGCCCTTTGCTGTCAACAGCATCGATCAATTTTTCTTTATTGTTTAGCTGTGAAGCAAATATTGCCTCTGACATGTGAATCGCTGAGATGCATAATCATCGATTGTTTTGAATGTTCTCTATGAATTGCCAGGCCTGTGTGTTTGATTGCAATGTACAGGAACGCAAAAAAGCAGCTCAAACTCTTTGTACTCCCTATGTTCCTTTTTCTTTCGCATATTAGATTTCTTTCAAGTCAGTTGATTTTACATTGTGAATGTTCATACTTTTTTTCTAAAAGATTGGTCAAAGTAGAGATACTTTGACTGCAGACAAAACTTGTATGCAGACTAAAAAGGAACGGATAGAGTAAATGTGAAACTGCTGCAAACGAGGTGATCACCCTGGGAATATCATAGTATGTATTGTTTTGCATGTTCATCCAATGCCAGTGATACAAGAATTCAAACTAATCAAACTAGATTCATTCAAACACGGTCGGATTTCATATAAAAATGCCGGATTTCTTTACATTTCATACATTCTTCATCTAAGAAGGGGTGCGCTGGAGGTATAATTAATTAACCAAATCTACCCACCTGTGTGCGGCTGAGCCGAATAGAAGATTATTCTCCAGCGGACTGAGCTTCGGTGAATTAACTGCAAGTGTAGTTGTATAACTGACATGTGGCCCAGATGCCTGTTAGGTCCACGTGTCAGTGACCTAACTACACTAGCAGTTAAGTAACTGAAGCAGCGTCCTTCTCCAACATAGCTCTCCGACTCCACGTCGCCGCCAAGAAGCTAATCGGCCGTCAATGGTCAAGCCGCCTAGCTTGGTTTCAACCGGAGGGTAGCAGCGGTGGCCTTACTTGGACCCGAGCGGTGACGACCTACCATGTTCTACTCCTCCTCGTTTTCTGTGTGGCGCGGCCTCGTTGGCAGCGGGGCGGGGCCTCGACGGAGCCGGCGATGTCCTCTGTCTCGTTGCTGGCGGGGCGGCGCCTCGGCGGAGCGGGGAAATCCTCCCCCTCGTGCTGGCAGGGTGGGGCCTCGGCTGAGCCGGCGATGTCCTTTGCCTCGTTGTTGGTGGGGCGGGGCCTCAGCGGAGTAGGGCCTCGCCGAAGCCGGCGAGGTCCTCCGCCTCGGTGCCGGTGGGCGGGGCCTCATGGAGCCGGGCGGTGTCCTCTTCTTTGTTGTTGGCGCCAAGGCCTAGGGCGAGCAGGGCCTCATCGACACCAGCCGAGCGGGACTCATCGAGCCAAGATTGTCCTCTCGCTGCCCCTCGGTCTCGCCAAACAGCGCCTCACCCACTTCATCGCCCTCTTTGTAGGCGGTCGTAGCCTCCTCCACCCGCATGCGGTACCGCAAGTGCTTGAGGCGGCCCTCGCGGGCGGAGCGGTACGCATCAAGTAGTGCCTCCTGCTCCGCCCACTCCGCGGCGATCTGCTCCTCTGCCTGCAGGTGCTCTTGGAGGAGATGATGGTTGTAGGTGGCGTCGGCTTGTGCCTCTCGTAACTGCTCCTGATGCTTCTGCCTCACCGTGTCCGTGTATTGGGCACGGGCCTCGCCGATGGTAATGGTGCAATGCACCGACGAGGATGGCGTGGAGGAGGGGGTTGGCGCCAGATCGTCGACTACCATGTTATCCATTGGGACGTGGTCGTCCTCCGGCTGCCTGCCGGCTAGCCAGTCGGCAGCAATGGCTGCCTTCTCCTTGTGGTCCGTCGTCCGCCCGTCCCAAAGAGCGCTGGAGCGCGAGGAAGCCATGGTAGGCAGTAGTGGTGTGGCTAGGATAAAGGGAACGGAGGCGGATGACTGCGGCTATGGCCGGCGCAGCAGTTTATATAGCAATGGTGGACGGGGAAGGGACGGACGTGTGGCGCAGGAGTAGCCGCCTCGGCAACCGCGTATCATTAATGTGGGCGGAAGACGGACGGACAGACATCACTTGTGTCATTTGAAGGCAGAGAAATTGCCTGCACCGGGAAGCGGGGCGGGCGGCGCTGACCGTTTCGGGCGGAAAGCGCACGCGGGTGAGGGAGGCAGTCTGGGTGGGCCAGGGCAGTCAGACTCGTGCTTGGTAGCTGGTCGGTCCAACAGCCAAACATGCTAGCTCGCCAGCGACCTTGCCGATTTGAGCGTCGACAATCAGACGATGGACATAGCTTCTGACCAGGAGCCGGCGCCACTGTCCAAGTCAGTTCATGTCGTGTTCACCATAGAGCAGGTGTCATAGCTCGACGCCTCTAATGGCGGAAGAGCTACCAGCAGCAGAGGAATCTGTGCGCACTGCCTCCTCAACGAGCACCGGTGAACATGCGAACGACAATGCCATCGCGGAGATGTGGCCCTATGATTCTGGCTTCCTGAATGAGCAGCGGGCGCTGTATTAGACCATCCGTAGGGCCCGCGAGGCCCTCTCCGTCATCCTTCGAGTTGTTGCGCTCGCCGTGGCACCGCCTTCTTGCGTTGTCAACATGGTCAACGGACATGAGGAATGAGGAGATGACTTTACTTGGAGAGGATGACAGTGGGACCCACCAGGGCCATAGCTGCATGTACACAAGTGCCTCCTTATTATATACAACTATAATTTGTTTCTTCCTCCTGGTTTCCTGACATCACGGTCCCACACCATTGTCAATCTATGTAGTCAATAAACGAGAGAATTGCACAAGGAGCGGCCGACAGCTGGGACCAAGCAGCTCGAGCAGTATTTGTGTTTTTGAGTTGTCAGCACTGCAGAGTTTTTCTTCAGCGATGTTTTCGTTGTTGTTCAGAGGAGAGCTGGGTATTAACTGGGCGGGCTGTGGCCCGTCTAGCCCAGGCTAGATATCCAACCCAGATATTAATTTTTTTCAAGCTGAAAATGGCTAGCCCAGCTATACTTTTTCTGAGGAATACACAGGCAAGGTCAACTTGTTATTCTCCGCCCCGCTGGGCTGCAAATCTTTCCAAGGAGGGATGCATTAGGCTTAACAAGAAAATAGACTTTAAGAAACAACAAATGGGATGTAATTATAAAAACTGGGCAGTAAAGAATGCACCAAACACGTAATTAGTTTATAAAATATTATTTTTGGATTTTGAAATTTTTAATTTCATTAATTGTTGCGCACGCAATGTTCCGTTGGATTTTTACGTATTACAAATTTATATTGAAATTGTATATAATCTAACTAGAAATTTCGGGATAAAAATATTTCAGATCCCATCAAAATGTGGGAAATTTTATTGAATTCTGTTTTCAACGGTTAGTTGAAATTATTAATCATTGTCCTAGCTAGAAAATGGGATGTACTTTTAACAAGCTGTAAATGGGCTGTAGTAAATTCCATTAGAATTAAAAAATGGGCTGTACATTCTTACAAATCGCAAATGGGCTATAAGTTCTCTGCCACACACTTGTGGGCCTACTAAGTTGACACGTCCCTAAAAATAAGTAAGTTGACGCGTATGCAATGCTTTGCAACTTATAGTCAACACACGGTTCTAGTAGCAAAGGGTCGTTGGATGTCCATCCAACGGATGTCGTGATTCTTCTTCGCCTCGAGATTCTAGCTTCACCGCCCAAAAATGATTCCTCCCCGACATCCGGGCGCACCATTTCGGAGGCTGACCTGTGGGCCTACTAAGTTGACACATACCAAGGGCTTTGTCAACTTAGTCAATATAAATGAATCTAGCTGTAGAGACTGATACGTCTCCAACATATCTATAATTTTTGATTGCTCCATGCTACTTTATCTATTATTTTGGACTATAATGGGCTTTATTTTCCACTTTTATATTAATTTTGGGACTAACCTATTGACCGGAGGCCCATCCCAGAATTGCTGCTTTTTGCCTTTTTCACTGTTTCGAAGAAACAGAAAATCAAACGGAGTCCAAATGGAATGAAACCTTCAGAAACGTGATTTTCTCACCAAACGTGATCCAGGAGACTTGGACCCTACTCCAAGGCACAAGAGGGGCGGTCACGAGGGTGGGGGGCGCCCTCCCCCTAGGGCGCGCCCCCCTGCCTCGTCGGCCCCCTGTTGCTCCACCGACATACTCCTTCCTCCTATATATACCTACGTACCCCCAAACGATCATAACAGGAGCCAAAAACCTAATTCCACCGTCGCAACTTCCTGTATCCACGAGATCCCATCTTGGGGCCTGTTCCGGAGCTCTGCCAGAGGGGGCATCCACCACGGAGGGCTGCCATATCAACATCATAGCCTCTCCGATGAAGTGTGAGTAGTTTACTTCAGACCTTCGGGTCCATAGCTAGTAGCTAGATGGCTTCTTCTCTCTTTTTGGATCTCAATACAATGTTCTCCCCCTCTCTCGTGGAGATCTATTCGATGTAATCTTATTTTTATGTGTGTTTGTTGAGACCGATGAATTGTGAGTTTATGATCCAGCTTATCTATGAATAATATTTGAATCTTCTGTGAATTCTTTTTATGTATGATTGAGTTATCTTTGCAAGTCTCTTCGAATTATCCGCTTTGGTTTGGCCAACTAGATTGGTAGTTCTTGCAATGGGAGAAGTGCATGGCTTTGGGTTCAATCTTGCGTGTCCTTACCCAAAGGATGTAAAGGTTTGCAAGGCACGTATTGTATTGTTGACATCGAGGATAACAAGATGGAGTATTTATCATATTGCATGAATTTATTCCTCTACATCATGTCATCTTGCTTAAGGGTTACTCTGTTTTTAACTAAATACTCTAGATGCATGCTGGATAGCGATCGATGAGTGGAGTAATAGTAGTGGATGAAGAATCGTTTCGATCTACTTGTCTTGGACGTGATGCCTATATACATGACCATTCCTAGATATACTCATAACTATGCTCAATTCTGTCAATTGCTCAACAGTAATTTGTTCACCCACCATAGAATACTTATGCTCTTGAGAGAAGCCACTAGTAAAACCTATGGCCTCCGGGTCTATTCTCGTCATATCAATCTCCATCACTTTAATACTTGCTTTGTTTTTGCTTTGCCTTTACTTTTCACTTTTCATCTTTATACCAAAAATACCAAAAATATTATCTCTATCAGATCTCACTCTCGTAAGTGACCGTGAAGGGATTGACAACCCCTAATCGTGTTGGTTGCGAGTAGCTATCGCTTTGTGCAGGTACGAGGGACTTGTGGGTGGCCTCCTCCGGATTGATACCATGGTTCTCAAAAACTGAGGGAAATACTTACGCCATCAGGTGCTGCATCATCCTCTCCTCTTCGGGGAAAACCAACGCAAGCTCAAGATGTAGCAAGAAGGATTTCTGGCACCGTTGCCGGGGAGTCTACGCAAAAGTCAACATACCTAGTACCCATCACAATCCCTATTTCTCGCATTAAATTATTTGCCATTTGCCTTTCGTTTTCCTCTCCCCCACTTCACCCTTGCCGTTTTATTCGCCCTCTCTTTCCCAATCACCTCCTCTTTTTCCCGTTGCGTTTTTCCCCGTCCGCTTGTTTGCTCGTGTGTTGGATTGCTTGTTTGACGCAATGGCTCAAGATGCTACCAAATTGTGTGACTTCACTAATACCAAAAATAATGATTTCCTTAGCACTCCGATTGCTCCTCTTGCCAATACTGAATCTTGTGAAATCAATACTGCTTTGTTGAATCTTGTTACAAAAGATCAATTCGTCGTCCTTCCTAGTGAAGATGCCGCTACTCATCTGAATAGCTTCATTGATTTATGTGATATGCAAAAGAAAAAAGATGTCGATAATGATGTCGTTAAATTGAAGCTATTTCCTTTTTCGCTTAGAGATCGTGCTAAAGCGTGGTTTTCATCTTTGCCTAAAAATAGTATTGATTCTTGGAACAAGTGCAAATATGCTTTTATCTCTAAGTATTTTCCTCCCGCTAAGATTATCTCTCTTAGGAATGATATTATGAATTTTAAGCAACTTGATCATGAACATGTTGCACAAGCTTGGGAGAGAATGAAATTAATGATACGTAATTGTCCTACTCATGGTTTGAACTTGTGGATGATTATACAAAAAATTTATGCCGGATTGAATTTTGCTTCTAGAAATCTTTTAGATTCGCCCGCGGGAGGCACTTTTATGGAAATCACTTTAGGAGATGCTACTAAACTCCTAGATAATATTATGGTTAATTATTCTCAATGGCATACCGAAAGATCTACTAATAAAAAAGTGCATGCGATAGAAGAAATTAATGTTTTGAGTGGAAAGATGGATGAACTTATGAAATTATTTGCTACTAAGAGTGTTTCTTCTGATCCTAATGATATGCCTTTGTCTACTTTGATTGAGAATAATAATGAATCTATGGATGTGAATTTTGTTGGTAGGAATAATTTTGGTAACAACGCGTATAGAGGGAATTTTAATCCTAGGCCTTATCCTAGTTATCCTTCTAATAATTATGTAAATTCCTACAACAACTCTTATGGAAATTTTAATAAGATGCCCTCTGAATTTGAGAGTAGTGTTAAAGAGTTTATGAATTCACAAAAGAATTTTAATGCTTTGCTTGAAGAGAAATTGCTTAAAGTTGATGATTTGGCTAGGAACGTTGATAGAATTTCTCTTGAGGTTGATTCTTTAAAGCTTAGATCTATACCTCCTAAGCATGATATCAATGAGTCTCTCAAATCTATGAGAATTTCCATTGATGAGTGCAAATAAAGAACCGCTAGGATGCATGCTTCCAAAGATGCCTTTATTAAAGCATGTTCTTCTAATCCCTATGAAAATCAAGACGAAGATCTAAAATGTATTGATGTGTCCCCTATTAAATATTTGTTTTGCAATATGAATCTTGATGAAACTGAATATGATCTTCCTTTACCTAGAAGGCGTTCTAAGAATTCGGAGTTTTTAGATCTTGATGATGAAATTGATAAAAGTGGGATTGAAAGAAATAAAAGCCTAGATGTTGCTAAACCAGCTATTTCGGATCTCAAGGAATTTAATTATGAAAATTATTCTTTAATTGATTGTATTTCCTTGTTGCAATCCGTGCTAAATTCTCCTCATGCTTATAGCCAAAATAAGGCCTTTACCGAACACATTGTTGATGCCTTGATGCAATCTTATGAAGAAAAGCTTGAGTTGAAAGTTTCTATCCCTAGGAAGCTCTATGATGAGTGGGAACCTACCATTAAAATTAAAATTAAAGATCATGAGTTTAATGCTTTGTGTGATTTGGGTGCTAGTGTCTCTACTATTCCCAAAACTTTGTGTGATTTGGTAGATTTCCGTGACTTTGATGATTGCTCGCTAAACTTGCATCTTGCGGATTCCACTATTAAAAAGCCTATGGGAAGAATTAATGATGTTCCTATTGTTTCAAATAGGAATTATGTGCCCGTAGATTTTATCGTTCTTGATATAGATTGCAATCCTTCATGTCCTATTATTCTTGGTAGACCTTTCCTTAGAACGATTGGTGCAATTATTGATATGAAGGAAGGGAATATTAGATTCCAATTTCCATTAAAGAAAGGCATGTAACACTTTCCTATAAAGAAAATAAAATTACCATATGAATCTATTATGAGAGCCACTTATGGATTGCCTTCCAAAGATGGCAATACCTAGATCTATCCTTGCTTTTATGCCTAGCTAGGGGCGTTATACGATAGCGCTTGTTGGGAGGCAACCCAATTTTATTTTTAGTTTTTTGTTTTTGCTTATGTTTAGGAATAAGTAATCCATCTAGCCTCTGTTTAGATGTGGTTTTATCTTTTAATTAGTGTTTGTGCCAAGTTAAACCTATTGGATCTTCTTGGATAATAATTATTTGATCTTGCTGTAATTTCCAGAAACTTTGCGCTCAGTGCCCGAATTGTAAAAAATCACCAGAATGTGATAAAATACTGATTCCAATTGCTGATATCAATAAACAAATCTTCTAGGTCGTCTAATTTTTGTAGAATTTATTGAGTTCCAAAAGTTTGCGTTAGTTACAGATTACTACAGACTGATCTGTTTTTGACAGATTCTGTTTTGCGTGTGTTGTTTGCTTATTTTGATGAATCTATGGCTAGTAAAATAGTTTATGATCCATAGGGAAGTTGGAATATAGTAGGTTTAACACCAATATAAATAAAGAATGAATTCATTACAGTACCTCAAAGTAGTCTTTTGTTTTCTTTCTCTAACGGAGCTCACGAGATTTCTATTGAGTTTTGTGTTGTGAAGTTTTCAAGTTTTGGGTGAATTCTTTTGATGGATTATGGAACAAGGAGTGGCAAGAGTTTAAGCTTGGGGATGCCCGTGGCACCCCCAAGATAATCCAAGGACACCAAGAAGTCAAAGCTTGGGGATGCCCCGGAAGGCATCCCGTCTTTCGTCCACTTCCGTCGGTAATTTACTTGGAGCTATATTTTTATTCCCCACATGATAAGTGTTTTGCTTCGAGCATCTTGTATTATTTGTGTCTTTGCTTGTTAGTTTACCACAATCATCCTTTCTGTACACATCATTTGAGAGAGCCATACATGAATTGGAATTTGATAGAATACTCTATGTGCTTCACTTATATCTTTTGAGCTTGATAGTTTTGCTCATAGTGCTTCACTTATATCTTTTGAGCGTGATAATTTTTGCTCTAGTACTTCACTTAGATCTTTTAGAGCACAGTGGTGGATTTGTTTTAAAGAAACTATTGATCTCTCATGCTTCACTTAGATTATTTTGAGAGTCGATAATAGCATGGTAATTTTCTTAATATTAATATACTTGGTATTCAAGATATGTGAAACTTTCTTTTGAGTCCGTTGAATACTAAGATAAGTTTGATGCTTGATAATTGTTTTGAGATATGGAGGTGATAATATCAAAGTCGTGCTAGTTGAGTAGTTGTGAATTTGAGAAATGCTTGTGTTGAAGTTTGCAAATCCTGTAGCATGCACGTATGGTTAAAGTTATGTAATAAATTTGAAACATGAAGTGTACCTGGCTTGTGCATCCTTATGAGTGGCGGTCGGGGACGAGCGATGGTCTTTTCCTACCAATCTATCCCCCTAGGAGCATGCGCATAGTACTTGATTTTTGATGACTTCTATATTTTTGCAATAAGTATATGAGTTCTTTTAACTAATTTTGAGTCCATGGATTATACGCACTTTTACCTTTCCGCCTTTGCTAGCCTCTTCGGTTCCGTGCATTGCCCTTTCTCACCTTCAGAGTTGGTGCAAACTTCGCCGGTGCATCCAAACCCCGTGATATGATACGCTCTATCACACATAAACCTCCTTATATCTTCCTCAAAACAGCCACCATACCTACCTATTATGGCATTTCCATAGCCATTCCGAGATATATTGCCATGCAACTTTCCACCGTTTCATTCATCATCATGACATACTTTACTTTTGTCATATTGTCATTGCATGATCATGTAGTTGACATCGTATTTGTGGCAAAGCCACCATGCATTATTTTTCATACATGTCACTCTTGATTCATTGCACAATTCCAGTACACCGCCGGAGGCATTCATATAGAGTCATATCTTGTTCTAGTTTCGAGTTGTAATCCTTATGTTGTAATCAATAGAAGTGTGATGATCATCATTATTAGAGCATTGCCCAAAAAAAAGAGAAAGGCCAAAAAGAAAAAAATAAAGGCCCAAAAAGAGAAAATAAATAAAAAGGGCAATGCTACTATCTCTTTTTCCACACTTGTGCTTCAAAGTAGCACCTTGTTCTTCATGTAGTGAGTCTCATATATTGTGCTTCAAAGTAGCACCTTGTTCTTCATGTAGTGAGTCTCATATGTTGTGCTTCAAAGTAGCACCATGTTTTTCATATAGTGAGTCTCATAAGTTGTGTTTTTATACTAGTGGTAATTTTTCATTATAGAACATGGCTTGTATATTCCTACGATGGGATTTCTCAAAATGCCCTAGGTCTTCATGAGCAAGCAAGTTGGATGCACACCCACTAGTTTTATTTTGTTGAGCATTCATAGCTCTAGTGCATCCGTTGCATGGCAATCCCTACTCCTCATTTTGACATCAATTGATGGGCATCTCCATAGCCCGTTGATTATCCTCGTCAATATGAGACTTTCTCCTTTTTTGTCTTCTCCACACAATCCCCATCATCATATTCCATTCCACCCATAGTGCTATATCCATGGCTCACGCTCATGTATTGCATGAAGGTTGAAAAAGTTTGAGATTATTTAAGTATGAAACAATTGCTTGGCTTGTCATCGGAGGTATAGAAGTTGGGAACATCTTTGTGTGACGAAAATGAAACATAGCCTAACTATATGATTTTGTAGGGATGAACTTTCTTTGGCCATGTTATTTTGAGAAGACATAATTGCTTAGTTAGTATACTTGAAGTATTATTATTTTTTATGTCAATATGTACTTTTGTCTTGAATCTTTCGGATCTGAATATTCATACCACAGTTAAGAAGATTTACATTGAAATTATGCCAAAGTATCACTCCGCATCAAAAATTCTCTTTTTATCATTTACCTACTCGAGGACGAGCAGGAATTAAGCGTGGGGATGCCTGATACGTCTCCAACGTATCTATAATTTTTGATTGCTCCATGCTACTTTATCTATTGTGTTGGACTATAATGGGCTTTATTTTCCACTTTTATATTACTTTTGGGACTAACCTATTAACCGGAGGCCCAGCCCAGAATTGCTGTTTTTTGCCTTTTTCAGTGTTTCGAAGAAACAGAATATCAAACGGAGTCCAAACGGAATGAAACCTTCGGAAACGTGATTTTCTCACCAAACGTGATCCAGGAGACTTGGACCCTACGCCAAGGCACAAGAGAGGCGGTCACGAGGGTGGGGGGCGCCCCCTAGGGCGCGCCCCCTGCCTCATGGGCCCTGTCGGTGTCAAAACCGGCGGATCTCGGGTAGGGGGTCCCGAACTGTGCGTCTAGGCGGATGGTAACAGGAGACAAGGGACACGATGTTTTTACCCAGGTTCGGGCCCTCTTGATGGAGGTAAAACCCACCTCCTGCTTGATTAATATTGATAATATGGGTAGTACAAGAGTGGATCTACCACGAGATCAGAGAGGCTAAACCCTAGAAGCTAGCCTATGGTATGATTGTTGTCCGCCCCACGGACTAAAACCCTCCGGTTTATATAGACACCGGATAGGGTTAGGGTTACACAGTAGTCGCTTACAATGGTAGGAGATCTACATATCCGTATCGCCAAGCTTGCCTTCCATGCGAAGGAAAGTCCCATCCGGACACGGACGAAGTCTTCAATCTTGTATCTTCATAGTCCAGAGTCCGCCAACGGTGATAATTCGCCATCGGGATACCCCTAATCCAGGACTCCTCAAGAGCCCCGAACCAGGCTTCAATGGCGATGAGTCCTGCATGAGATTGTCTTCGGCATTGCAAGGCGGGTTCTTCTCCAAATTCCATATACTTGTCGAATAGTGTCCGGCTTCTGATAAATGCTGCGCTTCTTGGCTTCCACGCCCCATAATGGCCATTTTCCACGTGTTTGAATGAATGCGAAAAGCCAGGGTATTTTTACACTTATCCCCTAGCTGCGCAAATGAGCCGCCTATAAAAGGGATGAGGATCCAGATCTGAGTCACACCATCCCCCCTCTGCGAGCTTTCATCGGAGCAGCTTTGACAAAAATCCATTCCATCATGGACAGTCGACGCGGCTCCTCCTCTCGCGCCCCCAGCCCTCAGCCTGGAAATTGGGAGAGATGCTCAGTCCTGCATAGCAAGCTAGTGATACTCCAAACCAAGGGATTTCTTCCCCCGGCCTTCATGGTTCCGGTTCGAGCCGGACTTGCCACCTACAAGGGCGGAAAGCAAGCGGAGAGTGTCCCCGATCCCTCTAAAGGAGAGCGGGTATGCCTTGTCTCTTATCTAGTAAGAGGACTCGGATTTCCAGTTCATCCGTTTCTCCGGGGGCTCTTGGAGTTCTACGGCCTCCAGTTGCACCACCCACGCCTGCCTCCATTTTGCACATCGCGGGCTTCGTGGCCCTTTGTGAACTGTTCTTGGGCGCCGAGGCTTCTACTGTGGAAGAGATTATTCTGCCTTGTACCCCGTTCTCATGAGGGGTCAATATATCAAGTGGGCGGAGCCGAGCTGTGGCGCATCGCCGGACCGGATATCTATCCAGAACTCGAAGAAGGCGTCCAAGACTGGCCTTCGTAATGGTTTTATATAGAAGACGCCCCGCCGCCGGATCCTGTTCGGATCGGTCTCCCAGAGTTCAACAATGCTCCGCTGAAGAAACGCCTGAGTTGGCGCCATGAGCCCCCTGAGGGAAGACGACAGGACGCCCTTTACCGATGAGCCGAATAAGATTGTTGGCTCATGCCGGACCGACCATGATCGTGTCATGGCCACGTGTATTATGCGGGGGTGCAGCCGCCCAAAGATAGGGGCCACCCCATGGGATTTCAACGGGAGGACGATGCCACCCGTCATGGCCGTAAGGGGCCGGATCGTCACGATCCGGTGAAGATCTTGTCCGCGATGTACAAGGGAGAAGGGGAAGATTTTCTCCGCTGGCTACCCATTGAACGGATTTTCTGTGAACAATCCTCGAAGCTGGGTAAGCGGACGTTTCTTTTTGCACACCCGATCCGTATTCCCATGGTTAGGTATCTCATTTTGTGATTTTGACGCAGGAACTGCGTCAGGCCGTAAAAGACATAAACAACCTGCCTCCACAACCCGAGGATCCGGAAAGGCTCCTCAATCCGGCCTCCCAAGAAGATCCGGACATATCGGTGGAGCTCATTGATGGGTTATATCACCAACTGAGCATCGATAATGCCTTGGTTGCCATTGCGGCCGATTACCCCGGAATACTTCCAGCCTCACAGGTAGCTGCGACCGAGGTCCCGATACTATGATAGTGACCCATCCGTGCATATTTTTGATCACCGTATACCAATCGAGTTTCGCAGGGGGTGCCTTCGAGGAAGGAGGCCGAGCCCGCGGCGGCTAGCCAACAAGGGGCAGTACAGCCCCGTAGGGTAAAAAGAAGCACGGTCCAGATCGAAACTCCGCCACAACGGTATTGCGCGTCACCATATTCCTGTGATTGATTCACGAAGGCGATTAACGCCGGTGCTCTTTTCAGAAAAAGAGCGCTCGCCGGACCGAGTCCGGAGAGGTTGCTAATCGAACCTCCGCCACCGGCTCCAAAGCCGGGTCCCGGCGGAGGCGAGCACGAGGCGCAAGGCCGGATGCTCCTCCGACAGAGGATGCCGACAGATTGTCTGCCACCAACTCCGAGGTGGAGAGCGCCATGAATCACATGCGCCGCCGGACAGTTCTTCGTGACGCATGTTTTTCCCAAGAGGCCTTGAATGCCTTCAATTCAGGAGATGTGCACCTCCGTGCCGCTCAAGATGGTCTAGCCAGAGCCATGGAGCAGTATGTAAAGGACATACGGGTGAGGAAATTTGATGCTTATATATGCCAAGAGCCCCGAGACTTAAAATAGTTAGAATAACTGATTTAAGGATCATTTGTTATGCAGGATCTTACAAAAAAGAATACCCGACTGTCCCAGGAGCTTGAAGAGTGCAAGGCCCAACTTGAGGCCGCACTAGCCGCTACAGGTGGAGCCACAGGACCCCCTCTGGTAATATATGCTTCAAAAGATAAATAGTTTGTGAAGTGCAGCGTGTGTGTAAATTTGACAATAATATTGTAGATGGCGCCGGACTAGATCCGGACAAGCAACAGCTCTTGCGCCGGTTGAAGGCCGGCGAGAATGTGCTCACAAGGCTGAGGCAAGAGAAAAATAATCTCCAAGATGCCAACACCCAGCTGGGTGAGGAACTAAAGGATGTTCGTGCCCAACTGTCTGACTCCATGAAGGAGAATCGGCGACTTCGTCGCGGCATTTATAGTAAGTGCTTGAGCGAACTTTGAAAATGAGTTCGGCGAGGAAGTCGATTAACAGAGTTGTGTCTGCAGGTATGCTCACGGGTCGTCCTGAAGAGGAAATGCCCGATTCTACGGGTGACCTTCTTCCCGAGCTATTGCAATCGCATCTAACGAAGTTCGGCAGTGATGAAAGGTGTCGCCTGTGCCTTGTGGCCATCTGTCTCCCTACCGAAGGCCTTGGAGAGCTTGCAGAGAAGCTTCAGGAGCACGGCGCGCTCCGACTATGGAAGATATTGGCCTGTCGTCAAGGCGCCAGGAGGCTCGGGCCATGGTGAAGACTCTGTACAAGAAGGCGTACCCAAACCACATGGACGAGGTCGGACCTGTGGGGCCCGACAGGAAGGAGATCCCTGTGAGCTTAGTGTACGGCCAAGTAGAGTTGGCCGCAAAGTATTCCCAGCAGGACTGTAAACTAGACAGCCTATTAGACGACATTGAAGAGGAATACAATCAGTCAATTTGACTATGTAATTTAAAATGACATGTAAAATGCCTTCTAGCCGGATTGTAGATCGTTTGTCGTAGCGGACCTTTTCGCTTCAATCTCGGGACCCAATAGTCTGGAGTGTGTCCGAATACCCTCGCGGTTATGCAAAAACCTGGGCATGCGTGGAGACCAGGCGTAGGGGTCATAAGTGCTTTATCAGACAAGTGCGCAACTAGTTATGTTATATTACATGGTTAGTAAGAAACATCTTCCAGGGAGAATAGTTCCGTTAGGGGTTCCTTTCTCGAAGGCATGCCCTAAAGTGCATGTCCGGATCAAAAAAAGCAGAAAAGCATATGGGGCAGATAAATGAAAAATAAAAATCGCCTTTTAGTTCACCGACCGAATATTCCCTTGAGAACGCTTAGCTTTCGCTTCACCTACCCGAGGTACGCTTGGCTGACCCGGGCGGTAATAATCGCAGAGGTGCTCCCTTTACCACCTAGCCGAACAATCGGGAACGTAAGGGTAAGCACAGGAGCCAGGCAACCCAGCTTGGCCAAAACTTAAGTCATATCGATGCATATAATGGTGAATAAAAGGTACATGCGGAGGTGTGACACATGTGTTGGGCATAAAGCCCGTATAAATAAGCTTCTGTTAAAGAAGCCCCCAAGTATAATGAGCGCGAATAGCGCGTCAAGTGTGTGCGAACAAAGTGCAAATGATCCTTTAACGGCTTCGGAAAAAAGGAGGGAGAAGGAGAGAAATAAAAGACGGCTTAAAGGATAAAATATAGACGGAGGAAGGAGACGAACTCAGAATCCAGCGCTAGGCGTAGAATCTTCGGAGACGGGCTGCGTTCCATGGGTTTGGCTCGAGTCGGTTATCCGATGCGTTTCGCAGATGGTACGCTCCGCCGGTCAGGACTTGGTCGATGATGAAGGGACCCTCCCATTTGGGCTTGAGTTTGTCCTTTTTCTTGTCCGGCAAGCATAGAACTAGTTCGCCAACATTGTAAGCTTTGGGCCCGTACTTCCCTGCTTTGATATCTTCGAGCCTGCTGTTGATAGAATGCGGAACGAGCTTTTGCCACGCCACGCCCTCCTCCAAGGCATCCAGCTGTCCCGCCGATCGAGATCGGCTTCTCTTTCTTCGCATATGCGCACGCGAGGTGAGTCATGAATTATGTCGCAGGGCAAAACTGCCTCTGCGCCAGATACCATAAAAATGGTGTGAATCCGTAGTGCGATTCGGCGTGGTCCGCAGCCCCGTAGTACGGAGTCGAGCTCCTCTACCCAAAGGCGTGTTAGATTCCTTGAGGGACCGCACTAGTCTGGGTTTAATGCCGCTCATGATTAGACCGTTTGCTTGCTCGACTTGACCGTTAGTTTGGGGGTGATAGACTGAAGCGTAGTCAAGCTTAATGCCCATGTTTTTGCACCAGAGTTTGACCTCGTCGGCCGTGAAGTTTGTGCCGTTATTAGTGATGATGCTGTGGGGGACGCCGTATCGGTGTACTACCCCTGATATGAAGTCTATCACCAGCCCGGATTCGGCCATCTTTACGGTCTTGGCCTCTATCCAATTGGTGAATTTATCCACCATGACCCATAGATATTTTTGCTTGTGGGTTCCTCCTTTAAGGGGTCCAACCATGTCAAGCCCCCAGACCGCGAAGGGCTAGGTGATGGGTATAGTTTTGAGGCGGTGGGTGGCATGTGGCTTTGATTAGCAAAGAGCTGGCAACCGACACATCGTTGGACTAAGTCCCGAAAGCATCTGCCCGGCCGTCGGCCAATAAAATCCTTGACGGAAGGCCTTGCCTACAAGGGCCCGGGCTGCGGCATGGTGCCCACCGAGTCCGCATGAATTTCGCCAGGAGATTCCGCCTTCCTCTTCGGAGATACACCTTTGAAGGACTCGGTTGTGCTTTTCTTGTAAAGCTCTCCTCATTGACCTTATAGGCTTTAGACTTCCGCACTATGCGCGGCGGGCCTCGCTTTTGGTCCTCGGGAAGTTCCTGCCTAGTTAGGTAGGCTAGGAATGGTTCTGTCCACGGGCAATGACTGCCATTATTACGTAATGACGGTGTTATTTCGTTGGCGGGACCACCAACTATGTCGGAATGCTTGGTGTGGGGCAGTGCGGTTGGGTCCGGGTTGTTATTTCCGGACTCTCCCTCCCATAGTACGGATGGCTTGAAAAGCCTCTCTAGGAAAATGTTGGGGAGGACGGCATCGCGCTTTGCCAATGCGTACAAAGACGTCACGCTGCCTGGTTGTTATCCCGGGCTATATGGTGAAATTCGAGCCCCTCAAACCGAGCTGACATTTTTAGGACGGCATTGCGATAAGCTGCCATTTTCAGATCCTTGGCATCAAAGTCCCCATTTATTTGGGATATCACGAGGTTCGAATCCCCGCGCACCTCTAGGCGTTGAATGCCCATGGAGACTGCCATCCAGAGACCATGTAGAAGGGCCTCGTATTCGGCTGCGTTGTTGGAGTTCGTGTACATTATTTGAAGTACGTATTGGACTGCATCTCCGGTTGGGGACGCTGAACGACGCCAAATTTCAGTGTCGGCCAATATTTTGGAGTCGTCAAGTGCATGATCCAGTTGGTATATGCGCCTGCATTTCTTTAGGGAGTTCGCTTCAGTCCATTCGGCGATGAAGTCAGCCAAAACTTGCAACTTAATAGCTCGCTGTGGCTTGTAGGTTATGTCGAACGGGGAGCTCAATGGCCCACTTAGCAATCCGTCCCGCTATGCTATGGTTGTTTATAATGTCATTAAGAGGTACTTCGGAGGCTACTATTATCGAACACTCTTGGAAGTAGTGTCGCAGCTTCGGATGCCATGAACACCGCCAGATGCTATCTTTTGATAATGCGGGTACGGTGACTTGCATGGAGTTAGGACAAGTGGACACGTAGTAAACTGGTTTTTGCAGAGGGAACTTGTGTCCGTCCCGCTTCTCGCTCGACAACGAGCACCGCACTTACAACTTGATGGGTTGCTGCGATGTATAATAGCATTGGTTCGCCCATGTTGGGTCTGCCAGACCGGATTTGTTGCCAATATGGCTTTGATTTCTTCGAAGTCCGGCCGTGGCAGCATCCTTCCACTCGAAGTGTTCGTGCGCCGGAGGAGGCGATAAAGGGTAATGCCTTTTCTCCTAAGCGGGAGATAAAGCGGCTTAGAGCCGCCACACATCCGCATAATTTTGTATTTTTTTGAGGTCTTTGGGGATATCCAATTGTGAAAGAGCTCGGATCTTGGCTGGGTTTGCTTCAATTCCTCTACCGGATAAAATGAAGCCCAAGAGCTTTCCGGCTGGTACGCCGAAAACACATTTTTCCGGGTTGAGCTTGATGTCCTATGTTCGGAGATTATTGAATGTGAGCCTCAAGTCGTCGACTAGGGTTTCGACATGCTTGGATTTGACGACCACATCTTCTACGTATGCCTCCACTGTTTTGCCGATCTGGTTTGCCAGACATGTCTTTATCATGCGCTGATATGTTGCGCCGGTGTTTTTGAGCCCAAAGGGCATTGTGTTGAAGCAGAATTGGCCGTATGGAGTGATGAATGCCGTTGCGGCTTGGTCTGGCTCTGCCATCTTAATTTGGTGGTAGCCGGAGTATGCGTCGAGGAAACACAGTGAATCGTGTCCTGCGGTAGCGTCGATAATTTGATCGATGCGGGGGAGGGGAAGGGATCCTTTGGGCAAGCCTTGTTAAGGTCCTTAAAATCGACACATAGGCGCCATGATTTTTCCTTCTTTGGTACCATTACCAGGTTTGCTAGCCAGTCCGGATGTTTAATGTCTCTGATGTATCCGCCTCCAATAGTTTGGCTAGCTCCTCTCCCATGGCCTGTCTCTTGGGTTCGGAGAAACGCCAAGGGCTTGTTTAATCGGCTTGAATCCTTTTAGGATATTTAGGCTGTGCTCGCCACCGGGCGTGGGATTCCCGGCATGTCCGAAGGGTGCCGTGCAAAAATGTCCCAATTTTCGTAGGAATTCTCGTAATGCGGCGTCCACATCAGGGTTTAATTGTGCCCCGATGGAGGCCGTTTTTGTAGGGTCCGTTGGATGGACTTGGAATTTGACAATTTTGTCTGCCAGTTTAAAAGAGGTGGACTTGGATATCTTATCGAGTATCATATCGTCCCTGTCCATCGTGGAGTGCAGCGCAGTGAGTTCCTCTACCGCTAGAGCTTCGGATAGTGCCTCAAGGGCAAGTGCGGCTGTTTTATTTTCGGCGCGGAGCACTCTGTCCGGGTCACTAGCGAGAGTGATAATTCCGTTGGGTTCGGGAATTTTGAGCTTCATGTACCCGTAATGGGGTATAGCTTGAAAAATTGTGAATGCCTCTCGCCCTAATAGAGCGTGGTATCCGCTGCTGAACGGGGCCACTTGGAATGTGACCTCCTCGGACCTATAATTGTCCAGCGTGCCGAACACCACATCTAGTGTGATCTTTCCTGTACACCATGCTTCTCGACTGGGGATTATTCCTCTAAAGGTTGTGCTGCTTCGCTCAATGCGGCTCCGGTCTATTTCCATTTTTTGAAGGGTTTCCTCGTAGACGAGGTTTAATCCGCTGCCGCCGTCCATGAGTACCTTGGTAAGGCGTAAACCCGTCCACTATTGGACCGAGGACCAATGCGCCGGTGCTCAGTTGTTCGAACTTAGGTTCACTTGGCGTTAAAGGTAATAGCCATGTCACTCCATGAATTTATTGTTGCTATCTGGTAGACTTCAAGTAGGCTGTGGAGTGTTCGCTTCCGCATATTATTTGATGCGGAAGTCTCAAGACTGTTAATACTGCATCGGTATTGCTGGGCTGGTGCTCGAGCTAAGGGCTCTTTGCCACTTTTGGCCACTGCCGTAGTATCCAACATGCTCTAAGGCTATGAGTTGGAGTGGCGCCTACGTGCTATGAATTTTGCAGGTCCATTGAGCCATCCCTCCAAAGACGGTTCCATGCCCTTTGGGGTTTTTTGCTTTTTGGTATGTAACCTGTGTGCCTAGTGATGATGCACCCTTTTATTTCGGACTAGGGTCGATTCGGGGCGGATTATCCCAAAATTTGATTTCGGTTTTCCAGCGCTCTCCATCGCCAGCTTCTTTTCGTACTATGGACGCCAAGTCAGTAAGCGTGTAATTTCAATGCATTTACTTACGGCGTTTAGGATTCGCTTGTCCGTGCAATTATTGCAGAAGAATGAGATTGCGTCCTCCTCTCGGCAGTCCTTTATCCTGTCCATAACCAGGAGGAATCTGGTCCAGTAATGATGTACTGTTTCACCGGGCTCTTGCCGGATTGTGGATAGATCGCTTATGTTTGGGGGGTGGGTGGAGTTAAATTCCGAACCCCGTCCGATCTAAGATTCATGGGACAAGAAGTTTCCGAACTTGGAAGCTTGGGTTCTTGGAGGTTGTCCAATGAATCTAGCCCGTTGCCTGACTTTAAGTTTAGGGCTTGAGTGGTGTCCTCCCCTCCACGGGAATCCGGCATGGAGGGGTCAGGAATCGGGGCATAGCTAGTCCGTAAGGTAGGAGAAGAGTCGACGTATTGTTCCTCTACCACAGCAACATGGTGGGTAGCCTGGGGAGAGTTGGTCTCTCTCAGATCGGTTTTAGGCCCAATCTGATCGTAGTCCGTAGCGACTCCCAGGGCGGTGATGCGATCCAAGAGCTCGTTCAAGAAAGAGAGCTCCATCGGATCTAACTGCTCGGCGAGTTCCGAGTTAACGTGAAGATTGCTTTCGATGACCCAAGAAGTCATCGTCGGCGGTATGGCCGAACAGCGGTCATAAGAAAACCGCTTAGTCGGAGAGTTTGGCGGTGGCCAAAGCTCCTTTAGCAACGATGCCGTCTTTAAAGACGGGATGAGGCATCCTTCCCGATAGCGACATGCATAGAGGAACTCTCAATGAAAGCACCAATGTCGGTGTCAAAACCGCGGATCTCGGGTAGGGGGTCCCGAATCGTATGCCTAGGCGGATGGTAACAGGAGACAAGGGACACGATGTTTTTACCCAGGTTAGGGTCCTCTCGATGGAGGTAAAACCCTACTCCTGCTTGATTAATATTGATGATATGGGTAGTACAAGAGTGGATCTACCACGAGATCAGAGAGGCTAAACCCTAGAAGCTAGCCTATGGTATGATTGTTGTCCGTCCCCACGGACTAAAACCCTCCGGTTTATATAGACACCAGATAGGGTTAGGGTTACACAGTAGTCGGTTACAATGGTAGGAGATCTACATATCCAGACGCCAAGCTTTCCTCCCACGCCAAGGAAAGTCCCATCCGGACACGGGACGAAGTCTTCAATCTTGTATCTTCATAGTCCAGGAGTCCGGCCAACGGTGATAGTTCGGCTATCCGGACACCCCCTAATCCAGGACTCCCTCAGGCCCCCTGTTGCTCCACCGATGTACTCCTTCCTCCTATATATACCTACATACCCCCAAACGATCAGAACAGGAGCCAAAAACCTAATTCCACCGCCGCAACTTCCTGTATCCACGAGATCCTATCTTGGGGCCTGTTCCGGAGCTCCGCCGGAGGGGGCATCCACCATGGAGGGCTTCTACATCAACATCATAGCCTCTTCGATGAAGTGTGAGTAGTTTAGTTCAGACCTTCGGGTCCATAGCTAGTAGCTAGATGGCTTCTTCTCTCTTTTGGATCTCAATACAATGTTCTCCCCCTCTCTCATGGAGATCTATTCGATGTAATCTTCTTTTATGGTGTGTTTATTGAGACCGATGAATTGTGGGTTTATGATCCAGCTTATCTATGAATAATATTTGAATCTTCTCTGAATTCTTTTATGTATGATTGTGTTATCTTTGCAAGTCTCTTCAATTATCCGTTTGGTTTGGCCAACTAGATTGGTAGTTCTTGCAATGGGAGAAGTGCATGGCTTCGGGTTCAATCTTGCGGTGTCCTTACCCAGTGACAGAAAGGGTTGCAAGGCACATACTGTATTGTTGCCATCGAGGATAACAAGATGGGGTATCTATCTTCTATCTATTATATACTTAAAACGATAGAAAACGAACGGTGATGATTTGACACTCTATATACTTAAAACGATAGAAAACGAACGGTGATGATTTGACACTCTAAAAATTAAGATGTATCAACGGTGAAGATTAGACTGGTACAACATGTAAAAAAAACTTCAAACCGGATGGATTTTGGTAGCTATGATGTATATATTAGGAAACATACGAAGCGCGGACCAGGCTCATTGGTTTTCTGCCACAATACGCATAGACAAGTTACGAAAACATGCACGAGCAGCAAAACTAAGCACGCACGAGAGGTTGAAGCCAAATCCAGACACGAACAACAGCTATTGGAGTGACCGATTTTTATTCACTACAAGATTCCCCTAACAAAATCAAAAACTATGGCGATTCAACAGGCTGTTGCCCCAAGCTCAGCCCTGACGCCGGCTGCTTTCTTCCCTTTTTAAGCCCGGATGCCCAGCCGGCTTCAGCCCTCGGTCTAGGCATAGCGCGGTTTGAGGAGCACGATCTGAGTAGGAAGAGTGGATGATAAGAGAATCAGTAGACTGTCAGATTGTGTCATTATGATTATGTTGATCATGATTCAGCAACAAGCCAACAACACACTGTCAGGTTTTCATTCAAGTTGTCAGTGTGTTGCATGCCCTGCATGTACGTCCGCGGGGTTGAGCAGAGATGACTTTCCACGTATACACGCCCATATAGAACTACCAAGGCGCCAGTACATAGACTCTAGACATAAGGCAAGGTGCGTAAGGCATTGATTCTTTTTCCTTAATTAGATAGTCCACACAGGATATATTTTTTCCCGATGTTAGTGATTTTGCTTCGATAGTCAAAGTACGTCTTATTGTATTATGGAGAGAGAGATGTGATCAGTATATTGCAACACAAATTTATCTATTCACACGGGCTAAAAATATATGCTTCATCGGTTTTGATTTCCACAGCTGAGATTAAAAGAATCAAAAAGTTACGTACAACATTACTAGGTACACATATTATACGTCAGACACGTGTAGCCATCACCACTTATTCATGGCTGCCATTGATAGGCAATCGCAATAATCGAGTACAACATGTCATTTTTACATCTAAAAGGAAAATAATATGGTAGACCAGGTTTATAGTATTATATTATCTCTCTACTACTACATCCGTTCCAAAATAGATGATCCAACTTTGAACTAACTTTACTAAAGTTAGTTTAAAGTTGGGTCATCGATTTTGGAAAAGTTAGTTCAAAGTTGGGTCATCTATTTTGGAACGGAGGGAGTACGTACCATACGCAGCAAGTGGCCAGTAGGTTTTTCATCTAATTTTTTGGCAAGCTTCATACTGCCTTTTTGTCCCCTTCTATGTATTTTATTGTTATATATTGATACTTTATCAACCTGGAAAAAAATATTGATATTATATCTCGAAACTACATGGTCAAATTGATGGTTTTAATTGGAGAAATTGTGGCGTAGAATTTTACCATGAACTAAGCATATAACAATGGAAGTTAACTAATGTCTAATTCGCGTAAAGGGTAAACATCAAATTCATAAACATGAAATATATCTACAGAAAAAACTGTACATTTATAGTCCGGTAGCAATTTGTCCATATAGACTAAATTGTTTATTGTTGACAAAACACATATTAAATGAGTAGGAATATCTTTATTTATATATGAAATTCACAACAATAAAAATAATTAACAATTTGATTTATTTATTTTGAACTTCCCGTGGCAACAATGAATATAGCTAAATTCAAAATGAGTTAT
Organism: Aegilops bicornis; assembly: GCA_021605145.1. Lineage (NCBI taxonomy): Eukaryota > Viridiplantae > Streptophyta > Magnoliopsida > Poales > Poaceae > Aegilops > Aegilops bicornis. Next base: position 659,825,942 of record CM038673.1, read on the forward strand.
ATATGAGAAAGAAATCTTAGTATGTATAAAGAATATGAAACTTTCTCCTTTTTGCAAAAAGTGTATGACACTTTCATGTATGAAGCCAAGAGAATAAATATATTTGTAATTTTGGTTTCCTGTGTAGAAGCACATATAGGATACAAACTGTGTTATAATTTTTTTCCCGTATGGAATTGACCAACTAAATGTACATGGAGCTCAAAGAAGAAGTCGACAAGTAGAAATAATTAAAGGGCAAAAGAAAGGAGCCCACTAGAAAAGAGACCCATTATATTGCTGGGTGACCCCATATATTTTGAGATGTACAAATTTTACTACCATTGTTAAGAAAAAAATTATAATAAGGGATTGACTATTTATAATTCGACAAATTCTCTTTTTGATATGTATTACATGGGAAGTCGATGAGTAGCTCAACATGGAAATAAATTCTACATTAGAATTGGTAGCTGTACAAATGTGTTATCACAAGCGGAGATTTGTTGGCAGGAGAATAATAAAATATTACATGCATGTGTTCCATGTGCTTAAACGAATTTTGTTGATGGAATAAGGTGATATAGTTGTCGTAAGAGCAGACTTCCAAAGCAGCAAGTGATGTAATTGAGCTAAATCAAGAAAGTTATTAAACAAGAGGGCACGATAAAAGGACAAGCTATGACCAGAACAACTAGAGAAATATGTTTTGGAAATTGAGGCAAATAATAATGCGATTCTATGAGTAAAATTAGTTGTGTTACTTCAAAATGCCGGGTTGGATAGATGAAAAGAACACAGGAATTAAGTACAAGCAACTAATATTTTTTTTACATTTTATATTAAAATTATTAATTGTACGATATTGAGATGTCTAAGTGTAATATAGGAAGCATATAGTATGAAATCATACGTTTTAATGTGGGAGGCGGCCAGATATCTCTCTACCATCTGATCTCACACGCCGAAATACTTACTACATTAAATATTTCTGGTAAAGACACTTCATGTAGCTAAAGAAAAGACTTTTCTCAACATAGCGGGTGTCCCTTCGAACCTAATAATGTTATAAACGAAAGTAGAGTTAGATCTGGATGCTAATTTCAGTTCATGTATGAGGGTGAAAAAGTGGTAGCGAATAAGAATATCAAATAACAACCTAGCCGCGCAAATGCGCGGGTGACCTCGCTAGTTTATCATATTGCATGAATTTATTCCTCTACATCATGTCATCTTGCTTAAGGCGTTACTCTGTTTTTAACTTAATACTCTAGATGCATGCTGGATAGCGGTCGATGAGTGGAGTAATAGTAGTGGACGCAGAATCGTTTTGATCTACTTGTCTTGAACGTGATGCCTATATACAGGATCAACCGTAATTTGTTCACCCACCGTAGAATACTTATGCTCTTGAGAGAAGCCACTAGTGAAACCTATGGCCTCCGGGTCTATTCTCATCATATCAATCTCCATCACTTTAATACTTGCTTTGTTTTTGCTTTGCCTTTACTTTTCACTTTGCATCTTTATACCACCAAAAATATTATCTCTATCAGATCTCACTCTCGTAATTGACCGTGAAGGGATTGACAACCCCTAATCGTGTTGGTTGCGAGTAGCTATCGTTTTGTGCAGGTACGAGGGACTTGTGCGTGGCCTCCTACTGGATTGATACTTTGGTTCTCCAAAACTGAGGAAAATACTTACGCTATTGTGCTGCATCATCCTCTCCTCTTCAGGGAAAACCAACGCAAGCTCAAGACGTAGAAGAGACCGTACGATGTCCATCCAACGGTTGTATGCTTCTTCAACCTCTGGTCTTCTTCCTCCAGCCGCCCAACACCAGCACCGATGGGACTGCCTGCTCCCGCCTCCCGTGGCTGGCTGTACTGCCGCATAGGCCACACTGCCCCACCCTACTCCATTGATGGCTAGGCCATTCCTGTACTCACCCACACCTCCTGTTATTTTCCGGCGACGGCAGCCGGACCAGTAAACCCTCGTACTCCCCACCGCGTGGGCAACCACTTCCGAGTCTTCCCCGCTCCGTGTCGTTTCCTTCCTAGGCCTCGCCATCGTCCACCGCCCAGGTGCTCTCGGCGTGCCGTGGTCAACATGGTCAATGAAAGACATCCATTGGACGTGGACTGTACGTGGAGAGGCTGACAGCTGGGTCCACGGCCGCACACAAGGAAATACCTCTTTATTATGTGCAAAATAATGATTCCTCCACCTGACAGCAGTGACGTACCGGATGGGCCACTGTATTTTACAAAAAAAAATGTTTCCCCCTGACTACTAGGACCCACCAGCTACATCTTCGCACGCAAGGAAGTGCGTCCATATTACGAGCAAAAAAAAAATGATTCGCCCGCTGACTGCTGGGACCCACAAGCTACATCTTTGCACACAAGGAAGTGCGTCCATATTACGGAAAAAAACGATTCGCCCCCTGACTGCTGGGACCCACCAGCTACATCTTCGCACACAAGGAAGTGTCTGACTAGCGGGACCCACCTGGTCGAAGCGTACGTAGCATTGTCATTCTGGTCGCGAACGTGTACGTACATACGATCGGTCTGTCTGCAGGCTGCAGAAATGAACCGTGGCCGTGTAAGGAAGGGCACATGTTGTAGTAGAGGCACGAACGTACATGTACACGTACGTATAGCCAAGGTGCAAGAAAGAAAATACAGCCACGTACGTACATACGGGCAGGGTCTCGAACGCCTACTCGCGCATACGTACGGCCAGGGCTCGTGTACATCACTGGGTCGGAACGAAGAAACTGCGTCGTCGTCGTGTTCATGGGGAGGCGACCGGCTGGGTCGGAATAGAATGCGTTGCCGTGTTCATCGGGAGCCAACCGGCTTGGACGGAACAGCCGATGGAAACGAGGCCTGGCGTACCACAGAACGGAGGAAATGGCCTTGTGTTCAACCGGCCATGGTCGAAACGGGATCCTGTTCATCGGGAGGGGTGTGGCGTACCGCAAAACGGAGGAAACAGACTTGTGTTGGAGCGCTACGATCAAGACGGGGGTCCTGTTCATTGGGAGGGGTGTGGCGTACCGCAAAACGGGACTCCATGGGATAATGTTCATCTCCACCGTCGACCTCCTCCAGCCTCCACATGCTATTGTTCATCCACCGTCGACCTCCTCCAGCCTCCACCTGCGACTGTTCATCCACGGGCTCCTGTTCATCCAGCCTCCACCGCCCGCTCCTTCACCGGATACTTTTCAACCAGGCCTCTCCATGGGGTCCTGTTCAACCATGCCTCCACGGGCTACTGTTCATCCAGCCCTCACCGACTACTGTTCAACCAGCCCTCCATGGGGTCGTCCTGTTCATCAAACCCTCCACGGGGTCATGTTCATCCATCCCAACTGGCTTGATCGGGGTCCTGTTCATCCAGTGGCAACGGCCTCTACTACCACGGGGTCCTGTTCATCCAACCCCCCACCGGGAACTATTCATCCAAACCACCCCAACAACGCTCACTGTTCAACTAGAGGCAGCATCGATCGGCTTCAGTTAGCAGCAGTAGCGAAGGAATCACTCAGGTTCAGTTAACAACAAGGGATTAATCGATCGCTCGGGTTCAGTAAGGCGTAGCCTGCAGTGCAATCGCTCGGGTTTAGTTAGAGCCCAACGCCTCGCTCGGGTTCAGTTAGAGCGCAACGCCTCACACATGCGCGTACGTGTACGAGAGAAACACGCATCGCTCGGCCCCCGACCACTCACCGTAACCCGGAAATCCCCGATATTTTCCTCGCTCTCGCTTCTACCATGGTTTTTTCCATCATGGACGGCCCAAAGAATGTCATGCAGCTGCGTCTCTGGCCCGCCCAGGATGAAAAGCCCATTTTCTGTCATGATTTTTTGTCATAGAAGTAGGAGCCCACCACATACATGGTGATACCGGGTTTTGTCACAATTATCATCATATAAGTGTCATAAGTATGACAGAAAAAAATTTCGTTCAGCCCAAAATGTCACGGATGTGTCTTTTTTTTGTACTGAGTGCCAGAGCAACAGGCTTTGATGCCGTGGATCACCCCCCTTGAAGGTTGTGTTGCTGGGTTTGATCCTTGATGGGTCTATTCCCATTTTTCGAACTGTATCTTCATAGATCAGATTGTGGCTACTGCCGCCGCCCATTCGGACTCTAGTGAGGTGGTAGCCATCGATAATTGGGTCAAGGACCAAAGTTTCTGATCCTCCATGACGGATACTGACTGGTTGGTCCTTGCGATTGAAGGTGATAGGACATGCCGACAATGGATTGAACTTCAACGCGACAGACTCTAAGGTGTAGACATCCCGTAGTGCACATTTCCTCTCCTTCTTGGGTATATGAGTGGCATAAATCATGTTCACTATTTTAACCTCAGGAGGGAATTATTTTTGGCCTCCATTATTTGGCCTGCGAGGTTCCTCATCGTCCTTGCTGCATGGGCTTTGTCCTCGTCTGCGAATATGCCAGCCTACTTGATTACCCAACAGTTACGGTTGGTGTGGTTAGCGGGCTTGTCCAAGGTGCCGCGGATCTGTCACGGCCTATCCAGGATAGTGTCTAACTTAGTGGGTCCATCCTGGTTCCCTTTGGAGGGCATCTTCCATAGTTTGGGCTTGGAGTTGCGGAATTCGGCAGTTACTGTCGTATCATCGGTCTCGTCGCCATTATGTCGGTGTTTAGTTTTGTTATGCCTTGGCTTTCCATTGCCGTCCCGGACTTCCGAAGTGCCCGGGTCTTTTGGTTTGGTGCTTCTACGAGCCAACCAGCTGTCTTCGCCTGCGCGAAAGTGGGTCATAAGGGAGGTAAGGGCTGTTATTATCCTCAGCTTGTCCTGGCCGAGCTGGCGAGCGAGCCATTCGTCCCGGATACAATGCTTGAATGCGGAGATGGATTTGGCATCTGGGCAGTCTACTATTTGATTCCTTTTTGTTAAAAACCTATTCCAAAACTGTCGGGCTGACTAGCCGGCTGGGCTGCTGGACCACATGACTCAGGTCGTCGGCATTCAGAGGCCGACATAGGTGCCTAGGAAGTTAGCTCGGAAAGCATCCTCGAGGTCTTCCTAGCTCTCGATGGTGTCTTCGGGGAGGCTGTTCAGCCAATGCCGGGCCAGTCCATTAAGCTTTAGTGGCAGATATTTGATGGCGTGGAGGTCGTCTCCTCGTGCCATATGAATGTGGAGAAGAAAATCTTCAATCCACGTGGCTGGATCTCTAGTTCCATCATATGGCTCGATATTCACGGGTTTAAAACCTTCCGGGAATTGGTGCTGCATCACCTCATCGATGAAGCACATTGGGTTTGCGCCACCCCTTATCCGGGGCACGTCGCGTCGAACTTCAGAATCCATTCGTGCCCGGCATTAATTGCTAGCTCTATCATTTTGGCCGATCCATGCTTGGTATCCGTTTCTTCTTTTGATAGGGTAGTTTCTTGATCCATTAATGGAGCTTGATTGACCCGCTCTAACAGTCAGGTCGTGTCGCATATCGTATTGATATGTTGGTTGTGCCGCCTCCTTGCCTTTATGGCGAGGGGGGCTGGTGGGTATTCGGGCTCTCCAGCCGTCCCGTCTCTTCCTCGAGGGGGGCGGTCAGGCTGGTCGCCTTGAGTCTGTCTAGGCGGTACATGCTCAAGGGCCTCATCGTCGAACTGTGGCAAGAGTTTGCGCTTGGGGTAGCTCTTTGTCTGTCGCTCATAGCTGTACCCTTCTTCGGCTTCTAGGACTTTCGTCCATCTACTGTTGAGGGTTTCTTGTTCGGCCTTTATCAGTTGCTTCTTCTTCTTCAAGATTCACACAGTAGCTAATAGCTATTGCTTGAACCTTCTTTGCCCCAATGGATCTTCTGGGATGATAAAGTCCTCAGGTCCAAGGCTGACCTCCTCTTCGGAGAGGGGCATATAATTGTTGTCTTCGGAATCATTGGGGTCCTCGGGAGTATGTTGACCCTCATGCCCCTCTAAGACATCCTATTGGTGTGCAGGGGTGGGGTCGCCGAGGTCTTTCGCATTGTTCGGGGTGTCGCATTCTGCGGTGCCCGTGTTGCTTTGCCTACTGTGTCGCCCCTTGGAGTGTCGATGTTGCCTCCGGTGCTTGGGGGGCTCCTCTCCAGTGTTACCATCCCTTCTAGGGGTACCATCCCCATTGGCACCGTCACCATCGTCCTCGGTGGTGTCCACCATGTAGATGTTGTAGGTGGATGTGGTCGTCCTTTGGCCGGTGACGGGAGGGGCCGTGGCCTCACCATCGCCGTCCATGTCATCAGCCTCCTCGGAGGCATAGTCCAGCTGTTAGGGATCGTTGCATGGAAAACAAAAAAATTCTACGCACACACAATGATCTATCCATGGAGATGCATAGCAACGATGGGGATAGTGTGTCTACGTACCCTTGTAGACCGTAAGCGGAAGCATTTCACAATGCGGTTGATGTAATCGAACTTTCTTCACGCTCCACCGATCGAGTACCGAACGTACGACACCTCCGAGTTCTGCACACGTTTAGATCGGTGACATCCCTCGCCTTCTTGATCCAGCAAGGTGTCAAGGTAGTAGATGAGTTCTGTCAGCACGATGGCATGGTGATGGTGATGGTGAAGTGATCCGCGCAGGGCTTCGCCTATGCACAGCGAGAATATGACCGGGGGTGTAAACTGTGGAGGGGGGCGCCGCACATGGCTAACAATTGATGTTCTGTGTTCTAGGCGCCCCTTCCCCACATATATATAGGTGGGAGGGGGAGGGAGAGGCCAGGAGGCGCCCAAGTGCTGGCTGCCGGCCTCCTTGGGGCTTCCTTGCCCTACGCCCCCCGCCATATTTGCCCGAGGGGGAAGGAAAGAAGGGGGGAGAGAGAAGGAAGTGTGAATCCTAATCCACACTTGCCTTTCTCCCTTCCCCTTTCCTTATCCATACCTGGCCGGCCCATATGTGGGGCGCACCAGCCCCTTGTGGTTGGTGTGTTCCCCTCTTGGCCTATAAGGCCCGTATCTTTTGCCGGGGGTGCCTGAAACCCCTTCCGGTGACCCGATAAGTACCCAGTACCCCCCGAAACATTTCCAGTGTCCAAATACTATTGTCCTATATATCAATCTTTACCTCTCGACCATTTTGAGACTCCTTGTCATGTCCATGATCTCATCTGGGACTCCGAACAACATTCTGTCACCAAATCACATAACTCATATAATACTAAATCGCCATCAAACGCTAAGCGTGCGGACCCTACGGGTTCGAGAACTATGTAGACATGACCGAGACACCTCTCCGGTCAATAACCAATAGCGGAACTTGGATGCTCATATTGGCTCCTACATATTCTATGAAGATCTTTATCGGTCGAACCGTTATGACAACATACATAATTCCCTTTGTCATCGGTATGTTACTTGCCCGGGATTCGATCGTCTGTATCTTCATACCTAGTTCAATCTCATTACCGGCAAGTCTCTTTACTCGTTCCGCAATACATAATCCCGCAACTAACTCTTTAGGCACTTTGCTTGCAAGGCTTCCTATGATGTGTATTACCGAGAGGGCCTAGAGATACCTCTCCGATACTCGGAATAACAAATCCTAATCTCGATCTATACCAACCTAACAAACACCTTCAGAGATACCTGTAGAGCATCTTTATGATCACCCAGTTACTTGTGATGTTTTATAGCACACAAGGTATTCCTTCAGTATTTGGGAGTTGAATAATCTCATAGTCGATGGAATATGTATTTGACATGAAGAAAGCGATAGCAATAAACTGAACGATCATTATGCTAAGCTAACGGACGGGTCTTGTCCACCACATCATTCTCCTAATGATGTGATCCCGTTATCAAATGACAACTCATGTCCATGGTTAGGAAACCTTAACCATCTTTGATCAACGAGCTAGTCAAATGGAGGCTCACTAGGGACACAGTGTTTGTCTATGTATTCACACATGTATTTAGGTTTCCGATCAATACAATTCTAGCATGAATAATAAACATTTATCATAAATAAGGAAATATAAAATAACAACTTTATTGCCTCTAGGGAATATTTCCTTCACCAGCATGTCGGTTAAATCCTCGACTGTGGCTATTAGGTGGGTGGTGGGTGGGACGTAAAATTCCCAGTGGCCTATCTCAAGGCTCTGCTAAGCGTGAGCCGAGGACAGATCATCGGCAATAGTCATTGTCTGGATCTGATCGAGGGCTTCGTTTAATAGAGTGAGGCTAACCAGATTGGTGGAAGATGTTTGTTCAGAGCTGACCTTCGCTACGATAGTGGGGAGGGGTGTGAGTCCGGCCAGGGTGAGATCCTGGTCTTCGTATGTTGTTCGTGCGTTGAAGCCCGCTCCCGGATCTATAGAGAGTCTGCCTGGGGCTACCTCACAGTCTTCGGGCGTCGAACTCCCATGAGGGCTCAAAGCCGGATCCTCGACGAGGAGGGGTGGTCCGTACAAGATTAATTCCTGGTCTTCGAACGTAAGGGCCGTGCTCAAGCTCGAGGCTGATAGTGTGGTAAGGGTTAATCCGATGATCAGGTCGGAAAGAGGCGACGAAGTTGAAGCTTCGGGAGCCGTGGTAGTCCCAGGTGAGGCTGGGAAACCAGTAAAGATCAGATCGCCCCAAGCGTCGGCGACATATTCGAACTTACCAAACCTGATCTGATGCTCGGGGGCGAAGCTGTCGACCGGGTTAAGATGACCGACCGAGTCAGCATGCAAGACAACGCTACCGAACGCGAAAAGTTTCCCGGGGATGAAGATGTCCCCGGTGCTAATGCCATCTCTGATGATCAGGCGAGCTATCGACCCTTCGGCGGTCCAACAACGGAAGTCTCAATGAAAGCACCAATGTCGGTGTCAAAACCGGCGATCTCAGTAAGGCGTTCTGTAACACGAAAATTAATAGGAGGCGTTTTGATAAGGGCGTTTATTGAAAATGCCTCAAAAACTATGTTTGGAAAGGCATTATCCCAAAACGCCTTGGAAGGAGATACCTTTGAAGGCATTTTTACAGAACGCCTCGGATTGGAGGCAGCATCAAAGGCGTTTTTACAGATTGCCCTGGATCGAAGGCAGCATCGAAGGCGTTTTTACAGATTGCCTCAGATTGGAGGCAGCATTGAAGGCGTTTTTTCATAATGCCTCGGATCGATCAAGCTTTGAAGGCGTTCCAGAAAAATCGCCTCCCGATTGATGGGGATTTGAGGCGCTCATCCAAATTGCCTCCGAACTGATCGATCTTCCCGACAGAAGATTGCCTTGAAATTGGTGGCACGCTGATCATCAGTTTTAGGCTGACCTTTGCAGGTAATAGCAGCAGCGCGCGGAAGAAAACAGACAACACGCGCGTAGGGACATGGATCATCGGCTGCAATCTTGCCGTGTATGGCGGTTACCTACCAGCGTATAAAAATATAGTACTTCCTGACAGAAAACAAAGTAGAAGGGTTTCTTTAGTCCCATACTGCTTACGGAGATGAAAGTTTGCCTATTTAAAAGGAGAGCCGTCTCATATCTTCTAAGATCTAGAGTACAAAAGTAGATAGAGGTCTCACGATGAGAAGTAGACTTGTAGAGTGCCCTGTAATCCAAGGCAGGGCCAGGAGCCAAAAGGATTTGATTTTGGGCATATAATAATCCTTAGGATTAGGATTAGGATAAGATGAGATCGGCTTCAGGGGAAGCACAGCGGGGAAGTGTATCGCCTCTATTTTTGTGGCACGTCAGAGAGTCTGACAGGAATTAGAGACACTTTATAAAAACGCCTCAAAATGGAGCGGCCATGGCAATTTCTAGAAGTGCCGGTGTATGTCTATCCCGTCGCGGCAGTCCTTAGCGTTTTTTAAGAATGCCTCGACAGGATTTTAGAGGCGTTTTCAGAGCTTTCGAAGGCATTTTTGAGCGCCTCCTATTATCTACCGTGTTGTAGTGATAGAAGTAGAACCGATCGACCAAACACGGCTTCCACAACGATCGACGCGCCGCGTCTTGCCTCTTTGCCTCACGGAATCTACGCGAACTGTTGTTCCGTGAAGATGCCTGGCACGGGCGTGGCTAGGCATACCGACAGTCTTTTGCGTGCACTCGCACGCCATCGCACAAGCATGTGGCTGTTTTAGTTTGCAAAGGAAACAAAAGTAGGGTGTTTCTAGTGGGGCCTGTCGATCATACCATGTCGTCATGGAGGAGTATATGCATGTGCGAGGATTATCATCATAATTACCTCACAATTAGTTAGAAGAGGATAATGCTTCGTGAGAAAGGCACGGGTGACCTCAGAGCATCTACAAACGGACTTGGTAAATCAGGTCTTCAAATGCCTGCAGACGCGTTCAAAGCGCCAACTACCGACCGGTCACATTTTAAATTTTCTTTCTCACAACCGGACACCTCAATTAGCAATACCTCAAATCCATAAAAATCATGCAACTATGTAAATGATGTGTAGCGACCAGACCTCAAACAGTCTGACCTCTGTGCATCAGTGTCATCCCTGGATCAGTAATGCTGACGCGCACAATACTTGACGGATTTATAACAGAGTAGCAATCACACACTTATTACATCGAGTGTCTTCAAGAGAGAACTTATTACAATAAATATGGCTTAAGGCCATCTAATAACGATAACAGCGGAAGAATTGGAAGATAAGCGAGTCCATCAACTCCAACGGCATCACTAAGTATAGAAACACGACCTAAGGCACCTTACTCGTTGTCTGAAAAGTCTGCAACATTAATGTTGCAGCCTGAAAATGGGTCAGCACATGGAATATGCTGGCAATGTAACACATAGAGAGTAATATGAAAGAGTAATGCTATAATACATGCACATATGGCTGGTGGAAAGCTCTATGGTTACCATTTTTGCATAAAGCCAATTTTTCCCTACTGCAAAGGAATAAATTTATTTTAACTATCATGGTGGTTGTTAAACATTGAGAATGGTTGACAGCATTCTCAATCCCAATTAAGCATCATCATTAAAACCCAACAATATTAATTAAAGTAACATGATGAGATTCACATGATAATCCAAGTATTAGATACTCAAGATGTCCATAACCGGGGACACGGCTAACCATGATTAGTTTGTTACACTCTGCAGAGGTTTTTGCACTTTTCCCCACAAGACTCAATCTCCTCCATTTGATTTCTCGCACTGCATGGTGTTTGAGAAACGGATGACCGAGACATAGTCTTTAAAAGCGTTAGCACCTTACGAATGGGTAGACAGTTACACCTACATCCCTCTACATCTGCTAGTCTACCACTGTAAGAGTTCGCACAACTTAGTCAACTATGCTAGAGCCCATAGTAGCTTGTGGCTGCACAATCAAGTTTCTAGCATGAATAATCTCATGATCCCTTTGAGCCCGGGTGGCGGTCCAAAAGAAACAGTAAAATCTGGAATACCTGTGTACCTCAATCCACCGAGATGTGTGTTTAAGTTGCCACCTTAAGTAAACCATTAATTAACAATCTCACATCTGTCATGGATACACTCACCCAATCTACGTCTACTAGCATAGCATGGCATAATAAGAAAACGTAGAAGTAAATCCCAAGGGTTTAATAATAAACAGGGCAATAGGCACTACCTCAACTACTTTCCCAAAACACACAGATTAATTAGATCCTAATCATGCAATGTTTGAGGATTGATCTAATGCATAAAAACTGGGTAGGAAAAGGAATATGATCAAGTGTTACTTGCCTTGCTGATGATCCGTGAAACCTAGAGACTGAAAATAGCAAGCGGCGCACTACGAGTACTCTATCGCAAACAAACAAGCACACAATAAGTACTCATCTAATGCACAGGTAAAAACTCAAATAAAAGATCTAACCAGAAAGTTCAACTTAAGAACTCCGGTTTGCAAAAAGAAACAAAACGAACGAAGCAACGAAGGTCAAACGGCGAAAGAAACAGGCTTTTTTTACTAATCTTGACCTAAGTCAAATTTTACAGTAGCAAAAAATTGTTTGAGTTGATTATTCGTAAAGAGGGTTTCGAGATGAAACTCTGGGCGCTTGATTTGTCTGATTCAGAAAAACGAGCGAAAAGTTAAACTAGATCGAAAATCGGATCAGAAATCACGATAAAAAAACCGCGGAATAAATCTGAGAAAAAGAAAATGATTTAACAGCTTAACGAATCTAACGCTCGTTATCCGGATCTAACGATGAACACGTTCGTTATAACGAACGAACGCTTAACGACGCGTTAATTAATCTAAACCGGAAATATACCGATCTAAAAACGAATCAAAAAACCGACGAAAAACGGACGGAGAAACCGAACGGTTTTTGTAAAAAGAAACGGCGGCGGTGAGGTCAACCTCGGTGCGGTCGGCGACGGCAGCGGCTCCGGTGAGGGCGGCGGTGGTCGGCGGCGACGACGGCGGCTCCGGCAAGGGCGGGCGGTGGTCAGCGGCGACAACAAGGGCCCGGCGAGGGCGGCGGTGGTCGGCGGCGACGGCGGCAAAGAAGGAAGCGCGGGCAAAGAAAGTGCAGCTAATGAGGGGAGGCCCGGGCGCTGCTTATAAAGGCCGAGGTCGAGGAGTCCGGGCCTAACACGCCCGTTAGGGTTTCGCTTTTTTGAAATTAATTCCGCGCAGAAAATCTAACGAAAGAAATACTAAAAGGACTCCAAAAATCTCGAAAATAAATTTTCCTCGGCTTCTAAAATCAAGCCGGACAAGATGAACATTTATTTGGGGCCTAAATGCAATTTTGGAAAACGCGCATTTTTCCTAAATTCAAATAAAATAGCGAAAAACTCCAAATAAAAATCTTATTTGGATTTTTATTAAATCTTCATTATTCCTTTATTTTGGGAAAGTCATTTTATTCTCTCTCTCATATTTTGACAGTAGAAATAATTGAAGATAAAATTAATAAAATCAAATGATCCAATTTTCAAAATTTGAGAAAACTCAAATATGAAAATAACGAAATCTCCAACTCTCCCCGTGGGTCCTTGAATTGCATGAAATTTCTAGGATCGAGCCAAAATGCAAAAAAATATGATATGCAAGTGAGGATCTATGTATAACATTCCAAATTGAAAATTTGGGATGTTACAAACCTACCCCCTTAAGATGAATCTCGCCCTCGAGATTTGGTTTGGCTAGAAAATAAGTGAGGGTGGTCCTTCAGCAGATCTTCCTCTCGCCTCCTGTGTGGCTTCATCCTCGGTGTGGTGGCTCCACTGAACTTTGCAAAACTTGATAACCTTACTGCGGGTGACTCGGCTGGCATACTCGAGAATTTTGACTGGTTTCTCCTCGTAGGTCAAATCGTTACCCAACTGAATAGCTTCCAGCGGCACAGTATCTCTTAGTGGTATATCAGCCATCTCTGTGTGGCACTTCTTCAACTGAGAAACGTGGAACACGTCGTGAACTCCCGACAATCCTTCGGGTAATTCCAACTTGTAAGCAACTTCTCCCATGCGCTCCAATACTTTGTATGGTCCCACAAAACGTGGCGCTAACTTTCCTGTAACACCAAAACGCTTAACTCCTCGAAGCGGGGATACACGAAGATAAACTCTGTCTCCAACTCCGTAAACTGTCTCCTTGTGTTTTGAATCCGCATAGCTCTTCTGCCTAGATTGGGCTACCTTGAGCCTATCGCGAATCAACTTCACCTTCCGTTCAGACTCCTTAATCAAATCTGGTCCAAACAACTGGCGGTCTTCAACTACATCCCACAACAATGGGGTTCTGCACCTCCTTCCGCATAAGGCTTGAAAGGGCCATCTTCAAACTGGTTTGATAGCTGTTGTTATAAGAAAACTCCGCATAAGGCAAGTTGTCATCCCAACTTGATCCATAATCCAACGCACATGCTCTCAGCATATCCTCCAAAATATGATTGACTCTCTCTGTTTGTCCATCTGTCTGTGGATGTAAAGCTGTACTAAACTCAAGTTTGGTTCCCAAAGTTTCGTGCAACTGATTCCAAAACTTTGAGGTGAATTGATATGATACTCCTCGGAACTCCGTGCAGACATACGATCCTGGTCATGTATATCTTAGCCAACTTGGCACTGTTGTAAGTAGTCTTCACTGGAATGAAATGAGCTACCTTCATCAAACGGTCGACTACAACCCAAATCGAGTCATAGCCTGAACGAGTCCTGGGCAATCCCGTGATAAAATCCATGCCTAACTTTTCCCACTTCCATTCGGGTATTGGCAATGGCTGTAACAATCCCGCTGGCTTCTGATGTTCTGCCTTCACTCTCTGACATACATCACAAACTGCTACATACTCAGCAATATCCTTCTTCATTCCGGTCCACCAGAAAGTATCCTTCAAATCCAAATACATCTTGGTATTTCCTGTGTGAATCGAATACGGCGAATCATGGGCCTCTTGCAGAATCAACTTCCTAATCTCCGGATCACTAGGCACATAAACGCGGTCCTCAAACCATAAGGTATCGTGCTCATCCTCACGAAATCCCTTAGCTTTTCCCTTGCTCATTTTCTCCTTGATAGCGCCAATCTCCTTATCCGTTTTCTGAGCTTCTCTAATCTTATCCATCAATGTAGATTGTACCTCCAATGCTGCTACATAGCCTCTCGGAACTATTTCCAAACATAGTTCTCGAAATTCCTCGGCTAACTCTTTTGGTAAACCTCTGGTCATTAGTGTGGTGACATGGCTCTTGCGGCTCAACGCATCTGCTACTACGTTAGCCTTTCCGGGGTGATAATGCAACCTCATATCATAATCCTTGATGAGCTCCAACCATCTCCTTTGCCTGAGATTCAACTCCTTCTGCGTGAAGATGTACTTCAAACTCTTGTGATCCGTGTACACCTCACAATGGTTTCCAATGAGAAAATGTCTCCAAGTCTTCAGTGCATGCACCACGGCTGCTAACTCCAAATCATGGGTAGCATAGTTCAACTCATGAGGTTTAAGCTGTCGTGAAGCATAGGAAACAACTCTTCCCTCCTGCATAAGCACTGCTCCAAGTCCGCGACGTGAAGCGTCGCAATACACCTTGTAATCCTTGCTTTGATCTGGCAGAATTAACACTAGTGAGGTAAACAAATGTTTCTTCAACTCTTGGAAACTAGCCTCACATTCCTCAGTCCAATTGAACTTAGTGTCCTTCTTCAACAACTCCGTCATAGGCTTCGCAATCTTCGAGAAATTCTCAATGAATCTCCGGTAGTATCCTGCCAGTCCAAGGAAACTCCAGATCTCTCCAACGGTCGTTGGTGCTTCCCAGTTTGTCACAATGGCAACTTTAGTGGGGTCCACTGCTATACCTTCTCCGGATATAACATGTCCGAGAAATCCAACTTCCTTCAACCAAAACTCACATTTGCTGAACTTGGCATATAACTGATGTTCTCTGAGCTTCTCAAGTACCAAACGCAAATGCTCCTTATGCTCTTCTTCATTCTTCGAATAAACCAAAATATCATCAATGAACACCACGCATTTAACTTATCCAAAAACTCCAGAAACACCTTGTTCATCATGTTCATGAAATCGGCAGGTGCGTTTGTCAGCCCAAATGACATAACGGTATACTCATACAGCCCATACCTGGTGGTAAAAGCCGTCTTAGGTATATCCTACTCTCGAATCTTCAACTGATGGTATCCTGATCGCAAATCGATCTTGGAAAACACCTTAGCTCCTTGCAATTGGTCACACAAGTCGTTGATCATCGGCAACGGGTACTTATTTTTAATTGTCACTTCATTCAATCCACGATAATCAACAACCATTCTCAATGATCCATCCTTCTTCTCCACTAGAAGTACTGGCGATCCGTAAGGCGAAGAACTTGGGCGAATAAAACCTTTATCCAGTAACTCCTTAATTTGCTTCTTAATTTCTTCCAAATCTTGTGCGGGCATCCGGTACGGTCTCTTGGATATTGGCCCTGTGCCTGGCAAAAGTTCAATCAGAAAATCAATGTCTCTATCCGGTGGCATGCCTCGCAACTCTTCGGGAAACACGTCCGGATAATCCTTCACCACTGGTACTTCCTCCTGCACAACTCCTGATAAAGAGTTTACTTGTGCCCTCCTTGGCTCATGCCGTGATACATACTTGATCCATCTTCCTTCGGGCGTTGTAAGAAAAATCGACTTACTAATGCAATCGATGTTCCCACCATACATCGATAGCCAATCCATACCTAGTATCACGTCCAAACCTTGCGATTCCAGAATGATTAAATCCGTGGGGAAAATATGCCTACCTATGCTCAAAGGTACTTGAAAACATCCCCGACTGGCCATACACTCTGCTCCTGAAGAGCTTACTAGCATAGGTGTTCTAAGAACCTTGGTGGGCAGTTTTTACTTATTCACAAATCCCCGTGATGTGTATGAATGCGATGCACCAGTATCAAAAAGAACAATTGCAGTAAATGTCTTAACCAAAAACTTACCTATTATCGTGATCCGGCCGAAGCTTCAACCTCCTCCACGTTAACGTGGTTCACCTGTCCCGTGTTGAAAGGGTTCGGCTTCTTCCCTGAGCTTCCATTACCATTTTCATTTTGGGCTTCGGGACATTCATTGGCATAATGTCCAGTTTTCTGGCACTTAAAGCAAGTGATTTGGCTCAGGTCTCTCTTGGCTGGGGTTGACGGGTTGGTGCGGTTTTGTCCGTTGCTTCCTCCATTCCTGTTACCATTCTTGGAACCATTATGATTGTGTGAGCTACCTCCTCCATGGGTATGCTGAAATTGTCCTCCCGCCGGGTAAAGCGTAGCTTTTGCTGAGCTCTAATTGTACTTCCATTGTCCATACTTCCGCTATGTTTTCAATCTGCGGCTGCTTCCCTTCAATCATAAGAGCACGATCTACCAATTCCTGGTAGTTGTTGAAAGTGGCTACCATCAACTGCATGCTCAGCTCATCATTCAGTCCTTCCAGAAACTTCTCCTACTTAGCTGCATCTGTAGCAACGTCATCTGGGGCATAACGTGCTAACTTACTGAAGTCCTCCAAATACTGGCTTACAGTATGTCCTCCTTGGCGTAAGTTGCGAAACTCACGCTTCTTCATGGCCATAGCTCCTGCTGAAACGTGAGCAGTACGGAAAGCTTGCTGAAACTGATCCCACGTGACTGTGTCAATAGGTTGTGTGGATGTGTAATTCTCCCACCATGATGCTGCGGGTCCATCAAGCTGATGTGCGGCAAAATGCACTCTCTCTGCATCAGTGCATCCTGCAGTGGTCAGCTCCCTTCCAACCTTGCGGAGCCAATCATCTGCCACAATCGGCTCGGTGCTACTGGAAAACACCGGCGAATTTAGCCTCAAGAAACGAGTCAAATGGTCAACAGGTGGTGGTGGTGGTGGTGGGTTGTTGTTGTTGTTGTTGTTGTTGTTGTTGTTGTTGTTGTTGTTGTTGTTGTTGTTGTTGTTGTTGTTGTTGTTGTTGTTGTTGTTGTTGTTGTTGTTGTTGTTGTTGTTGTTGTTGTTGTTGTTGTTGTTGTTGTTGTTGTTGCCTTGGTTCTGCATCAGTTGTTTGGACCAAGGCATTCTCGCTGAATCAATCGTAAAGTGATCTCCGACGGAAAACAAATCCGGTGTCGCGTCTCGGTGGCATCTGAGGGTTTAGAGAAGGTGAGAAAATAGAGCAGAATGAGGTCTAATGAGAAAACACTACCCATATGCACATGAGACAAAGCAAACAATATCACTCCAATCAATTCAAACAAAGCATACAACGGTCTAACTATCGTTACAAAAGTGCTTGGACTAAACTGAATACAATGGGGAAATTTGTACTACTGTTATGGTGGTCAACTAGAAAAACTGCTCCGATGAAGACTCCATGATATCTGCTCCAGCTTCATCAACATAGTCATCATCGTTGTCGTCAGGATCCGAGTCGGTGTCGTCGATGATGATATAGTTATTCGGGCAAGTGGAATCGTCGTCATTTCCTCCCCGGCGGGGTCTCCCATGAAAACTCCGAGCTTCCTGGTTAAGTGGTCATTCTTCTCCACTAGCACTTCAATTTCTTCCATGTAATCTTCACGTGTAGCCTTGAGTTCGTCTTCTAGCCCCTTGATCTTGGTCATAGCCTTCCGCAGATCCTCCATGCCCGCGCACATCTAGTTCTCCTGACGTCGGATGTGCTGGTTTAACTCCTGGATATATGCTGCGATTGATCTATCCCTCCTGGTGCTGATCATCATCTCCCAGTGCTCATCTCGGCGCCCGCAAATCTGGTAGATAGTATTCTTGAGATCGTTGCAGTATACTTCTCCAATACGTCCCATGGCAATGTGGGCTACCATGCTCTTTCCTAGACTCCAGGTTGGTGCATCAAAGGAAAACTCTATGGACTCCGTGACTGGTGCAAATGTCCTTCCTGGAACTTGAACTTGAATCATCCAGCGCTCCTCTTTGGGTAAAGTGGCATTGTAGGTCCCGTGAAGCTTGGTACCGATGTTCGTATCTAGTGACTTCCTTCAAGTGGCATCCAAAGGGTGTATTTTCATCCGGTTGTGTGAACTTGTTCCTTGCATCCGCCATCCTAAAAGAGTAAAAAGATGAGGAGTCGAAATGAGAAGAAAGAGTAGTGATCTAGGGCTTTAGCTTAGTGGTCGGTGTCCTACAACCATCGTGTGCTCGATACCATCTTTGTAGCGACAGGACCTCAAAGCGGTCGACCTACGTGCATCAGTGTCATCCCTGGATCAGTAATGCTGACACGCACAGTACTTGACGGATTTATAACAGAGTAGCAATCACACACTTATTACATCGAGTGTCTCCAAGAGAGAACTTATTACAATAAATATGGCTTAAGGCCATCTAATAATGATAACACGGAAGGATTGGAAGATAAGCGAGTCCATCAACTCCAACGGCATCACTGAGTATAGAACCACGACCTAAGGCACCTTACTCGTCGTCTGAAAAGTCTGCAACATGAACGTTGCAGCCCGAGAACGGGTCAGCACATGGAATATGCTGGCAATGTAACACATAGAGAGCAATATGAAAGAGTAATGCTATACTACATGCATATATGGCTGGTGGAAAGCTCTATGGTTACAATTTTTGCATAAAGCAAATTTTTCCCTACTGCAAAGGAATAAATTTATTTTAACTGTCATGGTGGTTGTTAAACGTTGAGAATGGTTGACAGCATTCTCAATCCCAATTAAGCATCATCATTAAAACCCAACAATATTAATTAAAGTAACATGATGAGATTCACATGATAATCCAAGTACTAGATACTCAAGATGTCCATAACCAGGGACACGGCTAACCATGATTAGTTTGTTACACTCTGCACAAGTTTGTGCACTTTTCCCCACAAGACTCGATCTCCTCCGTTTGATTTCTTGCACTGCATGGAGTTTGAGAAACGGATGACTGATACATAGTCTTTCAGAAGCGCTAGCACCTTACGAACGGGTAGACAGTTACACCTACATCCCTCTACATCTGCTAGTCTACCACTGTAACAGTTCGCACAACTTAGTCAACTATGCTAGAGCCCATAGTAGCTTGTGGCTGCACACGGAAGTTCCTAGCATGAATAATCTCATGATCCCTTTGAGCCTGGGTGGCGGTCCAAAAAGAAACAGGCAAATCCTGGAATACCCAGGTACCTCAATCCACCGAGATGTGTGTTTAAGTTGCCACCTTAAGTAAACCATTAATTAACAATCTCACATCTGTCATGGATACACTCACCCAATCCACGTCTACTAGCATAGCATGACATGATAAGCAAATGTAGAAGTAACTCCCAAGGGTTTGATAATAAACATGGCAATAGGCACTACTTCAACTACTTTCCCAAAACCCACAGATTAATTAGATCCTAATCATGCAATGTTTGAGGGTTGATCTAATGCATAAAAATTGCGTTGGAAAAGGAATATGATCAAGTGTTACTTGCCTTGCTGATGATCCATGAAACCTAGAGACTCAAAGTAGCAAGCGGCGCACTCCGGGTACTCTATCGCAAACAAACAAGCACACAATAAGTACTCATCTGATGCACATGTAAAAACTCAAATAAAAGATCTAACCAGAAAGTTCAACTTAAGAACTCCGGTTTGCAAAAAGAAACAAAACGGACGAAGCAACGAAGGTCAAATGGCGAAAGCAACAGGCTTCGTTTTACTAATCTGGACCTAAGTCAAATTTTACAGTAGCAAAAACTTGTTTGAGTTGATTATTCGGAAAGAGGGTTTCGAGACGAAACTCTAGGCGCTTGAATCGTCTGATTCCGAAAAACAAGCGAAAAGTTAAACTAGATTAAAAATCGGATCAGAAATCGCGATCAGAAAAATCGTGGAATAAATCCGAGAAAAAGAAAAACGATGAACAGCTTAACGAACGAACGTTCGTTATCTAGATCTAAACGATGAACACGTTCGTTAAAACGAATGAACGAGCGAATGCTCGCTAATTAACCTAAACCGAAAAAAAACCGATCTAAAAATGAATAAAAAAACCGACGAAAACCGACGGAAAAACCGAACGGTTTTTCTAAAAAAAACGGTGGCGGCGAGGTCAACCTCGGGGTGCGGGTCGGTGGCGGCGGCGGCTCCGGCGAGGGCGGCGGTGGTCGGCGGCGTGGTCCGGTGAGGCGGCGGCGGTCGGCGGCGACGGGGGGCGGCGTGGCAGCGGGCGGCGGTTTGGGCTGAGGGGGTTGCCCGGCTGCTTATAAAGGCCAAGGTCGAGGAGTCCGGGCCTAACACGCCCGTTAGGTCGGTTCAAGATTTTTTTAAATTAATTCATGCAGAAAATCTAACGAAAGAAACACTAAATGGACTCCAAAAATCCCGAAATAAATTTTCCCGGCTTCTAATATCAAGCCGGACAAGATGAACATTTATTTGGAGCCTAAATGCAATTTTGAAAAAGCAAATTTTTCCTAAGTTCAAATAAAATAGCGATAAACTCCAAATAAAAATCGTATTTGATTTTTTTATTAAATCTTCGTTATTCCTTTATTTTGGGAAAGTCAATTTATTCCCTCTCTCATATTTTGACAGTAGAAATAATTGTAGATAAAATAAATAAAATCAAATGATCCTATTTTCAAAATTTGAGAAAACTAAAATATGAAAATAATGAAATCTCCAACTCTCTCCGTGGGTCGTTGAATTGCATGAAATTTCTAGGATCGAGCCAAAATGCAAAAAATATGATATGCAAGTGATGATCTTTGTATAACATTCCAAATTCAAAATTTGGGATGTTACATGATGCATTACACACATGGTCTGGCTACTACATCAGAACATGCCAACAGACTATCAAAATTGGACATATTGTACCTACATGCAAGCTATGTAGAAGATCATCCACGCCTGCCCTTGCACTTTCCGGTGCCTTTGCCGTTCTTCTTGCGGAACTCGTGGTCAAAAACATGGTATGGATTGAGCCGGATCTGCTCATCGCAGGAGCTATCCGACACATAGTTGTCATCCTTCTCCTTCTTGGGGGGGGGGGGGAGGGGGGCAATCTGGCCATGTCACGGACCACCCGATTCAGCTCTCGGGCGAGGGCGCGCATGTTCCTCCGTTGCCGCTTCTTTACAATGCAGGCGCGGATGACTTCCTCCTCTGCGGCAGCGCGCGCTGCCGCATCAGCCACCTCTGTGTCGGCAATGAGTCGGACCTCGGCGACCCTCATCCTCTCTTTCCCATGACAGGCACACCGGTCCCTGTAGGACTCATACTCCGGTGGACCTGTGATGGGGAAAGGGAGATTGTAAGGCTCTCCGGAGGACCATGATGATCCTGTCCCAGAGGATCCGAGCGACCGATGCACCGACGGAATGGACTTGTGCTAGACAGATCTCGTTGTTGGTCAGGCGCAGTCCTCCTGGGAGCGGCGGAGTACAATCCGGATGGCCATTGCCTGCTCCAACCCGCACGGGACGACACCCCAGTCAATGGATTCATATTGGTCGGAGTCACATCCGTTGCCCGCCATCCCGGAGATGGCCGGATGGGAGCTTGGGCGGCGTAGTGGATTGGAGGGGAGTGGAGTGGAAGTGGCTAGGGTTTCATCCGGGGAGCGCATGGGGTCGAATATATGTGGGGTCGGGTGGGCAAGCGTGGGTCGGGTTTGACGTGGCGGATGCGCCCGGGCCTCCCCATATCCACCCCATATTTTGGGCTGGATATGAGGGGTGTCGGTCAGTCCGGGCATTTGAGGCCGGTTTGAGGCACCCATCTGGGTCATTTTCTTTGACCGATCAGTGACCGAGCCGTTCGCCCGGGCGTATGAGGGGGATTTGAGGCGCCCAGCTATAGATGCTCTAAACCTAGCCGCCACTCGTGATCTGATCCCTCTCGTTGCCTTCAGACAAAGCCCGCATGATGTCGGCAACGAGAGAGAGGCTACATGGAGGAGCTAGTGGGTTGCTGCGGGACGGCGGCAATGATCCGCGGTCGGGCTACGGCTTTTAGCATGTGATGCTTGAAGGAGGTATTTGTGATCTAGCACGGTGATCTTCAACGGCTACACGGTCTGGCTAGGCCACTGAAGAATAGGGAGTCGGTGTATAGTCTTGGATGGTGGCGAGGCTGACATCAGACCCAGAACTATCATGCAACATCATCGGTGATTTTTTAAGGTTTCTTAGGGAGTCTTCGAGTTAGGTTTGAGGTGGCGAGGCGGTGGTGTTGTCCCCGCATAGGAATAATGTTCTCCCTGCTCTTTCCCTATTCTGTTGGTGTGTTTATCACCAGAGGAGGGCATGTGGAGCCGTGTCTCTACCAGTCTTTCAGGATCTGGTCGTTTCAGTTATCTGGTAGATCCATCTGGATATGGCCGGTGTTCGTGGTCTTCAGAGTTTACATGACCTTATCGGCGTTAGCCTCTCTAGCATGGTGATTTGCTTTGCAGATCGCGGTCGCCGGCGTCTCTTGGTCGCATCGACGACTTCCTGGCTGCTGCTTCTACAAACTTCTGGGTTTAAAAAGTTTGCTCTGTCGAGGTGTAAGCCAAGGCGGCATCGAGCTATGATCATGGCGAGCTGCGAGTGGACGCAAGAGGAAGAAGACTCCCCCCTCCCAGAAATTTGAATGTAATTTGATCTTTTTGTAGGTGTGTTTGTAAGGACTAGTAATACTTAATATATGACATTGAGCCCTTTTGCAAAAGAAAATGTTAGAAGACGATAATGACCCAATAAGAAAAGAGAAACCTCTCCTTACCGGAGGAGCATCCCTCAAGTCTAGAAAGAAAGGGCTTTTCTTAACGACCGCCAAAGCAGAATAGAGTGCGGTGACAAAATAATTACTGATTGACTAAGTAATAACACAAAAAGTGGTATCATAGTTCCAACATATATGGCCTATAAGCTTGGTCCTAAGTTAGTTCCTTTTTAAATTTGACCAAATTTATTGAAAAAACTACATTTTGAATATAAAAAAAATACAATATAAACATACTTCATAATGGATCTATGTCCTTTGCTTCAAAGGGGGACTCCTCTTTCTTAATCTATGTCGGTTAGTGCAACACCCCGACCCCTACCAGAAGACATCCTCAAAGTCCGAGGTATATAGTTGTCTTTGGTGCCTCAACCATAAACCCTTAGTCTCGGCCAAGGTAGTCAGAATTGGAATCTGAATTGGATCAAAACCCCTCTGGTAGAATTGCAAATTGTAGGATCCTAACTAACGTAATCTTATATCCTAGATTCTATCAGCTAGAATCGTAGAATCGGCCCAACAAAAGTATGGATAAATTTGTATAATCATAAAAAAAAAGTCGTGATCCTGACAACCTTGGTCTCGGCCAAGCGCTCCTCCTCATCTCCACCACAATTGGGCGGGAAAAAATATCAGCGGAGAGTGCATACACAAATAATCGGCTGATGAAGCCCAACAATGTTCAGTTGAGTAAGTAACAGCAAAACGTGCTTATATATCGAGATGTGCCATTAGTTAGGTTCCACTTGCACATTGGCAGAAGCAACGAAAGAACGGCCGGCATAGTGGGATATTAAGGTGTACGTAGGGAACTAGCTGGTGCCGATCTTTGCCTGTGATCTAGGGCGGAGATGAATTCCTCCGCTCACCTAGCTAGCCCTGACTTGGAAGTGATCAAGGTCAATCCACACATGCATGAACAATTATATGTATCATCGAAGTCACGAAGTAGCAATCAAAGACGGTCTATTCGAAGACTAAAGCGCGCGGAGATTTGATCATAGTCCTTAGACAAATTAAATTAGACGACACAAAGAGTTGGACGAAATGTTCTTCTTCTGTTCCCTTCCTGTGAGGGCAAATTAAACCATGCGACGAACAAGTAGTTCACTAGCGTACGTAGAACCTGATGAGAACAGGAGCAGCTAGCAGCATAGTGTAAACGTGGCAAAAATATCAGGCAACACTGGATGTGTCACCCTGGCCGGCCGGTGAGGCGGGGTACGTGAGTCCATGTGACAAAACAAGCTGTTCTTCGCTCGGGTCGCGGTCGCCATGACAACGCGGGAGAGCCGAGGTGCCCTTGGCCTCCCAAACGATATATAAACGAAACTACCGCTGTCTGCCCACACCACACAAAGCACAGCACGAAAAGCACAAGAGAACCTGATTCTTCTTCTTTTTTCAGATTAACCAGTCCAAGAAGAAGAGCCCGCCGTGGTTTTCTAGGTAATAATCCAACTTTCTAAGTTAGACATGGAGGCGGTGGAGCCGGCGGTGGTGGTGAGCTGCGTGTGCTGCGGCCTGGAGGAGGAGTGCACCGGCGAGTACATCGGCGGCGTGACGGCCTACTTCGGGGGCCGGTGGCTGTGCGGGCTGTGCTCCGAGTCCGTCAAGTACGAGGCCGGTCGCAGCAAGCGCGCCGCGACCATGGGCGTGGAGGAGGCCGTGCGGGCGCACATGGCCTTCTGCCGCATGTTCAGGCGCGGCGGCCCCGCGGAGCGCGTGGCCGAGGGCATGTGCCAGATGCTTAGGCGCGCCGCGTGCGAGAAGCACCGGGACACCTCATCGTCCTCGTCGCGGCAGACAGCGCCGGCGACGGTGGCGTCAGCGTCCGGGCTCCACCGCGCCTCGGTGCCGTCCGCCTGAGTTGATGTCTGCTTCTTGTGACGAGGTGATGCTTTGGACATACGTCTTCCTCGGCACAAGCTAGCTAACTATATGCCTATATGCATGTGATATGTAGTACATATTTTGTTTTGAATCTAGTCCGGAAACTGCACACGAGTGTTTGATGGAGTACTATATACGAGGTTAGTGCTCAATTAATCTTCACATGAGGATCTTGATCTACCCAACGACCGAGCAGCTGTTCTTGGCCCAAATCCTTTCGATGTGTAATAATATACCGACTGGTGCAGTGCACATTCGATCGATCTGCTTGAAAGTTCTTTCCTCTTTGATGCGATTCCCCGTCCGTCAGAATGATCTTGCACTTGTTCTTCGGAATTTCTTTTTTTGTTTCTTTGCGCACCGGCCTCAGTTTTCTACTCGATCAATCGACGAGACGAGGCCATGGCCGGGGCCGTCGCCTTCGCGGTCTGTTGCTTTCGCTATCCACGCCCTCAACACACGTGCAGAAACATGGAGGGTTGATACTGCTAGTGCATGCTCACCCGTGGAGAATTTTGTTTAGATAATGCACTACTGGAATTTTCATATACGCCGGGTGCCAGGCTCTTCACCGAGAGCCAAATCACGGACACTCGGCAAAGTAACAGACGCCGAGAAGGCCTCTCGGCAATAGGCACAACTCGGCAAACACAGGATATTGCCGATAGTCACTACTGGAATCGAGTTATATGCCGAGTGTCACGGACACTCGGCAAAGGGCCAACAACCGCCGGCAAAGCCTTTGCCGAGTGCTGCACTCAACAAAAGCCACGCGGCGTATACCTCTCCAGCAAACAGGAATTTGCCGAGAGCCAGGATACGGGCACTCGGCAAAGACTTTGCCGAGAGCCAAACAGTACCACCCGGCAATATAAAGTGACTTTCACGTCGGCTGGTTCCGTCAGCTCTTTGCCGAGAGTGGTTCTCGGCAAAACTGCCACAGCCAACCACCAGCGCATGCCACTTTGTCGAGAGTGGCCCTCGGCAAAACTGCCACAACCAACTGCCAGCGTGCCACTTTGCCGAGAGCAGCTCTGCGCAAAGATCCGTTCACATACAACTTTTTACTGCTTTCTCCGGATCCCTGCTGGAAAAATATATATACAATACACAAACATGCATTTCAAGTCTTAATGTCTAACAACAAACTCACATAACCATTATATAAAATAGTTCACACGAACTTCTTTTGAGATCACAAGGTAGCTCTTTAGTAAAAATGCCAACTTACTAAACAATAAAGTGGTCAATGCTTTTCTACATGCGACCACAAGATAAAAGAAACACGACAATTATCACAAACTGAAGAAAAATTATCAAGTTCTTCCATCCACTGAACCCGATATGCCGTTTCTGGCTAGCACATCCAGTGAACTCATTCACTGAACTCACTAATTCAGATTTTCTCCTCTGCTTAAGCACATACTGATTGTAATGATACTCTGCCTTCTCTCTGCTATTGAACGAGTCGTGGGAGCTGCCTTCGTAGTAAATCACTTGTTCATTGCATTCAGACCATGAATCGTACACTCCTGGACATCTACCTCTGTACACCGCATACCACTTCATCTATAAAGATAGAGAAAAAAGCAGAGAAGGAATGCAAGGTTAAAAATATCACATCAAACATAATCCACGTAAGCGTTCATCACTCATACAATCAAAACCATTGCAAGTGGCAATCTAAGAAGTCCATGTCAGCACCTACATGACTATATCACTAAATCAACGCCAAACTATCTAGGTGGACTACTCGGACGTGTAGTCGGTGAAACCGGTGATCGTGGAGTCAGAGCACGCCGGGGCATCCCCCACGATGGAGGACCAAGCGCCGTCGGGAATGTACGTCGGTGGACTCAATGCCATCGAGTCGTCACACTCCTTACGTGGTGGGGCCTTCTTCTCCTTAGCTGGCGGATTCTTCTTGGACAGATCCTCAAAATACTTTATTAGGATCAGCTGCGGGTGCTTCTCAATGAGCGCCGCCAAGTGGTCCTCGGCGAGCTTCTCCTTGACCGCGGAGTCGACCCTAATGGAAGATGCGTCGTCGGAGGAAGCCATAGCCGCGAAATCGATCGGTGCTAACACCTTTCATCACATAATGAAAAATAGCGTAAATATCAAACATGAAAGATTACTTCTAAGAAAGTTAATCATGATGGACACTATCTCACGGATATTTCTACTTTCAGTGATGGTCGAGCTGGGCGAGTCCATCATGCGTGAAAAATATTTATCACAGGACGAACTCGCACAGGTCGACCGCCATAGGCAAAAGACGATTTTCTTTCTCCAAGAACAACTCTCATCTCTCACGTATATATGGTGGAAATCTCTCTGGTGGTGGTATATATGGTGGACACTATCTCACGGATATTTCGACTTTCGGTGATGGTCGAGCTGGGCGAGTTCATTGTGCGTGAAAAATGTATATCACAGGACGAACTCGCACAGGTCGACCGCCCTCGGCAAAATACAATTTTCTTTCTCCCAGAACAACTCTCATCTCTCTCACGTATATATGGTGGAACTATCTCTGGTTGTGGTATATATAGTGGACACTATCTCATGGATATTTCGACTTTCGGTGATGGTCGAGCTGGGCAAGCCCATCGTGCGTGAAAAATGTATATCACAGGACGAAATCACCAAGGTCGACCGCCATCGGCAATAGACGATTTTCTTTCTCCAAGAACAACTCTCATCTTTCTCACGTATATATGGTGGAACTCCCTCCGGTGGTGGTATATATGGTGGACACTATGTCACGGATATTTCGACTTTCGGTGATGGTCAAGCTGGGCGAGTCTATCATGCGTGACAAATGTATATCACAAGAAGAACTCCCCCAGATTGACTGTCATCGTCAAAAGTCGATTTTGTTCCTCCAAAAACAACTCTCATCGACTGTCGGTGATGGTCGCTCTTCCTCTGTTCCTTCTACTATGAAAAGATCACAAAGGAGGAACAGGGGAAGCGCGACCCCCTACGACAACAATTGGCATCTGTCAAATATCATCGGATTGAGCTCCATAGCATCCATACAAATAATAAGAACTAATAGATGCATCAACAATTATATATAAAAAAAACTCAACAATTATCACAACTTATCCATCCTTCTTTGCATCCGTCTATGCATTCATGCATACATATATACATCCATCTATATATTGATGCATACAAAAAACTACAAAAAATTTTACTACAAAAAAGGTCCATGCATCAATCCATGCATTAATACATACATATATACATTCATACATCCATGCATCCATCAATCCTGGCATCCATATAAAAATCCATGCATCCATACATATATTCATGCATACATACAAGATCGGGAAGGGGGAGACGAAGCTAACCAAGAGGGGGAGGTGGTGCCGGTGGGGTTGGGGGCGCTGGCGGGGTTGGGTGTGCCGGCGGGGCCCGGGCATGCCAACGGGGTCGGTGGCGGCCGAGGGGGAGGGCGCTGGTGCGGTGAGGGGCCGGCCAAGAGGGAGGCCGTCGGTGGGGCGGGGGGCGCCGGCTCGATGGTCGGGGAGGCCCGTGGGGGGGGGCGAGAGACGAGACCACGCGGGGGGTGTTAAGTGTTCGCCAACCTTTACCGAGAGTCTGTCGGTGCGGCTCTCGGTAAAGGTACGAGACCTAGATGTAGGGTTTACACCTTTTCCGAGAGTCACTCTATGTACAGGATAAAACCTAAGATCTACTTTACGTTATCCTGAGAGCAGCACTCGAAAACGCCACACATACTGACAGTTGCACTCGGAAATGACACTCCTTCCTCATCTACGCAAGTCCTAGGCATGCCACAAGGACATCACTAATGATTTCCCATGCCGCTACCGGGCATGATTTCATGTGCCCCCTTGCTGGTATGCAATTCTCGTGGATGAAATCCGAGCAGAACAATAAATTTCTCGAATATTGCACGCGTCCTCGGAAAATGCGAGACCGTGGCATGTGCCATGCGGTTTCCCCCTCTTAGAGCACGAGAAGTTTCGATGGCAACGGAGCAACAGAACCAACACTTCCTGCACAAACCGGACACGTTCCCTCTCAGTACACAGATACTAGCTCGGAGACGGTGCGTTTTACAACCGGCCTCAGGGGAGGCTTAATCGAAACGTGTCCAAACTTTTACCACACCCTACAGAGGCCCTGTGACGACACCATGCCAGATCCCGAGCAATCCTACAATCGTACAATTTTCCAAGGATTTCAATGGTTGCATCAGGAATGACACCGAGGTACTTTCGGTAATCCGGTGGCAGGGCATGCCCCTGCGTCGTGTGTGCAAGGCCTAGGCATGGCACAAGAACATCACAAATGATTTCCCATGCCGCTCCCGGGCATGGTTTCATGTGCCCCCCTGCTGATCTGCAATTCTCGGCGATGAAACCCTAGCAGAGCAATAAATTTCTCGAATATTGCACGCGTCCTCGAAATATGCGAGGCCGTGGCACGTGTCATTCGGTTGCCCCCTCTTAGAGCATGAGAAGTTTCGAGGGCAACAGGGCAACAAGACCAACACTTCCTACACCAACCGGACACGTTTCCTCTCGATACCCATATACTAGCTCGGGGACGGTGCGGTTTACAAGCGGCCTCAGGGGAGGCTTACTTGAAACGCGTCGAAACTTTTACCACACCCTACAGAGGCCCTGTGATGACACTGTGCCAGATCCCGAGCAATCCTACCATTGTATGATTTTTCGAGGATTTCAACGGTTGCATCAGGAATGACACCGAGGTACTTTCGGTAACCCGATGGCAGGGCATGCCCCTCCCTCGTCTGTGCAAGGCCTAGGCATGCCACAAGGACATCACAAATGATTTCCCATGCCGCTACTGGGCTTGATTTCATGTGCCCCCTTGCTGATCTGCAATTCCCGGCGATAAAACCCTAGCAGAGCAATAAATTTCTTGAATATTGCATGCGTACTCAAAAAAAGCGAGGCCGTGGCTCGTGCCATGCGGTTTCCCCCTCTTAGAGCACGAGAAGTTTCGAGGGCAACGAAGCAACATGACCAGCACTTCGTGCACAAACCGGACACGTTCCCTCTCGATAGCCAAATACTAGCTTGGAGACGGTGCGGTTTACAAGGGGCCTCAGGGGAGGCTTACTTGTGACAACTTGGATTTTGGCTTTTTCTTTTTTCCTTTGTTTTTCCTTGGATTATTGCTCTGATTTTTTTTCTATGGCTATGTGGTCTGAAAACTTGGGAATAATATATCTTTCTGGGTTCCATAGTGGCTTCTCATCCTCTAAATCACCCCAAGACCCTGTCATTCCTCATCTTGGACCTTTCCCGATATTGTTTTTATTGGGAATATTCCTTTTTTCTATTAAATAAATAACACTGTTTTCCCTAGGTTGTGAAGCAACCTATCTTTCTATCCCTCCCAAAATTGCCAAATAATTCCCATAAATTGTTTGGGTAATATCTTCCACAAATATGTCAAAACCCGTTCTTGCCATGTTAAAAAATAATTCACCAATATTCTTTTTCCTATTCTGCCCCAAATGGCACTTTGTGAAGCAAGTGCTATTTATCCTGGCTTACTTGACCCCAAACTTTTTGGACACCTTTCCTGTCCATATCTTTTCATCATACCAAATTTCAACGTCATTTGCCTAGTAAATGTTTCTTAGCAATTTTCCAAAGTTTCTGTCCAGGAAGGAACTTTGTGAAGGAGGTACAAGCTAGGAATATCTAAATGAGTTGAAACTTTGCCACATCCTTCATTAGATTAAATCATATCTCTCCTCCAAATTTGAGCTCATGTCATCCCTCTATGTGAGCTCAGCATCAATTTTTGGTTTCTGGTCAGCTTTTCACTATGTGAAGCAACTGTATTTTGTATTGCTTCATTTAAGCTGAAAATTTACCAGCACGTGCTCCTACACATATAAACTCTCTCCACCAAATTTGGACTCATTTCATTTAGCCATTTTCCCTGTGCATTTTTCCTAAGTTTCTGTCTAGAGAGATGCTTTATGAAGCAAGTACTATTTTGTCAAGTCCAAATAGTATGAAAGTTTTATAGCATCTTCATATGTCCAAATCATTGCGCCTTGCCAAGTTTCCGCTCAATCCAAGCAAGTATGAGAGTGCTACTTCATATCTTGCAATTCTGACCAGTGGAGCACTTTCTACAGCATGTACCATCTAGACATCTCCACTTCATCAGGTTTTTGGTCAACACAGTGGACTTAGCATGTGATCAACCTAGGCCAAAGACTAGAGTTTATCTCTTGCTCAATCTCTCCCCCATCACTTCAAACAGGTTGCTGCTGCTCTGCTTTGGAGCCAATTGCAATTGTCTTCTTTGCCCCAGCCCTTGGTTGTTTCTTCCTTCAAGACTTTTCGTGGTAGACCGGCCTATCTCCCGGACAGGGTTTGACAACTCAGAGAGAGCGTGTCACCACCGTGTTCACGCGGTGATCACGGGGCAGACAGGCCAAAATGCATGCTCTGGAAACCGCGGCCGCTGTTATCATTGATTTCCTCTGCCTTTCGCGTCCATTTCATGTCCTGAAGCTTGCCCGTGCTCGTGCGGTCCTTTTCCATCTGCTGTTCCGCCCTGTCTCGCCACCGTTGGGTCACAACGAGCTCGCCCATAACGCTAGCCTTCCATGACCTCCATTGGCAGCGAGCTAGAGAGCTCACGAGCTCTGCAGAAGCTCTCCCTCGGCTATAAATAGATCCCCGACCTCCTCCGCACCTCGCCGCTCCCTCTCCCGCCTTCCTCAACCATCGGAGTGGCCTCACATCACCCCGGACCGCCACGGTGCTCGCCGGAGTTCAAACAAAGCCGGCCATCCCAAGCTCCTCTCCCCTCCACTCCACCACCATCGTCTTCTCCACCTCTTGGCACCTCCCCACCACCACGCCCCCACACCGGAGCCACCATGGCCGCGGGTCCCCTCCAACCCAAGTCGTCGCCCACGTCCTCTGTCCCCGCACATCACCGCCATCCCGCTCCTCCCCGGTGCCCTTTCTCCTTATGGATGGGTACGACGCTCCGCACCGTGCTCGCCTGTGGTCCCAGCTCCACCAGAGACGGCCGGAGCCGCCCGGGACGTCACCGGTCGCGCCCCTCCCCTGTCCTCCTCTGTTTCCGATTGGGGGGATAGGAGGAGGAAGACGACGACCGTGCCCCCCCCCCCCCCGCCCGTGGACCCGCATGTAAGTGACCCAACCCCCGGGCCCATCTCTGTTAAGTGGAGACGTATTCTCCAGAATGCGTTTTCATTTCGTGAAAATTTATTCAGCTTATTCTTCTGCTCAAACTACGCTTTCCTGTTCTGAAGGCGCATTTCTTCTAAAAACACTTTCTGTTTTTTCTCCCAGGGACTTGTTTGTAGGAATATTATTATAGATTGGTCCCTGATCTTCCATCCTCCGTATCTTTAATACCGTAACTCCGATTGAGGTGAATCCAAAGCCCATGTCTTTGTCTCGTCAAACTCTATCTGTTGGTATATTTTCATGAGGTTGTCACACTATGAAAATAACCATTATGCCCTTGCCCCTAATCAGCCCCCTCCGAGATAGAAGAGTTTCCGACAAATATTTCCGCGGCTCCACCGCATGTCTTCCCGGAGTCTCAGTTACCCTAGGCAAGCCACGACAGCCACTTCTGTGAGAGCCACACAGTAGCCATGGTTTTCTACTTGAATATTTAATAATTGTTTGCTCAGTTACTATTGTTAATACTGTTTCGGTTATGCTTGTGGATACATGTTCATCTTCATGCTATGTTCTTATGCACCTTGTTATCCTGTACTTCTTGCTAGTACTATTCTCATATACCATGCTTGGTCATAGTACATGCTGGTGATAGTGACGTTCATCTGATGCATGGTTATCGTCTGCTATGAAAGTACTGTGATATGCATGATCATCGCTATGCCATGTTCACCTGCATCCAGTAAACTAAGTGCTTTATTATTGTTGATGCTAATACTTCATATGTTAATGGTTATGCCTCCCATACATGTTTATGT
The DNA here is from genome assembly GCA_021605145.1 of Aegilops bicornis. Classification (NCBI taxonomy): domain Eukaryota; kingdom Viridiplantae; phylum Streptophyta; class Magnoliopsida; order Poales; family Poaceae; genus Aegilops; species Aegilops bicornis. Next base: position 659,859,040 of record CM038673.1, read on the forward strand.
TGATATCATGCTCATACGCATTGTTGTTTCATCATGTTATTATGACTCAACTCATTTTCTTTTGCAAGTTTAACCGGATATTAATTGAACTTGAACGCCTATTAGCTGAGTCATAGTGCCATCGAATCGAGCTGACCAGTGCAGCCACACTTGTCTTATGGGAGGCCCTAATTGGGTCTATTGTCTTGTCTCTCACCGGTGCCTCCAACGAGGGAAGGTGATGTGCGCGCGATACCCTGATCAGGTAGGCGTCCATAAGCCTTGTGTGCCCGTTGTTGTTGTATGGTACCATTGTCCCCGTTTGGGACCATTTTTGTTTTGCCACGATGGTGGCCGTTGGATGTCCGGAGTGGCATCGAGGACACCCATGACTAAGCCCAAAGGGGAATTTGTCAGAGTGGCCGGGAGAGTGTCATGCAATAGACCGGTTTTGTCGGAACACCGTTGGTCCACCCGAAAGGGAGCATGAGGCCTTGGATTATGTGGTGTAGGTACAGTGTACTAACCTCTGGAGAGTGTATAATCTATCGATAGCCGCGTCGGTGGATATGGGCCCAGTTCGTAGTAGGTCACACTATGAGTCAATAGTAATAATAACTTGCTTAATAACAACCCCGGTTTGGTGATGAGGGATGTTGTTTGATCTTTATGTGATCGTGAGAGGATCACTGTGGTATTGGGGATACCAAAGTTGGTTGATGTTGTGGTGTTATGCGAGAATCACAGGTAAAGGTCATGCTCCTTGTGGTCATGTAATGATTACTATGGTATTGTAATACCAAGCTAGATTTTGATCCTGAGGTGATCGTGTTATGTGCACGATGGTAAGTGATGCATGTGGTGGTTATGAGATAACCCCAACAGAGTAAGTTGGTGCATGATGTTGTAACGTGTTGCATGCTAGTACCATCTTGTTCATATGCTCATGTCATGCTCATAATGTTCTAGTTGTATCATGTTCACCTCGTATGTGCCATTCTGATAGTACCATGTCATCAATGCTAAGTAACCCGTAATTGCCATGCTGTTGATTATCTGGATTGCTTTTGGTTGTTGTGAGCTTGCAACTACATTCAATGTACTGACCTGGCGTGTCATGCCCGTTTGCAGGTCATGCCTTGTCTGCTTGCTTGTTTGCCGTGGATCCCTTGTTGGCGAGCTAGGATAAACGTTCCAGCCAGAGTCCCTGCGGAGTGGAGTCCATCATCGTCGTTGTTCACTGTTTCGCTGCCAATAGTTATTCCGCGCTTCGAGTTGTTCTCGTGCTTGCATAGAACAGCCGTAGCAGGCGTAGCGTCACCGTGCCGTTGTAATTCCCTATTATATCAGAACCCTTGTATTCATATCCATGTTGTAACTAAGAGCTAATTTGTTCTATGCCAAGCAGTGTCGTATTCCAGAAGACTTCTTCTCGATCTCTGGGCTGGAATACGGGGCGTTCCTGTTGGGAAACATAGCATGCAATTTCAAAAAAAAAAAATCCTACACTCACGCAAGATCTAACTAGGAGATGCATAGCAAGGAGGGGGAGAGTATGTCTACGTACCCTCGTAGACCGAAAGCGGAAGCGTTTGACAACGTGGTTGATGTAGTCGAACTTCTTCTAGCTCCGACCGATCAAGCACCGAACATACGACACCTCCGAGTTCTGCACACGTTCAGCTCGATGACGTCCCTCGTCCTCTTGATCCAGCAAGATGTTGAGGAAGTAGATGGGTTCCGTCAGCACGACGGCGTGGTGACGGTGATGGTGAAGTCATCCGCGCAGGGCTTCGTCTAAGTACCGTGAGAATATGACCGGTGGTGTAAACTGTGGAGGGGGGCGCCGCACACGGCTAACAATTGATGTTGTGTGTTCTAGGCGCCCCCTCCCCATATATATATGTATGTATACATACATACATATATATATATATATATATATATATATACACATGCCGTCTATTCTACAATCGATGATAGAATAATATTCTGCATTAATCTTGTACTTCCCTGTATACCTATATTGTACTTCTTTATGCTTTCCTCTCTGTACTTTACCATAGTAGTTTCCTTCTATAAATTTCTTTCACAGGTAGGTTAGCGTATTAGCTTGCTGCTATTTCCAGGGTAAATTGTTGTGTTGCATTGTTTCAAATTAACTGTTTTCATATTGTTTTTGGAATATGTGTATTTGTTTTCCTATAATTTTTTTAGGTACCATTTTTAATTTTATTCTGTGAATACTGTTTTATCCCTATGTGTTTTCTAAATGCTATGTTGTCTTCGTTTTTCAAAATCGGAAACGAATCATGTCGTGAGGACAACTTAATTGCTGGCCATAACTACAGAGAGTTGGCATTTACTCTGTCCATCCGTCCGCTCGGCACAAATCTCTCTCCCTTTCTCTTATCTCACGTGCGTACGCTCCTCTCTCTCTCTCTCTCAAGTGCTCCTCGGCGACGAATCCGGTGCATGATCCCCCGCCGGGCAACCGCTGCTACGAGCAACCGCCGCCCGCTGCAACCGCGCGCACGACCCCCCTCCCTCTTATCCAGGTCCGTTTCCTTTCTCTTTCTCCCCTACACTCCTGTCCGCTGCGTTGCTGGTACATCGCTCTGTGAATCTTCTGCAGATCTCGTGAAGCGGAGTTCGGTATCGCCGTCGCAGCAGCCACAGTTCCGATTTGTTGCTATTTTTTTGCCTCTACCTTTGTCTCCAATGCTTTGCTCTGCTTTTGCCCGCAGCCATCTTCGTCTGCGGCAGAGGGGAAGCTTGGTGGTGGTCGATTTAGTAGGGTTTTGATACTTGGTGAAGCAAGGATTCTTCCTGTAGATCGATTTGGTTGTTGTATCTGTAGGCATGTTGTCTCCACCTAAGAGCCCGATGGCCAAATCGGCGCAAGGTTCGTCCCGCAGATGTTGTGCTTGGGATTGTGATGTTCTATTGGTGTAGTACATTTTTTAATTTTGTTCCTAGGATTGATTTGCTCATGTGTGCTTTTGGCATTGATTGACAATGTTTTTATTTATTATATATTTGGTTGTGGATGTGAGATTATTTATTTCTCAGGTGTAGTAGATATGTTTGATGTTTCAACAAGTCTATTGTATGACATGCACTGATTTGATGCTTGTTTTTGGTGAAATGTTTTTCTGTACTTCACTGAGTTGTAGTTTTCTATTGCTCCTCCATGTTGTTGTTGTACTTCACTTGTGTAGTACATGTGTACTTCTTATTTATTTCACAATTTTTCCTTATGTTGTAGTGTTGTGAGTTATATTTGTATATTTTCTATAACTGTTGTGATTTTAGGGTTTAGAATTGGCCACATGTATTTCTTTTACACATATGCTTTACACTGCTCATGATAATACATTGCTATTTATTTTTCCCATATTGCATTGTAGTGCTAGTAGAATTGTTGTATTGCTTTAGTAGTTTCCTTTGTACTTCTTGTTGCAATTGTTCCAATCTTTTGTTTTCTGTATTGTTGTACTGCTTTCTAGCATTGGTGTAGTACTTCTATTGTTGTTGTGTTTATTATATCAATTATATTTATTTCCTTTATGCTTGTGGATACAGTTGATAGTGTTGCAGCGTCTGAAACTTATTCATTGTCTTCTTTGATTTTGTTTGCAGAAGATTCTGTTTCCCGATCAGAAAATGATATATCAGATGTTCTATCTGATCTTCGCTTAGAGCTTGATGGAGAAGATGGTAATAAGGTTGATGAGGCCATGAATACGCCTGAGGACATCCCTGCTGCAAATACGCCTGAGGTCATTCCTGCTCGCAACCGGAGGTCTAAGGCATTGAATGACAGGCTAAGTCAGCCTGCCAACAATCCTTCTAGCCCTGTTGGAAGGGGTGAGCATGATATTGGCTCTTTGGAACTTTCAGAGACGCAGTCACAGTCTGTTGATGGTATAGAGGCTTTGACTCAGCCTGAGGATGTCGCTGATCAGCTGGAGGCTGAGAAGTTAAGGGTGGCGGAGAAAATAGCAGCTGCTCAAAATTGCAGGTCAAAGGCATTGCATGATATTTCATCTCAATGCACGGATATAGTTGTTCATGATAGTGTTGGTGTTTCCGATGGCCCTCTGACTCCTGTAAACCCTGTCCCTGTAAAAAAGATTAGGACAACTTGTAGGAAGGTAAAGTCACCTCCTGATGCTCCAGTACGCAGAAGCCCACGTGTTCTGCCTAGACAATCACATGATGTCGATGGTAAACGGCAAAGTCCTAAAGTTATTCAGAGAGGCAGCACTGCAAATCTTAATCCTGCTGCTGCAAAAAAGGTGAAGGTAGCTAACCAGGCTGTGTCCAAGGCTAAGGCACCTGTTGATAAGAAGAAGAATGATGTTCTTAAGCGTAAGGAGAAGGTTTTGTCCAAGGGCCAGCAAACTAGAGGTAGCACAAAGAAGCTACCTCGTGCTACTCGCAAATCTGTGCCTTTTGCAAAGGATGATGATTTTGAGATCGATGATGGTGATGATGGTGATGAAGAAGGCGACGATGAAGAACCTTATGTTTCTGAAGAGGTTTCTGATTCTGGAGATGATATCGGGAAGGTGAATTTTTATTTCATTATTTCTTGTCAAGTGTTTCTTGCATAATATATTCTATGCTTCCCTTTGATGTTATGATTGAACTGCCAATTGTGTAGTTACTGTACTTCTTATACTCTTCATTGAAATTTCTGAGTCTAGTTTCTTTTGTAATTTCATTTTTTTTGTATAGTTATTTTTCATCATTATTAATTTGTGTTATTTTTTAATGTTTTTCAGTATGAGTTTGTGGAGAGGACTTTCAAGAGGAAGAGAGGCGAGGAAGGTGAGCCTAGCAACAAAGTTGAAAAGGTGGCAAAAAAGCGCTTCAAAACCACGATTAGGTGCTCTTTGATGAGGTCGCTCTTTGTGTTGCGTTGTTGAAGGAACGTCACTTGAATGTTCTTCATACTGCTGATCTTGTTCATATCAAAGACTTCAAGATCAAATCCAACATTAATCACCGTCTTGCTTGTTTTCTGATATATAATATTGATCCTAGGACCATGATCCTTGATCTTGGTGGAAACAAAGTTCTAGAGATCAATGCAGATGTCATTGCGAAGCTTTTTGCACTGCCTAATGGTGACGACTCTCCTCCAAGGCCTTCAGAGGATTATGGTGCTGCTTTGGTGAAGTTAAAGGATGAGCTTAGGATTCCAAGGAATAAAGATATAAAAAGCGATGAGCTTGAATATTCTGCAGCCTTGTCGATGATCCTCTTAGGGATGGCCTTGCTCTGAAGGTGTTTGGTCTGATTTTGTACAACAAGTTTTTCTACCCAGGGTATTCTCTGCGTGTGAAGAAGGAGGCGACAATGGTTGAAGACTTTGACATTGTCAAGTTGAAAAACATGCATATTTGTCAGCTGATTGTTGTCGAACTGAGACTTGCTATTGAAACTGGCGTAAAGCAAAAGTGCATCGGAGAGCTCTTCTGGTTGTGTTATTGCGCCTGTTCTAGCTTATTTGGACTGTCTGGACCATTGCTCCATTAACCGTAAAGATAAGAGGTACACCCGTGCCATCTACATGGATCCTAGGAAGCTTATGAAACTTGCCAATCTGGATATTTTGAAGAAAGGTGGCCCGGACCCTAGAACTTGGATCTTTGGCAAGTTGCTAGTGAGTTCTTTAGTACCATCCTTTGTAGTGTAATTCTTTTAGTTGTAAGTATTATACTTTTTGGTGATGTCCTGTTTTCTTAATTAGTAATTAATCTTATGTGAAGTTTGGAGATATGTGTTGTGGTAAGAGGTTAGGGGGTGTTAGGGGGCGGGGGAAGGGGGGGGGGTCTCCCCCCACATATTTGGTTAACAAAAATAGAATAAATAAATACTGTCACCACATCCCACTCACACAATTATTATGTATGCATCTGTTTGTACTGCTTTGCATATATTGTTTGTACTGCTTTAGTGTTCATCTCAGCACACTCACACAAAGTTATTATGTTTGGCATTTGTTCGTACTGCTTTGCATATATTGTTTGTAATTGCTTAGTGTTCATCTCAAAGACTTCTTGTTCATTTAGTACTGCTTTATACTTCTTTTTTATATTTGTTAGGTTATTAAACTTTTTATTTTATTTAACTTTTGTATATTAGTGTATTATTTTGTTGTATAACATTTTTGCACTCTCTTTTTGCAGTGGAAGGGGCGCAACGATATTATCTATTTTGATGAAAGTGTTGAAGTGACTGGTACCAATTATTGTGTGTATCCCAAGAAGAGGAAGTTTGAACCGTCCTCAGGAATTGTTCACGCTAGTAGCCGTAAGTTTGCAGGAAGCAGTAGTGCTGCAGGTGTTTCATCGGAAGGAGTGGGTACTTTATTTGATTCCACTTTCCAAGAGTTTGATGCTGCAATAGCAAAGGCAGTTCAGTTGTCACTTCAGCTACCTACCACCAAAGCTGGCCCCGAAAGCAAAGACTGCCGAGTTTTGCCCCCTGAGCTTGCATTTAATGAAGATGCTCACAGGATTGTGTTGGATGCTGAGGCTGTCAATCTTGATCATTTGCAGAAATATTTATCCCAGATCAAGGATGGTTTTGTAATGTAGAAGACCATGCAAGATGGTCGTTGTAAGCCTTTCGAAGAGCACGCACAAAGTATCTCACGGAGATTTCTAAGGGAGATTGTCCTACTTCAAGCGGAGATCTTTGGTGCTTCTTTGCGGAGTGCATACATGTCTTTGGTGGGGAAGGGGAACACAATGATTCTACTGTTTCTCATGTAGATAAGGTGAGATATCTTGTGTACAAGTATGTTTCTGCTTTGCTATGATTTCTTAATTTTGTGTGTTTTTGTTAGGTGAGTACTGGTGGGCCAACATTATCTCAATTTTGTTCCCCTGAGCATCATGTGGCGTCCAGTGTTTCGACGCGAGAAGATCATCCTGAAGAGACAGATGTACAACTTACTGGTGATGTTGGAGTTGCGAATAAACCAGAAGCTGCTCATGAAGATCTAGTTGAAGTTGCCGCCGGTCATAGTGATTCTACTACAGTCACAGCTGCTCTTGAGAAGACATCCGCTGCTCTTGATGCTGGCATTGAGTGCGAAGCTGTTCCCATATCGGATGCACACGAGATCCCATCTGTTGTTGTGCCAGATCTTGTAGTTAAAGCTGCGCCATCTTCTGCAGGCAAAGACATAGGCAAGAACAAATAATGTCCACACCCATCTCTAAGCTTTAAACCTTTTTCTATTGCGGTGATCTTTGAGTTTCTGATGTATGTTTATGGGAAGTGGGTTTCTTTTGTGAAAAAATATGTACAATATGTGTTTCGAAAAACATTTGTGATACTTGTAATATGTTTATATCGGTGTAATCGATGCTGTGCTTTTGTGTCCTGATGCCTTTTGTGCTTTACACTGTGTATGTATGTTGTACTGCCTTTCCCCTTGTTGAAGGTATATTTGTACCGCTTTTTAGTGTTGTACTTCTTGTTAGCTATGATAGCTCAACCGACTAGTACATCTTGATTTCAGAACTGCATTTGCAGTTGTTTCTGTACTGTTTTAGTTCGGCACTGCTTTATATCTGTACTTCTTGTGTATCTACAGTAGCTACACTTTTCATTATGCCATGAGGTTCTGTACTTCTCCTAAAGTTGTTTATGTACTTCCTCTACCTATATATTCTGTACTTCTTTTAATGTACTTCTTTTTCTGCAGGTGATGATTATTTTGATCATTTGATACAAGATGAGGTTAAGATTCCAGATTCTGTTGAAAGGTTTTACAATGCAGTTACTTCCATTGAAGAAAAGGACACGGTTGCGTATGTTTTGTATTCTTATTTCCTTTGTTCTATCGTTTTTCATGCTTTTATAATTTTGTTATTTCACCTGTGTCCTTCTGATTATTATACGGTACATAATAATTTTCAGTGGAGAGCTTATGTTTGAGAATATCTATTGCAAAGCTACCGTATTGGATATTGCTAGAGCGTTTCGCCCTGATGGCATGCTTGGCATAGAAGTAGCGTCTGTTGGGATCTACATTTTATCAGAGAGGTATAAAGAATCGGAAAAGTTGGTTGTGCCCTACTGGATCACTGTAAGTTTGTTTCTTATATTTTAATCTTTTTGGCTATCTTTTTTTGCTTGCTACTTTATTTTTGTAAGCGTACCTTTTGTTTATGTTTGCTTTGTTTAATATTTTTGTACAGCCTAAGTTGTATCGTGGAGATATATCTGCTCCCGTGATTAAATGGTTTTCAAAGAGAGTCGGAGACGAGCGTATTGACAAGAAGGATATTGTGAGTAAATTATAATTTTGGTTATCTTGTGTGTGGTTTTGTTTTTTGTGTTTTTAGTGACTTTTTGTTATTTTGCTTGTGCTTTATCTTGTTTTCGCAGATTGTGTTCCCAACGTTAGATCCTCCTCCTCCCAAAAGGTATCCAGCTGAGTCAGCTCGTATTGGTCACTGGGTGACCATCAGCATAGACATGAAAAGACATTGTTTCCAGTACATTGATTCTCTGTACGACAAGGATGACCAGGATGGGTGGACCATTTTCCTGAAAATGGTGAAGAATGTTAAGATTCTCTGGAGGGCTGTTAGCAATAAAATGGATATCCATCTAAAACCTGATAACATCGACAGTTTTGAGACCAGATATATGAGCACAGAGAAACAAGAAGATGGGTGAGACATGCGCACATTTTTTCTTATCACACACTTCTTTTTGCTAGATGGATAACACTTTTTTTCAGTTCATTCACATTAGTGTTTTTTCCTTTTATTGTGTATGAAGGTGTTCTAGTGGGTTTTTCATGCTGCCGACTGTTTAGTCGTGGGATGGTAAAGAACTTATGAACTTTGCACATGCTGACATTGCCAACATGAAGAAGACCATGCTTTTTAGTTGGCCTATGTCTGGTCATTTCAATATTGATTTTAACAAGTTGTTCGGCTATCATCCAGGTTAGTATTTACTAGTTTTGTGTTTTGTTCTGATCTGCTTGTTATATAATTTTTTTACCTTCACTTCCAGTTGCATCATTATTGTACTTCTTGTAGCTGTGATATAGCCATCATAGCAGTAGTGTTATCTGTACATCTTTTTGCTACTTTTGTTATGCAAGTTTTGTGCTAGAGCACTCTCTTTTATGGTTTCACATGTCTTTCATGATATTTTGTACTTCATTTTTTATTTTAAATTTCTGTCTTTGTCAATTTAATGCAGGTGAATGTATGAACGTTGGGGATGAAAGCTTTTCACTGTTTGAGACCCAAATGGTTAAGCCTTCTCATGAAGTTATTACTATTAGTAGCCAAGAAGATGTCGAGGTTACGAGAGAGAAGCCCGTCGTTATTTAAAACGTCATTCAAAGAAGAAGAAAAAGCCAGCTATAGAGTCTGATTCAGATTTCAAGAAAATTGCTGTTGGACATGAACTACTGACACCGATGACTTTGTCAGGCCAATAATAACAACAAGGTCCGGCAGGCTGGCTCATGGTAAGCAGGGGACAATTTTCCCTGCAAAGAAGATTAAGAAACTCCCGGGATCGACTCTGCAAATTTATTGTCTAATGAGCGTGCGCCAAAGAAAGCAAAGAAGTGGAGTCAGCCGGTTGAGCATCTAAGGCCCGTCGAGTACAGTAATATCCAAAATGCTAGGCTTTTGAAGGATTTCATGCTAAGCAAGCATGCAATTCAGAAGTATAAACTGTGCATTCTTCTTGATCTTACTAGTTTTGCTAATATTTTAGATGTTTAGTTAATCTTGTGCTTCGCAATAGTATATTCTTATCCTTTCTATTTTTTCTTATTTTTCTTGCTGCCATGTTTTTTGTGCTTTAAAAGCAAGTACCCTGCTTTTGGTTAAACAAGTTTGTACTGAATTCTGATAGTGATTCTAGTACTTCTCAAAGTTTATTATTGAACTTCTTGGTTTTGTACTTTTGTACTTCCCTAATTTGAACCTTTGTACTGCCATGTATTGCTTAAACATGTACTGCCTTCATTAGCTTCTTCAAAATTGTAGATGTAATCATTTTAATAACTTATTTTAATTTAGTTTGTTTTATCTTCATTTTTTCCAATTGCAGAACAACTTTTGCTAGGTTCGTTCATGGTGTTGATGACACTGGTTTTGAGGTTGAGACAACTTTCACCGGTGAAGATTTCGTAAGGAATTTTGCTCAATATGGGCAGATCGAAGGCGAGATGATGGACTTTGTCATTTCTAGCTTTAATTACGATGCAACCATGAGTCATTTTTTGCTTCGGGAAGCGTGTACTTTTGAGCTCGTGATTGCTATGCGGTAATGTTTTTGATTCTATTAGCAAGTTTCTCTTATTTCATGTGTATGTTATTTTTCTTTTTGTATTTTGATGTGTACCCTGTATTTTCTGATCTTAAAGCACTTTTTCTTTGATGTACAATATGTTCTTGGACTGGATAATTTGACGAACACTACGAATTTTGATCTCGAGGAAGTAGTTAGGTCGTTCCACAATTTGGTGAAGCCTTCACAAAATCTTTTGTTGGCAGACTTGGTTAGTATAGTTTGTTAAAATTTTCATTTAGGTGTTAGCATGTTCGTTTTTCTGCTTGTTTTTGCAGTGTACACAGTTGTTTTGTCTGTATATGTAACTACTTCTTACACATCTGGTTGTTATTTTTAAAAATAGATCTTGCTCCCCAACTGTAAACCTGTTGGTACTTCAAATACTTTCCACCATTTGCTGTACGTTCTGAACAAATCCCGTAAGACATTTGATGTCCTGGAGTCATTAAATTGGCCGACAAGAAGCAGCACTCAAATAACATAGAGCGAGTTCCACAAACGTGATGTAAAATAAATTGTGAGTTTATGCTTCTTTACTTCTATGTTTATAATTTTTTCTTTTTCCATTTTGATATTTTAGTAAACAATTTCTTACACTTCAAGGATTGAGTTCACCTCTGTTTTTAGAGGGCAAAAGGTTTGATGCTGTTATCCAAGCTATTTATGGCAAAGAAGCGTGCAAGAAGAACAATATACCGTGCTGGAGCAAGATTGCAGATAAACCCCACTACTTGATGCCTGCTCAACAGGGAGTTAATGAGTGTGGTATCTATTGCCTCAAGTTTGCGTGCACGTATGATGGGGATCGATGCGTCGAGCATATCAAGAACTATGATGTTCGTCCCTGCAGACTACCCAATTTTTGTTTTATGAAGCGAAAAATATTTTCTTCATATTTGTTTTTTTGCCGCTCATTGTGCTGACATTTTTATATTTTGTCGCAGGACCGTTCTGAGGACTGGAAGGCTGAGTACATGTTCAGAGTTCTTTTCCATGAGGATAACAAGGTGCCTCTTAAGGACCTTCCGGAGGAAATCCAATGCCTCTCCCCTACTTCTACATTGTCAACACAGGGTGAAGAACTGCTGCTGATGTTAACTCAGCTCCCAGCTGAATGATTTGATGACGCACAATATGTAGTGCGACTAGGATATGTGCTAGACAATGTGTCCTTTTTGTAATCTAGATGATCTGTTGTGTGAAGAACTACTTTATTTGTGGGAATATTGCCGCCTTATCAGTATGCAAAACATATCTCATTTGGATGATGTGTATTTAGTGTGAATTATGTCAAACATTTGGCATAAATTTTTAAATTTATCGAAAATATATTCTTGTACTTCCACTATTGCTTATTGTACTTCCTACAATTGTATTTACTGTACTTCTTTTTCAACATAGATTTTTTACACAAAATGTATTCTTTATAGCATCATTTTTGTCCTGCAAGCATTTTTTACTGAATAATTCATTTTGTTAAACATAATAGAATATTTTACTTGTTATGGAAGGGGGGGGGGTCGGGTAGGGGGACCCCCCTACCTTATATTGTCTTGTACCGAGTGAACTTGTACCCCCATCTGTGTTAGCGCGAGACCGAGCTGGGTGGGCTCACAAGTAGCGCTTAGCGAGGCGCAGGCCCACCCGGTGAGGCCGAGGTAGGAACGAGCCATAGCAGGCGACGACGCGGCGTGCCGCGACATCGCATGTGGAGGCAAGTCCGACACACCAGAGCATCACCATCTATCTTAGGGGTGTGTGTGTGGGGGGGGGGGGTTGGTAGGTGGGTGTGGTTAGGCACCATTTTATATACGTTTCAAAAAGGAAGGCGAACAAAAATGATACAGAAACATTTTTACTATATGCGAAGTCGAGGCGTATAGTCACTGGTGTAGTACCTTGATTTTTTAGAGTAATTTATTTTTCAAAATTATAGAACTTGCAAAATTATACAAAATACATATGTATTTACAATGTCAATGTATTTGTTTATATATACTTGCAAAGTTTGTTAAATCTGTGGGTTTTATAGAACCAGATCAATTTTCAATGTCAATGTATTTGTTTATATATCAGTCATGACTCACATTAGCACATTACCATATAACTTTTTACACCAATATAATAAGTAAAATTTACTCATCCATCCAAATCAGCATATTTTGAAGTCTGAAATTGGTTGGCACAGTAGCTGTAGTATATATCATCTATGTTCTGAGAGTAACATACAACCCATGTAGAAATATGACAAGTTAATATATTATACAAGCTAATCAACATTTCTTTAATCTAGAGCTACTCCTTGTTGGTGTTTGTTTTGGCGCTTGATTATTGATGTTTTATCTTGCTTTTTTTTGGGTGGGGGAGGTGGTGTTCGTTCTTCCTCTTCTTCGGTGTCCTCTTCATCAATATCATTGTCTTCATCATCATCCTCTTATTCTCCTTCCTGTTCATTGTCTTCATACTCTTTTTCTTCTTCTTCATCATCATCATCATCATCATCTTCTGCAGTGGACATATTATTGTTCTTCTTAGATTTTCGATTTATTTTCTTTACTATCTCCAAAGCAACTTTGATCACTGGACAGCTTAGAATGTTGTGCCCTGACCCAATTTGCTTGCATCCCTGGCATATCCTTTTACTTTTTTTATTCAGTTGTTTCTTTTCATCTTTGGGAAATTTTGTTGGACACGACCTAGCATTGTGCCCTGACCCAATCTCGCCACACATACCACATTTCCTCTTCCCTGTTTCAGTTTTGTCATATGTTTTTAGGACTGCTTCTTCCAGCTTCATTTTCTTTCCAGCCACCGATGGTCTCGATTCAGCCGTGTTCTTATACCTGCTGCCCTTAGTTTTTGATAGTGGTGGAGGTAAGATAGCCTTAGTTACAGATTGGGCATTGCATCCAGTACTAGGCATGTCATCATCATCATGCGATGTTCTCGGCATCTCTGTTGATAAGTCAGGCTCAAACTGGTTTATATCTGGTGGAGCGCATGCATCACCATCATCATCATCAGCTGCCGCTGATAAACCCACTATATCAACCCTGCTTAACACTTCTAGCAGGCCAGCTTTTGCTGTTACGTGCTGGTCATCTGACTTGCCTCCTGTTCTCACAATTTTCAAAGCTATTTGGAGAAGTTCATTTTGTTGATGCAGGAACGAAGACCCGTCAAATGATTCAGTCTTGTAGTCTCTCCTGTCAAATGTTTCCCTTGCCTTCGCTCTCGTAGTGCACCTCTTTAGGATGTAGATATCAGGTACACTCTTCACTCTCACGTGCTCGAGCATTGCAATTATGTGCACGCAGAACAGACCTAGGAGCATGTAGTTTTTGTGCATGAAAAAACAATTATTTTTCATCATGACAAAACCATAAATAGTAAATTCACTTTTTGTATATTTCGGAATTGGACGTGTAAAAATTATTTGTGCTCTCTGTCTATATTTACCTGTATGCTCAAACAGCATGCACTCGCAGCTGTATTCCTCGGTCTCAGTGTTCGCAACAACTTTGAACTCATGGTTTGACCATGAGAACGTATCCGTTGGCTCATGGTAGGTCACAAGATAATTATGTTTGTCAACTGTAGGATCCAGGCTTGTTTTTATGCGGAAGAGTGTGCTATTTTTAAGTTTCCTCCTGAACTCGGTGAATACGGCTTTTGTATAGTGCTCACTGAACTGCTTCTCAAAACCGTAATGAGTTCTTGTGTTTGGTTCTGTCTGCAAAATGTTTTAAGCAAGTGTGTCAGTATGGTTGTATGGAAATATCAAGTGCAAGAAGTTGTTGTACTTCTGTAAACTGTAACAACTGTACTTCTCCCTGTACTATTTCTGTACCTCCACGAAAACTGTAATCTACCACTTCTTTTTACGAAGACAAAAGAAATTTGAATTGATAGTGTACCATTGATGCTAATGTCTGTGCATTTTCAAATTGCCTCCTTGAAAATATGCAGTTGTTTACTTGCTCAGCAAATCGGTGCAGGTTTTGGTCCTGTTTGACAAATCCTTTCTTGAGTATGTAGTTCATACTTTCGCTTTGTTGAGTCGAAGTCATCCTTGCAGAGAAAACCTCTTTCAAGTAAGCCGATATCTATTCCTTTCTGTCTGCCCACATGTGCAGAATCATGTGATCATCATGAAGCTTGTATTTATCAACTAGCTGGTGCCAAGCTGTCTCAAATTCAGTTGGCATCAGGGGCCAATTTATGATTGCCTCAAACTCAGCCTTCAAAGTGGGGTGCAAGTTGTACAAGTATGAAATATGCGAGGTGTACTTGTTTGTTATATGCCATCGGCAAAACTTGTGTAGGGACCTGGTGAAAACTTGTTTTATCGCAGGGGTCATCAAAGGGCACTGGTGTGATTAGAAAATGGAAGGGGCATGGTTAGTGTTATAAATTTAGAACCTCTGATAATATAATGTTTGTATTGCTTGTATAGTAAAATTCGAACTTCTTTTTGCATAATGTCCCCGAACTTTTGGTATTTTCAAATTAAAAACTTCTAAATTACTTGCATAGTTATTTCATATAAAAAATTGCTTCTAGGTAAACTAACTAAAATGTGAGTCTATATGTCCACGATCTATATAAATTGGAATGTGTTATACCTGTTAAAATTATTGTAGGTTGCTTCCCATTGTTACATGCCAAGAAGGTTCTGAATAGCCAAGCAAAAGATTCTTCACATTCATCCCTTACAAGGGCACACGTGAATATTGTTGACTGGAGATGATTGTTTACTCCTACAAATACTCCCAAAGGCATAAGGTCTTGATTTGTCTTATAAGTGGTGTCAAATGTCATCGCATCACCAAAATCTCGATGCAGACGCTACCGCAGCTTGCATTCGCCCAGAAGATGTTCTTTATGCGACCAAACTCATCAATCTGGAAGTCAAAGAAGAATTCATTATTTACTGCTTTCATGTCAGCAAAGAATCCCAACAGCTTCTTGACGTCATCGATGCTATATTCCTTAGAGTTAAGAAGCTTCCTGCATATTTCAATAACACAAAAGGTTGTACACTGTTCAGTAGCATGTTCTTGCCGAAGTTTTTTTAATGGTCATGAAATCACAAGCTAAAAAGATAGTGTATATCATTTTTGTTGTTTCCTGTTGATTAAATCGCGTCCGTGCAACGCCAAGAACTGACCGCCACCGAGGGATCCATATAGGATAGACATAATGGTATGGTGCTGAACATTCTGGAACTGGAGGAACTTAACATAATCCAATATAGTGGGGTCAAATGACTTGTGGGAATGAAGAAACACAAGCATGGTAGGGCTCTGTATTAGTTGTTGGTTGTGCTCATAATTGATGTCGACAATGACTAATGTATCATCGTTCTCATTCCCCATTAATCGCAGCTTCGCCTTGCATCCACATCGCTTTGTCGTCTTGTCCCACTGACGCTCAGATTCAGAAACAGAGCTCACGTGCTCCCCTTCACGTGTGCAGTACATGTATCTATTGAAACCACTCTTCTGTCCAATTCTTGTTCCAAAGCCAGCGTGCCTGACTTATCTATTGTAGAACACTCTGCCTGCATCGAAGTCCTTGAACACCATCCCCATCTTTGGTATAAGGTAATCTGGGAGGTCAGATTTCTGCAAAATAAATCCAAAATGTACATAAAGATGCCTAAGATGTGAGTTCCATACAAAACAAACACACATACTTGTACTGCTATGAAACTACTTTATTGTACTGCCATGTAACAATATTCTTGTACTGCTTTTATGACACCTTCATGTGAAGAAAACCAGCACAAAAAATGATTTTTTTGTTCCAATCAACTGCACAGTGCCGGCGTGACAAACGTGCCGACCGTGTGCCAATACAACACTGAGCAGATAGTTGGAACAACCATTTTTGGGTGTGTTCCCGCACTATGTGTGGTTTTAATGATCCTTATTAGACAAAGAAAAAATGTACAGATGCAATCATTTATTACTTGTTCATAGTACTGCTTTTCATTTTATATGAGTTACTACATATACAAGTAAAAAGGTACTGTTGTTCAACTACATTTGTACTACTTTGTAAACAAGAGGTAGTTTGACTGTGAAAATGAAGTAATAACATCTGTTTATTATACTCACATGGATATACTTTCAATTCTCCTCTGGAGTTATGCAGTCGTCAGGTTGTATCGGACAAGGAGGCGTAACCATTGATTTTTGCAGCAGCGGATCACGTTTCGGGTGCACCGACAATTTCTTTGACGTACTGTTGCGCACTGGTTGTTGCTTTGAAGTCGATGAAGGTGGACGTGGAGGCAGCGTATGATCACCCACACCTGGCTGCTTACGACTTGGAGGATGCAAACCTGCTACTCCAGGAACAATTTTAGGGCGGCGATTTGTGGTGTTTCGGTGTGTGGCAAGCCGCAGGTACTTTATGCATGTTGAGCGTACTTGTATCAGCATGCGCAGAATCCACATCCACATATGGTGGATGCAAAGCCCCAATCTCAGGAATTTTTGTTCGGCTACTCTGCATGCCTGAAACATCACGCACAATACGCTCAATACGTGGTGGCACTTGTGGCCCAACACATTTACTTGAATGGCCAACTTTCAGCAATATGGATGATCCAGAGAAAACGAAACTGCTCGGAGGTTGCGGCGACAACTCCATGCTGCTAGGATCAGGTGAATATCTAGGGACATAAAAATTTGGCGGATCTTCGATTATGCACCGCAAAGGAACTGCGTTCGTCACAAGTGGAGTAGCATCCAATGGCAAACCATAATCATTAGCCTGAAAGTGGTCAGAAAATTGATGAGGAATTATCAGATTTTCTCATGGCTGTACTGCTTCTGTACCTTAGATGTATACTTCTTTTTTTGATAACTATGAGCATGAATATAGTGACACAAAACAAGATTTGTAAATTTGTACTTCTTCTCACAGATATTGTTGTACTGCTTTAAAAATGTAATAGGTATTTAGAATCCAAAATCCAGATGTATTAAGTGCAGTATTGTAGTATAGTTATTATAACAGAATCGCAATTAGTAACGATATATAGCAATGAGTTGTAAACATTTTTGTTTTGATTGAGGACCTCACCTCAGTTCGAGCATAGGGATCGATGTTTTCATGTGTAACAACATGTGCAATTGTAGTTGAGTCAACAGCTCGATTTGGCAAATGAGTCAAACTTTGCTTAAATCTTGGAGACGTTCTCGTATTCTTCATTTCATTGGGAATTTTTCTTGACCAAGTAGGCACTTTTGCTGCACGGGGTGGCATGATGTCTCGCACTAAACGACAAAACGACAAACTAATTGTCAGAGCTCATCTAAATTGACACAAGGAAGTTTCTCGAAATCGATATTTATAGTTTTCACCTGTAGTGATTTTCTGTGTTGCTCTGCACTGCTGCTTCAAGATATTATGTACTGCTACTCTTCACTACACAGAACCTTTTTGCACTTCCCTAAGCTTGCTAACTCCCCAGCTCCAAGTAGCAGCTGCAAAAGACGAGTACCAAATTAGCATAAAGGACAACCTGTACTGCTACTTCAAACTACTCGGTACTTCTCTCAATGTAACTATGGTACTGCCTCCCTAGCAGGAATAATTCTCAGTAGGTACTTCCTCGCTCGCATGTTGTACTGCTCTGTACTTCTACCTAAATATGGTATGTACTTCCCATTACTGCTACATTTGTACTTTCCGTAATTCTCCACTCAGCAGGTAAATTTTTTATTCGATCTCCTCGCCGCCCGCCGGAGTAAAAAGAATGCCACAAAACCGTGGGATGAATAAAGACGGTAGCGTGGTGCCTTCTTTCGAGGATCCGGATGCCTTTACGGGCGCCGGCGGCCGAGTAAAGAACAATCACTAAAATGGAAAATAAAAAAGCAACTGGTTCCTTGCAGAGAGCAACCGACCCGTGAAAGTCAACTGCATGTGCCCCCGGGCCGAACTGCACAGCTGCATCAACCACACCACTGGGCGGCTCACCTGAAGTATCTCACCGTCGCCAGCAGAAGCTCGATTGAGCTGCTCCTAGCCCCCCATCCTAACTGCAAAAACAGTAATTGAACCGGGCTGCATGCAACAATTCAATAGCAAAAAATGAACTGCAAGCACGGGGGGTTGCCGGATCTGACATTTGGGGATTATAGCGTTAGTGTGGAGGTGCACTGCAGCGCTGCCTCTGTGTACTGCAAAAGGGAGAGAGCGAGTCGTCGTGCACGCCTTCGCAACTTGGAGACCGACAAACCGACGAGGAGAAGTAGGGGAGGAGGGGCTGAAGGAAATATGCCCTAGAGGCAATAATAAAGTTATTATTTATTTCCTTATATCATGATAAATGTTTATTATTCATGCTAGAATTGTATTAACAGGAAACATAATACATGTGTGAATATATAGACAAACAGTGTCACTAGTATGCCTCTACTAGACTAGCTTGTTAATCAAAGATGGTTATGTTTCCTAACCATAGACAAAGGAGTTGTCATTTGATTAACAAGGTCACATCATTGGTTGAATGATCTGATTGACATGACCCATTCCATTAGCTTAGCACCCGATCGCTTAGTATGTTGCTATTGCTTTCTTCATGACTTATACATGTTCCTATAACTATGAGATTATGCAACTCCCGTTTACGGAGGAACACTTTGGGTACTACCAAACGTCACAACGAATCGGGTGATTATAAAGGAGTACTACAGGTGTCTCCAAAGGCAGATGTTGGGTTGGCGATTTCGAGATTAGGATTTGTCACACCGATTGCCTGGAGAGGTATCTACAGGCCCTCTCGGTAATGCACATCACTAAGCCTTGCAAGCATTACAACTAATGAGTTAGCTGTGAGATGATGTATTACGGAACGAGTAAAGAGACTTGCCAAGATGCGAGATTGAACTAGGTATTGGATACCGACGATCGAATCTCGGGCAAGTAACATACCGATGACAAAGGGAACAACGTATGTTGTTATGCGGTCTGACCGATAAAGATCTTCGTAGAATATGTAGGAGCCAATATGGGCATCCAGGTTCCGCTATTGGTTATTGACCGAGAATAGTTCTAGGTCATGTCTACATAGTTCTCGAACCCGTAGGGTCCGCACGCTTAAGGTTTCATGATGCTTATATTATGAGTTTATGAGTTTTGATGTACCGAAGGAGTTCGGAGTCCCAGATGAGATCGGAGACATGACGAGGAGTCTCGAAATGGTCGAGACGTAAAGATCGATATATTGGACGACTATATTCGGAGTTCGGAAAGGTTCCAAATGATTCGGTTATTTTTCGGAGTACCGGAGAGTTACGGGAATTCGCCGGGGAGAAGTATTGGGCCTTATTGGGCCCTGCGGGAAAGAGAGAGGGGCTGCCTAGGGCAGGCCGCGCGCCCCCCCATGGGCTAGTCCGAATTGGACTAGGGAAGGGCCGCACCTCCTTCCTTCCTTCTCTCTTCCCCTTCCTTGTCTCCTACTCCTAATACATGGAAGGACTCCTAGTTGGACTAGGAAAGGGGGATTTCCTACTCCCGGTGGGAGTAGGACTCCACCCTTGGTGCGCCTCCTCCTAGGCCGGCCACCCGCTCCCTTGCTCCTTTATATACGGGGGCAAGGGGGCACCCCATGACACACAAGTTGATCTACGGATCGTTCCTTAGCCGTGTGCGGTGCCTCCCTCCACCATATTCCACTTCGGTCATATCGTCGCGGAGCTTAGGCGAAGCCCTGCGCCGGAGAAGTCATATCGTCGCGGAGCTTAGGCGAAGCCCTGCGTCGGTGGAGCATCATCATCGTCACCACGCCGTCGTCTTGTGGAACTCATCCCGACACTTTGCTAGATCGAGTCCGGGATCGTCATCGAGCTGAACGATGTGCAGAACTCGGAGGTGCCGTACGTTCGGTACTTGGATCGGTCGGATCGTGAAGACGCATACGACTACATCAACCGCGTTGTTATAATGCTTCCGCCACGGTCTCACGAGGGTACGTGGACATACACTCCCCCTCTCGTTGTTATGCATCACCATGATCTTGCGTGTGCGTAGGAATTTTTTTGAAATTACTACGTTCCCCAACAAAGGGCATCCGAGCCTAGGTTTTTATGGTTTGATGTTTTGCACGAGTAGAACACAAGTGAGTTGTGGGCGATACAAGTCATACCGCCTACCAGCATGTCATACTTTGGTTCAGCGGTATTGTGAGATGAAGCGGCCCGGACCGACATTACGCCAGACGCTTTACGCGAGACTGGTTTCACTGCTACGAGCACTCGTGCTTAAAGGTGGCTGGCGGTGTCTGTCTCTCTCACTTTAGTTGAACCGAGTGTGACTACGCCCGGTCCTTGCGAAGGTTAAAACGGAGTCTATTTGACAAACTATCGTTGTGGTTTTGATGCGTAGGTGAGAACGGTTCTTGCTAAGCCCGTAGCAGCCACGTAAAATTTGCAACAACAAAGTAGAGGGCGTCTAACTTGTTTTTGCAGGGCATGTTGTGATGTGATATGGTCAAGACGTGATGAGATATAAGTTGTTGTATAAGATGATCATGTTTTGTTGAAGTTATCGGCAACTGGAAGAAGCCCTATGGTTGTCTCTTTGTTGCATAAGATGCAAGTGCCAAATAATTGCTTTACTTTATCGCTATGCGATAGCAATAGTTGCAAGAGCAATAGTTGGCGAGACAACCATGTGATGACACATTGATATAGATCAAGATGATGAAGATCATGGTGTCGTGCGGTGACGATAAAGATCATGACAAGATACTTTGGAGATAGAGATCAAAGGCGCAAGATGATCATGGCCATATCATGTCACATATTTTGATTGCATATGATGTTTATCTATTATACATCTTATTCTTGCTTTGATTGACGGTAGCATTTTAAGATGATCTCTCACTAATTATCAAGAAGTGTTCTCCTGAGTATGCACCGTTGCCAAAGTTCGTCGTGCCGAGCCACCACGTGATGATCAGGTGTGATAAGCTCTACGTTCACATACAATGGGTGCAAGCCAGTTTTGCACACGCGGAATACTCAGGTTAAACTTGACGAGCCTAGCATATGCAGATATGGCCTCGGAACACGGAGACCGAAAGGTCGAGCGTGAATCATATAGTAGATATGATCAACATAAGATGTTCACCATTAAAAACTACTCCATCTCACGTGATGATCGGTTATGGTTTAGTTGATTTGGATCACGTGATCACTTAGATGACTAGAGAGATTTCTGTCTAAGTGGGAGTTCTTAAAGTAATATGATTAATTGAACTTAAATTTATCATGAACTTAGTCCTGGTAGTAGTTTGCAAATTATGTTGTAGATCAATAGCTTGCGTTATTGCTTTCATATGTTTATTTTGATATGTTCCTAGAGAAAATTGTGTTGAAAGATGTTAGTAGCAATGATACGGATTGGATCCGTGATCTGAGGTTTATCCTCATTGCTGCACGTAAGAATTATGTCCTTAATGCACCGCTAGGTGACAGACCTATTGCAGGAAGCGTACGCAGACGTTATGAACGCGTTTGGCTAGCTCAATATGATGACTACTTGATAGTTTAGTGCACCATGCTTAACGGCTTAGAATCGGGACTTCAAAGACGTTTTGAACGTCATGGACCATATGAGATGATCCAGGAATTGAAGTTAATATTTCAATCAAATACCGAGTTGAGAGATATGAAGTCTCCAACAAGTTCTATAGCTAAAAGATGGAGGAGAATCGCTCAACTAGTGAGCATGTTCTCAGATTGTGCAGGTACTTCAATCGCTTGAATCAAGTGGGAGTTAATCTTCCGAGATAAGATAGTGATTGACAGAATTCTCTAGTCACCATCACTAAGTTACTAGAACTTCGTGATGAACTATAGTATGCAAGGGATGACGAAAACGATTCCCGAGCTCTTCGTGATGTTGAAATCGACGAAGGTAGAAATCAAGAAAGAGCATCAAATGTTGATGATTGACAAGACCACTAGTCTCAAGGAAAAGGGCAAAGGGAAGAAGGGGAACTTCAAGAACAACGGCAAGCAAGTTGCTGCTCAAGTGAAGAAGCCCAAGTCTGGACCTAAGCCTGAGACTAAGTGCTTTTGCTGCAATGGAACTGGTCACTAGAAGCGGAACTACCCCAAGTATTTGGCGGATAAGAAGGATGGCAAAGTGAACAAAGGTATATCCGAGATACAGATTATTGATGTGTATTTTACTAGTGTTCGTAGCAACCCCTCGGTATTTGATACTGGTTCAGTTGCTAAGAGTAGTAACTTGAAACGGGAGTTGCAGAATGAACAGAAACTAGTTGAAAGGGAAGTGAAGATGAGTGTTGGAAGTAGTTCCAAGATTGATATGATCATCATCGCACACTCCCTATACTTTCGGGATTAGTATGGAACCTAAATAAGTGTTATTTGGTGTTGAGCATAAGTATGATTTGATCATGTTTATTGCAATACGGTTATTCATTTAAGTAAGAGAATAAATTGTTGTTCTGTTTACATGAATAAAACCTTATATGGTTACACACCCAATGAAAATGATTCATTGGATCTCGATCATAGTGATACACATATTCATAATATTGAAACCAAAAGATGCAAAGTTAATAATGATAGTGCAACTTATTTGTGGCACTTGCCGTTTAGGTCATATTGGTGTAAAGCGCATGAAGAAAACTCCATGCCGATGGACTTTTGGAATCACTTGATTATGAATCATTTGATGCTTGCGAACCGTGCCGTTTGGGCAAGATGACTAAAACTCCGTTCTCCGTAACAATGGAACAAGCTCTTGACTTATTGGAAATAATACATACCGATGTATGCGATCCAATGAGTGTTGATGCTCGTGGCAAGTATCGTTATTTTCGACTTTCACAAGATGATTTGAGCAGATATGGGTATATCTACTTGACGAAACATAAGTCTGAAATAGTTGAAAAGTTCAAAGAATTTCAGAGTGAAGTGGAAAAATCATCGTAACAAGAAAATAAAGTTTCTGCGATCTAATCGCAAAGACGAATAATTGAGTTACGAGTTTGGTCTTCAATTAAAATAATGTGGAATAGTTTCACAGCTCACGCCACCGGAACACCACAATGTTATGGTGTGTCCGAATGTCGTAACCGCACTTTATTTGATATGGTGCGATCTATGATGTTTCTTACCGATTTACCGTTATAGTTTTGGGGCTATGCATTAGAGGCAGCTGCATTCACGTTAAAAAGGGCACCATCTAAATCCGTTGAGACGACACCGTATGAACTGTGGTTTGGCAAGAAACCAAAGTTGTTGTTTCTTAAAAGTTTGGAGTTGTGATGCTTATGTGAAAAAGTTTTCACCGATGAGCTCAAACCCAAATCGGAGAAGTGCGTCTTCATAGAATACCCAAAGGTAACTATTGGGTACACCTTCTATCACAGATCCGAAGGCAAGTTTTCGTTGCTAAGATGGATCCTTTCTAGAGAAGAAGTTTCTCTCGAAAGAAGTGAGTGGGAGGAAAGTAGAACTTGATGAGGTAATTGTACCTTCTCCCTTATTTGAAAGTAGTTCATCACAGGAATCAGTTCCAGTGATTCCTACACCAATTAGTGAGGAAGTTAATGATGATGATCATGAAACTTCAGATCAAGTTGCTACCAAACCTCGTAGGTCTTCCAGAGTAAGATCCGCACTGCAGTGGTACGGTAATCTTATTCTAGAAGTCATGTTACTAGACCATGATGAACCTATGAACTATGAGGAAGCGATGATGAGCCCAGATTCGCGAAATGGCTTGAGGCCATGAAATCTGAGATAGGATCCATGTATGAGAACAAAGTATGGACTTTGATTGACTTGCTCGATGATCAGCAAGCCATGTTAAATAAATGGATCTTCAAGAGGAAGACGGACAATCGATAGTAGTGTTACTATCTACAAAACTCGACTTGTCACAAAAGGTTTTTTGACAAGTTCAAGGTGTTGACTACAATGAGATTTTCTCTCAGTAGCGATTCTTAAGTCTGTCCGAATCATGTTAGCAATTGCCACATTTTATGAAATCTGGCAAATGGATGTCAAAACTACATTCTTTAATGGATTTATTAAAGAAGAGTTGCATATGATGCAACCAGAAGTTTTAAATCAATCCTAAAGGAGCTAACAAAATATGCAAGCTTCACGATCCATCTATGGTGGTGCAAGCATCTCGAGTTGGAATACATGCTTTGATAAGTTGATCATAGCATATAGTTTTATACAGACTTGCGGTGAAGCCTGTAATTACTAGTAAGTGAGTGGGAGCACTACAGCATTTACGATAAGTATATGTGAATGACATATTGTAGATCGGAAATAATGTAGAATTATTACGCAAAGCAAAAAGGAGTGTTTGAAAGGAGTTTTTTCAAAGAAAGACCTCGGTGAAGCTGCTTACATATTGAGCATCAAGATCTATAGAGATAGATCAAGACGCTTGATAAGTTTTTTCAATGAGTACATACCTTGACAAGATTTTGAAGTAGTTCAAAATGGAGCAGTCAAAGAAAGAGTTCTTGCACGTGTAACAAGGTGTGAAATTGAGTAAGACTCAAAACCCGACCACGGCAGAAGATAGAAAGAGAATGAAAGTCATTCCCTATGCCTTGGCCATAGGTTCTATAAAGTATGCCATGCTGTGTACCAGATCTATTGTATACCCTACCTTTGAGTGCGGCAAGGAGTACAATAGTGATCTAGGAGTAGATCCTTTGGACATGATCAAAATTATCCTTAGTGGAATAAGGATATGTTTCTCGATTATGGAAGTGAAAAAAGGTTCGTCCGTAAAGGGTTACGTCCATGCAAGTTTTGACACCGATCTGGATGACTCTAAGTCTCGATCTAGATACATATTGAAAGTGGGAGCAATTAGCTAGAGTAGCTCCGTGCGAGAGCATTGTAGACATAGAAAATTGCAAAATACATAACGGATCTGAATATGAAAGACCCGTTGACTAAGATTCTCTCACAAGCAAAACATGATCACACCTTAGTACTCTTTGGGTGTTAATCACATAGCGATGTGAACTAGATTACTGAATCTAGTAAACCCTTTGGGTGTTGGTCACATGGCGATGTGAACTATGGGTGTTAATCACATGATGATGTGAACTATCGATGTTAATCACATGGTGATATGATCTAGATTATTGACTCTAGTGCAAGTGGGAGACTGAAGGAAATATGCCCTAGAGGCAATAATAAAGTTATTATTTATTTCCTTATATCATGATAAATGTTTATTATTCATGCTAGAATTGTATTAACAGGAAACATAATACATGTGTGAATATATAGACAAGCAGTGTCACTAGTATGCCTCTACTAGACTAGCTTGTTAATCAAAGATGGTTATGTTTCCTAACCATAGACAAAGGAGTTGTCATTTGATTAACAAGGTCACATCATTGGTTGAATGATCTGATTGACATGACCCATTCCATTAGCTTAGCACCCGATCGCTTAGTATGTTGCTATTGCTTTCTTCATGACTTATACATGTTCCTATAACTATGAGATTATGCAACTCCCGTTTACGGAGGAACACTTTGGGTACTACCAAGCGTCCTGGCGTAATCGGGTGATTATAAAGGAGTACTACAGGTGTCTCCAAAGGCAGATGTTGGGTTGGCGTATTTCGAGATTAGGATTTGTCACTCCGATTGTCGGAGAGGTATCTCTGGGCCCTCTCGGTAATGCACATCACTAAGCCTTGCAAGCATTACAACTAATGAGTTAGCTGTGAGATGATGTATTACGGAACGAGTAAAGAGACATGCCAGTAACGAGATTGAACTAGGTATTGGATACCGACGATCGAATCTCGGGCAAGTAACATACCGATGACAAAGGAAACAACGTATGTTGTTATGCGGTCTGACCGATAAAGATCTTCGTAGAATATGTAGGAGCCAATATGGGCATCCAGGTTCCGCTATTGGTTATTGACCGAGAATAGTTCTAGGTCATGTCTACATAGTTCTCGAACCCGTAGGGTCCGCACGCAACAAGGTTTCGATGGCAGTTATATTATGAGTTTATGAGTTTTGATGTACCGAAGGAGTTCGGAGTCCCAGATGAGATCGGGGACATGACGAGGAGTCTCGAAATGGTCGAGACGTAAAGATCGATATATTGTACGACTATATTCGGAGTTCGGAAAGGTTCCAAATGATTCGGGTATTTTTCGGAGTACCGGAGAGTTACGGGAATTCGCCGGGGAGAAGTATTGGGCCTTATTGGGCCCTGGGAAAGAGAGAGGGCTGCCTAGGGCAGGCCGCGCCCCATGGCCTAGTCCGAATTGGACTAGGGGAGGCCGCACCCCTCCTTCCTTCCCTTCTCTCTTCCCTTCCTTGTCTCCTACTCCTAATACATGGAAGGACTCCTAGTTGGACTAGGAAAGGGGAATCCTACTCGGTGGGAGTAGGACTCCACCTGGTGCGCCTCCTCCTAGGCGGCCACCCCTCCCTTGCTCCTTTATATCTGGGGCGAGGGGCACCCCATGACACACAAGTTGATCTACGGATCGTTCCTTAGCCGTGTGCGGTGCCCCCTCCACCATATTCCACTTCGGTCATATCGTCAGCAGAGCTTAGGCGAAGCCCTGCGCGGAGAAGTCATATCGTCATGAGCTTAAGGCGAAGCCCCGCGTCGGTGGAGCATCATCATCGTCCTGCCACGCCGTCGTCTTGTGGAACTCATCCCGACACTTTCTGGATCGGAGTCCGGGATCATCATCGAGCTGAGCGTGTGCAGAACTCGGAGGTGCCGTCGTTCGGTACTTGGATCGGTCGGATCGTGAAGACGTACGACTACATCAACCGCGTTGTTATAACGCTTCCGCTTACGGTCTACGAGGGTACGTGGACATACACTCTCCCCTCTCGTTGCTATGCATCACCATGATCTTGCGTGTGCGTAGGATTTTTTTTTTGAAATTACTACGTTCCCCAACAGGGGCTAGTTCCCGGTGGCGGCAGAGCCCATCCTTACCTCTGACGGAGTAGCACCACAAAGCGCGGCACGACTAACGCCATGGATCTGGTCAGTGCGGTGACGCGGTGGCTGACGGCAGGACGGGCAGGCAGACCACGGAGGTGGGGAAGAGACCCGGTGAGATCCTCCGCCGCCCCTCCACTCCCCTCCACGCTTTGGTGGTGGTGGTGCCCTCGCCTGGATCCGGGGGTCGCCGGCCAAATCGGGCAGCCATGGCTTGGATCCTGGCAGCCATGGCGGGGGAGGAAGATGGGAGGAAGGGGGACAGGGCTGGTCGGCGAGTCGACGGGAAGAAGCAGGAGATCGAGGGGAGATCCAGCCCTGTTTGGCAGCGGCGGGGCACGAGAGTCAAGGGGTGCCCCCTTTCCTTCTTTTCACCAGAGAACAAAGGGAAGGAGGAAGAGAGAAAGGAAGGGGCGAACCCCCCTTTTTCCTTCTCCAATTCGGCCACATGCCTAAGGGTGGATGCACCACCCCTTGTGGGCTGGTGTGCTCCCCTCTCATGGCCTATATGGCCCATATATCCTCCCCGGGGGTTCTGGTAACCCCTCCGGTACTCCGATAATTACCCGATACACTCCGGAACACTTCCGGTGTCCGAATACTATCTTCCTATATATCAATCTTTATCTCTCGACCATTTTTGAGACTTCTCATCATGTCCGCGATCTCATCCGGGACACGAAACAACATTCGATCACGAAATCACATAACTCGTATAATACAATATCGTCATCGAACGTTAAGCGTGCGGACCCTACGGGTTCGAGAACTATGTAGACATGACCGAGACACTTCTCCGACCAATAACCAATAGAGGAACCTGGATGCTCATATTGGTTCCTACATATTCTACGCAGGTCTTTATCGGTCGAACCGTTATGACAACATACGTTCTTCCCGTTGTCCATCGGTATGTTACTTGCCTGAGATTCAATCGTCGGTATCTTCAAACCCAGTTCAATCTCGTTTCTGGCAAGTCTCTTTACTCGTTCCATAATACATCACCTCATGACCAACTCCTCAGTCATTTTCTTGCAAGCTTATGATGTGTATTATCGAGAGGGCCCAGAGATACCTCTCCGATACTCGGAGTGACAAATCCTAATCTTGATCTATGTCAATCCAACAAACACCTTTGTAGATACCTGTAGAGCATCTATATGATCACCCAGTTATGTTGTGATATTTCATAGCACATAAGGCATTCCTCTGGTATCCGGGAGTTGCATAATCTCATAGTTGAAGGAATATGTATTTGACATGAAGAAAGCAATAGCAACAAACTGAACGATCATTATGCTAAGCTACGGATGGGTCTTGTCCATCACATAATTCTCCTAATGACGCGATCCCGTTATCAAATGACAAATCATGTCCATGGTTGGGAAACCTTAACCATCTTTGATCAACGAGCTAATCTAGTAGAGGCTTACAAGGGACACGGTATTTGTTTATGTATTCACACATGTATTTAAGTTTCTGATCAATATAATTGTAGCATGAATAATAAACCTTTGTAATGAATAAGGGAATATAAAATAACAACTTTATTACTGCCTCTAGGGCATATTTCCTTCAGTCTCCCACTTGCACAAGAGTCAATAATCTAGTTCACATCGCCATGTGATTAACACCAATAGTTCACATCGCCATGTGATTAACACCAATAGTTCACATCGCCATGTGACCAACACTCAAAGGGTTTACTAGGGTCAATAATCTAGTTCACATCGCCATGTGATTTACACCCAAAAAAGTACTAAGGTGTCATCATGTTTTGCTTGTGAGAGAGGTTTAGTCAACGGGTCTGCTATATTCAGATCCGTATGTATTTTGCAAATTTCTATGTCTACAATGCTCTGCATAGAGCTACTCTAGCTAATTGCTCCCACTTTCAATACGTATCAAAATTGAGACTAAGATTCACTTGGATCCGTGTAAAAGTTTGCATCAACGTAACCCTTTATGACAAACTCTTTTATCTCCTCCATAACCGAGAAATATTTACTTACTCCTCTTAGGTAACTAAGGATAATTTTGACTGTTGTCTAGTGATCTACTCCGGGATCACTATTGTACCCCCTTGCCAAACACATGGCAAGGTACACAATAGGTCTGGTACACAGCATGGCATACTTTATAGAACCTATGGCTGAGGCATAGGGAATGACTTTCATTCTCTGTCTATCTTCTGCCGTGGTCGGGCTTTGAGTCTTACACAACTTTTCATACCTTACAAATCATGCAAGAACTCCTTCTTTGACTGATCCATATTGAACTCTTTCAAAATCTTATCAAGGTACGTACTCATCGGAAGTCTTACCAAGCGTCTTGATCTATCTCTATAGATCTTGATGCCCAATATGTAAGCAGCTTCACCGAGGTATTTCTTTTGAAAAAATCCTTTCAAACAGTCCTTTATCCTTTCCAGAAAATTCTGCCTCGTTTCCGATCAACAATATGTCATTCACATATACTTATCAGAAAGGTTGTAGTGCTCCCACTCACTTTCTTGTAAATACAGGCTTCACCGCAAGTCTGTATAAAACTATATGCTTTGATCAACTCATCAAAGCGTATATTCCAACTCCGAGATGCTTGCACCAATCCATAGATGATCGCTGGAGCTTGCACACTTTGTTAGAACTTTTAGGATTGACAAAAACCTTCTCATTGCATCATATATAACTCTTCTTTAAGAAATCCGTTAAGGAATGCAGTTTTGACATCATTTGCCAGATTACATAAAATGCGGCAATTGCTAACATGATTCGGTAGACTTAAGCATCGCTACGAGTGAGAAAATCTCATTGTAGTCAACACCTTGAACTTGTTGAAATTTTTTGCGACAAGTCGAGCTTTGTAAATAGTAACACTACCATGAGCTTCCATCTTCCTCTTGAAGATCCATTTATTCTCAATGGCTTGCTGATCATCGGGCAAGTCCACCAAAGTCCACACTTTGTTCTCATACATGGATCATATCTCAGATTTCATGGCCTCAAGCCATTTATTGGAATCTGGGCTCATCATAGCTTCTTCATAGTTCGAAGGTTCGCCGTTGTCTAAGAACATGACTTCCAGGATAGAGTTACAGTACCACTCTGGTGAGGTACATGTTCTGGTCGACCTTCGAGGTTCAGTAGTAACTTGATCCGAAGTTTCATGATCATTATCATTAGCTTCTTCTCTAGTTGGTGTAGGCATCATGGGAATGGTTTTATCTGATGATCTACTTTCCAAACCGAGCGAAGGTACAATTACCTCATCAAGTTCTACTTTCCTCCCACTCACTTCTTTCGAGAGAAAACACCTTCTCTAGAAAGGACCCATTCTTAGCAACAAAAATCTTGCCTTTGGATCTGTGGTAGAAGGTGTACCCAACAGTTTCTTTTGGGTATCCTACAAAGACGCACTTCTCCGATTTGGGTTCGACCTTATCAGGTTGAAGTTTTTTCACATAAGCACTGCAACCCCAAACTTTAAGAAATGACAACTATGGTTTCTTGCCAAACCATAGTTCATACGGTGTCGTCTCAACGGATTTATATGGTGCCCTATTTAACGTGAATGCAGCTGTCTCTAATGCGTAACCCCAAAACAATAAAGGCAAATCGGTTAGAGACATCATAGAACGCACCATATCTAATAGAGTACAATTACGTGTTCGGACACACCATTACGCTGTGGTGTTTTAGGTGGCGTGAGCTATGAAACTATTCCACATTGTTTCAAATGAAGACGGTCGGTGTCAAAACCGGTGGATCTCGGGTAGGGAGTCCCGAACTGTGCGTCTAGGCGGATGATAACAGGAGACAAGGGACACGATGTTTTTACCCAGGTTCGGGCCCTCTCGATGGAGGTAAAACCCTACTCCTGCTTGATTAATATTGATGATATGGGTAGTACAAGAGTAGATCTACCACGAGATCAGAGAGGCTAAACCCTAGAAGCTAGCCTATGGTATGATTGTAGTATATCTCTATCGACTAGCCTGGCCTTGGTTTATATAATGCACCAGAGGCCTAGGATAACAAGATTCGTAGCCAAATACGCCGGTGGGGGAGGAGTCCTTGTCTTGATCGCCAAGTCTTCCGGAATCTTCCTTGTATGCGGCAGCTGTCCGAACTGGCCCATGAGTATACGGCCATGGGGGTCCTCGGCCCAATCTAACAGATCGGGAGATGACGTGGTGAGTACCCCCTAGTCCAGGACACCGTCAGTAGCCCCTTGAACTGGTCTTCAAGTTTAGGGATGCTCCTCGATTCTTCCGAACCGTTCTTCATCTTCAGTCGTCGGTCTTGAAAACTGGTTCAACAAATATTCTCATCTTCGATCTTGAGGATCGCCGAAATGCATTCGATGAGTTTACACGTCGGGTATCCGAGGAGCCCCTTTAAGTTTCCGACCTTTATCAATGCCTTGTTATTTTTATGCCACACCTCGGGTTTGAAGTTGTTCCCAGGTGGCAGCATCCTCTTGCGTCCGAGCTCCAACACCGTACTGCATTCGAGGTATCTTTTGGAGCCGAGCACCAACGCCGGACTGCTTCCCAGCTCTAACGCCGGACTATGTATCCGAGCTCCAACGCCGGACTGTATCCGAGCTCCAACGCCGAACTATGTATCCGAGCTCCAACGCTGGACTGTATCTGAGGTGTCGTAAATCACCTTGGTTCAAAGAAATTTGAAGGAGTTTAGCCGAGCTTAATGCCGGAAATGCCCTCTATGGAGCCAGCCACTAGCGCCCGAGCTTTATGCTAGACATCTTCCGAGGTGGTGCACCACCCCGAATGTGGGCCGATTTTTGTCAATATTTTTTATTGGTGCAATTTATTCTCTACCGAGATACATAGCCAGTAGCCCTCAAGGTGGGTATCGGTCCAAAACCCGAGATGCACATGAAGGATGACATAAGACCGCTGATCCCCGTAGCTGCTGAGACTCAGGTTGATTTGCAAAATCGGTCTGAGGATCAAGTCCTAGCTCGACAAAATACTTCGGAACAAAAAAAGCGGCGTGCTCAGTCCTCAAGACTCAGGTTGGGTGCGGCCGATCAACCTGAGGATCAAAATCTCCTCAGAGACTGTATTACACTTAAAATTTTCTGCATTGGACAGGCAATGCAGCAGCCCTGAGACACTGGTCGGGTGGCAACACCAGATCAGCGGATCGATGTGCCCCTTTAATATTTTTAAATAATAAGCCCGAAGCCCAGTAGCCCCCGAGCCTTAATACGGGCACGGGTGGCCGATTTAAGGATTGATATCCATAGTAAAATCACAAATCATCTGTAATGACTCTATGTATCCAAGTACTTTACTTCATTAATGCTCGGATCCGCATTGTACAAAAGTTTGTTGACCGGCCATCGGCTTCCACCTCCTCGGCCAATAGCCGAGGAGTGTTTGTCCTACTTTATAAAGCCTTTATGAGGGCAAAGATTTACAACAAACAAGGCAATCTGGCCATACGGTTTTATAAACAAAGGTACGCAGAGAGATATGTTATATTACTGTTTAACAGAAGATATGTCTTCCAAAGAAAATAGTCCCGCTATCGGTTCCGTTCTTTGGGTTGTCATGCTAAGCATGATCATCAAACCTCAGCTCCAATGTAAGAGCAAAATATCGAGGATTTAGTTTGGGAGGCGATTAATAGCCCCGGTAGTGTTGGCGACGATCGAGGTCAAGCGTAAACACTTCGCCATTGTTATGAATGGCCCGTCGTTTAACACCGTCATCGGATCGCTGACCAGTTTACGCTTATTGTGACAGTCGGTTCGGCTTTCTCCATCGAGGTGCTTGACCATGCGAGCTGGAAGCACAATCGCAGTGGTTCTCCCTTTGCACACCTAGCCGAACAAAGCGGAACGTAGGAGGCAAGCGCAGGAGCCGGGCAACCCAACTATTGACCACACAATTCGAAACCGATGCATATATAGCAATATCCGAGAATGTTTTTGCTGAATCTCTAAAGGTGTCCGACGTTGCACTGCGAGACTTGTGCTGAAAACACACAAATAGTTTAAAAAGTTCCATAAGCTTGGAAAACCAAAAAACGTCAGTACAAACTTGACGTTCGAACGAGATCAAGTGTTCGGTGCCAATCCAAAAATTGGCCTTAGCAAAAGAAGAGCTTCTGTCGTGCTTTAGCATGATACATCCTATCTCAAGACTTCAAGCGGGTCAGCCTACGGCTTCAACCTCCTATCCCGAGGGCGGAGTACTTCTTATTAGGCCAGTTTAGCAAACTAAACTCTAGCGGCTTTGAGAGAGAAATTAGGCTCCCCGGCTAGTGACCACACGCTCTTGTCGAAAAAAGGAGTGATAGATAATAATAATAAGAATAATAAAACCTTGCAACGACTAAGAAGAAGAACACTTATCATAAAACGGCTCATATAAATTTAAGAGCCCCCAAGTGACTTGGGTAAAAGAATGATTGTATGTACCGAAGTACTTATATCATATCTATGTTCAACCGAACTTTAAACGCGTCTTAACTGACCGTCGGCTTCTCCCTCTTCGGTTAAGGACCAAAAAGTGTTATGTACTCCATCTGTCGAGAATATCGACGATGTTTCCAATAAGCAGGCAATCAGGCCATAAGGCTGTAACAGACAAAGCGCGCTCAGGGAACTTTTGCTATATTACTGCGAAGTGTAAGAAGCATCTTCGACGAAAATAGTACCCCCACCGATACCTTTCTTCGGTGCTCATTGTTATTATGGGACTTGTGCAATAGATTTTTTGTACTCATGAGTTTCGTTGTGTGCCGACCATCATTGAAAACTATAAGAGCACTAGCTTTCGGCTTCACCCAGTCTGAGGTCCGGCTCGGATGACCCGATCGTGAAAATCGCAGAGGTGCTCCCTTTACTCCCTAGCCGAATAGTCGAGAACATAGGGGTAAACACAGGAGCGAGGCAACCCAGCTTGCAAATCGCTTAAGTCAATATGGTGCATATTGTGGCGTAATACACGAACAAGGAACGAAGCCGTACAAGTATAATCATATGCAAGAGGAAAAGCTTCATGAAGGAAGCCCCGGATGAATTGGGTATTTGAATTTATCGTCACAAACAAAGTTTGGACAAGAAATTTTTTTACAAGCAACATTTTTCCAAAAAGTATAATGCTTGGTCGAACCGAACACAAGTTAGAAATTAAAGCTTTGAGCATGAAAGCGACTTAGCTAGTTAATGTGTTCGGTATTGATGACGCGGTCCGAGCTTGATACGGGACAAGGTCCCATCCCCCAAGCCGGTCCCGAGGTGGCGGAGCGGAGAGCTCGACACGCCGAAGTGGTGACATAGCACGGTCAATGTAGACCGGCAGAGTGACGCCGAAGTCCCCGGATCATTTTCTTGTGCACAAAAAATGGTGCAAACATGAGATAATAGTAATAATGATAATTAAAAAAAATCGTTGCATAATAAATAATTTATGCAAAGTGAGTAATAAAAGAAATATGGCCTGGCGCCGAAGTCAATGGCAAAGCCTGAATTCACAGGTCGGTCCGAGCTCTGGATGCGGCGTTCGCCAGACTATGTACGGAAACTGACCGAACCACCATGCGACTGTCCTTAATGCGGCCACCATTTGATAGACCTGTGTACATATGATGGACAAACCAGAGTAATAATTCCTTGGGAAATATGAACCCAAACAAGCAAAAAATACTGGGATTAATAGCACCTGGTTTATTTGTTGTAGCAATACGGAGGAAGGTGATTCCCGAAATTGGGACTCGATCCGCACACCCATTGCCTGATGGGCGATAAAACGACGGCATGAGAATGCTGGCAAAGGTTGGCTCGCCGAGGCAAATCCCTCGGTCCAGCTAATATGACGGAGCTGGTCGGCTAGCGACGCCGAAGTGTCCGGAGTAGGTTGATGAAGAGATGGTGAAGCCCCCGGTCTAGCCGAGATGTCGAAGTAGGTCGTGACGTGGTGGATGCCGACTTGATGAAGCGACCGTGCGGCGATGCCGGTATACCCGCTCCGTGTAATCCGTCAGGCGGCGATGTTGGTGATGATTTATCCTTCACGATGCCGGACTCTTGTTTGGTTTGCCGAGATGATGATCCGAAGAAGTTGAGCTCGGCTCAACAAAGTGACGACGTGTCTAAGCGTGGAGTCGGCAGTGGAGCAATATTGCCGGACTGGTTTGACACCGGCATGATATTTAAGATCATGTTCAAAAGATTTTAAAGTTAGTGGGATGTGTTCGAACAAAACACAATACCCCATACAAAACTTCCTTCAAAAGGATGTCCGAAATCCCGTTCATAAAAAGGGACGAACTCGGGTCGGATTTGTTTTCGCGCAGAAAACAGATCCGAAAAGTGATGCACTAATCGGAAGGTTCCCGGAGTTTGGACGGTCGGATCGAGCTGAAATTTTCAGGGGTGGTAGATATAGGAATTCCGCAGTCGGTCAACGGTTGGATCTTCCAAAGGAGGGCCGAGCTAGAAGCTGGACACCACGCACTAAACTCGTCTAGATTCTTGTCCAGATTTGACAAGGCTCCGGTATATCGTAGATTGTCGGAGATTCCTCCATCGGAACTCGACAAAATTTAGCGTGGCTGTTGTAGACGTCCGCACTATTCCACCGAAGCAATCGCCAAACCGATGCTCGAGGAGGCGGTGACGGCAGATACAAGTTCGCTGTCCAGAAAAAACAGCACGGTCGCCCGAGGGCAATGTTGACGTTGAGCCCCCGGGCTCCCTGGATGATTCCTCCATGATCTTGATAGAGATCGGAGCTGATGTTGATGAAGGCCCTCATCCGAACATGACGATCGGAGGTAGGCGCGATCCTTGGCGAACCAAGGTGACCCGGTCATTTGGTGACGAAGATGCCGAAGTCGCAGTTGATCTGCAGGCGAGCCATCGACCTTTTGCCGAACACATAGCGGAACTCTCAATGAAAGCACCAATGTCGGTGTCCAAACCGGCGGATCTCGGGTATGGGGTCCCGAACTGTGCGTCTAGGCGGATGATAACAGGAGACAAGGGACACAATGTTTTTACCCAGGTTCGGGCCCTCTCGATGGAGGTAAAACCCTACTCCTGCTTGATTAATATTGATGATATGGGTAGTACAAGAGTAGATCTACCACGAGATCAGAGAGGCTAAACCCTAGAAGCTAGCCTATGGTACGATTGTTGTATATCTGTATCGACTAGCCTGGCCTCGGTTTATATAATGCACCAGAGGCCTAGGACAACAAGATTCCTAGCCGAATACGCCGGTGGGGGTGGAGTCCTTGTCTTGATCGCCAAGTCTTGCGGAATCTTCCTTGTATGCGGCAGCTGTCCGAACTGGCCCATGAGTATACGGCCATGGGGGTCCTCGGCCCAATCTAACAGATCGGGAGATGACGTGGTGAGTACCCCCTAGTCCAGGACACCGTCAAAGACCAAACTCGTAACTCAAATATTCGCCTCCGCAATCAGATCGTAGAAACTTTATTTTCTTGTTACGATGATTCTCTACTTCACTCTGAAATTCTTTGAACTTTTCAAATGTTTCAGACATGTGTTTCATCAAGTAGATATACCCATATCTACTCAAATCATCTGTGAAGGTTAGAAAATAACGATACACGCCGCGTGCTTCAACACTCATTGGACCGCATACATCGGTATGTATTATTTCCAATAAGTCATTATCTCGCTCCATTGTTCCGGAGAATGGAGTTTTAGTCATCTTTCCCATGAGGCATGGTTCGCAAGTATCGAATGATTCATAATCAAGTGATTCCAAATGCCCATCAACATGGAGTTTCTTCATGCGCTTTACACCAATATGACCTAAATGGCAGTGCCACAAGTATGTTGCACTATCATTATCAACTCTGCATCTTTTGGCTTCAATATTATGAATATGTGTATTACTATGATCGAGATTCAATAAACCATTCACCTTGGGTGTATGACCATAGAAGGTTTTATTCATGTAAACAGAATAACAATTATTCTCTGACTTAAATTTATAACTGTATTGCAATAAACACGATCCAATCTTGTTCATGCTCAACGCAAACACAAAATAACATTTATTTAGGTTTAACACTAATCCCGAAAGCATAGGGAGTGTGCGATGATGATCATATCAATCTTGGAACCACTTCCAACACACATCGTCACCTCACCCTCAACTAGTCTCCGTTTATTCTGCAACTCCTGTTTCGAGTTACTAATCTTAACAACCGAACAGGTATCAAATACGTAGGGGCTACTTATGAGCACTAGCAAGGTACACATCAATAACATGTATATCAAATATACCTTTGTTCACTTTGCCATCCTTCTTATGCCCCAAATATTTGGGGTAGTTCCGCTTCAAGTGACCATTTCCTTTGCAGTAGAAGCACTCAGTTTCAGGCTTGGGTTTAGCTTTGGGCTTCTTCTCGGGAATGAAAACTTGCTTGCCATTCTTCTTGAGGTTCCCTTTCTCCCCCTTGCCATTTTTCTTGAAACTAGTTGTCTTGGTAACCATCAACACTTGATTCTCTTTCTTTATTTCTACCTGCACCGATTTCAGCATCGTGAAGAGCTCGGGAATCGTTTTCGTTATTCCTTGCATATTATAGTTCATCACGAAGTTCTAGTAGCTTGGTGATAGTGACTAGAGAATTCTGTCAATCACTATTTTATCTGGAAGATTAACTCCCACTTGATTCAAGTGATTATAGTACTCAGATATTCTGAGCACATGCTCACTAGCTGATCTATGCTCCTCCATCTTGTAGTCAAAGTACTTGTCAGAGGTCTCATACCTCTCGACATGGGCATGAGTCTGAAATACCAATTTTAGCTCTTGAAACATCTCATATGCTTTGTGGCATTCAAAACTTTTTTTGAAGTCCCGGTGCTAAGCCGTAAAGCATGGCGCACTAAACTATTAAGTAGTCATCATATCGAGCTTTTCTAAACGTTCATAACGTCTGCATCTGCTCCTGTAATAGGTTTGTCACCTAGCGGTGCATCAAGGACATAATTCTTATGTGTAGCAATGAGGATAATCCTCAGATCACGGACCCAGTCAGCGTCATCGCTACTAACATCTTTCAACTCAATTTTCTCTAGGAGCATATCAAAAATATAGGGGAGCTACAACGCGAGCTATTGATCTACAACATAATTTGCAAATACTATCAGGACTAAGTTCATGATAAATTAAAGTTCAAGTAATCAAATTACTTAAGAACTCCCACTTAGATAGACATCCCTCAATTCATATATATGATACGTGATCCAAACCAACTAAACCATGTCCGATCATCACGTGAGATGGAGTAGTCATCAATGGTGAACATCTCTATGTTGATCATATCTGCTATATGATTCACGTTCGACCTTTAGATCTCTAGTGTTCCGAGGCCATGTCTGTACATGCTAGGCTCGTCAAGTTTACCCTGAGTATTCCGCATGTGCAAAAATGTCTTGCACCTGTTGTATGTGAACATAGAGTCTATCACAACCGATCATCACGTGGTGTCTCATCACGACGAACTGTAGCAAAGGTGCATACTCAGGGAGAACACTTTTACCTTGAAACTTAGTTAAGAGATCATCTTATAATGCTACCGCCGTACTAAGCAAAATAAGAAGCATAAAAGATAAACATCACATGCAATCAAAATATGTGACATGATATGGCCATCATCATCTTGTGCTTTTGATCTCCATCTCCCAAAGCATCGTCATGATCTCCATCGTCACAGGCTCGACACGTTGATCTTCATCGGAGCGTCATTGTCGTCTCACCAACTATTGCTTCTAGAACTATCGCTAGCGCATAGTGATAAAGTAAAACAATTACATGGCGTTTGCATTTCATACAATAAAGAGACAACCATAAGCGTTTATCACATAGAATAACGTTTATCACATACAATAACAGTTTTCAGATATCTTACAAAACATGAACATCTCATACAATAACGTTTATCACATCATGTCTTCACCATATCACATCATAACATGCCCTGCAAAACAAGTTAGACGACCTCTACTTTGTTGTTGCAAGTTTTACGTGGCTGCTACGGGCTTCTAGCAAGAACCGTCCTTACCTACGCATCAAAACCACAACGGTGTTTCGTCAAGTTTGCTGTTATAACCTTCTCTAAGGACTGGCCGCAGTCGAATTCGATTCAACTAAAGTAGGAGAAACAGACACCTGCCAGCCACCTTTATGCAAAACTAGTTGTATGTCTATCGGTGGAACCGGTCTCATGAACGTGGTCGTGTAAGGTTGGTCCAAGCCACTTCATCCCACAATACCGCCGAATCAAAATAATACGTTGGTGGTAAGCAGTATGAGTATCACCGCCCACAACTCTTTGTGTTCTACTCGTGCATATCATCTACGCATAGACCTGGCTCGGATGCCACTGTTGGGAAACATAGCATGCAATTTCAAAAAAGTTTCCTATGCTCACGCCAGATCTAACTAGGAAATGCATAGGAACTAGGGGGAGAGTGTGTCTATGTACCCTCGTAAAGCGGAAGCATTTGACAACACGGTTGATGTAGTCGAACTTCTTCTAGCTTCGACCGATCAAGCAGCGAACGTACGACACCTCCGAGTTCTGCACACGTTCAGCTCAATGACGCCCCTCGTCCTCTTGATCCAGCAAGATGTCGAGGAAGTAGATGAGTTATGTCAGCACGACGGTGTGGTGATGGTGATGGTGAAGTGATCCGCATAGGGCTTCACCTAAGCACCACGAGAATATGACCGGGGTGTAAACTATGGAGGGGGGCGCTGCACACGGCTAACAATTTATGGTGTGTGTTCTAGGCGCCCCCTCCCCACATATATATAGGTGGGAGGGGAGGAAAGGCAGCCAAGGGGCGCCACAAGTACGATCCGAATCCTACTTGGGGTTTCCCAAGTGGCGCCCCCTTTCCTTACACTACAAAAAAATACACTTCCGTGATGATACGTGTTTGTCACAGTAGGTCACGTTTTCTGTCATGCATGTACATCCATGACAAATTTATGACAGAATCAAGATAGTCATACTTGTGCTGTCATAGAAGTGTTCCATGACATTACCAAAATTATCATCACGGAAGTGTCCACTTCCATGACGATAAATCGCGCGTCACATAAGTGCTTTAGTCAAGGGTGACCGACACGTGGCATCCACCGTAACGGAACGCCGTTAAGCTATCGGGTCCAGTTTTGGATTCGATAACCTGTTAACAGCCCCGACCAATGGGAATTTTCCATGTGTAAAATCATCATTGGCTGGAGGGAACACGTGTCGGCTCGCCGTTGGGACAGATGTCATCCACTCATTGGACCCAAAGCACCTATGATACGTCGACACGTGGCACGGCCCAACAGAGGCCCATTCCTATGAAAAGGCCGGCCCGTTTGACTTGGTCAAAAGGTGGCGGGCCGGCCAAAGGCAAGCCTGTTAACGGCATGTTCGCATATAGCCCATTTACAGCCCGCTAACCCAGGGCCCGTTTACGGCCTATCCGAATTAGGCACAGTAGCATCATCTAGGCTGTCCAATATAATTCCAGCCCGTTTTAACTTCCGGCCCATGTATGGCCCATGACGTCTTTCGGCCCATATGAGGCCCTTAGTAACCCTCGGCCCATTAACGACCCGTGATAAAACTGGCCCATAATGAACAGTGTATCACTTTATACCCATTAACGGCCCATTATTCCGTTGGGCGTTTCGATATGTTATCTTTCGGCCTTCTCAGGGCCCATTTATTCTTGGGCTCATTTCCATCATTCGTTTACTTTCGGCCCGTTACTGTCATTTTCTGCTTGTGGGCAAAATTCAGCCCGTGGTTACAGTCGGCCCTTTTGTGGCCCGTTAATACGTTGGGCCGTTTTCATAGCATCATCAAATATGGCCGATTAACGATGGCCCGTTATGGTCGACCCGTTATGGTGGGCCCATGAACGAATGATTTCAACTCTAGCACATTGACGACCATAATGTGGTCTGTTATTGGCCCATGTTTGGCCAACCGATCATACGACCCGTAGAAGGCCCATTGATGATACGACCCTGCAGAAGGCCCATTGTGTCTATTGCCCGTATAAGGCCCATTCTTTCTACACCCTGTAGAAGGCCCATTGTTTCTACGGCCATTAGAAGGCCCATTTTTTCTACGGCCCGTAAGAGGCCCATGTTAACTACAGTAAATATGTAGCCCATGGTTAACGTGGCCTAGTTTTAAAAAATAGGCTATTGCGGCCACTAGCAAACCGCGGAAAAAGAACTGCACTGACTACAAGAAAACAAATAAACAAGACAATAAGGAAATAAATAGGCAAGCAACTTACACTAGGCTATCACGGCTATTACACATATTACATCCACTGGGCATCAAAGTTCGCCACCAGTGCAAATATAGGGAACAAAGCAGCATATAAATGTCACAGCAAAACAAGTCCAGAACTAAAACCACTTCAGAAGAGCTCAAGAAACAATATCCTGGGTACCCATAATGCTGGCAAGATGCTTAGCAAGCTTATTAACTTTCTCTTGTTTGGCTCTTAAATCCTCCAAAGACATGTCTTGTTGCACCGAAAGTATGCATCTGAGTTACTGCAGGGACTTCCTCAGTCCTTCAGCTTCCTGTCGCATAACATCTGATCGACGTCTTTCAACTTGAAGTTCAGACTCAAGAAGCCGAACTGATTCAGGCAGCGAGTTCGAAGAGCTGGTGCCAGCTGTAGTAGCTAGTAACTCGAACACTACATCAAGACAAGATTTTGGGGTTGTCTCAGTGTCTTCAATATAGTTTTTATCAGCTTTCCTGGAGACCAACAAAGATGTCTCACTATCTTGAACCTTATCTGCATTACTTCCTGTACCATTGCATAACGGGGTACTCTTCTCCAATATTTTATCCGCATTCTAAAAGAGAAACAAACAAACACATCACAGGTTTACAATGTAGTATATGAAACTCATTTTGGTAAACCAGTTCAGTAGTAAGGTGGACAGGAAAACAACATGAAACAAACATATATCTATGTAGTATGGTCACTGTATGGTCTATATCATTCTAGTTTATGTTGCCAAATCAAGATAGATACAGTTTGAATCATATCTATTTAAGACAAAGCATCTTAGACAGAATATAAGTGCGGTAAACTACACAGCAATAACAACACTTGTAAGGTGCATGGCATGAGAATATAACTGTTTATTCAATTGAAACTGAAATCAACATAGAGCAAGTTACAACAGAAAACACGTTAAAGAAACAGGTTTAAAACATACCTATTGCGCCATTGGAGTTTCAATTGCATCCTTCAAATTTGAAATTAGTTGGTATGAGTAAATACAGTGATGCAAGAGCAAAGTAGTATGAACCATAGCTACTGAAACCTGACACGAGAACAATTCTTTTTACGCTTTAAGCGTTGACTTGGGGTTGGAGTGCTGGTCCTCGTGCTTTTGGGCAATCGCAGTTGCCTTACTAACTGCTCATGTTTGGGTGCTCTGTGGTGGAGACGCTGTTGTGTCAACGGGAACTGAGTTACTATCTGCTGGGGTTGGGGTTAGAAGGGGTGTAGCTGGTTCTCTGTCCAACTGGGTAGGGGTACAATCTGCGTGAGTCTGGATTATGTGTAGTGGGGCTGGTTCTTGGGCAAGTACAACCGTGGTTCTATCTCCATCGACAGGTAGCACGATCTTTTCTGAAGACCGTGTTTTTACTCCCACAGATACTGCCTTCACCCCCTCCAATTGAAATGGCTGATAAACAAGAAAAGTAATTGAATGTCTGAGACATTGTAAGATAGACAGGTGCAATGGATAGTAGGGAAGAAAATAGGCATGAAATAATTCACATTTATGCTGTCTAACCAAACAGAATAGCAGGACATAATTTCAGATATATGATGGCTAATTAAACAGGATAGCATGACAGAGTTTCACATGTACGATGGCTAACTAAACATGATAGAATGACATACTTCAAAATATGATGACTATGTAAACAGGATGACATGATATAACTATACGATGTGTCTATTAAAGTGATTGGCATGCCATAAATCACAAACATGCCGTCGATGGAAACATGATGGCATGATATAATTCACGGATAGAATGACATAATTCAAAATATGATGACTATGTGAACAGGATGAGATGATATAACTATATTATGTCTTTAGAAAATGGGTTGGCATGCCATAATTCAGATACATGTTGTCTATGTAAACTTCATGGCATTATATAATTCAAATATACGATTTATATAATAAGGAAGTGAGCAGAGGGAAATCGCATATATGAGGTGTCAACTAAGGAGATGGCATTCAATATCGTGTATATGATGTAAAAACTAAGCATTTCAATACAACATATGCATGATATGAGTAATATAACCCTGCCAAGTTTGAGCATACACCTCAGGGGGATAATAGGACTGGTCATCTGCCTCTGAATCCTGCTCTGAAGAGCTATCTGTAACCAACAAGATATCTGCTTCAACAGGTAGCATTGTCTGCTCTGAAGACCTTCTTTTCAATCCAGATTTCTCCATCACCAATTCAAATGGCTGATGCACAGGAAGAGCAGTTGAATATACAAACATTGTCGACAAAAGTAATGAGAAATACAAAAAAAGGACGACATGATATAATTCACATATATGACGCTTGGCTAAACAGCATGGCATAGCATAATTCACATATATAATGCCTCGCAACAAGATATCATTGCATAATTCACATATATAATGTCTTGCAACAAGATGGCATTGCATAATTTACATATATGGT
Source organism: Aegilops bicornis (assembly GCA_021605145.1). Classification (NCBI taxonomy): domain Eukaryota; kingdom Viridiplantae; phylum Streptophyta; class Magnoliopsida; order Poales; family Poaceae; genus Aegilops; species Aegilops bicornis. Next base: position 659,903,193 of record CM038673.1, read on the forward strand.
AATTAGAAACTAAACATGTGGCATTCACACAAAGCATGTCTAAACTAAGAAAATGACATAGCAATGAAAGATACCATACGCACGATATGAGCATCATAACCCTACCAAGTTAGAGCATGCACCTCGGGGGGGAAATAGGACTGGTCATCTGTCTCTGAATCCTCCTCGGAGGAGCTATCTGTAACCAGCAAGACATGCGCTTCGTCAAATATCATTGTTTGCTCTGAAGACCTTGTTTCCACTCCAGATTTTTCCATGACCATGCCGAATGGCTGATGCACATGAAGAGTAATTGAATGTACTAAAATTATTGACAAATTTAACACGTAATAAAAAAATGATGTCATAATATAATTCACATATAAGATGATTGACTAACTGGGGTGGCATTGCAAAATTCACATATATGATGCCTGGCTAAACAAGATGGCATTGCATGATTCAAATATACGATAAAGAAACTAAACAGATGACATTGACACAAAGCATATCTAAACTAAGCAGATTACATCTTTAATGTATACAATAAGTAATGCAAGGCACCATATGCATGATATTACCAACATCAGCATGCCAAGTTAGAGCGAAGACCTCATGGGGAAAACAGGAGTGGTCTTCTGCTTCTGAATCCCCCTCAGAACAATTATCTTCCTCTTGATTACGATCCGAAATGGGTGGAGAGGGGCTGCCTTTGCGCCCACCACGGAGCGACGTCTGCATGAAATTTTATTGCCACACAAGGCTCGTCTCTTTTGCTCTACATGTTCAGTTCCATTGTGTAGAATAACTGACATGCATAGGTGTCGGTGTTTTGGGAACGGGATTCCGTAGACTTGCCTGCCTGCGGCCCACGGCGTGGCTGCGCTGCGGGCCTATACGGCCCATCTTCATGAACAAGGCATTCAAGACCCTCACGAGGGGCCAAGCCTCATGAGGCGGTCGACGCAAGACCTCCTCAGGAGCGGCCACACCAGGATTCCTCACAAGGAGCGGAGAAATCAAGGCGGGAAAAACCTCGCAAGGCTCCCGTGACGTGAGCCATGACGGTCAAGATCAGGAGGGCGCCCGCGCGCGCAGCATCCTTGTTTCCGCTTTGGTGCTAAGGCGGCAAGCACATGCGCGGAGTACCGATGCATCAGGTAAAGGTTTCCTTATCGGTGCAACGAGACCAAGAACAGCGGGACGGCAGGACGAATGTCACCATGGAGCCCAAGACGGCGTCATCACCAGAGCCTTTTGCAGGCGAAGACCACTTTTGTCAGGATAAGCTGTACTAGCTGTCCCCTTTCAAATTGGCCATTGTTGGCTCCCTTCCCGCTAAATATTTGGGAAGAGGACCAGGGCCTATATAAGTAGAGCTAGCCACCATAGTAGGGGCATCTGATCTTGAGCCAACCCCTAGCCATACACCAAGAACACCTCTACCTCAGGAGGCAGTTCTTCCCCTTGTACTGTTCATCATCAGCCCAAGAGGCAATCCACCACCACCACACTGGATTAGGGTATTGCATCACAACGGTGGCCTGAACCAGTATAAACCTTGTGTCCCTTTGTGTTGCGAGTTCGTCGAGTTTGTTCGCGAGATCTTAGCAAGCTAGGGCGTAGATCGGTAGGGAGGAAATCTCCGCGCGCACCCCAGTGTTCGAACCTTGAGGGTTTCGCCGGAACCCGTGATCCGACATTTGGCGCGCCAGGTAGGGGTGCGCCGGAGCCTCTTCCCCACCAATCGGCCCACCCACGCTCTGTGGTCACGATGTCCGGCGAACCAAGGGCCAACTCCGACCGCTGGGCAGCCTGGCCAGCTCGGGCGCCGCCACCAGCCCATGAAGACCTCAACCCCGTGCTCCAGGCAGCACGAGCGCCGCCTAACACCACAGGGCGCGGGCGCCGTGGTGGGGCACCGTCCACCCTCACCCCATGACAAGCGCGAGCCGCTGCGAGGGCAGCAAACCACGCAGCAGCGACGACACCACAAACACGGCAGGAGCAGGTGAACATGCGGGCCGCGCTCATAGTGGCACGGGAGTTGCTGCGGTGCCGACTGATGGAGAGCGGCCAAGATACACTGCCGGAACGCGTCGCCGAGCTGCTGGATGCGATGGCATCGGGAGCGCCGCCCTTCAGCTACATGCTTCCTTCTCAGGCCAGTACGGGATCTCGCGGTGGGCCTTGCCGCAACCATGCGCCCTCAGCTGTGCCTGGGGGCTTCATCAATACCGGAACGGATGGCGGTGCCGGGGGGCCTGTCGCCCCCGTTACGCCTGCGGCAGGCATAGGCGCGAGCGTCGCCTCCCATGGTCACATCGAGGCGTCTCCCTATCATCTTCAGGATGCTGCGCTGGGCCTGGGGACGTGGAGCGTGGGGCACTACGGAGAGGTGTTTGGGGTAACAGCCCCGGAGGCCTACGTGCCCCGCATGATGAACCAGGAGTACACACCGGCGGGTGACTCCGACTCCTTCCTCGGAGAAGGTTGGGAAGAAGAGGCGCTAGGAGCTGAGGCCTTCGAGGAGTCACAAGAGAGCCCCATCGACCGCACTGTCGACAGCAGATACAGGGTACCACTAATCCCTCAGGAACAAGCTTACTCTAACCTTGAGTCGCAGGGAGATCAAGTCACTGCAGCGGCAGGCGGCTCCTCTTCCGTCAGGAGGATCACGCTGGGGGCTGCAGGAGAGGAGTCGGGAGCCAGATGCTTCCCCACGTCGCACAGAGCAAGCCCCCCCCGGAGGTAGGCCCTCTGATGGGGAGGTACTGAGAAGCCTACCCCCGCCAGAGGACCCATGGTCGCCGAGGGCGCCACTGGCGTCCCCTTTCCCCCCTTTGTGTCGTCCTGTTTGCCGGTCGGCTCAAAGGTGGTCGAGGGTGGCGCAAGGCGGGGCCCTCGTCTGGCGATATGAAGCAAGGCCGGTACCTATGAAGAAGGCCCAGTGCCTGTGAAGCTCGCCGCCCGTGACACTCTCACGTAATAATGAGTGGGGATGTACACGCCCCGGAGTCTCAGGGGTGCCGGCTGTCGGTGTCAAAACCGGCGGATCTCGGGTAGGGGGTCCCGATCTGTGCGTCAAGGCTGATGGTAACATGAAGCAAGAGACACAGATGTTTACCCAGGTTCGGGCCCTCTCGATGGAGGTAAAACCCTACTTCCTGCTTGATTAATATTGATGATATGGGTAGTACAAGAGTAGATCTACCACGAGATCGTAGAGGCTAAACCCTAAGAGCTAGCCTATGATGGTATGCATGTAATTGTGATCGGCCTTCTAAGGACCAACCTCTCCGGTTTATATAGGCACTGGAGAGGGCTAGGGTTTACATGGACTCGGTTACAAGGAAGGAAATATAATATTCGGATCGCCAAGCTGGCCTTCCATGCCAAGGAAAGTCCCATCCGGACACGGGCCGAAGTCTTGAGTCTTGAATCTTCACGCTTCAATAGGCCGGATGTTGCACACAGTCTGGGCGTCCGGATACCCCCTAATCCAGGACTCCATTAGTAGCCCCTGAACCAGGCTTCAATGACGATGAGTCCGGCGCGCAGTCTTGTGTTCGGCATTGTAGGGCGGGTTCCTCCTCTGAATACTCCAAAGTGCTTGTTACGGTGAATAGTTTGCGACCTCCCATCAATGTTGTGCTCCTCGGTTTCGGTGCCTCAGTAATGACTATCTCCACGTGTCGAGCGAATGCGAGGAGCCGAGGCATTTTTGTATTTGCCACCCTCGATCCTCCGGGCGAACCGCCTATATGAAGGGACGTGGATTCTCAGATCCAAACGTCACTCTCCCTCCGAGAGCCAGCATCCAACAGAGTGCTCCGCGAAAAGCCATTCCAACATGGCCGGCTGTCACAGCTCTTCTGCTTGCCCTTCTCGTTCCAAGTCAGGGGATTGGGGAGAGTGTTCAGTTCCTCATAGACGTTTGAAAAAGTTACAAACCCAAGGGTTTCTCCCACCGGCGTTCATGGTCTCCGTCCGAGCTGGAATAGCCACTTTTGACGGAGGAGACCAAGCTAAGGGATCTCCTAACCCATCTCCGGAGGAGCGTATATGTCTGATCCCTCATCTGCTGAGGGGCGTTGGGTTCCCTATCCACCCGTTTCTTCGCGGGCTCCTGGAGTTCTACGGCCTCCAGTTACACGATCTTACCCCTGGCTCTATTCTGCACATAGCGGGGTATGTTGCCCTGTGCGAGCTGTTTCTAGGCTGCGAACCACACTTCAGATTATGGCGGAAGCTGTTCTGCCTTGTCCCCCTCACCCAGTGGGAGCCCCTATGTCAAGTGGGCGGGGCCGAAGTATGGCGTATTGCCGAGACCAGATATCTATCCGATACTCCTAAGAAGGCACCAGAAAACTGGCCTTCCGAGTGGTTTTATATAAACGACGGCCCCTTCCGGATCCAGTCCGGACAGGTCTCCGCGAGTTCAAGAACGCCCGCCGAGGGCACGCTTAAGCTGGCGCCCGGGTCCTCAAGAAGAGGATCTGAGGAAATATTCCTCCGATGGACAGGATAAAGTTACTAGCCAAATCCGGATGACGATAGTTGAGGTTATGGCGATATGCATAAGACGGGAGTGCAACCGCTCCAATATCGGGGAAGCCCATGTGGCATTTCAACAGGGAAGACGACGCCTCCGCTTCTGACCCGTAAAAGTGCGGACTCATTGCCGCTCTGGCAAGGATATTGTCCGATCTGTACAAAGGGGAAGAGGAGGAATTCCTTCGCATAAAGATGCGGGAAGGATTCTCCATGTACAACCCCCCAGCATGGGTAAGTTGCCATTCCTTTTCCCCGCTTTGCTCTAGCGTTCTTCTGCTAAGATTACTTGCATCAATGCTTCTGAGCAGGAATTAAGGAGGGCCGTAGAAGGAATCTTCAGCCCCTCCCCGCAACCAGAGGACCCTGGAAGGGCCCTAGATCCGGGACTTAAAGTGGATCCGGATATCACTGTGGAGCTTGTCAATGGGGTATTTTATCAGGCGAGCTGGGATGGCGCCCTAGTGGCCATTACGGACGGCTACCCTTGACTGCTCCCCTCTTCATGTGTAAGCCGAACTAGAAAGCCCTGTCCTTCAAAGAGGACTCCCCCCAGGTGTTATAATTTACCCTTGAGGCGTCGTTCTATTTGCAGAATCGACGGCCGGAGCGAGGGGCCGAGCCCCTAGGGACTTGTCAACCACGGGCGTCCAGATCGGGCAGGCTCAAGAGGAAGGCGGTGCGGGTTGACACACCGCTACAGAGGTAAAAAAAATAACCTCTCCTATGATTATAGAATTTAAAATATGACAGCGCCCTTCGTGTCTGGCAGGAAGAAGAATAACCGGACTATATCCGGAGACCCTACCAATCACGCCTCCACCAGCCGGATTGCAGAACCGACTTCAGGGGCGGAGGCGGACACGGGGCCAGCGCCACATTGCTCTCCGACAGAGAGTGCGGACCTGCTCTCAGCCACGAATTCCAAAGTAGAGAGCGCCATGAATCACAGGCGCCGACGGGCCGTACTTCGGAACACCATCTTTTCCAAAGAGGCGTTTAATGCCTTCAATTCGCCAGACACGTACGTCTAAGCTGCTTGGGGCGGGCTTGCCCAAGTGACAAACCAGTATACCGAAGACATACTGTTGTGGAATTTTGATAAGTATGTATAGCAGTAGCCCCTGAGACTTGAAACGGTTGAAAGAACAGTTTTAAGGATCAATTTATGTACAGGTCCTTGTAGAGAAGAACGAGCAATTGTTTCGGGAGCTGGAGGACTGCAAGGCCGAACTGAGGGCCGCAGTTGCCAAGTTAGAGGAACCCCAAAGGCCCTCATCTGTTAATTATCACAATTGTGCGAAGATGCACCACTGAGTAAATATTTCAAGTCTAATAGAAAATTCTGTAGACAATCCCGGGGTGAATCCGGTGGGCGTAGGAGAGGACGCATCGCATCTCAAAAAGCAGCTAGAGGCTGGCGAGCGCATTCTTACACGAGTTAGGCGGGAGAAGAATGATCTTCAAGATGCCAAAGTCTAGCTGGACGTGGAGTTAAAATATCTCCGTGCTCAGCTGGCGGACTCCATGAAGGAGAACAAGAGGCTTCGACGCAGCATTTACAGTAAGTGCCTTGACGAACAGTTGTACAGTTCGGCGAGGAAGTATATTGAAAGGATTTTGCTTGCAGGAATGTTAACGGGTCGCCCCAAGGAGGAGATGCCCTCATCTGCAAATGATTTACTACAAGACCTTTTGCGACTGCACGAGCGAGCTCGGCAAGTGATGCAGGGTGTTGCTCAGGCTTTGTTGCCATCAAGCCTACTGCCAAATGGCATGGGGGAACTTGTGGACCTGCTGCAAGGAGCCCGGCGGTGCTTCCGTCTATGGAAGATATCGGCATGCCGGCAAGGAGCAAGAGAAGTCTGGGCAATGGTGAAGACACGCTACACCAAGCTAGACCCGAACCATATGGCCGAAGTGGGACCGGCGGGGCCCGATGGGCAAGAAATTCCCGTTAGTCTGGTGTATGACCAAGTAGCGTTAGCCGCTAAGTATTCTCAACAGGATTGTAAGCTAGATAGCCTGTTGGACGGTATAAAAGAGGAATGTAATCAATCCAAATAACTGTGTAATTTAATGGGCATGATTAGCCCCTAGCCGGATTAAAATCGTTTGTCATGGCGGACCTTTTCGCTTCAGCCCCCGGATCCTATAGTCCGGGGTGTGTCCGAATACCCGCTTGGCTATACAAAACCGGGGTATGCGTGGAAACAAGGCGTAGGGGTCATAAGTGCTTGAACAGACAAGTACCCAACTAGTTATGTTATATTACATGGATAGTAAGAAACATCTTCCAGAGAGAATAGTTCCGTTAAGGGTTCCTTTCCCTCGGTACGCATGCGACGATGCAAATGTCTGGACTGCGAACGACGGTGCAGGATACAAGACTTCTGGGGATTTATGTTATGATAAACTAATACATCTTTTGTTCACCGACCGAATATTCTCTTAAGGAAGCTAGCTTTCGGCTTCACCCAGTCTGAGGTACACATCCGGCTGAACCGGCAAGAATAATCGCAGAGGTGCTCCCCTTATGCCCTAGCCGAATTAACGGGAACGTAGGGCATAAACACAAGAGCCAGGCAACCCAGCTTGGCAACATCTTAAGTCATATCGGTGCATATAATGGTGAAGAAAAGGCACATATGGAAAAAGAATGCATATGCGACGGGCAGAAAGCCATGTGAGTAATCATTTTTAGCTTCCGTATAGGAAGCCGCAGGTATCTCTTACACACTTAGTGCGGCCAGAGTGATCCGGAAATCGGCACTGTATTGAATACTTTGTGTGAAGAGAGAAAAAGGTCGAGAAAGGAAAAGGGGATGGGGCATAATTAAAAGGGAGGGGTTAGGAGACGAACATTGTGTTCGGCGCTAGGCGTAGAATCTCCGTAGTCTTGCCGCGTTCCATGGGTTCGGCTCGAGTCTGTTATCGGATGCATTACGTAAGCGGTACGCTCCTTCGGTGAGAACTTTGTCAATGACGAAGGGACCCTCCCACTTGGGTTTGAGTTTGTCCTTCTTCTTCTCCGGTAGTCGTAGAACGAGCTCGCCAATATTGTAAGTTTTGGCCTGCACTTCTCTGCTTTGGTATCATCGAGCCTGCTGCTGATAGAATGCGGAACGGGCTTTTGCGACATCGCGATCCTCCTCCAAGGCATCCAAATTATCCTGCCAATCTAACTCGGCTTCCTTCTCTTCGTACATGCGTACGCGTGGCGAATCATGTATTATGTCGCAAGGTAATACTGCTTCTGCACCGTACACCATAAAAAATGATGTGTATCCGGTGGTGCGATTTGGCGTGGTCCGCAGCCCCCAGAGTACGGAGTCGAGCTCCTCCACCCAGTGCGTATCCGACTCTGTCAAGGATCGCACTAGCCTGGGTTTGATGCCGCTCATAATGAGACCATTTGCCCGTTCTACCTGTTCGTTAGTTTGTGGATGGTAGACGGAAGCGTAATCGAGCTTGATGCCCATTTTTGTGCACCAAGTTTTCACTTCGTCGGCTGTAAAATTTGAGCCATTATCCATGATGATGCTGTGGGGGACACCGTATCGATTATACGACCCAGAATCTGAAGTCTATTACTGCTCCGGATTCAGCCGTTTTGACTGGTTTAGCTTCTATCCATTTGGTGAATTTGTCCACCATGACCAATAAGTATTTCTTCTTATGGATTCCCCCTTTAAGAGGTCCGACTGTATCCAGCCCCCAGACCACAAAGGGCCAAGTTATGGGGATTGTTTGGAGTGCGGTAGGGGGCATGTGACTCTGATTGGGAAAGAGCTGGCAACCGACGTAATGTTGGACAAGATCTTGTGCGTCCGCTCGGGCCGTCGGCCAATAGAAGCCTGTACGGAAGGCCTTGCTGACTAATGCCCGAGCTGCAGCGTGGTGCCCGCCCAGGCCGGCATGGATTTCAACCAAGAGCTGTCGCCCTTCCTCTTCGGAGATGCACCTTTGTAGTACTCCGGTAGCGCTTTTCTTGTAGAGTTCCCCTCCGTAGAGCTTGTAAGCTTTAGAACGCCGAACGATGCAGCGCGCTTCATTTTGGTCTTCGGGGAGCTCCTGCCTATTTAGGTAGGCAAAGAAGGGCTCGGTCCACGGGGCGATTACAGCCATGACTTCGTGGGCCGAGGACGTTATTTCGGGGGTAGAACCTCCGACTATGTCTGATGGTTCGGAATCTGGGGATGCATTCGGATCCGTGCTAGTATTGCCGGATTCCCCTTCCTATACTACGGATGGCTTGAACAACCGTTCCAAGAATATCTTAGGTGGGACAGGGTCGCATTTGGCGCCGATGCGAGCGAGGACATCCGCCGCTTGATTGTTTTCTCGAGCCACATGGTGGAATTCGAGCCCCTCGAACCGAGCTGACATTTTGAGGATGGCATTATGGTAAGCCGCCATTTTCGGGTCCTTGGCATCAAAATCTCCGTTTATCTGTGATATTGCGAGGTTTGAGTCCCCGCGCACCTCTAGGCGTTGAACGCCCATAGAGACTGCCATCCGAAGACCGTGCAACAGAGCCTCGATTTCGGCTGCATTGTTGGAGTCTGTGTATAATATTTGGAGGACGTACTGGACCATGTCGCCGGTGGGAGATGTCAGGACTACCCCTGCTCCCAATCCGGCCAGCATTTTAGAGCCGTCAAAGTGCATGATCCAGTTTGAGTATGCGCCGTACTCTTTAGGGAGTTCGGCTTCTGTCCATTCGGCGACGAAGTCAGCCAACACTTGTGACTCGATGGCCCGCCGTGGTTTGTACGTTATGTCGAACGGCAGGAGCTCGATAGCCCACTTGGCAATCCGGCCCGTAGCATCGTGGTTATTTATTATGTCATTGAGTGGTACTTCGGAGGCCACCGTAATCGAACACTCTTGAAAGTAGTGTTGTGGCTTCCGGGATGCCATGAAAACCGCGTATGCTATTTTTTGATAGTGTGGGTATCGGGATTTGCATGGGGTTAGGACCGTGGACACGTAGTAGACTGGCCTCTGGAGCGGGTATTTGTATCCGTCGGCTTCTCGTTCGACGACGAGCACTGCGCTTATGACTTGATGCGTTGCAGCTATGTACAACAGCATAGGTTCGTCGATATTCGGTATGTTATTATCGGATTACTGGCCAATAGGGTCTTTATTTCATCCAGTCCGGCCGCGGCTGCATCCGTCCATACGAAGTGTTCGGTGCGCCTAAGAAGGCGATAAAGCGGTAGTGCCTTTTCTCCTAACCTGGACATCAAGCGGCTGAGAGCAGCCATGCATCCCGCTAGTTTTTGGATGTGCTTGGGGTCTGTTGGTATAGCCAACTGTGACAGAGCTCGGATCTTTGCCGAATTCGCTTCAATTCCTCTATTGGAAACAATGAAGCCGAGAAGCTTCCCCGAGGGGACGCCAAAAACACATTTTTCCGGATTCAGCTTGATGTTGTATGTCCGGAGATTGTCAAATGTAAGCCTCAAGTCGTCTATTAGGGTTTTGATGCGTCTTGTTTTTATGACCACGTCGTCCACGTATACCTCCACTGTTTTGCTGATTTGCTTTTCCAGGCATGTTTGAATCATGCGTTTGTAGGTTGCACCGGCGTTCTTTAGCCCGAAAGGCAAAGTGTTGAAGTAGAAAAGGCCATATGGTGTTATGAAAGCTGTTACAGCTTGGTCAGATTCTGCCATCTTTATTTGATAGTATCCAGAGTTTGTGTCGAGGAAACACAGCGAGTCGTGTCCAGCTGTGGCATCGATGATTTGATCGATGCGAGGGAGGGGAAAGGGATTCTTGGGGCAAGCCTTGTTGAGGTCTTTGAAATCCACGCATAGTCGCGAGGATTTATCCTTCTTTGGCACCATCAATAAATTTGCCAGCCAATCTGGATGTTTAATATCTCTGATAAATCCGGCCTCGAGTAGCTTGGCTAACTCTTCCCCCATTGCCTGTCGTTTGGGCTTTGAGAACCGCCTTAGGGTCTGCTTGACTGGTTTATATCCTTTTAGGATATTAAGGCTGTGTTCGGCCAGTCTGCATGGGATGCCTGGCATGTCCGATGGGTGCCAGGTGAAAATGTCCCAATTCTCGCGTAGGAAATCTGGAAGTGCGGCGTCAATCGCGGGGCTCAGCTGTGTCCCGATGGAAGCTGTCTTCGTGGGTTCCGTTGGGTGCACCTGGAATTTGACTATCTCGTCTGCAGGTTAGAATGAGGTGGACCTGGGTCGTTTGTCGAGTATTACGTCGTCCCTGTCCACGGTGGCCCGTAGTGCTGTTAATTCTTCGGCTGCTAGGGCTTCGGATAATGGCTCCAAGGCTAGAGCTGCGGTTTTATTTTTTTGTGGCGCAACGTCCGGATCACTGGCTAGAGTGATTATTCATTGGGTCCGGGCATTTTAAGCTTCATGTACCCATAATGGGGTACAGCTTGAAAGCTTGTGAACGCGTCCCGCCCTAGAAGGGCATGGTATCCGCTGTTAAAAGGAGCCACCTGGAATGTGATTTCCTCGGACCTATAATTCTCCGGGGTACCGAACACCACATCGAGTGTGATTTTTCCCGCACACCGCGCTTCCCGGGTAGGGATAATTCCCCTGAAGGTCGTGCCGCTTTGTTCAATGCGGCTTTTACCAATCTCCATCTTGTTGAGCATTTCTTCATAAATCAGATTTAATCCGCTTCCGCCGTCCATGAGTACTTTGGTGAGCCGAAAGCCATCTACGATCGGACTAAGGACCAGAGCGGCTGGTGCCCGGACAGCCCGGGATCGAGGTTCGTCACCGGCATTAAAAGTTATAGCAGTGTCGTTCCAAGGGTTTATTTTTGCCACACGGTAAATTTCAGCGGAGCTTCGGCGAGCTCGCTTGCGCCTATTGTTTGAGGCGAAAGTCTCGAATACTGTTAGTACCGTATTGTGTTTGCTGGCGGGATGTTGTTCCGCTTTATGGCCCACAAGAAGATCCTCGCCACTTTTTGCCACCTGCCGGAGTATCCAACATGCCTTAAGGCTATGAGTAGGTGTTGTATCAGGAGTACTATGGAGCTTGCATGGCCCGTCGAGCCATTCTTCCAATATGGATCTCCGCCCTGGCATGGGCTTCGGTTTCTTGGGGGTTGGGTCGGACGACTTACGAGAGTTCGTCCGTTTAGTTCGGACAAAGGTTTTGGTGAGAGAAGTACTATCCCAAAATTTTGTTTGGGTCTTCCAAGCGCTCTCCATCCCACAGTACTTCTGTAATATGGTTGCCAAGTCCGCGAAGCGTACTATGTCGCGGCGGCTTATAGCATTGAGGAGTCCTTCGTCCGTGCAGTTTTTGCAGAAAAGTGAGACCATGTCCTCTTCGCGGCAGTCCCTGACCTTGTTAAGCGCAAGGAGGAATCTGGCCCAGTAGTGATGTACGGTTTCCTAGGGCTCTTGCCTGATGCGGGAGAGACAGTTTAGGTTCAGTTTAGGGTCCGGATATTGATCCGATCTATCGCCCAAGGGCGCGGGCAGTCCCGAGCTAAACAACTCAGGATCCGGGGTGCCCAATTTCTTCGGCCCGATCCCGACTCAAAGTCTGGGACCTGGATCAGGTTTTCCTTTGAGCGGGTCTTTGGCTCAAGGAGTTCGGTGATCCAAACACAACTTGTCCTCAAAGTTGAGGGGCAATCCGCGTGTGGTTCCTCCACTACCGCTATCTCATGGGTGACCGGCGGGGACTTGATGTCCCTTTGGTCAGGTTTAAGCCCAATCCGGTCGTATTCTGTAGCGAATCCCAGGGTGGCGATGCGATCCAAGAGTTCGTTAAGGGAGGAGAGCTCCATTTGATCCATCTGTTCGGCAAGTCCCGAACTGATGTGAAGGTTATGATTGATGACCCGAGAAGTCATCGCCGGCGCCACCGCTGATGCGGCGGCCATGATAAAGCCGCCGAGCCGGAGCGTCTGGCCTGTAGCCAGAGCCCCCTCCGATGTAATTCCGTCCTTGACAATAAGACGAGCCATCGAGCCTGATGGCGACGACACAGAGGAACTCCCAATGAAAGCACCAATGTCGGTGTCAAAACCGGCGGATCTCGGGTAGGGGGTCCCGATCTGTATGTCAAGGCTGATGGTAATAGGAAGCAAGGGACACAGATGTTTACCCAGGTTCGGGCCCTCTCGATGGAGGTAAAACCCTACTTCCTGCTTGATTAATATTGATGATATGGGTAGTACAAGAGTAGATCTACCACGAGATCGTAGAGGCTAAACCCTAAGAGCCAGCCTATGATGGTATGAATGTAACTGTGATCGGCCTTCTAAGAACCAACCTCTCCGGTTTATATAGGCACCGGAGAGGGCTAGGGTTTACATGGAGTCGGTTACAAGGAAGGAAATATAATATCCGGATCGCCAAGCTTGCCTTCCACGCCAAGGAAAGTCCCATCCGGACACGGGCCGAAATCTTGAGTCTTGAATCTTTACGCTTCATTAGTCCGGATGTTGCACACAGTCCGGCCGTCCGGATACCCCCTAATCCAGGACTCCCTCACCGGCCTCAGGCCCTGGGGCTCCCTCCCACGCCTAGTGGCAGCACTTAGCTCCGCGCTGGTGAGAAGACTTGAAGACCAGAAGACTAGACTAGGTGCCGGACGTGGCCATTTGCTTTGAACTCTTTTCCCTGTAGCCTTGCCTTTGGATTTGGATTTAAGTTGAAGTTGAGTTCTATTTGTGCGCGCGGGAGGTGCCTTTTCTTATTCGAGCAATCTCTTGCCGTCCGGCTCTTGCTTTGTCACGAAGCGCACGTTTATTGCCTCCCCCTCGCAGTCCCCTCGCGAGCGGGGCTGGGCGCAGCACATGTAACACATGCACCGATACTGTTATTGGCGCCTGGTTCTCGCGAGGCCCACTCGGGTGAGCCTGCGGGCCTTTCAGGAATTTCTCAGGAGCTCAACATCTCGCGACCTTATTCGAGGCGCATCACGGATAAGGTAAGCTGATGCGACAAACTCGTTGCCAGACTCATGAATTCATAGAGATGCACGTTCAGCTCGACACAAAAGAGTAAGGCACAGATCTGTTTACACGAGGGGCACCCCCTCTCAAAATGCTCTCACGACATTTGGGGCCACGCCCGAGTTTTTGCGTACAGGACAAAATGACAGGGGGACATGGGATCTTCCGGATATGTCACTTGCTACATCACCTTCGGACACGTCACTCGCATCGTCATTGTTCGCACCGGCAGCGTCGCCGCCTTCGGTGACGCCCTCACCGCGTCGTCATCAGAAGCGAAGGCCCTGACCAGCACGTCCACGTTGTCCTCCACCCATCGCGCCAGGTCACAACGGATGGCCTGCAGTACCGGGGCAGTGGCGGCGTCAAAGTCGAAATCCGGGAAGGAGTTCCGAAGATGGCTGAAGACACAGGAGAACGCACGCCCAAGCAGGCCCCGACTTCTCTCCTCCACAAGCTGGCGAGCCCTATCAGACCGGGCTTCCAGGCACGTCACCACGTTGGTGAAGAAGATCAAGTGACTGGCGTAGTTATTTGAGTGGGGGTGTGGTGCATTCTATTAACAGATGTGGCCCAGGGCGGTATTAGCCCTGTTCCGGAGTTCCTGGAGCATGGGGGCGTGCTCGGGCCCCAGCGTCCGCCGCTGAAGCACCTCCTCCCTGTTTTGACGCGCAATGGCCTCGGCGTCATCAACCCGTTTCCGAAGAAAAAGCAGCTCGGCACGGGCGGAGGCCAAGTCCACGTGCGCCATGACCAGGGCGGCAGCTATGGCTTCTCCGCGACTCTCCGCCTCGTCCGACCCGGGCCTAAGGGCGGCGGCCCTGCACGCTTCCTTGGTTCTCGCGAGCTTCAGCTTCAGCTCGAGCCGGCCTTCAAGACCCGCGCGAACTTCGGCCACCCGGCGGTCGACTTCTTCCCGGACCTTGGCCTCGCGAGCCCCGACGACATCCTCTGCTCGAGCAACATGACGCTCCCACGTCTCCAGCCGCTCAAGCTCAAGGCTGCACTCCACGGCTTCCAGAGCGAACACTTCCTCGCGCTTCCGGACCTCCTCTTCCTCGGCGGGCGTTCCCCTCAGCGACGCAAGGGCGGCCATGCGCACCTCCACCTGACATTCGATGGATGCACTCCAGGCTTGGAGCTCCCATGCGAGTTTCTCCGCAGCCTCACGACGGCGGTTAGCCTCGCGAGCCTCCTCGAGCGCTCGGTAGCAGGCTTCACGGGAAGCCTTGAGGCACGCCTCGGCCTCCGCATTGTCAAGATCATGCTGGTAACGGCCGAGGTTGATAGCCACCTTCAGCTTACGCCGTTCCTCTACCAGCCGTAGACCCTCAGCTTCAAGGCGCGAGTCGACACCCGCGAGTTCTTCACCAAGTCGGCTCATCGAGCCCATCGCCTCCCTGAAGAGCTCATGACGAACGATGCTCCGCCCGCGCTTGAACTCCAACACACGCCCCGCCTCGTCCTCCGCCATGGGGGCTACGGGCGGGACATGAAGCATTGCACCCCCTCTCAGCAAGGGCGCTGGGGGCTGGTGCGACTCCGGGTACCAGCCCGACCTCACGAGGGGCCCCAGCTAGTCGGGGCCCGTCGCTTGAGGAGGAGCTGAAGGCCGAAACCAACCAGCTGCTATCCATGACCAAAGGAGGAGTCCGGGGAACGACCGCCAAGCTCCAAGCCAGGCGGTGGAGAAAGGGCGATGGAGCCGCAAATCCGAGGCGCCATGAAGGCAAGCACACCCCCTCGGCCACCCAGCTCCATGCGTGGCGTGCAGGCTCGGGATGCTCAAGGCCAACGGGGATGACGAGGAACACGGGGATTGCTCCTCGGGGGACTTAGCGGCCATAGCAGAAGGGGTCCTGAAGAGCGAGCGTCAGGAAGGAAAGCAGCAATCAAGAAACCAAAAGGTGCAGTACTTACTCGTCGACAGCAATGTACTTTCGTCGCTTCAATGGCCCGAAGATACCGCTGCCGCTCGGAGATCCTTTCCTCTTGCGGAGTTCCTCGAAGTCCACACAAAGCTGACCGAAGTGCTGAACATGGCGGCCAGTACGGGGTGCAGCCGGAAAAGTGCTTGAGGGAACAGCTTCAGGTGTGCCCGGCTACGGAGAATAGCCGGACGCCGTCTCACCACGACCTCCCTAGGCCTCCGAGGTTTCGGCCTTGCGAGCCGCGTGCTGCATCATCTCAGCACGAGCGCCCTAGAATCGGGTTCCTGAGGACGATGCCCCAGGAGCCCCAAGCGGCGTCCGCACATCACCACTCGTGCTGCCGGCCACCGGCGATGCTCGTCCCCCTACATCCACATTTGGGACGAGCTCGCCGCCGGCGATGAAGAAGGGAGCCACGTCGACGAGGTTCTCGCGGGACCCCACCAGGCCATCCGGGCGCAGTCCCCACTGGTCGAAGGAAGGCATGCACCCTACAAAGTCAGCCTTGTTCCTGCAGCGGTACAGCAGACAGCGCTTCTCAGGCATGTCATCCGGCAAGGGAACACCCGTCAAGACCTCGAGTATCGTTTGCTGCGTCTTGAGGGGGAACCCAAAATCCTGGAACCTCATATGGTCCTGACTGTTGAGCAAGGCCCACATTGGGCGAGAACGGCGGTGAAGCGGAGCGACTCGGTGCCTGACGAACTCCCTCACCACCATGGGCGCGGTCACGCCGCGGTCCTTCAACTTCCTTAGTCTGAGCCAGACAGGGACAAGACGGGGGCTCACGAGCATTTCGTGGCCCCAACTGGAGTTGGGAACAGTAGGCGCTGACGGAGAGCGAAGAAGGGGGCTGAGGACGCTGGCATCGAGGAACACCCACCGTGTCCGAAACTCGCTCGTGGATGGAGGAAGCTTGAAGTCGATTCCCTCACCTGCCATCGCGGCCACGGCCTGGAAGCTCATGCACCCCGAGCTTTGTCGAAAGTCAATCAGATGCAATAAGAAGTGGCAGAGGAGAGCCACAGAAGGAGCGCTGCCTACCATGGCTTCACACACAAAAGCGAAGGAGGCAAGGAGAGTCACAGATAGAGGGTCGAGATGCAGCATGTGGATCTGATAATGCTCAAGCACCGCGTTGAAGAAGGCGGAGAAAGGAGGAATCAGGCCAGCCAAAGGGCATCGATGAAGATTGGGACCTCGGTGGCTGTCCGGACAGTGCGAGCGCGGGAGGCAGGCCAAGCCACCATCTCCCCTCACTCGTTGAAGATGGAAGCGAGCATTGGACGCACCTTGTCCATGGCCTCGTCGTTGAGCACCAAGGATCGGCCAACCGCAGGCTCAGCGGCCGGAGGCGCACTGGGCGAAGGCAGGGGCTTCTTCCCCTTGACCGCTCGTTATGGCGCCATGGCGGCAGAGGAGGCGGGGTGTAGGACAGATTGGAGAAGAGGGGCATAGTCTCGAGAAGGCAGAGGAATTGGGGGAGCAAGGTGTGGGCGATAGAAGAATGACTGTGTAGATTGCGGGGGCCACATAGCCGGGCGGATTACAAGGCAGCATGGGGAAGCGGAGACGCCCACGTCCAATCAACCGCCACCCGTTGACCAAGGCCGCATGCTTTTGGGGCCCGCGGTGCTCCGTACTTGACCTTTGGCTTCGCCTCGAAGCCAAGCCCGAGCGCACCTTGGTCGCGGGGGCTACATGCGGCGTTTTGGGAACGGATGTCCCCAGACTTGCCTACCCGCGGCCCACAGCGTGGCTGCGCTGCCGGCCAGTACGACCCATCTTCATCAACAAGGCATTCAAGACCCTCGCGAGGGGCCAAGCCTCGCAAGCCAGATGACGCAAGACTTCCTCAGGAGCGGCCATACCAGGCTGCCTCGCGAGGAGCGGAGAAATCAAGCAGGGGCAAACCTCGCGAGGCTCCCGTGATGTGAGCCGTGACGATCAAGATCAGGCGGGCGCCAGGCGGGCGCCCGTGCGCGCATCGTCCTTGTTTCGTCTTTGGTTCTAAGGCAGCAAACACAGGTGTGGAGTACCAAGGCATCAGGCAAAGGTTTCCTTATCGGTGCAACGAGACCAAGACCAGCGGGATGGCAGGACGAAGGTCACCATGGAGCACAAGGCGGCGTCATCACCAGAGCCTTTTGCAGGCGAAGACCACTTTTGTCAGGATAAGCTGTACTAGCTGTCCGCTTTCAAATTGGCCGTGTTGGCTCCCTTCCCGCTCAATATTTGGGAAGAGGACCAGGGCCTATATAAGTAGAGCTAGCCACCATAGTAGGGGCATCTGATCTTGAGCCAACCCCTAGCCATACACCAAAAACACATCAACCTCAAGAGGCAGTTCTTCCCCTTGTACTGTTCATCATCAGTACAAGAGGCAATCCACCACCACCACACTGGATTAGGGTATTACACCACAACGGTGGCCCGAACCAGTATAAACCTTGTGTTCCTTTGTGTTGCAAGTTCGTCGAGTTCGTCCGCGAGATCTTAGCGAGCTAGGGCGTAGATCGGTAGGGAGGAAATCTCCGTGCGCACCCCAATGTTTGAACCTTGAGGGTTTTGCCGGAACCCGTGATTCGACAATAGGAATAAAACATAGTGAGATTATGTAAAGAGTGCATGAACAAATCCAGAGTGATGGTAGCAAACTGTGGATAGACCCAAAACTAATGATAGAAGGCAGATAATAGCTTTATTAAAAAATACAGATAATGGCTCCTTTCATGTTTGTTTGCACTCAACATGAAACTAATAGTAGACACCCGAGATTAACCAGATAGTAGACAGATAGTACTGATTGCTGCCCCAATATGTACCCCACAACCATTTAAAAACTCAAGTTTTAGCATAAGTTTGGACCTGAGTCGGAGTCTAATAGGTGAACACGACGATAAAGTAGCATGTCACCATATTAAGCGATGCATAACATAAGCAGACACGGAAGAGTGCGACCTCTCTTGCGGACCCGTGTAGTCCTCAAGGTCATCTTCTCAGTTGATGATGGTAATGCAGTTGTCGTGGCTGCCGGCGGCTGGTAAGAGGATCTGAGGCGGCGAAAGACAGTTTGGAGAGCGGATCCATGCTGTGGTGAACCCTTCCATCATTGGAGCATCTGAGCTGGGGTGGAACACATCACCGCAGGAGCAGGACAAACCACACAAGGTTTTCTTTGACACACATTTGTAACAGAAGTAATTGTGTAAGGGCTTGTTTGAATTTGAGGATTCTAACAATGCAGGGATAAGAAATAGACAGGAATAGGATAGGAATGCACGTGCAAAACAGAGAATTTAAAAACACAGAATTTCTGCCAATCTAGGTGTTTGGTTCACAAGAATTGGAAGATCATAGGATGCAAAGAAGCATGGTGAGATTAAGTCAAACCACAAGAAGTGTACAACCTCTTTGGCGAAGCCATGTCAATCTCAGCGTGATTGGGTTGGCCGGTGAGGACGCTCCGGCTGACTTGGCTGTCGGAGGAGGGGAAGAAGATCTTAGGCGTCTGGAGATGGAGCCCGAGGTACTGCTCCGCTGTTATGGAGGGTTTCCTCGTTGGAGCAGCTCCGGTGAGTTGTACGACGCCGAGGCTGAAGCAGGACAAGAGAGACAACGTTAACCTGAGTGGAATTCTAATCGAATCTCCAATAGATGACGTAAAATACATAACCCCAAAGTGCTATATGTATACATCAGCCGCTCATCTCTGAACTTAACTGTCGAAACTGAATTTAACTGTCGAAACTGAACTTAACTATCGAAACTGAATTTTACTGTCGAAACTGAATGCACTGGAGGTGAGGCTACAGGTCAGTCGACTGACTTTTTCATCCGTGGTCAGTCGATTTTGCAGCCGTTGGATACGAAATCAAGGGCCTGCATTTCATCTTCAACCTCCACCCATCTGAGCCGCCAGGCAACACCGGCCAAATAGCCGCCCCCCACCGCCCGCGGCCGGTGGTGCGCCGCCCCGAAAACACTCCCCGCCGCCGGTCCGCCGCCGCCCCGACCATCCCTGTAGCCCCCCCCCCCCGTGCCGAGCTTTTTCTCCCGCGATCCCCACGCCACTACCCCACTACCGCCGCCGACCACCTCCCCCACCCTGAACCCTAAGATAGATAGTGAGGTACCTCTCCGTGAGCCCCCTCCTCGCTGTTGGTTCTTCCTTAACTCCGGTGAGCCCCCCACCTTCGAAAATCGACTAAACCAAAAGTTGATTTAGTCGACTGAAGTGTAGCTAAATCGAAGCAGCATCGCAAGCAAGAGCAAGAGCGAGAGCAGCAGCGCGAGAAAGAGCAATAGCAAGAGCAAACCAGGCAGGGGACCGAGAGCAATAGCAGAGCAGCAGCGCGAGCGAGAGCTAAAGCAGCAGCAGCTCCTACTGATGTGGACGTCGCCGCCGAGGGAGCGACGCTGTGGAGGAAGTGGCCGGCGACGCCGCCGTGGATGGAGCTGCGCCGTGTCGGCTTGGGACCGAGCATCGACAACACCATGAGATCGAATCAAGAAGAAAATGCGGTGATTAGTGTACAACCTCTTTGGTGGCGCCGATTAGGCTGTAGCTTCATCCGAGGAAACGGTGATGATGATGCTCTTCTGGTGGTGCAGGTGAAGACGGCGGTGTGGGAATGGAGGTGGCGCGAAAGACAAGTGGAACATTGGGGCAGCTCCTTGGAGGTGGAGGACGGGGTGGCTGAACCGGCGGGACGACCAGATCGACGACGGATCCTCATCTGGTACGGTGGATGAGGGACGTCGAGGTGTTGTTGTGGACGACATCGTCGGGGAAGAGGCTCCGGCTGGGTGGCGGACGGAGGAGGGTGTGGGGCTTCGCGGGTTTTGCCGGCCTCGGTGTACGAATGGGTGGGCGGATGGGATGGGAGTGGGGAACCATGGCTTAGGGACGCGCTTGTCCGAAATGTGGGGTAAGTTACGAAAGTACCCCCACCGATTTGAGGTGCTTCTTTCGGTTCAGGGGTATCACGGGCATTTCGCGTGTCGGGATTTCACAGGAGGTGGGAGTTTTCGCGCGCGTTGTAATTTTGGAATAGCAAGGCGCAGGTTGAGATGGAGGGAGTTGTCGGAGCATAACGAGACAAAGATATATCTTAAATATTTCGGGCTAACAAGGCGCGGGTTGAAATTTTCGGACAAGCCTAACGTGTCCTGTACCAAATCAATTCGCACTACAAATGTGATTCAAAACTTTGAATTCATGTTATGTTGAATTAAAATATTTCGCTACGTGTATAATGCATGCAACCTAGTACTCAAATGAACGTTTTAGTGCATTCCAAACGTATATACTACTGCTTCAATATGAACTAAATTTGAATCCGTTTCTCTATTTGAATAAGATCTAAAATAATGATTGTTGTGAATGTTGGGGAATGTTGCAGAAAATAAAAATTTTCTATGCTTTCACCAAGATCAATCTATGAGTTCATCTAGCAACGAGAGAAAGGAGTGCATCTACATACCCTTGTAGATCGCGAGCGGAAGCGTTCAAGAGAACAGGGTTGAGGGAGTCGTACTCGTCGTGATCCAAATCACCGATGATCCTAGTGCTGAACGGACAGCACCTCCGTGTTCAACACACGCACGATTGAGGAAGACGTCTCCTCCTTCTTGATCTAGCAAGGGGGTAGGAGAGGTTGACGGGGATCCAGCAGCACGACAGCGTGGTGGTGGATGCAGCAGTGATCTCGGCAGAGCTTCGCCGAGCTTCTACGAGAGGGAGAGGTGTAGCAAGAGGGAAGGGAGGCGCCAAGAGCATGGGTATGGCTGCCCTCCCTAACCCCCTCTTTATATAGGCCCCCTAGGGGCGCCAGCCCTAGGAGATGAGATCTCCAAGGGGGGGGGGGGTGGCCAAGGGGGAGGCTTGCCCCCCAAGGCAAGTGGAGGCGCCCCCCACCCTAGGGTTTCCAACCCTAGGCGTAGGGGGGGCCAAGGGGGGCACACCAGCCCACCAGGGGCTGGTTCCCCTCCCCACATCAGCCCACGGGGCCCTCCGGGATAGGTGGCCCCACCCGGTGGACCCCCGGGACCCATCCGGTGGTCCCGGTACAATACGGTGACCCCCGAAACTTTCCCGATGGCCGAAAATGCACTTCCTATATATAATTATTCACCTCCAGACCATTCCGGAACTCCTCGTGATGTCCGGGATCTCATCCGGGACTCCGAACAACTTTCGGGTTACTGCATACTCATATCTCTACAACCCTAGCTTCACCAAACCTTAAGTGTGTAGACCCTACGGGTTCGGGAGACATGCAGACATGACCGAGACGCCTCTCCGGTCAATAACCAACAGCGGGACCTGGATACCCATGTTGGCTCCCACATGCTCCTCGATGATCTCATCGGATGAACCATGATGTCGAGGATTCAAGCAACCCCGTATACAATTCCCTTTGTCAATCGATGCGTTACTTGCCCGAGACTTCGATCGTCGGTATCCCAATATCTCGTTAAATCTCGCTACCGACAAGTCACTTTACTCGTGCCGTAATGCATGATCCCGTGACGGACACTTGGTCACATTGAGCTCATTATGATGATGCATTACCGAGTGGGCCCAGAGATACCTCTCCGTCATACGGAGTGACAAATCCCAGTCTCGATTCGTGCCAACCCAACAGACACTTTCGGAGATACCCTTAGTGCACCTTTATAGTCACCAGGTTACATTGTGACGTTTGGCACACCCAAAGCACTCCTACAGTATCCAGGAGTTGCACAATCTCATGGTCTAAGGAAATGATACTTGACATTTGGAAAAGCTCTAGCTAAACAAACTACACGATCTTTGAGCTATGCTTAGGATTGGGTCTTGTCCATCCCATCATTATCCTAATGATGTGATCCCGTTATCAATGACATCCATTGTCCATAGTCAGGAAACCATGACTATCTGTTGATCAATGAGCTAGTCAACTAGAGGCTTACTAGGGACATGTTTTGGTCTATGTATTCACACGTGTATTACGATTTCCGGATAACACAGTTATAGCATGAATAATAGACAATTATCATGAACAAAGAAATATAATAATAACCATTTTATTATTGCCTCTACGGCATATTTCCAAAAGTCTCCCACTTGCACTAGAGTCAATATTCTAGTTACATTGTGATGAATCGAACACCCATAGCGTTCTGGTGTTGATCATGTTTTGCTCTAGGGAGAGGTTTAGTCAATGGATCTGGTACATTCAGATCCGTATGTACTTTACAAATATCTATGTCTCCATCTTGAACATTTTCTCGTATGGATTTGAAGCGACGCTTGATGTGCCTGGTCTTCTTGTGAAACCTGGGCTCCTTGGCAAGTGCAATAGCTCCAGTGTTGTCACAGAAGAGTGCGATCGGCCCCGATGCATTGGGTATGACTCCTAGGTCAGTGATGAACTCCTTCACCCAGATTGCTTCATGCGCTGCCTCCGAGGCTGCCATGTACTCTGCTTCACATGTAGATCCCGCCACGACGCTTTGCGTGCAACTGCACCAGCTTACTGCCCCACCATTCAAACTATACACGTATCCGGTCTGTGACTTAAAGTCATCTAGATCTGTGTCGAAGCTAGCATCGACGTAACCCTTTACGACGAGCTCTTCGTCACCTCCATAAACGAGAAACTTATCCTTAGTCCTTTTCAGGTACTTTAGGATGTTCTTGACCGCTGTCCAGTGTTCCTTGCCGGGATTACTTTGGTACCTTCCTACCAAACTTACGGCAAGGTTTACATCAGGTCTGGTACACAGCATGGCATACATAATAGACCCTATGGTGAGGCATAGGGGATGACACTCATCTCTTCTTTATCTTCTACCGTGGTCGGGCATTGAGCCGAGCTCAATCTCACACCTTGCAATACAGGCAAGAACCCTTTCTTGGACTGATCCATATTGAACTTCTTCAATATCTTATCAAGTTATGTGCTTTGTGAAAGACCTATGAGGTGTCTCGATCTATCCCTATAGATCTTGATGCCTAATATGTAAGCAGCTTCTCCAAGAAAAACACTTATTCAAGTAGGCCTTAATGCTGTCCAAAAGTTCTATATCATTTCCCATCAACAGTATGTCATCTACATATAATATGAGAAATGCTACAGAGCTCCCACTCACTTTCTTGTAAACACAGGCTTCTCCATAAGTCTCAAGATAAACCCAAACGCTTTGATAATTTCATCAAAGCGAATGTTCCAACTCCGAGATGCTTGCACCAGCCCATAAATGGATCGCTAGAGCTTGCATACCTTGTTAGCATTCTCAGGGTCGACAAAACCTTCCGGCTGCATCATATACAATTCTTCCTTAAGATGGCCGTTAAGGAATGCCGTTTTGACGTCCATTTGCCATATCTCATAATCATAGTATGCGGCAATTGCTAACATGATTCGGACGGACTTCAGCTTCGCTACGGGAGAGAAAGTCTCATCGTAGTCAATCCCTTGAACTTGTCGATAACCCTTAGCGACAAGTCGAGCTTTATATATGGTAACATTACCATCTGCGTCCGTTTTCTTCTTAAACATCCATTTGTTTTCTATTGCTCGCCGATCATCGGGCAAGTTTGTCATATTCCATAATTTGTTTTCATACATGGATCCTATCTCGGATTGCATGGCTTCAAGCCATTTGTTGGAATCTAGGCCCGCGATCGCTTCTTCATAGTTCGAAGGTTCACCGTTGTCTAACAACATGATTTCCAAGACAGGGTTGCCGTACCACTCTGGTGCGGAACGTGTCCTTGTGGACCTTCAAAGTTCAGTAGGAGCTTGATCCGAAGTATCTTCATCATCATCATTAACCTCCTCTCTTGTCGGTGCAGGCACCACAGAACATCTTCTGAGTTGCGCTACTTACCGTTTTAAGAGGTAGTACTTCATCAAGCTCTACTTTCCTCCCACTTAATTCTTTCGAGAGAAACTCTTTCTCTAGAAAGGACCCGTTCTTGGCAACAAAGATCTTGCCTTCGGATCTTAAGTAGAAGATATACCCAATGGTTTCCTTAGGGTATCCTATGAAGACGCATTTTTCCGACTTGGGTTTGACCTTTTCAGGTTGGAGTTTCTTGACATAAGCATCGCATAACCAAACTTTTAGAAACGACAACTTAGGTTTCTTTCCAAACCATAATTCATATGGTGTCGTCTCAACGGATTTAGACGGTGCCCTATTTAAAGTGAATGTAGCTGTCTCTAGAGCGTATCCCCAAAATGATAGCGGTAAATCGGTAAGAGACATCATAGATCGCACCATATCCAACAAAGAGCGATTACGACGTTCGGACACACCGTTACGCTGAGGTGTTCTAGGCGGCGTGAGTTGTGAAACGATTCCACATTTCCTTAAGTGCGTACCAAATTCGTGACTTAAATATTCTCCCACACGATCTGATCGTAAGAACTTTATCTTTCGGTCACGTTGATTCTCTACCTCATTCTGAAATTCCTTGAACCTTTCAAAGGTCTCAGACTTGTGTTTCATCAAGTAGACATACCCATATCTACTCAAGTCATCAGTGAGAGTGAGAACATAACGATATCCTCCACGAGCCTCAACGCTCATTGGACCGCACACATCGGTATGTATGATTTCCAATAAGTTGGTTGCTCGCTCCATTGTTCCGGAGAACGGAGTCTTGGTCATTTTGCCCATGAGGCATGGTTCGCATGTGTCAAATGATTCATAATCGAGAGACTCTAAAAGTCCATCAGCATGGAGCTTCTTCATGCGCCTGACTCCAATGTGACCAAGGCGGCAGTGCCACAAGTATGTGGGACTATCGTGATCAACTTTACATCTTTTGGTATTCACACTATGAATATGTGTAACATCACGTTCGAGATTCATTAAGAATAAACCATTGACCATCGGGGCATGACCATAAAACATATCTCTCATATAAATAGAACAACAATTATTCTCGGATTTAAATGAGTAGCCATCTCGTATTAATCGAGATCCAGATACAATGTTCATGCTCAAAGATGGTACTAAATAACAATTACTGAGGTTTAAAACTAATCCCGTAGGTAAATGTAGAGGTAGCGTGCCGACGGCGATCACATCGACCTTGGAACCATTCCCGACGCGCATCGTCACCTCGTCCTTCGACAGTCTCCGCTTATTCCACAGCTCCTGATTTGAGTTACAAATATGAGCAACCGCACCGGTATCAAATACCCAGGAGCTACTACGAGCACTGGTAAGGTACACATCAATTACATGTATATCAAATATACCTTTGGTTTTGCAGGCCTTCTTGTCCGCTAAGTACTTGGGGCAGTTCCGCTTCCAGTGACCACTTCCCTTGCAATAGAAGCACTCAGTCTCAGTCTTGGGTCCATTGTTTGACTTCTTCCCGGTAATGGCGGCTTACGGACGCTGCAACTCCCTTGCCGTCCTTCTTGAAGTTCTTCTTACCCTTGCCTTTCTTGAACTTAGTGGTTTTATTCACCATCAACACTTGATGTTCCTTTTGATCTCTACCTCCGCTGATTTCAGCATTGAATATACCTTAGGAATGGTCTTTTCCATCCTCGCATATTGAAGTTCATCACAAAGCTCTTGTAGCTCGGTGGAAGCGATCAAGGATCCTGTCAATGACGCGTCATCCGGGAGATTAACTCCCGGCTAAGTCAAGCGGTTGGGCAACCCGGACATCTTGAGTATGTGCTCACCGACAGAACTATTTTCCTCCATCTTACAATGAAGAACTTGTCGGAGACTTCATATCTCGACCCGGGCATGAGCTTGGAAAACCATTTTCAGCTCTTCGAACATCTCATTTGCTCTGTGTTGCTCAAAACGCTTTTGGAGCCCCGGTTCTAAGCTGTAAAGCATGCCGCACTGAACGAGAGAGTAATCATCAGCACAAGACTGCCAAGCGTTCATAACGTCTTGGTTCTCTAGGATTGGTGCTTCACCTAGCGGTGCTTCTAGGACATGATCTTTCTTGGCAGCTATGAGGATGATCCTCAGGTTCCGGACCCAGTCCGTATAGTTGCTGCCATCATCTTTCAGCTTGGTTTTCTCTAGGAATGCGTTGAAGTTGAGGTTAACATGGGCCATTTGATCTACAAGACATATTGTAAAGATTTTAGACTAAGTTCATGATAATTAAGTTCATCTAATCAAATTATTTAATGAACTCCCACTCAGATTAGACATCCCTCTAGTCATCTAAGTGAAACATGATCCGAGTCAACTAGGCCGTGTCCGATCATCACGTGAAACGGACTAGTCGACGTCGGTGAACATTTCCATGTTGATCGTATCTTCTATACGACTCATGCTCGACCTTTCGGTCCTCCGTGTTCCGAGGCCATGTCTGTACATGCTAGGCTCGTCAAGTCAACCTAAGTGTATTGCGTGTGTAAATCTGGCTTACACCCGTTGTATTCGAACGTTAGGATCTATCACACCCGATCATCACGTGGTGCTTCGAACGATTTAACCTTCGCAACGGTGCACAGTTAGGGGCAACACTTTCTTGAAATTATTATGAGGGATCATCTTATTTACTACCGTCGTTCTAAGTAAACAAGATGAAAAACATGATAAACATCACATGCAATAAAATAGTAGTGACATTATATGGCCAATATCATATAGCTCCTTTGATCTCCATCTTCGGGGCTCCATGATCATCTTCGTCACCGGCATGACACCATGATCTCCATCATCATGATCTCCATCATCGTGTCTCCATGAAGATTCTCACCAACTATTACTTCTACTACTATGGCTAACGCGTTTAGCAATAAAGTAAAGTAATTTACATGGCGTTTCTCAATGACACGCAGGTCATACGAAAATAAAGACAACTCCTATGGCTCTTGCCGGTTTTCATACTCATCGACATGCAAGTCGTGATTCCTATTACAAGAACATGATCTCATACATCACATATATTTCATTCATCATTCATCACAACTTTTGGCCATATCACATCACAATCACATGCTGCAAAAACAAGTTACACGTCCTCTAATTGTTGTTGCATGTTTTACGTGGCTGCAATAGGGTTCTAGAAACAACGTTTTCTTACCTACGTAAAAGCCACAACGTGATTTGTCAACTTCTATTTACCCTTCATAAGGACCCTTTTTATCGAATCCGCTCCAACTAAAGTGGGAGAGACTGACACCCGCTAGCCACCTTATGCAACTAGTGCATGTCAGTCGGTGGAACCTATCTCACGTAAGCGTACGTGTAAGGTCGGTCCGGGCCGCTTCGTCCCACAATACCGCTGAAGCAAAATAAGACTAGTAGTGGCAAGAAAGTTGACAACATCTACGCCCACAACAAATTGTGTTCAACTCGTGCAAAGAGAATTACGCATAGACCTAGCTCATGATGCCACTGTTGGGGAACGTTGCAGAAAATAAAAATTTTCTATGCTTTCACCAAGATCATTCTATGAGTTCATCTAGCAACAAGAGAAAGGAGTGCATCAACATAACCTTGTAGATCGCGAGCGGAAGCGTTCAAGAGAACGGGGTTGAGGGAGTCGTACTCGTCGTGATCCAAATCACCGATGATCCTAGTGCTGAACGGACAGAACCTCCGCGTTCAACACACGTACGGTTGAGGAAGACGTCTCCTCCTTCTTGATCCAGCAAGGGGGAAGGAGAGGTTGACGGAGATCCAAAGCACGACGGGCGTGGTGGTGGATGCAGCGATGATCTCGGCAGAGCTTCGCCGAGCTTCTACGAGAGGGAGAGGTGTAGCAAGGGGGAAGGGAGGCGCCAAGAGCATTGGTGCGGCTGCCCTCCCTCCCCCCCTCTTTATATAGGCCCCCTAGGGGGGGGCACGCCCTAGGAGATGAGATCTCCAAGGGGGGGCGGCGGCTAAGGGGGAGGCTTGCCCCCCAAGGCAAGTGGAGGCGCCCCCCCACCCTAGGGTTTCCATCCCTAGGCGCAGGGGGGCCCAAGGAGGGCGCACCAGACCACCAGGGGCTGGTTCCCCTCCCCACTTCAGCCCACGGGGCCCTCCGGGATAGGTGGCCCCACCCGATGGACCCCCGGGACCCTTCCGGTGGTCCCGGTACAATACCGGTGAGCCCCGAAACTTTCCCGATGGCTGAAACTGCACTTCCTATATATAATTCTTCACCTCCTGACCATTCCGGAACTCCTCGTGACGTCCGGGATCTCATCCGGGACTGCAAACAACTTTTGGGTTACTGCATACTCATATCTCTACAACCCTAGCGTCACCGAACCTTAAGTGTATTGACCCTACGGGTTCGGGAGACATGCAGACATGACCGAGATGCCTCCCAGTCAATAACCAACTGCGGGATCTGGATACCCATGTTGGCTCCCACATGCTCATAGATGATCTCATCGGATGAACCATGATGTCGAGGATTCAAGCAACCACGTATACAATTCCCTTTGTCAATCGGTACGTTACTTGCCCGAGATTCGATCGTCGGTATCCCAATACCTCGTTTAATCTCGTTACCGGCAAGTCACTTTACTCGTACCATAATGCATGATCCCGTGACCAGACACTTGGTCACATTGAGCTCATTATGATGATGCATTCCCGAGTGGGCCCAGGGATACCTCTCCGTCATACGGAGTGACAAATCCCAGTCTTGATTCGTGCCAACCCAACAGACACTTTCGGAGATACCCGTAGTGCACCTTTATAGTCACCCAGTTACCCTTGTGACGTTTGGCACACCCAAAGCACTCCTACGGTATCCGGGAGTTACACAATCTCATGGTTTAAGGAAATGATACTTGACATTTGGAAAATCTCTAGCTAAACGAACTACACGCTCTTTGAGCTATGCTTAGGATTGGGTCTTGTCCATCACATCATTCTCCTAATGATGTGATCTTGTTATCAATGACATCCAATGTCCATAGTCAGGAAACCATGACTATCTGTTGTTCAACGAGCTAGTCAACTAGAGGCTTACTAGGGACATGTTGTGGTCTATGTATTCACACGTGTATTATGATTTCCGGATAACACAGTTATAGCATGAATAACAGACAATTATTATGAACAAAGAAATATAATAATAACCATTTTATTATTGCCTCTACGGCATATTTACAACAGTGAAGTCAAAGCATTTGAATTCGTTTTTCTGTTTTAATAAGATCTACAATCGTTATTATTGTCAAGTTAAACCATCGTTTGTGTATTATCTTCACAGCACACCACATGATTAGTCTCGAGTTACATATGAACTATGTGTAGTATATGAACTCGAACTCGATTTTTTGAATCCACTTTATGTTGATTTCAAAACGTAGTACATTTCAAGCTCTAGCTAGATCTTCACAAACTAAACCATGTCTCATATGTATAATGTGTTTATCACATTATGTATGGTGCCCCGCCCCCTACACCTACAAGTATTTAGATGTGAGTTGCAAACACCACACATTCACACAAATTCAAATAAAAAGTGAGAATGTTCGATATATAGTATCGTTTAGATTGTTTGATATTTAGTTGTAAGCTGCAAATGCCACACATTATCACAAATTCAAATAAAATGTGAGATTCTTCGATGTATAGTATGGTTTAGATTGTTCGACATTTAGCTGTGAGTTGCAAACGCCATGCATTATCACATTATGGTATAACATGTGCAAAACCACAACATGCGTATCACCAATATATTCATGCATGCATATGTTTAAAACACTATAATCTCCTATTCAAATATATGAATCCATTTTCATATCAAATTATGATCTTTGTTAGTCTGTTACACCCACACAATCCTCTAACCTTTGTAGCTACCACTAACTTTCTCTCGTGCATGCACACGCCCTCCTCGCCCTCCCCCTCCCTCAACATTATATCCATCCCGCACATTCATTTTTTTCTTTAGGTCGTTCTCCCACGGTCGCCACAACTCCTTTCCGACACACACCGATCAATAAACCTCTCCAGCGATGTCTGCCTACAACATACACATGCACCTTCAATCTCCAACTTTACGTGTCCTTGCCTCGTGTTTCTCATAAGGTCCCACACACGTGTAAACTCTCGTCCCTCTTTTCATCGATCTCACAACCGCACACTCCACCCCCTATCTAGCTAGTAGCTGGGCCTCTCGCACCACCTCCTAGCTCCATTCTCTCTGCCTATCTGTCTCGTCGGGCCTTATTTGCCTCTAACAAATGGACGTACACCGACCGATCTCCCGCTATACATATAGCTAGCTAGGTCCTTAGAACTCGTTTTTCCCCACGCGTCGATCGATCTACCTCATTAGTTATGTCTCTCCCTTCCTCCGACAAACAACAATTGATCTACCGATCTAGTTAGGTTTGCTTACCAAACACATGGTTCCCCTTCATCATCCATGGATGTGTCCCGACAGATCTATCACGCACAGGCACACACAGAAACACATCCCCACTCTTATTTATAATATTGCAGTTCCACCCTCAGTTTGTCTAGTAGGCCTCTCCCACCATCTTCGTGAAGCAACTTCATCACCCATCCAGCACTCGACCCCTCTCCCTCCCTCTCTCTCTCCTCTCTCTCTATCCAATCCTATTTCTCGTCCTTCAGTTATGTATGGATGTCGACCGATCTCCCTCAAGACATAGCTGGGTCTCTCCTTCTCAACACATATACGAGTCGTTCTACCTCTATAGTTAGGCCTCTGCCTACCCCTACCCCACCCCCTCCCACACACACACACAGATACATCGAGCGCTCTAGTCATGTCCCCCGGCCACACACAAACTTGACATGTGCCCTCTGACGTTCCGGTAGCTAGGTCAGTCGCACACACACACACAATTTCGATGGCTCTCTTCATCGATCTCGCACCCACCCACTTGATCCTCTCTTCGAATCTATCGATATCTATGACCCCTCCCTCTCTTCTCATGGATCGCCCGACCCTCTATATATGATATGGATAGGCCTCCATTTCACACACATTGCATGCAAAATTTTGTTTGAGATGTCATGGACACATATTCCCACAAATACATTCACGAAATCAACCCCCCCCCCCAAAAAAAAGCAAAAAACACTCACGAACGCACAATCCATTTTTCTAGGTTTGTATCTCTCACACACACCCACGTAGGTGGGGGACTTACACGAAGAGAAGAGGTGCACGCACGGCGCACGTACTCCCGTCTCTTTCCCAACCACACCCGCGCGGGTACACGGTGGAGCTCATTTCTGTACGAAAAGGCAGCCCATGTGGTACCTTGACACGTGTACTGGTTGTCCACTAGATGGAGGGAGGATCTTCTACCACGGATGAACAAACAAATTGCAACTTGACGCATTATGTTAAAAAAAGAGGCAAACCATGTGGGGCCTACCTTAGAGGCAAGGCTCTATACACTTGAGTACTTTTGATGTGTCCCGTCAACTCGCAGAACAAGGAGAAGCTTGCTTAGTACGCCGTCTCCCCCACCCACGGGCGCGGTGGCTCGCAGGATGAGGTGAAGCTTGCTTACTACACCTTACGCCCACTCCCTACCATGCCTGTGATGGCTCATGATCTGAGGAGAAAATTTTACTAGTACTCCCTCCGTTTACTCCTCGTCCCTACCTTGGTTAGAGAGATTATCATATTGTTTGGAATGTATGTCCTTTAGTAGATTTCAATATTAACTACTAGTACATACTCCAAACACTGATGTATATAGACGTATTTTAGAATGTAGATTCACTCATTTTGCTCCGTATGTAGTCCATATTGAAACAGACGTAATAGTACGCACTCTCCTCGCCTCGACCCTCGCCACGTGGTGGACGTGTAGCAATTCATTCGGTCTCATATAGCCGTAATGATATATACTGCGATACCATTATTGCTCGACTTCAAGAGGCGAAGAGCCAATCGCAAGGTTAATAGTTTGAGATGCCACGTGCAAGGTTTATAGGAGAACGAGTAGTAGGTGCCGCGTCATTTATAAATAAAGTTTTTTCTTCATGGCACGTCGCATAATATAAATAGGTTCATATGGAGAGAAAAGGAAACTGCTCCACTATATACATAGGCAGGACGAGCCTACATGGTTGCTTGTTGGGGTTGCCCTCTTCAGTTTTCACACTCTCTCGCACAAAACAACTGTGGCCACATCTCTAACATCCCGGCGGATCACGTCCGCCGGAGGAAGGGGTGGATGCTTAGTGTAGATGCGGTCGTCGTCGCCGACGGTGAAACCCACTGTCGGCACGTCCCGATCAGGGGTCCCCGACATTCTCTCACAAAGCCGGTGAGGTTTCCTTCGTCCATTGCTCACTGCCGTGACGTGGGTAGTTGCCTCCTCCCGCCGCCCTCCTCTAGGTTGAGCTACGTCCCGACATCCCTCAGGTGCAACTCCCTTTACAGCCGGCTTGCACCACTGCTCCAGCTACCCACATCATTCCATGTGGATATTTCTCTACTTCTTTGCCCCACACATACCTCTACTGGCTTCTACGTACTGTATTTGTGATGAGTTTATGTCTCATCAACTAGTTCTAGTAATCTTATTCTAATCACGCTTCTTCAATTTCTTTTCCACATGGATGCTCATCTCGATTTTGGTGAAACTGCACAAAATGATCCGATGGTCAAAGGGTTGCAAACTTCATTTCTTAGGAAGCGCCGACGTTGCCAGCAAATTAAAGCCTGGTTAGGGTTTACGGTTCAAGGGCTAGGGACTGCATGGATCATTTTTTCCTTAGCTGTCTCTGTTTTAATGGCTAGGGACTGCATGCGTAGTAGTAGTACTGTACGCCTTACGCCCGCTCCCTCGCCCACGCGCACGACGAGGAGAAAATTTTACTACTCCCTCCGTTTACTCCTCGTCCCTACTACCTTGGTTAGAGAGATTATCATGTTGTTTGGAATATATATGTCCTTTAGTAGATTTCAATATGAACTATTAGTACATACTCCAAAAACTGATGTATATAGACGTATTTTAGAGTGTAGATTCACTCATTTTGCTCCGTATGTAGCATAAGGTTGAGACACTTATTTTGGAATGGAGGGAGTACATATTTGTTATGATCTGTCAATCATTGAGATGAAATAGCATGCATGTTAGTCTCCTTTGTATTTGATGAAATGTTACAATGGACAACCTTGGACGCAAGATACACGTAACAGAAGCTGGAAGCTTCATAACATTGTACTATCTCGCTGATAAATTACAGTACGTACTATATAAGTGCTTCCTCCGTTCCTAAATAAAAGTCTTTGTAGAGATTTCACCATGAACCACATACGGATGTATATAGATGCATTTTAAGTGTAGATTCATTCATTTTGTTTCGTATGTAGTCCACCTAGTGGAATCTCTACAAAGACTTATATTTAGGAACAGAGGGAGTACTATGTAAAGAGTTAGGTGTCGCACGGTGTCCAGAAAATATGGTGATAGTGTGAGGTGGGCCATGTAATCACTGAGCCTGCGTGTTTTCACTGCTCTTGCACTCCTCCGCCGTAAGAATGGAGAAAAATTGCAATCTAGTAGTACCTCCTTTCGCCGAAAGCGTGGGACATCCAGCAGTCCTACCACCTCAGTAATAATGACCAATGAGCCGTCAAATCACATAGACCCAGCAGTACGTTGGACGGACGAAGCAACCATCACTCTTGAATCCGCTTCTCCCTTTAATGCAGGCGCCAATGAGAGGTCGCGTCCGCTCTGCCCGGGCATGATTGCGGCAACCGATTCTTTGGAGCGGCGCTGACCATTTCGGGCGGGAAGCGCGCACGGGCGATGGAGGGGCTTTGGGTGGGCCTAGCTGGTCAGGAGCGGGCGTGGCAGCTGTCCGCCTGTCCCTACCGGATGCCCGGAAACGAGAGGATGCACCGACTCTCGCGGCTAAAATCGTACACTACACACCATCTCTCTGTAGGAGTAGGTCGATCTGTCGCTCTCTCTAACACACACATGTTGTTAAACACACACACGCACACGCACACGCACACACAGGTTCATAGAATAGGAAAATCGTGCGAGTGCGAAGCCACAGGAAGTGAGATACAAATGGAGTACGTACAAGAAGAGAAGAGGTGACTGTCGTGGTTTGGTGATGGCAGATGTCCTAAGGAAAGGACTTAGTCGTGGATCCATCACACGGGTTAGCTTAAAGGGGTTAAAGCAAACAAGGGACACAAAGAGTTTATACTAGTTCGGCCCCTTGCGGTGAAGGTAAAAGCCTAATCCAGTTGTTGTGGAATTGCTAGGGTTTCGATGAGCAGGGAGCGAATACGCTTTGCATGAGTCTCGAGTTGTTGTTTGTTGTCCTCAAACCGCCGCCGGGTCGTCCCCTTATATACATGGGTTGACGCCCATCGGTTTACAGAATCCCGAGGCCGTCTCATAAACGTGTCCGGCCCAGTCTCTACCATTTCTATCTTACAACACAAGTTTACATATCAATGCCGGTTTATGTCTACAGGCCTTAACCGGCTTTTGGGCCCTGGGCCTTCATAAAGCGTCATTGTCTTTGTCTTCATTGGCTTCAGATACACTGAACCATTATGGGGCTAACCCGGCCTCTCCTGGCCGGTTTGCGCCTAGTAGTAATATCCCCAACATTAGGACCCAGATTGATTTGAACTGGTTCATGTCAATCCTCAATACTTAAGAAGAATCTTCTTCAGCACCTTCACATAGTCTTGTAAACCGCCGTGACGTCACCTTCCAGGACCATGATAAATCGCCATGATGTCATCTGTTATTAAAAACTGCATATAACCCGCCTTCATTGATGGGCCTCCGACAATCGAGGCAACAGAGCTGTCATATATCCCATTTTTTCGTGCTCCTCGATTCTCGCGCCTACCTTTTATCCATTAATCTTATAAATAAGGCCGAGGGGTCCCTTTCACTTTCCCCCTCGTGCCTCCTCACGTCATCTTCTTCCTCGCGCAGTCTGACCCTCAAGCTCTGCTTCGCCATTATCGCCCTTCAGATTCGCCTCAACGACGGCATTTGCATCAACCCGACTGCACTGCAGTAACGCGGCGATCCTCCGCTGCTTCCTCAGCACCAGTAAGTTCCTTCTTTCCTCACTCCAGATCCACCATTATGGATCGGTGTTCTTCATAGCTCTTCAGAGTTCTTGAAACTATTCTTCCTTGTTCCACTTTAGTAATACCAATGGCTATCTAGATATGATTTCTCCAGCGCCCTTGTAGTTGAAACTCCCTTATTTTTTTAGGGCTAAAAACTCTTTTGAACTTGCTGAACTCTTCAAACGCTTGAACTAGGTCAGAATATGTTTGATTTTACGACGCACGGTAGATATGAAATTACCATGTCTCGTCATGAAACTTGTTTTTCCTTCACTTACACCTTTAGACATATATGTTCAATACCATATTAGGCGGTTTAACTTCATAGAAAGATGATGACCCAGTAGATACCATTAGTCCCCTGTTGAATCGCCAATGCATTCATCATTGTACTCTCTCTATTGTCAAACTCCGGTTTACCAATAACAAACCCCGGTTTAACAATATTCTTACGTCCTTGTACTGCTTTATAGCTGTTCACTGTGTATCTTAAACTGGAAATAATCATGTTTCAGCTTCTCACCGCAATGGCTAAGCAAGTCTATGAATGCAACTGGGTTCCTTCCCGGGTCACGGAAGAACAGTTAAATAGATGCGTTATAATGGGCACTTTGGCCAAGAAAGATGTCATCCACTGGAGGGCCCCTGGCCTGGAAAATCCTCCTATACCCAAGGACGGAGAGGTAGTCGTTTTTGTTGACCATCTGGGCCGAGGCTTTAGCCCTCCCGGTTCAAAATTCTTCCGAGATGTACTGGCCAATTTTCAACTTCGCCCTCAAGACACCGGTCCAAATTTTGTGACAAACATCTGCCACTTCCAAGTCTTCTATGAAGATTATCTGCAAGAGGAACCTACAGTTGAACTGTTTAGGGTTTTGTTTCACTTAAACCATCGCACAGAGTTCACAGATGGACCCAATACTGAATTGGGCGGAATGGCAGTTCAGAAAAGGAAGGAAGTCACTTTCCCTCATCCCAAGCTCCACAGTTACCCCAAAGAATGGAACCAGACCTGGTTTTATTGCAAGGTTACATCTCCAACTGATGAAAACCCCTTGCCGGGTTACCGCCCTAAATGCCTTAGCAATACACATCCTTTTCCTCATAGGTTAACAGCAAAGGAAAGGGCCAACTATGCCCCATAGTTGTCAAAGCTTAGAGCCTTTATGGCTAATGGTTTAACATGTGTTGATTTTGCTCATTGCTAGATCGGCTGGAGCATCCTACCCTTAAGCCGGCACCCCGACTTGATGTGTGAATATACATGGAGTTTGACCGACCTTAAACGACACATTAATATTCAACTGACAGAAGCTGAAATTACTGAGGCTGTTAAGAAAATGTTGAATGAACCGGAGGCTGTCTGCAGCCAAACCGGACTAAGTCCTTTATGTACCTTTAACAAACCGACATCTATAAGAATTAGCTAACTTTCTTACTGTAAGTTACCTCTTTTCAACATATTTCCTGAGATTTTGTTTGATTTTGACAGGGTGATGATCCGTTCTGGAATAAAAAGCCACAAGACAAACCAGTAAAACCGCAAGACAAAACGGCCAAGCCAGTTCGCCCAAAAACCAAGGTTGTTAAAAAACCTACCAAGAAAAGGACCATTGCATCCTCCGAGCCAAATGCTGATGACGATGTGGGTAACCAAGAATCAGAGGTAGAACTTGACTCTCTTGGTTCATTTTTCGTTCACCTCTTGGACAATGCGTATTATCGGACGATTTGAAGGCAGTCCTGGCGATGATGTAGAGGTAATCATTCTTTCCTCCGATTCGTAACCTCGCCAACATCAAAAATCCATCGAGCAAACCGGAAAGTAAAATTTTCTCACCCCCTTGCTTACTTGGACCCAAACTTTCTTTTGAAGACGCAGCAGCACGAGGCTCGCCGCACAACCCGGCACAACGGCCAGGTAGTTACCTCCGCCGGTTTACCGGATACTCCGGTTCAGAAACACCAATCAGAGGTCCCTTATACCCTTGACACTTCATGCCCCAAAATGGGTTGTTTCTGCCAGCCTCTTAACCCATCTAACTCAAATTATCAGGGTGCTTTCCACTCATCTTCTGGCAAGTCATCAGCCGCAAAGCTTCCACCCCTCAAAACAGTTCTTGGGTGAGCTATACACTTTGTTTTTATCCCTGATGTGTTATTTTTATAGACTGTACTGATCCTCATATTTATGTTTCTCAGCGCCAAGCCGAAACCCAGCAAGAAGGCTCAGTTGAATAAACCGGCTGATGAGAACGTGTCTGTTGAATCGGAAAAGACTCCAGATCCTGAAGGGACCGATGCTAATGCCATGTTCAATGATCCGCCGCTTCAAGACCAGGACTTGTTTACTGAACAAGTAGAAATTTACACAACAAGCCATGCTGAAAATCCGTCCAGCCCGGCCCGACTTGATGATAAACCGGCCAGCCCAGCTAAGGATACTGACAATCCACCAACTCCCGTGAAAGCTGTTGAAGACAAAGAGGATGATGTTATAGTTACCGGCGTGGGCCACACCGCTCCTGGCAGCCCAGTTGCTTTGTCCAAACATAGCGCCAAGGACGAGCTTTCTGCTATGGGCAAGGGTAAATGGAGCACCGATTTGTCCAGCTACACTCATCTCAGCGCCCAAGACATTCACTCTGGCTTCTTGAATCGTCTGTACACCAGTCGTGATTATGAAGTCGGTTTAGTAAATCTGATGAAAGAGCGATATGAGGTAACCATACAACTATATCTCTTATGTCCATTTTCAAATATCAACTCCAGTAGCCCCCAACTGATGGTTTATGATGCCAATCTAAACCGTGACTTAGTAACAATCTTTATCTTTGCAACACTGCATCTTAACTTCACTGATGTAGCCCCCAAGGGCCGGTTTAACTTTATAAAGATGAACCGGGACTTTTTAAAAGATTGCCCGGATTAGAACTTGGAGCAAAACATACATTAGCCTCCAAGTGCCAAGAGTAATACTTGTATTATGCTAGGGACTTTGTAGGAATTTCCAAGAACAAGCAAATATGCAATAGCCCCCCCAGTATCAAGGGCAGAACTTTGTTATGTGCATGGTACTTCAAACATGTACTGTCAACTCATTATATATCTGTCTCTTTATAGGCTGACTGAGCAAAAAGGAAGCTCAAACCGCTGATCTACAAGAGAACATCAAGTCTCAGCAAGCCGAAACCTCCAAAGCCAAGGAAGAGTTGACTAGCGTTTTAGATGCTATGGAGAAACTGAAAGAGAGCTTCAACAAGGAGCGGGCGGATTGGGATACAAAAAAATCCGCTTTGCGAAAAAGGGTCGAAGATGCAGAAGCAGCTCTTAAACCTGTGGTAGATGAATTGATTGTCGTAAAGCGGCAGATACATGCCATGACTACGGCTATGTTCGGTAAGCATCCTTGCTTTATCCTTTCAACATACCTTCCCATGTGTTGCCGGTTTACTGACATTTGTAATGATGCAGGAACTCTCATTAGTCACCTGGGCTCTGATGTACAGAAGAAGCTGAAGACCGCCTACACGCTGATAGAGCAGTTGTATACCGGCGCGCAATGAATCATCTGCACCACTTCCCACAATAAGCCGCCTCCGACGTTAATCAAGAATACCTTAGCCGGCTATCTATGTTGCCTGCCCGGGTAGAAGAGCTAAAGAAATCCGCTGCAAGGGCTGGCTCTTTGAATACACTAACTCGGGCAAAAGCATGGGTGCCTGATCTTGATCCGGCAGACATCATTAAAGGCTACCCAAGTGTCGGTCTCAAAACCGGCGGATCTCGGGTAGGGGGTCCCGAACTGTGCGTCTAAGGTGGATGGTAACAGGAGGCAAGGGACACAATGTTTACCCAGGTTCGGGCCCTCTCTATGGAGGTAATACCCTACTTCCTGCTTGATTGATCTTGATGAATATGAGTATTACAAGAGTTGATCTACCACGAGATCATAGAGGCTAAAACCCTATAAGCTATCCTATGGTATGATTGTTGTTGTATCATCTATCGACTAGCCTGGCCCTGGTTTATATAATGCACCAGAGGCCTAGGATAACAAGAGTCCTAGCCGAATATGCCGGTGGGGGAGGAGTCCTTGTCTTGATCACCAAGTCTTGTGGAATCTTCCTTCTATGCGGCAGCTGTCCGGACTGGCCCATGAGTATACGGCCATGGGGGTCCTCATCCCAATCAAACAGCTCGGGAGATGACGTGGTGAGTACCCCCTAGTCCAGGACACCGTCAGTAGCCCCCTGAACTAGTCTTCAAGTTAGGAACGGTCCTCGATTCTTCCGAACTGTTCTTCATCTTCGGTCGTCGGTCTTGAAAACTGGTTCAACAAATCTTCTCATCTCTGATCTTGAGGATCGCCGAAGTGCATCTGATGAGTTTACACGTCGGGTATCCGAGGAGCCCCTTTAAGTTTCCGGCCTTTATCAATGCCTTGTTATTTTTATGCCACACCTCGGGTTTGAAGTTGTTCCCGAGAGGCAATGTCCTCTTGCGTCCGAGCTCTAACGTCGGACTGCCTTCGAGGTATCTTTTGCAGCCGAGCACCAATGCCGGACCGCTTCCGTGCTCGAACATCGGAATGTATCCGAGCTCCAATGCTGGACTATGTCCAAGCTCCAACGCCGGACTATGTCCAAGCTCCAACGCCGGACTATATTCAAGGTGTCATAGATCACCTTGGTTCAAAAAAGGTTGAAGGAGTTTAGCCGAGCTTAATGCCTGAAATGCCCTCTATGGAGCTAGCTGCTGGCGCCCGAGCTTTATGCCTGACTGCCTCCGAGGTGGTGCACCACCCCGACCGCGGGCTGATTTTTTGTGAATATTTTTAACTGGTGCAGTTTATTCCCTGCCGAGGTATATAGCGAGTATATGTATATCTAGTAGCCCTCAAGGTGTGTATCAGTCTAAAACCCGAGATGCACCTGAAGGAAAACATGAAACCGCTGTTCCCAGTAGCCCCTGAGACTAAGGTCGACGCGCGAAATCGGCCTGAGGATCAATTCCTAGCTCAGCAACATACATAGGAATAAAAATGCAGTGTAATATATTAGAGATAATAGTGATCGGCGAACGGGCCCTTGAGAGAGGGTCGTGACAAGTCGCCGTGATATATAGCTTGATGCTAGATAGGTCCAGACGGTACTTATTTCTGTCCAAAGACGCGTTTCCCATAGTTCGATCAAGCCGAACACTGAGCCCTTTGAGTTTTCTGCATTGAATAGGCAATGCAGTAGCCACCGAGACACTGGTCGGGTGCCAACACCAGATCAGGGGATCGATGTGCCCCTTTAATATTTGTAAATAATGAGCGCAAAGCCCAGTATCCCCCGAGCCTTAATGTGGGCACGGGTGGCCGAATTAAGGATCGATATCCAGAGTAAAATCATAGATTATGTGTAATGATTCTATGTATCGAAGTACTTTACATCATTATTTTGACTCCATTGTGACCGTTTATCAGTTGAAAGTAGCCCATCGTTGGCTTCTACCCCTTTGTAGATACTACGCAGGGTCTTTCCGCAATAACAAAGCAACCCTTAGCCGACGTCTCGGTGCCCGAAGGCGGTTGTGTTAGCGGAAACGAGGCAATCAGATATGCGGGCTTTAAAACTTTCTCTTAGTCATAGGAGCTTTAACCTGGGGAAGCTAGCTATGAGCCCCGATTCTTGTTCGGCGACATCCGAGGTCAAGCCGTAAACACTTGACCAATGTTATGAATGGCCCGTCATTTAACATAGTCATCGGATCATCGACGGTTCGCCTATTGTGACAGTCAGTTTTCGGCTTTCTCCACTTAGGTGCTTGACCATGCGAGCTGGAAGCACAATCGCAGTGGTTCTCCGTTTGCATACCTAGCCGAACAAAGTGGAACGTAGGAGGCAAGCACAGGAGCCAGGCAACCCAACTATTGACCGAAGACACAATTCAAAACCGATGCATATATAGCAATATCCGAGAACATTTTTGCCGAATCCCTAAAGGTGTCCGGCGTTGCACTGCGAGACGAATGCGGGAAACACACAAATAGTTTAAAAGTGCCATAGGCTCGAAAATCCAAAAAAACATATTCAAAAGTTTAATGTCCGAACTAGATCAAGTGTTCGGTGCCAATCCGAAAATTGGACTTTAAAAAAAAGTGCTTCTGCCTTGCTTTAACATGACACATCCTATCTGAAGACTTCAAGCGGGTCAGCCTACGGCTTCAACCTCCTATCCTGAAGGCGGAGTACTTCTCATTAGGCCAGTTTAACAAACTATACTCTAGCGGTTTTGAGAGAGAAATTAAGCTCGCCGGCTAGTGACCACACACTCGTGTCGAAAAAAGGAGTGATAAATGGTAATAATAATACTTTGCAACGACTAAGAAGAAAAACACTTATTATAAAACGGCTCAAATAAACTTAAGAGCCCCCAAGTGACTTGGGTAAAAGAATGATTGTATGTACCGAAGTACTTATATCATATCTATGTTCACCCGAACTTTAAACGCGTCTTAACCGACCGTCGGCTTCTCCCTCTTCGGTCAAGGACCGAAAAGTGTTATGTACTCCACCTATCGAGAATATCGACAGTGTTTCCAATAACCAGGCAATCAGACCATAAGGCTGTAATAGACAAAGCGCGCTCAGGGAACTTATGCTATATTACTGACGAAGTGTAAGAAGCATCTTCGAAGAAAATAGTACCCCACGATACCTTTCTTACATGCTCATTGTTACTATGAGACTTGTGCAATAGATTTTTGTACTCATGAGTTCCGTTGTGTTACGACCATGATTGAAAACAATAAGAGCGCTTAGCTTTGGCTTCACCTTATGCGAGGTCGAGCTCGGATGACCCGGTCGTGACAATCACAGAGGTGCTCCCTTTACTCCCTAGCCGAACAACCGGGCACGTTGGGGTAAGCACAGGAGCGAGGCAACCCAGCTTGCAAATCGCTTAAGTCAATATGGTGCATATTGTCGTGTAATACACGAACAAGGAACAAAGCCGTACAAGTATAATCATATGCAAGAGGAAAGGCTTCATGAAAGAAGCCCCCAAGTGAACTGGGTATTTGAATTTGTCCGTCACAAACAAAGTGTGGACAGGGAAATTTTTTACAAGAAACTTTTTTCCAAAAAAGTATAATGCTTGATCGAACCGAACACAAGTTAAAAATTTAAAACTTTGATCATGAAGGCAACTTAGCTGGTTAATGTGTTCGGTATTAATGACGTGGTCCGAGCTTGATGCGGGACAAGGTCCATCCCCCAAGCCGGTCCCGAGGTGGCAGAGCAAAGAGCTCGGCACTCCGAAGTGGTGACATAGCACAGTCAATGCAGGCCGGCAGAGTGATGCCGAAGTCCCTGGCATGGGGTAATGAAGTGTTGATGAAGCCCCCCGTCCAGCCGAGGTGACGCCAAAGGATATAATCCGGCTGGATCATTTTCCTGTGCACACAAAATAGTGCAAACCGGGGATAATAGTAATAATAATAATTTAAAAAATGTTGCATAATAAATAATTTATGCAAAGTGAGTAATAAAAGAAATATGGCCTGGCGCCGAAGTCAATGTCGATGCAGGGCGTCGGCGTGATGCAGTAAAGGCGTTGCAAAGCCTGAATTCATAGGTCGATCCGAGTTCCGGATGCGGCGTTCGCCGGGCTATGTACGGAGACTGACCGAACCACCAAGCGTCCGTTGTTAATGCGGCCACCATTTAATAGACCTATGTACATATGATGGACAAACCAGAGTAATAATTCCTTTGGAAAAATGAACCCAAACAAGCAAAAAATATTAGGATTAATAGCACCTGGTTTATTTGTTGTAGCAATCCGAAGAAAGGTGATTCCCAAAATTGGGAATCGATCCGCACACCCATTGCCTGATGGGCGATAAAACGATGGCATGGCAATGCTGGCAAAGGTTGGCTTGCCGAGGCAAAGCCCTCGGTCCAGCTAATCGTGACGAAGCTGGTCGGCTGGTGACGCCAAAGTCATCGGAGTAGGTTGATGAAGAGATGATGAAGCCCCTGGTCCAGCCGAGATGTCGAAGCCTGGACGTCAGCCGATGAGTCAAAGTAGGTCGGCGTGATGGACACCGACTTGAAGGAGCAACAGGGCAGCCCTGCCGATCCA
The DNA here is from genome assembly GCA_021605145.1 of Aegilops bicornis. Lineage (NCBI taxonomy): Eukaryota > Viridiplantae > Streptophyta > Magnoliopsida > Poales > Poaceae > Aegilops > Aegilops bicornis. The sequence continues at coordinate 659,946,819 of CM038673.1, forward strand.
GGTCGTGACGTGGTCAATGCCGGCTTGATGAAGTGACCGTGCGGCGATGCCGGTGTGCCCGCTCTGTGTAATCTGTGGGGCGGCGATGTTGGTGATGATTTATCCTTTGCGATGCCGAACTCTTGTTCGGCTTGCCGAGATGATAATCTGAAGAAGCTGAGCTCGGCTCAACAAAGTGACGACGTGTCTAGCGCAGGGCGGCAGCCGTGGAGCAATATTGCCGGACTGGTTTGACACCAGCATGATGTTGAAGATCATGTTCAAAAGATTTTAAAGTTAGTGGGATGTGTTCGGGAACAAAACACAATACCCCATACAAAACTTCCTTCAAAAGGATGTCCAAATCCCGTTCATAAAAAAGACAAACTCGGGTCGGATTCGTTTTCGCGAAGAAAACAGATCCGAAAAGTGATGCACTAATCGGAAGGTTCCCGGAGTTTGGACGGTCGGATCGAGCTAAAATTTTGAGGGGTGGTAGATATAGGAATTCCGCAGCCCTAAATTTTGAGGGTTGGATCTTCCAAAGAACGTCCGAGCTAGAAGCTGGACACGACGCCCTAAACTCGTCCAGATTGTCGTCCAGATTTGATAGGGCTCCGGTATATCACGGATTGCTAGAGATTCCTCCATCGGAACTCGATGAAATTTTCCAGGGTTGTTGTAGACTCAATTCTGCATAATTCCACCTAAGAAACCGTTAAGACGACACTTGAGGAGGCGGTGGCGGCGGACACAAGTTCGCTGTCCAGGAAAACAGCACGGTCGCCCAAGGGCAATGTTGACGTTGAGCCCCCGGGCTCCCTGGATGATTCCTCCATGATCTTGATATAGATCGGAGTTGATGTTGATGAAGGTCCTCATATGAACATGAAGATTGGAGGTAGGGCGCAGTCCTTGGTCGAACCAAGGTGACCAGTCGAGCTGGTGACGAAGATGCCGAAGTCGCAGTTGATCTGCAGGCGAGCCATCGACCTTTTGCTGATCACACAGCGGAACTATCAATGAAAGCACCAATGTCGGTGTCAAAACCGGCGGATCTCGGGTAGGGGGTCCCGAACTGTGCATCTAAGGTGGATGGTAACAGGAGGCAAGAGACACAATGTTTACCCAGGTTCGGGCCCTCTCTATGGAGGTAATACCCTACTTCCTTCTTGATTGATCTTGATGAATATGAGTATTACAAGAGTTGATCTACCACGAGATCGTAGAGGCTAAAACCTTGGAAGCTAGCCTACGGTATGATTGTTTTTGTATCATCTATCGACTAGCCTCGCCCTGGTTTATATAATGCACCAAATGCCTAGGATAACAAGAGTCCTAGCCGAATACGCTGGTGGGGGAGGAGTCCTTGTCTTGATCACCAAGTCTTGTGGAATCTTCCTTGTATGCGGCAGCTGTCCGGACTGGCCCATGAGTATATGGCCATGGGGGTCCTCGGCCCAATCTAACAGATCGGGAGATGACGTGGTGAGTACCACCTAGTCCAGGACACCTTCACCAAGCTTAAAAGAAGACGGATCAGAATTTTGCATTGATGATCTCCGCGCCATAAACCGGGAAGTTCATCCACTGGCTTCTCAACTTGCTGAAGAAGCTGATCTGTCATTTTACCAGGTGAGTTATGACACCAATAACAAACGGGTTTCTACAACGACTCCTGAGGCTCAAAAACCTGATCCCTCCAATCCGTAAGCACCCTTATGCCCCTGATATTGAACCGTCCACCCTTATAACCGACGAAGCTATGTTCCAAGCATTAACTTGGATCGACTGGACCACTATTGACTTCCAGCCGCTGGGTAGAGATGAAGATGATGAAACGGTGCAAGATGATCCGCAGCAGTCAGGTCTAGCTGGTGGCCAATCATAATCCGGAGGCCGGTTTAGTATTTGACGTGCTACAACACATATTTGAGAAAACAATTATCCTTTCGGGCACTGAAACGCCTTGTAATAGGCTAGTTAAAAATACTTGGTCTGTTATGCCTTTGTGCATATTTATCTGCAACTGATGCGTGCTAATCTGCCATGCTTAAGATATGATGTTCATAATCCATAGCCATTTATTCAAGCTGTAACTGTAGATAAGAAGCTTAAAGCGCACTGGCGGTTTACCACCGGGCGAGTCATGATACCTGTCGGCGTCAAAACCGGCGGATCTCGGGTAGGGGGTCCCGAACTGTGCGTCGAGTCATGATGTTTTACCCAGGTTCGGGCCCTCTTGATGGAGGTAAAACCCTACTCCTGCTTGATTAATATTGATGATATGGGTAGTACAAGAGTGGATCTACCACGAGATCGGAGAGGCTAAACCCTAGAAGCTAGCCTATGGTATGATTGTTGTTCGTCCTCTGGGACTAAAACCCTCCGGTTTATATAGACACTTTGGATAGGGTTAGGGTTACACGTAGTCGGTTACAATGGTAGGAGATCTACATATCCGTATCACCAAGCTTGCCTTCCATGCCAAGGAAAGTCCCATCCGGACACGGACGAAGTCTTCAATCTTGTATCTTCATAGTCCAGAGTCCAGCCAACGGTGATAGTTGACTATCCGGACACCCCTAATCCAGGACTCCTCGGTAGCCCACGAACCGGGCTTCAATGACGCATTTAATCCGACGCGCATATTGTCTTCGGCATTGCAAGGCGGGTTCCTCCTCGAATACTTCATAGAAGATTTTGAACACAAGGATAGTGTCCGCTCTGCAAAACAAGTTCCATATACTACCGTAGAGAATAACCTTTGCATAGATCTGGCTGACATATTCCGCGGCGTGACATCACACCACGGCCAGGCCTTTATATGAATCGTTTTTACTGTCCCACCTCAGCGCGTTTAGCGAGGCGGTTTCTTCAGCACGTCTTATCAGAGCGGAGATCGTGCCCCCTTTATTCTAGGATCCTCTTCAATACGGGCGTGGGTAACCCAGTCATGCCCGTTGGCACGCCTCCTCCATCGAAGGTGAGTCCTGAAAGTTCACAGGGAGGGCTCTTGGTATTCAACCTCTTTATAACGAGACCAAGGCCCGCTCCTTTCTTTCAATCTCAATCGAATCCGCCCCTCGCCTCGAGTTCCAACACCAAAAGCTCCAGATTTAGGCGCTTCGGACCTTCAACGATGTCCGGCTCTGACCTGCACGGCTGGTGGATGTCTTCCCCCGTCACGGAAGAAGATGTGCTAAAGCTGAGAGACGCCAGGTATCTAACCGGTGAAATTTCGCATAGGCTGCCTGCCCAAGGGCAGGTTATTCCCACTCCCGAGCCTGGTGAGAGCGTGGTATTCGTGTCTCACTTCCTTCGGGGTTTAGGCTTACCGACGGACCCCTTTGTGAGGGGGCTCATGTTTTATGATGGGCTGGAATTCCATGAGTTGGATCCAGAGTCCATCCTCCACATCTCGTCGTTCACTGTTGTATGTGAAGCCTTCCTCCGCATTACCCCTCACTTCGGATTGTGGCTCAAGACCTTCAAAGTGGAGCCGAAGATGATCAAGGGGCATCAGGCAGAGTGCGGAGGGGCTGTTATAAGCAAGAATGCGGACGCTCCCTGGCCCGAGGGCTCTTTTCAAGAGGAGCTCAATTTATGGCAACAGGAGTGGTTTTATATCACCGCTCCCAGGGGCACCAAATGGGCGGCGCCACCTGCCTTCCGCTCGGGTCCTCCACTGCGGCGGGCGTCATGGGTCAATAAAGGGCTCGACTGGGGACCGTCCAAGGACGTACCTCTGTTGCAGGGCCGTATTCGAGACCTCCGAGAGAGAGAGATCAATCTGGTCGTAGTAGCGCAGGTCATGCTAATTCGTTGCACCTTGCCCTGCAAACGTCGCCCCCCTCACTGTGGGAGTTTAATCGGAGGGACCACGAGCTCTCCAATATTTTATGGGCGTAACGCCTGTGGAGATGTACCAACTGCTTGTTCTTGGATCACAAGCAATGTGTCCGGACTTAACCGAGGACGAGGTCTGAGCTGCAATCGCCGGATACTCAAGTAAGTAGTCTTGTACCCGGACATGCTATCCGCATATTTATCATACACTTGCCCTTAAAAGAGCTATCCTTTAAACAGGAGTGGATAGCAAAAGCAAAACTGATCAGGTGTCCGGCCCCCCTCCTTGAGACCACGCCGGATCCTGCATTAACCAAGATGCTAGAGGCTGTGCCTTTTGAAGAAGGCGAAGGGGGGAACAAGGGAACTACTACCTCCGTGAAGGAGGCTATAAAGAAAGGGGGGATCGAGAATCCCTCTCTCCAAGGGGAGAAGAGGACCACTTCTAAAGATCCGGAGACCAAAGCCTCGAAGCTGGGGAAGAAATCTTCACCAGAGGGTCCTGCGGCGGGAGATGCCCCGGCCGCACTATTTCCCCAAGGAGATCAGCCCTCCAGCAAGCCGTAGGTAAACTGGGCATTTTTTTTAAAAGAGAGACATCCCCGTTTTATTTCTGAAGGTAACCGAAAGTTTACCTTGAAGTTCGGATCTCAGCCCTTCACAGCAGAGCTCGTCTTCAGGGGATCTTGGTCCGAAGATGATGGAGAGCGAAACGCCTCCGCCTGCCGTACCATTATGCGAGGTGGACGATCCTGAGGTGTCATCACGGAGGGCTTCTCCGAATCTGGCGGGGCCAGAAGGCAGCCGTATGTCCCCTCAAAGCCCTCCGTGTCCGGCCTTCGAAAAAGGCCACCGGACGAGTCTGGCACCAACGGGTGTACGGTCGGAGGAGCTGAAGGATCTGCTCGGGCGAGCGTCTATCTCGGAAGATCACCGTACGTTAATGGGTACGGTGATTGAAAGGATTTCATCCGCTGAGAGCGGATTGCATGAAGCCGTCGTAAGTTCTTGTGGGTTTTGAGGTACGCATAAAATGATGTACCTTCGGCGGTTTTGCATATAAAATGCGCCCTGTATAGATAGTAGCCCGTGAGACTTGGTGCGGTGTCAAAAATGACGGCGCGTCGAGGATCATAACCCCAGGTATAATATGCGCTCTTAATATGTAGGTGGCGAAGCGTCCGGTGGCTAGCCGGGCTGATGAATTTGCCGAACTGAACCGGCAACTTGACGTGGCGGATGCAGACATCACGCTTGTTAATAAGCGGCTTGACAAGTCACAAGGTATGCAACTTCTCCGCGGACACCTGGTAAGGGAGCTTGACGCCCATGCCTTACAACATGTATGCTAAATGCAGATGGTGCCGCTGCTATGGAGAGCCTTGGTGAGCTTCGCCCGAGGCAAGGAGCAAGCCAGAAAAAGTGATGCGGCTGCCTTAAAGGCGGCCGCAGAGCTAAAAGCCGAACAGGCTGCTCACTGCCGAAACAAGAAAGAAATGGCCAAGAAGGCCGTGAAATTGAAGAATGCTACTGACCATTGCGAGCTTCTTGAAAAAGAAGATCGAGCGAAACAAGAGGACCTGAAAAAGGCCGCCACCGAGGCCAAGGATACTCGCTCTGCGATGAGAGCTATGAAGGAGGAGCTACGTCAGGCCGGAGATATTGCGGCTGGAAAGCCCTTTCTGATGCGGAGGAAATTCACGGATCCTAAGTACACTCAATTGGACCGGCTGTGGGGTGCGGAGGATGCTTATCTGGACTTGGCGGCGAGTGCCGCAGACGCGGCCGAACACTTCCGAGGTCAAAAGGATCACGGAATGGAAGAGCTTTTTTGGTCGCAGTTCCATAGTCCGGAGCGTCCACTTTCATTAAACGATCGTTTGGTCGAATGGGCTGAGCTGAATAGGTTGTCCGGACTTGCCATGTATGCTGTCGTGACTCATTTGTGGCCGAAAAGACCCGAGCCGAAGAGTTATTTTGGCTTGGTGCAACAGTTCCTTTGTGCGGTGCCGCATATCGATGCAATGAAGCGGTCAGCATGCATAGAGGGTGCGCGGATGGCTCTTGCCCGTGTCAAGACATACTGGGCGGAGATGAAGGCCACCGACGTTGCATCCCAAGATTCGGACAGAAGCCGAGTACCTGCCGAGCACTATTTTGAGGAAGTCCTGCAGGGCACTCGTTTAGTAGAGACGTGGTGCTCGAAGGATATTATGTATTAATGACATGTATGATTTGTGAAAACAATGTTTCAATATAATATAAGAGCTTTTTATACTTGTGCGTTCAAGTATTAAAACACCTCTGTCTTGACCCGTTGATGTATATGTGTATATAACCTGAAAGATGGCAGTCTTCAGCTTCAGCCCCCACGCACATAGTGCGGGGGTGTTTGCAAAGAGGCGCATTTTCACACTTAATCCAACGTCTTGGTCCTGTAAAGGAGGTGATAGCGTAGCAAACTAGGCAACCGGACTATAATGCTTTATCACTTTCACTTAGCCATAGGAGTTCGATGGTGGGGCTACTATATGGCCCCTAGGGGCACCGCGCTCTCCCGAATTCGGGGCGCGTATGTGCCTGACCGGGAAACAGTCCTTTGTTAATGCGGGGGAATGCTAAACATTCCGGTGGGTCATCGAGTGGTTGACCAGTCTCACGCTATATCATGACAGTCAGTTTTCGGCTTTCTCTACTGAGGTGCTCACCTGGCCGAACCGGTGGGACAATCGCAGTAGTTCTCCTGGTGCCGCGTTAGCCGATAGAACGGAACGTAAGGCAGCAAAACACAGGAGCCGGGCAAACCCAACATTTGACCAAAGACATGATTCGGAGCTGATGCATATAAGGCCTAACTCGAGACGCGCGAACACTCCCTAAGGTATTCGGTCTTTATGAAAACGGGCAGAATAATGCCCTAAGCCCTGGTTTCCGTGCACGCGCAAAAATTCTGGTGCGGCCAATGCCAAAACGCCAGCCTCCTCCTCGATTATAGCAAGAAACCGGGGATGTGTATCAACAAGAGACAGGTAAAAAAGGTTTACGCAGGGTCTTAATCTGAAAAGAATCCTTGCAACGGGTCCCTCACTGCACGTCTGCGCTGTGTCTCCTTGTGCCGTATCACGGGCCGGGTGTAGCACGGTGTTCATCTGTAAAAGAGAAGAACTTAGTTGAAGAGAAAAAAAGATCATGCAAAAAATGTACTTTATATTAAATAAACAGAGTATGGTTTGAAAAGTGAATAAAATTGAGCTTTATTGTCTCTTGTTGTACATGCGTGCAGCCCCTTGTACGGGGGTATGCCGCTAGTAGGCGTTTATATGTTTACGCCGGACTCGTCTAGCCATGTCCGGGGTTCGAATGACCTATTCAGGTGCTTTGATTAGCGGAGCTGGATTAGTCTTGAGGCTGTCAAGGCAGTCTCACGTTCTTCCGTGCTCGAGTAATACGATACTCCTTTTAATGAGATGATGCCGCGTGGACCGGCATTTTAAGTGTAAGAGATGCATAATGCGGTATTGCGTTAAAGCGGGCGAAAGCTTCACGTCCCAGTAGTGCTTGATAGCTACTTTCGAATGGGGCGATGTGGAAGGTTAACTTTTCACGGCGGAAGTTGTCGGATGAGACGAACACAACTTCTAGCAGTAGGGAGCCCGTACAATGGGCATATAGGCCTGGCATTACCCCTTTGAAGGAGGTGTTGCTATGGCAAATTTTGGTTGGGTCCATCCCCATTTTGCAGATTGTGTCCTGATATAGCAGGTTTAGATCGCTACCTCCGTCCATTAGGACTTGTGTAAATTGGAGTCCGTTGATTATAGGATCTAATATCAAGGCAGTACATCCTGCGTTCCGGATACTTCCGGAATAGTCCTGATGATCGAAGGTGATTGGTTTTGACAACCATCGTTGGGACTCTGCTGGGATAGACCGTGCGGTAGCGTGTTTCTATGGGCGCCGCTCTGTTTTTCCTTTGTCACTTGAAGTGAGTTCACTATTTTGACTTTTTGTGGGAAATTCTTTTGTTTTCCGGTGCTTTCGCTTGTGGGGTTCGTCATCGTCCTCGCTTGGTGTGTCGAGCCCATTGTGTTCGGGATTGAGTTTGCCGGACTGCTTGAAGACCCAACAATCTCTGCGGGTCTGGTTTGCAGGATTCCCGGGAGTACAGTGGATTTGGCATATTTTGTCCAAGATTTTGTTTAGGTTGGATAGCTCATCGCTGTTGTCCTTGAGGGGCAGTTTTTTATGATTCTGCGGAGCTTACGAATCCGGCGTTGATCGCCGTGCTCTTGGGCTATTTCCCTTTGTCCGCGCTGGTCCTTGTTGCGTCATGGTTTTCCATTTCCATCCACGACTTTGGATGTACTTGGGTCATTGGTATCGCATCTTGCCAATAACTATCCTCTCCCGCGCAAAAAGCGGGTCATGAGGCTTGTTAATGCAGCCATTGTTCTCGGCTTCTCATGGCCGAGGTGTCTCAGCGAGCCATTCGTCTCGGACGTTGTGTTTGAAAGATGCTAAGGCTTGGCGTCCAGGACAGTCGACTATTTGGTTCTTTTTGATAAGGAACCTGTTCGAATTTGGGCTGACTCTCCGGGTTGTTGAGTTATGTGACTTAAATCGCATCCGGAGGGCGGACATAAGTCCCTTGAAAATTTGCCGAAAAGCATCCTCGAGCTCTTCCCAACTTCCAATGGTATTTTCAGGGAGGCTTTTGAGCCAATGCCGGGCTGGCCCTTTGAGCTTGAGGGGTAAGTATTTTATGGCGTGGAGATCATCTCCTCTAGCCATGTGTATGTGGAGGATGTAATCCTCAATCTAGACTCCAGGGTCTGTTGTTCCGTCGTATGCCTCTATGTTTACGGGTTTGAATCCCGCTGGGAATTCGTGATCCAGCACCTCATCGGTGAAACACAGGGCGTGTGCGGCACCCCTATATCTGGGTGTGCCGTGATGTTCGGATATTTGGTGTGTTGCATTGCTTGGAAGAGCTTGCTTTCTCGGCCCATGGATGGACCTAACTGGGCCATCCTTTTGATGCGAATCCTTATGCGGATCGCGTGCTGACTTGTGTGCGGCGCCGCTTTCCGCTCCATGTTTGTCATGTGGTCGTCTATCCGACCGGGCGGCCTCTTTGTTCTTTGATTGCGGGGGCTCTACGGCCTCCTCATCGGTCTGGCGCAGTAATTTGCGCTTGGGTAGCTCTTTGTTTAGCGTTGTCGGCGTATTTCTCTGCGGTGTTGAGTACTTTGCTCCATCTGATTACGAGTGCATATTCCGCTGTTTTGAGCTTCCGCTACGCTTTTCAGGGCTACTGTAGCGATGGCAGGCGAGCCTTTTGTGGAGGTTCTTCTGCTCCAACAATTTGTCCAGCGTGAGATCGTCCGGACTGTTATCTTCGCCGGGGACGGGTTGTTTATCCAAGTTGTCCTATTCGGACGGTTGCACGATAGCATGTTCGTCGTCCACCGGTTCGCCCTGCTCTATGGCTGGGTCTGTGTGGCTGCCGTCTTTGTCGAGGCAGGACTTGGTGCGGCGTTTACGTTGCCGTTTTGACTGCTTTTCGAGGGATTTATCCTTCGTAGTGTCCCGTTGTTCCTCGTCGTCACTTCCTTTAGGTGTATCCACCATGTATACATCGTGGGATGAGGTGGCTGTCCAGTATCCTATAGGTGCTTGTTCATGGTTGTCTCCCACATCGTTGTCCATACCGTCGATGTCTTCGGAGTCGAAATCGAGCACGTCGTATAAGCTTTCGACAGTGGCTACAAAGTGGGCGGTGGGTGGGTGTTGAATTTCGTCGTCCGCATCCCAACCTTCCTGACCGTAGTCCGGCCAGGGCTCTCCTGATAAAGAGAGAGACTTTAGTGAATTCAGGATGTCGCCAAAGGGCGAGTGCTGAAAGATGTCTGCGCACGATGAACTCCATAACCGGCGCCCAATTGGATTCGATTGGCAGGGGAGTGGAGGGTTCGGAGTCCGGAGAGGAGTCCGGCACCTTGGAGTCACGGTCTTCGCAAAGGACAGGGATGGAGTTTGGCTCAATCGCCGTAGAGATCATAGCCCCCAAGGCGGTGTCCAACAACTCGTCCTCGATCGGCGGAGTCGGCTCCGAGCTAAGGGTCGGAGCGGGCCGGTGCGACCTCGTGGCACTGCTCGGGCGGCAGAGCTAGATCGTGCCCATCGAGACAGTGCGGCACGCTTGGCTGTGGCTCCAATCCATCGAAGATCAAGTCTCCGCGGATGTCGGCCGTGCAGTTCAAACTCCCAAATCTGACCTGATGGCCATGGGCGTAGCTTTCGATCTGCTCCAGATGGCCAAGTGAATTGGCCCGCAGTGCAAAGCCGCCGAATACGAAGATCTGTCTGGGGAGAAAAGTCTCACCCTGGACCACGTCGTTGTTGATGATCAAAGGAGCCATCGGGCCTAAGGATGACGACACAGAGGAACTCTCAATGAAAGCACCAATGTCGGTGTCAAAACCGGCGGATCTCGGGTAGGGGGTCCCGAATTGTGCGTCTAGGCGGATGGTAACAGGAGACAAGGGACACGGTGTTTTTACCCAGGTTCGGGCCCTCTCGATGGAGGTAAAACCCTACTCCTGCTTGATTACTTTTGATGATATGGGTAGTACAAGAGTGGATCTACCACGAGATCAGAGAGGCTAAACCCTAGAAGCTAGCCTATGGTATGATTGTTGTTCGTCCTACAGACTAAAACCCTCCGGTTTATATAGACACCGGATAGGGTTAGGTTTACACAGAGTCGGTTACAATGGTAGGAGATCTACATATCCGTTACCAAGATTGCCTTCCACACCAAGATTGCCTTTCAATCTTGTATCTTCATAGTCCAGGAGTCCGGCCAACGGTGATAGTTCGGCTATCCGGACACCCCCTAATCCAGGACTCCCTCAATACCCAAATATACATATATGACCAAGGTTTATAACCAAGGTTGAAAAAGATAACCAAATATGGAAATATATGATACCTGTGACCTTTAGGCATAATGTTGGCTGACCAACTTTGTAGTGAGGGTAATAAACCTAATCCAGAGTATAAGTAACTCCTGTTATATGATGCCGGTTTACAATAAAACCGTTCCGGGTTGTGATGAACACCGGTTTATTCCATACTGGTGACTTTGAGTCAAAAACAGACCGGGCTGATAGTCTCCGGATTATAATTTGATCATGTACTAACAACTTGGAGTTGACAGCCTAACCGGGTTGATGAACACCGGTTTAAAAACATCACAAATCTTGTCAAAAGGGAAAAATCTTAGTAAAAAGCGAATGAAAACCCTTGAAGTCGAGGCTTTTCACGGGCTGCCAGGCCCCAAATTCGAGGCTTTTCATGGGCTGCTAGGCCACTGAGTTAAAGCATTTCACAAAGCCTTTTAAGATGGTCCTCAATCCTTAACCAATCATCGTTTGATCTTGACAAGTTCAGTGTCTTTATGTTAGAATAACTTGTCAAAGTTTGAAGGGTCATACCAGGTTTACCTGGGCGGAGTAACTTACTTAAATAGGCAGGTTAACCCGGGGTTTTAGGTGTATACACCCGGCTTCCAAGCCACGGCTTGATAGCCTATTACAAGTGTAGATTATTTGTTCATTTCGACAACAAAGAATCCCCAAGTAACATTTTGAGCTGTGCTCAGTGTGTGCCTATGTTTGAGTTGTTGTTTTTCAACACTCTCTTTGGCCCCGGATTGATTTGGCTTTGAACCGATCAAGAGGTGTGACTATGGTTCGGATACGACCAAGCCCCCAAGTGATGTTGTGGCATTGCGCCGATCAAGAGGTGTATCTATGGTTCGGATACGACCAAGCCCCCAAGTGATGTAACATAAATCTTTGAGAAGCTGAATATAGGGGTAAACCAGACGCCGCTTTATAAACAGAAGCTCCATGTAACCACACATGATGTAATAAAAACAACAGATACCCCACTTTAGCTGAGGTTCCAGTTTATTATATTGATCATAATATATACATTGTCATAATATGTACATAAGCAGAGCCTATGGCTCAAGTACAGTAGGGCCGAAGATGAGCAATATTCCACGGCCGGTTGGTCTCCTCCTCCGACTTACGTGAGTCTTTGCGCTCTCGAACATCGATTAGGTAGTATGACCGGTTGTGTAGATTCTTGCTGACCACAAAGGGTCCTTCCCAAGGGGGGGGGGGATAGCTTGTGCATATCCGTCTGATCCTGAATGAGTCGAAGCACCAATTCGCCTTCTTGAAAGGTTCTGGTTCTAACCCGGCGGCTGTGATAAGGACGCATATCTTGCTGATAAATCACCGAACGGGCTGCCGCCATGTCACGCTCCTCATCTAACAGGTCAAGAGCTTCCTGCCGTGCCTTCTCGTTGTCAGCTTCAACATATGCCGCTACACGAGGTGAGTCATGACGGATGTCACTAGGAAGAACAGCTTCCGCTCCATAAACCACGGAGAATGGTGTGTACCCTGTCGATCTGTTGGGTGTGGTATTGATGCTCCATAACACAGAAGGTAACTCCTCAACCCAACAACCCGGCGTCTGTTGCAAAGGAACCATAAGCCGGGGTTTTATGCCTCTCAAGATCTCTTGATTGGCCCTCTCCGCTTGACCATTAGACTGGGGGTGAGCCACTGATGATACGCCAAGCCGGATGTGCTCACATTGAAATAACTCCTTCATGGCACCCTTTGATAGATTGGTACCATTGTCTGTTATAATGCTGTGTGGAAAGCCAAACCGGAAGATCACCTTTTTGATGAATTGAACCGCCGTAGCTGCATCACACTTACTGACTGGCTCTGCCTCCACACACTTCCTGAACTTATCAACCGCCACCAAAAGGTGGGTCTTCTTGTCCTTGGATCTCTTGAAGGGTACAACCATATCTAGCCCCCAAGTTGCAAACAGCCAGGTGATTGGAATCATCCTCAATTCTTGAGCCGGTACATGAGCACGTCGTGAGAATTTTTGACATCCATCGCACCTTTTGACCAACTCCTTAGCATCAGCATGAGCTGCTAACCAATAAAAACCGTGACGAAACGCCTTGGCCACCAAAGACTTTGAACCGACATGGTGACCACAATCTCCTTCGTGGATCTCACCCAAAATTTCACGGCCTTCTTCAGGAGACACACAGTGTTGAAACACCCTGTCACACTGCAATGATGTCACTCTCCATTGTTAATAGTCATGGACTTGGACCGCCGGATTATCTGCCTGGCCAAAGTTTCATCCTATGGTAACTCGCCCCGGTTCATATACGCCAAATATGGAACCGTCCAATCCGGAATAACATGAATAGCCGCCACCAACTGAGCTTCCGGATAAGGAATAGCCAAATCCTCTTCACCAGGGAGCTTGACGGACGGATTATGCAACACATCCAGGAAGACATTAGGTGGAACCGGTTTAAGTTGAGAACCCAAACGGCTTAAAACGTCCGACGCTTCGTTCTTCCGCTGGTCCACATGATCCACCTGATAACCTTTGAAGTGACCTGCAACAATATCCACCCCACGACGATATGCCGCCATGAGTGGGTCCTTGGAATCCCAAGTGCCGAACACCTGTTAAGCTACCAGGTCCGAGTCACCGAAGCACTTAACTCGGCTTAGGTTCATGTCCTTAGCCATCCGAAGACCATGGAGTAAGGCCTCATATACAGTTGCATTGTTAGTGCAAGGGAACATTAAACGGAGAACATAACAAAACTTATCACCTCGTGGGGAAGTTAATACGACTCCAGCCCCCGAGCCCTCCAATTGCCTGGACCCATCAAAATGAATAGTCCAATAAGTATGATCCGACTTCTCTTCTGGCGCTTGTAGTTCTGTCCAATCATTGATGAAATCCACAAGTGCCTGAGACTTGATCGCCGTTCGGGGTATGTATTTCAACCCATGAGGCCCGAGCTCGATGGCCCACTTAGCAATCCGGCCAGGTGCTTCCCTGTTCTGGATTATATCCCCCAAAGGAGCAGAGCTGACCACCGTGATGGGATGACCTTGGAAATATTGCTTAAGCTTCCGGCTTTCCATGAAAACTCCATACACCAACCTCTGCCAATGCGGGTACCTCTGGTTGGACTCAATAAGTACCTCACTGATATAGTAAACCGGCCGTTCAATCGGATATTCCTTTCCGGTCTCCTTGCCCTCTACCACAATAGCCACGCTAACGGTCCGGGCATTAGCTACCACATATAGCAACAATTGCTCTTTGTCAACAGGAGCAGCGAGAACCGGCGGGTTAGCCTGTTGCCGCTTTAAATCCTCAAATGCTTCATTAGCGGCATCACTCCAGACGAAGTTATGCATTTTCTTCAGCATCTGATACAAAGGGATGGCCTTCTCGCCAAGGCGGCTGATAAACTGGCTCAACGCGGCAATCCGGCCTGCCAGGCGTTGAACATCATTGATACACTTCGTTTTGGCCAAAGAAGTAATGGCTTTGATCTTTTCCGGATTAGTTTCAATGCCCCTGTTAGACACCAAAAATCCCAAGAGCTTGCCTGCCGGTACACCAAAAATGCACTTGGCCGGATTAAGCATCATTTTATAAGCCCGCAGGTTATCAAAGGTCTCCTTCAAGTCATCAATCAATGTCTCCTTCTTCCTTGATTTCACCACAATATCAAGTACATATGCATAAACATTGCGGCCGATCTGATCATGAAGACAATTCTGCACACACCGCTGATAGGTTGCCTGGGCACTCTTGAGCCCAAAGGGCATAGACACATAACAGAAGGCTCCAAAAGGAGTTATGAAGGCTATCTTCTCCACGGTACTTAGCGCCATTTTGATCGATGGTAGCCAGAATATGCATCCAGAAAGCTCAAACGCTCGCAACCCGCCGTAGCATCGATGATTTGATCAATACGAGGGAGGGCAAAAGGATCTGTTGGACAGGCTTTGTTGAGATCTATTTAGTCCAGACACATACGCCAAGTGTCGTTCTTCTTGAGCACCAGCACCGGATTAGCCAACCACTCAGGATGAAATAAGTCAATGATAAATCCAGCCGCCAAGAGCCTGGCTACTTCTTCACCAATAGCCTTGCGTCTTTCTTCATTGAACCGGCAAAGAAATTGCTTGATTGGTTCATACTTGGGATCAACAGTGAGAGTGTGCTCAGCGAGTTCTCTCGGTACACCTGGCATGTTAGAAGGCTTCCACGCAAAGATGTCTCGATTCTCATGGATGAACTCGATGAGCGTGCTTTCCTATTTCAGATCCAAGTTAGCGCTGATGCCATACTACTTGGACGAATCACCAGGCATGAAGTCAACAAGCTTAGTCTCATCAGCCGATTTAAACTTCAGGGCCGGGTCATGCTCTGTAGTTGGTTTCTTTAATGAAGTGATATCTACCGGATCAACATTGTCCTTATAGAACTTCAATTCCTCGGTTGCACAAACCGACTCAGCGTATGCCGCATCGCCCTCATCACATTCCAAAAGTGATCTTGCGACTCCCGTGCACTGTGATAGTCCCCTTATGGCCCGGCATCTTGAGCTGCAGATAGACATCACAGGTCCTCAAAGGTCAACTTCTCTCATCTTGAAACATGCTTGTCCAAACTTAGCATAAGTCAGTCGTCCAAACAGGGCATGATATGGGCTCTTGATTTTCACCACCTCAAAGGTCAACTTCTCTGATCTTGAATCATGCTCGTCGCCAAAAGCAACCTCCAGAGCTATATTACCAACGGGATATGCCGATTTACCAGGTACCACACCATGAAAGACCGTGTTGGACGGTTTAAGATTTTTATCTGTTAACCCCATATGATGGAAGGTTTCATAATAAAGGATGTTGATACTACTCCCCCCATCCATGAGTACTTTGGTGAACTTATAACCTCCCACCTGAGGTGCCACCACCAACGCCAGATGACCCGGATTATCAACCCGGGGCGGATGATCCTCTCGACTCCACACAATAGGCTGTTCAGACCAGCGTAAGTATCGGGGAACCGCCGGTTCAACGGAATTCACTGCCCTTTTATGAAGCTTCTGATCGCGCTTGTCCAGGCTAGTGGTGAAGACATGATACTGCCCACTATTCAACTGCTTCGGGTTGCTCTCGTAACCCGACTGCTCCTGCTGCTGTTGCTGATTCCCTTGATTATTATAACCACCTTGGTTGCCCTGATTGCCTTGATTATCCTGTCCACTCTAGTTGCCGTGAAAGCCTGAACCGGGACTACCTCCACTGTAACCCGGCCCATGAGATCTGGGGCCGGAACCGCCACCCGGTCCATGATCATACCGAAAAACATCAGAGTTTTTGAACTCTTGCATGATGTAACAATCTCTCTAGAGGTGCGTGGACGGGTTCTACTTCGTCCCGTGCTTTGGGCAAGGCTGGTTCAACAGAGAATACAGGCGGTCCGGATTAGGACTTGGTCCTCCACAGCGCTGGGGCGGTTTACCTTTACGCCGTTGGCCTTTCTCCTGCGCGTTGGTATTAGCCACAAAATCCAAGCTATTGTTCGCTTTACGCTTACCGTTGTTTCCATGGCCCGCCGGGTTGTGCTGCTGCCCCTTGGTATGTCTGCTCTTCTTTCCCTTCCCTGCCTTGTCATCATCAGACTCGGGGTCCTTGGTACCATCAGAGTCGGCATATTTCACCAAAGCAGCCATGAGAGTCCCCATATCATTGCAGTGGCGTTTGAGCCGTCCCAACTTCAACTTCAGAGGTGCAAACCGGCAACTGCCTTCCAATGTTAAAACTGTTGTGTCAGCGTTAATACGATCTGATGAATGCAAAATCTCCGAAACCCGGCGCACCCAATGGGTTGTTGATTCTCCTTCCTCCTGGATATAGGCAGCTAGGTCCACAATTGACATGGGCTGCTTGCACGTATCCTTGAAGTTCTGGATAAATCGGGCCCTCAGTTCAGCCCATGACCCAATGGAGTTAGCTGGTAACTTTTTCAACCAAGTTCGAGCCGTTCCTTCCAACATTATGGTAAAGTATTTAGCGCACGCCGCATCGTCCACATCCAGCATCTCCATTGCCATCTCATAGCTTTCCACCCATGACTCGAGGGATAAGTCAGCGGTGTAATTCGGCACTTTTCATGGGCCTTTGAAATCCTTGGGCAGGCGCACATTGCGCAGCGCTGGGACGAGACACGGTAGTCCCAAAGAGCTAGAGGTAACCCCTGGTTCCACCGATGTGGTTGGACGAACCAGAGTAAGTTGGCGAGCCTCGTGCTGTGCTGCTAACTCGGCTTCTCGACGAGCTCTAGCGCGATCCACCACATCCCGAGCATCACCACCACCACCCGCCGGGTTATGGCCGCGGGGCGGATCACGGTTCCGTGCATTGCTTGATATGGCCGGTTCATCCATACGCCTGCTGTAGCTCCAGCTTGGGCGGGGAGTAGAATGGATCCTCTCACGACTATATGAATAAGCCTGCTGCTGAACCAAAGCTGTCTGAAGAAGCTCCCTAGCCAATCGCGTCTCGACTGCCACCGAAGACTCGCCTTCGATCAGAAGGGCCGCCATCCGTGAAGCGGCAGCAACAATGTTGTCCATCGGGTTAGAGTAATGACCCAGTGGTGTTGGGACATGCTGCGGCGACACATGATTCTGGCGAGGCGGATCCACCAAACGTGGCAGAACCGGCGCCCCCGCTCCAGGTGCTTCCTCCCGATTTAACATTGGTGGATTACTGGTCCCCACTCCAGGGGTGTTAAAGAGGTTCCTGGCCTCATAAACCGGCGGCAGGCGAGATTGGTACCTCCTCTTCAGGACACATCATTTGACGCGCTCTGATCCAGCATAACCGGTAAGCCTGTGCATCCAATGTGGCCCGTTCCGCAGCCATCCTGGTATCCTCTGCTACCAAGTCGGCTTTGGCCTGGGTGATCTGATCTTTCACCTTCGTGATTTCCGCATTATGTGCGTCTTGGTCCGCCGAGTTAACATCCACCATCAATGTTGCCAAAGCGTCAAACAAATCCGATAGAACCTGAGCCGACGGTCGCACAGGGCCTCCTGCCCCGGCCGCCGCTTCTGCTATTGATCCGGAAATCATCACCGCTGCGGTCGAAGAGTGGAGTGCTGGTTGTGTACCGGCCATGAAGATTGCAACACGGTTCGGCGGATCAAAAGGGTATGGAATACTGTCGCCATCAGAACTACCCCCAATCCGGTCATCTTGCAACTGATATAACGATCGGTCTCTCTAATCGACGACTCATCGCCGGAATAAACGACGGTTTCACCACAAGATTCCAATCTATGCTAAGATTCCCCTCCGTGGATGACTCCCACGAAGGCACGCTTCATGACAGGCTTGACCCATGCAGATCTCGCACGCTGAGCCGTTTTGACGAGGTCGGTGCAGATGTCCGGCTCAGGGCCCGGTTCGCCGATCTTGCCTATGAGAACGTGTATGCCACCAAAGGGGACCCGGTACCCGTACTCGATTGAGCCGGCCTCGACGCCCCAGCTTGCATCGTCGATGTAGAGCTTGCCGCGACGACTCTTGGTCATCCGGTGTCGCGACCAGACCCGAATGGATCTAGCGCTCTGTGCTCAGTGTCATCCTGGATCAAGCAATGCCGACACCACAGATGCCGAAGGATTTATAGCAGAGTAGCAATCACACACTTATTACATCGTTGTCCACAAGGGAACTTAATACAATAATATGGCTTAAGGCCATCTAATAATAACAGCGGAAGGCTTGGAAATCGAGTGAGTCCATCAACTCCAACGGCATCATCGAGTATAGAACCACGACCTAACACCTTACTCGTAAATGCGAAAAGTGCGCAACATGAAAAGTTGCAGCCCGAAAACGGGTCAGCACATGGAATATGCTGGCAATGTAACACATAGAGAACAATGAAGCAACAAGCCTATACTACATGCATATTTGGCTGGTGGTAAGGCTCTACGATTACATTTTTTTTTGCATAAAGCTGATTTTTCCCTACATCAAAGGAATAATTTTACTTAACTATCATGGTGGTTGTTAAACATTGAGAATGGTTGACAGCATCCTCAATCCCAATTAAAAGTACTCATTAAAACCCAATAACTTTATTATTAGAGTAACATGTTGAGATTCACATGATATTCAAGTACTAGATACTCAAGATTTGTCCATAACCGGGGACACGGCTAATCATGATTAGTTTTACACTCTGCAGAGGTTTGCACTTTTCCCCACAAGACTCGATCGCCTCCGCTTGGTTCTCGCACTACATGGTGTTTGAGAAAGCGGATGACCGAGACATAGTCTTTCGAAGCGCTAGCACCTTACATCTTGGTAGACCGTACCAACCTATATCCCCTACATCAGCTAGCCTACCCGTAAGAGTTCGCACAACTTAGTCAACTACGCCAGAGCCCATAATTGGCTTGTGGCTGCACACGGAAGTTTCTAGTTTGAAAAATCTCATGATCCCTTAGAGCCTGGGTGGCGGTCCAAGAAATACAAGCAAGTCCTGATAGAAACCAGGTGCCTCAATCCACCCGGATGTGTGTTTAAGTTGCCACCTTAGATAAACCATTAATTAACAATCTCACATCATCATGGATATTCACTCACCCAATCCACGTCTACTAGCATAGCATGGCATAATCAAGCAAACGTAGAAGTAACTCCCAAGGGTTTGATAATAAAACAGGTAATAGGTACTACCTCAATCTACTTCCCATCCCATAGTTTAATTAGATCCTAACATGCAAGTGTTTGAGGGTTTGATCTAATGCAATAAAACTGGGTAGTAGAAAAGGTATGATCAAAGTGTTACTTGCCTTGCTGATGATCCGCGAGTCCTAGAGATTCGAAGTAACAAGCGGCGCACTTCGGGTGATCTAACGCAGACAAACAACAAGCATACAATAAGTACTCATCTAATGCACAGGGAAATCTCGAATAAAAGATCTAACCAGATAGTTCAACTTAAGAACCCTGGTTGCAAAAGAATCGAATCAAATAAAGCATCGAAAGTCGGAACTCGAGAGAGAACGACTCGGTTTAGCAAATCTGAAATTAAGTCAAAATTTTACAGTAGCAAAACTCTGTGTAAGTAGGTTAGTGGGAACGGCGGTTTCGTAACGAAACTCCAGGCGCTTGAATCACCTGATTCGATAAGCGAGCAAGAAATAAAACAGATTTGAAAATCGGATCGAAATCGAATCGAAAAATAACGGATTAAATCCGATTTAAAAGAAAACGACGAACGGATTAAATAACGGACGTTCGTTAGCAGAACTAATCAACGAACGCGTTCATTGAAGCGAACGGGTCGGTGAATGTTCACTAAATAAGAAAACCAAAAACCAATCTAGGTTTTTGAAAAACCGAACATCGCATAAAAAAACCGGACCCGGATTTTCTAGGGAAAACCCGGATCGGGCAGCAAGCAGTGGCTACCTCCGGCGATCGCTGGCTCGGGCTCAGGCGGCGGCGGGCTCGGCGGGGTTCGGGAGACGAGGGCGGGGTCAGCGTCGGCCCGGCAGAAGCAGCGGCGGCGGCGTCCTTGGGCGGCAGCGGACTCGGCTTGGGTGGGCGGCGGGGTGAGGTGAGGAGAGAGGGGGTCAGTGAGGGTTAAATAGGAGGGGGTGCCGGGTGGCTTGGGGAGGCGGGCGGCGAGTGTCCGAGGCGGACACGGCGGCGGCGGGACTCTCCCGAGCGGGGGAGCGAGCGCGAGGGGGAGGGGAGATGGGCCGCGGCGGCTGGCTGGGCCGGCTGGGCCTTGGCCCAGGGGGGGCGGCGGCGCATTTTTATTTTATTTTAAAACAAAGCGAATTAAAAAAAATACCAATTGAACTCCGATTTAAATAAAACAAATTTTTCCCGACTCCTAAAAATGAGTCGAACAAAATGAACTTTAAAAACGGCAAACATGCATAAATATTTTAAAATGCTCATTTTTGCCTAAGCAAAATAAATCTTCCAAAACCAAATCTGATTTATTTATAATATCTTCATTTTTCCTAAATATTGGGAAAGTCATATTATTCCCTCTCTTGAGATTTTTATAGGAAAAACTTTATGAAGATAATTTTAAATAAATCCAAATGATCCTATTTTCAAAATTTGAGAAATCCCAAATTTGAAAATAATGAAACTTCCAACTCTCTCCGAGGGTCCTTGAGTTGCATGAAATTTTCTAGGATCGGAAAAATGCGAAGAAAATATGATATGCATGATGACCTAATGTATAACATTCCAAATTGAAAATTTGGGATGTTACAAACCTACCCCCTTAAGATGAATCTCGCCCTCGAGATTCGGGTTGGCTAGAAAATAGGTGAGGGTGGTCCTTGAGCAAAACTTCCTCTCTTTCCCGTGTGGCTTCATCCTCGGTGTGGTGGCTCCACTTGAACTTTGCAAAACTTGATAACCTTGCTGCGGGTAACTCTGCTGGCATAATCGAGAATCTTATACGTTTTTTCCTCATATGTCAAATCATCCTTCAACTGAATTGCTTCCAGTGGCACTGTGTCTCTTAACGGTACCTCTGCTATCTCGGGGTGACATTTCTTCAACTGAGAAACATGGAATACATCATGAACTCCTGACAGTCCTTCTGGTAATTCCAACTTATAGGCAACTTCTCCCATGCGTTGCAAAATCTTATACGGTCCAACGAAACGGGGTGCTAACTTTCCTTTAACTCCAAAATGCTTAACTCCTCGAAGCGGGGATACTCTGAGATATACTCTGTCTCCGACTTCATACTCGATCGCTTTGCGCTTTGAATCGGCATAGCTCTTTTGTCTGGACTGGGCTACCTTGAGACTGTCTCGAATCAACTTAACTTTCTGTTCAGACTCCTTAATCAAATCTGGTCCAAACAAGCGGCGATCTCCAGTTTGGTCCCATAACAACGGTGTCCTGCACCTTCTTCCATACAAAGCCTCGAAAGGTGCCATCTTCAAGCTGGTTTGGTAACTGTTGTTGTAGGAAAATTCTGCATACGGCAAATTTTCATCCCAGCTAGATCCATAATCTAGGGCACAAGCTCTCCATGTCCTCCAAAATCTGATTGACTCTCTCGGTGCATCCATCGGTACGTGGGTGGAAAGCTGTCTTGAATTCCAATCGGGTTCCCAATGTTTCGTGCAACCGGTTCCAAAATTTCGAGGTAAACTGGGTTCCTCTATCGTCTGATGCTCCTCGGAACTCCGTGTAAGCACACAATTCTGGTCATGTATATCTTTGCCAACTTAGCAATCGCTATAGGTAGTCTTGACTGGAATAAAATGAGCTACCTTTGTCAAGCGGTCGACTATAACCCAAATCGAGTCATATCTGAACGAGTCTTTGGCAATCCCGTGATAAAATCCATGCCTAGTTTATCCCACTTCCATTCGGGTATCGGCAATGGTTGTAACAATCCTCGCTGGCTTCGATGTTACTGCCTTTACTTTTCGACATACATCGCAAACTGCTACATACTCCATAATATCCTTCTTCATTCCGGTCCACCGAGAAAGTATTCTTCAAATCCAAATACATCTTGGTATTTCCTGGGTGAATCGAATAGGGTGAATCATGGGCTTCTTGTAAAATCAACTTCGATCTACGGGTTATTGGGCACATAAACACGGTCTTCAAACCATAGGGTATCGTGCTCGTCCTCACGAAATCCTTTAGCTTTTCCTTTGCTCATTTTCTCCTTTATAGAGGCAACTTCCTTATCTGCCTTTTGGGCTTCTCTGATTTTGTCCATCAGCGTGGACTGAATCTCCAATGCTGCTACATAGCCTCTCGGAACTATTTCCAAACATAGCTCTCGAAGGTCCTCGGCTAACTCATTGGGTATTCCTCCCATCATTAGGGTATTGACGTGGCTCTTACGGCTCAATAAATGCCTTTCTGACATTAGCCTTCCCAGGTGATAATGCAATCTCATGTCATAATCCTTGATAAGCTCTAACCATCTCCTTTGTCTCGAGATTCAATTCATACGTGTGAAGATGTATTTCAAACTCTTGTGATCCGTATATACTTCACAATGATTTCCAATGAGAAAATGTCTCCACGTCTTCAGGGCATGCACAACGGCTACTAACTCCAAATCATGAGTGGCATAATTCAACTCATGGGGCTTAAGTTGTCGTGAAGCATCTGAAACAACTCTTCCTTCCTGCATAAGCACTGCTCCAAGTCCTCGGCGTGAAGCGTCATAATACACCCTCATAATCCTTAGTCTGATCTGGCAATATCAAAACTGGTGAGGTGACCAATCTTTTCTTCAACTCCTGAAAACTAGCCTCATAGTCCTCAGTCCATATGAATCTGTTTTCCTTCTTCAACAATTCTGTCATAGGCTTGGCAATCCTTGAGAAATTCTCAATAAACATTTGGTAGTATCCTGCGAGTCCAAGGAAACTCCTGCTTAGCTGCATCAGTAGCAACGTCATCTGGGGCATAACGTGCTAGTTTACTAAAGTCATCCACGTACTGGCCAACAGTCCTTCCTCCTTGGCGTAAGTTGCGAAACTCACGCTTCTTGATGGCCATAGCTCCTGTTGAAACATGGGCAGTGCAAAAAGCTTGCTGAAATTGCTCCCATGTGACAGTGTCTACAGGGTAAGTGGCTGTGAAATTCTCCCACCATGCTGCTGCGGGTCCTTCAAGCTGATGTGCTGCAAACTTCACTCTTTCTCCATCCGTGCATCCTGCGGTGGTCAGCTCCCTTCCTATCTTGCGGAGCCAGTCATCTGCTACAATTGGCTCGGTGCTCTTTGGAATACACCGCGGGTTTAGTCTAAGGAAGCGAGTCGGATGATCCATGGTGGTGGTGGCGGTGGGTTGTTGTTGTTGTTGTTGTTGTTGCCTGGTTACGCACCAATGTTTGAATCAGGGTGATTCTGCTGCTGGATCAGTTGGGTGATCTCTGGCGGGAAAAGCGAATCTGGGGTCGGCGTCTCGGAGGCATCGATGGGTTTAGAAAAGATGAGAATTTAGAATAGAATGAGGTCTAAGAATCACTACCCAAATGCACATGAGCAAATACACACAAAATCACTTCATTCAATCAAACAAAGGCTTACAACGATCTAACTATCGCAAAAGTGCGTGTACTATAAGGATTTACATGGAGGAATACTACTAATATGTGGGGACTTCTACTAATTTGAACCGGTGGAAGACTCCATAATGTCCGCTCCAACTCGTCTTCAAAGTCGGGTTCACTTGGATCCGAATCGGTGTCGTCGATGTTGATGTAGTCGCTTGGGCAATCGACATCTTGGTCCTCATTCACGAGTGCCAACTTCTTCTTGATTCTTCAATCTCGTACTTAAGATCGTTATTGTGTCTTGCTAGAGCTACGATCTCGTCCATATAGTCCTTGCGAGTTGTCTTTAGTTCTTCTTCAAGCTCGATGATCCTTCCCTTTGCATTCTCGCAACTCCAACATATCATTGCACATCTGGTTCTCCTGGCGTCGAATATGCTGGTTTAACTCCTGGATGAATGCTGCAATGGATCTATCCTTCTTGGTGCTGACGACGTCCCATTTGTCATCTCGGCGTCCGCAAATCTGGTAGATTGTGTCCTTGAGATCTTCTTGATAAACTTCTCCAATCGTCCCATGGTGATGTGAGCTGCCATGCTCTTTCCCAGATTCCAAGTTGGTGCCGAAAACACTATCTATAGGCTTGGTGATTGGGGCGAATGTCCTTCTGGAGCGTGAGCGTGAATCTTCCGGCGCTCCTCTTGAGCAGTGGCGTTGAAAGTTCGGTGAAGCTTGGTAATCCAATGTTCAGGTATTTGGTAACTTCCTTCAAGTGAAATCCAAAAGGTGTGCCTTCATCCGGTTGGGTGTACTTGATCTTCGCGTCCTTCATCCTAAAGAGAGTAGAAAAGATGAGGAGTTAGAAAATGGGAAGAGAATAGTGATCTATGGCTTTATCTTAGTGCTCCTGTCCTATAGTCAGCGTGTGCTCTGATACCATTCTCTGTCGCGACCAGACCCGAATGGATCTAGCGCTCTGTGCTCGATGTCATCCTGGATCGATAATCTTGACACCACCTGATGCCGAAGGATTTATAGCAGAGTAGCAATCACACACTTATTACATCGTTGTCCACAAGGGAACTTAATACAATAATATGGCTTAAGGCCATCTAATAATAACAACGGAAGGCTTGGAAAGCGAGTGAGTCCATCAACTCCAACGGCATCACTGAGTATAGAACCACGACCTAACACCTTACTCGTAAATGCGAAAAGTGTGCAACATGAAAAGTTGCAGCCCGAAAACGGGTCAACACATGGAATATCCGGCAATGTAACACATAGAGAACAATGAAGCAACAAGCCTATACTACATGCATATTTGGCTGGTGGTAAGGCTCTCTGGTTACATTTTTTTGCATAAAGCTGATTTTCCCTACATCAAAGGAATAATTTTACTTAACTATCATGGTGGTTGTTAAACATTGAGAATTGTTGATGACATCCTCAATCCCAATTAAAAAGTACTCATTAAAACCCAATAACTTTATTATTAGAGTAACATGTTGAGATTCACATGATATTCAAGTACTAGATACTCAAGATTTGTCCATAACCGGGGACACGGCTAATCATGATTAGTTTTTACACTCTGCAGAGGTTTGCGCACTTTTCCCCACAAGACTCGATCGCCTCCGCTTGGTTCTCGCACTACATGGTGTTTGAGAAAGCGGATGACCGAGACATAGTCTTTCGAAGCGCTAGCACCTTACATGCGGGTAGACCGTACCAACCTATATCCCCTACATCAGCTAGCCTACCCGTGGAGTTCGCACAACTTAGTCAACTACGCCAGAGCCCATAATTGGCTTGTGGCTGCAGACGGAAGTTTCTAGTTTGAAAAATCTCATGATCCCTTAGAGCACAGGTGGCGGTCCGAAGAAATACAGGCAAGTCTCGATAGAAACCAGGTGCCTCAATCCACCCGGATGTGTGTTTAAGTTGCCACCTTAGATAAACCATTAATTAACAATCTCACATCTGTCATGGATATTCACTCACCCAATCCACGTCTACTAGCATAGCATGGCATAATCAAGCAAACGTGAGAAGTAACTCCCAAGGGTTTGATAATAAAACAGGTAATAGGTACTACCTCAATCTACTTCCCATCCCACAGTTTAATTAGATCCTAACATGCAAGTGTTTGAGGGTTTGATCTAATGCAATAAAACTGGGTAGTAGAAAAGGTATGATCAAAGTGTTACTTGCCTTGCTGATCCATGAGTCCTAGAGATTGAAGTAACAAGCGGCGCACTCCGGGTGATCTAACGCAGACAAACAACAAGCATACAATAAGTACTCATCTAATGCACAGGAAATCTCGAATAAAAGATCTAACCAGATAGTTCAACTTAAGAACCACAGTTTGCAAAAGAATCGAATCAAATAAAGCATCGAAAGTCGGAACTCGAGAGAGAACGACTCGGTTTAGCAAATCTGAAATTAAGTCAAAATTTTACAGTAGCAAAACTCTGTGTAAGTAGGTTAGTCGAACGGCGGTTTCGTTCTGAAACTCCAGCGCTTGAATCACCTGATTTCGATAAGCGAGCAAGAAATAAAACAGATTTGAAAATCGGATCGTAAATCGAATCGAAAAATAACGGATTAAATCCGATTTAAAAGAAAAGCGATGAGCGGATTAAATAACGGACGTTCGTTAACAGAACTAATCCAACGAACGCGTTCATTGAAGCGAGCGAATTCGGTGAGCGTTTACTAAATAAGAAAACCGAAAAAAATAAAACCAATCTAGGTTTTTGAAAAACCGAACATCATAAAAAACCGGACCCGGGTTTTCTAGGGAAAACCGGATCGGGCAGCTGGCGGTGGCTACCTCCAGCGATCGGCGGGGCTCAGGCGGCGGGCGAGGCGGCGGGCTCGGGGTTCGGGAGACGAGGCGGGCGGGTCAGGTCGGCGTGACGGAACGGCGTGGCGGCGTCCTTGGGCGGCGGCGGACTCGGCTTGGGCGGGCGGCGGACTCGGCCAGGCGGGCGGCAAGGGGTGAGGTGAGGAGAGAGGGGGTTAGTGAGGTTAAATAGGAGGGTGCCGAGTGGCTTGGGGGAGGGCGGCGAGTGTCCGAGGCGGACACTGGCGGCGGCGGCGTGCGGTGCAGGACTCTCCCGAGCGGGGAGCGAGCGAGGGGAGGAGATGGGCAGCGGCTGGCTGGGCAGGGCACTGGCTGGCTGGGCAGCTGGGCCTTGGCAGGGCGGCGCGTTTTTTTTTAAACAAAGCGAATTAAAAAAAAATACCAATTGAACTCCGATTTAAATAAAACAAATTTTCCCCGACTCCTAAAAATGAGTCGAACAAAATGAACTTTAAAAACGGCAAACATGCATAAATATTTTAAAATGCTCATTTTTGCCTAAGCAAAATAAATCTTCCAAAACCAAATCTGATTTATTTATAATATCTTCATTTTTCCTAAATATTGGGAAAGTCATATTATTCCCTCTCTTGAGATTTTTATAAGAAAAACTTTATGAAGATAATTTTAAATAAATCCAAATGATCCTATTTTCAAAATTTGAGAAATCGCAAATATGAAAATAATGAAACTTCCAACTCTCTCCGAGGGTCCTTGAGTTGCATGAAATTTTCTAGGATCGGAAAAATGCGAGGAAAATATGATATGCATGATGACCTAATGTATAACATTCCAAATTGAAAATTTGGGATGTTACATCCGGCCCATAGCGTAGCCCTTGAGTCCTTCGAAGCTGCCCTCTAAGAACTCGAAACCATCGTGCGATAGCCCCACGGTGGGCGCCAACTGTCGTGGTTTGGTCACGGTAGATGTCCTAAGGAAAGGACTTAGTCGTGGAGTCATCGCACTTTTACCTTCACTGCCCGGTCTCTACCCTTTCTATCTTACAACACAAGTTTACATATCAACGCCGGTTTATGTCTACAGGCCTTAAACCGGCTTTTGGGCCCTGGGCCTTCATAAAGCGTCACCGTCTTTGTCTTCATGGGCTTCAGATACAGTGAACCATTATGGGGCTAACCCGGCCTCTCCTGGCCGGTTTACGCCCAGTAGTAATATCCCCAACAGTGATGAATATTCCGTCAAACCTGGAGTGAGGAGTAGTACTCCCTCCGTCTAGGTGTTAAGTCATCCTACGGGAATCAGATATTCCCAAAATGTTTAGGCGTCGTCCATTAACTTCGCATCTCAATCCCCTCATGGCCTCGTTGCTAGCGAGCGTTGTTACTTAGGGAGTGTTTGGATCCTTAGCAAGAACATCTTATAGCATAGCCGGGCAAGGTAAGGCGTTTGGAACTGTTAAAATATTTTAGCTTTTGTGGGCCAGCTAGCTTGGGTGGGCTAGAAAAACCTTGCTAGCTCAGGAGAGCCAGATCGGCTCGCTTCCGACGGCAAACTTCGCGTAGTAGTAACATAGACTAGTAACATATGCATGTTGTACTAGTGCAAGTTACTCACCACTATGACCAGCCTAAGAAATGTACCCAAACGCTCCTTACTCTGCCTTGTTATCTCCCCCGGAAACCCAATGCATGGAGTGCAGCTATGCGTTGATCAGTCAAGAAATCAAAGTCGGCTTGCATGCGAGTTAATACGTGGCCGTGCATGGTAGCTAAAATGGCATCTCTTAGTTGTTTGGATTAATTGTTGCGTTTAGAGACAGAAATCATGTGGCACCCCGGCTCAGAGAAAACCGGAACACCCCGTATTCCAGCCCAAAGATCGAGGTGAATTCTTCTGGAATACGGTACTGCTTAGCATAGAACAAACCAGCTTTCTATTAATACACGAATATAAATACAAGGTCTCCAATATTGCAATGAATAACATCGGCACGACGACACTACGCCATCCTCAGTTGCTCTATGCAAGCAGCAGAACAACTTGAAGCAGCGGAAAAACTACTAGCAACGGAACAACGACGATGGTGGTGAACTCCACTCCACAAGGACTCTGGCTGGAACGCTTATCCTAGCTCGCGAACATAGGAACAACACCAAACAAGCAAGCAATCCAGGCACGACCTGCAAACTGGCATGACACGCCAGGTCAGTACATTGAATGTACTTGCAAGCTCACAGGTTAACACTACAGGAAACAGGTAATTTGCCGTCTGTGGATCACAGACGGCAAAGACCTAAATCCAGACGGCAAAGAGTTTGCCGTCAGGAAGCGAGCAGCGAAGTCGACGGCAAAAGATAAGTCGGCAAAGAATCCTTTGCCGTCAGCTTTTCATCGGATAGACGACAAAGTATTTGCCGTCAGCCAAACTACAGTTTGCTGTCTCCCACAAAAATAGTAGACGGCAGAGAATGCGGTCTTTGCCGTCAGTCGAAACATTTTCTCTGCCGTCATCCGGACTAGTTACATACGGCAAAGATTGTTTTATATTTAAAAAAAATGATGTCAGTCCAAGCTTTCGTTGGTGGCTACAGCTTTGGTGGTCTCCGGAGTTACCAACTCTGGCAACCGCTGCTTCGGTGGTCACCAGATTCGTTCTCTGTTGCTGTTCGCTGGCCGGGCATGGCTTGCTGACTCGCTCGCTCCACTGACAGAGGGAGGAGTCTCCAAAGGGAGAGAAGGAGCTGCCACTGGGGGGAAAGGAGATGAAGAAGGGAGGAGGCACCGGAGGGGGAGAAGAAGGAGCCGCCGGCCGCCCTGCACGGAGGGGAGAGAAGGAGTCATTGGCGGAGTGCCTCTCTCTACCTCGTCCGGACCACGCCAAGCAGGGTGAAGATACAGGGCGGCTGACGGCGCGAGCACCGACTGCCTGGGAGGCACGCGAGGGAGGCCGGGGATGGGCGGCATAGCGAAGATGTGGCCGGAGGAGGACGGATCTGGTGGCGATGGTCTTGCTTGGCCGCCGTCATTGGTGGTTCCCTTCATGGAGAAAGAGAGCTGCCGACACTAGAGGGAAAGGAGACGAGGAAGGGAGGAGGCACCGGAGGGGGAAAAGAAGGAGCCGCCGGCCGCCCTGCCCGCCGGAGGGAGAGGAGGGGTCGCTGGCCGGAGTTCCCTACGTGGAAAAAGAGAGGGGGAGGTGAGGGGCGGCAAGGTCATCTGGTGGCCGGCGGCGATGGCTACTCCGGCGTGCGCTCGGGCACGAGAAACCCTCGATCTGGAGCGGGGCTGTGGTTTTTTTAGAGAAGCGGGGCTGTTGTTGACTGCGTTGGACACGTGATGGGTGGTTGGGTGCCGCTGGTTGTGTGATGTGTGGTGGGCGTGGGATGCGAGGTGGGTTGGCATGGGGCACGGCAGGGTGAGTTGAGTGCGTTGAGATGCTGCCATGTCATCGATCCGCGTGGTCGATCCGCGTGGTGTGCTTTCTCTTTGCCGTCTGCCTTTTGTATTACAGACGGCAAAGAGTTCACTTTGCTGTCTGTAATATAGAAGGCAGACGGCAAAGATTTTTTGCCGTCTGCGTTTTATATTACATACAGCAAAGTGAGCTATTCGCCATCTTTAACACAAAAGGCAGACAGCAAAGATTTGTTGCCATCTGTTTTTTTTTGCAGACGGCAAAGTAAGCTCTTTGCCGTCTGTGTTTTTTTTTGCAGACGGCAAAGTCTATTTTGCCGTTATATTTTCTTTGCTGTCTGCTGATGACGGCAAACCCGTTCTTTGCCGTCTGCCCGGACGAAATGCTGACGGCAAAGAAAGTGCTGACGGCAAATCTCCTGTTTCCCGTAGTGTAAGCAGGAATTAACATGAGATCCTCATAACAACATGACATGAGAAACATGAACATGATATAGCTAGAACAACATGAGCATGGCATGAACATATGAATCTGACGATACTAGCATGCAACATGATGACACTATATGCACTATTTATTCTGCTCGTGTTACCTCGTAACCATCACATGCATCACTTACCAATCTCGGACATTACACGATCATCTTAGGATCAAATCAAGCTTGGTATAAATAATACCGTAGTAATCATCAAATGACCACAAGGAGCTTGATCTTTACCCACGATTCTCACACAACATCACGAATATCCAACAATTCGGTATCCTTGATACCTCTGTGATCATTCCGGCGATCACAATCATGACCAACACTTGGTCACAAACGGTGATCTTTCCGGCGATCACAACCAACTTATCTCATCATCGAACCGATGTTGTCATTAATCAAGTTATTATTATTACTGTTGACTCATAGTATGACCGACTACGAACTGGGCCCTTATCCGGGGGCGCGGCTATCGATACGTTTAATATACACTCTGCAGAGGTTAGTACACTGTACCCACACTACGGAACCCAAGGCCTCGCACTCCCATTCGGGTGGACCAACGGCATTCCGACATAACCGATCTACTGCCATGACACTCTCCCGGCCACTCTGACTCACTCCCCACTGGGCTAGTCCTGGGTGGCCCCGTGTCTACCAAAGAAACAACGACCACCGTCATGGCCAAAACGTCCCTCATGGGGACCGGATCCATAACAACAACAACAGACACAGAAGGCTTATGTCCGCCTACCTGATCAGGGTAGCACACCCATAACCTTCCCTAGTTGGAGGCACCGGCGAGAGGCACGACAATAGACCTAGTTAGGACCTTGCCATGAAGGTAAGCGTGGTTGCACTGGTCAGCTCGATTTGGTGGCACCATGACTCAGCCAACAGTTGTTCAAGTTCAATTTAATCCGGTTAAACTTTAATGCAATATGGTGAGCCATGATAAAATAACATGAGCAATTACAATGCATGAACATGATATCAACATAAACACGGGGTGCAACATAACTATCCACCATATCCATAATGAATCATATCCAACTGAGCATAGTATAATGACGAGCATGAATATCACAAGTACAACACTACTCATAGAAACCTAGCATGACCACTAGCATCAACAAAAAATATCATGCAAGACCTATCAGCAGTGCTACCATGCAAGCATTTACCCAGCTGGATGCAATGGAACATGCATAACAACGGTACTCGGGACAGACGACAGTCATGCATCGAGGACCATCACCAACATCAACATGTACTACTAGCAAGCAGAAGCATATGAAAGGAATACTAGCAACTAGCAGGGCATGATAACCAGGTGTATAACAACATAGCAAGAAAGTAAGCACTATCCCAGAAGCATTACCGAAACAACGATAACCATATTTTAAACAAGCAATCATTTAATAAATATTCAAGTTGAAAACCATGGCTACTGCATGACTATCGTGCAAGTGGGTATTGTGGCTTGCCTGGTGATGAAGGAGGCACCGGGAAGCAGTGCGGTGAAGCCGCGGAAAGATTTGCCGAAAACAGTTCTCTCTCGTAGGGGTCTGTTTATGTGCAAGGGCAGAAAGCTCATTTTCACTGTGCCAAACCATAGTGAAAATGATAGCAAAAGTTCGGGCTCGAAGATACCAAGATGTGGGCGTTGGATTCACCTCAATCGGAGTCTCGAGCAAAAAGTTATAGCCCGACGAAGTTCAGGGACCAATCTGTAAAAATATCTCTACAAACAGGCCCCTGAGTTGAAAAATAAAAAACGTATTTAAGGCAATACGCTTTTAGAACGGGAAAACGCATTCCGAGCTGAAAGGGAAAGAAAGTACGCTTTCCAGCTAGGAAGACGTATTCCGAGGAATACGCCTCCACTTATCCAGCGTGGCAAGGCGGGACCGGGCAGCTGTGAGACTTACAGGCGCGGCCCACATTTTCTTTTCTCTATCCTGGCTCCGTTCTTCTTCCTCCCGCGTATGCGCGCTTGGCCGAGGGAGGAGCTCACCCCGACGGTCATTGCCGGCGGCACAGGTCACCTCAGACGGCGCCCGACCTACCGGCGGTTCAGGAGACCGAGGCGCGCACGCCCATGTAGGTCTCGACCGCCGTGGAGCTTGGGGAAGAGCGGAACGTCGACCGCGGCGGAGCATGCCGTCGGCCACCGGTGGGCTCGTGGCTACAAGCCACTGGAAAGAGAAGGAGAGGTGATGAGGTGGTTCGGTAGTGGTGGTGGAGGCCTCGGGAAGAGGTGGAGCGGAGGGAGAAGGTCAGGGTCGCCGAAATCGAAGGGACCCGAGGCGGCGGCCGAGGCGGCGATGGAAGAGCAGGGGGAGGGAGCTGGGAGTGAGGCGAGGCTGCTGGTGTACTCGAACGGCTCGGGGGAGGGCTATATATATAGCCGGGCGAGGAGGCCATGGCCGAGTACCGCCGTTCGAGCTCGGCCAAAGCTCTGGCGAGGCTTAGCGAGCACGGGCGAGCACGGGAACACGACGAGGGGGAGTGCGGACGAGCTACAGAGGTGCACAGGGTGAGGGGGGCCGAGGGCGCAGAGGAGAAGCGGTCGAACGCCATTAAAGCCTCGGTCGGCCACAGTGCGTCCGTGGGCGCGCGGCGACGAGCGCCGACGGAGGATCTGACGGAGGGGAAAACGCCTCCAGGAGGACGGTGACGACGCGGGCTAGCTGTTCAACAGGCTCACGAGCGTGAAGGCGACGAGAGCAGGAGGGGCCCGAGCAAGAAAACGTCCTGGATGCGGCCAACGCCAGCAGAGCGCGCGCAATGCATGCCAAGGCTCGTGATCACCGCATTCTCTGGTGCCCAGAGTGCCACAAGCTAAGCAAAACAATGTCTGGGGTGGAGTCCTTCCCGGGGAGGTTTGAACTGCGGTGGTAGTTTGGTTAAAAGTGCTCTGGGTAAAAGGTAATTAACCTCTGAAGTTTACTGCAGTAAACTTGGATGAGAACTGCTAATCAACAAGAAGGAGTCTGGAAGCAATAGAGTTGTCTGGTAGGTTTAGGGTAAGAAGTACTTTCACCCTGGTAACTTGCACATGATTAGGATCAAGATTTAATATAGTTGCTTAACAACCACATAAACTGGTCTAGAAACTAGATTAGGGTGATGCACTCACATGGAGTGTAAACTTGAGCTCATATTGGGCAAGGCAGAGTCATTTGGTCCTATTAAGATGCTCAAAATGTCTCATACCAATTGGCCAAGCCAAACTGGTACTTCCTTCACAAACATCTCCTCTAGACAGAAACTTGCAAAAATTCTACAGGTATAATGGCTTGATGAACCATGCCCAAAATGGGTGGAGGTAGATTATATGGATAATAGAAGGCCTAGAAAAATTGGCAGCCGTAATGGAGAAAGATAAAATATACTTGCTTCACAAACTGAAATTTTGGACAAAATCAAAGAATTGAAGATGAGCTCACATGGAGGCATGACATGAACTGTACTTTGGTGGAGGGTCATTATATGATGATATGAGGGACCATGCAAAATGGCAACTCATTTGGATATGCCTAGCTTGCACCTCCTTCAAAAAGCTTCTTTCTGGATAGAAACTTTGGAAAATCATAATTAAATAATTACTTGGCAAATGAGGTTGCATTTTGGCATGTCGCAATGATATGGACAGGAAAAGGTGTCCAAGGAGTTTGAGGTCAATTGGGAAAATGAAAATAGCACTTGCTTCACAATGTGCCATTTAGGGCAGAATAGGAAATGAATTATTTGAGCGTGATGATAAACATGACAAATGAAATATTTTGCCATATTTGAGAAAGATATGACCCAAAAAATGTATGAGAATTATTTGGGAATTTTAGGAGTGATGTAAATAAAGGTTGGTTCATAACCTAGGGCAATTTGAGTTATTCCTTTAATAGAAAAGGAATATTCCCAATAAAAAGAATATTGGGATTTGAGCTAGGATGAAAATGATGGGGTATAGGGAAGAATTTGGGAATGACAAGCTACTCTGGAAACAAAGAAGAGGGCATCTTCTTCAGTTTCCAGACCACATAGCCACGAAAAAACGGAAATCTCACGCAAAAACCTCAGAAAAACAAAACAAAAAGAAAGGTCCAAAAATCATGCTGTTACAAATCAGGGCTTTGATTGGAGGAATGACCGGTCAAGTTTCTCCTTCTCCGCCAATCTGCTTGCACCTTGGTCCCGCTGCACCTTCTAACGTGACTTATTACACCTAGACGGTGGGAGTCATACGAGATACGGTGGCACACTAACTTAGGCCGAATACAAGGGCCCAAAATTGTGTGCATGTTATAATAAGGATTCACTTAAAATAGTACATGAGCGAACAGAGGGATCAATTGGATGGTGTACCCGATCAGTAGCGAGATGTGTGAGGTAAGATACACCGCTCACACTTTTTATTTTTCTTATTAATTTGTTTGTTTCACCCTCTGACTAGTGGGACCCAACGTACTACGTGGAGAGAGGTAAGGTGACTAAGGCTGCATTATTTCTGCACCACTGTGGATAGTCTTACCACCAAATCCACATGACACGATTATGATTTAAATCCCAATGACTCCCACACACAAAAAAATAAATACGGCATGCTTGTCACACGAATGCAGGAATGTATAAAAGGTTATATTCCTCTCATTGAACATAACAGGAGGGTTGTGTAGCTGGTTAGCCCGTTCGCTCATCAAACATGAGGTCTCGGGTTCGATAACTACACTTGAGCATAATTCCTGCCAGTAGGATTCTTTGACTGGTCAAAATGGATGGATACGGAGCTATACGATCTCGTAGTGACCGTATAATCACCTCATCACGTATAAGCTGCAGCCTCGGCGCTTGTTTTCTAGGGTTTGCACTCTTCACACTCTCTCCATTATATATATATATATATACACACACACACACACACACACACGCTGGAGCCTCAGCGCTTGTAGTTGCTCTCTTCACACTCTCTCACCCTCTCCAGATCTAAACAAGACTTCGTTGGCCTCTCTCTCTCCCCTCACTGCTGGTCTGCTTGTAGTTGCTCTCTTCACACTCTCTCACCCTCTCCAGATCTAAACAAGACTTCGTTGGCCTCTCTCTCTCCCCTCACTGCTAGTTTGCTTGTAGTTGCTCTCTTCACACTCTCTCAAACTCTCCAGATCTAAACAAGACTTCGTTGGCCTCTCTCTCCCCTCACTGCTGGTCAAAGAGCCGGCAGGATCCATCCGCTGGGAAGGGAAGGAGGCTTAACGCTGTCGCCGTTGGCGAGGGAGGGAATCCACTACCAGCGCAGCTGTTCACTTTCACCCAGCGGCAGCGCGGGAGGGCCTCCGACCCGTTCTTCTTCACCGCCGTACATAGTGTGGGTCGAACGGCCTCTGGTCGCCCACCGAACCACACCCCAAGAACCTTAAGGTATAATTTACTTATTCCACATGCATTGCTCTAGCTGCATGTGGGCTTTTTCTGGTTCTGCACTCGAATCTAGGTGTTGGATCAAAGAGGAAAGTGGTGGGGAGAGTTGTATACCATGAATCTAGGACGTGGTTCAAAGAGAAAAGGAATGGAGGAAAGTAGTGGGGAAAGTTGTATTGCATGAATCTAAGACGTGGTTCAAAGAGGAAAGGAATGGGGGAAAGTAGTGGGGAAAGTTGTATAGCATAAATCTAGGACGTGGTTCACAAAGGAAAGGAAGTGGGGAAAGTACTAGTACAGACTGGCTATCCGGCACCTATGTTGTCGAAAAGGGAAAACAATGACAAATGCAGTACGCACATCTGTAACGAACTAATCTTTTGTTTTGGGGGACAAGGATGTAGAGTTTGAGCAGGACAAGATTTGCTGCGCTCACATAGGGAAAGGTGTCTAAAGATAACAAAACTGGGACCAACACAAATATGCTCCTTGGTTGTTTGTTCTTTGTTGCAACAGACTGTGCATCACCCCAGTACATCGGTAGATGCACATGGTGTCAAAAGGCCCACTGTCCCGTGAAACTCTTTAGCTGTTGTTAATCTAAGGCCCTGTTTGGTTAAAAACTCCTAGTCCCTACCTTCTTGGTTCAGGACTAAACCTGGACTAGAGGTTATTAAATGACATGCTAAAAGACCATGTTACCCCTAGTAATGAACTAATAGAGACAAGGTGCGATGCGTGGCAGGGGCAACTGTTGGAAAAAGTCCCAAAAAGACTCTCCCTCTGGGTCTTATTTCTTTAAAAGCAAATTACATGTTTAACGAATTTTATTGTTAATATAATCTCTTTGTTAATAATAATCAATACCACCATTTGGGAAATGCTACTGTCTTGCTTTCTTTCCCATTTAGATAAGGTAGATGCTTATTTTTGTTGGCTTCTGTGTCATCCACTGTTATTTACCACTAGTTGTTTTCTTTGCACCTTTGTGTAAACAGGGTTATCTACTTCACCTCGTTGCCATTGTGACCTTTTGTGGCACTGCACAAAACACTTTAGTTTTAAGAGTGTTTTGTGCAGTTCAACCAAAATGTCACACCGACAACTTTGCTTGATTGCTTGATCTTAGTGGAACTGCACAAGCGGAGATCTTACTTCCTATCCATGTTGGCAAATTTGGTTCAGATGTTCTTCTTGTGAGTTGCTTGAATACCGCGTCATGAGAGGTTAGTACTAGCCTTCTTTCACATGATTCTGCCATGTGCTTTCATATGTTGTGCTACTTGTACGGTAATGTTGCTTGATTTTAGTGAACTGCACAAATGGAGACAGGACTTCCAATCTTTATGTGCACTGCAATATCCCATTGAGGTAAGATAAGGATATTTCACAACTGTTGGCCTGTATTTTGCCACTTTCATCAGAAAATTAATGTCATTGTTTAGTGCTATACTTGTGCAACCTAATTAACATGCCAAATCTTACATTGAAGGCAAAACTTATGCATTCTTGAACCAAGTGATGAAGGGGAAGAACAAGCGGAAGAAAAACAAAAATCAACTCTGGTGCTGTAAAAGAAGCCTTTGGAACTGTGATGACACAAGTAATGATATAGTTTTGCATCTTAATTTATTGCTATGGCTGGAGCGAGCACTTGCTTTGCCACAGATTTGATGCCACTCTTAATGTAATACATAATTATCTCTACTTGTGCAAACAGGGATCTTCTTTGAAGATACCATAGATTTTAGTGGAACTTCACAAGAAGATGTTGGAAACATTAATCTAATCGAGGAGTATATAGTAACTTAGTAAGCATGACCACCACAGTACATAGCAACAGATGGTTCCGGAGAAGTGCTTCATCTGTATGTCTACACAATAAGCCTCCTCACAAAGGTTGATACTCGCCCACTGATTTCATCCATATGATTGAGCTTTGTCATCTCTATTGGTGTTGTGCGACTGTTTAGATACTGTCATCAAAAAGTGGTATTGTCCTTGAGAAGTGCTTCATCTGTGCTGTTTTAAATATTTCCTTTCCTTTTTTCGAGCAAATAGGGATGCTAGCACTTAGTTATCCTCTTGTCTTTGCACAACAGGATCATCCTCCTCTGAAGAAGAATATGGATGCGTGAAGTGACTAGTTCGAATTATGCCGGGATGAAGAAGCCTGTCTATCTTCTCATCGAAGGAGCAGCTTGAAGGATGGTTACATTACCCCCACAAGACCAAACTAACTTCAATTCAGAAGGACTGGCAAATCTCCATTTTCTTGCTGTGATGCGCGAGTACAATGTTGTTCTAGGATTCTTTCCGGTGAGTTCCATTTTTCTAAAAGTGTGGTCGACATGGACCATGTAGGTGCCTGTTTAAACTGTCAATTCATAGTAGGGTTTGCTTTATACTAATCACTTTTTTTGTATTTGTGCAAACAGGGATGCTCAGCTTGATTTCAATGGGAACTGCACAAAATGTTCATGAATACATAGAATCATTCATTTCCACCACAAGAAAGGAGGTGTCGATAAGTTCAAGGCGTTGCAACATATAAGGGCGAAATCATACAAGCTACGCGCGAATTTGGTTGGTTTTGGTGGAATTGCACAAAAAGGACAACTGGTTTATTTAGCACGAGGTGCCTTGTCAATGTCCGAACTGATGGCAAACCCTACCCATTCCACAATCGTAGGCATTTCATATTTTGGAATGGGAAAACCTTGTCAAATGTTGCTCATTGATTTTAGCAAGAAGACATGCGTTTGATATTTTCGAATGGGGCGCCCTTTGCTGTCAGCAGCGTCGATCCATTTTGTCTTTATTCTTTAGTTGTGAAGTAAATATTGGCTCTGACATGTGAATCATTGAGATGCATAATCATCAATTGTTTTGAATGTTCTCTATGAATTGCCAGGCCTATGTGTTTGATTGCAATGTCT
Source organism: Aegilops bicornis (assembly GCA_021605145.1). Taxonomy (NCBI): domain Eukaryota; kingdom Viridiplantae; phylum Streptophyta; class Magnoliopsida; order Poales; family Poaceae; genus Aegilops; species Aegilops bicornis. The sequence goes on from CM038673.1 coordinate 659,985,761, forward strand.
GAACGCTAAAAAGCTGCTCAAACTCTTTGTACTCATACATTTCCTTTTTACTTTGCATATTGTGAAAGTGCATACTTTTTTCTATAAGATTGGTCAAAGTAGAGATACTTTGACTGCAGACAAAACTTGTATGCAGACTAGAAAGGACTGGAGGGAGTACATGTGAAACTGCTGCAAACGAGGTGATCACCCTGGGAATAATGCTAGTACGTATTGTTTTGCATGTTCATCCAATGCCAGTGATACAAGAATTTGAACTAATCGAAATAAATTCATTCATACACGGTCGGATTTCATATAAACATGCCAGATTTAATTACATTTCATACATTTTCAACTACAAAGGGGTGCGCTGGAGGTATAATTAATTAACCAAAGCTACCCACCTGTGTCCGGCTGAGCCGAACAGAAGCTTCAATGACTTAACCGCAGGTGCAGTTGCGTAACTGACATGTGGCCCAGATGCCTGTTGGTCCCACATGTCAGTCAGCCAACTGCGTAGTGTCCTTCCCCAACATAGCTCTCCGACTCCACGTCGCCGCCAAGAAGCTAACCGGCCGTCAGTGGTCAACCCGCCTAGCATGTCAAAGCGATTAGGGGAACTAGGAGCCCAATGATCAGGATCCCCACATGAAAAACACCTTTCTTCTTGTCATTCTTCTTCTTGAAGTTCGTGTTTTGCACAGCCTTGTTCTTCCCATCAAACTTTGCTTTACCATCAAACTTGCCCTTGTTCTTGAACTTGTGGGGCTGGAAGTTCTTCTTCTACATGCAGATTGGCACTAGATCCTCCCTCAATTCCTCGAGCACGTGTGTCCTTTGCTCTCTCCTTTTCTTCCACACCAAGAGTGCCAATGAGATCCATGAAGGAGGAAGCTTAGTGATGATACCTCCGGCAACAAACTTGTCCGGTAGCATACAACTGAAGTGCTCAAGTTCTCTAGCAAATGACTATATCTCATGAGCTTGCTCAACAACGGAGCGCTCTTAAATCATCCTGTAATCATTGAATTGCTCCATGATGTACAGCTTAGTGCCAACAACCGAAGGGTAGCAGCGGTGGCCTTACTTGGACCCGAGCGGCAACGACCTACCATGTTCTACTCTTCCTCGTTTTCCGTGTGGTGCGGCCTCGTTGGCAGCGGGGCGAGGCCCCGGCGGAGCCGGCGATGTCCTTTTTAGTTGCCGGCGGGCGGCGCCTCGACGGAGCAGGGGAAATCCTCCCCCTCATTGCCGGCAGGGTGGGGCCTCGGCGGAGCCGGCGGTGTCCTCTGCCTCGTTGTTGGCACCGCGGGGCCTCGGCGGATCAGGGCCTCGTCGACGCCAGCGTAGCGGGGACTCGTCGGGGCCGGCATTATCCTCTACGTCGTCCTCGGTCTCGCCAAACAGCGCCTTGCCCGTTTCGTCGCCCTCTTTGTAGGCGGCCGCTGCCTCCGCCACCCACATGCGGTACCTCCAGCGCTTGAGGTGGCCCTCGCGGGTGGAGCGGTACGAGTCGAGCAACGCCTCCTGCTCCGCCGGCTCCGCGGCGATCTGCTCCTCTGCCTGCAGGTGCTCCTGGAGGATATGGTGGTTGTAGGCGGCGTCGGCCTGCGCCTCCCGGAACTGATCCTCATGCTTCTGCCTCACCGTGTCCATATATTGGGCACGGGCTTCGCCGATGGTCATGGTGCAATGCACCGGCAAGGATGGCACGAAGGAGGGGATTGGCGCCGGATCATCGACTACCATGTTCTCCATTGGGACGTTGTCGTCCTCCGGCTGCCTGCTGGCCAGCCAGTCGGTAGCAATGGCTGCCATCTCCTTGTGGTCCGTCGTCCGCCCGTCCCGAAGAGCGCTGGAGCGCGAGGAAGCCATGGTGGGCAGTAGTGGTGTGGATAGGAGAATAGGAACGGATGCGGATGACTGCGGCTATGGCCGGCGCAGCTGTTTATATAGCAATGGTGGGCGTCAGAGGGACGGACGTGTGGTGCCGAAGTAGCCGCCTCAGCAACTGCGTATCATTAATGTGGGCGGCAGAAGGACGGACAGACGACACTTGTGTCGTTCGAACGCGGAGCAATCGCATGCACCGGGAAGCGGGGCGTGCGGAATCTTGTAGCGTAAACGAGGCGATGCAGGTGGGCGAGCGGTCAGACTCGTGCTTGTCAGCGGGTCGGTCCAGCAGCCGTACATGCTGGCTCGCCAGCTACCACGCCGAGCTGAGCGACGACAATCAGACGATGGACGTAGCTTCCGACCAGGAGCCGGCGCCACTGTCCAAGCCGGTTCATGCCGTGTTCACCATAGAGCAGGTGCGGCTGCACTTTGATGCCCTAATGGCGGAAGAGCTACCAGCGTAGGAGGACCTGTGCTGCAACCTCCGTCTCCTCAACGAGCACCGGTGAACAAGCGAACGACAATGCCGTCGCGGACATGTGGCCCTATGATCCTGGCTTCCCGAATGAGCAGCGGGCGCTGTATCAGACCATCCGTAGGGCCCGCGAGGCCCTCTCCGTCGTCCTTTGAGTTGTTGCGCTCGCCGTGGCGCTGCCGTCTCGCGTGGTCAACATGGTGAACGGACATGAGGATGAGGAGATGACTTTACTTGGAGAGGATGACAGTGGGGACCCACCAGGGCCATAGCCGCATGTACGCAAGTGCCTCCTTATTAGTATATAAAACTATATTTTTTGCTTCCTCCTGGTTTCTTGACACCACGGTCCCACACCATTATCAACCTATGTAGTCAATAAACGAGAGAATTGCACAAGAAGCGGCTTACAGCTGGGACTAAGTAGCTTGAGCAGTATTTGTGTTTTTGAGGTGTGAGCACTGCAGATTATTTCTTGAGCGATGTTTAGCCCAGATATTAATTTTTCTCCTCTGAACAACAACGAAAACATCGCTGCAACTATTATCTGGGTGGGCTGTGACCCGTCTAGCCCAGGCCAGATATCCAGCCCAGATATTAATTTTTTTCAAGCTGAAAATGGCTAGCCGAGCTATACATTTTTTAGGAATACCCACGCAAGGTCAAGTTTTTATTCTCCACCCCGTTGGGCTCCAAATCTTTTCTAGGAGGGATGCATTAGGCTTAACAAGAAAATGGGCTTTAAGAAATAATAAATGAGATGTAATTATAAAAACTAGGCAGTAACTATAAAAAATGCACCAAACACGTAATTACTTTATAAAATATTATTTTTGGATATTGAAAATTTTAATTTCATTAATTGTTGCGAGCGCAATGTTTCGTTGGATTTTTACATAATATAAATTTATATTGAAATTGTATTTAATCTGACTAGAAATTTCGGGATAAAAATATTTCAGATCCCATCAAAATGTGGGAAATTTTATTGAATTCGGTTTTGAACGGTTGGTTGAAATGGGGTGTACTTTTAACAAATTGTAAGTGGGCTGTAGTAAATTCCATTCGAACTCAAAAATTGGCTGCACATTCTTACAAATCTCAAATGGGCTATAAGTTCTCTACCACACACTTGTGGCCTTACTAAGTTGACGCGTCCCCTAAAAAAATAGAGTTTACGCGCATGCAAGGCTTTGTCAACTTATAGTCAACACACGGTTCTAGCAGCAGTGGCCGTTGGATGTCCATCCAACGGATGCCGTGCTTCTTCTTCAATCTCGGATATTCTAGCTTCACCCGCCCAAAAAATAATTCCTCCCCCTGACATCTGGGGCGCACTGTTTCGGAAGCTGACCTGTGGGCCTACTAAGTTGACGCGTACCAAGGGCTTTGTCAACTTAGTCAATATAAACGATTATAGTTGGAGTGACCGTATGATGTCCAACCACCAGCCGTCGTGCTTCTTCAAGCTCTGGTCTTCTTGCTCCAGCCGCCCAAAGCAGCGCCGGTCGTGCCGCCTGCTCCTGCCTCTCGTGGCCGGCTATGCTGCCGCACAGACCTCACCGCCCCTACTACTCCCACCACTGGCCAAGCCATCCCTCTACTCACCCACACCCCCTGTTATTTCGCGGCGACAGCAGCCTCACACCACAGACGAACCAGTGAACCCTCGTACTCCTCTCCGCGCGGGCTTCCACTGCTGCGTCTTCCCCGGCTCCATGTTGTCCCCTTCCTAGGCCTCGCTGTCGTCCACCGCCCTGGTTCTCTTAGCGCGGCAAGGTCAACATGGTCAAGGAACGGCTTCCACCGGACGTGGACTGTACGTGGAGTGGCTGACAGCTGGGTCCACGACGGCAGCAAGGAAGTGCCTCCTTATTACGTGGAAATAATGATTCCTCCACCTGACAGCAGGGACCCACCGGACGGGCCACCGTATTTCGCGTAAAAAACATTTCTCCCCTGACTGCTGGGACCCACTGGACAGGCCACTGTATTGCGCGAAAAAAACGTTCCCCCCGCTGTCAGCTCGGACCCACCGGAAGTGCCTCCTTATTACGCACAAAAAAATGAATACTCCCCCTGCTGGTTGGGACCTACCTTGGTGAGAGGCTGACTTGTGGGCCTACTAAGTTGACGGGGACGGAGTGCTTTGTCAACTTAGTCAATATGAATGATTCTAGCTCCAGTGACCGTACTATGTCCATCCAACGGCCGTAGTGCCTCTTCAACCTCTGGTCTTGTTGCTCGGCCCGGCATAAGCAGCGCTTGGTCGTGCCGCATGGTCCTGCCTCCCGTGGCGGGTTGTGCTGCCGGGTTGGCCACACCGCCCCCTACTATTCCCACCGTTGGCTAGGCCTGCAGCGGCGGCTGACGACACCGCAGCCCGAACGGTGAACCCTCGTACTCCTCTTCGTGCGGGCTTCCACTGCTGCGTCTTCCCCGGCTCCGTGTCGTCCCCTTCCTAGGCCTCGTCGTCGTCCACCGCCCTGGTGCTCTCGGCGCGGCGTGGTCAACGTGGTCAAGGAACGACTTCCATCGGAAGAGTACAGTACGTGGAGAGGCTGACAGCTAGGTCCATGGCCGCAGCAAGGAAGTGCCTCCTTATTACGCGCAAAATAAATATTCCCCCACCTGACAGCGGGGACCCACTGGACGGGCCACCGTATTTCGCGAAAAAAAACGTTTCCCCCTGAATGCTGGGACCCACCAACTACATCTTCGCACGCAAGGAAGTGCGTCCGGGCAAAAACGATTCGCTTCTCGACATTGCTGGGACCCACCAGCTATATCTTCGCACGCAAGGAAGTACCTGATAGTCGGGACCCACCTGGTCGAAGCATACGTAGCGTTGTCATTCTGGTCGCGAACGTATACGTACATACTGGTCGATGTAGAGGCGCGCATGTGTCCTAGTAGAGGCGCGCACGTAGCATGTACACGTACGTACAACGACCAGGGTGCAAGAAAGTAAATATGACCACATACGTACATACGGGCAGGGTCTCGGACGCCTACTCGCGCGCACGTACGGCCAGGGCTCGTGTACATGGCTAGGTCGGAACGGAGAAACAGCGTCATCGTCGTGTTCATGGAGAGCCAACCGGCTGGTTCGGAACAGAATGCGTCGTCATGTTCATCAGGACGGCTTGGACGGAACAGCCGATGGAAACGAGGCCTGGCGTACCGCAGAACGGAGGAAACGGCCTTGTGTTCGACCGGCCACGTTGGAAACGGGATCCTGTTCATCGGGAGGGTGCGGTGTACCGCCAAAGCGGAGAAGCAGACCTCCTACGGTCGAAACGGGGGTCCTGTTGATCGGGAGGGGTGTGGTGTACCGCAAAACGGAGGAAACGGACTTGTGTTAGAGCGCTACGGTCGAAACGGGGGTCCTGTTCATTGGGAGGGGTGTGGCGTACCGTAAAACGGGACTCCACGGGATACTGTTCATCTCCACCATCGACCCCCTCCAGCCTCCACGTTCTACTGTTCATCCACCGTCGACCTCCTCCAGCCTCCACCTGCGATTGTTCATCCACGGGCTACTATTATCCAGCCTCCACCGCTTACTCCACCGCCATTGTTCAACCAGCCCTCTCCACGGGCTCTGTTCAACCACCCCTCCACGGGCTCTGTTCATCCAACCTCCTCCATCTCTGTTAATCCTGCCCTCCACGGGGTGGTCCTGTTCATCCAGCCCTCCACGGGGTCCTGTTCATCCAGCCCCTACCGGCTCGATCGATCGCGGTCCGGTTCATCCAGAGGCAACACCACGGGGCCCTGTTCATCCAGAGGCAACACCACGGGGTCCTGTTCATCCAGCCCCACCGGTAACTCTTCATCCAAACCCCCAGCAACGCTCACTGTTCATCCAGAGGCAGCATCGATCGGCTTCAGTTAGCAGAGTAGCGAAGGAATTGCTCGATCGGGTTCAGTTAACAGCCATCGATTGATTGCTCGGGTTCAGTAACGCGTAGCCTGCAGTGCAATCGCTCGGGTTCAGTTAGAGCCCAACGCCTCGCTCGGGTTCAGTTAGAGCCCAACGCCTCGCACCCACGCGCGTGCGTGTACGAGAGAAACGCGCATCGCTCGGCCCCGACCACCCACCGTAACCGGGAACACCCCGATATTTTCCTCGCCCTCGCTTCTACCATGGTTTTTTCCGTCATGAACGGCCCAAAGAATGTCATGCAGCTGCGTCTCCGGCCCGCCCAAGACGAAAAGCCCATTTTCTGTCATGATTTTTTGTCATAGAAGTAGGACCCCACCACATCTATGATGATACCGGGTTTTGTCACAATTATCGTCATTGTCGGTGTACAAAAGAAGGGGCGCACTTTTGTACCCCTTTACCTGTGCACGGGCAGTCGGTGTCGTGCCCACGGCCACACCAAGCAGAGCAGGGGAGGTGAACCAAGGCGAAACCGAAGCCCAAGACAGCCAGAGCAATGCTAAGACCAAGAACACAAAGATGCAGAGGGGCGGAGCAGTTTCCCCGGCAAGACCCTTGCACGGGACTGCCCCAGCAGACCCGGCAAGACCCTTGCTGGAGCAGCGTGCCCAAACACCAACAGGGCGAGCCACCCTTGAGCCCACGTCCCCAACACCATCAGCCACGTGGGGCCAGGGCTCGGGAGGCACCTCTGTGATGGCATGCAGATCTTTGTGAAGACATATTCAAGATCAGATGAGGATTAGAAGACAACGATCTTCGGCAAGATCCTTGCCAAGGACAGCCACAAGACCCCCGGCAATATTCTTGCCGGGGACGACAACACGCCTCGGCAAGACCCTTGCCGGGCCCCCTAGCAAGGCTCTCGCTGAAGACGCCAGCAGGGCCACTGGCAGGCCTACACCAACCAAGTCTCCACCGCCGTCCGCATGCAGCTGCCAATCCAAACCAGCTGGGCAGGCACCTGCGTGGCAACATGTAGCTTCCAGGCCAACTCAGCAAGCGCCTGCGTGGCGGCATGCGGATCTTCGTGAAGACCCTACCACCGCACCACCTTAGCTACCTGCCTGCCTACATGGTGCCGCACGCATTGCTGGCCAGGGCACGTGTCGAAGCGAGGAGGAGTGGCGACGGACGGGACGGGCCTCCCCCCATCCACGATAAAGCTAGGGGACACCTCAGAGTTGCATTAAATGTGACTTGTCCTGTAAAAGGAGGCCCATGTCATACTGGAGGAGGATTCGGCTCTTTGGGACCACGCACCCATCATAGCTAGTTCGAGAGCTCAAGAACTCTCTGAAATACACCCACCAAAGCAGGACTAGGGTTTTACGCATCCTCGCGGCCCGAACCTGGGTAAACGATCCTTGTGCTGATTACTTGTCCCGCTCTTCTCACAACCCTGCGCCCCAGCAACCGTAGTAGGGACTCTTGTGATCCAATAGGTGTCGTTCCACACCGATATCTTTGGCGCGCCAGGTAGGGGGCGCAATTGTGAGAATCTGGTCTAGTAGTTAGCCCAGCAGTTCTTCATCGCCATGGCTCCCAAGAAGAAGGCGGCCACGGCGATCGGCTCGTCGGGAGCCGAACGGCCCGTGCCAGTGCGAGCGAGCAGCGGACCGGTCGCGGACAGGACCCGGGCCGCGGTCCGCGAGCACCAGCACCGCCCTGGCAGTCAGAGCCTGGCGAGCAGCGTCGTACGCGTGCCGGACGACCGGCCACACGTCGCCAGATCCAAAGACGGAGATGGGACCCCCGCGGGCAGCGTGGGGCCCTCCAGGAGCGTCGTTGTGCCGCCCCCGGGCGGCGCAGTCGCCTCCAAGACGCCCACGCCGGCGCCCACAGCGCACTCCTCCCAGGGTGCGCGCAACGAGCAGCGTCACCACGCTGAAGACCCCAGACACCGTAGTGGAAAGAGCCATGTGCACCGTCCGCGGGTCGAGGAAGTCCAGCAAGCCCGTCGAAGCGCTGACAAAGGTGGCACGCAGCCGCCGGGCCGTGGTAGAGCTCCTTCTAACGTAGTTAGAAGTCGAAGTGCACCGCGGTCCACATAGCTTTCGCCACCACCTACGCCAGAAGAAGCCTTAGCGCGAACGCAACTACTCCTCGACTTCCCTCCTACTGCGGAGAAGCTCGACGAATGGAGAGCCACCATCCAGAGCCTCATCGCCGTCGCCAACAATGACCCGGGACCGGCGGGGCCCTTGGGAAGGCGCTCCATCGAGCCACCATATCTCAACGATGGAAGGACCGGGGGTGCTGCGGTCACGGTGCACTCCCCTCCTCCACGCCAGCCGTCGCGAATGATGACTCGTGGTGATGAAGCTTGCGACAACATCTCCGTAGCATCGTCCGACCCGCGGACTCAGTGACCAGCACCAAGTTCTTCGAGAACAAGCTCATGAAGATGCTTGAACCACTATCGAGCACCAGCACGATATGCGCCGCCAGTCGGACAAGCGGGCGGGATCCGCTATGGACCACCTAGCGCCGGGAAGCTCCGGTGGCTTACCTTATGAGGTGGGTTTCCCAACTTTTACCCGTGGGCTGCGGCAGTTCCAGTGGCCGTCCCACCGCACATTCAAGCCTGACGTTGGCGAGAAGTACAACGGCAAGACCCACCCATCGGAGTCCCTCAGCATCTACACCATCGCGATGCAAGCTGCAGGAGCTCGCGACGAAAAGGTGCTCGCCAATTACTTCCCGTTGGCATTGAAGCCCAACATCATGTCTTGGTTGATGCACTTGCCGGTGGATTCCATTTCTTCTTGGTCGGACCTGTGCCATGAGTTCGTTGGTGCCTTCACCGGAGGCCACCAAGCTCACGGCCAGGCGAGTGATTTGCATATCATTCCCCAGAAGGAAGGGGAAACCCCGCGCAAGTACATCCAGAGGTTCAGCCGGGTGCAGTACAACATCCCCGACATTCATCCAGCCGCCGTGATCAGCGTCTTCCATTAGAACATGCGAAACCGCAATATGCGCGAAGAGCTGGCGATGAACAAGGTTAAGGATGTGGCTGAACTTTATGTTCTAGCGGACAGATGCGCCCGGGCTGAAGAAGGAAGGAAGTACCCCGGCGAAGACGCCGGTGTGGAAACCGACTCTACTGATGAAGACACTGCCGCCCCAACGAAGAAAGGGCAAGGCCGTGCTAGCCGTCGAGGGATCCGACAGCACCGGCGCCGCCAAGAAGACCAAGGCAGACGATCCCGGCAAGGAGATTGCCGGGTGTGCCGCTTGCCGGGCCGTGGCGGCTGCCGACAAGCCAGGAAGCTCCGGCAAGCAGTACAACAAGATCCATCGCACCATAGGGCACGACCTCCAGAACTACCAACAAGTCGAGCTGCTTGCTGAGAAGCAAAAAGCTGAGTACGAGAGGCGGGACAAGGAGAAAGACGAGGATGGTGCCGAGGGATCCGGCAAGAAGCGTGGCGGCCAAGGAGGCTTCCGCGGCAAGGACAACTAGCAAGAGAGGCCCGCTCGGGGCTGCGACAAAAAGCAAGAAGATGATGCAGCACCCGGTTTACTTTGTCAGCTCCCTCTTGCAGGGGGGCTAGGTCGAGGTACTCCGATGTGCAGAAATTGCTCTTCGGCCTCCTTATGGCCTCAAGGAAGCTGCGTCACTACTTCCAAGCCCACGAGATCACTGTCGTCACCCGCCTCCCATTACAACGGATATTGCACAACCCAGATGCAACCAGAAGGATTGTCGAATGGGCCTTGGAGTTGTCGAGCTTTGGGTTGAACTTTGAAAGTACCTCAACAATCCAGAGCATAATCTTGGGAGAGTTCATTGCGGAATGGACCTCAACACCTGATGAAGAAATCCAATAGACCGCCCTCCCTGGCAAGGAAGTAGACCGCGACTGGATCATGTACTTTGATGGGGCTTTCTTGCTGCAGGGCGCCGGTGCTGATGTGCTGCTTTTCGCACCCACTGGAGAGCACCTCAAGTACGTGATCCAGATGCACTTCCCCAGGGAGATGTCAACAAACAGCACTGCTGAGTACGAGGGGCTGCTTGCCGGTCTCAGGATCGCTGCAGACCTCGGGGTTAAGAAGCTCATCGTCAAGGGTGACTTGCATCTTGTTGTCAGACAGGTCAACAAGGATTACTAGAGCCCATTGATGGAGGCCTACATAGATAAGGTGAGAAAGCTGGAGGAACGCTTTGACAGTGTCCAGGCGGAGCACGTTCCCCGAACGGAGAACGACATCGCCGACTACCTGTCGAAGCGCGCCGCATTCAAGCTACCTCTGGAACCAGGTACCTTTTTGCTCCGGTTCACTCAGCCATCCGTTGAACCATCAGCAGGGCAGAACAAGCGGAGGAAATCAGGTCCCGGCAAATACTTCCCTACCGAGCCCCTGGGGCCGCCGGCAAGGATGTTACCGTGGACACTAAGCCTGCCAAAGAGCAGCTGGCTCCGGCAGGGAAACAAGCCCTGGCCGTAGAGACGACCGCTCCCATGGCGGAGGAAATGCCTTTGGTCCTTGCTGTCGAGCCCCAGGCTCCGGCATGGGCACATCATACCGTCCGATTCCTCCAAACAGGGGAACTTCCTGAGGAGCAGGAAGAAGCGGAAAAAGTAGCCCGTCAGTCTACCCTGTATCAGTTCATCAATGACGTTGTCATGTGGTAGGTGCGACATATGCCAACGCGTGGCTTATCATTGTGGGAGCCAATAAGACGTCGCCAGTGCCTGGAAGCAGGATGAGACGAAGACATGCACGCCGGCGAATCTTACCCAGCTTCGGGGTTCTCCGTGCAGATAACACCCCTACTTCTGCTCTGCGGGGTCTCCGCATGATCACTAGATGAACAAGTGGCTACAAGAGGCTCCCTGAGCTGTTCGGTGAGAGGAGGAAGAAGGGCACAGCTGTGACGCCCCGAGACCGATGCTCCAGAAGACTTCCATATATTCCGGGTTTCGCCGTGTGTTCCATCTGTGCCTGCCCTTTTATTTTTGCACTGCATCATGTCATCATGCCACCATATCATTAATTTTAAAACTCATCTTAATAAATTGCATAGATCTTTTGATCTATTTAAATCGAGGGATTCACATGGTGACTTCTCTTTATAACATATCCTCCCAATATTTAGGGAGCTATATTAAACCATTCCATAACACATTTGCGCGGTTCTTCAAATTTCCTTTTTTTATCCAACTCAACTTCTTTTCTTCCTTTGGTGCCTTTTTTAGTAAAATTGAGTTGCAATTTTACTTTATCCACAAATGTTCCAAATCAGCCCATAAATCACATCTAGTGTGTAGGGCCATCTCCTATAATTTCAACCCATTTGGAGTCCATTCGAATGGGTTTGAGTCAGACATGTCGAGTAAATTCAACATGTGTGGATTTTACATTCTCTAAAAATCCTCGGGCCATTTTTGTTAAATTCTTCATATTTTTGTGAGCTCGGGAAATTTGTCCTTCTGCTCAAACTCTTTTCCCTAACCCCCCTTCTTTTTCCTTCTCTATATTTCTTTTCTGCTTAAGAGTTTAGTGAGAGAGAGAGAGCCAGCCCACCTCTTCAGCCCACCATCTTGCTCCCAGCCTCCCGCCGCCCAAGGCCCACCAACCTACCTAACCCTAGCCTCCCCTCCGCTCGATCTCCATCTCCCTCGTCCTCCCTCCAGCCGCCGCCCGAGCCCCGCTCGATCCCTCGCCTCCCTCCTCTCGGCCCGATCCCATCTCCCTCGCTCTCTCCTCGGCCGCCGCCTCCTGCCCGATCCCCATCTCTCCCGGCGTCTTCTCCCCTCGGCCTCCTCCTCGGCGCCTCCTCCACCCAGCGCTTGAACCCTCCTCTCGCTTCGTCGCCCGCCTCCAGGGTCCTCCCCTGCCCGCGTCATTCGTGGCGTCGGCCGGACCTCCAGCGCCGCCGCCTCGTCCCGTCCTCGTCGCCTTGCTCCTCCGCGACGCCCCTGCCGGCCCCGCGCTCGGCCTCCTCCCCGAGCTCGCGCCGTCGCCTCCTCCGCACCGAGCCAGGGAGTGGTGCTCCCTGCGCCCGGTCCCCTCGCCCCTTGCCGCCTCCTCCGTTGGTGGCGACCACCAGGAGCTCCACAAGGAGCCGGAGTCCCCTGCCTCCACAACCACCGAACCAGGACGCCTTGAGGCCATCTTGAGATTTTCGCCAAGTACCAGGTCAACGAGGACCGCCAAGTTCCACTACCGATGAACGTTTTGGACCGCCAAGTTCGACTACACTGCAAGACCAGGAACGCCAAGACTGCCTCCGTGGATTTATTAAAAGTTCGGGGCGGCCGGCGCAAAGTACCACTACGTTTGCCATGTACATCTACACCAAGACCGGACCGACAAGTACCCCGACAACGTGTGTACCTCTACCTACGACCCCGGGCATCTACGAAAAAACGTGTACAACTACCGTCGCCGTGTACAACGACTTCCCCTACCGACGCCGTGTACGACTACTTCCATCTACACCGCATCGAACCCGAACCGCTCCGAAAACGTACGCTTCGAAGGTATAAGACCGAGATGATCGACCGTGAGCGAATGCTTGTATGTTGTACGAGATGCCCGTTTGCACCGTGTCCAAATTGTCGCTCTTTTGCCATGCCACCGTTCCGTGGGAACCCGGTACCGGATCACCCACCTTCTTGCATGAGTCGCTTCCGTCACGCTTTCCTTTGTACCGATATCTCAATCGAGTTATCGGAACCGATTTGTTGCCGTGGCACCATTTTCGTTTCGCCGCCGTGGCACCTTTTCGTTCCGCCATGGTGACCAAATGCTTCATAATGCTCTTGTCAACGTTTTCATAAAAATTGCATAAACTTGCATTTGTCATCCGTATCTTGATAACAACATTTAAATGGTTATAATTGTTGTTTGCATTAATTTGCTTAAATGCCATGCTAAAATGATTTATTGCATAACTTAATAACCGTAGCTCCATTTTAAATAAATTATATATGTAAATGGGGTAGAAAAATGCCTAGTTTAACATGGTATACTTTATTTGCACGTTTAACAACATTAAAATTGTGTTTAGGGCAGATCAGTACCGAATCCATAATTTGCATATGGGGATTTTTCCGGAATTGTTGTTTCTTATTTCCGGCCTCATTTAAACTTGCCTAAATAGTTAGTTTACTTATGCTTTCACCTCTTGCCATGTTTAATAACATTTAATATTGTTGAGTACCTAATCGGGAGAGAACTAAATAAGTGATGTGGTGTAGCCGTCAATATGCAACCCGTTGCATATTGAGCTCCACTTAATTTGTAGTATTGTTTGTTGCACTTTGCCATGCCATGCCTCATTAAACCGGATATGCATCATACTTGATTGTGCATCATGCCATGTTTATGATTGTGTGTTTACTATGTTGTTTGCTTCTTTCCGGTTTGCTTCTCTCGTTAGCTTCGGTTTCGTTCCGGAGTTGTGAGGATTCGTTCGACTTCGTCCGTTTGTCTTCTTCATGGACTCGTTCTTCTTCCTTGCGGGATTTCAGGCAAGATGACCATACCCTCGAAATCACTTCTATCTTTGCTTGCTAGTTGCTCGCTCTTTTGCTATGCCTATGCTACGATGCCTATCACTTGCTTATCATGCCTCCTATGTTGCCATGTCAAGCCCCTAACCATCCTTTCCTAGCAAACCGTTGTTTGGCTATGTTACCGCTTTGCTCAGCCCCTCTTATAAGCGTTGTTAGTTGCGGTGAAGATGAAGTTTGTTCCTTGTTGGAACATGGAGATGTTGTTCCTTGTTGGAACATGCTTACTTGTTGGGATATCACAATATATCTTATTTAATTAATACATCTATATACTTGGTAAAGGGTGGAAGGCTCGGCCATATGCCTGGTGTTTTGTTCCACTCTTGCCGCCCTAGTTTCCGTCATACCGGTGTTATGTTCCCGGATTTTGCGTTCCTTACCCGGTTGGGTGATTTATGGGACCCCCTTGACAGTTCGCTTTGAATAAGACTCCTCCAGCAAGGCCCAACATTGGTTTTACCATTTGCCACCTAAGCCTTTTCCCTTGGGTTCTGCAGACTCAAGGGTCATCTTTATTTTAACCCCCGGGCCAGTGCTCCTTCGAGTGTTGGTCCAAACTATCAACCGCCGGTGTACGGGGGCAACTCTGGGCTCGCCTATCGGAAGTTTGGACAATCCGTGTGCCCCGAGAACGCAGAGATATGTGCAGCTCCTATCAGGATTTGTCGGCACATTCGGGCGGCTTTTGCTGGTCTTGTTTTATTCTTTGTCGAAATGTCTTGTAGTCCGGGATTCGAGACTGATCGGGTCTTCCGGTAGAAGGAATATCCTTCGTTGACCGTGAGAGCTTATAATGGGCTAAGTTGGGACACCCTGCAGGGTAATATCTTTCAAAGCCGTGCCCATGGTTATGAGGCAGATGGGAATTTGTTAATGTCGGTTGTAGAAAACCCGAAGTTGATCTTAATTAAAATACATCAACGCGTGTAACCGTGATGGTCTCTTCTCGGCGTGAGTCCGGAAGTGAACACGGTGTTGGAGTTATGTTTGACGTAAGTAGTTTCAGGATCACTTCTTGATCGCTACTAGCTTCACGACCGTGCCTTGCTTCTCTTCTCGCTCTCTTTTGCGAATGTAGCCACCATATGTGCTAGTCGCTTGCTGCAACTCCTCCTCACTACTCTGTCCTACCTATAAGCTTAAATAGTCTTGATCTCGCGGGTGTGAGATTGCTGAGTCCCTGTGACTCACAGATACTTCCAAAACCAGTTTGCAGGTGCCGACGAAACCGTGCAGGCGAGGCACCCGAGCTCAAGGAGGAGCTTGATGAAGATCTTGTTCATTGTGTTGTTTCGTTTCAGTTGATCAGTAGTGGAGCCAGTTGGGACGATCGGGATCTGTGTAGCATTTGGGGTAGTCTTCTTTTATTTTGGTTCCGTAGTCGGACCTTGTTTGTATCTGTATGATGTAATGCTTTACTCATGTATTGTGTGAAGTGGCGATTGTAAGCCAACTATGTATCTCTTTCCCTTATGTATTACATGGGTTGTGTGAAGATTACCTCACTTGCGACATTGCTTTCAATGCGGTTATGCCTCTAAGTCGTGGCTTCGACACGTGGGAGATATAGCCGCATCGAGGGCTGCTTTCAAGTTGGTAATCGAGCCTTCGACTTAGGAGCCCCCTACTTGATTGTTTGCTTTGGCGTTGTTGAGTCTAGAATGGAAAATGTTTTGAGTCTTAGGATTATATATATCGGAGAGTAGGATTCTTTTTACTCCTCAGTCCCTTCGTCGCTCTGGTGAGGTATCCTGACGTAGAGTTTTGAC
The DNA here is from genome assembly GCA_021605145.1 of Aegilops bicornis. Classification (NCBI taxonomy): domain Eukaryota; kingdom Viridiplantae; phylum Streptophyta; class Magnoliopsida; order Poales; family Poaceae; genus Aegilops; species Aegilops bicornis. Next base: position 660,001,367 of record CM038673.1, read on the forward strand.
TTTTCTCTCCTCAAATTTCACTAAATTTTTTTTTTAGGATCACGCGGGTATCTTGGAATCGTTCCGATGGTTTTGTGACGAGAACATTGTTCTTGGTGCCTCCTGACATTTAGGGGTTGTGGCAGTGTCCCGGGAGTTGAGCTCCGAGGTGTTGTCGTCACAATTTTATCGTTGCAGATTCTGGAATACCTGAGTTTTACCGACATCGAAATCTCTTTTGTGCAGTTGTTGGTGAGATAACCTGATAGCCCGATCTTGTGGCGAAAAGTGCGAGTATTGCCATGACTTGTATAACGGATGTTTTTGAAGGTCGAGGTAAGCGATTTCGAAGGTTTCTTGGTTATGTGTTGACGGATGGATACAATTTGGATCTAGGTATTGTTAGTTTGGGTGATATATTTTGTGTCCCTGTATCCCCAACACCAGATTGCATAACCAGAAAGTTTCGGGAGTTTATAGGTGGGAATTCAAGTAGCTCCTAGAATATCTTTCCGACAGATGCATGATATGAGACTGGGTAAATCTCTATCATATGTATTTGTTTCCGGCTTATTCTGCAAGCCAAATCCTTTGTTTATGTTTTGTTTTGTGGTATTCGAGTTGCTTCAATGTCAAGTGTTGATTCCATACCTTTCCTAAATGGTGTTCTCATATTTCTATGTGAATACTAATCCTTCTTGATCACTGAGCTTGTCATGTCAATTCTTTTCTCAACCGGCGTGCTTCTCTTCAAGTGGATCCGATCATTCCAACATTCGCAAGATCAATTCTAAGTTTTTCTCAACGGTGTTTGTTTCATCCGTCCCAAGTTGCCTTTGTTTTCCCGCCCTCCCACCCCTTTTTCTTCAAGGACTCAGATTTCTTAATCAAGTATCCATTTTATTGAGTGAAGTTTCTTCATTCTTTTCCTTTAATGTTTTATCCGGTGATTTCTCATGAAGACGCTTAAGGAAGCTTCAACCTTATCATTGTTCCATTCTAATTTTCTTCTCCGATTGGATTTAGTTCAAGATTTCGGTGTTGATCTTATCCCTTGTCCTCTTTTCACAATGCTTTCCCATTCCGGTGCACCAATTAATCATTCACCTCTCGCTATTCATTTGTTCTGGAGTGATGAAGATATCTCTGAAGATTCAAGTTTTTCCATTCTCAATTCACTCAAGTTCTTTTGAGGATGCTATCTCATTCAAGCCATTTAATTCAATCGGTGCAATCTCTCTTTTCAAACAATCGTTCAACAGTGGTTCTTTTGAGTGGGCCCTAACCCACAGGTCTTTTTCCAGGATCTTACCTGGCTCTTCTAAGTTATCCGGAGCGATTCTCAAATTTTTTCAAAGTGTGATGTAAGTATGGATTTCATCAGTCATATGGCTTTCTCCAAGATCTTTCAAATTCTTTTCATCTTGTGGTTCAACCTTTCTAATTTTCATTCCGGAGTGTCTCAACAATTCATGGTGGTGTTTCTCATCGTCATTCTTCGATTTGAAGACCGAAGAAGAGTTTCTCTTAAATCTTGTTCCATTCTCTTCAAGATTCATGGTTCTAGTTTGATGCCATCCTCTCATAATTGTTTTCAGTTGTGGGAATTCTTTTCACCCATCCGGAGCATTTCATGAGTTGTTCCCATTTCTTTCCTCCGTTGGCCATCATGTCACAATTCCTCATTCTCAGCGTGTAGCTATCGTTCTCCAAATCTCACCGGTGCATCGTCGAAATATCCTCTAATCAGTTCATGATCTCTTCGTTCTAATGTATCTAAATTCTGTCAAGCATCTTTATTTGTTTTCTAATTCTTCACGGTGAATTGTGCCTTTGCTACTTTTATTTTCAATTCTTACGGTGGTTCGTTCAAGAGTTCTCTTCCTTCGTTATCATATAGATTCATTCGTTCTTTCCGATTCCTACCGGTGAATTGTTGAATACCTTCTTAAGTTTGCGCTATATCTCTATCTGTAATCATTTTTTCAACGAGAATAAGTAGTATGCCAAATCCTTTGCTTGTCATCAATCTAAATTGGTGAAGGATACACATAACATAATTCTTGTTCTTGTTTCATCCAAGTGATTGATTCATTCTTCCGGAGTTCGTAATGGTATCAATTTCTCAGTTCTAAGTTGTTCATCTTTTCTTTCCGGAGTTTGTTCATCATATCACATTCTCGGTCCGAGATGCTTCATCTGTTTCTTTCCGGAGTTCAAAGTTTTCTCGGTTATATCATCTCAAAGCTTCATCTTATCACTGCAAGGCTTCACCTTGTGTTTTCAACTTCTCTTTCTTTTATCATCTTTTCTTACCGGAGTTCTTCATGGAGGCTCTACATGATGGTTCCTCAAGGATTCTTTTCATTCTTAAATTGTTCTTCAAGATTTCTCATGGAGTTAAGATCCGTCAAGCCTTACTTCAAAATAAACAAGGTGTTCCAACACATGTTTTGTTTTGAGGAGTTCAAGCATTCTTCATCTTGCATTTCAAAGTGCAATTCTTTCTACAATATCTTTTGAGGTGGTGTTATGTCCTTCTTGACAATTTCCATTCATGTTCCATGATTCACAAATTGTCAAGAATGAGGTATTTTAAATCCATCAATCTTTTTCGTTGGATTTATCTTGTGTCATATTTCACCTAAAGCTTTCCCTAAAGATTGTTGCTAATTATGGTGCTTATAAATGACCCAAGTTCTTCATTTGTCCTCTCGGTGAAATAAGTTTCTCGTCTCCTTGTTGATATCAATCCAATCAATTGTTTCCGTTGGTGGCAGAAGCTCACCTCATAATTTTGAGATGTTTCCATAAGCCCACTACAAGCTTATTCTTTTCGTTGTTGGTTTTCCAACAACTCCGTTATAACCTTCTTGGAAGGGTGTTTTCCAAGCTCATTTGTGGTAGAAGTTGTCATTTTCTTCTCCATTCTATTATTCCAATGGTCTATCTTCAATTTTTCTTCCAGAGGCATTGTGTTGTTGCTCTCTTCGACCCATCATCTTGTTTTGTCAAGACCATGTCCTTTTCCTTGCTTATCGATTTAATCGGAGTGTCATGTTTTCATTCGAGCTCTCTCATCTTATCAAGTTTTGCCTCCCTTCTTAACCGGAGTGTTGTCTGAAATCTTTCTTACTCCTTGTGCCATTTTTTTCAATAGTTCCAGAGGCAGTGTTTGTTGATTTCCTCAAGTATCCTCTTTTCTTTCATCAAGTATCCTCTCATCTTGTCAAGATCATGTTCAATTCCTTCCATTTTCAGTCGAGTGCTGCCCAAATTATATCATTCTTAATCCTACTCTATCTTGTTTCAACCGGAGTGGTTTCGAATTCTTTCTTATCCCTTAAACTCTTGATTCATGTCTTTGCAACCTTCAAGTTCCCATAATGTTCCGTGTTCCTCTTTTCTAAAGGACTGTTCGCAATCTCGTTCATTCCATTGTATTCTTTCTTTCAATTTGCTCAACCTCTCAAGGTTCATAGTTTCACTCGTTCGTCAAAGAAGCAACTTAGTTTTACCTCTTTCTTCTTTCGTTTTTCTATCCGGTGCCATCCTAGATCTCGGACGAGATCCTCTCGTAGTGGTGGAGTGTTGTGACGCTTGAGACCGATGCTCGAAGACTTCCATATATTCCGGGTTTCGCCGTGTGTTCCATCTGTGGCTCGCCCTTTTATTTTTGCACTGCATCATGTCATCATGCCACCATATCATTAATTTTAAAACTCATCTTAATAAATTGCATAGATCTTTTGATCTATTTAAATCGAGGGATTCACATGGTGACTTCTCTTTATAACATATCCTCCCAATATTTAGGGAGCTATATTAAACCATTCCATAACAGATTTGCGCGGTTCTTCAAATTTCCTTTTTTTATCCAACTCAACTTCTTTTCTTCCTTTGGTGCCTTTTTAGTAAAATTGAGTTGCAATTTTACTTTATCCACAAATGTTCCAAATCAGCCCATAAATCACATCTAGTGTGTAGGGCCATCTCCTATAATTTCAACCCATTTGGAGTCCATTCGAATGGGTTTCGGAATTCAGACATGTCGAGTAAATTCAACATGTGTGGATTTTACATTCTCTAAAAATCCTCGGGCCATTTTTGTTAAATTCTTCATATTTTTGTGAGCTCGGGAAATTTGTCCTTCTGCTCAAACTCTTTTCCCTAACCCCCCTTCTTTTTCCTTCTCTATATTTCTTTTACGCTTAAGAGTTTAGTGAGAGAGAGAGCCAGCCCACCTCTTCAGCCCACCATCTTGCTCCCGGCCTCCTTGCCCGCCCAAGGCCCACCAACCTACCTAACCCTAGCCTCCCCTCCGCTCGATCTCCATCTCCCTCGTCCTCCCTCCAGCGCCCGCTTCGCCCGAGCCCTTCGATCCCTCGCCTCCCTCCTCTCGACCCGATCCCATCTCCCTCGCTCTCTCCCTCCGCCGCCTCCTGCCCGATCCCCATCTCTCCCCGAGCTGCTTCTCCCTTGGCCTCCTCCTCGGCGCCTCCTCCACCCCTTGAACCAACCTCCTCTCGCTCGTCGCCCGCCTCGAGGTCCTCCCCTGCCGCCGCGTCATTAAGTGGCGTCGGCCGGACCTCGGCCGCGCCCGCCTCGTCCCGTCCTCGTCGCCTTGCTCCTCCGCGGCGCCCTGCCCGCCCAGCGCTCGGCCTCCTCCCGAGCTCGCGCCCGTCCTCCTCCGCACCGAGCCAGGGAGTGGTGCTCCCTGCGCCCGGTCCCCTCGCCCCTTGCCGCCTCCTCCGTTGGTGGCGACCACCAGGAGCTCCACAAGGAGCCGGAGTCCCCTGCCTCCACAACCACCGAACCAGGACGCCAGGGCCATCTTCGAGATTTTCGCCAAGTACCAGGTCAACGAGGACCGCCAAGTTCCACTACCGATGAACGTTTTGGACCGCCAAGTTCGACTACACTGCAAGACCAGGAACGCCAAGACTGCCTCCGTGGATTTATTAAAAGTTCCAGGACGGCCGGCGCAAAGTACCACTACGTTCGCCATGTACATCTACACCAAGACCGGACCGACAAGTACCCCGACAACGTGTGTACCTCTACCTACGACCCCGGGCATCTACGAAAAAACATGTACAACTACCGTCGCCGTGTACAACGACTTCCCCTACCGACGCCGTGTACGACTACTTCCATCTACACCGCATCGAACCCGAACCGCTCCGAAAACGTACGCTTCGAAGGTATAAGACCCGAGATGATCGACCGTGAACGAATGCTTGTATGTTGTACGAGATGCCCGTTTGCACCGTGTCCGAAATTGTCGCTCTTTTGCCATGCCACCGTTCCGTGGGAACCCGGTACCCGGGATCACCCCACCTTCTTGCATGAGTCGCTTCCGTCACGCTTTCCTTTGTACCGATATCTCAATCGAGTTATCGGAACCGATTTGTTGCCGTGGCACCATTTTCGTTTTCGCCGCCGTGGCACCTTTTCGTTCCGCCATGGTGACCAAATGCTTCATAATGCTCTTGTCAACGTTTTCATAAAAATTGCATAAACTTGCATTTGTCATCCGTATCTTGATAACAACATTTAAATGGTTATAATTGTTGTTTGCATTAATTTGCTTAAATGCCATGCTAAAATGATTTATTGCATAACTTAATAACCGTAGCTCCATTTTAAATAAATTATATATGTAAATGGGGTAGAAAAATGCCTAGTTTAACATGGTATACTTTATTTGCACGTTTAACAACATTAAAATTGTGTTTAGGGCAGATCAGTACCGAATCCATAATTTGCATATGGGGATTTTTACGGAATTGTTGTTTCTTATTTACGGCCTCATTTAAACTTGCCTAAATAGTTAGTTTACTTATGCTTTCACCTCTTGCCATGTTTAATAACATTTAATATTGTTGAGTACCTAATCGGGAGAGAACTAAATAAGTGATGTGGTGTTTCGTCAATATGCAACCCGTTGCATATTGAGCTCCACTTAATTTGTAGTATTGTTTGTTGCACTTTGCCATGCCATGCCTCATTAAACCGGACATGCATCATACTTGATTGTGCATCATGCCATGTTTATGATTGTGTGTTTACTATGTTGTTTGCTTCTTTCCGGTTTGCTTCTCTCGTTAGCTTCGGTTTCGTTCCGGAGTTGTGAGGATTCGATTCGACTTCGTCCGTTTGTCTTCTTCATGGACTCGTTCTTCTTCCTTGCGGGATTTCAGGCAAGATGACCATACCCTCGAAATCACTTCTATCTTTGCTTGCTAGTTGCTCGCTTCTTTGCTATGCCTATGCTACGATGCCTATCACTTGCTTATCATGCCTCCTATGTTGCCATGTCAAGCCCCTAACCATCCTTTCCTAGCAAACCGTTGTTTGGCTATGTTACCGCTTTGCTCAGCCCCTCTTATAGCGTTGTTAGTTGCAGGTGAAGATGAAGTTTGTTCCTTGTTGGAACATGGAGATGTTGTTCCTTGTTGGAACATGCTTACTTGTTGGGATATCACAATATATCTTATTTAATTAATACATCTATATACTTGGTAAAGGGTGGAAGGCTCGGCCATATGCCTGGTGTTTTGTTCCACTCTTGCCGCCCTAGTTTCCGTCATACCGGTGTTATGTTCCCGGATTTTGCGTTCCTTACACGGTTGGGTGATTTATGGGACCCCCTTGACAGTTCGCTTTGAATAAGACTCCTCCAGCAAGGCCCAACATTGGTTTTACCATTTGCCACCTAAGCCTTTTTCCCTTGGGTTCTGCAGACTCAAGGGTCATCTTTATTTTAACCCCCGGGCCAGTGCTCCTTCGAGTGTTGGTCCAAACTGTCAGCCGCCGGTGGCCACCAGGGGCAACTCTGGGCTCGCCTACCGGAAGTTTGGACAATCCGGTGTGCCCCGAGAACGAGATATGTGCAGCTCCTATCGGGATTTGTTGGCACATCGGGCGGCTTTGCTGGTCTTGTTTTATTCTTTGTCGAAATGTCTTGTAGTCCGGGATTTCGAGACTGATCGGGTCTTCGGTAGAAGGAATATCCTTCGTTGACCGTGAGAGCTTATAATGGGCTAAGTTGGGACACCCTGCAGGGTAATATCTTTCAAAGCCGTGCCAGCGGTTATGAGGCAGATGGGAATTTGTTAATGTCGGTTGTAGAAAACCCGAAGTTGATCTTAATTAAAATACATCAACCGCGTGTGTAACCGTGATGGTCTCTTCTCGGCGGAGTCCGGAAGTGAACACGGTGTTGGAGTTATGTTTGGCGTAAGTAGTTTCAGGATCACTTCTTGATCGCTACTAGCTTCACGACCGTGCCTTGCTTCTCTTCTCGCTCTCTTTGCGTAATGTAGCCACCATATGTGCTAGTCGCTTGCTGCAACTCCTCCTCACTACTCTGTCCTACCTATAAGCTTAAATAGTCTTGATCTCATGGGTGTGAGATTGCTGAGTCCCTGTGACTCACAGATACTTCAAAACCAGTTTGCGGTGTGCCGTGAAACTGCAAGGTGCGAGGCACCGAGCTCAAGGAGGAGCTTGATGAAGATCTTGTTCATTGTGTTGTTTCGTTTCAGTTGATCAAGAGTGGAGCCAGTTGGGACGATCGGGATCTGTGTAGCATTTGGGGTAGTCTTCTTTTATTTTGGTTCCGTGAGTCGGACCTTGTTTGTATCTGTATGATGTAATGCTTTACTCATGTATTGTGTGAAGTGGCGATTGTAAGCCAACTATGTATCTCTTTCCCTTATGTATTACATGGGTTGTGTGAAGATTACCTCACTTGCGACATTGCTTTCAATGCGGTTATGCCTCTAAGTCGTGCTTCGACACGTGGGAGATATAGCCGCATCGAGGGCGTTTCAACAGCTAGCTCTCCTTTCCCCTCTATGTGGTGTCTAAAATTCTCAGAGATCAACCCTTTGCATGGGTGCCCTGGGGGGTTTATATAGGCCTACCCCCCAGGGGTACAATGGTAATCCGGCTGGGCACGGGCCCTAGCCGTCAGTGTCTACGCTCGCCGGCTTCTCCGCCGGCCGATGTGTCCCGCCGACTGCCGGCTTCTTGGTCGACAAGCTCGCCCCACCGCTGAGGGCCTTGTCGGGGGCTAGTTACTGTTGCCTCAATCCTGATGACGAGGGCTTTGTCGGGGTAAGTATGGCTACAGTGCCGCCGCCTTGGCGGTGATCACTGCGGTCTCACCTTGTCTTGTCTCTTTAATGAGGCGCTTCCTTCGAGGGAGGGAACAAGCCGGCTATCGGAAGCCGGCCATATCTCAGGCCGACTAGGGGGGGGGGGGCGAGCCGCCTTCGGGCATCTCTCTAATTAGAGGGGCCCGCCGCCTGCGGGTCGTACTGACAGCCTGTTATGTCTGATGTCATGGTCAATATGGCAACAGTGCCGCGCCGGACGATTGATGGCCGCCCCGTACGGCGCACTGTGGCCAGGCATGCTCCGGGATATGGGGGTGGCAGGCATCACTGTAGCCACGCCCCGTCTCATCACCGTTACGTGGGTGCAGATTCTGAGGGTGCGGCCTTGGCCGCTTGCTGGGGGCCGGCTTCTTGGAGTCGGCCTTCTCATGGCCGGCTCCGCGGAGTCAGCCCTCTGGTGGCCGGCTCCTTGGGAGCTGGCCCTCTCGTGGCCTTCTCCCCGTAGGTTTTGGGGCCGGGCCGCCTCCTGACAGCCGGCCTGAGGGGCAGCCGGCCGGGGGAAGGCGGCCCTGCATCTTGGATGTTGGATTGCTTGATTGGCTTGTAATTTTTTCAGAAGTCCCAGGGGGAGCCGGCTAGGCTACCCGTGGTCATTTACTCCGACAGTAGTCGCCGAAGCTGACTGAGCTTCGAGGCTGAAAGGAGGACGAGAAGCTCGATCAGCTTCCCATCCTGAGGAGCCGGCAGCTAGGAGCCGGCCTTGAGCGGGTGTGCTGTCTTCGGGAAGTTTTGCAACCAAGAAGTGAGAACGCGAGCCGAATCACGCGTTGACCGCGCGCCACCCTGCGAGCCACGTGGCCTGAAAGGCCTGCCAGCCCACGCGCGTGATGGGACGTCGCTCCAGGCTGGGGCCCACCATACCTAGGCCTCGGCCCATGTGCGGATCCTCTGCGGCCGGAACGGACCGCTCGCCTTCCCGCGGCGGTTTCAGCATGCCTTTAGGGCACAATAATTGCGGGACGTGGGGGGAGTGGGCGCAGTTAGTCCCACGTTCCCCCACGCCTCGCCTCCTCGGCTCGGCCGCACGAGCCTATAAGTAGGGGGAGGGGGGAGCGGCAGACGCTCGCACGCTCGCCCTCGCTGCACCCTTCTTTCTACCTCCTCCTTTCTTCCGCCACCGCAGCGCACTCGCCACCGCGCCGTTCCGCCGCCAACCCTCTTGGTTTGCCCCTGCTCCTCCGTAGCGTGGTTGTGCTCTCCGCCGCCGCGCCTCTCTCACTTCGTCTTGCTCCCATGGTGCTATCTAGCTCGTGGGATGGCTCCAACGCCCACGAGGACCACATCGATTGGCTTCACAAGACGCGGCGGTTGTCGGGCGAGGGCTACGTGAAGACCCGCCTCGCGCCAGAGGCGGAGGTTTCGCCGGCGCCGGAGGAGGGCGAGCGGGTCATCTTCCGCTCGCACTGCCTGCGCGGCCTCGGCCTGCCGGCGAGAAGGTTCTTCCGCTACTTCCTCGAGTTCTACCACCTCCAGCCGCATCATCTCACCCCCAACACGGTGATGCTGCTGTCGGCCTTCGTCACCATGTGCGAGGGTTTGCTTGGCGTCCTCCCCACCCTTGAGCTCTTTGGGGAGTTCTTCCAGTGCAAACTTGGCACCGTTTCCGAGGGTGTGCCCGCCACCTGTGGCGTCTTCATCGCCATGCGGAGGACAGCCGACAACAACCCCTTTCCGCCTATCCCGCTGATCCAGTCAGTGAAGCTCTGGCAGCAATCATACTTCTACGTGAAGAACGTCGCCTCGCAAGGCGACTTTGTCAATCCACCGGCTTACATAGCCGGCCCACCGGCGGGGAGGCAGTCGTCTTGGTCCTACCGAGCCCGGTCGCTCTCCCTGGCTGGGAACACTGCCGTCACTCGGCTCCGGGTGATGATCCAATCGGAGGGCTTGATCGGGGCCGACCTGGTCGCCGCCTTCGTGGAGCGACGGGTGCTCCCGCTCCAAGGCCGGCCGCACATGATCTGCCAGATGAGCGGCCGCTTCGACCGATGCCGGCTGAGCACCAGGGAGATGCCTCGCGGCGAGGTGTCTTACATGGTGAATTACATCTCCAACTGCAAGCTCACCGAGGAGTGGCAGTATGGCAAGGCGCCGTATTCTCGGGCTGATCCCCGCCTGTGGTGAGTTTTCCTTCTTTTCTTCTTCTTTTGTTGCCGGGTTCGTGACGGCCAACTTTTGACTAGTCAGCTTGTCTTTGAGCAGAACCCCCTTCTTTGACCGGCGGCCGGGGCCGCAGGGCCGGAGCGCCGGTTCATGGCCGACTGGATGGTGGACGAACTCGACGACCCAGATCTAGGGGCGGCCGCCATGGACGACGCCATAGGCGGAGCCGGCGAGGGGCAGGAGGCTCCGAGCTCACGGCCGGCTTCGAGGACTGGCCGGACAATGACGAAGCCGAGGCCATCCCACGCCGCTAGCCGGCGGCCGGCGGCCGGCCGCCAAGGCGCGGGACCTTCTGCCGCGCCAGCTGCTCGGGGTGGCGCGCAAAAACGTCGGGCCGGGCCGGGTCTCTTCGGCAGCCGGCCGAAAAAACCCAAGGGTTCCACGGCGGCGACCAGGCGGGACGAGGCGGTGAAGCAGCCACAGGCGGTCTCGGCGTAAGTGTTGAACATCTCCTGCTTTCTTGCTGTATTCTTCTGTTGAGGCTCTTCTGAACCTTCTTCTTGATTTGCCGGTCAGGGCGCCGCTTTCCCTCGAACAGGTTGATGCCGCCTCCATTGTCGGACCGACGGGAGGGTCTTCGAGCTCCCGCCGTGTGGATCCTTGCGTCGACCTCATGGAGGCAACGGAGCAGAACGCGTGGGAGGCGCGGGAGGAGCGGGAAGCGGAGGAGCGGAGGGCCATCCAGGAGGCGGCGGAGAAGTCGGCCGAGGCGCAAGCCGACACAATGGCCAAGGCCCGGGCGGAGGCCGCGGACGCGGAGAGGGAGGCGGAGGCTCTGCGTAATCAGCCTCCGCGGCTTGTTATTCCTCTTCGCGCCATGGCTCCCAACATCCCCGTGCCCCCGTTGAAGGAAGTCGACCCCGACCAGCCGGTGATGGAGAGGAGGGAGGACGACGTGACCATCCTGGGGGAGGCGCCACAGTCGGCGCCGACTGGAACGGGCCAAGGCGGCCGACCTGCTGCGGCGCCTGAGCAGCCGGCTGGGGGCGAGTCGGCGGCGGGGGCGGATCTTGTGGTGCAGTCGCCGCCTCGCCGGCGCGCGGGAGAGGCGTCCTCGGCGCCGGAGCCGCAGAGAGCTGCGGGCGCCAGCTCGACGGCTCAGGACCTGGAGGCGGCCAGCGCCAGCACGTCCGAGTGGACGCCCAGCGGTGGAATGACCGAGCTGAACGTGGCGGCGCAAGAGGTCAGACGCCGGCTTCAGACCCAGGCCGCCTCGCTGCAACGTTACACCCAGGAGTTTCTTGCCACGCGAGCGGTCATCCGGGTGAGTCTTCTGGTCTTGGTCAATTTCTTTCTTGATTTCTTCCGTGGGGGCGCGTCAGCGCACCCACTGGGTGTAGTCCCCGAGTTTCGAGTCGGCTGCTGAGCAGGTGGCTTGGAACTTCTAGCAGGCCTTGGCGGCAATCATATTCTTATTCGCACTCCGTCTGATTTTCAGGAGTATCACAATCTCCGCGCGGCTGCCTTCAACTCCAAGGCCCAGGAGCTGAGCCAAAAGGCCGCAGACCTGACTAATAGCCGGAGTGAGTGCTTTGTTTCTTTTATCTTATGTGGGGGCGCGTCAGTGCACCCACTGGGTGTAGTCCCCGATATTCGGGCCGACTGCTGAGCAGTCGGGTCGGATCTTCCCTGACTACTTCTTCCTTATTTCTTTTTTCCTTCTTCTCCACGCTTGCAGAGGCTAATGCTGACTTGAGGGAGCAACTAGGCGGGGCCCAGACCGCCCTTCGCGCCAAGGAGGCTGAGTGCAGCACCTTGGCCCAGGAACGCGACCGCCTGGCCAAGAGACGCGCCGACCAGGAGGAGAGCCATAAGGCGGCCCTGAAGAAGGCGCAGGACAGCGAGGCTGCCCTTAAGGCCGAGTTCGAGACCGAGGTGGCGGGCTGGGCTAAAGCGAGGCTAGCGCTGAGCGAGGGCTATGGACGGGTTGAGGATCTGATCGATGGTAAGCCGCCTTCCTTTTCACCCCTTTGCTTGCCCCTTGCCCTCTTGTTTATCTTCTGATTTTTGTGCTGTCTCTTTGTTTTTCGCGCATATTACTTTCCCGGTTACTCCGTCGCCGCCAGCCAAGCCATCGAGGCCCACCGCAAGGCACGCCGGCAAGCAGGGGTTGAGATCGCGCCAGATGCCAGCCGGACGCTTGAGGAGCAGCTTTTGGCGATCCAGGCCCGGCCGCAGCCGGCTCAACGTATGCTCCGCCGGCTTCAGCGTGCCGGGGCGCAAGTGCTGACCGCCCTCTGGCCTGGCGAGGTGATTCTCGTACCCCGGTCGGACTGCCGGTGGCTGGAGGTTGCGGTTGGCCGCTTCGAGGCCTGGAAGGCTTCCGCTGCTCGGTCCGGCGCCAGGCGGGCGCTGGAGTTCGTACGAGCCTGGTATCCTGGGCTGAGCTTGCGCCAGCTGTGCACCTAGAGGCAGGAGCCCGATGAGGAGCTGGTGGCGGTGCGGCCGACTATCGTCCAGCGCGCCTCAGCTATCACCGAATATACCGACACCAGCACTTTTGCTCCTGAGGTGAATGATAACGGCATCGCCTAGCCGGAGGAGTGGTTCGGGCTGAACCCGGCGGAAGGTGAGGACTCGGCGAAGGAGATCACTTCCAGTGACGAAGGCGAAGACAAAGAAGGGGAGGGCGGCGAAGACGTCGTGCCAGACGGCGAAGCGACCAGCCAGGGGTGATGATCAGGCCGAGACCCGCCAGCCGGCCACTCCTCCGGCCAGCACTGCCGCCTCCTCCGACCTGCCAGACTCGCCTATCGCTCCCTTGGCCTGATTTGTCGTTCTTGTTTTCACGCTGTTACTCTTTGAACAACTTTTTATTAAATTTGCGCAGTTCCACCCACTGGGGGTGTATTCAAACTATGTTGAATGCCGGCCTTTCGAAGGCTTTTTGTGTAAATATAATTATGCATGTGTTTGGCTTCCATTCGAGTTTGCTTTTTATCCTTAGGCTGTTTCCTTTGCCGCCTTCCCTTGATCGCCGCCTTCCCAGCTGAATAGCTGCTCTGCATTCTGTGGCTGGGGAGGAACTTGGCCATTTGTGGGAAGACAAGTACTTGAGCTTTCTTGGATTGTAGCAAGGTAAAAAGGGAAGCCGGCCGGCCGGCTACTCTGGTAGCCGGTCGGCGATGGGAGGACGCCGGCTTTTTTTATACGAGTTCGTTAGTCCTTAGCCATTTTTCGTGTGGGCATCCTTTCCTGCCTTCGACTCTTGCCAGCTGGACAGTCGATTCTTCGAGCTGCGACTTTTGACAAGACAGGGCTTGGGTGCCAGCACACTACTTGTCCGACTACAGGTGGAACTTGAATATAACTCTGGGCGGCCTGTCCCCGGGCCGACTAGTCGAACCCGGTGCCGGACGAGGAGGAAGAATGTAATGAAAAAAAATCATAAGCATGATACTCGTCATTCATAGATAAAAGGTGGCAGTCCCCGAGTGCTCCTCGGGGGGCCTATTGTCTCATACTTAGTACAAAAGGTAGTGTGATACATACTACTTTTTAACTGTAAAATCTTCGGAGGAGGTTGGCGTTCCATGGTCGTTCCGACTCCTTGCCGGAATCATCTCTCTTTCGTGCCTTCGGCTTCTGTGCGTCGATCAGGTAGTAGGAGTCGTTTCCTAATGCTCTGCTGATGACGAAGGGGCCTTCCCAAGGGGCCGAGAGCTTGTGCTGGCCGGCTGTTCGCTGGATCAGCCGGAGCACAAGGTCACCCTCTTGAAAGGATCTTGGATTGACCTTCCGGCTGTGGTAGCGGCGCAAACCCTGCTGGTAAATGGCGGACCGGCTGAGGGCTAACAGCCGGCTTTCTTCCAGCAGGTCGACGCCGTCTTCTCGTGCTTCTTTGGCCTCTGCTTCCGTGTACATGGTCACCCGAGGCGAGTCGAACTCGATGTCAGTTGCGATGACAGCCAACAGCCGGCCGAACGCTCCAGTGGCAAAACCAGTCGTAGCTTGATGCCAAAAAGGATGAGGCCATTGGATCGCTCAACTTGGCCGTTTGACTGCGGGTGGGCAACGGACACTAGGTCCAGTCGGATGCCCTGCGTCGCGCAGAAACGTGCCAATGCTCCCTTGGCAAAATTCCTGCCGTTGTCGGTGATGATGCAGTGTGGCACGCCATACCGAGTTGTAATATCTGGGATGAATGTCACGGCAGTCGGCCCATTCAGCTTCTTAATCGGCTTTGCTTTGATCCACTTGGTAAATTTATCCACGGCGACGAGCAGATGTGTCATGCCGCCGCGCGCCATCTTGAACGGGCCCACCATGTCCAGTCCCCAAACGGCAAAAGTTCAGGTGAGGGGAATGGTCTTGAGTGCCGAAGCCGGCAGGTGTTGCTTGGAGCTGAACACTTGGCACTCTTTGCAATGTTTGACCAACTCCTTGGCATCGTCCAAAGCAGTCAAACAAAAGAATCCATGGCGGAAGGCTTTGGCAACGAGTGATCTTGAGGCTGCGTGGTGGCCGCATTCGCCTTGGTGAATGTCCTTGAGGATTGCCATGCCCTTCTCTGGCTCGACGCAGCGCTGGAAGACTCCAGTGACACTGGCCCCGACGAGCTCTCTGTTAGCAATTGTATATGCTCCGGCTCGGCGTTGGACTTGTCTTGCCGCGATCTCGTCAGCTGGCAGTTCTCTGTTTACCAGGAAGTTGAGGATGGGCTGAGCCCATGATGGAGCTGTGACTTCTTCTATAGCCAACACGGCTACTGCAACCAGGGCGGGTGGGCTGGGTGGTGAAGAGCTGGAGTTGGCCACCGCCTGTGGTGTTGATGCAGTCCCCGGGCCGGGTTCTGAAGTCCCCGGGCCGGGTGTGACTATGGCAGTTCCCGAGCCGCCTATCGAAGTCCCTGGGCCGCCTGCTTGGTTCCCCAAGTCGGATCCGGCTGCGTCGGGGTTAAGCGGCACGAAGATGGAATCGGATTCTGGAGATGGCTTGATAGACGGCTTGAGGAGGCGTTGGAGAGAGACGCCGGTTGGTATAGCTTGTCGAGTGGAGCCTATTCGTGCCAGGGCATCTGCTTGCTCGTTGTCGGCCCGTGGCACGTGGAGGAACTCGCATCCTTCAAAATACCCGCTGATTTGCTGAACGAGGAAGCGGTAGCTCGCCATGTTTGCCTCCTTGGGGTCCCAGTCGCCAGATGACTGCTGGACCACCAAATCCGAGTCGCCATAGTACAGGATCCGGCGGATGCCGAGCTCTTTGGCTAGCCACAGCCCGTATATGAGCGCCTCATACTCGGCCACATTGTTGGAGCCGGCAAAGTGAATTTGCGATGTGTATCTGAGTTTGTCGCCTTTGGGAGAGGTGAGGATGATGCCGGCTCCCAAGCCAGTGCGCATCTTGGACCCATCGAAGTGCATCTGCCAATGAGTGGAGTCGGGAGCCGGCGTCAAGTACTGGGTCTCGGCCCAGACGACGAGGAAGTCGGCCAATGCTTGGGACTTGATGGCGGTGCGAGGCTGGTAGAAGATCGTGTAAGGGGCCAGCTCAATGGCCCATTTTGCCACCCGGCCGGATGCGTCCCGGCTGCCTATGATCTCGGCGAGCGGGGCGGTGCATATGACCGTGATGGGGTGCTCTTGAAAGTAGGGCTTCAGCTTCTTAGCGGCGAAGTACACGCCATAGCACATCTTCTGGTAGTGCGGGTAGTTCTGCTTTGAGGTGGACAATACTTCACTTAAGTAATACACCGGTCTCTGGACTGGCTGAGCTTGGCCTTCTTCTGGGCGCTGGACCATGATGACGGTGCTAACCACCCGGCTGGTGGCGGCAATATAAAGGAGCATGGGCTCTTTATCACGGAAAGCTTGGTCGGCTTGGTCGTTCCATTCGAAGTGAGTGGTTTTCTTCATGAGTAGGTAGAGGGGGTGTCGGTGTCAAAACCGGCGGATCTCGGGTAGGGGGTCCCGAACTGTGCGTCTAGGCGGATGGTAACAGGAGACAAGGGACACGATGTTTTTACCCAGGTTCGGGCCCTCTCGATGGAGGTAAAACCCTACTCCTGCTTGATTAATATTGATGATATGGGTAGCACAAGAGTGGATGTACCACGAGATCAGAGAGGCTGAACCCTAGAAGCTAGCCTATGGTATGATTGTTGTTCGTCCTACGGACTAAAACCCTCCGGTTTATATAGACACCGGATAGGGCTAGGGTTACACAGAGTCGGTTACAATGGTAGGAGATCTACATATCCGTATCGCCAAGCTTGCCTTCCACGCCAAGGAAAGTCCCATCCGGACACGGGACGAAGTCTTCAATCTTGTATCTTCATAATCCAGGACTCCCTCAGTAGCCCCCGAACCAGGCTTCAATGGCGACGAGTCCGGCACGTAGATTTTCTTCGGCATTGCGAGCCGGGTTCTTCTCCAAATTCCATATACTTGTCGAATAGTGTCTGGCTTCTGATAAATGCTGCGCTCCTTGGCTTCCCCGCCCAATAATGGCCATCTTCCACGTGTCTGAATGAATGCGAAAAGCCAGGGTTTTTTTACACTTATCCCCCTAGCTGCGCAAATGAGCCGCCTATAAAAGGGACGAGGATCTAGATCTGAGTCACATCATCCCCCCTCCGTGAGCTTTCATCAGAGCGCCTCTGACAAAAATCCATTCCATCATGGACCGGTCGACGGCTCCTCCTCTCGCGCTCCCAGCTCTCAGCCTGGAAATTGGGAGAGATGCTCAGTGCTGCATAGCGAGCTAGTGACACTCCAAATCAAGGGATTTCCTCCCCCGGCCTTCATGGTTCCGGTTCGATCCGGACTCGCCACCTATAAGGGCGGAAAGCAAGCGGAGAGTGTCCCCGATCCCTCCAAAGGAGAGCGGGTATGCTTTATCTCTTATCTAGTAAGAGGACTCGGATTTCCAATTCATCCGTTTCTCCGGGGGCTCTTGGAGTTCTACGGCCTCCAGTTACACCACCTTACGCGTGCCTCCATTTTGCACATCGCGGGCTTCGTGGCCCTTTGCGAACTGTTCTTGGGCGTCGAGGCTCATTTTGCGCCGTGGAAGAGATTATTCTGCCTTGTACCCCGTTCTCATGAGGGATCAATATATCAAGTGGGCGGAGCCGAGGTATGGCGCATCGCCGGGACTAGATATCTATCTGGAACCCCGAAGAAGGCGTCCGAAGACTGGCCTTCGGAATGGTTTTATATAGAAGACATCCCGCTGCCGGATCCTGTTCGGATCAGTCTCCCGGAGTTTAGCAATGCTCCTTTGAAGAAACGCCTGAGTTGGCGCCCGCGGAGCTCCCAGAGGGAAGACGACAGGGACGTCCTTTACCTGATGAGCCGAATAAGATTGTTAGCTCATTCCGGACTGACCATGATCGGTGTCATGGCCACATGTATTATGCGGGGGTGCAGCCGCTCCAGTATAGGGGCCACCCCATGTGGGATTTCGACGGGGAGGACGATGGCACCCGTCATGGCCGTAAGGGGCCGGGATCGGTCACCGATCTGGTGAAGACCTTGTCCGTGCTGTACAAGGGAGAAGAGGAAGATTTTCTCCGCGTCAGTCCACTGAACGGATTTTCTATGAACAATCCTCAAAGCTGGGTAAGCGGACATTTCTTTTTTGCACATCTGATCCGTATTCCCATGGTTAGGTATCTCATTTTGTGATTTTGACGCAGGAACTGTGCCAGGCCGTAAAAGACATAAACAGCCCGCCTCCACAACCCGAGGATCCTAACGGCTCCTCGATCCGGCCTCCCAAGAGGATCCGGACATATTGGTGGAGCTGATTGATGGGGTATTTCAACAACTGAGCATCGATAATGCCTTGGTTGCCATTACGGCCGATTAACCCGGAATACTTCCAGCCTCATAGGTAACTGAGACCGAGGTCCCAATACTCTGATAATGACCCATCCGTGCTTATTTTTTATCACCGTATACCAATGGTGTTTCGCAGGGGGTGCCTTCGAGGCAGGAGGCCGAGCCCGCGGCGGCTAGCCAACAAGGGGCAGCACGGCCCCACAGGCTAAAAAGAAGTGTGGTCCGGATCAAAACGCCGCCGCAACGGTATGGCGCGTCACCATATTCCCAGGATTGATTCCTGAAGGCGATTAACGCTGGTGCCCTTTTCAGGAAAAAGAGCGCTCGCCGGACTGTGTCCGGAGAGGTTGCCAATCGAGCCTCCGCCAGCCAGGCTCCAAAGCCGGGTCCAGAAGGCGAGCACGAGGCGTGCGTCGGACGCTCCTCCGACAGAGGATGCCGACAGATTGTCCGCCACCAACTCCAAGGTGGAGAGCGCCATGAATCACAGGCGCCGCCAGACAGTTCTTCGTGACGCATGTTTCTCCCAAGAGGCATTGAATGCCTTCAATTCGGGAGATGCGCACCTCCGTGCCGCTCAAGATGGTCTAGCCAGAGCCACGGAGCAGTATGTAAAGGACATACAGGTGAGGAAATTTGACAGTTATATATGCCAGTAGCCCCCGAGACTTAAAATAGTTAGGATAACTGATTTAAGGATCATTTGTTATGCAGGATCTTACAAAAAAGAATACCCGACTGTCCCAGGAGCTTGAAGAATGCAAGGCCCAACTTGAGGCCACAATAGCCGCTACAGGGGGAGCCACAGAGACCCCCTCTGGTAATATATGCTTCAAAAGAGAAGTAGTTTGTGAAGTGCGGCGTGTGTGTAAATCTGACAATAATATTGCAGATGGCGCCGGACTAGATCCGGACAAGCAACAGCTGTTGTGCCGGTTGAAGGTCAAGAGAATGTGCTTACAAGGGTGAGGCAAGAGAAAAATAATCTCCAGGATGCCAACACCCAGCTGGGTGTGGAACTAAAGGATGTTCGTGCCCAGCTGTCTGACTCCGCGAAGGAGAATCGGCGACTTCGTCGCGGCATTTATAGTAAGTGCTTGAGCAAACTTTGAAAAAGAGTTCGGCGAGGAAGTCAACTAACAGAGTTATGTCTGTAGGTATGCTCACGGGTCGTCCTGCAGAGGAAATGCCCGGTTCTACGGGTGACCTTCTTCCCGAGCTATTGCAACTGCACGAACGAGTTCGGCAGGTGATGAATGGCATCGCACAGGCCTTGTGGCCATCTATCTCCCTGCCCGAAGGCCTTGGAGAGCTTGCAGAGAAGCTTCAAGGAGCACGGCGGCACTTCCGACTATGGAAGATATCGGCCTGTCGTCAAGGCGCCAGGGAGGCCTGGGCCATGGTGAAGACTGCACACGGTTAATGGACCCAAACCACATGGCCGAGGTCGGACCTGTGGGGCCCGACGGCAAGGAGATCCCTGTGAGCTTAGTGTACGGCCAAGTAGAGTTGGCCGCAAAGTATTCCCAGCAGGACTGTAAACTAGACAGCCTATTAGATGGCATTGAAGAGGAATACAATCAGTCAATTTGACTATGTAATTTAAAATGACATGTAAAATGCCTTCTAGCCGGATTGTAGATCGTTTGTCGTAGTGGACCTTTTCGCTTCAACCTTGGGACCCAATCGTGCGGAGTGTGTCCGAATACCCTCGCGGTTATGTAAAAACCAGTGCATGCGTGGAGACCAGCCATAGGGGTCATGAATGCTTTATCAGACAAGTGCCCAACTAGTGATGTTATATTACATGGTTAGCAAGAAACATCTTCCAGGGAGAATAGTTTCGTTAGGGGTTCCTTTCACTGGGAGGCATGCCCTAAAGTGCATGTCCGGACTGCAAAAAAAGCAGAAAAGCATCTGGGGGCAGATAAATGAAAAAATAAAAAAATCTTCTTTTAGTTCACCGACCGAATATTCCCTTAAGAACGCTAGCTTTCGGCTTCACCCAGTCTGAGGTACACGTCCGGCTGACCCGGCGGTAACAATCGCAGAGGTGCTCCCTTTACCACCTAGCCGAACAATCGGGAACGTAGGGGTAAGCGCTGGAGCCAGGCAACCCAGCTTGGCCAAAACTTAAGTCTTATCGATGCATATAATGGTGAATAAAAGGTGCATGCGGAAGTGTGACACATGTGTTGGGCATAAAGCCCGTATAAATAAGCTTCTGTTAGAGAAGCCCCCAGGTATAATGAGCGCGGATAGCGCGTCAAGTGTGTGCGAACAATGCGCGAACGAGCCTTTAACGGCTTCAGAAAAAAGGAGGAAGAAGGAGAGAAATAAAAGACAACTTAAAGTATAAAATATAGACGGAGGAAGGAGACGAACTCAGAATCCGGCGCTAGGCGTAGAATCTTCGGAGACGGGCTGCGTTCCATGGGTTCGGATCGAGTCAGTTATCTGATGTGTTTCGCAGACGGTATGCTCCGCCGGTCAGGACTTGGTCGATGATGAAGGGGCCCTCCAATTTGGGCTTGAGTTTTTCCTTTTTCTTGTCCGGCAGGCGTAGAACTAGTTCGCCAACGTTGTAAGCTTTGGCCCGTACTTCCCTGCTTTGATATCTTCGAGCCTGCTGTTGATAGAATGCAGAATGAGCTTTTGCCACGTCGCGCTCCTCCTCCAAGGCGTCCAAACTGTCCTGCCGATCGAGCTCAGCTTCTCTTTCTTCGTACATGCGCACGCGAGGTGAGTCATGAATTATGTCGCAGGGCGAAACTGCCTCTGCGCCATATACCATAAAAAATGGTGTGAATCCGGTAGTGCGATTCGGCGTGGTCTGCAGCCCCCAGAGTACGGAGTCTAGCTCCTCAACCCAGTGCGTGTTAGATTCCTTGAGGGAGCGCACTAGTCTGGGTATAATGCTGCTCATGATTAGTCCGTTTTCTCGCTCGACTTGACCGTTAGTTTGGGGGTGATAGACTGAAGCGTAGTCGAGCTTGATGCCCATGTTTTTGCACCAGAGTTTGACCTCGTCGGCCGTGAAGTTCGTGCCGTTATCAGTGATGATGCTATGGGGGACGCCATAACGGTGTACTACCCCTGATATAAAGTCTATCACCGGTCCGGATTCGGCCGTCTTTACTGTGCTTGGCCTCTATCCATTTGGTGAATTTATCCACCATGACCAATAGGTATTTTTGCTTGTGGGTTCCTCCTTTAAGGGGTCCAACCATGTCAAGCCCCCAGACCACGAAGGGCCAGGTGATGGGTATAGTTTTGAGGGCGGTGGGCAGCATGTGGCTTTGATTAGCAAAGAGCTGGCAACCGACGCATCGTTGGACTAAGTCCTGAGCATCTGCCCGGGCCGTCGGCCTATAAAATCCTGTACGGAAGGCCTTGCCTACAAGGGCCCGGGCTGCGGCATGGTGCCCACCGAGTCCGGCATGAATTTCAGCCAGGATATTCCGCCCTTCCTCTTCGGAGATACACCTTTGAAGGACTCCGGCTGTGCTTTTCTTATAAAGCTCTCCCTCATGGACCTTATAGGCTTTAGACCATCGCACTATGCAGCGGGCCTCGTTTTGGTCCTCGGGAAGTTCCTGCCTAGTTAGGTAGGCTAGGAATGGTTCTGTCCCCCCTGCCATTATTGCGTGGGTTGGCGGTGTTATTTCGTTGGCGGAACCACCAACTATGTCGGAATGTTCGGTGTGGGGCAGTGTGGTTGGGTCCGGGTTGTTATTTCCGGACTCTCCCTCCCATAATACGGATGGCTTGAAGAGCCTCTCTAGGAGGATGTTGGGGGGGGGGCGGCATCGCGCTTTGCGCCAATGCATGCCAACACATCTGCTGCCTGGTTGTTATCCTGGGCTATATGGTGAAATTCGAGCCCCTCAAACCGAGCTGACATTTTTAGGACGGCATTGCAATAAGCTGCCATTTTCGGATCCTTGGCATCAAAGTCCCCATTTATTTCGGATATCGCGAGGTTCGAATCCCCGCGCACCTCTAGGCGTTGAATGCCCGTGGAGACTGCCATCCGGAGACCATGTAGAAGGGCCTCGTATTCGGCTGTGTTGTTGGAGTCCGTGTACATTATTTGAAGTACGTATTGGACTGTATCTCCGGTTGGGGACGTCAGAACGACGCCAGCCCCCAGGCCGGCCAACATTTTGGAGTCGTCGAAGTTCATGATCTAGTTGGAATATGCGCCGTACTCTTTAGGGAGTTCGGCTTCAGTCCATTCGGCGACGAAGTTAGCCAAAACTTGCGACTTAATAGCTGGTCATGGCTTGTAGGTTATGTCGAACGGGAGGAGCTCAATGGCCCATTTAGCAATCCGGCCCGTTGTGTCGCGGTTGTTTATAATATCATTAAGAGGTACTTCGGAGGCTACTGTTATCGAACACTCTTGAAAGTAGTGTCGCAGCTTCCGGGATGCCATGAGCACCGCGTATGCTATCTTTTGATAATGCGGGTACCGTGACTTGCATGGAGTTAGGACAGTGGACACGTAGTAAACTGGTTTTTGGAGAGGGAACTTGTGTCCGTCCATTTCTCATGCGACAACGAGGACCGCGCTTACAACTTGATGGGTTGCTGTGATGTATAATAGCATTGGTTCACCCATGTTGGGCGCGGCCAGGACTGGATTTGTTGCCAATATGGCTTTGATTTCTTCGAGTCCGACCGCGGCGGCATCCGTCCACTCAAAGTGTTCGGTGCGCCGGAGGAGGCGATAAAGGGGTAATGCCTTTTCTCCTAAGCGGGAGATAAAGCGGCTTAGAGCCGCCACGCATCCAGTCAATTTTTGTATGTGTTTGAGGTCTTTGGGGATATCCAATTGTGACAGAGCTCGGATCTTTGCTGGGTTTGCTTCAATTCCTCTACCAGATACAATGAAGCCCAAGAGCTTTCCGGCTGGTACGCTGAAAACGCATTTTTCCGGGTTGAGCATGATGTCATATGTTCGGAGATTATCGAATGTGAGCCTCAAGTCGTCGACTAGGGTTTCGACATGCTTGGATTTGACGACCACATCGTCTACGTATGCCTCCACTGTTTTGCCGATCTGGTTTGTTAGACATGTCTGAATCATGCGCTGATATGTTGCGTCGGCGTTTTTGAGCCCAAAGGGCATTGTGTTGAAGCAGAATGGGCCGTATGGAGTGATGAATGCCGTTATGGCTTGGTCTGCTCTGCCATCTTAATTTGGTGGTAGCCGGAGTATGTGTCGAGGAAACACAATGAATTGTGTCCTGCGGTAGCGTCGATAATTTGATCGATGCGGGGGAGGGGGGAGGGATCCTTTGGGCAAGCCTTGTTAAGGTCCTTAAAATCAACACATATGCGCCAGGAGTTGTCCTTCTTTGGTACCATTACCAGGTTTGCTAGCCAGTCTGGATGTTTAATGTCTCTGATGAATCTGGCCTCCAATAGTTTGGCTAGCTCCTCTCCCATGGCATGTCTCTTGGGTTCGGAGAAACGCCGAAGAGCTTGTTTGACTGGCTTGAATCGTTTTAGGATATTTAGGCTGTGCTCGGCCAGCGGGCGTGGGATTCTGGCATGTCACGAAGGGTGCTGCAAAAATGTCCCAATTTTCGCCAGAGGAATTCTCGTGAAAAGCGGCGTCCACAAAAGGGTTTAATTGTGCCATGATGGAGGCCGTTTTTGTAGGGTCCGTTGGATGGACTTGGAATTTGACTATTTCGTCTAACGGTTTAAACGAGGTGGACTTGGATCTCTTATTGAGTATCACATCGTCCCTCTTCACCGTGGAGCGCAGCGCAGTGAGTTCCTCTGCCGCTAGGGCTTCGGATAGTGCCTCAAGGGCAAGTGCGGCTGTTTTATTTTGGGCGCGGAGCACTATGTCCGGGTCACTAGCGAGAGTGATAATTCCGTTGTGTCCAGGCATTTTGAGCTTCATGTACCCATAATGGGGTATAGCTTGAAAAATTGTGAATGCCTCTCGCCCTAATAGAGCGTGGTATCCGCTGCTGAACGGCATGCTCTAACGCTATGAGTTGGAGTGGCGCCCTCTGTGCTATGAATTTTACAGGGTCCATTGAGCCATCCCTCCAGTACGGTTCCATGCCCTTTGGGGGGTTTTTGCTTTATGGTATGTAACCCAGGTGCCTGATGATGGTGCACCCTTTTATTTCGGACTAGGGTCGTATTTGGGGCCGGATTATCCCAAAATTTGGTTTCGGTTTTCCAGGCGCTCTCCATCGCGCAGTACTTTCGTACTATGGACGCCAAGTCAGCGAAGCATGTAATTTCACAATGACTTATGGCGTTTAGGATTCCCTTGTCCGTGCAATTATTGCAGAAGAATGAGATTGCGTCCTCCTCGCGGCAATCCTTTATCCTGTCCATAACCAGGAGGAATCTGGCCCAGTAATGATGTACTGTTTCACCGGGCTCTTGCCGGGTTTGGGATAGATCGCTTATGTTTGGGTGGGCGGGTGGAATTAAATTCCGAACCCCGTCCGATCTAAGATTCAGGGGCCAAGAAGTTTCCGAACTTGGAAGCTTGGGTTCTTGGAGGTTGTTCAATGAATCTAGCCCGCTGCACGACTTTAAGTTCAGGGCTTGAGTGGTGTCCTCCCTCCACGGGAATCCGGCATGGAGGGGTCAGGAATCCGGACATAGCTAGTCCTTAAGGTAGGAGAAGAGTCGCCGTATTGTTCCTCTACCACAGCAACGTGGTGGGTAGCCTGGGGAGAGTTGATATCTCTCAGATCGGTTTTAGGCCCAATCTGATCCTAGTCTGTAGCGACTCCCAGGGCAGCGATGCGATCCAAGAGCTCGTTTAAGGAAGAGAGCTCCATCGGATCTAACTGCTCGGTGAGTTCCGAGTTAACGTGAAGATTTCTTTCGATGACCGAAGAAGTCATCGTCGGCGCGGCGGCCAAACAGGCGGTCATAAGAAAACCGCCTAGCCGGAGAGTTTGGCTGGTGGCCAAAGCTCCTTTAGCAATGGTGCCGTCTTTAAAGACGGGATGAGGCATCCTTCCTGACAGCGACGGCACAGAGGAACTCTCAATGAAAGCACCAATGTCGGTGTCAAAACCGGCGGATCTCGGGTAGGGGGTCCCGAACTGTGCGTCTAGGCGGATGGTAACAGGAGACAAGGGACATGATGTTTTTACCCAGGTTCGGGCCCTCTCGATGGAGGTAAAACCGTACTCCTGCTTGATTAATGTTGCTGATACGGGTAGTACAAGAGTGGATCTACCACGAGATCAGAGAGGCTGAACCCTAGAAGCTAGCCTCTGGTATGATTGTTGTTCGTCCTACGGACTAAAACCCTCCGGTTACCGGATAGGGTTAGGGTTACACAGAGTCGGTTACAATGGTTGGAGATCTACATATCCGCATCGCCAAGCTTGCCTTCCACGCCAAAGGAAAGTCCCATCCGGACACGGGACGAAGTCTTCAATCTTGTATCTTCATAGTCCAGGAGTCCGGCCAACGGTGATAGTTCGGCTATCCGGACACCCCCTAATCCAGGACTCCCTCAGGGGTAGAGCCTTTTCTCCAAGCCGGCTGATAAAGCGGTTCAGGGAGGCCAGGCACCCGGTAAACTTTTGGACGTCTCGCAGCTTGGTGGGAATCTCCATTCTCTCAATGGCTTTGATCTTTACTGGTTTGCACTCAATGCCGCGTTCGGAGACCAGGAAGCTTAGAAGTTGGCCGGCTGGTACTCCGAACACGCATTTCTCGGGGTTGAGCTTGATCTGAAACCGGCGTAGGTTCTCGAATGTTTCCTTGAAGTCTTCTAGCAAGGTGCCGCGCTTCTCCGTCTTCACCATGATATCGTCTACATAGACGTGGGCATTTCTGCCGAGTTGTTTGAGGAGGCATTTCTGCATGCAACGCTAAAAAGCGGCACCGGCATTTCCCAAGCCGAATGTCATAGTCAGGTAGCAAAAAGCTCCGAATGGTGTGATGAATGCGGTCTTCAGGCGACTAGCTGGATCGAACTTTATCTGGTGGTAGCCTGAGTAAGCATCCAAGAAACTCAGTAGCTCGCATCCGGCTGTGCAGTCTATCGCTTGATCAATCCTTGGCAGGGCGAAGGGATCTTTGGGGCAGGATTTGTTGAGGCTTGTGTAGTCTATACACATGCACCACTTGTTATTCTTCTTCAGCACGATGACCGGGTTGGAAAGCCACTCCGGAAAGAACACCTCCATTATGAAGCCGGCCGCCAGGAGCCGAGCTATCTCTTGTCCCACAATCCTTCTCTTCTCCTCCGACAGCCGGCAGAGGGGCTACTTGACTGGTTTCGCGTCAGCTCGGACGTGTAGCCTGTGCTCGGCGAATTCCTTCGGAACACCCGGCATATCCTTGGGGGACCATGCAAAGATGTCCCGATTCTCATGGAGGAAATCGACGAGCTCGCCTTCCTATTTGCTGTCCAGGTTTGCCCCAATGACGGCAAACCTTTCCGGGTGCTCTGGGTCCAGAGGTATCTTCTTTGTTTCTTTGGCCAGCTGGAAATAACCTTGGGCATCATATTCCTTGGGGTCGGGGATAGGGCTGGCTGCTTGCCGGCCATGGCCACGACTCGGTCCAATATCTTCTTCTCTTCGGCGATCACAAGGGACTCGGCCAGCCGGCTGCTGGCTGCAGCGCACTCGGAGGATTTCTTGTAATCGCCGGCTATGGTGATGATGCCCTTGGTACTTGGCATCTTCATCTTGAGGTAGGCGTAGTGGGGTACAGCCATGAACTTGGCCAGAGCAGGTCGGCTAAGCAGTTCATGATAGGGGCTCTCAAGGTCCACCACTTCAAACCAGATCCCTTCCCGGCGGAAATGATCCTTGTCTCCAAAGAGAACATCTATCTTGATCTTGCCGATCGATGAGCAGGACAGGCCGGGTACAATGCCATGGAACACAGTCCGGCTTGGCATGAGGTGTTTGGTCTTGATGTTTAGCTTTTCCATGGTGTCGCGGTACAGGATGTTGATGCTGCTCCCGCCGTCTATCAGTACGCGGGAGAATCGGGCAGCAAGCCTGTCTGTTGCTAGGGTTGCTTCCAGAACCAATGCATAAGAGCCCGGGGACGGCATCACCTCTTGGTGGTCGGCCCGGCTCCAGCTGATAGGCCTTCGACCAAAGGTATGTACTGGGTCGTTGGAGGCGACCGCTGCTGACTTCTTGGTCTTTGTCGGCGCCGGCTGCGCCGGTCTTCGGGCTGGCTTGTAAAGACGACGTAGGCGGCATGCTCGTTGGGGAACTCGTCTTGGACGGCCCCGACTGCTGGTCGAGCGGCCGACTGTTGAGGAGCCGGAGGCGGCTGTCCAGCTGGCGGAGGTGGCACCAGCCCTTCACCTTTGGTGATTCGGGTAAGCCAGTGACATTTCCGGGTCGTATGGTTGGACGGCTTTGCGCCGCTGTGGAACTTGCAAGGGGTGTCGAGGGCTTGCTCGTAGGAGAAAGCCGGCTGCCAAGCCGGCCTGCCGCCCTTTGGCTTCTTGGGCGCGGGCCGCCCCTCAGGTTGTTCATCTTCGACGGTGGCCACCTGCCGACTGGTTGGAGGCGGCATTGGGCCCTTGCGCTTGTTGTCGTTCTGGTACGGACGTCGGCTGGAG
This sequence comes from Aegilops bicornis, assembly GCA_021605145.1. Taxonomy (NCBI): domain Eukaryota; kingdom Viridiplantae; phylum Streptophyta; class Magnoliopsida; order Poales; family Poaceae; genus Aegilops; species Aegilops bicornis. The sequence goes on from CM038673.1 coordinate 660,029,074, forward strand.
TCGCCAGCCGGCGTTTTGGGAGCCGGGTTGAGCACCTTCCCGGAGGCGTCCACCCGGAGCTCGATTTTCATCGAGGTGTCGGCGGTGGCGTACTTGTCCGCTATGACTAGTAGGTCGTCGAGGGTAGTCGGCTCGTCGCAGAGAAGCTTGTGCTTGAGGAGGGTGCCTTCTCGGCACCTGGCGGTGAAGTACTCTATGGCTTGAACCTCATGCACCCCCTCGTAGGAATTGTGGAGCTCGGCCCAACGCGTGAGGTAGTCGCGAGTCGACTCGGTGGGTCCTTGTACACACAAGGAGAGCTGTCTGGGCTTGGGAGCCCGCTTGTAGGTGCTGGTGAAGTTGCGGATGAAGGCTTCGGTGAAGTCTAGCCAACTGTTGATGCTATACGGCTTGAGGCTGTTGAGCCAGGTTCGCGCCGTGCCCTGAAGCATGAGGGGCACATATTTCACGGCAACGTTGGAGTAGTCGATCAGCCAATCCTCCGGCTTCACAGAGCCGTTGTACTTGGGTGTGTCCCTTGGGAGCGAGAACCCTTTAGGGAAGGGCTCGTCGCGGATGCGGGGGCCAAAGCAAGGCGGACCGACATCGTCTTCTTCTTCCAATGCCAGGGATCGCGCTAGGCGGTCGATCCGGTGGCGGTCGTTGTTTTCGCCGACTCCTTCGCGGCGGCCTAGTCGGCCGCTGAGAGTCAGATGCGTGACAGGCGGCGGGGTGGGATATCTTTCCCCGCGAGGCGGAGGAGGGGGCGGGTTGCCTCGCCGCTCCACGGCTCGAGGACGGCCTTCTGCGTCGCGCTCGATGGAGATCCGGGTTCGGCTGCGGCTGGCAGCCGGCTCCTTTTCTCGTCGTGCGCGGGTGTTGCCCGCGGTCGGCGTGCGTGACGTCGCACCGTGCTCTCGGCGCGGGGGAGAGCTTTCGGTGCGGGCGACGTCTTCATGGCGCTCTGCGGCCGCGCCAATCAGTTGATGGATGTGTCTAGCCATATAGGGGAGCTCGTCGGGCCCTAGTCCGTTCAGCTCTTCTACGGCCGCCTGGGCGGCGCGTAGGTTCTCGAGGGGCGTGGCGTAGACTGGGCGGTCCACCCCCAAAGGCGGCGCGGTCGACTTCGCGCTGGCGGGCCTCAGTGAGGCGTCTCATAGAAGCTATCCTCTGGCCCTCCGCGTGGAGGGCGAGGCGGCGCGCCTCCAGAGCCTCGACATCGGTGTCGGCCGGGAGAGGGGCGGACAGGTCGTGTAGTGCCGCTTTTAGGGCGTCGTGGGCGTTCTCGCCAGAGGGGCCGCCATGACTGATGACCAGCACCTCGGTGACGGCACTACCACAGCTGTCGGCTTGGGGGAGTGGGTCGTTGAAGATCACAACGTTGGTGGGGAAACCGTCGAGTGATGCCGTGTCGGAGTCGACAAGCATCGGGTCGGTGGAGCCGACCGACTCCAAATGCACAGCAGGCTCGCTGGAGACGTGGAGTTGGTCAAGGAGGCTGACGAGGTGCCTCTCGGGGTAGCCTATGCCCGCGTCAGAGGCGGGCTCGTCGGAGATGCGAGCCTCGCCAAGAAGATTGGCGAGGCAGCTCGCCGTGCAAGCGTCACCGACGCCTTGCAGCACGTCGGGGCAAGCGCCATCGGGCGTGCTGGGCTGGCTACGCTCGCTGGGGAGGAAGAAGGTTCCCGTCCAGAACAGATCTACGGACGACGGTGCACCTGGCCCCACGGTGGGCGCCAAATGTCAAGTGGTAGGTGCGACATATGCCAACGGGTGGCTTATCATTGTGGGAGCCAATAAGACGTCGCCGGTGCCTGGAAACGGGATGAGGCAAAGACATGCACGCCGGCGAATCTTACCCAGCTTCGGGGCTCTCCGTGGAGATAACACCCCTACTGCTGCTCTGTGGGGTCTCCGCATGATCACTAGATGAACAAGTGGCTACAAGAGGCTCCCTGAGCTGTTCGGTGAGAGGAGGAAGAAGGGCACGACTAGCTCTCCTTTCCCCTCTATGTGGTGTCTAAAACTCTCAGAGATCAACCCTTTGCATGGGTGCCCTAGGGGGTTATTGTTGGGGAACGTAGTAATTTCAAAAAAAATTCATACGCACACGCAAGATCATGGTGATGCATAGCAACGAGAGGGGAGAGTGTATGTCCACGTACCCTCGTAGACCGTAAGCGGAAGCGTTATAACAACGCGGTTGATGTAGTCGTACGTCTTCACGATCCGACCGATCCAAGTACCGAACGTCACGGCACCTCCGAGTTCTGCACACGTTCAGCTCGATGGCGATCCCGGACTCCGATCCAGCAAAGTGTCGGGATGAGTTCCGTCAACGACGGCGTGGTGACGATGATGATGCTCCACCAACGCAGGGCTTCGCTTAAGCTCCGCTGACGATATGACTTCTCCGGCGCATGGCCGCACTTAAGCTCATGACGATATGACGAAGTGGAATATGGTGGAGGGGCACCGCACACGGCTAAGGAACGATCCGTAGATCAACTTGTGTGTCATGGGGTGCCCCTGCCCCGTATATAAAGGAGCAAGGGAGGGTGGCCGGCCTAGGAGGAGGCGCACCAAGGGGGAGTCCTACTCCCACCGGGAGTAGGATTCCCCTTTCCTAGTCCAACTAGGAGTCCTTCCATGTATTAGGAGTATGAGACAAGTAAGGGGAAGAGAGAAGGGAGGGAAGGAAGGGGTGCGGCCCCTCCCCCTAGTCCAATTCGGACTATGCCATGGGGGGGCGCGCGGCCTGCCCTAGGCAGCCCCTCTCTCTTTCCCTCAGGGCCCAATAAGGCCCAATACTTCTCCCCGGCGAATTCCCGTAACTCTCCGGTACTCCGAAAAATACCCGAATCATTCTGAACCTTTCCGAACTCCGAATATAGTCGTCCAATATATCGATCTTTACGTCTCGACCATTTCGAGACTCCTCGTCATGTCCCCGATCTCATCCGGGACTCCGAACTCCTTCGGTACATTAAAACTCATAAACTCATAATATAACTGTCATCGAAACCTTAAGCGTGCGGACCCTACGGGTTCGAGAACTATGTAGACATGACCTAGAACTATTCTCGGTCAATAACCAATAGCGGGACCTGGATGCCCATATTGGCTCCTACATATTCTACGAAGATCTTTATCGGTCAAACCGCATAACAACATACGTTGTTCCCTTTGTCATCGGTATGTTACTTGCCCGAGATTCGATCGCCGGTATCCAATACCTAGTTCAATCTCGTCACCGGCAAGTCTCTTTACTCGCTCTGTAATGCATCATCCCGTAACCAACTCATTGGTCACATTGCTTGCAAGGCTTATAATGATGTGCATTACCGAGAGGGCTCAGAGATACCTCTCCGACAATCGGAGTGACAAAACCTAATCTCGAAATACGCCAACCCAACATGTACCTTTGGAGACACCTGTAGTACTCCTTTATAATCACCCTGTTACGTTGTGACGTTTGGTAGCACCCAAAGTGTTCCTCCGGTAAACGGGAGTTGCATAATCTCATAGTTATAGGAACATGTATAAGTCATGGATAAAAGCAATAGCAACATACTAGACGATCGGGTGCTAAGCTAATGGAATGGGTCATGTCAATCAGATCATTCAACTAATGATGTGACCTTGTTAATCAAATAACAACTCTTTTGTCTATGGTTAGGAAACATAACCATCTTTTATTAACAAGCTAGTCAAGTAGAGGCATACTAGTGACACTGTTTGTCTATGTATTCACACATGTATTATGTTTCCGGTTAATACAATTCTAGCATGAATAATAAACATTTATCAGGATATAAGGAAATAAATAATAACTTTATTATTGCCTCTAGGGCATATTTCCTTCAGTCTCCCACTTGCACTAGAGTCAATAATCTAGATCACATCACCATGTGATTAACATCGATAGTTCACATCATCATGTGATTAACACCCATAGTTCACATCGCCATGTGACCAACACCCAAAGGGTTTACTAGATTCAGTAATCTAGTTCACATCGCTATGTGATTAACACCCAAAGAGTAATAAGGTGTGATCATGTTTTGCTTGTGAGAGAATCTTAGTCAACGGGTCTTTCATATTCAGATCCGTTATGTATTTTGCAATTTTCTATGTCTACAATGCTCGCACGGAGCTACTCTAGCTAATTGCTCCCACTTTCAATATGTATCTAGATCGAGACTTAGAGTCATCCAGATCGGTGTCAAAACTTGCATCGACGTAACCCTTTACTGACCTAACCTTTTGTCACTTCCATAATCGAGAAACATATCCTTATTCCACTAAGGATAATTTTTGATCGCTGTCGATGATCTACTCCTAGATCACTATTGTACTCCTTGCCAAACTCAGTGTAGGGTATACAATAGATCTGGTACACAGCATGGCATACTTTATAGAACCTATGGCCAAGGCATAGGGAATGACTTTCATTCTCTTTCTATCTTCTGCCGTGGTCGGGTTTTGAGTCTTACTCAATTTCACACCTTGTAACACAGGCAAGAACTTTTTCTTTGACTGTTCCATTTTGAACTACTTCAAAATCTTGTCAAGGTATGTACTCATTGAAAAAACTTATCAAGCGTCTTGATCTATCTCTATAGATCTTGATGCTCAATATGTAAGCAGCTTCACCGAGGTCTTTATTTGAAAAAACTCCTTTCAAACACTCCTTTATGCTTTGCAGAATAATTCTACATTATTTCCGATCTACAATATGTCATTCACATATACTTATCAGAAATGCTGTAGTGCTCCCACTCACTTTCTAGTAATTACAGGCTTCACCGCAAGTCTGTATAAAACTATATGCTATGATCAACTTATCAAAGCATGTATTCCAACTCTGAGATGCTTGCACCGGTCCATAGATGGATCACTTTGGAGCTTGCATATTTTGTTAGCACCTTTAGGATTTACAAAACCTTCTGGTTGCATCATATACAACTCTTCTTTAATAAATCCATTAAGGAATGCAGTTTTGTTTATCCATTTGCCAGATTTCATAAAATGCGGCAATTGCTAACATGATTCGGACAGACTTAAGCATAGATACGAGTGAGAAACTCTCATCGTAGTCAACATCTTGAACTTGTCGAAAACCTTTTGCGACAATTCTAGCTTTGTAGACGATAACACTACTATCGGCGTCCGTCTTCCTCTTGAAGATCCATTTATTTTCTATGGTTTGCTGATCATCGGGCAAATCCATCAAAGTCCATACTTTGTTCTCATACATGGATCATATCTCAGATTTCATGGCCTCAAACCATTTTGCGGAATCTGGGCTCATCATCGCTTCCTCATAGTTCGTAGGTTCGTCATGGTTAAGTAACCTGACTTCCAGAACATGATTACCGTACTATTCTGGTGCGGATCTTACTCTGGAAGACCTACGAGGTTTGGTAGCAACTTGATCTGAAGTTTCATGATCATCATCATTAACTTCCTCACTAATTGGTGTAGGAATCACTGGAACTGATTCCTGTGATGAACTACTTTCCAATAAGGGAGAAGGTATAATTACCTCATCAAGTTCTACTTTCCTCCCACTCACTTCTTTCGAGAGAAACTTCTTCTCTAGAAAGGATCCATCTTAACAACGAAAAACTTGCCTTGGATCTGTGATAGAAGGTGTACCCAATAGTTACCTTTGGGTATTCTATGAAGACGCACTTCTCCGATTTGGGTTTGAGCTTATCGGTGAAAACTTTTTCACATAAGCATCACAACTCCAAACTTTTAAGAAACGATAGCTTAGGTTTCTTTGTTAAACCATAGTTCATATGGTGTCGTCTCAATGGATTTAGATGGTGCCCTATTAAACGTGAATGCAGCTGTCTCTAATGCATAACCCCAAAATGATAGTGGTAAACCGATAAGAGACATCATAGATCGCACCATATCAAATAAAGTGGACCCCACATCATAACTCCGACAGACGTCCTGTACAGGAAGAGGCCAAACGGAGTGAAATTGAAGTGCATCCCCCGGGAGGAAGGACTGGAGCTGTCGGCAGAGATACATGGAGGCATATGTGGACCCCACATAGGGTCGAGGGCCCTTGCCGGGAAGGCGTTAAGCAAGGTTTCTTCCGCCCTTGCCCTCCAGGATGCGACGACACTAGTAACCAAGTGTGAAGCATGCCAGTTCCATTCAAAGAAGCACCATCAACCAGCCCAAGCCCTTCAAACAATCTCTCTCTCCTGGCCATTTTTGGTCTAGGGGCTCGACATACTGGGCCCTTTCCCCCGCGTTGTCGGGGGCTTTGAGTACTTTTACGTTGCAATCGACAAGTTCACAAAGTGGCCGGAAGTGGAGGCAAGCGATGAGAAAGGTATTTGCTCAACCCGGCCGTCAAGTTCTTCAAGGGACTGGTCTGCCATTTTGGTGTGCCAAACAGAGTCATCACCGACAACGACACGCAGTTCACAAGCCACACCTTCATGCAATACATTCAAGACCTCGGTAGCAAGGTCTGTTTTGCTTCCGTGGCACACCCATGGAGCAACGACCAAGCGGAGAGGGCAAATGCTGAAGTGTTGCGAGGCCAGAGAACGGAGACCTTTGACAAGCTGCACAAGAGTGGAAGGCACTGGATTGATGAGTTGCCGGCGGTTCTTTGGTCGATTAGGACAACGCCAAATCGAGCCACCGGTCAGACACCCTTTGCCCTAATATATGGGGCGGAGGCAGTTCTCCCCACGGAACTCATATACGGGTCACCTCGAGTGCTCGCTTATGATGAGCTTGAGCAAGAGCAATTGCAGCAAGATGACGCAATGATCCTTGAGGAAGATCGTCTTCGGGCGGCTGTGAGAGCAGCACACTACCAGCAAGACTTGTGCCGCTACCATAGCCGCAAGGTTCATGCCCGAAGCTTTGAGGAAGGCGATCTTGTTCTTCAGTGCGTTTAGTCGGCCAAGAATTGCAACAAGTTGACGCCAAAGTAGGAAGGCCCTTATCGGGTAATACGAGTCACCAGGACCGGTGCAGTCCGCCTGGAGACCGAAGATGACGTTCCAGTGAGTAACTCACGGAACATCGAGCATCCTCGCAAGTTTTATCCATAAGGCACGGCTTGCCGGGCCTCCCGACAAACCACCTTTTGTACAAGCTTTGCCAGCAAGGCATGTAACCCTTTGTACAAAGCCAGGCGCAGACCGTTTGAGCATAAATAAATGAAGTGCTGGCGCCCTAAGTTATAGCATGCATGCTAGGTCAAGTCTCTTCCTTGGTTAGGGTTGATAGTGCTTAGCGGTGACTAACCCCTAGCCTAGAGGTCGAGTGCGCGTCTATTTGTTTCTTTTTTGTCCTCCTTTGGTTCGCAGGGCACGTGAGCACTTCTGCTGAGCTACTTGGAAGAAAGGAAACGGACCGGCGTCCCGACCCCGGCAAACCAGATTAGCCGGGGGTTGCAAGCACAAGGATCCAACCGCGGCAAGACAAGGTTGCCGGGGACTGCAGATCCAGATAAGTCTTCCATCCCCTATCATGCATTTCGGAACGGAACAGGGATATGTGAAACCTCATTTTATTTCTAGACCACCATACTCCCCTTTCCTATACCCAAGGATTATCTCCTGGGCCCAGATTTGGTTGTAGTCGCGGTGGAAAGGAAGTAGAACGAGGAGCCTAAGCCCGCTTCATCCCTGCCTCTACCAAGGGCGCGAGAATGGTCGAGCGAAGTGGGGGGACGGCAAGTCCTGTTGTCGGGCGAAAAACGTTAATCTTAAATTGTAACAAGGATTCGCTCCTAGTCGCGGGGTCTACCCACGAGCGAAAAGCCTAGCAAACATCCCTTTTTCTTTGAAAACATCCCACACAGGTACAGTCCGTACGGAATGAAAAACATGAACAAGGGGGATTACAAGCTTTAAATTTGACAAGGCCCAAAGGCTTACAGATTAAAAAGGGGTGAGATGCCCATGATCCATTTCTTGTCCCTCTCCTCAGGAGGCAGGTCAAGGAGGTGAAAGGGAAAAAGGGGCGCCTAGGCGAGGTATGAGCAGCACAAAGCACCAAGAGAACACCACATTGGCTGCCCAAGAGCGGGCCGGTGATGATGGTGCCGGGAAAGGAGCTGGAAGACGAGGCGGCAGGACCGGCAATACGCGATGAAGTCGTCGGTGCCCGCGTACTCCGAGTCGACGGCCTTGATGCCCGCCCTCTTCCTCTTCCATAGCCTCCCGACGCTAGCCGCCCAAGGAGACGGCCTCGTGAAGTTCAAGGAGCTGGCCCCACCCCCGGCAAAACTCTGCTGGAGGAGCGGCCAGGTGCAGATGCTACTGCTGCCACACCTGCCCAGGCGCGGGGCGTCCGACGCCTAGTCGGACTCGTCCCCGCCATCTGCCCCGCTCTCCTCCTCATCACTTTCGCTCGAGGAAGAGCCACCATCGTCGGAATCTCCGTCGGAGGAGCTCTCCACGCAACACTTCGGGCGAGTCCCGAAGTCTCCGAAGACCTTGACGGAGAGCAGGTTGTGCTCCATTAATTTGAAGTAGAGGACAAGCCCCGCTCTGTGGATGCGAGCGAACGTCTTCCATCCACGTCGGAGGTACATGACCTGAGGAGCCGGGAAGTCGACGTCGACCCGCGTGCCCCCATTCCCGCAGCCCCTCATGTGCAATCTGAGGGATTGGGGCGGGTGACGCTCCATATCTCGAGCAAACGGGGCGGGAAGACGAAGATGGCGACGCGTAGGCCGGCGCAGCCTGATGAAAAACTCGTGGGGCTGGTCTCCAACATGGCCTTCCATCGAAAAAGGCATCATTGGCGGGGGCACGCCGCCCCATCCTCCTCTTCCCCGAGCACTATGACCTCTACCCCGGCCTCGCCCATGGCCTCGCCCCCTCCCCCTTCCCCTTGCGGCCGGCTCCACCACCGCAGGCTCAGGAGGGGGAGGGACGCGCTGTCGAGCGGCGACCCTCGCCGCCACCGACGAAGGACCAGGATTCCCTTTCTCCATGGCGAGTGAAAGGAAGAAGCGGAAGCAGGAGGAGATAGATGACAGAAGAGTGCGGGATGCCATCCCCCCTTCCCCCTCCTTATAAAGGGGCGGGGTCGGGGCTCGGCCGCCCCGCTCGGCCAATCCAGCCACCAGAGGCGCAGGGAATCGAGACCGACCCGCTGCCCCAACCAGCGACGGCCCGGTTTCCCGCCTGCACCGCTTGCCACCCCTAGTGCATGGCAGATGAGTGGCAAACATGCAGAATCGAGGGGACGGGTGAAGCGACATCTCCCCACCCCGTGATCGTGGGGTGTGGACGCCTTGAAGACCGCAACCCGGCCCCGCGCAGTAAATAAGCCACGCCTCCACGCCTCCCCCCTTTCATGGGGAAGGCGCGAGCTTCCCATTTATTGCGATGTGATGCATGCATGAAAGGAACCGCCCCAATCATGCCGCCCACGTCACGTGCACCCCTCCACGTCGCGCATTCAACGCGGGTCGTGGGAAGCGCAGCATGCGAAAAGTTTTACCGCGGTAAAAACCGCCCCGCCTGCCCGCGCACTGTTTTGGGCCTGGCCCAACAACGTGTCGCGCTTATGTGTGGCCCAGGCCCGGGGGCTCCTGTCGGTGTACAAAAGAAGGGGCACACCTTTGTACCCCTTTACCTGTGCACGGGCAGTTGAAGACACGCCCACGGCCACGCCAAGCAGAGCAGGGGAGGTGAACCAAGGCGAAACCGAAGCCCAAGACAGCCAGAGCAACGCCAAGACGAAGAACACAAAGAAGCAGAGGGGCAGAGCAGTTTCCCTCAGCAAGACCCTTGAGGGGACTGCCTCAGCAGCCCCGGTAAGACCCTTGCCGGATCAGCGCGCCCAAACACCAACAGGGCGAGCCACCCTTCAGCCCACGTCCCCAACACCATTAGCCACGTGGGGCCAGGGCTCGGGAGGCACGTCTGTGGTGGCATGCAGATCTTTGTGAAGACATATTCAAGATTAGATGAGGATTAGAAGACAACGATCCTCGGCAAGATCCTTGCCGAGGAGAGCCACGAGACCCCCGGCAAGATTCTTGCCGGGGACGACAGCACGCCACGGCAAGACCCTTGTCGGGCCCCCCGGCAAGGCTCTCGCTGAAGATGCCAGCAGGGCCACTGCCAGGCCCACACCAACCAAGTCTCCACCGCCATTCGCATGCAGCTGCCAGCCAAACCAGCTGGGCAGGCACCTGCGTGGCAACATGCAGGTTCCAGTCCAACTTAGCAAGCGCCTACATGGCGGCATGCAGATCTTCATGAAGACCCTACCACCGTGCCACCTCAGCTACCTACCTGCTTACATGGCGCCACACGCATCGCTGGCCAACGCGCGTGTCGAAGCGAGGAGGAGCAGCGACGGACGGGACGGGCCTCCCCCCATCCCCGATAAAGCTAGGGGACACCTCAGCGGTGCATTAATTAAATGCGACTTGTCCTGTAATACGAGCGATAAGCACGCAATACTGTACACCTTTCCACCTCCTGTATGCCACTGTGGCAGCCCTTTCGCCTATAAAAGGAGGCCCATGGCATACTGGAGGAGGATTCGGCTCTTTGGTACCACGCACCCATCATAGCTAGTTCGAGAGCTCAAGAACTCTCTGAAATACACCCACGAAAGCAACACTAGGGTTTTATGCATCCTCGCGGCCCGAACCTGGGTAAACGATCCTTGTGATGATTACTTGTCCCGCTCTTCTCGCAACCCTGCGCCCCAGCAATCGTAGTAGGGATTCTTGTGATCCCATAGGTGTCGTTCCACACGGACTGTCATAGAAGTGTCATAAGTATGACATAATTTTTTTTCGTTCGGCGCAAAATGTCACGGATGTGTGTTTTTTTTGTAGTGTTCTTTTCCCTTGAGAACAAAGGGAAGGAGGAAGAGAGAAAGGAAGGGGGGCTGAACCCCCCTTTTCCTTCTCCAATTCGGCCACATGCCTAAGGGGGGGGGGTGCACCAGCCCTTTTGGGCTGGTGTGCTCCCCTCTCATGGCCCGTATGGCTCATATATCCTCCCCGGGGGTTTCGGTAACCCCTCCGATACTCCGATAATTACCCGATACACTCCGGAACACTTCCGGTGTCCGAATACTATCTTCCTATATATATATCAATCTTTACCTCTCACCATTTCAAGACTCCTCGCCATGTCCGCGATCTCATCCGGGACTCCGAACGGTCACCAAATCACATCACTCATATAATACAATATCGTCATCGAACGTTAAGCGTGAGGACCCTATGGGTTCGAGAACTATGTAGACATGACCGAGACACTCCTCCGGCCAAAAATCAATAGCGGAACCTGGATGCTCATATTGGTTCCTAGATATTCTACAAAGATCTTTATCGGTCGAACCATTATGACAACATACATTATTCCCTTTGTCCATCGGTATGTTACTTGCCCGAGATTCGATCGTCGGTATCTTCATACCTAGTTCAATCTCGTTTCCAGCAAGTCTCTTTACTCATTCCGTAATAGATCACCTCGTGAACAACTCCTTAGTAATTTTCTTGCAAGCTTATGATGTGTATTATCGAGAGGGCCCAGACATACCTTTCCGATACTCGGAGTGACAAATCATATTCTCGATATATGCTAACCCAGCAAACACCTTCGGAGATACTTGTAGACGATCTTTTTGATCACCTAGTTACATTGTGACATTTGATAGCACACAAGGCATTCCTCCGGTATCCGGGAGTTGCATAATCTCATAGTCGAAGGAATATGTATTTGACATGAAGAAAGCAATAGCAATAAACTGAACGATCATTATGCTAAGCTAACAGATGGGTCTTGTCCATCACATCATTCTCCTAATGATGTGACCCCGTTATGAAATGACAACTCATGTCCATGGTTAGGAAACCTTAACCATCTTTGATCAACGAGCTTGTCTAGTAGAGGCTTACTAGGGACACGGTATTCGTTTATGTATTCACACATGCATATAAGTTTTTGATCAATACAATTCTAGCATGAATAATAAAACTTTATCATGAATAACGAAATATAAAATAACAACTTTATTATTGCCTCTTGGCCATATTTCCTTCAGTTCCGGGGTCTCTGAGCCGTGGTGCCACATTAATCGAAACGCTTCCAAACTTTTACCACACCCTATAGAGGCCCTGTGATGACACCGTGCCAGATCACGAGCAATCCTACTATCGTATGATTTTCTGATGATTTCAACGGTTGCGTCAGGAATGACACCGAGGTACTTTCGGTAACCCGGTCTGTTCGAGGCCTAGGCATGCCACAAGCGTATCACAAATGATTTATCATGCCGCTACCAGGCATGATTTCATGTGCCCCCTTGCTGATCTCCAATTCCCGGCGATGAAACCATAGCAGAGCAATAAATTTCTCAAATATTGCACACGTCCCCGGAAAATGCGAGGCCGTGGCACATACCATGTGGCTGCCCCCTCTTAGAGACCGAGAAGTTTCAAAGGCAATGGAGCAATAGGACCAGCACTTCCTGCACAAACCGGACACGTTCCCTCTCGATACCCAGATACTAGCTCGGAGACGGTGCGGTTTACAAGCGACCTCAGGGGCCCTGTGATGATGCCATTAATAAAAAAACGATGGCATCCACCATTAAGAAGATGGCATATCACTTTGAATGTTCTCTTCTCGAGACAGGTGAACATTCAAAGTGATAATCCATCTCCTTAACAAGAGTGTAATGAATACCAAAGCTTACTACATCTGGACTAGCCCACTATTTAAACAGGTTTTGTTGCTTGTTTGTAGGTGAGGTGGGACTATCCCACTCTCGGCAACTACTCATTTACTGAGACCATTCTCGGGTAACTATTTCTCTGCCGAGAGCTCCCCTCAGTAAAGGTGTGGATCATAAATTTAAAAGAACACTCGCATCCATTTTTAGAATACGATAGCCACTATGAATCTTCTCTGTTTGGAACATGAAGATTCATAGTGACTGTATGGACTCTTACTAATGAAGAGTGAAGCTTAATGCGGTTGGACTATTGACCTATTTAAATACGTCTTTTTTCTAGTCGGTAGGCGAGGTGGGACTAAATCTTTGCTGAGAGCCACTCTCGGCAAAGAGTTGCAACTGTGACTGTGTCGTTAGTCGGCACCGAATGTGCCATGTGGCAAAACTATGAAATGTGTGACCAGATGCCCCTCGGCAAATAGTGCCTTTGCCGAGTATAGCCTGTTTGCCGAGCAATACTTTTGGCATTGCCATGTGTTTGCCGATTTATTCCCTTTGCCGAGTGCGTCTCTTGGCGTTCGTTACTTTGCCGAGTGCCCGTGTTTTGGATCTTGGAAAACACGCCGACACCCGGCGTATACGAAAATTCCAGTAGTGAGTGGACCTTGGCAAAATGAAAACACTCAGCAAAGGCACTATTTGCCGAGAGCCAAGCAGCCGCCGCACGGCAAAGTTTTGCCACGTGGCACATCCAGCAGCGACTGACGGCACCCTGACGGTTGCACTTCTTCGCCGAGAGGGGCTAGCTCTCGGTAAAGATCAGGCTCTCGGCAAACTTTAGTCCCACCTCACGAAGGGACAAGCAACATGACTTGTTTAAATAGCCGGATAGTCCAGATGCAGTAAGCTTGTCTCTTCATTACACCCCTATTAAGGAGATGGACCATCACTTTGAATCATCACCTATTCCGGGCAGAAAAGTATCACAGTGATAGCCCATCTTCCTAATGATGGATGCGGGAGCTTTTTATTAATTCAGTTACGATTATTATTGAGTCTTCCGTCCGTCTTAGGCCCCTACGTTTTTCATGCACAGGCCTTGTGCAGACAAGGGGGAGGGTAGGCCCGACCATCGGGGGGGGGGGGAGCACCTCAGTTGCATCACATGGCCCCTGTAGGGTGTGATAAAAGTTTGGGCGCGTTTCAAATCCCATGAGGTCGCTTGTAAACCGCACCATCTCCGAGCTAGTGTCTGGGTATCGAGAGGGAATGTCTCTGGTTTGTGCAGGAAGTGCGGGTCATGTTGCTCCATTGGACTCAAAACTTCTTGTGCTCTCAAAGGAGGGCATCGCATGACAAGTGCCAGGCCCCCGCACTTTTTGGACCCGCGTGCAATATTTGTGACATTTATTACTCTGCTAGGGTTTCATCACGATAAATTACAGATATGCAAGGCTGCACATGAATCATGCCTGGAAGCCGCATCAGAAATCCTTTGTGATGTCCTTGCGGCATGCGTAGGCCTTGTGCAGATGAGTGAGGGGCAGACCCTGCCACTGGGGGCAAAAGTACCTCGGTGGCATGCCTGATGCAACCGTTTAAATCCTCGGAAAATCATACGATGCTGGAATTCCTCGAGAGTTGGCATGGTGTCATCACATGACCCTTGTAGGGCGTGGAAAAATTTTGGGTTCATTTCGAATAAGCCTCCCTTGAGGCCACTTGTAAACCGCACCATCTCCGAGCTAGTCTCTGGGTATTAGAGAGGAAATGTGTCCGGTTTGTGAAGGAAGTGAAGGAAATATGCCCTAGAGGCAATAATAAAGTTGTTATTTATATTTCCTTATATCATGATAAATGTTTACTATTCATGCTAGAATTGTATTAAACTGGAAACTTAGTACATGTGTGAATACATAGACAAATAGAGTGTCCCTAGTATGCATCTACTTGACTAGCTCGTTAAGTTTCCTAGCCATAGACATGTGTTGTCATTTGATGAACGGGATCACATCATTAGAGAATGATGTGATGGACAAGACCCATCCGTTAGCTTAGCACTATGATCGTTTAGTTTATTGCTATTGATTTCTTCATGACTTATACATGTTCCTTAGACTATGAGATTATGCAACTCCCGAATACTGGAGGAACACCTTGTGTACTATCATACGTCACAACATAACTAGGTGATTATAAAGATGCTCTACAGGTGTCCCCGAACGTGTTTGTTGAGTTGGCATATATCGGGATTAGGATTTGTCACTCCGTGCATCGGAGAGGTATCTCTGGGCCCTCTCGGTAATGCACATCACTATGAGACTTGCAAGCAATGTGACTAATGAGTTAGTTACGGCATGATGCATTACATAACGAGTAAAGAGACTTGCCGGTAACGAGATAGAACTAGGTATGATGATACCGACGATCGAATATGGGCAAGTAACATATCGATAACAAAGGGAACAACGTATGTTGTTATGCGGTTTGAAAGATAAAGATCTTCGTAGAATATGTAGGAGCCAATATGAGAATCCAGGTTCCGCTATTGGTTATTTACCGGAGATGTGTATCGGTTATGTCTATATAGTTCTTGCGTAGATGTTATGCTTCTCCTAGATAGATCTTGCGTGACCGTAGGAATTTTTTAATTACTACGTTCCCCAACAGTGGCATCAGAGCCAAGTCTATGCGTAGATGTTATATGCACGAGTAGAACACAATGATTTGTGGGAGATAATAGTCATACTGTTTACCAGCAACGTCTTACTTTGATTCAACGGTATTGTTGGATGAAGCGGCCTAGACAAACATTACATGACCACGTTCATGAGATTGGTTCTACCGATGTGCTTCGCACACATGTTGAATCGAGTTTGACTACGCCCGGTCCTTGTTGAAGGTTAAAACAACACACTTGATGAAAAATCATTGTGGTTTTGATGCACAAGTAAGAACGGTTCTTGCTAGAAGCCCGTAGCAGCCACGTAAAACTTGCAACAACAAAGTAGAGGACGTCTAACTTGTTTTTGCAGGGCTTGCTGTGATGTGATATGGTCAAGACGTGATGATATATAAATTGTTGTATGAGATGATCATGTTTTGTAAAAGTTATCGGCAACTGGCATGAGCCTTATGGTTGTCGCTTTATTGTATGAAATGCAATCGCCATGTAATTGGTTTACTTTATCACTAAGCAGTAGCGATAGTCGTACACTACTAGGGAAAACCCTATACACAGAATCTTAGCAGCAGTGCGACTCAAAAAGGAGGGCTGCTGCTAATTAGCAGTAGCGTGGGTGTGGAAAACTCACTACTGACAAGTGTTTATCAGTAGTGCACTCGGTGTAACCCGCGCTGCTACAAATATCGATAGATAGTGCCCACTGAAAGTGCGTTATATTGACTAGAGGTGGGTGAATAGGCGATTTTTATGAATTCTTCACTGAGGAATTTGCCGGTGAGGAAATTCCTTAGCGAAGAAATACTTGCAACGGAATAAGTACTCAGAAGTAAGCATGAGAGAATGCGGGCATGGTCATCATGATGAAATGAAGACAAACAAAGAGTACAGAAAGCGTAAACACAGGATAGCTCAAGATGAAGAAAACAGACTGAAGAAATTGAACTGAGGAAATTGAGAAAGCCTTCAGTCAAAGTCTCCAAACATAGATATGAACAAACACTCAACACAATAATGAGGAAATGAGAGGGTTGAGGAAATAGAACCAGTTAGGTTGGTGAAGACAATGATTTGGTAGACCAGTTTCAACTGTTGTCTCAGTTGTACGTCTGGTTGGAGCGGCTGAGTATTTAAACTCGAGGACACATCCGGACACCCGATCGTGAAAGCACGCAGCTCGGGACACCAAGTGCTCACCGTATTCTCCTTGAACTAAGGTCACACAGGCCTCGTCCAATCACTTTCGTGGTAAGTCTTGAGCGACTTCCAAACCTTCACAGACTTGGTCACTCGGCGATCCACAATTCCTCTTGGATGCTCTAGACCATGACGCCTAACCGTCTGGAAGAAGCACAGTCTTCAAAGGTAACAAGCGTCGGATCCACGCAGGATGAATCTCTTCGATGATGCTCAATCACTTTGGGTTTGTAGGGGTTTGGTTTTTGGGTTAGATGATTTTCGCTCAAAGTCCTCGGAGGATGGGTTGCTCTCAAATGACAAGTGTCAAGTTTCTCTCGGAGCAGCCAACCAACTAGTGGTTGTAGGGGGCGGCTATTTAAAGCCTAGGGAGCAGCCCGACATGATAAGACATAAATGCCCTTCAATGAAATGACCAATAGGTGGATAAGATATTTTGGGACAGGTGGCACAAGAAAGACTTGAACGGTCGGAAATTTGAATCTCAAATTCCTCGGGGCTATCATGTTCCTCACTTTGTAGGCAATCCGCTGGCGAATTCCTAACTCCTCGGTCGAACAAATTCCTCGGCGACGGAAGAACTTCGTCTCACATCCTTGAAGAAATTGGTGAGCTGGATGAGATTTCAAAGGCTTCACTCGAAGGGATTAGTAGGTGTAGGATTTTGAGTTGAGCATCACATGGAAATTTTTCCTTAGTATTTCTTGACCCCTTTAACGAAGACGGTGTTTCCTATGACTCAAGAAAGAGAAAAACGAAACTACGAAAACAAAAGTCTTCACGCTTCATGTTCCTCAAATGAATACTAAATCTTCAAGGTCACACCAATTTCCTCACTTTCAAAGTCTTCAGAAAGTCTTCAAAATATCGAAGTCTTCAGTCGAAGAACTTCATTTTTAGGGGTCGACTTTCTCTGTAAATATCAAACTCCTCATAGACTTATAGACCTGTGTACACTCACAAACACATTAGTTTCTTAACCTGTAAGTCTTCAATACACCAAAATCACAAAGGGGCACTAGATGCACTTACAATTTCCCCTTTTTGGTGATTGATGACAATATAGGTTATGTTTTCAACGGCAATAAACATATGAAGTGTAAATACTGATATTGAGGAATTTGATTGCAAGATATAGAAGAACTCCCCCTGAAGATGTGCATAGTGAGGAATTTGCTTTTGAGGCAGTGCACATTTGAAGAGTTGAATCATGGAGATGTCCCCCTATATCTTGTAATTCATACACGCATTTGACATATAGTATGAAGAATTTGAAATGCATGATGAAATATGGTGCTTGATGTAATTCAGCATTCGTGCGATAACATTAATGAGGAACAAGCATGCAGAATAGCGCATTAAGAGTATCAGAGCTCAAGAGAATCAGAGCTCAGTGTCAGAGCATAGTGCAAGAGCACAGTGCATCAAAAGTATCAAAGCACCATCGGGTTTAAGATTACAACTCAATCCAATAAAAGTTTCAGAAGAACGAGAGTTGTAACTTAACAAAAATTTGCCCATATAATAGACCCGCTTGAAGACTAACTCAAATTTCTCCCCCTTTGTCATCGAATGACCAAAAGGATCGAAACTGAGGACTAACGCCCCTGAAGATTTTCAAGTTGCAGAAGGAGCGCCAGCGTTGTTAGGGTCGGTTGTTGTAGTAAGGCCCGCCGCAGTGTCATCCAAGTCTTCATTTTAATCAGTGTCGCGCGATGAAGAATAGGAGCTGGCCACCAAGGAAGGAACTCTGACCTTCTTGTATTTCTTCGGAGGAGGTGCAGACCAGTCAAATTCTTCCTTGAGTCCCATTGTCGTCAGTTCTTCCGCATCAGACATTTGAAAGAACAGCCCAGGTGCGTTTGAAGGTTTCATGGAGGTAGTAGTGGTTTTTTTTCACTGCATTGTGTGTAGAGGTCATGTTGTGAAGAATTGAACCAAACTGACGCTTGACTCATTTATGATTGCGATCAACCTTCTGATGAAGACTGAGAAGTAACTCACGATCGATCATAACCACAGGTGCGATAGCTTGAGGACTTTGCTTGGTGAGGTATTTGCGGCGAGTCATGTGTGGCAGAGTCATCATTGGTGGAGTAGGATCTTTGCTGCGGCTGTCCATCCAATGGACCGAATGCCTTCATCGATCACAGCAGTAGCCTTGCCCTTGTCATCGCCAGAGGTAAATGTCCATTTGAGGACTTCAATCGAGGGCAAGTAGCTGCGGTGGTTGTAGTATCAGCCTTGTAATTGAGTGAAGACCTTGTCTTGATGAATCTCATTATCCAAGGCGCATAAGGCTTCAGCTCAAATGGTGACATAGCAATGTTTGCCAGAGTCCTCATGAAGAAATCATGGAAGTTGACGGGAACGCCATGGATGATATTGAAAAGCATATTCTTCATGATGCCAACGACTTCTTCATCATTCGAGTCGTGACCTTTGATAGGACTCATTATCTTCATCAGAATCCGATAGACAGTCCGAGGCACATACAATAATTCCTTGACGAGGAATTTGGTTCTTGGGGCCTGTCTTGGCTTCAATGGCTTCATTAGCACTTGCCATTAGTGATTTGAAAGTTCTGGTTCGTTGTAGATACAACGAGCACCGTCAAGTGGAGGATTGAGTGGTAGAGCACGAAGCAATTCAGTTGCTGGTGCCTTGTAGTGAGTATTTTCAGACATCCAGTCTAATACCCATGAGTTCACATCTTCAGCGTCTCCGGTGATGTGCAGCGTTGCATAGAATTGAAGAATAAGTTGCTCATTCCGATCCACAGATATCGGTGCAGAAATTGAAGTCTGCGTCGTGAAGAACACCGAGGACTGGCTCGAAGCTGGCAGAGACTCCATGTCCACATGAGGAATATGAGCATGATCGAAGACTTTGTCTTTATTGAAGAGCACCGAGGAATAGAAATTGGCTTGGTGGCAGTCCGTAAACGCCTCTTCCTTATGCGAGCAGAATCATATGGATTGTAATCAGTGAAGAATACGTGCTTGCTGAAGAAGTCTTCAGCCTTGAACTTTTGCTTTGTTGAGAAGGGATCATTTGGCTTTGGAAGTGGAGTGTCAGTGAGTTGCATCACTACCTCAGGAATCGCAATCTCAGGTTCTTCAGGCTGAGGAATTTCTTGTTCCTCAACAGGTGCGATCGAGGATCGATGGCGATGAGTTCATCGGCGCTAGTGGCTGGAATTTCTTCATGGACAGATGAAGTGGGATGAGTTTCTTGAGCCCATTTGAACAGTTGGAGCAGGGGACTGAGGTATCTGTTGGATTGGGGTGAAGAGTGGAGAATTTGGATGCTGACTTTCCCAAAAGTCATAGTTCATCACTGGCGTTGTGCTTCCAATATCCACATCTTCTTCAAGTTCCTCAACACCGGCCTCTTCAGCTGTGAACTGAGGCATAGGCAAGGAAATGATTGGGGTTGAAGGGAGTGCTTCCACTTCAATTTATTCATCAATCTGCTCTGACGCGAAGCAGAATGATTTTCTTCATCAGATCCGCTTGGGATCACATAATCTTCATCAAAAGGAATAAGGTACTTTGATGGAATTGAGGAAATTGGAACAACATCAATAGGATTTTCAAAGGAGCTGGTCATTGGCTTCACTTTCTTCGCAGCCGAAGAATTTGACGCAGCTGACGCTTTCCGTTTCTTCACAGCAGCTCGTTCTGCAGCCTTGGTCTACTTCACATCAGAAGCAGATGGAAGAATTGGAGTTGGTGTTGGCGCAGGAGGAGCTGAGGAATCTGGATGATTTTCCTCGGTATGGCCGATGCGATTGCCTGTCTTGTTCAATTTCTTCAGGCGCACCACTAGTGGATGCCCTGGCAATTTCTTCAGTGGCTGGAATGGGATCATCAGCCCTGGAACTAGCATTTTCTTCAGCAGCCTGAACTTCATCAGCGGTGCTGGCATGTTCTTCAGTCGGCTGAGCTGAGGCTCCAGCCTGAGGAATTTCATGTTGCGTTGGGGCAGCAACATTGGTGAATTTCTTCGTCAGGTTGACGAATCTGACCTTGGCCCCTTGCCAATCAGCATAGTAAGCATCGAAGTTTTTGCTGAGGTCTTGAATTTCAGTTCGAACCTTGAGAAGTTCCTCGGTGTCATTCGACAACGTTTTTCTTCGTGAACTTCACCTTTACGTATTGAGCTTTCTTGATCTCTCTTGCCTTTTCAAACTTCCATTTCTCTTGATGATGAAATGGGTTGACATATGACTTTGTCCAGAGTCGAGATGAAAGTCGAGCATAGGGGTGTTTGGATCCTTGTGCGAGATCAATATAATCGAGGATTTTCCTCGGATCCAACAAAGATGTACAGATGTGCCTTTGGCTCTAGCGGCCCTTTCTTGGCGATCTCGATGATTTCCGCAAGTTCATCATCATCAGCCTCATCATCTTGGTGGCTCTTGGAAGGCAACCTGTTTCTTCTTGGGACTTGGCCGAGGACCTCGTCCTTTGTGGCCTTAGTCTTCAAGCAGAGTCGGGCCAGATGAAGACTTTGGTGCAAATGAGGAACTTCTTTGAGACACGGAGGCAATGGAGAAGCCTGCAGTCCTTTGGCACGTGGCCAGATGCACAGGTGCTGAGGACTTTGTCAGAACTGCTGAGGACTTGGGAGGAGGGCATGAGGACTTTGAAGGAGCTAAGGATTTTGGAGGAGCAGGGGCAGCATGAGGAATTGGCCGTGAGGGCAATGCTGAGGAACTTGGCCGTGAGGGCACTGTTGGTGAAGCACTTGGCTTGTGAGCGGGCTTCTTTGCCATAGATTTTCTTGGCTTGACAGAGGCCTCGATGGCAGCAGCGATGTGATTCCTCATTGAATTTCCTCAACGCCTCATTGGCTTGTCTTGCCAACTTGGCTTGGCGCTTGGCCCATTCTTCAGAAAGTCCTCACCACGCTTGATCTTTGGTGGGGTCGGCTTCTTGACCAGGTGCCAATGGAGCTCTTGGGCATGGAGGATTGAGTGCGAATTTCTTCATGTACTTTGGAGTTACATATCTATACTCCCTCCATTCCCGTGCCCATCTCTGTTCAATCCTTTGGAGGCACACCTTGCGCTGATTTTTGTTCTCTTTGCCGAACTCGGCTTCATCAGGTGTGCAATAATCAGCATATATTTCCTCAGGGATTTCAAACGCGGTCATGACCTCAGGTCTCTTTCCTCCTTTCTGTGGCTTCTTTCCTTCTGCCATATTCTTGGTAGGAATTTGAACAAATGAATTCTCTGAAGAGGTATGCGACTTTTCTTCGAGGAACGCTGCAGATGAGTTAAGTTGATGAGAACCTAGTGATTCAGCGGCGGACATGAGTACCTGTGAACAGAGTATAGTTGCGAGGAATTTGGAGAGGTCATATGCGTTCTCAGAAGGTTTTTCAAAAAGAACAAGTTTTGAGGATTTTGACCAGATGAGCCTTGAAGAATTTCACTAAGCGTTCTTTGTCTTAGGTTCCAGAGTTGTACAGATCGAGGATCCACACAATTGAGGAATCTTGAAGAAAAATGATTGCTTAGAGAAACGAATCCAGAGCATATAACTAGTGAGGTGTTTGTGTGTGAGGATTTGAAGAATAAAACAACTTTGAAGATTTTGTAGTGTAAAATTTGGATCAACGAGGGCAGTAAAAGTAAATTTTAATTACCCTAATTGAAGAACACGACGAACTGGGTGTTGTAGATGTGAAGCTCGTCTGTTCAGATCTTCCACGCCCTAACTCGGCGGAGGAAGACAGCTACGGCGGCGGCGGAGTGAGGATTTCCGCAGTCGGCGCGAGTACGTCGGCGACGAGGTCGAGGCAGCGAAGCTCTTCCTCACCGGCGACGATGGAGTAGCGGCGGCGCTAGGGTTTGAGGAGCTCGAGCGAGAGAGAGGTCGGCGGAGTAAAAGAAGTGAGGATGGAGAGAGGGGTATTTATAGAGACGGTGAAAAACTGTTACGAAGATTTAGCCTAACGCGTGCCTGACCATTCTCCTTCTCACGACATGTGTCACCCACGTACTGTGTAGTGGAGATCGTGTTCGGTCGTGGGTGAGTAAAATAATGCATCGTGGGATGCGGAACGGTTTGAGCAGCAAAACCGAAAATTTGGATAAGATCAGTTTTAAAGTTCCGTTCGCAATTTCTTGGTGACAAGGACACGGTGAAGATTTTGAACGAGTTTCAAACAGAACGCACATGAAGAATTTGTGAATAGATTGGGTTGAGTATAGCATAGAGGGGAAGGGTCGATCACATTCACTTAGCATAAAAAAGCGACTTGAATAAATAGCCATAAGTGAATGCTGTAGAGGACATAAACCCATATATATATATATATATATATATATATATATATATATATATATATATATGTGTGTGTGTATTGCCAATGAAGAAAAACGGCGGAAATAGTGAAGACTTTGCAAAGTTGAAGAATTAAAAAAACTGAAGAATTTCAAAACTGAGGAAAAACTCAAATTGAAGATTTTCAACTTTGGTGGTTGCGTGACCCACCGTATAAGAATGATGATTTCAGACACCACGTACAATTGTCGTAGGGTTCTGAGAATCAAATTCTTCATTAATTTCTTCACACTTAGAGGGTTATTCTTCATTGATTGAAGAAAAATGTTTCTTCATGTGTTGCACATCTAAGTCATCAATTTTGCATAAGTGTCAGGATGTGTGTCCTTTTCAAAGAACATTCCAAGATTCTAAGATATTTAGCTCACACCGCAACTTGCTAAATCTCTTCTCATCCAAGGGCTTAGTGAAGATATCGGCTAGCTGTTCTTTAGTCTTCACATGCTCGATGGAGATGTCGCCCTTCAAAGACATGATCACGAAGAAAATGATGACGAATTTGAATGTGCTTTGTCTTCGAGTGCTGAACTGGGTTGTGAGCAATCTTGATGGCACTCTCATTGTCACGATGAGAGGCACATTCTTCACGTTGATGCCGTAGTCCTTGAGAGTTTGCTTCATCCACAAAGAATCGAGCACAACACGAGCCAGCAGCAATGTATTCAGCTTCAAGTGAAGCGGTGATACGCAGTTCTGTTTCTTCGAGGACCAACAGACCAAAGATCGTCCGAGGAAATGACAAGTACCAGATGTTGACTTGCGGTCCACACGATCAGCAGCATAGTCAGAGCCAGAATATCCAATGAGATCAAAAGTAGAGCCCTTGGGGTACCATAATCCTAGTGTTGGTGTGTGAGCTAGATATCGAAGAATATGCTTCACAAATGACTTATGGTGTGATTCCTTCGTGTAGCTTGAAATCGGGCACACATCCAAACACTAAGCATTATATCTGGCCTAGATGCACATAAGTACAATAGAGAACCAATCATGGAGCGGTATACCTTGTGATCGAAGTCAATACCATTTTCATCGATTGCGTAGATGGCCATTTGTGGGCATAGGAATTTTGACGCCTTTGCAATCTTGCATGCCGAATTTCTTCAGGACATCTTTGAGGTATTTCTCCTGAGATATGAATATGCCATTGTGTTGTTGACAAATTTGAAGACCTAAGAAGAATTTCAACTCTCCCATCATAGAAATTTGATATTCTTCACTCATCATATAGGCAAATTCATCACTATAACGTTGGTCAGTACAGCCAAAGATAATATCATCAACATATATTTGGCACACAAACAGTTCATCATCATATGATTTAGTAAAGAGAGTAGGGTCGAGTGAACCGGGTGTGAAGCCATTCTTCACGAAGAATTCCTTCAATGTATCATACCACGCCCGTGGGGCCTGTTTGAGGCCATAGAGGGCCTTGTTGAGTCAGAAGACTTTGTCGGGATTCTTTGGATCTTCAAAACCTGGGGGTTGAGCAACATATACTTCTTCCTCAAGCTTACCATTGAGGAATGCACTTTTCACATCCATTTGATATAAAGTGATATTGTGATGGTTAGCATAGGCGAGTAATATGCGATAGACTCAAGTCTAGCAACAGGTGCAAAAGTTTCATCGAAATCAATTCCTTCAACCTGTGTGTAGCGTTGAGCTACTAGTCGTGCCTTATTCCTCACCACAAGGCCAGTTTCATCTTGCTTGTTGCGGTAGATCCACTTTGTGCCAATGATATTATGTTTGCGAGGATCTGGACGTTTGACCAGTTCCCAGACATTGTTGAGCTCGAATCGATGTAATTCTTCTTGCATGGCCTGAATCCACTCGGGCTCCGTAAATGCTTCATCTACCTTCTTTGGGCTCGTGATAGAGACAAAAGCATAGTTCCCACAAAAGTTAGATAAATGTGAAGCTTTTGAGCGTGTGAGAGGACTCGACGCTTCAATGTCATCGATGATCTTGTCAACTTGTACTTCTTTGCAACGCGAGGATGAGCTGGTTGTCGCCGAGGAATTTGATCATTTTCCTCGGCACCATTGTCTTGACATTATCTTCAGTGCATCTGCTCGGCGTTCTTCACGTCTTTGGAATGAATTCTTCAGCTGATTCTTCAAAGAGGAATGACATCCTCGTTGCCTTGAACTTGATAGATTCCTCGGTGCTGGTTCATCTAACACGGAAGGTAGGTGCTCTCTTTGCGAGCCATTAGTTTCATCGAACCGCACATCTACAGTGTCAACAATCTTGTGAAGAGCGATGTTGAAGACTACAGAGGTGTGCGTAGTCCTTTCCGTAACCAAGCAAAAACCTTCATGTGCTTTCGGGCGCAAATTTAGAATTTTGATGAGGATCTCTAATCCAGCATTTAGCAATCAAGACTTTGAAATAACTTACATTGGGTTTCTTGTCAGTGAGGAGTTCATAGGCAGTCTTCTTGAAGAATTTGTGAAGATATACTCTGTTGATGATGTGGCACGCAATATCAATTGCATCAATCCAAAAATGACTAGGCGTTTTGTATTCATCAAGCATAGTGCGAGCCATCTCAACAAGAGTTCTGTTCTTGCGCTCCACGACGCCATTCTGTTGAGGAGTATAGGGAGCAGATAACTCATGAGTAATACCAAGTTCATCAAGATAGGCATCAAGACCGGAATTCTTGAACTCAGTTCCATCTTCACACCGAAGTTAGTTGAAGCCCTCGAGGAAAATCGTTTGAAGACTTCCTGCACTTGATTTTTGTAAGTAACAATGTGTACCCATGTGTAATGAGAGTAATCATCAACAATAACAAAGCCATATAGAGATGCGTCATTAGTGACAGCTGAGTAATGATTAGGACCAAAGAGGTCCATGTGAAGCAATTCGAAGGGACGAGTAGTGGTCATGATAGTCTTCGCTGGATGCTTGGCCTTGGTCATTTTTCCAGCTTCACAAGCTCCACACAAGTGATCATTGAGGAATTTGACATTCTCAATGCCAATGACATGCTTCTTCTTTGCAAGCGTGTTCAAATTCCTCATGCCTGCGTGACCAAGTCGCCGATGCCATAGCCAGCTGATATACGAAGCTTTTGCAAGTAGACACATGGCTGGTTGTGGTCCTGTAGAGAAATCAACAATATACAAGTCTCCTCTCCTAAAGCCTTCGAAGACTTTGGAATTGTCAGCTTCCATAATCACAACACAACGATATTTGCCAAAGATAACAACCATATCAAGATCACAAAGCATTGAGATCGACATGAGGTTGTATCCTAAGGACTCAACAAGCATGACTTTGTCCATGTGTATGTCCTTAGAGATCGCAACCTTACCAAGACCCAATACCTGACTTTTGCCTTTGCCAAAGAAAGATGATATGCTTCAGATGAGACGGTGATAAGGGAGCATCCATCAATAGATTCTTGTCACCAGTCATGTGATTTGTACATCCACTATCGAGAACCCACTCAGTGGCTTTGGGTTGATCATCCTGCAGATTAATTAGTACAACTTACGATCTCATATACTTCATCAGTGAAGAATATGATATCAAGTTCATCAGATGAATTTCATCAGACAGTATTAACAGATAAGCAGTATGAGGACGTGTGAAATGAAAGTTCATTTCATCATGATTAGCCTCAAGGCCCTATCGTGCATTTTGTCGGGCCCTCAAAGAAATTATTCAGACGTTGAAAGCACGCCCGAGACCTGACCCTGCAGAAGAGGTTAGTTATTTTTCTTCACCACCCACATCTGAAGGGGTGGCAAAGAGTTCATCACTCTGCGAGCACCATATGAGAATGGTGGCATAGAAGCCAAACCATTTCGTTTCACATAAGAGGGGTTAGGGTAATCATATGAATAAGCAGAGAAATTCTTCGAGGACTTATGAACATATTGGTTTGAAGAATAATGCACATATTCATAGCCCTTAGCTCTACCCTGCGAAACAAAGTTATTAGCATGATGATAATCATATGAGTTCTTTGATACTTCTGAGGAATTTGATCCATGTGAGGAATTTTGTCCGTATGAGGACTTGGATCCATATGAAGAATTTGGTCCATATGAAGAGTTTGATCTGGGGTTCCTTTTCTTCACAGGTGGTGTCATGAGGACATTCACCTGAAGACTTTCAAGGCACTTCTTGGGAACCCAGATTTTCTTCATAGGGGAACCGTTCCTGCAGTTAGTGCCAACATATCTAGCAAATACTTCACCATTCTGATTTTTGAACAGATTATAGTTGGAGTCAAATGACTCATTAGAAGAATGAGGAGATTCGCATGTAAAGCCAAATAAGTTAGATGGATCAACTGGAGGTCCCTTTGCAGCAACCCATGAGGTTTTGGGATACTGCTCAGGCTTCCAATATGTTCCATCAGCATTGAGTTTCCTCTCAAAGGCAATACCCTCTTTCCTAGGGTTCCTGTTGAGGATCTGCATGTTAAGCACATCACAAAGAGTCTGATGCCCTTTGAGGCTTTTGTACATGCCTGTCATATACAATTCCTTCAGCCCTGCATCGACAGTGATACTAGCAATGTCCTCAGATGAGGAATTAGTGATAGCCGAGGCAGGTGAAGAATTTGTAACAGTTGAAGCATTTGAACATTCAGGTGAAGAATTAGCAGATTCACGTTCAATGCACTTTAAGCATGGAGGAACAAATTCTTCCTGAGAAGCGCTGATTTGTTGAGCAAGTAACGAATCGCGGCCCTTCAAGATCTTCATAATTCACTCTTCGCTTCTCAAGATCTTGCTTTCTTTGAAGAAATTCATAAGAAAGTTTCTCATGATCGAGATAAGAGAGTGTTATGATGACCTTGAAGGCTGTCAAACCTAGATCAAGTCTCGAAGATTTTCGATCGAGGCTTTAGTGCGATCCATTACTTCACCTAACATATCATCACTCTTATCTAGCATGTTTTGAACCTTTTCCAAGGCATGTTGTTGTTTGGTGGCAATGCAAACAAGTTTGGTATAGCTAGGTTCATTGTCATCATCAGATCTATCATCATCAGATTCACAGTCACTAAATTCAGATGAGGAACATTCGGTTACCTCGACACCCTTTGCCATGAGACATGATGCTGAAGATGATGATTCTGGTTTGAAAGTCATCGTTTTGAGAGATTCCTTGAAGTCCTCAAACCAAGGATCATGACAGGTTCGATGACCTTCATAGACGTTGGAGATTCGGTCCCAGATAAGCTTCGCATTGCAAATATGCATAATGCGCTTGAATTCATCTCTAGATAGGCAGGAACAGATGATATCCTTTGCCATGATGTCAAGTCGAGTGTACTTGCGAATATCATCTGCGTTCGCCGTCTTGCAGAGATCAGTAAGACCAATTTCAGTGACGGTCCACAACTCGCTGTCCATTGCCATGAGGCGCTTCCTCATCATGGCCTTCCACTTGGGATAATCGTGACGGTCAAAGATAGGGCATGTCACTTTCTTCATACCTGCGGTCGACATAACTAAAACTCCAGGTGGTTAAACCAAAATCACACGGAACAAGGGAGTACCTTGCTCTGATACCAATTGAAAGTGCGTTATATCGACTAGAGGGGGGGGGTGAATAGGCGAGTTTTATGAATTCTTCACTGAGGAATTTGCCGGTGAGGAAATTCCTTAGCGAAGAACTACCTGCAACGGAATAAGTACTCAGAAGTAAGCATAAGAGAATGCGGGCATGGTCATCATGATGAGATGAAGACAAACAAAGAGTACAGAAAGCGTAAACACAGGATAGCACAAGATGAAGACAAACAGACTGAAGAAATTGAACTGAGGAAATTGAGAAAGTCTTCAGTCAAAGTCTTCAAACACAGATACGAACAAACACTCAACACAATAATGAGGAAATGAGAGGGTTGAGGAAATAGAACCAATTAGGTTGGTGAAGACAATGATTTGGTAGACCAGTTCCAACTGCCGTCTCAGTTGTACGTCTGGTTGGAGCGGCTGAGTATTTAAACTCGAGGACACACAGTCCGGACACCCGATTTTGAGCACGCAGCTCAGGACACCAAGTCCTCACCGTATTCTCCTTGAACTAAGGTCACACAGACCTCGTCCAATCACTCGTGGTAAGTCTTGAGCGACTTCCAAACCTTCACAGACTTGGTCACTTGGCGATCCACAATTCCTCTTGGATGCTCTAGACCATGACGCCTAACCGTCTAGAAGAAGCACAGTCTTCAAAGGTAACAAGCGTCGGATCCACGCAGGATGAATCTCTTCAGTGATGCTCAATCACTTTGGGTTTGTAGGGGTTTGGTTTTGGGTTTTTCCTCACTCGATGATTTCGCTCAAAGTCCTCGGAGGATGGGTTGCTCTCAAATGACAAGTGTCAAGTTTCTCTCGGAGCAGCCAACCAGCTAGTGGTTGTAGGGGGCGGCTATTTATAGCCTAGGGAGCAGCCCGGCATGATAAGACATAAATGCCCTTCAATGATCTGACCGTTAGGTGGATAAGATATTTTGGGACAGTCATGCCAAGAAGACAAAGAACGGTCGGAAATATGAATCTCAAAATCATCAGAGCTATCATGTTCCTCACTGTGAAGGCAATCCGCACTTGCGAATACCTAACTCCTCAGTCAGAACAAATTCCTCAAAGACCAGAAGAACTTCGTCTCACATCAAGAAATTGACTGAGCTGTATGAGATTTCCAAAGGCTTCACTCGAAGGGATTGGTAGGTGTAGGATTTTGAGTTGAGCATCACATGGAAATTTTTCCTTAGTATTTCCTCGACCCCTTTAACGATGCAGGTGTTTCCTATGACTCAAGAAAGAGAAAAACGAAACTACGAAAACAAAAGTCTTCACGCTTCATGTTCCTCAAATGAATACTAAGTCTTCAAGGTCACACCAATTTCTTCACTTTCAAAGTCTTCAGAAAGTCTTCAAAATATCAAAGTCCGTAGTCGAAGAACTTCATTTTTAGGGGTCTACTTTCTCTGTAAATATCAAACTCCTCATAGACTTATAGACCTGTGTACACTCACAAACACATTAGTTTCTTAACCTATAAGTCTTCAATACACCAAAATCACTAAGGGGCACTAGATGCACTTACACCCACCAAACTCCATTTAGCAGCAGTGCGGTGTCGCGAGCCGCGGTACTGCTATAGCTGTAGTAGTAGCGCGGTTTTTCTAAGGTCGCTGCTGCTAATTTTCAAATTGGGCACACTTTTGATCCCGGTTAGCAGTAGCACTTGTGCCGAAAGCGCGCTGCTGCTACTTTGTTAGCAGCAGCGTGTTTTATGTCCCGCGCTACTGCTAATCCGCACCAACCCACCACCTTTTCCCCACCCGTCCTCCCCCTCCCCTCCTCTCTTCCCTTTCCCCTACCCCACATCCTCCCACTCTCACTCTTCTTCTTCCTCAATACTTCTCCCCCATTACTTTCCATCTTCTACCTATCTTTTTCTCTCTTCATTACTCCTACCTAACTACACCACCTCCATTAATGCATCTCCTTTCAAATGTAACGCCCCGGATACAACTTTCCATATTCGTAACTCCAACTCCTGCCTTTTCCGGAGATGCGATGTTTTATTTCCTCCGTGGTTGGGTTTTTGTCTTTTGTTTTGCATTTCGTTCATGTCATGCATTTCATCTCATGTCATCATCTGCATTGCATCCGCATGTTTTATTAAAAACTCGTAGCCGTTAGTAGTTGTCGTTTCTCCCCTTGGCTTCATGGCATGTTGTCAGACCGTTTGTCTCCGTTGACCTTTCTCAGACCATCCGGCTTCTCGTTCCCTCTTGTCTGGCCGTTTGACCCCCTCCAAACTTTACCCACCCCTCTTGCAGCGTCGAAATTTGTTCGAACCCGACCCGGGCTGTCGTGATCGATGGATCCGGATCATCCTCAAACGTCTACAAAACATCTCCGTTTTCTCTTTTAGACTCCCTAACCTATTTATCCGAGACCGTCCGATTTTAATCGGAAGGTCCAAACCTAATCATATTGTTCCTATATATAGACCAACCCCTACCCTAAAACCTAGGAACCTTGTCCCATCCACCCGTCGCCGCCGCCGCCACTCCACCGAATTCCCCTCGGGGTCCTCCTGATCCAGTTCCACCCGAGACCAATCGCAGCCTACACCTTCTCGGTTTCCCCTCTTGTCCAACCACCGCGGCCGCCCAAATCCTGCAGGAGCCCGAGCTCCTCTGCCCGCGGCCCCCTCCTCGCTCATGCCCGAGCAGGAGTGCTCGGCCCCGTCTCCTTGCGTTGCCGTTCGCCGCACCGGCGACCACGGGCACAACCTCCTCAGCTGCGCCCCGCCTCCTCAACCACCTCGCGTCGCTGCCTCATCAGCTCCGCTGCCGGTAGCAGCACCCATGCCAAGCCTCGTCCTGCAGCCCCCTCGTCCATGAGCTCTACGAGAAGAGGAGCTCCTCTTTGTCATCCCCAGCAGCTTGGTCGGCCTCGCCACTATAAATGCGCTTTCTGGTGAGCCTTGCCACCCTCGGCAGAAGCTAGGTCCCGTTTCTTCCCCTGGTTCTTCTCGTTGACCCTGCCTCTCCGTGTAACCTCCCTCTCTTGTCTTTTTCACAGAAGGAGCCCCGTCTGCGCCATGGATGCCCTGCCTCGCCGGATCCGTCCATTCCCCTCGTCCCGCACCCTGGATCCGGTCGATCCGAGCTTCCCCATACCCAAGACCTCGCCACCACTTCTCTCTGCTCCCAACACCCGGATCCGCTCCTCCTCGCCTCGTCCATGTTGCCGGAAGCCGCACCTTGGACCTCTGCACCCTCACCGGAGCAAGCTCGTCCCAAGTCCCGCCAAGTCCCCTACCACGCCGGAGCCAGCTGCAGCTCCGTCCCCGCCGCCGTTTGCCTCGCGCCGTAAAAGACCCTGTGCCGCCCTGCTTTCTCCACTCTCGGCCTCGCCTGGTTCATCTCCGCCGGTGTTCCGCCGGCGTTGCTCCTCTGCATCGTCCTAGGGCGCTCGAACATGTCTGCTTCCAGCCCTGCTTCCTCTGCATCAAGGACGAGGCCAACGCCAAGTCCAGCTCGATCCCACACTGCGTTGACCGCTCTGGCCCAGCGTGGACAGGACTCGGTCGGCCCGACTCCCTCCACACATCCAGTCGGCCCAGCTTGCTCTGCCCCAGCCCAGCACCGAGCCGGCCCAAGTGCCGTGGTGAGAAACCAAGCCCACTCGAGATTCAGCCCGCATACATTTTTTTCCTATTCTGCGAATTTAGCAATGATCCCAGGATTTACTGTTTTGCAGAAAAGACCCTCATGTTCATGCATTTATATCTCTCAAACCATGCATCGAATTCAAATGTTTTAAATATGAAAAATGTTTAGAATTTTATCTAGTTTCATAATCTGCCACTTTCATCCATGTTTAAATGTTTAAAATGTTGTTTGTTTAAATTTGCCTAAATGCCTGCTAAATGATTTATTTCGTAACTAAATAACCGTGGCTCCAAATTTAATAAACTTCATATGTAAATGGGGTGGAAAAATGCCTAGTTTAACATACTCCACTTTATTTTCCTATTTAACAACAATAAAGTATGTTTTAGGGCAGAACAGTACCAAATCTAAAATATTGCACATGGGGATTTTTCGGAATTGTTGTTTGTTGTTCCAGCCTCATTTAAATTTGCCTAAATAGTTAGTTTACTTATGCTTCACCTCTTGCCATGTTTAACAACAATTAACATTGTTTGGTAGCTTAACCGAGATTAAACTAAATATGTCAATGTGGTGTTTTGCCAATATGCAACTCGTTGCATATTGGGCTCCACTTAACTTGTAGTATCGTTTGTTGCACTTTGCCATGCCATGCCTCATTAAACCGGACATGCATCATACTTGATTGTGCATCATGCCATGTTTATGTGATGTTTGTTTACTATGTTGTTTGCTTCTTTCCGGTTTGCTTCTCTCGATAGCTTCGGTTTCGTTCCGGAGTTGTGAGGATTCGTTCGACTACGTTTGTTTGTCTTCTTCATGGACTCGGTCTTCTTCCTAGCGAGATTTCAGGCAAGATGACCGTCACCTTGGATCTCATTACTATCATTGCTATGCTAGTTGCTTCGTTCTATCGCTATGCTGCGTTACCTACCACTTGCTGCTCAAGCCTCCCAAATTGCATGAACCTCTAACCTTTGTCACCCTTCCTAGCAAACCGTTGTTTGGCTATGTTACCGCTTTTGCCTTGCCCTCTTATAAGCGTTGCTAGTTGCGGTGAAGATGAAGATTGCTCCATGTTGGTTTATGTTTATGTTGGGATATCACAATATCTCTTATATTATTAATGCATCTATATACTTGGTAAAGGGTGGAAGGCTCGGCCTTATGCAGTGTTTTGTTCCACTCTTGCCGCCCTAGTTTCCTTCATATCGGTATTATGTTCCCGGATTTTGCGTCCCTAACGCGGTTGGGTGGTTTATGGGACCCCTTGACAGTTTGCTTTGAATAAGACTCCTCCAGCAAGGCCCAACCTTGGTTTTACCATTTTCCTCACCACCACCTATACCCTTTCCCTTGGGTCGGCCAGCCCGAGGGTCATCTTTATTTTAGCCCCCCCGGGCCAGTGATTCTCTAAGTGCTGGTTCGAAACGAGGCAACTTCTTGGGGGCCACCTCGGGGCAACTTGAGGCTTGGTTTTACTCGTAGCTTGACTTATCCGGTGTTGCCCTGAGAACGAGATATGTGTAGCTCCTATCGGGATTATCGGCGCATCGGGCGGCTTTGCTGGTCTTGTTTTATTACTGTCGAAATGTCTTGTAGCTGGGATTCCGAGACTGATCGGGTTTTCCCGGGGAGAAGGAATATCCTTTGTTGATCGCGAGAGCTTATCATAGGCTAGGTTGGGACACCCCTGCAGGCTTTGAACTTTCGAAAGCCATGCCCGCGGTTATGTGGCAGATGGGAATTTGTTAATGTCCGGTTGTAGTAAACTTGAAGTAAACTCTTCTAAAATACACCAACCGTGTGCGTACCGTGAGTATCTCTTTTCGGGGTTGATCGAGAGCAGAACACGGTTTCGGGTTATGTCGGCGTAAGTAGGAGTTCAGGATCACTTCTTGATCATTACTAGTTGACGACCGCTTGCCTTGCTTCTCTCCTCGCTCTTATTTGCGTAAGTTAGCCACCATACATGCTTAGTCGCTGCTGCAACCTCACCACTTTACCCCTTCCTTACCCATTAAGTTTTGCTAGTCTTGATACCCATGGTAATGGGATTGCTGAGTCCTCGTGGCTCACTGATTACTACACCAACAGTTATGTGATGATCTGGACGCGAGAGCGATGTTACTTGTTTTGGAGTTCTTCTTCTTCTTCTTCTTCTTTGATCAGGGGATAGGTTCCAGGTCGGCAGCCTGGGCTAGCAGGGTGGATGTCGTTTGAGTTTCTGTTTATGTTTCATCCATAGTCGGATGTTGATCTTGTATGTTGTATTGTTGTATTCATGTGACATTGTATGTATTGGATGTATCTCCACTATTATGTAATGTTGATGTAATGATATCCACCTTGCAAAAGCGTCTTCAAGATGCGCTTCTATCCTTGGTGGGACCTTCGAGTTCCTTTAGGATAGGGTCGCATCTTGGTCGTGACAAGTTGGTATCAGAGCCTCGACCAACCATAGGAGCCCCCTTGATTGTTGGTCGTTGTTGAGTCTAGAAGAAAACTATTTTGAGTCTTAGGATTATATATATCGGAGAGTAGGATTCTTTTTACTCCTCAGTCCCTTCGTCGCTCTAGTGAGGCCTCCTGACGTAGATGTTTTGTCTTTCCTCTCCTCAAATTTTCACAAATTTTTTTTAGGATCACGCTGGTATCTTGGAATCGTTCCGATATTCTTGTGACGAGAACATTGTTCTTGGTGCCTCCTGACATTTAGGGGTTGTGGCAGTGTCCCGGGGAGTTGAGCTCCGAGGTGTTGTCGTCACAATTTTATCGTTGCAGTTCTGGAATACCTTAGTTTTGCCGACATCGAAAATCTCTTTTATGCAGTTGTTGGTGAGTTAACCTCGACGCCACCCAGTACTGGGGAGTTCGGGAGTATTGCCATAACTCGTATAACGGATGCTTTTCGAAGGTTGAGGTACACGATTTCCAGAGTTTTCTTGGTTATGTGTTGACGGATGGATACAGCTTGATCTAGGTATTGTTAGTTTGGGTGATATATTTTGTGTCCCATGTATCCCCAACACCAGATTGCATAACCAGAAACTTTCGGGAGTTTATAGGTGGGAATTCAAGTAGCTCCTAGAATATCTTTCCGACAGATGCATGATATGAGATTGGGTAAATCTCTATCATATGTATTTGTTCCGGCTTATTATGCAAGCCAAATCCTTTGTTTTGTTTTATTTGTGGTATTCAAGTTGCTTCGAAGTCAAATGTTGAATCCATACCTTTCCTAAATGGTGTTATCATATTGCTATGTGAATAGTAATCCTTCTTGATCATCGAGGTCGTCATGTTAATTCTTTTCCCAACCGGCGTGCTTCTCTTCAAATGGATCCGATCATTTCAACATTTGCGAGATCAATTCTAAGTTTTTCTCAACGGTGTTTGTTTCATCCGTCCCAAGTTGTCTTTGTTTTCCCGCCCTCCCACCCTTTTTCTGCAAGGACTTATATATTTTAATCAAGTATCCATTTATTCATGTGAAGTCTCTTCACTCTTTTCAATCAATGTTCTTATCCGGTGATTTCCCATGAAGATGCTCAACAGTTTCAAGTTCAGCATTCTTCATTCTCGTATTCTTTTCCGGTGGATTTAACTCAAGCTTTCAGTGTTGATCATATTCCTTTACTTGTCGCAAATGCTTTCTCTTGCCGATGCACCTCTTAATCATTCACTTCTCACTATTCATTTGTTTTGGAGTGTTGAAGATATCTCAGAAGGCCAGTCTTTTCATTCCAGATCCGTTCAAGTTATTTTGAGATTGTTATGTCATTCAAGCCATTTAATTCAACCGGTGCAACCTCTCTTTAAAATTGTTCAACAATGTTTTCTTTTGAGTGGGCCCTAACCCACAGGTCTTTTCTCAGGATCTTACCCGACTCTTCTAATTTTCTTGGAACTATTCTCAAATTCTTTTCAAAGTTTGACATAAGAATGGGTTATCATCAGTCATATGTCTTTCTCCCAGATCTTTCAAATTATTTCCATCGTTGGTTCAACCTTCCCAATTTTCATTTCGGAGTGCCTCAACAATTCATGGTGATGTTTCTCATCGTCATTCTCAACATTTGAAGACCGAAGAAGAGTTTCTCTTAAATCTTGCTCCATTCTCTTCAAGATTCATTGTTCTAGCTTGATGCCATCCTCTCATAATTGTTTTCGATTGTGAGAATTGTTTTCACCCATCCGGAGCATTTCAGGAGTCTTTTCAGTTTGAGTCTCGGAGCCCATCATCTCAGAATTATTCATTCAAGCTTTCAGCTCTCGTTCTCCAAATCATACCGGTGCATCGTTCAAGTATTATCTAATCAGCTCGGGATCTCTGCATTCTCTTGTATCTAAATCCTCTCAAGTATCTTCGTTTTCTTTTTCTCCAATTCTTCCCGGTGAATTGTGCCTTTGCTACGTTCATTTTCAATTCTTATGGTGGTTCGTTCAAGATTTCACTTCCTTTGTTATCATATTAATTCATTCGTTGTTTCCAAATTCCACCGGTGGTTCCATCAATATCTTGTCAAGTTTGCACTATATCTCTTTTCAATCCCTCAAGAAGAATAAGTAGTATGCCAAATCCATTGCTTGTCAGCAATGTAAATTGGTGAAGGATACGCATAACGTAATTCTTATTTTTGTTTCATCCAAGTGATCTAGTTTCTTCTTTCGAGTTATTCATCATGTCACATTTCTCGGTTCGAGATGCTTCATCTTTTCTTCTCCGGAGTTTCAAGTTTTTCCGCTTTATCTCGTCGTGAAGCTCCATCTAAATCATCACAAGGCTTCACCTGGTGTTTTCAACTTCTCCTTCTTTTTATCATCCTTTTATTACCGGAGTTCTTCATAGAGGCTCTACATGGTGGCTCGTCAAGGATTCTTTTAATTATTCAATTGTTCTTCAAGATTTCTCTCGAAGTTATGATCCGCCAAGCCATACTCAAAATTAAACATGGTGCTCAACACATGTTTTGTTTTGAGTATGCGTTCAAGTATTCTTCTTCTTGCATTTCGAAGTGCAATTCTTCCTACCTTATCTTTTGAGGTGATGTTATGTCACTCTTGACAATTTCCTTCATGTTTCATGATTCATATTGTTGTCAAGAATGAGGTATTTTAAATACATCAATCCCTTTGTTGGAGTTATCTTGGGTCATATTTCACCTGAAGCCTTCCCTAAGGAATGTTGCTATTTGTGGTGCGTACCTATGATCCAATTTTCTCCTTCTCATCTCGGTGAAGAAGTTTTTCATCTTTTTGGTGCTCTCAATCAAATCAATGGTTTCCATTAGTGGCTGGTTGTCACCTCAAAGTCTCGAGATGTTTTCCATAAGCCTGCTACAAGCTTATTCTTACCATTGTTCTTTTTTCAAACAACTCCGTTCAATCCTACTTCGTAAGGATGCTCTTTCAAATTCATTTATGGTAGGAGATGTTGGTTTCATTCTTCGTTCTATTCATTCCAACTATCTAACTATCATGCTTTGTTTCCGGAGGCATTGTGATGTTGCTCTCTTCACCCATCACCTCGTTTTGTAAAGATCGTGTTACATTCATGCTTATCCATTTAACTGGAGTGTTATGTCCTCTGCTCAAGTTCTTCTCATCTTATCAAGTCTTGCATCTCTTTTCAACCGGAGTGTTGTCCGAATTTGATCTTCCTTGTTTCTTATTTATCTCGTTTCAACCAGAGTGGTTTCAATTCCTTCTTGTCCATTGTGCTCGTCATTCATAGCTTTGCAACTCCAAGGTTCACATGATGTTCCTTGTTTCTCTTTTCTATCGGAGTGCTACCAATTTCGTTCAACTATGTTGTCTTCTTCTTTCAACTTTCCAACCTCTCAAGGTTCATTGGTTTCACTCGTTTCTCAAAGAAGCAACTTTGTCTTACCTCTTTCTCTTCCGTTTCTCTCCGGTGCCATCCTAGATCTCGGGACGAGATCCTCTCGTAGTGGTGGAGTGTTGTAACGCCCCGGATACAACTTTCCATATTCGTAACTCCAACTCTTGCCTTTTCCGGAGATGCGATGTTTTATTTCCTCCGTG
The DNA here is from genome assembly GCA_021605145.1 of Aegilops bicornis. Taxonomy (NCBI): domain Eukaryota; kingdom Viridiplantae; phylum Streptophyta; class Magnoliopsida; order Poales; family Poaceae; genus Aegilops; species Aegilops bicornis. The sequence continues at coordinate 660,067,220 of CM038673.1, forward strand.
GTTGGGTTTTTGTCTTTTGTTTTGCATTTCGTTCATGTCATGCAGTTCATCTCATGTCATCATCTGCATTGCATCCGCATGTTTTCTTAAAAACTCGTAGCCGTTAGTAATTATCGTTTCTCCCCTTGGCTTCCTGGCATGTTGTCAGACCATTTGTATTCGTTGACCTTTCTCAGACCAACCGGCTTCTCGTTCCCTCTTGTCTAGCCGTTTGACCCCCTCCACACTTTACCCACCCCCTCTTGCACGCGTCCGAAATTTGTTCCGAACCCGACCCGGGCTGTCGTGATCGATGGATCCGGAACATCCTCAAACGTCTACAAAACATCTCCGTTTTCTCTTTTAGACTCCCTAACCTATTTATCCGAGACCGTCCGATTTTAATCGGAAGGTCCAAACCTAATCATATTGTTCCTATATATAGACCAACCCCTACCCTAAAACCTAGGGACCTTGTCCCATCCACCCGTCGCCGCCGCCGCCACTCCACCGAATTCCCCTCGAGATCCTCCTGATCCAGTTCCACCCGAGACCAATCGCAGCCTCCACCTTCTCGGTTTCCCCTCGTCCAACCACCGCGGCCGCCCAAATCCTGCAGGAGCCCGAGCTCCTCTGCCCGCAGCCCCCTCCTCGCTCATGCCCGAACAGGAGCGCTCGGCCCCGTCTCCTTGCGCTGCCGTTCGCCGCGCCGACGACCACGGGCACAACCTCCTCAGCTGCGCCCTGCCTCCTCAACCACCTCGCGTCGCTGCCTCATCAGCTCCGCTGCCGGTAGCAGCACCCATGCCAAGCCTCGTCCTCCAGCCCCCTCGTTCCTGAGCTCTACGAGAAGAGGAGCTCCTCTTTGTCATCCCCGCAGCAATTGCTCAGCCTTGCCACTATCGTCTGCTCTGGTGAGCCTTGCCACCCTCGACGGCTGAAGCCAGGTCCCGTTTCTTCCCCTGGTTCTTCTCGTTGACCCTGCCTCTCCGTGTAACCTCCCTCTCTCTCGTCTTTTTCACAGAAGGAGCCCCGTCTGCGCCATGGATGCCCTGCCTCGCTGGATCCGTCCATTCCCCTCGTCCCGCGCCCTGGATCCGGTCGATCCGAGCTTCCCCATACCCAAGACCTCGCCACCACTTCTCTCTGCTCCCAACGCCCGGATCCGCTCCTCCTCGCCTCGTCCATGTTGCCGGAAGCCGCACCTTGGACCTCTGCACACTCACCGGAGCAAGCTCGTCCCAAGTCCCGCCAAGTCCCCTACGCCGGAGCCAGCTGCAGCTCCGTCCCCGCTGCCGTTTGCCTCGCGCCGTCCAGGACCCTGTGCCGCCCCGCTTCCTCCACTCTCGGCCTCGCCTGGTTCATCTCCGCCGGAGTCCCGCCGGCGCTGCTCCTCTGCATCGTCCTTGGGCGCTCGAACCTGTCTGCTTCCAGCCCTGCTTCCTCTGCATGAAGGACGAGGCCAACACCAAGTCCAGCTCGATCCCCTGCCTGCGTTGACCCGCTCCAGCACCAGCGTGGACCAGCTCCAGTCGGCCCGACTCCCTCCACACATCCAGTCGGCCCAGCTTGTTTGCCCTGACCCAAAGACTGAGCCGGCCCAAGTGCCGTGGTGAGAAACCAAGCCCACTCGAGATTCAGCCCGCATACATTTTTTTTCCTGTTCTGCGAATTTAGCAATTATCCCAGGATTTACTGTTTTACAGAAAAGACCCTCATGTTCATGCATTTATATCTCTCAAACCAGGCATCGGATTAAAATGTGTTAAATATGAAAAATGTTTAGAATTTTATCTAGTTTCATAATCTGCCACTTTCATCCATGTTTAAATGTCTAAAATGTTGTTTGTTTAAATTTGCCTAAATGCCTGCTAAATTATTTATTTCATAACTAAATAACCGTGGCTCCAAATTTAATAAACTTCATATGTAAATGGGGTGGAAAAATGCCTAGTTTAACATGGTCCACTTTATTTTCCTGTTTAACAACAATAAAGTATGTTTTAGGGCAGAACAGTACCAAATCTAAAATATTGCACATGGGGATTTTCCGGAATTGTTGTTTGTTGTTCCGGCCTCATTTAAATTTGCCTAAATAGTTAGTTTACTTATGCTTCACCTCTTTCCATGTTTAACAACATTTAACATTGTTTGGTAGCTTAACCGAGATTAAACTAAATATGTCAATGTGGTGTTTTGCCAATATGCAACTCGTTGCATATTGAGCTCCACTTAACTTGTAGTATCGTTTGTTGCACTTTGCCATGCCATGCCTCACTAAACCGGGCATGCATCATACTTGATTGTGCATCATGCCATGTTTATGTGATGTTTGTTTACTATGTTGCTTGCTTTTTTCCGGTTTGCTTCTCTCGATAGCTTCGGTTTCGTTCCGGAGTTGTGAGGATTCGTTCGACTACGTCTGTTTGTCTTCTTCATGGACTCGGTCTTCTTCCTAGTGGGATTTCAGGAAAGATGACCGCCACCTTGGATCTCATTACTATCATTGCTATGCTAGTTGCTTTGTTCTATCGCTATGCTGCGTTACCTACCACTTGCTGCTCAAGCCTCCCAAATTGCATGAACCTCTAACCTTTGTCACCCTTCCTAGCAAACCGTTGTTTGGCTATGTTACCGCTTTTGCTCAGCCCCTCTTATAGCGTTGCTACTTGCAGGTGAAGATGAAGATTGCTCCATGTTGGTTTATGTTTATGTTGGGATATCACAATATCTCTTATATTGTTAATGCATCTATATACTTGGTTAAGGGTGGAAGGCTCGGCCTTATGCCTGGTGTTTTGTTCCACTCTTGCCGCCCTAGTTTCCGTCATATCGGTATTATGTTCTCGGATTTTGCGTCCCTAACACGGTTGGGTGGTTTATGGGACCCCCTTGACAGTTCGCTTTGAATAAGACTCCTCCAGCAAGGCCCAACCTTGGTTTTACCATTTGCCTCACCACCACCTGTACCCTTTCCCTTGGGTCGGCCAGCCCGAGGGTCATCTTTATTTTAGCCCCCCTGCCGGTTGCTTCTCTAAGTGCTGGTTCGAACGAGCAACTTCTTGGGCCACCTCGGGCAACTTGAGGCTTGGTTTTACTCGTAGCTTGACTTATCCGGTGTTGCCCCGAGAACGAGATATGTGCAGCTCCTATCGGGATTGTCGGCGCATCGGGCGGCTTTGCTGGTCTTGTTTTATTACTGTCGAAATGTCTTGTAGCCGGGATTCCGAGACTGATCGGGTCTTCCCGGGGAGAAGGAATATCCTTCGTTGATCACGAGAGCTTATCATGGGCTAAGTTGGGACACCCCTGCAGGGTTTGAACTTTCGAAAGCCGTGCCCGCGGTTATGTGGCAGATGGGAATTTGTTAATGTCCGGTTGTAGTAAACTTGAAGTAAACTCTTCTAAAATACACCAACCGTGTGCGTAACCGTGAGTGTCTCTTTTCGGGGTCGATCAAGAGGAGAACACGGTTTCTGGGTTATGTCTGACATGAGTAGGAGTTCAGGATCACTTCTTGATCATTACTAGTTGACGACCGCTTGCCTTGCTTCTCTCCTCGCTCTTATTTGCGTAAGTTAGCCACCATACATGCTTAGTAGCTGCTGCAACCTCACCACTTTACCCCTTCCTTACCCAATAAGTTTTGCTAGTCTTGATACCCATGGTAACGGGATTGCTGAGTCCTCATGGCTCACAGATTACTACACCAACAGTTGCAGGTACATGTTATGCGATGATCTTGACGCGAGAGCGATGTTACTTGTTTTGGAGTTCTTCTTCTTCTTCTTCTTCGATCAGGGGATAGGTTCCAGGCCGGCAGCTGGCTAAAGGTGGTGGATGTCGTTTGAGTTTCTGTTTATGTTTCATCCGTAGTCGGATGTTGATCTTGCATGTTGTATTGTTGTATTCATGTGACATTGTATGTATTGGATGTATCCCCACTATTATGTAATGTTCATGTAATGATATCCACCTTGCAAAAGCGTCTTCAAGATGCGCTTCTGTCCTTGGTGGGACCTTCGAGTTCCTTTAGGATAGGGTCGCATCTTGGGCGTGACACCAAATTAGGTAGCTAGGTAGATGTAGCATTTAGTTAAGTGACCTATTTTCCCCCTAACTAGATCTCTCTTTGTCAAGAAGAGCTTTGTGCACTTTTGATCTCCCTACATCATCATCTCCACCGTGTGCTCGATCTCGAGATAGAGGTGATTAAAATTTCATGCTTTTGCAAAATAGAAATATGTTTATGTGTGTGTGAAATGTTTATGGAAATTGTGTGTGTGGCAAGAGTTGACGCCTTATTTTGCTTTTGAGTTGCCTATGTTTTGCCGAAATGTCGATTTATTTCCGTTTCGGCGAATTCCGGGCAAACTCTAGATCTATATATGTCCTATTTTGAAGGAAGGTCATGCCGAATTTTTGTATGACTTTGATGCATGCACGCATTTTTATAATCAGTTTGTTTATTATTAGCATGCAGAGTTGACGATGGTCAGTGGAACGATGGTGGACAGGTGTTTGCGGTCGGCGGTGCAGGACATGAAAGAAAATAACCGGATATAGGTTTTATGTCCGTGTCGAAAATGCAAAGGAATAGTTTGGCTCAACCCCCATGACGATGGTCGTGTCAAAGCGCACCTGCTCATGACTGGTTTATACTCGGTGGATAATTGAAGATGAGGATGACGATGTTGAGGATGCCGGTGGGGCAGGCAATGATGACACGGGGCAAGATGAAGATATGATCAATAATGGCGGCGGGGAAGAGTCCGGACATGGCGGCGGAGAAGGGGCCGGACATGGCGGAGGAGAAGGGGCCGGACATGACGGCGGAGAGAACGACATGGACTCCACGCAGCTGAGTTCGTCAGTACTAAGTTCAATCATGCGGGACCCTCATGTTCAAGCATTGCTTCGCAAGGAGACGCAATCTTGAGAGAGCTGCTTCTAGAGAGGAGGCTAAGTTGGAGCAATCGGTGGTAGACTCGAACACTCCATTGTATGATGGTTGCAATCCTGAGGTGACCCGCTTGAGTTTCACGCTCCAACTCCACGAAGACAAAGGCTAAAAACAAATGGACCGACACTAGCCTCGATGAGCATCTCAAGTACCTAAAGGATGTTCTTCCCCGCTGGGTAATCTATGTCCTACCGGGTGTTGATGAGGCCAAGAAGATCGTGTGCCCTCTTGATCTGCCACACGTTAGATACCATGCATGCATCAATGATTGCATAATTTATCGGAAGGAGCACGCGGAAAAAACAAGCTGTCCGGTGTGAAATGCTTCTCGATAAAAGAAGGCCGGGAAGAAACGTCCCCAGAAAGTTGGATGGTACTTACCGATCACTCCCCGTCTCCAGAGGTATTTTGTAGATCCCAAGGAAGCAAAGCTAATGCGCTGGCACACGGAGAGGAAGAAGCCCGACGATGGAGATGATCCGAAGCTGAGATACGTCAAGGATGGAAGCCAGTGGAGAGCGTTGAACAACTTATATCGGTATTTTGAATGTGATGCAAGGAACGTCGTGCTCGACGCGTTTACCGATGGCATGAATCCGTTTGGGAACCAGAACACCAACCATAGCACGTGGCCCATGTTTGTATGGACGTACAACCTCCCCCTGGTTGTGCATGAAATCAAAGTACATTCACATGAGCATGCTTATTCAAGGGCCGAAACAACCAGGAAATAATATTAACTTGTATCTGGGGCTACTTCAAGAGGACTTAGACACGTTATAGAAAACACCAGCCAAGACATGGTACCCCAGCAAAGGCGAGTATTTCAACATGAGAGCCGCGCTGATCACGACAGTGCAGGACTATCTCGATTACGGATATGTGGCAGGCCAGGTGTGCCATGGATATTGCGGATGCACGCGGTGCATGGATGATACGACATCTCAGCAGCTAACGTCAAGGAAAGATGGCGGGTCTGGGAAAATCGTGTACATGGGGCATCGGAGATGGCTCGAACAGGACGACCCGTGGAGAAATCGTGGAGATCTATTCAATTGTCACGCTGAGCATCGAGGACCTCCACATAAGCGGAGCGGTGCCGAAATTGATGAGCTGTTGAAAAACTGGAAGGAGTGCCCCGCGCCGGGAAAGACGATGAGAAAGGCGCCGGAGCCACTTCTGAAGGTATGGAAGACGAGTGCGTGTTGCGGGACTTGGAGTCTTGGCACAAACTCGATACACCTCATTGCCTTGATCAAATGCATATCTGTAAGAATGTCCTTGAGAGCTTGCTCGCAACACTGATGAACATGCCGGATAAGACCAAGGATGGGCCGAAGGCAAGACTTGCAAGATTTGAAAATCAGGGAAGATCTGCACATGCCGCCCCGTAAAATGTCAAACGAGACAGAGACGGAGACAAAGGCACGGGAAAACAAGGGCAAGAAAATAAAGAAAGAGGATTATTTCCCCCCTTGCTTCACCTTAAGTCAGGTTGAGATTGATCAATTCTTTAAGTGCCTTACCGGAGTCAAAGTTAGTTCCGGTTACTGTGGCAAGATAAGCAGATATCTAGACACGGACAAGAAAAGGTTCAGCGGGATGAAGTCCCATGACTGTCATGTGATGATGACGCAGATACTACCTGTTGCCCTTAGAGGGATAATGGACAAGCACGTCCGTGACACGCTTATTGGTCTCTGTAAATTTTTCGACGTCATCTCTCGAAAGTCAATCAGTGTGAAGCAGCTCCGAAGGCTACAGGAAGAGATCGTTGTGATACTGAATGAGCTTGAGATGTACTTCCCACCCGCATTATTTGACGTGATGGTGCATCTGTGTGTCCATATTGTGGATGACATAATAGACCTGGGGCCGTCATTCCTGCACAACATGATGCCGTTTGAGAGGATGAATGGGATCATCAAAGGATTCGTTCATAACATGTCCCGTCCGGATGGAAGCATCGTCCGAGGCTATGTGACACAAGAGTGCATCTCTTCGTGAGAATTTTCTATATGGCGCAGACCAGCCGCCTGGTGTTAGTGTTGGTTTGCCCGTTAACAAGCATGATGGGAGGCTCGAAGGAGAAGGTCACTGCAACGGTCGCAGGGAACTGCACGTGGCATACTCAAATCGACGCAGCGACTTTGACAGAGCAAACTTGGTAGTGCTACAACACCTAGACGAGGTAGATCATTTCGTGGCACTGCACAAAGAAATTACCGCAAAGAAGTATCGTGACCGGGGGGTATGGACGGACGCCAAGTTACTAGAGAGCACAACTCCACTTTCCTGCATTGGTTCAAAGAGCATATTATTGCTAATCACCCAGAGGAGGGCTCTAAGGACAGATTGCTCATATACGCCTTAGCACATGGCCCCTCGCCCAACCTCGTAACCTATCAGGTATATGATATCAACGGATACACGTCCTACACGGAGGACAAAGATATGGACAGTGATGATCAGAAATCAGGGGTGACGATGGAATGCATGACCGGCAGCAACAACAGCGCAACTGAACGATTTTATGGAAGGGTCGAGGAGATCTGGGAACTTGACTACCCTGGACTGCACAACACGATGATGTTCCATGTCAGATAGGCTAAGAATGTCAAAAGACAAACCCGGATTTTCACTACCATGACTATACCCGACGCCAAGAGCGCTACCGTGAACGCTATCGCAAAAAACGAGCCATGGGTACACGCTAAGCACGTGACACAATGCTTCTTCATAACTGACCCATGCAATCCCAGTCGTGTTGTCGTGAGGAGAGGCAAAAGGAACATCATTGGAATGGATGGAGTCGCCAACGAGGAAGACTATGATCGGTACGGCAACCCAATGAGGGAAGATGACGATGATGATGAAGTATACGTCAAAAGAAGAATCAATACTACATTACCTAAGAAAAATCATACTCCATGGTAAAGGCAAAGTCACGATGAGGGGCTGAATTATTCTTCGACGAACAAGAAGGGAAAGAAGCTGACTCAAAAACGAAAACGTCAGCGCCAAGGAACCGTATGTTATCGGTCAAATGATGTAATATATATATATATATATATATATATATGTTCCTATTTTGTATACACACTTAGCCATTATTGTGCATGGGTCCAATGATGTAACATATATGTTCCTATTTTGTATACATATTTAACCATCAAATGATGCAATATATATCGCCTTCCCTTCGTTCACTCCTCTCGGGAAATAAGAGTGGGAGAAAACAAAGGAAAAGAAAAAGGAAAACTGGCAGTAGCGATTTCCTTATAAAATCGCTAAAGTCAAGCTAGCATTAGCAATTTCCTTATAAAACCGCTACAGCTAGTTAAGGTAGTAGCAGTAGCGTTGGTCTGAACCGCTTCTGACTAGTGAAGGTAGTAGCAGCGTTTGCGATAAATGCGCCATCTTGCTACGTCCCACTTAACCCAAAATTCTCACTCTCCTGCTTCATCCCGCCTCTTTTCCCCCAAATCCCCACTCTCTCTTCCCCGTGTCGCCGTGCTCAAGGCCGCCTCGACCCCGCACTCGCCTCGACCTGGCCCACGCCCCGACCCGGTGCTCGACCCGACCCGGCCCTCCTCGACCCCGGCCGCTCTGCCCAGACCCTTCGGCCCTCGCCTCCCTCCTCTACTTCCTCCCCTCCCATCCTCGGCCGTCATTGGGCCTGCCTCCTCGCCCCTGCACCCTCTGTAAACCCCCCTCTCTCTGCTAGCTAGGGTTCTTCGGTTAATTTACTTAGGTTTTAGTTAGGGCAATAGGTTAATTAGGTTATCTATTTAGTTATGAATTTAGCTAGGTTTTAAAATAGGACAGAAATTTAGGGTTAAGCAATTGTAGTTAAAAGAAAAGGCAAAATTTAAGCAATTGTCCAAATCAACATCCCTTGTTAAAGCAAATTTAGGTAGGCTGAATTTATATGAAAATTTGAACTAGACATGTGATATGTATATGTCATGTTTTGGACATGTCATTTTTGGAATTTGAACTTGTCATTTGGACATGTGATGTTTTGGTCAATTTTGGTAAATGATCCGAATGGCCTATGTTACGCCGGAATGTTGATTAATTTCTGTTCCGGTGAATTTCAGGCGCTCGATATGTCCATTTTTTTAGCAAAGGTCATGCCAAAACTTGCCGTGAATAAAGGCATGATTTGTGCTACATAGTTGGCATATCGAGTGCTGGCACATAGATTTCTTTTTTATGTCATTTCTCATTTATTCATACTTTGTGATGTCCACGGTCCCTGCCGAACTTGCGTAACGCTACTTTGTTCATTTGCGTACGATGACCTGCGTACCTCTAGTTAATCAGTTTGCGTACTGTATGTTGCATCTAGTTGCTAATCCTTTCTTTTTCGGTGTTGTTCTAGTATATTTTTTTGCATATTTATGATTGTACATCCTCTTCATGAACATGCATCTCTAACAGGTACCTAGTTTCTTGATGGCGAGATGGAAGTGCTATGTCGTGTACAAAGGGAAGGTTCTGGGGGTGTACAACGAGTGGCATGGGAGTGAGGCGCAAGTGAATGGTTTCTCGGGCGCCAGCCATAAAGGCTTCAAAAGCAGACAAGAAAGAGAAGCTAGTTACTTGAGGTTCACGCTAGCGCGAGAGAGGACTCGTAACCATCACCTCATGTACTGCATAGTTCCGCTCTCACTCATAGTGATAGCTCTTCTCGCGTATACCTTTGTTTAGATGGATGACGTTGTAGTTGCAAGTATTCGAGACTTGCATGTATCGCTATTTTTGAGATGATGACAAGATACCACTTTGTGTTGGATGATGATTATGATGAGACTATTTGTATGTATATGCTATGATTACATGTGTGGTCTCGCAGGCATTTGTATGTGTATCATGATGACATTTGTATGTGCTAAAGATTCTTCTATAAAGCATGTTCAAATACAAAACAAATATGCCGAAAAAAACAAAAACTACTAAAATTAGCGAAGCGAGTGGAGAAAAGTTAGCAAAGCGGTAGTAGCAAAGATATACGCATGTGAAAAGCGCGCTATAGCTATTAGCAGTAGCAAGCTCCCTGTAAGAACGTTGCTGCTACACTTGTATATCAGTAGCGCAGGAGTGCACGCGCTGCTGCTACGAGTTAGTTGTAGCGCCTTATTAGTAGCGCCGGTCCCCGCGCTACTGATACACCTAGAACCCGCGCTGCTGCTAGGCTTTTCCCTAGTAGTGGTAGAGGCAATAGTTGGCGAGACGACAACGGTGCTACGATGGAGATCAAGGTGTCAAGCCGGTGATGGTGATCATGATGGTGCTTTGGAGATGGAGATCAAAGGCACAAGATGATGATGACCATATCATGTCACTTATTTTGATTGCATGTGATTTTTATCCTTTATGCATCTTATTTTGCTTAGTTCGGCGGTAGCATTATAAGATGATCCCTTAATAATTTTCAAGGTACAAGTGTTCTCCCTGAGTATGCAACGTTGCTACAGTTCGTCGTGCTGAGACACCACGTGATGATCGGGTGTGATAAGCTCTATGTTCACATACAATGGGTGCAAGCCAGTTTTGCACATGCAGAATAGTCGGGTTAAACTTGACGACCCTAGCATATGCAGATATGGCCTCGAAACACTAAGACCGAAAGGTCGAGCATGAATCATATAGTAGATATGATCAACATAGTGATGTTCACCATTGAAACCTACTCCATCTCACGTGATGATCGGACATGGTGCAGATGATATGGTTCACCTGATCATTTATATTACTAGAGGGATGTCTATCTAAGTGGGAGTTCTTAAGTAATATGATTAATTGAACTTTAATTTATCATGGACTTAGTACCTGATAGTATTTTGCATGTCTTTGTTGTTGTAGATCTATGGCCCGTGCTACTATTCCTTTGAATTTTGATGCATTCGTAGAGAAAGCTAAGTTTAAAGATGATGGTAGCAACGACACGGACTGGGTAACTTGAGGATTATCCTCATTGCTGCACAGAAGAATTACGTCCTGGAAGCACCGCTAGGTGCAAGACCCACTACAGGAGCAACTCCGGACATTGTGAACGTCTAGCAGTGCAAAGCTGATGACTACTCGATAGTTCAGCGTGCCATGCTTTATGGCTTAGAACCATGACTTTAACAGCATTTTGAACGTCATGGAGCATATGAGATGTTCCAGGAGTTGAAGTTAATATTTCAAGCAAATTCCCGGATTGAGAGATATGAAGTCTCCAATAAGTTCTATAGCTGCGAGATGGAGGAGAATAGTTCTGTCAGTGAACATATACTCAGAATGTCTGGGTACAACAACCACTTGACTCAACTCGGAGTTAACCTTCCTGATGATAGTGTCATTGACAGAGTTCTTCAATCACTGCCACCAAGCTACAAAAGCTTCATGATGAATTATAATATGAAAAGGATGAATAAAACAATTCTCGAGCTCTTCGCGATGCTAAAGGCTGAGGAGGTAGAAATCAAGAAGGAGCATCAAGTGTTGATGGTTAACAAGACCACAAGTTTCAAGTAAAAGGGCAACGAGAAGAAGGGGAACTTCAAGAAGAACAACAAGCAAGTTGTTGCTCAAGTGAAGAAACCCAAGTCTGGACCTAAGCCTGAGACTGAGTGCTTCTACTGCAAACGGACTGGTCACTGGAAGCAGAATTGCCCCAAGTATTTGGCGGATAAGAAGGATGGCAAAGTGAAAGGTATATTTGATATACATGTTATTGATGTGTACCTTACTAATGCTCATAGTAGAGCCTGTGTATTTGATACTGGTGTTGTTGCTCAAATTTGCAAATTGAAACAGGGGCTACGGATTAAGCGAAGATTGGCTAAGGATGAGGTGACGATGCGCGTGGAAATGGTTCCAAAGTCGATGTGATCGCCGTCGGCATGCTACCTCTACATCTACCTTCGGGATTAGTTTTAGACCTGAATAATTGTTATTTGGTGCCAGCGTTAAGCATGAACATTATATCTGGATCTTGTTTGATGCGAGGCGGTTATTCATTTAAATCAGAGAATAATGGTTGTTCTATTTATATGAGTAATATATTTTATGGCCATGCACCCTTGATGACTGGTCTATTTTTGTTCAATTTAGATAGTAGTGATACACATATTCATAGTATTGAAGCCAAAAGATATAAGTTTAATAATGATAGTGCAACTTATTTGTGGCACGGCCGTTTTGGTCATATTGGTGTAAAGCCCATGAAGAAAACTCCATGCTGAGGGGATTTTGGAATCACTTGATTATGAATCACTTGATGCTTGCGAACCATGCCTCATGGGCAAGATGACTAAAACTCCGTTCTCCGGAACAATGGAGCGAGCAACATACTTATTGGAAATAATAAATACTGATGTATGCGGTCCGATGAGTGTTGAGGCTCGCGGTGGGTATTGTTATTTTGTGACCTTCACAGATGATTTGAGCAGATATGGGTATATCTGCTTGATGAAACATAAGTCTGAAACATTTGAAAAGTTCAAAGAATTTCATAGTGAAGTGGAAAATCATCGTAATAAGAAAATAAAGTTTCTACATCTGATCGTGGAGGTAAATATTTTATTTACGAGTTTGGTCTTCATTTGAAACAATGCGGAATAGTTTCGCAACTCACGCCACCCGGAAAACCACAGTGTAATGGTGTGTCCGAATGTCGTAACCGCACTTTATTAGATATGGTGCGATCTATGATGTCTTTTACTGATTTACCGCTATCGTTTTGGGGTTATGCTTTAAAGACGGCTGCACTCACGTTAAATATGGCACCATCTAAATCCGTTGAGACGACACCTTATGAACTGTGGTTTGGCAAGAAACCCAGGTTGCCGTTTCTTAAAGTTTGCGGCTACGATGCTTATGTGAAAAAGCTTCAACCTGATAAGCTCAAACCCAAATCAAAGAAATGTGTCTTCGTAGGATACCCAAAGGAGACTGTTGGGTACACCTTCTATCATAGATCCAAAGGCAAGATATTCGTTGCTAAGAATGAATCCTTTTTATAGAAGGAGTTTCTATCGAAAGAAGTGAGTGGGAGGAAAGTACACCTTGATGAGGTAATTGTACCTTCTCCCGAATTGGAAAGTAGTTCATCACATAAATCAGTTCCAGTGATTCGTACACCAATTAGTGAGGAAGTTAATAATGATGATCATGAAACTTCAGATCAAGTTACTACCGAACCTCGTATGTCAACCAGATTACATTCCGCACCAGAGTGGTACGATATTCCTATTCTAGACGTCATGTTACTAGACCATGACGAACCTATGAACTATGAGGAAGCGATGATGAGCCCAAATTCCACAAAATTACTTGAGGCCATGAAATCTGAGATGGGATCCATGTATAAGAACAAAGTGTGGACTTTGGTTGACTTGATCGGCAAGCCATAGAGAATAAATGGATCTTCAAGAAGAAGACTGACGCTGACGGTAATGTTACTGTCTACAAAGCTCGACTTGTTGTGAAAGGTTTTCGACAAGTTCAAGGAGTTGACTACGATGAGACCTTCTCACCCGTAGCGATGCTTAAGTCTGTCCGAATCATGTTAGCAATTGCTGCATTTTATGATTATGAAATTTGGCAAATGGATGTCAAAACTGCATTCCTTAATGGATATCTTAAAGAAGAGTTGTATATGATGCAACCAGAAGGTTTTGTCGATCCAAAAGGTGCTACCAAAGTGTGCAAGCTCCAGCGATCCATTTATGGACTGGTGCAAGCCTCTCGGAGTTGGAATATATGCTTTAATAGTGTCATCAAAGCATATGGTTTTATACAGACTTTTGGTGAAGCCTGTATTTACAAGAAAGTGAGTGGGAGCTCTGTAGCATTTCTGATATTATATGTGGATGACATATTGTTGATCGGAAATGATACAGAATTTCTGTAGCGACCCGACCCGAATGGATCATGTCTCTGTGCTTAACTGTCATCCCCGGATCGGTATTGTCGGATTTCGGGTTCCGGCAGACCCTCTAGGTTCGAACTCTGGGGTGCACACGGAGATCTCACCTCCTACCTACCCGCACCTCGTCGCCTCGCAAGGATCTAACTACACAAAGAGCAACACAAGGGACACAAGGTTTATACTGGTTCGGGCCACCATTGTGGTGTAATACCCTACTCCAGTGTGTGGTGTGGTGGATTGCCTCAGGGGCTGATGATGAACAGTACAGGGAAGAACAGCCTCGCGAGGGTCTGTTCTTGGCCGGTGCGACGAACTGCTAGGGGGAGTTCGGTCGCTCTCTCTCTCTCTCTCTCTCTCTAGATTCCACCTCTCTCTAGATTCCACATCTCTCTAGATTCCACCTCTCTCTAGATTCCACCTCTCTCTACCCTGTGGGTGGCTAGTCCTATTTATAGGCAAAGGCCCTGGGCCTCTTCCCAAATATTGAGCGAGAAGGGCGCCAACAATTGGCCATTTTGAAGGGGAACATCCAGTACACTTATCCTGTCAAAGGCTCTGACGATGATGCCGACTTGGGCTCCACGATGACCTCCTTCCTGCCGTTGTGTTGGTCTTGGTCTTGTTGCACCGAAATGGCTGCCTTTGCTTGATGCTCTTGCCTGCTCTTGCCTCCTTTGCACGAAAGAGGAAATGAGGACACTACGAGGGCTGGCGCCCTCCTCTCGCCCTCGGTCGTCATGGCTTGCGTTATGGGCACCTCGTGAGGTATCCCGCCTTGATCTCTCCGCCTCCTCGCGAGCCAGCCTGACGAGGCCGTGCATGAGGAGGCTTCCTATCGTCCGCCCCGCGAGGCTTGGCTTAGCAGAGAAGCGAAGGGGCAAGTGCGAAGCGCCGCGGGCCCTAACAGCCTGCGGCCTTGGGCGTCGTGTGGCGGTTGATCGGACGTGGGCGTCTCTGCTTCCCCATGACGCCTCGGCGACTGCACGAATTGACAAGAGAGCGGTACTTGTTCTAGGCTTTACCTCCTTTGCCTTCTCCAGTCATTGCCCAGATCCCCTTTCTTGCGCCTATCCTTCCAGTTTTCGAAATCCCCAGATCTACTCCGACAGCGTGTCCTAGCAAGATATGGCGCCTCGCCAGACCCCGGCCGGAGCTTGGTACTCGCCTGCTTTGGACTCCCCTAATGTGTCGGAGAAGAGCCTTGCCCGGGCACGCTGGATGGTGGCGGCGCAAGGCAACGACGGGGCAGCGGTGCTCAGAGCTGGCTCCGCCCTTCCTGAGGACCAAGGAAGCACCTTCTATCTGCTCTTCGTGAGGTCCATTGCCACCGGTTTGGTGCCTCCCTTTTCTGAGTTCTTCTTTTCTGTCCTCCGCCATTACAAATAGCAAGCTCTGCACCTCCACCCCAACTCTGTTCTTCTCCTAGCGATCTTCGCCTACTATTGTGAGGCTCATGTCGGGGTGCAGCCCTCAGTGGCCTTGTTGCGCCACTACTTCTACCTCTGGGCCTCTCGCGGCCCCATCACTGGGTGCGCGAGCTTTGTCGCGTACAGCAGCTCCAACGCCATCTCGAAGCCTAGGAAGAGGATTGAAGGCTTCAGCAGCAAGTGGGTCATGCTAGATGCTGGGTGCATCCATCCTCGGCTGATTCTGCCCACGGAGCAGCCCACGCCCATCGACGATTGGTCTTGCGCGGAACTAGTGGATCCCTGCACGAAGCCAGTGCTGGAGAAGATGAATGCGGACCTGTGGCCGGGCAACATGGCGACGGCGAAGCTGACCGGGGCGTCGCTCCTGAGGGAGTTCCTGGAGCATCGGGTGGCCCCGCTTCGTTAGTACTCGCTTCCGCTGTGGAGGCCTCGCCCGAGCCCCATAGTCTTGGCCGACGAAGATCTGGCCGCGGTCCTCCAATCTTTGGTCGGGGGAGACGTGGCGAGGCCGAGGGCGCCTGCACTTCTGTTCCTTCGAGATGATTGGGAGCAGGTGGTGGACTCCATGCCCGCTTTCAACGGGGACGGGCTTGTGCCCGCGGAGGTTCCCGATGACCCGGCGGCCCTGGCGACGGTGAACGTGTCCTCCGGCAACTCCAGCGAAGAGGAGGAAGAAGAGGAGCGGGAAGAGGGGCCCGACTCCGAGGCGACCGATGGGGAGTCAAGTGCGCCCCTCCCCCAGCGCAGGTCCCGCGCTCTCCGCCTCTTGCCGGACGACGATGAGGATGGCGATGAGCGAGGCGGTGAGAGCTTGCCCCTGATCCCGAAGAAGGACAGGACGGGGCTGGTCCCCCGCGGGTCTGCCCCGGCTCCGAGGCGATCTGCAGACGCGCCTCCTGCTTCCGAGCCTCTTGAGGCTGATCCCTGCAGCCGGCTCTCGGGATTCAAGTTCGGCCGGAGGTTGCTCGAGCCCGCGAGTGACGACCAGTAAGTGCTTGATTCTTGTTTTACTTCTTGCTTTGTCGTTGAGGCTTGATATCTGTATTCCTTAGCTAGGCTGGCGCCTGCGGCGAAGAAGCTGAAGGGGGCTCCTGAGGCTTCATCCGGGGCAGCGCCTCCGTCCGCGAAAGAAGGTGACAGCAAGACACGAGCCTCTCCTGCCCGGTCATCCTCGCGAGGCCTGGCGGAGCTAGCTGGGGCGAGCTCAGCCCCAATGGCCCAAGCGACTCCCGAGGTATCCTTGCCCGATGCCACTGCCGCAGTCGTCGGGGCGCAGAAGGTCCTGTCTCATGATGCTGTGATTACGCTGCCGTCCTCTCCTCCTACTCCGCCAACTGCTGTCTCTCCGACTCCTTCTACTGTCCTAGATCGTGCTGCTGCTGAACTGGACCGGCTGCGGCAAGATCTTCTGGGCGCCGACCCTCGCTTGGTGGCCGGACGCTTGGAGCTGGCCTCCGGCTGGGTTCGCCTCGATGCCGATTCGAGCGGCGCTGGTTCAGCCTTGACGGCTTGCGACGAGGAGAAACATGCCGCCCTTGGGGCAAAGGCCGCCGCGACGCTGCCTTTGGGGAGGTAGCCGATGTCCAAGGTCGCTGCCAGCGCCGGAGAGCGAAGCTGCAGGCTCGAGACGACCAGCTTGCCCAGGAGGCCCGCGTCCGCCAAGAGAAGGAGGAAGGCATGAAGGCTCGTGAGGCGGCCGCCAAGGACCGGGATGCCAAGCTTGACGAGCGCCGTGAACGCTTGGGTGCGCTGGAGCAGGAGTTGGAGGTGAAGAGGATCGAGCTGGACGACAAGGCGCGGGTCCTCGCCGAGTACCGCGTGGCCTTCGCGAAGCTGGAGGCGAAGGCTCGCACTTTGCTGAGGTTGGTTTATGACTGCGGCCTAGAAAGCCCGCTGGCCAGCGCTAAGGACGGCCCTGCCAAGCTGCTTCCCTTCCTGGTCCGCGCCCTAGAGGATGTCACCCTTGGCCTCGGTCCCATGGCTGAGGCTGAGGCGCGTGTCCTGTCTTCTGCAGCGCTGACGCGCGTCTTCACCCACGTCTACCTTCGCGACACCAACGTCGACCTTGACAGCCTGTTGGAGCCTGTGAGCGGCGAGCTTGCCGCTGCCGCTGCTGAGGCCGTGAAGGGTCGAGTCGAGGCTCACTGGCGAAGTTCCGGCCTTGACGCAAGCCAAGCGACGCCGATCCTGAGGCTTCACGAGGCGAACCCGCCCAGCACAGCTCCGCCGCCAGCGATGGTGCTGCCAACAAGTGACTCCTCCGTGGCTCCTGTCCTACTTTCAAGCTCCTGCAACATGCATCATGCCTCGTGGAGGCGTTTAAACTTGCATTTGGCATTGTGAAAACAGTTATGGACTGTAATATTTGCTTTTGAATTCCTTGAGATTTTCGCTTTTCCTTCCTACTTGCTTATGTTCTACGCCGGCAGAGCCCGGCCCCGCACATACCTCAGCCGCTGTTAGCCCCGACCGGAAACTAGGACGGGACCAAGGGGTGAGGGGCTACGTGACAAGTTAGGCTCCTGAGTCGCGATGCTCAGGAGTCCCCCTTGGCGCACGAACAACAAGTAGGGCGGTGAGATGCATGGGTGAATTTACCATTCTACGTCTGCAGAGCCCGACCCCGCGCATACCTCAACCACAGTTAGCCTTTCGGAACTAAGGGGTGCGGGGCTACGTGACCAGTTAGGCTCCTGAGTCACGATGCTCAGGAGTCCCCCTTGACGTTCAAACGGCCTTCGTACCTTGGCTCCTCTCGGGGAGGGACGTGCGACAAACCAGGCCCGAGGGGCCTAGTTGGGTGGCGTGCGTCTGGGTGTGACCTAGGCGTAGCCCCCGTGCCCAGCCCCCTCGCGCGGCACTCCCAAGGGGAGGCGTTATGATGAGGCCAGACATTGAGCTCTGGGCTCCCTGAGGTTGATGCGGCCGGGGGCCACCCTTAGTTGTTTATCACCAGCGTGGAGCATAACGCTTCCGTATGTGTACGGGCATAGCCGCTCCTCGGCAGTGTCATCAGCCAGCGCGGAGCATGGTGCTTCCACTGGTGCGTGGGAGGGGGATCCCCTAAGGGAGGAGCCCCCGGGGCGTGTACAGCCCCGCCCTGACACATGGCTGGCACGGTAGGGCCTGACGAGGTGTATTTGGGCACCCGTGAGCCAGCGCGGGACTCACGGGGCCCTACCTCAAGGCGGGTTGCGCCTGGCACTGGGCCTTAACTTGTGATGTGTTCCTGCAAATTTGGTTAGATGACGACGCCCACGCCCTCGGGTCCCGACCCTCGAGCGGGTCTCGGCCGTGCTGGTATGCTGTGTCGCGATGCCGTGGACAAGGCCAGAGGGTGAGGGCTGGAGAGCCAGTAGGAGCCCATGAGTCGCGATGCTCAGGTACCCCCCTTTAACGTGCAAGCGGACGACATGAAGGAAGAAGGGGTGCCGTGGACAGGCACCAAATAACAATCATGATGGGTCAAACGCACAACCTGAATAAACGCAAGAGGGGTACAAGCCGCTCGGTCTGGCCCGAGTGGCCTGGGGATGATGTAGCCCGAGGGGCGCCCCCAATAAAGTAAGCTAGGAACATGAAGCAAAAGGGATACACGCCGCAGGGACGGACCCATGCGGCCTGGGAATGATGCAGCCCTGGGGGGGCACTCCCAGCTGAAAATGAAACTAGAAGGATGTCACCTGATAACGTTGAAGATGAAGTGATGCTGAAGTAGCGGACGTCGTGCGCTGCGGAAGCCGATCTTCACGAGCCCCCAGGCCCAGGAGCCTCTGGAGGCTCCGGAGGCGCTGGTGGCTCCTCGCGGACCATCTCCATCTCCGCCTGGACTGCGGAACACCTGGCCTCTTGAGCCTCCAGGATGCTCCTCATGAGGCGCTAGCGCGTGGCAGCCGCGTTCTGCAAACCGTAAGGCATGCGAACGTAGCTGTGGGGTGGACCTTCACAGCGCCCCACGCGTGAGGGCTAGAGGCACTCTTGAGAGGCGGCTCGATTGAGCCCTGGTATGTCGATGCAGACGCACAGCCCACCATCCTCGCCTGGATGGGGAGCTACGGCGGGTAAGAGGCGGCTCCCACACATGACTCTTGACTCCTGCAGCTCCTGAATGATCTTGCTAATGAACTCCTAAGGGTTTGCCACTCCTTGCCTCGCTCTTTCCTGAGGGAAACCTGCTTTGAAACATGCCACCAAGTGGTGCCGAAGCACCTCCCTCGTGATCTTAGCAAGGTCGGTGGCCCTCCAGGAGAGAGCCCCCGAGCCTTGCTCGAGGAGGGCGCCAGGCGCGGCTTCCTATGCGACAGAAGGAGGTGCCCCTAACAGCGCGGACTCGAGGGGCCTGCCTCCCGAGGTCGGGCCAGCGATGTCTTCTTCTTCTTAGGAGCAGCCTCGGGAGCCTCCCGCTCCTGCGATCTGGTCTTCAAGTGACGCTGCTTGAAAAGCACGCCCAGGGGAGCACACTGCGTCTCTCTCTTCACAAGGCACCGTGATGACTCCACCGCTTCCTGGCATCTTGAGGACATTGTAGCCGTGATGAGTCACGGCCATGAATTTGGCCAGAGCTGGGTACCCGAGGATGGCTTGGTATGGTAGCCGAATGTGGGTGACGTCGAAGTCGATGAGCTCGGTGCGGTAGTTGTCGCGTGCCCCAAAGGTGACAGGGAGGCGGACCTGCCCAATCGGAACTGTGGAGCCATCGGTGACTCCGGAGAAAGGCTTGGTTGGCTTAAGCTGATTGTAAGGCACTTGGAGATTGTTGAATGTCTCGACGGACAGGACATTTAGCCCTGCTCCGCCATCGATGATGGTCCTGGTGACTTGCACGTTGTTGATGATTGGGGAACAAAGCATTGGGAGGACTCCGGCTGTGGCTGCGCACTTGAGCTGATCCGCTGAGCTGAACATGATGGCGCACGCTGACCACCTGAGAGGGCGAGTGTCTTCGAGCTTGGGGAGGACTGCATTCACTTCGCGGGTGAACTGCTTGAAGATGCGCTGAGAGGCTGGGGCTTGAGCTCCGCCCAGGATGCAAGCGATCGCGCGCGGCTCCTGGAAGCCCCCAGCCCCCTCGTCCTGATGATGGTCTTCGTTTCTCCTTGGTTGCGGTGGCAGAGGAGGGAGGCCTGCGTTGCCTTGCGGGCGATCCTCACGAGGCTGATCCCTCCAGCCTCCATCGCGAGGCTGATCCTGCTAGCGGTCCTCGCGTGGTCGGTCGCACCGCCCTTGGCGAGGGCCACGGTCTTCCCAGCGTCCTGTGTTTCTTCCTCCTCCTCGGCCATAGCCTCGATCACTGCGGTCGGGGCGTCGACCGATTCGCCCTTCTCGCACGGCTCTGAGTTTTTGACATTCGTTGGTGTTGTGGGTGTGGAGGTCGTGGTACACGCAGTACCGGCTGCCCTTGGAAGACTCGGGCTGATCCCTGCCTCGCTTGGTGTCTGGTTCTGCCGCGAGCACAACAGCCCCCTTGCGCTTCACGTCCTTGACCTTGGGCTTCTTTTCCTCTGGGTCAGCAGCCGGCAGATCGAGGAGGGAAAGGCGTCCTTCCTCAGCCCTGGTGCACTTGGTCGCCAAGTTGAACAGCTCCAAGGATGTGCACAGGTCTTCATGCATCGCCAGCTCCTCCTTCATCTTGACATCACGCACACTTTCGGAGAAGGCTGAGATGATGGCCTCCTCGGTCACCTTGGGAATCTTGAGGCGTGTGTTGTAGAAGCGCTGGATGTACTTCTGCTGGGTCTCTCCTGGCTGCTGCTTGATGCCGCGCATGTCGCTCACGGCAGGAGGCCGGTCGCGAGTGCCTTGGAAGTTGGCGATGAAGCGGGTGCACATCTCGTCCCAGGAGGAGATCGTGCCAGGAGCCAGGTTCAGGAGCCAGGTGCGGGCACCATCCTTGAGCGCCATGGGAAACCAGTTCGCCATGACCTTCTCGTCCCCGTTGGCGGCTTCGATGCCAAGCTCGTAGAGATGGAGGAACTCCGCAGGGTCGGCCGTGCCGTCATAGCGAGGAGGTAGGTCTGGCTTGAACTTGTCGGGCCACACGACGCTGCGTAGCTATGCGGAGAAGGCGCGGCAGCCTGAAGTGGCCACGGGAGGCCTTTGGTGACGAAGGGCTTGGTCTTGCGGGTCCCCGTGCACTGCCGCTGGGAGCAGTGCGGGGTCTTGGCGTGCCGGAGCAGGAGCGCGGTCGTGACGGGCCGGTGCAAGGAGCACTCGGGCAGCTTCTTGGGGGCGTGGGACGTCTTGACAGCTCTGCTCTTGCTGCGCTGGTGCCGGACGGAGTGGGTTCCGCCCAGGTGCCACGCGCCTTGGAGCCAAGGCGCCCTCTTGAGGGGGAGGCGGCTGAGGCGCCCCCGGAGCTTCATCGCCCGCGCAAGGCGGGGGCGCGGTGCAGTTAGAAGGACGGCGCGGGGGAGCCTCCTGCGGCACGGACGAGCTCGGCGACGCGGTCGAGCCACTCCTCATAGACTTCGTCGACGAGGCGGTAGCGTAGGAGCTCGTTTGCCGCGATGAGCGCGGCTCGAGCCTCCATGGGCACGCGGAGCGCGCGAGACGAAGAACCAGGTGGGGCGAGCGAAGGAGTAGTGGTACGGCCGTCTCGCCACACGGATGGATGTTGTGACGCTGCTTGCTGCTCGTTCCCCGCCGGGCCGGTGGCGGCGTTGACGGCAGGCGACGGGGAATGGCGAGGGTGGCCGCCGACGGGGGCCGTCTGGGCGACGCGGGCAGCGAGAGCCGCCCGGCGCTTGGTGGGGGCCCGATGAGCGCCTGACATGGATGCGAGGGGCGGCGAAGAACAGGGCGGCGGAAGGCGGATTCCGGTGCATGCCTACCTGGCGCGCCAAATGTCGGATTTCGGGTTCCGGCAGACCCTCTAGGTTCGAACTCTGGGGTGCACACGGAGATCTCACCTCCTACCTACCTACACCTCGTCGCCTCGCAAGGATCTAACTACACAAAGAGCAACACAAGGGACACAAGGTTTATACTGGTTCAGGCCACCATTGTGGTGTAATACCCTACTCCAGTGTGTGGTGTGGTGGAGTGCCTCAGGGGCTGATGATGAACAGTACAGGGAAGAACAGCCTCGCGAGGGTCTGTTCTTGGCCAGTGCGACGAACTGCTAAAGGGAGTTCGGTCGCTCTCTCTCTCTCTCTAGATTCCACCTCTCTCTAGATTCCACCTCTATCTACCCTGTGGGTGGCTAGTCCTATTTATAGGCAAAGGCCCTGGGCCTCTTCCCAAATATTGAGCGGGAAGGGCGCCAACAATTGGCAATTTTGAAGGGGAACATCTAGTACACTTATCCTGACTAAAGTTGGTCCTCGCCTGTCAAAGGCTCTGACGATGACGCCGGCTTGGGCTCCACGATGACCTCCTTCCTGCCGTTGTGTTGGTCTTGGTCTTGTTGCACCGAAATGGCTGCCTTTGCTTGATGCTCTCGCCTGCACTTGCCTCCTTTGCACTAAAGAGGAAATGAGGACACTGCGCGGGCTGGTGCCCTCCTGGCGCCCTCGGTCGTCATGGCTTGCGTCATGGGAACCTCGTGAGGTACCCTGCCTTGATCTCTCCGCCTCCTCGCGAGCCAGCCTGACGAGGCCGTGCCTGAGGAGGCTTCCTGTCGTCCGCCCCGCGAGGCTTGGCCCCTCGCAAGGGTCTTGAGCTTGTGCTGATGAAGATGGGCCGTGCTGGGCCACCCCTTGAGCCACGCCGCAGGCCGCAGGCAGGCAAGTCTGGGTACCCCCATTCCTAGAACGCCGACAGGTATGCTGACACACACATTACTCGAGGATTTATAACAGAGGTAAATCACATGTATAAAGTAATGTAAATACTAATACCTCAATCCAAATAGCAGAAGTAACAACAAAGTTGTGGATTCCCATCAACACCAACGGCAAAGTTGAGTGTAGACATCATAACCCTAATGTATCACTTACTCGTCGTAAGATTCCTGCAACATGAGACGTTGTAGGTTAGTACATTGAATGTACTGGCAATTTCACACTGTAGAGCAATGCTGAATAATGGCTATCACTACATTCATATTAGGCTAGTGGAGGCTCTATGGTTATCATTTTCATAAAGCCAATTTTTCCCTACTACAAAGGAATATATTTTATTTAACTACAAAATTTGTTGATAAATATTGAGAATGGTAATCCCCATCTCAATCCCAAATTAATTAACAACCCAACAAATTAATTAAGTAACGTGATGAGATCACATGAATAATTCAAGTACCAGATACTCAAGATGTCCATAACCGGGGACACGACTAATCATGATTAGTTTGTACACTCTGCAGAGGATTGCGCACTTTTCCGACAAGACTCGATCTCCTCCGTTGTATTTCTCGCACTGCATGATGTTTGAGAAACGGATGACCGAGACACAGCCTTTCAGAAGAGGTCCCCTTACCCGATAGATAGGTCGGTACACCAACAATCCCCTACATCTGCTAGCCTATCATGGAAAGGTTTCCCACAACTTACTCAACTATGCTAGAGACCACAATGGCTTGTTACTACACACGGAAGTTTCTAGCATGAATAATCTTATGATCCCTTTGAGCGTGGGTGGCATTCCATAGGATGATCACAAGGGTACCCCGGGATCTCCTAGGATAATACTGGATTCCCCAGGTGTCCACAAAACCAATCCATCCAGATGTGTATTAAAGTAGCCACCTTAAGTAATCCCTTAATTAACAATATCTCTCACATCTTTCATGAATCTCTCAAAACTAAACCACGTCTACGAGCATAGCATAGCAGTATAAGCATAACGTAGTAACACCCAAGGGTTTGAATATAAGACAATAGGTTCCTAACTCATCAACTACTTCCCAATACCCACATGTTGTCAAATCCTAACCATGCAATGTTTGAGGATTGAAACTAATGCATAAAAACTGGGTAGTAAAGGGATATGATCAAATTGCGAACTTTCCTTGTACTGTTGATGAAGATGATTCTCACTCATAACTCCTGATAGTTCTACTCGTCACACTCCAGTCAATCTATCGTAAGCAAGCAATAGCATACATACACATTCACGCAAAAGAATCGAAGAAAAGATCTCGGAAAACTTCGAAAACAAGCAATTAAATCTTGCAACAGAAAACAAGTTCTAACAGTACCAAAATTAAGTTAATTTGGCCTTATCAGAAAATTTAGGTCAAGAGCTTCGATTTGCAAAAAGAAACAATTAAATCGGAGTTATAAAACTCGAGTTATAAACAAAAGAAGTTTAAATTCAAATCTGTTTGAAACCAAACTTTAAACCTTGAAAAACATGTTTAAGTTGATTGACTGGATAAAGGGGATCGTATCAAAGAAGTGAGCGTTGGTTTCGTTGGATTTGGATAAACGAGCCAAAAGTTGTGATCGTTTGAAGAACAAGGACTAATCTGTAAATATAATATTCACGGATGGGTCCATGGCCGAAATAAACAGAAAAAAAGAAAACTCTATCGAGCGAACGCTCGCTAACAGTAACTAATCTAACGAATCCGTTCTCTGAAGAACCTTAACGAATGAACGATCTCTAATTAAATTAACCTAACTAAACAAACCGAATCTAAAACAAAACCGAAAACTTAAAATAAAACCGGGCAAACTGGGCGGTTTTATACCGTCGGCGGTTTTGCTGTAAACCAGCGGGGCTCGGCGTCGGCGGCGAATCCGAGGTGGCTGCGGGCTTCGAGCGGCGGCGGCTCCACGCTGGGCGGGGCTGTGCACAAAGGCCCTGGGCAATGAAGCGCTGGAGATGGCAAATGAGATGCAGCGACGGTGATGCGAGGCGGCTGCGCGGGCTGAGGAGGAGGAGAGAGGGGGTCGGGGTCCGACTATTTATAGGGGAGGGAGGCGGCTGCGACTTGCGGGAGGGGGCAGGGAGGCCAGAGCGGACACAGCGTCTATGGCGGCTCGACGACGCTCTCGTGCGGGAGCCGGTCTCCCGCAGCGACTTGGGGACGGCGGGGCACTAGGCCGGCTAGGCTTCGGTCCAGTCGGTCTGAAGAGTATTTTTTCTTTTTTTAAACAAATTTTACAGAAATAAACTAAAATAATATAAAATCAAATAAAATAAAAATAGACTATAAATTCTTTGTAACTTCCAACTCATATTTCAGAGGTTTTGAAGAAGTCATTTTATCATCTCTCATGAAAATTATTGAGTAGCTTAAAGTTTTCTGAATTTGAAATATTTCCAAATGAAATTCAAATATTTTTGAACACCCTTTTCATTTATTTAAATGGAAGAAGTCATATCGTCTTCTCTCTAGGGTTTTGTATTTGAAAATAATTTATATTCGTGGATATCAGAAAGCAAAGGTGAAAGTTTGGGAAAGTCCTTTTATTCCCTCTCATTTAACTTTCAAAAAGTTTCAAGTTCCACTCAAATTCACACAAACAACCACACCACAATCAAACAATCAATCAAAACTATCTATTTAATACAACATTCCAAATTTTAGAATTTAGGGATGTTACAATTTCTGGATAGCATAAAAGGATATACTTGAATAAGAATTTTTAAATGAAAGACCTCGGTGAAGCTGCTTATATATTGGGCATCAATATTGTCAGGACCCCGATCCTAAGTCACACCGATCTAGCATGTAACACATCATATCACTTTGCGGCCTCACGCACGGTATTCCCACGGGTGTCGCCTTACCATGGTCGGGACCGTTTGCGTCTTTTGGCTCACGTATATGATAGTGTCGCTAGCATCCATGTGACAAAGAACCCGGGCCGACATGGCTAGTCATGAACCCAAAGCGGCGCTAACCTATGGGGACAGGCATACATGAATCACATCGAGCATGTCGGTCATCAACGTATATATTCGGGCTGTACTGGGCTAACAGGACTCGAATAACACGCGTGACATTTCCCGAAGGGACATATAGGAACGAGGTGAAACACATGCCGCCAGTCAAGTGTCCAAGCGGTAGTCTTGGGCTAGCAGGACTCCGGTGAACCGGGCTGTAGCGGACTACTATCGCCGTAAGCACGAGACTACATTTCCCCATATGAGAGGCTGCCAAGGATAAACAACTAGTTTGTCGGATCCCACACATACCAAGCATTTCAAACATGCACACATTATGCTCAATATGCGTAGATACAACATGGCATCACAACATAACTCTACGACTCAAGATATTATTCAATAGGCCCGAGGAGCGAGATATTACAAACAGGGGTCTCATGACCCAACACTCGAGCATACAAGTCAAAGCACAAGCGGAAGCTAGTCATGTCTCGAGTACGCATAACTATAAATGAAGAAGGCCGAGAAGCCCGACTATCTACCAGATTCCCGCCGAGGGCACAAGATCGTAGCTGAGGTAACAAGCTAAACGTCAAGTCCAAGCGGAACTACTAGCAAGACCGACGCCTCTCTGCAAAAACATAGAATAGGCAAACGTGAGTACAATTGTACTCAAAGAAGACTTACATCAGAACTAACTACATATGCATCATTATCAAAAGGGGGGTGGTGGAGTTTGACTGCAGCAAGCCAGCTTTGACTCGGTGGCTATCCTGTACTATGACTGCAAGTAACTCTTTTGAGGTGGCGCACACGAGTCCACATATTCACCACATCAATACACCACTATGGACCCGCTCCCGTCTCCCTACGAGAACGCCATCCATAGCACTCACGCTTATCTTGCGCATTTTAGAGTATCCACTTTCACTTGTCTATGAACCGATATAGGCAACCCAGAAGTCCTTCTCCGTGGACACGGCTATTCGAATAGATCATATTAAACCTCGCAGGGTGTACTTCTTCACACACGCTCACCACTTACCGCCGTTTACCACGACATGTACTCGGCAACCTTCAAGCCGGAAGCCCAACGTGGGTGTCGGCCACGCCTACCTAAACACTCAAGTCCCTAGTCCAGGTTTATCGCCTATTCAGGTTCCATCCGAGGAGTCCGCCGAGGTTTCCCATACGCCCGAACGATGTGTACAGGTTCCCGAGACACCAAACGGGCGAATCGGTACATCAACACGGTGCCTACCGCAACACAACCCACCCCTAAGGTCAGCGCTATGCGGCCCCCAAAGATGCTACAAACACCGAAACTACTTGCAACTCCTGACCGAGGACAAGGGTGGTCAAGAAGCCGAGAGGGTCCATTGGTTTCGGGCCCAATGCGTGGTAGTAACTGTTTCATGGATCACAAACACGTAACTCAGTTCCTCGAGGACGGCTGCAATGAGACAACCCACCATGTACTCCTACATGGCCTCTCACCGCTACCTTTTACCAAATCGTGTTTACACACTTAGCTCACACACAATAGGACATGTTCACACAACCATTCCAATTCATTCCCGGCGAATCAGACCCGACTCAACTCTAAGCAAGAGCAGTGCATGACATCAAGCATAAATGAGTAGGCACAACATGGCTCAAACAACTCCTACTCATGCTAGTGGGTTTCATCTAATTCTTGTGGAATGACAGGTCATGCAAAGGATCAAGGGGTTCAGCTACCGCAGCAAGTAATACATGAGTCGTTGTTGTCCTAATGCAGTAAAATAGAGCAGGAGCGAGAGAGTGGGATTGTATCGGAATGAACAAGGGGGTTTTGCTTGCCTGGCACTTCTGAAGATAATATAGTTCTTCATCGGTGTCATCGAACTCATCGCTTGTGACGCTCACCGAGAGGGGGCAATTACCGGCAACAAGAGAGAACACAATCAATGCAATGCACATTCACATGAATGACATGTCATATTAAGGTACTGAATTCAGCTAATGCAATAATAATCCAAGTTAGTTGAAGTGGAATTCAAGCAAGGTTGAACTCCAACTCCAAATGCTATTTCATAAAGTACCCTAACCATGATTCATCCTATTCAGTGAGGTTAACTTGTTCAAACATGCATGATCATGGCATAAACAGATTCTTCATATTTTTCTGATCATTTTCATATATAAATTATTTCCATCCGAAAGTTACGGTTGAATTTATATGATTTATAGAAGTTTAGAGTATTTTCTGAAATTTATAAATCATTTCCTAATTTATTTTAATTATAGAATTACTATCATCACAAGATGATGCCTGTGGTGACGTCAGCAAGTCAAGGGGCGCGGTCCAGTCAACCCCGACCAGTGGGGTCCACCGTCGCTGACTCGTAGCTGGGTTGGGTGGATGAGGTGGGACCGGTCAACACCGACTTGTCAAAGTCAATGCCGACACGTGGGGTCCACCCAGATTAGTACTAATCTTAATGTAAAATAAACAAAGATTAATTAAGGGCGTGGGGCCCATGTAAGCGGGTCAGGGGTAATTAAGCCGGGTCATTAGAGCCTAACAACGAGGCCACGCCAAGACGCCGGGGATGA
Organism: Aegilops bicornis; assembly: GCA_021605145.1. Taxonomy (NCBI): domain Eukaryota; kingdom Viridiplantae; phylum Streptophyta; class Magnoliopsida; order Poales; family Poaceae; genus Aegilops; species Aegilops bicornis. The sequence continues at coordinate 660,095,895 of CM038673.1, forward strand.
GCCGGCGACCACAGATATGGCGGTGGCACGCCGGACTTGGCGCTTAGGGGCGTCGGATTAGCTACCGAGGGCACCGGGCATAGCTCTTGCTCGTCCGCATCCAACGGAGCAGGTGGGAGGTCGCGGGTGGTCGGAGCTCGGAAGTGAGTTTCATGGCGCCGGAGTTCGGTGTAAGTGCGGGTTGGCGCCACGATGCACGGAGGGCAAGTGGATGCGGTTAGGCTCGGGGTCTCTGAGCACGTTGACACGCCCGACGCTGGCGGCAGGGGCTGTGGGGCGGGCGCCATGGCCGGGCGGTGAGGAGTCGCTGGCCGCGACGAAAGCTATGGTTTAGAGCTCGCAAACGCGAGGGGAAAGGAAGGGTTCTGCAGACGGAGCTCACCGCTGGTCCGTAGCGACAACGGCGGGTCGGGGACGCCTGACGCGCTTGAATCGGCCGGGCGATCTCCGGTGCCCGTCGGTGAAGACGACGATGGTGACGAAGCAGGGCCTCCGGCCGTCCGCAGATCTCGATGGAGAGGGCAAGGCCGACACGGGCGGAGCTCCTAGGCCTGGGCAAGGTGGGCGAGGGGTGGTCGATGGCCTTGGGTTCGGCGAACGACGGCGACGAGCTTCGCTCGGGTGTGCTCGGAGAGGGAGCAGAGGACGAGGGAGAGAGCAGAGAGTGAGGGGGAGGAGCGAGGGGCTTCGGGGCGTCTCCGTGGCGTCGCGAGAGGGTCGGGGAGGCCAGGCAGGCTGGAAGGGAGGAGGTGGCGAGCTCGGTGCGTCGCCGTGTCCCTCCTCTGCCTACTGGCAGAGGTAGGAGACGAGCGGCGTGGCGGTTGGTGGGCTGGGCCACCAACTGGGCCAGCGAGCGAGGGGGGGGGGGAAGAAACTGGGCCGGTTCGGCGCCAGGTAAGTTTTTCCTCCTTTTAGTCTTTTCTAATTTTCCTGCAACTTTGTGGGGTTTTTAAAAATACCAAAACTATTTTAGAAATCACCAAAATGCTCCTGGTCACTTGTTAGAATATTCCTAACATGAAACATTTTGGTTTGGTAATTTTTGAACATTTAAAACATTTTATATAATTTAAAATGCTCATTTCAAAAACTTGTGGATTAATTCTAGAACCCTTAGATGACCTAGAAAATGGTACATCTCCTTTGACATGGGTTCTAAACCAAAGTAAAGAGGATGAACATTTTGAAGGGCATTTCAGGTTCATTGAAATAAATTTTAATAAACCCTAGTTGTTTTAAGGGGGGTGTTCTGGGGTTTCCTGCCTTCCCCATTTCAATTTTCATGGAAATTAAACATGATGCATGGATGCAATGCTACTAGTTACAAACAAGCTCTAGGGTTGATCTGGGGCTGTGACAACTCACCCCCACTAAACAAGAATCTCGCCCCGAGATTCAAGATGTGAGGTAAGGGGAAAAGGAAGTCGCAAACTATCACAATCTTCATGATCCATTTGCCTACTCGAAGATGTTGATTCATTCCATCATCTTAGTCTTGATGTCTTCGAGATCTTCACCCGACACGACAACAGAAAGAAGGGGGAAACCTTACGTGATTCGATTTTCACGAAGATCAGGTAAACATGGTCGACTCACGGACTGAGATGGTGACATATCTCGAGTCGAGACACAAAACATATCGAGAGGGATGGAAGGACAACAACGAGGTTTGATTAGTGGGCAACAATTCCATGCTTTAGAAAGATGGTGGATGGTGTCAAGGTGGTGAAGGATCATTTACCATGATTCAATAACGGGGCACCTCGAGAAAGGTGACGCAAGGAACTATTCCCTTAAGTGGCAAAAAGAATTACTTTTGATATAACATCATTGAAACTCTTTATACCAGCCTAAGGCAATCACAAACGATCGCTTGGTGGAGTGCAAGGAATGGTACACCTGGACTAGAATGGATGATGTGGACTACCTTGTTGAAGACAACGCAATGGATGACTTTTGCTTATCACCGGAAATGGATGAGACCCATGGTAAGTCCACTTTTGAGGATGATCCTAGACAATAATTGCTGAGAAGGCAACCCAAGGGAGATTGGCATAATGGGATGCGAGCTGGGAACAAAATGCAAATGCTAGGAATGTTCCAACCATCATATCTGCCTGAGATTCAGATCCGATTGGTGATGGGATACTTCAGACTCAGCATGTCTGAAAGGAAAGGTTGTAACACAAATCGACGAGAAGACGTTGCGAGATTCTCGTGATATGAACCAAGGTAGTAAGCTCCAAAACATGAGCTGGTTCTGCTACAAACCTGCGGAACACATTGTCCTAGACAAGCATGACCACGTAGTAGTCTTATCATAAAACACTACCGAGTTCAGGTGGGGAACCATAGTCGAGGATATTGAAGTCCTTGCATAAGGCATGCTCTTAAGAAGGAACTTCCTTTCCTTGAACAAATCAATCAGTGGCTTGGTATGCTAGGAATACATATAGAATGAAGGTTGCAAGTCTCCAGACTACAGAATACTTCGCACATATGCATGACTGACTTGGAATGATTCCAAAGGAACCAAAACAAACCTTTCTCAAATTCATGGCGGCAACTTGCACCTAATGCACGTGAATTAGAGGAAGTCACTACTTTCGTCCAAACATATGCTTCATGAACGAAACACGAAGAAATGCTTACACAAGCTTCCAATACTAGGTTGATGCTCAACATGACTCATGGGGGATACAAAATGCTACTGATGGGCTCAACAGCAACTCATTGGAATTTCCATATCACTGGACTTCCACCATCATGTGAACACGGTGATAGCATTGGTCAGACCAAAGATGTAATGGGTATGCTCGAGGGATCAACCACGAGTAAGACAACATTACGAATATCGTTGGTTCTGATTTGACTTGACAATGGCCCATACTCAAATCAAAGAATTGGTAGGACAATAGGTCCAACAACCGATCGCGAGGACCAATCGATGAAGATATCATCTTTCTTCAACACACACTACACAAGAATATCCCATTGGATCGAACTAGGTTAAGCAAGCTTTTATCTTCCAACTCTCCAAGTTATTGTCTAGCTTAACCAACTAGCTCAGGGATATCCAACACAGATTCTTGGAGAAGGGGTGGTTCACAAGAAACCAACTTGACCACGAGCTCAACATAACAGTCAGGGAACAACCCGGTAACACTTCCAAGAAGATATTTGGAAAGTCACGAACCACCGGTATGTTACTAAGCTCGAGAACAATCTTGCTTTTGAGGGCAAGACGATATGATCAAGCGTAGTGAGGACTTGACACAATCCTAACTCATCAATCGAGGGGTGCACCAGAAGTAAGGACTAGGTAGCACGATCAATCCTAGAATGATGGTTTAATAACCAACACGCTAAGAATGAGAATATTGTCCATTTACCACCAAGCAACGAGTGGCTCGGAGTATTGATTTCACACATCACAACTCATTTGTCGGCATTCCGGTTACAACAACACGGGACCGAGGAATGAATAATGATAGCGAGAGTATCACTGCATCAAGAATTCATAAGAGAAGGTGCAATTCTCATGATGTTCCTGACATAAAGATGGTAACACTCCAAGGTAGAGCAGAATCAAAGCTGGATTGACATTTTGATCTGCGGAATACAATTGCTTTGACCCAATCCTGGAAATGGATGAGGTACTGGAGTTTGGTTCTCCTAGTCATTCCGGAATAGAATGGCTTGACGGACCACAAGAATAAAATGCATCGATGAACACAAATGCACACATACCCTTGGCTATCAATTGATAGACGAAGGTCGGAATGCAACTGAGGAGAGCAACTCAGAGGAACATATAACTTCCTGAGTTGTGGATGCATGGATTAGTATGTCGAGGAAGCTCAACATTTCTTCCGGATAACCCATGCAGAAAGTAGAACTGGCAGAGTCACAATTATGAATGGAGAACTCCTCAAGAGCACTCTAGTTGTGATCTTTTGGTTCAACAAACTTCTGCCATAAGTGGTTCATGGTATTTGGAAGAAGGATATACCACGGACCTCGAGGACTAATGCAAAGTTACTAATATCCTAGAGGCACTAGCAAATACTAACAACATGAAGTAGGATGAATCTCGGATTCGTAAACTCGTGAGTAGAATACTTACTACTAAATGGCATCACGGGATGCTTTGAAATGATGGCTTAATCATCACACTAGGGATACAAAAGCATTGCTAAATTGCTAGATGACTTCCTAAACAACTAGGGTCATAATAATAATTCCAACATATATGTTGAGGCAGCGGAGTACCTCAACACACCAATTTGTGTGATTAATCTGGCCGGATGAACATTAGAAATGGAGGGAGGGATTTGCAAACGCATCGACTATTTAGAGACCTGGATGACTTTGACAAAGATAACGGCTGTAAATGCTCAAAATGATTTGAGACATCCTGCAAAAATTGGTGGCATAATCACTCAACAACATTATAACAAGATTCTGAAATCAACAGTTATCATACAGGAGTAGTAAGAACTGAACTGGGGATTAAAACCAACAATCTTAAAGGTCTATGGATTAGTAACACGTCATCCTAATGGATAGATGAGAAGCCTAGTTCTTAAACCCGTAGAAGAAAAGAGGATGACTCAGATCAGAAGGCCATGAGGTATAAGGAGTAAAAAGAGCCTTACGCTCCCTTCCACAAACAATTCCCTTATATAACTAAAGCATTTCTAGACACAACTTCGACCAGTTTGGCTTGGTAATCCTACAGCAACAAAGCTCGATACTAACGCTGTCAGGACCCGATCCTAAGTCACACCGATCTAGCATGTAACACATCATATCACTTTGCGGCCTCACGCACGGTATTCCCAATGGTGTCGCCTTACCATGGCCGGACCGCTTATGCTTTTTGGCTCACGATATGATAGTGTCGCTAGCATCCATGTGACAAAGAACCCGGCCGACATGGCTAGTCATGAACCCAAAGCGGCGCTTAACCTATGGGGACAGGCATACATGAATCACATCGAGCATGTCGGTCATCAACGATATATTCGGGCTGTAGCACTTTGGGCTAACAGGACCAATAACACCGCGTGACATTTCAAAGGGGACATAGGAACGAGGTGAAACACATGCCGCCAGTCAAGTGTCCAAGCAGTAGTGCTGGGCTAGCAGGACTCCGGTGAACCGGGCTATAGCGGACTACTATCGCCGTAAGCACGAGACTACATTTCCCCATATGAGAGGCTGCCAAGGATAAACAACTAGTTTGTCGGATCCCACACATACCAAGCATTTCAAACATGCACACATTATGCTCAATATGCGTAGATACAACATGGCATCACAACATAACTCTACGACTCAAGATATTATTCAATAGGCTCCGAGGAGCGAGATATTACAAACAGGGGTCTCATGACCCAACACTCAGAGCATACAAGTCAAAGCACAAGCGGAAGCTAGTCATGTCTGAGTACAGACAACTATAAATGAAGAAGGCTGAGAAGCCTGACTATCTACCAGATCCTGCCGAGGGCACAAGATCGTAGCTGAGGTAACAAGCTAAACGTCGAAGTCCAAGCGGAACTACTAGCAAGACTGACGTCTCTCTGCAAAAACATAGAATAGGCAAACGTGAGTACAATTGTACTCAAAGCAAGACTTACATCGTAACCAACTACATATGCATCATTATCAAAAGGGGGTGGTGGAGTTTGACCGCAGCAAGCCAGCTTTGACTCGGTGGCTATCCTGTACTATGACTGCAAGTAACTCTTTTGAGGTGGCACACGAGTCCACATATTCACCACATCAATACACCACTATGGACCCGCCTCTGCCTCCCTCACGAGAACGCCATCCATAGCATTCACGCTTATCTTGCGCATTTTAGAGTATCCACTTTCACTTGTCTATGAACCGATATAGGCAACCCAGAAGTCCTTCTCCGTGGACACGGCTATTCGAATAGATCATATTAAACCCTGCAGGGTGTACTTCTTCACACACGCTCACCACTTACCGCCGTTTACACGACATGTACTGCAACCTTCAAGCGGAAGCCCAACGTGGGTGTCGGCCACGGCCTACCTAAACACTCAAGTCCCTAGTCCAGGTTTATCGCCTATTCAGGTTCCATCCGCAGGGAGTCCGGCCGAGGTTTCCCATACGGCCCCGAACGATGTGTACAGGGTTCCCGAGACACCAAACGGGCGAATCGGTACACCGGCCACGGTGCCTACCGCAACACAACCCACCCCTAAGGTCAGCTGCTATGCGTGCCCCCAAAGATGCTACAAACACCGTAAACTACTTGCAACTCCCTGACCGAGGACAAGGGTGGTCAAGAAGCCGAGAGGGTCCATTGGTTTCGGGCCCAATGCGTGGTAGTAACTCAAGCTTTCATGGATCACAAACACGTAACTCAGTTCCCGAGGACGGCTGCAATGAGACAACCCACCATGTACTCCTACATGGCCTCTCACCGCTACCTTTTACCAAATCGTGTTTACACACTTAGCTCACACACAATAGGACATGTTCACACAACCATTCCAATTCATTCCCGATGAATCAGACCCGACTCAACTCTAAGCAGTAGCAGGCATGACATCAAGCATAAATGAGTAGGCACAACATGGCTCAAACAACTCCTACTCATGCTAGTGGGTTTCATCTAATTCTTGTGGAATGACAGGTCATGCAAAGGATCAAGGGGTTCAGCTACCGCAGCAAGTAATACATGAGTCGTTGTTGTCCTAATGCAGTAAAATAGAGCAGGAGCGAGAGAGTGGGATTGTATCGGAATGAACAAGGGGGTTTTGCTTGCCTGGCACTTCAAGATAATATAGTTCTTCATCGGTGTCATCGAACTCATCGTTTGCACGTGCCGCTCACCGAGAGGGGCAATTACCGGCAACAAGAGAGAACACAATCAATGCAATGCACATTCACATGAATGACATGTCATATTAAGGTACTGAATTCAGCTAATGCAATAATAATCCAAGTTAGTTGAAGTGGAATTCAAGCAAGGTTGAACTCCAACTCCAAATGCTATTTCATAAAGTACCCTAACCATGATTCATCCTATTCAGTGAGGTTAACTTGTTCAAACATGCATGATCATGGCATAAACAGATTCTTCATATTTTTCTGATCATTTTTCATATATAAATTATTTCCATCCGAAAGTTACGGTTGAATTTATATGATTTATAGAAGTTTAGAGTATTTTCGAAATTTATAAATCATTTCCTAATTTATTTTAATTATAGAATTACTTTATCGCTACAAGATGATGCCTGTGGTGACGTCGCAAGTCAAGGGGCGCGGTCAGGTCAACCCCGACCAGTGGGGTCCATCGGTCGTTGACTCAGAGCTGGGTTGGGTGGATGATGTGGGACCGGTCAACACCGACTTGTCAAAGTCAATGCCGACACGGGGTCCACCCATTAGTACTAATCTTAATGTAAAATAAACAAAGATTAATTAAGGGCGTGGGGCCCATGTAAGCGGGTCAGGGGTAATTAAGCCGGGTCATTAGAGCCTAACAACGAGGCCACGCCAAGACGTCGGGATGAGCCGGCGGCGACCACAGGACATGGCGGTGGCACGCCGGACTTGCGCTAGGGGCGTCGGATTAGCGCGCTGAGGGCACCGGGGCATAGCTCTTGCTCGTCCGCATCCAACGGAGCAGGTGGGAGGTCGCGGGTGGTCGAGCTCGCCGGGAAGTGAGTTTCATGCGGCGCGCCGGAGTTCGGGTAAGTGCGGGGTTGGCGCCACGATGCACGGAGGGCAAGTGGATGTGCGGTTAGGCTCTGGGGTCTCTCGAGCATGTTGACACGCCCGACGCGGGCGGCAGGGGCTGTGGCCGCGGCGGCGCCATGGCCGGCGGTGAGGAGCTGTCGGCTGCGACGGAGCTATGGCCTAGAGCTCGCAAACGCGAGGGGAAAGGAAGGGGTTCTGCACGGGAGCTCACCGCGGGTCTGGTAGCGACAACGGCGGGGTCGGGGACGCTCTGGACGCGCTGAATCGAAGCCGGCGATCTCCGGTGCCCGTCGGTGAAGACGACGACAGTGGTGACGAAGCAGGGCCTCTGGCCGTCGCGTATCTCGATGGAGAGGGCAAGGCCGACACGGCGGAGCTCCTAGGCTCAGTGGCAGGGCGAGGGGTGGTCGATGGCCTTGGGTTCGCGAACGACGGCGACGAAGCTTCGGGTGTGCTCGGAGAGGGAGCAGAGGACGAGGGAGAGAGCAGAGAGTGAGGGGAGGAGCGAGGGCTTGGGCGTCTCCGTGGCGTCGCGAGAGGGTCGGGGAGGCCAGGCAGGCTGGAAGGGAGGAGGTGGCGAGCTCGGCGCGGTCGCCGTGTCCCTCCTCTGCCTACTGGCAGAGGTAGGAGACGAGCGGCGTGGCGGTTGGTGGGCTGGGCCACCAACTGGGCCAGCGAGCGAGGGGGGAGAAGGCTGGGCGGTTCGGGCGCTGTAAGTTTTTCCTCCTTTTAGTCTTTTCTAATTTTCCTGCAACTTTGTGGGGTTTTTAAAAATACCAAAACTATTTTAGAAATCACCAAAATGCTCCTGGTCACTTGTTAGAATATTCCTAACATGAAACATTTTGGTTTGGTAATTTTTGAACATTTAAAACATTTTATATAATTTAAAATGCTCATTTCAAAAACTTGTGGATTAATTCTAGAACCCTTAGATGACCTAGAAAATGGTACATCTCCTTTGACATGGGTTCTAAACCAAAGTAAAGAGGATGAACATTTTGAAGGGCATTTCGTGTTCATTGAAATAAATTTTAATAAACCCTAGTTGTTTTAAGGGGGGTGTTCTGGGGTTTCCTGCCTTCCCCATTTCAATTTTCATGGAAATTAAACATGATGCATGGATGCAATGCTACTAGTTACAACAAGCTCTAGGGTTGATCTGGGGCTGTGACAAATATCTATAGAGATAGATCAAGACGCTTAATTAGACTTTCACAAAGCACATACCTTGACAAGATTTTGAAGAAATTCAAAATGGATTAGTCAAAGAGAGGGTTCTTGCCTGTATTGCAAGGTGTGAAGTTGAGTGAGACTCAATGCCCGACCACTGTAGAAGATAGAGAGAAAATGAAAGTCATTCCTTATGCTTCAGCCATAGGTTTTATCATGTATGCAATGATGTGTACCATACTTGATGTGTGCCTTGCTATAAGTATAGTAGGGAGGTATCAAAGTAATTCAGGAGTGGATCACTGGACAGCGGTCAAGAACATCTTGAAATATCTAAAAAGGACTAAGGATATTTTTCTCGTGTATGGAGGTGACAAAGAGCTAGTCGTAAATTGTTACGTCGATGCAAGCTTTGACACTGATCCGGATGACTCTAAGTCACAAACCGGATATGTATTTATATTGAATGGTCGAGTTGTCAGTTGGTGTAGTTCCAAGCAGAGCGTTGTGGTGGGATCTACGTGTGAAGCGAAGTACATAGCGACCTAGGAAGCAGAAAATGAAGGAGTATGGATGAAGGAGTTCATATCCGATCTTGGTGTCATACCTAGTGCATCGGGTCCAATGAAAATATTTTGTGACAATACTGGAGCAATAGCCTTGGCGAAGGAATCCAGATTTCACAAGAGAACCAAGGACATCAAGAGACGCTTCAATTCCATCCGCGATCTAGTCAAGGAGGGAGACATAGAAGTTTGCAAAATACATACGAATCTGAATGTTGCAGACCCGTTGACTAAGCCTCTTCCACGAGCAAAAAATGATCAGCACCAAGACTCCATGGGTGTTAGAATCATTACTATGTAATCTAGATTATTGACTCTAGTGCAAGTGGGAGACTGAAGGAAATATGCCCTAGAGGCAATAATAAATTTGTTATTTATATTTCCTTATATCATGATAAATGTTTATTATTCATGCTAGAATTGTATTAAACTGGAAACTTAGTACATGTGTGAATACATAGACAAATAGAGTGTCCCTAGTATGCCTCTACTTGACTAGCTCGTTAATCAAAGATGGTTAAGTTTCCTAGCCATAGACATGTGTTGTCATTTGATGAATGGGATCACATCATTAGAGAATGATGTGATGGACAAGACCCATCCATTAGCTTAGCACTATGATCGTTTAGTTTATTGCTATTGCTTTCTTCATGACTTATACATGTTCCTCATACTATGAGATTATGCAACTCCCGAATACCGGAGGAACACCTTGCGTCCTATCACATGTCACAACGTAACTGGGTGATTATAAAGATGCTCTATAGGTGTCTCCGAAGGTGTTTGTTGAGTTGGCATATATCGAGATTAGGATTTGTCACTCCGTGTATCGGAGAGGTATCTCTAGGCCCTATCAGTAATGCACATCACTATGAGCCTTGCAAGCAATGTGACTAATGAGTTAGTTGCGGGATGATGCATTACGGAACGAGTAAAGAGACTTGCCGGTAAGGAGATAGAACTAGGTATGATGATACCGACGAGCGAATCTCGGGCAAGTAACATATCGATGACAAAGGGAACAATGTATGTTGTTATGCGGTTTGACCGATAAAGATCATCGTAGAATATGTAGGAGCCAATATGAGAATCCAGGTTCCACTATTGGTTATTTACCGGAGATGTGTATCGGTCATGTCTATATAGTTCTCGAACCCGTAGGGTCCGCACACTTAACGTTCGATGATGATTTGTATTATGATTTATGTGATTTGATGACCAATGTTTGTTCAGAGTCCCGGATGAGATCACGGACATGACGAGGAGTCTCGAAATGGTCGAGAGGTAAAGACTCATATATTGGAAGGTTGCGTTCGGACATCGGAATGGTTCCGAGTGATTCAGGCATTTTTCCGGAGTTCCGGGAGGTTACCGGAACCCCCCGGGATAAGTATTGGGCCTATTGGGCCTTATTTGAGGAGAGGAGAGAGGCCACGTGCGAGGGGTGCACCCCCCCCCCCCTTGCCCAAACCTAATTGGACTAGGGAGGGGGTCGGCCCCCTCTTTCCTTCTCCCTCTCTCTCCCTTCCCCTTTTCCCTCTCCGGTGGAAGGAAGGAGGGTGTCAGGACCCCGATTCCAAGTCACATCGATCTAGCCGGTAACACCTCATATCACTTTGTGGCCTCACTCACGGTATTCCCATGGGTGTCGCCTTACCCTGGCCCGGGACCGTTTGCGCCTTTTGGCTCACGTATATGATAGTGTCGCTAGCATCCATATGACAGAGAACCCGGGCCGACATGACTAGTCGTGAACCCAAAGTGGCACTAACTTATAGGGACAGGCATACATGAATCAACATCGAGCATGTCGGTCAGCAGTGTGCGAATCCGGGCTATAACACTGGGCTAACAGGAATCCGGGAACCCGGGCTGTAGCAGGCTAGGCAGGACTCCGGATGTCACCGCGTGACATTTGCCTCAAGGGATGCATACAGGAACAAGGTGAATCACATGCCGGCCAGTCAAGTGTTCCGGAGCAGTAGTGCTGGGCTAGCAGGACTCCGGCGAACGGGGCTGTAGCGGACTACTATGGCTCATGGAAGCACAAGAATACATTTCCCCATAAGAGAGGCTACCAACGATAAACAACTAGGTTGTCGGATCCCACACATACCAAGCATTTCAACCATACACACAATATGCTCGATATGTGTAAATACAACATGGCATCACAACATAACTCTACGACTCAAGTATTTATTCATTAGGCTCCGAGGAGCGAGATATTACAAACATGGGTCTCATGACCCAACATTCAGAGCATATAAGTCAAAGCACAAGCGGAAGCTAACATGTCTGAGTACAGACATCTACAAATGAAAAAGGCTAAGGAGCCTGACTATCTACCAGATCCTGCCGAGGGCACAAGATCGTAGCTGAGGTATCAAGCTAAACGTCGAAGTCCACATGGAACTACTAGCGAGACTGACATCTCTCTGCAAAACATAAAATAGGCAAACGTGAGTACAAATGTACCCAGCAAGACTTACATCAGAACTAGCTACACTAGTCGTCAACCCGTGCTACGGCACTGGCTAGTACTATATCAACAGAAAATTTGCAGTATCATCTTCATTTTACAATGTAATATAGCATAATTCATATGTAAAGTTCAGACAGATGGAAGTTACTTTGTTTGCACCTTAGGCAGATAATTATCGTGTTTTTCAGAAAAAAATATCATTGAATATTTGTCATGTTTTCCTATTACAGAAATTTTCCTCTTCTGGTGTCCCTTACTATTTCGGAAATAACCAATCTCGAATAAAAAATTAATCAAGTCTCATCATGAAAATAATGATAATTCTAGTAAAATTTTAGATCCCAAATTTTAGGGAAAAAACATATGTAAACGTAACTCAGTAAAATTTATGATTATCTTAATATATGCACTCATAGAAATCAATCTGGGCTTACACATAGTATAAAAAATCTTTAAGATTAAATTTGATTAAGTATTGGAATATATATATTCAACACTTGGAAGAATCATGCAAAATCATGCTCCAATAAAAAAATATAGTTCACCACTCATTTATTCATCATGATTATAGTAGATTAAAAAGAAAGAGATGTACCGTTTATAAGTTATATGTGCATTTTGGAACGAACCATATATACATGCAGATTGGACAACAACAGACACACCCTTCATGCAAGTTTAGTAGTAGCACATTGACCGATCTGCATGCATGATCTATACTTCGCATCGGGAGACATCAGATATAACCGACGCGTCACATTTGGAGACACTGGATGTGGCTTGCACCCGGCGGCGTATAGGAGGACGTTATTGGCTATGTTGATCAAGGTTCTCTATTCTTATGTGCCTTAATTCTCATTGCTTCTGCTTTCATGCTTCCAGGAATAACTGAGGCATATATCAATTGATTTCTTTTACAATCGACATGACTCCTTGATGTTAAAGAACTATGTATGTACGTACTCAGGTTATTTCCAACTACCCAAGAACCGCTCATGAGTAGTAAGCAACATCATCGATGTTTGATGGACAATGACAATGGTGATTTCCATGGTTGAGAAACATGATCATAGCAGGTCAACAAGAGAAGATGGATTGAACTATTCCAGCGTTTTATGGAACAGTAAGGGCAGCGTCGATGGCCTGAAGAACAGACGGCGTGTCAAAGCGGAGGATTAGGAAAAGCGGCGGTAGGGACTCTAGATGATGCGCCATTAGGACGGGCGGCGAACTGAAGAATGATTTTTGCGGCAGCATGCGGATATTCATTTTCTTTCTTTGGGTTCGAAATCAATCAGGAGAGTTTTTTGAATGTAAATCAATGGGGAGAGCTGATGAGACATATGTATGGCTTTCCTTGGGAGAACATGATAGGACCCTGTACTTTTTTTTTGAGACAGGATGCTGCACTTTTGTTTATCAAGACGCGGTTCATATTTTCTTTTGACATATTATTAGATCGAGTCACGTGTGGGTGATTTATTTCAAAAAGAGAAACGTGCTTCTGGGATGCATGATACGATGATGTATCTTTTTTTTTGACGGGACGCTATACATTGTTTTGTATTTACGGGACGCTTTTCATCTTTTTTTAGTCGTTCATTTTTCCTTTTCACAGATTAGATGTTGTCACGTGTGGGTGATTTTTGTCAACAAAGGAAACGTGCTTCTGGGAGAACATGCATGATAGGATTTTGTACATCTTTTTTTTGACAGGATGTTGTACACTTCTTTTTTACAGGGCGTTGTTCATCTTTTTTTAGTAGTTCATCTTTTCTTTAGATAGATTGGATCGAGTCACACATACGTCTCTTATTTTACTCAGCCAATCATTTTATTCATGGACGTGCCTTTCCGGGCAATTAGTAGCATCATTGAGTTTTCCCCTTCTTCCATTGGATTGGGCTCTTTATGGTTGGAGGCTTCCTTTTTTATAGGAAACAGATGGATGTTTATTTTTATTTTTGTTTCACTAAGGTTGGGCATGTCATATGCCCTTTTTATGGGACGGTGGGACCATCTATGTTATGTACGTTTTCCTTTTATTGAATGTATATTCTACAATCCAGTTTCACTTTCACTTGTCTATGAACTGATATAGGTAACCCAGAAGTCTTTTACCGCGGACACGGCTATTCGAATAGATGATGTTAACCCTGCAGGGGTATACTTCTTCACGCACGCTCTCGCCAGTTACCACCATGTACACGTCGTGTATCCCGGCAACCTTCAAGCGGAAGCCTGGCGAGGGAGTCGGCCACGACCTGACTAACCACACAAGTCTCTAGTCTAGGTTTTCACCTATTCGGGTTCCATCCGCGAGGAGATCTGGCCGGGGTGTCTCTCACGGCCCCAAATGATGAGAGCAGGGTTCCCGAGGCACCAAACGGGCGTCCCGGTACACCATGCCTCGTGTCTCTACCGCAACATAGCCCACCCCTAGGGTCAGCGCTACGCACGACCCCCAACACATATCCTACAAACACCAGAAACTAGTTGCAACTCCTGGACAGAGATCGAGGCGATTAATAAGCCAAGAGGGGTCGAGTTACCGGAACCCAATGTGTGGTAGTAACTGTTCATTGATCACAAGCACAGAACTCAGTTCCTAAGGACGGCTGCAATGAGAAAACCCACCATGTACTCCTACATGTCATCTCACCGCTACCTTTACCAAATCATGTTCACACACTTAGCTCCCAACAGTAGGACATGTTCACCACGTTCCAATTCATTCCCGATGAATCAGACCTGACTCAACTCTAAGCAAAGAGGTGCATGACAACAAGCATGAATGAGTAGGCACATCAGGCTCAAACAACTCCTACTCATGCTAGTGGGTTTCATCTATTTACTGTGGCAATGACAGGTCATGCAGAGGATAAAGGGGTTCAGCTACCGCAGCAAGTAACACATGAGTCGTTGTTGCCCTAATGCAGTAAAAGAGAGCAAGAGCGAGAGAGTAGGATTGTATCGGCATGAACAAGGGGGTTTTGCTTGCCTGGCACTTCTGAAGATAGCATTGAGTCTTCATCAGTGTCAACGATCACAACGAAGGTACAACGTCTACCGAGGGGGAACAACACCGGCAAACAGAGAAGAAACACGATCAATGCAATGCACAATATGATGCATGCTATGACATGGCAATATGAATGTGTTTTGGGCTAATGCAAGGTAGAACAGATTGAGATGAGTCCATTTGAACCAAAGATTCAAATGCAAACCCATTTTAAGAGGTCATATTATTGCATTAACTTGTTTCACCTAAACAGCAAGATTAAAGTGTTCTAACATGGATGAAACCCGTACAGATGGATAGATTGCATTTTTCTGATAATTTTTCATATATAATTTGTTTCATTTGGAGTTACGGTTGATTTTCTATGATTTTTAGAACTTTGTACTATTTTCTGGAATTTCTGTATAAGAATAATTCCAAAGAATTGAATTAATGGCACAAGATTAAGGCCGTGGTGACGCCAAGAGGTCAAAGGCGCCAGCCCAGGTCAAACTCGACGGCTGGGACCCACGGGTCAGTGTAACAAGGCTGGTTTGGGTGGATGACATGTGGGACCAGTCAACGGTCGCGTCAGCAAAGTCAATGGTGACGTGTGGGTCCCAGTGGGTTATGAACTAATCCAAACAGAAAAGTGAATTAAAATAAACAGACACAGGGCCCACATCACAGTGGCACTAGGGGTGGTTTAGCTTGGTCATTAGTGGCTAACTAAACCGGGATTAGGCCGAGGGCTCCTCGCCGGCGAGGTTAGTGGCGGCGGAGCGCGTCGGGTTTCGCCCACAGGCGATCATTTGGACGGCGGATTGGTGCTACGCGTAGCTGGGGCTCGCGCGCATCTGTTAGTCCAAGTGGGAGGAGCTGGGGTGGAGCGAGCTTGCCGGAGTCGAGCTCGTGGCGGTGGCCGGAGTTCGAGCAACGACGGGTTCGGTGCTACGGTGCAAGGAAGGAGGAGCTAGTGGGTGCTACGGGCTCCTGGAGCCGCGCTGGGCACAGCGGTGTGCTCGGCTTCGAGCTATTGAGGCTCTAGCCACGCTGGCGACGAGGCACGGCGGCGGCGAGCTTCGGCCGCGGTGGTCAGCGGAGCTAGAGAAGGGGATCTACAGCGGGGAGAGAGGGGTTCGGTAGAGGAGCTCACGGCGAGGTTGAAGCGGAGCTCAGCAGACTCGGGGAGGCGGCGGAGACGGCGAATCGGACGGCGGCATCCGGCAGCCGTGGTCGGGGAAGAAGGCCACAGGCGTCGTCTTGGGGCCGTCCTAGCTCGTGTAGCTCGACGAGGAGGGAGAAGAGGTTGCGGCTGAGCCTCTGGGCTGAACGGCAGGGCGAGGGGTGGCCGGTGGTCACGGGGGTGCTTGTCGGCGTTCTCGGGCGGTCACGGCGATCACGGGAGAGAGAGACAGAGGAGGAGATAGGGAGGACGGAGAGTGCGAGGGCGTTCCAGGGGCGTGCGTGGCGGCGTTGGAGACGTCCAGGCGTCGAGGACGCAGGCAAGTAGGGTGGAGGTGGCCGCACGGCGTTCTTGGCTGTCTGCACGCGCCTGTCCTCGGCAGGATCTTGGTGGTGGTGGGCGGTTCTTTGGCGCCAGGTAAGTCCTTCTCTCCCTCTCTTCTAATTGTTTTTGTTTTTCTATTATTCTGTAGTCTTTAGGGCTTTATTAAAAATACTAATACTATCCCAAAAATCATGAAACTTTCTCAAGCCCACTGTTTGGAAAATATCCAACAGCAAACATTTAAATTTATGATTATTTGAGGATTTAAAATATTTTATAGTATTTAAATGCCCAAATGAAAATACCATATGATTTAATTCAGAGCCCAAATATGTCATGGAAAAATGTGCATCACCTCTGGTTACTATTTACAGCATTTCCCATAAATGATGAACATTTTTGAAAGCCATTTGTATTTACTGAAAATATTTTGGGTGAACCTAGTGAATTCCTTTGATGCTAGGGTTTAGGCAATCCCCATTTCAAGTTTCTGTCAAGATTAAACATGATGCACACATGAGGTTAGCCTAGCGCAATGCCAGAAGTTAGGGATGTGACAGAGGGGGGGGCGAATCCTACTTAGACTAGGAGTCCAAGTAGGACCCCCTTGGCGCCGCCTTTGGGCTGGCCTCCTCCTCCCCCCTCATTTATATACGTGGGAGGGGGCACCCCAAAGCAACACCAAAGTTTCTCTTAGCCGTGTGTGGTGCCCCCCTCCACAGTTACACACCTCGGTCATATCGTCGTAGTGCTTAGGCGAAGCCCTGCGCCGGTAACTTCATCATCACCATCGCCACGCTGTCGTGCTGACGAAACTCTCCCTCGGCCTCAACTGGATCAAGAGCTCGAGGGACGTCATCGAGCTGAACGTGTGCTGAACGCGGATGGGTCGTACATTCGGTATTTGGATCGTTTGGATCGCGAAGACATTCGACTACATCAACCGCGTTATTAAATGCGTCCGCTTTCGGTCTACAAGGGTACGTGGATACACTCTCCCCGCTCATTGCTATCCTTCTCCTAGATAGATCTTGCGTGATCGTAGGATTTTTTTTTAATTACTACGTTCCCAAACAGGAAGTGCGTGTCATGTTGCTCCGTTTGACTTGAAACTTCTCATGCTATCAAAGGAGGCCATCGCATGATAGGCACCAGGCCCCCGCATTGCTACTTCTTGAGCTTGCGTTGGTTTTTCCCTTGAAGAGCAAAGGGTGATGCTGCAAAGTAGAGATAAGTATTTCACTCAGTTAAGAACCAATGTATCAATCCGGTAGGAGGAACACACAAGTCTCCAATAGTTCTACCTACACAAGCAAACAAATACTTCACTACAAAAAAAAGACACATCCGTGACATTTTGGGCCGAAAGATTTTTTCTGTCATGCATGCTTATGACACTTCTATGACGATAATTGTGACAAAACCACATATCATCATAGATGTGGTGGGCTCCTACTTCTATGAAAAAAATCATGACAGCAAATGGGCTTTTCGTCATGGTCGGCCCGGGGACGCACCTGCATGACATTCTTTGGGCCGTCCATGATGGAAAAATTCATGGTAGAAGCAAGGGCAAGGAAAATTTCGGGGAGTTCCTGATTACGGTGGGTGGTCGGGGCGGAGCGATGCATGGAGGTTTGTGCGTTTCTCTCTTAGACGTACACGCGTGTGTGCGAGGCATTGGGCTCTAACTGAACCCGAGCGAGGCGTTCGCTTACTAAACCCGAGCGATTGCACTAGCTAAGTTACTGAACCGGAGCGATCGATCCCTTGGCTGTTAACTAAACCCGATCGATTCCTTTGCTACTGCTGCTAACTGAAGCCGATCGAACATGCTGCCTCTTCATGAACATTAACCGTTGTTAGGGGATGGATGGACAGTTCCTAGTGGGGGCCGGATGAATAGGACTCCGTGGTAGTAGAGGCTGTTGCCACTGGATTAACATGACCCTGATCGAGGAGGTTGCCACACACACCCGAGCCGGTTGGGGTTGGATGAACAGGAACCTGTGGAGGGCTGGTTGGAAAGTAGCCGGTGGAGGCTGGATTAATAGGAACCCATGGAGGGCTGGTTGAATAGTAGGCGGTGGAGGCTGGATGAACAGGACCCCGGATGAACAGTAGCTGGTGCAGGCTGGAGAAGTCGATGATGGATGAAAAATAGCAGGTGGGGGCTGGAGGAAGTCGGCGGTGGATGGACAGTAGCCTGTGGAGGCTGGAGCAAGGCAATAGATAGTGGATGAACAGTAGCCCGTGGAGTCCCATTTTGCGGTACACCACACCTCTCCTGATGAACAGGACCCCGTTTCGATCGTAGGCGGTCGAGAGAAGTCCATTTCCTCTGTTTTGCGCTATGCCAGACCCATCCCGATCAACAGGACGTTGTTTCGACCGTAGGAGCTCGAATAAAAGTCCGTTTTCTCCGTTTTGCGGTACACCAGGCCTCGTTTTGGCTGTTCAGTCCAAGCCGGTTGGCTCCCGATGAACATGACGCATTCCATTGCCTCCCGATGAACACGACGCAGTTTCTCTATTCCGACCCAGCCGGTTGGTTGCCTATGAACATGACACCGTTGCTGCCGTCCATTGCCTCTCCATGTACATAAGCCCTGGCCGTACATATGCGTGAGTAGGCGTTCGAGACCCCGCCCGTATGTACATACGTGGCTGTATTTTTTGGCATCTGTCTGTATGTATGTGTACACGGTTTTGGCAGGACTGCCTGAACTGCTACGTCGGGGGCTCTACTAGTACACGTGCCGCTGATTGCCCGGCCACAGTTCATCGTTGAAGAGAGACCGATCGACCAGTATGTACACGTACGCTTCGACCGGGTGGGTCGCAGCTGTCAAGGAGATAAGGATGCACTTCCTTGCGTGTGAAGATATAGCTAGTGGGTCCCAGCTTGTAACACCCCATATTTAAAACTTCCATATTTCACAATATATCCATGTTGGTCTCCATCCAATTCCATTCGGGGTTCTATCTTTTGGTCTCATTTTGTTTTGTTATGTTGTTCTACTCATTTCATTGCCATGCTTACCTTGTCATATTGCATTTGTGCTTCTTGTCATATTCCTTTTAGCCATCATATGTTTGCATCATGTGCATATCAATGTTGTGTTGTGCTTATGTCAACTTGCATTTCCATGATATGCATGCATGATATGTTGTTGCATGTCCTATGTGTGATCCATGCATCTCCAACTCCATGCATCACCACCTCTCCTTCTTTTTCTTTCTTTTAGCAAGTGCCATTTTACCCTCCTCCATTAATGTTCAACTTTGCCTCAATATTCTATCACCATGTCCAGAACCTCTCTGCCAAATTTCAGCTCATTTGAAGTTGTGTTGGTTAGGTTCAAAAATGCTCCAAGTTTGAACTATATTCAAACTTGTTGTATTTTTCTACCTCTAAAAGTACCCAACTCAATTTTATCAAATTGAGAATAATTCCAGGATCCTGAGGATATTTTCATATCTCTCACGAACCCCTCCAATCCTTCTATGCTTTTCGCTCTTTTATTACTGTTCGAAGGAATGGGAAAGAGCCAGAGGGAGAGAGAGAGCACCAGCAGCAGCGCAGCCCAGCAGCAAAGCAGTCCAGCCGCGACCCAGCAGCGCTCCCGCAGCCCTTTAGCCTGCAAGCGACAGGAGCGTCGTCTCCCCTGTACGGCAGCTCATCCAGACGCGCCACGTCGACGAGCTCGTTGATTTGACTGCCGTCCAGCGCCCCTAGCCCCTATATAGAGTGTCCTAGACCTAGCCCTAGTTCCCCTAGTTCACCTCCGTCCCTCTCTCGCTCTCGCCGCTGCCAGGTAGGTCTCCACGCGCCTCGCCGTTGCCCTGCCCACCATGACCTGAGCGAGAAAGAGCTCAAGCTCGGGGTAGCCGTCCACGTCGCGTCTCCGACCCGCCTGCTGCCGTGGAGAGGGCCGTCAAGTACCTCTCTGTCCCCTGCCTCCACGCACGCGATGCCCCGGCCCCTGGATCTACCTCCCCGTTGTCCTCTTCCTCCCCTGCTTCATGGACATCAGCCCCACCAAGTTCAGAGCTCCATCGCGTCGTCTATGGCTCGTCTCAATTGACCCCATCGTGTCTTTGGTTGATATGGGTAACACACCTACCTCTCCCATCCATCGCTTTTGTGTTTAGGCACCCTAAGGTTCGTCTGATCCATGTCTTTGCCGTGCTCCCGGTGATCCGGTGAAGCCTGTATATCTCAGTTGCCCGCGTAGATGCAGTAGCATCTCCGCGCTCCGGTTCTCGCCTAGCACGCCTCGCCTAGCCTCACCTCAAGACGCGCACGCGCTTCCCCTGCGGACCCGGCCTTACCTCGCGTCACCATAGTTGCTACCGCCGCTCGTCGTGCACGCCATGGCCCCGAGCCGAGCAACTGCCCGAGCTCGAGCGCCCCTGCATCCCCTTTTAGCTGCACATACATCCATACCCCATTCCGCACGCCCGCTGTGGCTCTGCATCGCAAGCCGTCGCCGTCTAGCTCGTCACTACCGGCGTTGGTGATTTTCTGTGTTGTCATGGCGAAAGGCTCGGCCTTATGGCTTTGGTTCAAAATGAACCAGGCGCCCCTCCCCTTACACACAGGCCCTCCTTCGTGCAGTGGTTCACCACACAGGCTCTTACTCAGGTGACCCGGGTTTGAATCCCAGGCGCCCCCTTTTTATTCCCTCTGTTGGGAATTAACAGTTGTCTCTATGACATCGGGGGCCCACCTGTCATCCTCCCATAGCCCCTTGTTTTCCTTTTCTTTTTATTCCTAGCAAATATTCCGTTTCCGGCATATGGAATCTATCCATTTCGGGCAAGTCCATTTCTTGACGTTTCCGAATAAGGAAAATGCCAATTCTGTCATATTCCATTTAGGGCAGTTTTTGACTTATTGCAGTTGTGATGTTTTTTCTACAGCAACCCCAACATATTATATATATGTTTTTGGGGTAGAAAAATCCCACCAATCTAGTGGTGGCAGTAGTTTCTGCATTTGAGCAAGTTCTTGAACATGTCATTTTACATCATGATGTTGTCTTGTCATTTTTGTGTGGTTTAATTCAAGCATGCTATGAGGTTGTTTTGCACAAGGATAGCTTCATTTTCATGCCTACTCCATGCTAGATTTATTTCATCCTATGATATGCTATGTAGTGAGTTAATCAAGCTTGATAACATGCCAACATGAATCTGTTTTGCCATGTCCTGAAATTCACCCGTCTGAATCTGTTTATGAAACTTGCTATGTTTGCATGGGTGTAATAATATTTTTTGTGGCCTTTTGGCTCATGTTCCGCAAGGGAGTTTTGTCAAGTGCATTTAGTAGAAGCATGACATGCCTTTGTTTGCTATGTTATGTTCCTGTAGCATGTTGTTTTGTAGCTCTAAACATGGCTACCTGATGCTGTTTCTGCTATGTCTAGCATTGTCATTAAGTCTGTAAAACTGTTATCTTTTGCATTATTGCCATGCTATTTTAGTCATGCTCTATTGGTTTATAGATTTAGCTCAGTGTTCATGTTTTGTAGAGCATCTCATGTACATCATTTCCATTCATTTTGTTCATATGTTTGGGTGCTGTAGCATATTTATACATTGCATCCAAGTGGACATGTTGCTGTTTTAAGCAGTTTGCATCATATTTTGTCTTGCTTGTCATTTGCAAACCGTGCACCCGATTCCGGTGATCTTTATATCGATTTCAACCGAAATCATCTCATCTTTCCAGCGGCATACTTGGTTGGCCAAGTTGATGCCTTGTTCATCTTTTCCCTTCCGGATCACGCATATGCATTGCATGTCACATCTCGCATATCATGCCATGTTTTGCATCAAGTTGTTTGTGCATTGCATCGTGGTTGACAGTTGTTCCTTTGCTTGTGTTCTTTCTTTGGGTAGAGCCGAGATACGAGTACGTGAACGAGGAACCTGTTGGGAACGCTTACGAGGATCAAGCTTTCGACAACTCTGAGAACTTTGCAGGCAAGATGACCATACCCTCGATATCACTTCTATCTTTGCTTGCTAGTTCCTCGCTCTTTTGCTATGCCGCGACACCTACCACTTAATATATCATGCCTCCCATGTTGCCATGACAAGCCTCTAACCATCCTTTCCTAGAAAACCGTTGTTTGGCTATGTCACCGCTTTTACTCAGCCCCTCTTATAGCGTTGCTAGTTGCAGGTGAAGATGAAGTTTGTTCCTTGTTGGAACATGGATATTTTGGGATATCACAATATCTCTTGTTTAATTAATGCACCTATATACTTGGTAAAGGGTGGAAGGCTCGGCCTTATGCCTGGTGTTTTGTTCCACTCTTGCCGCCCTAGTTTCCGTCATACCGGTGTTATGTTCCTTGATTTTGCGTTCCTTACGCGGTTGGGTGATTTATGGGACCCCCTTGACAGTTCCCCTTGAATAAAACTCCTCCAGCAAGGCCCAACCTTGGTTTCACACTTGCCTACCACCTACACCTTTCCCTTGGGTTTTCGCGAGCCCGTGGGTCATCTTTATTTAACCCCCCCTGGGCCAATGCTCCTCTGACTGTTGGTCCAAACTAGAGCACCGTGCGGGACCGTCCCTTGGCAACTTGGTTTACGTTATACCAGACGCTTTCGCTTATCCGGTGTGCCCTAAGAACGAGATATGTGCAGCTCCTATCGGGATTTGTCGGCATAGCCGGGTGGTCTTGCTGGTCTTGTTTTACCATCGTCGAAATGTCTTGTAAACCGGTATTCCGAGACTGATCGGGTCTTCCTGGGAGAAGGAATATCCTTAGTTGACCGTGAGAGCTTATGATGGGCTAAGTTGGGACACCCCTGCAGGGTATTATCTTTCGAAAGCCGTGCTCGCGGTTATGTGGTAGACGAGAATTTGTTAACGTCCGGTTGTAGAGAACTTGACACTTGACTTAATTATAACGCATCAACCGCGTGTGTAGCCGTGATGGTCTCTTTTCGGCGGAGTCCGGGAAGTGAACACGGTTTGGGTTATGTTTGAACGTAAGTAGTTTCAGGATCACTTCTTGATCACTTCTAGCTTCTCGACCGATGCGTTGCTTCTCTTCTCGCTCTCACTTGCGTATGTTAGCCACCATATATGCTTAGTGCTTGCTGCAGCTCCACCACCTTACCCCTTTCCTACCCATGAGCTTAAATAGTCTTGATCTCGCGGGTGTGAGATTGCTGAGTCCTCGTGACTCACAGATTCTACCAAAACAGTTGCAGGTGCCGACGATGCCAGTGCAGGTGTCGCAACCGAGCTCAAGTGGGAGTTCGACGAGGAATGTAGTCGTTACTATGTTTCGTTTCCTGATGATCAGTAGTGGAGCCCAGTTGGGACGTTCGGGGATCTAGCATTTGGGGTTGTCTTCTTTTATTTTGGTTCCGTACTCGGACCTTGATTGTACTCTGAATGATGGATGTTTAATTTATGTATTGTGTGAAGTGGCGATTGTAAGCCAACTCTTTATCCCATTTCTTGTTCATTTCATGGGATTGTGTGAAGATGACCCTTCTTGTGACAAAACCACCATGCGGTTATGCCTCCAAGTCGTGCCTCGACACGTGGGAGACATAGCCGCATCGTGGGCGTTACACAGCTATTAGGGGGGAGAATCATTTTTTTGCCAATAATATGGATGCACTTCCTTGCGGGCGAAGATGTAGCTGGTTGGTCCCAGCTGTCAGGGGGACGTTTTTTCGCAAAACATGGTAGCCCTTCCGGTGGGTCCCCTCTGTCAGGTGGAGGAATCATTATTTTGCGCGTAATAAGGAGGCACTTCCTTGCTGCGTCGTAGGACCCAACTGTAATCATCTCCACATACAGTCCTCTTCCAATGTAAGTCTTTCCTTGACCACGTTGACCATGCCGCGCCGAAAGCACCAAGGCGGTGGACGACGGCAAGGCCTAGGAAGCGAATGACCCGGACCCAGGGAAGACTCGTCAGTTGTTTCCCATGTGGAGGGGAGTAGGAGGGTTTACTAGTTCGGCTGCAGTTTGAGGCTGCTGTCGCTGGAGAATAACAGGAGGTCTGGGTGAGTAGAGGGATGGCCAGGCCAGCGATGGTAGTAGAGTGGGGCGGAGAGGCCTACGCGGCAGCAGAGCTGGCCACGGGGGGCAGGAGCAGGCGGCACGGCCGATACTGGTTTGGGCGGCTGGAGCAAGAAGACTAGAGGTTGAAGAAGCACGACGGAAATTTGATGGACATCGTACGGTCACTGCAGGTAGAATCATTTATATTGACTAAGTTGACAAAACCCTCTGTCCGCGTCAACTTAGTAGGCCCACAAGTCAGCCTCCAAATATGGTGGGTCCCAGCTAGCAGGGGGTATTCATTTTTTTTGTGTGTAATAAGGAGGCACTTCCTTGCGTGCGAAGATATAGCTGGTGGGTCCGAGCTGTCAGGGGGAGGAATGTTTTTTTCGTGAAATACAAAGGCCCTTCCGGTGGGTCCCTGCTATCAGGTGGAGGAATCATTATTTTGGGCATAATAAGGAGGCACTTCCTTTCGTGCGGCCATGGACCCAGTTGTCAGCCTCACCACGGACAGTCGATATATACACGAGGAAGATTCCACAAGACTTGGTGATCAAGACAAGGACTCCTCTCCACCGACGTATTCGACTAGGACTCTTGTTGTCCTAGGCCTCTAGTTCATTATATAAGCCGAGGCCGGGCTAGTCGATAGGGATATGCTAGATCATTATGACATTACTCATCATACCTCTAGGGTTTAGACCACAACAGATGATCTCGAGGTAGATCAACTCTGTACTCATACACATCGAATACAATAAAAATCAGCATGTAGGGTGTTATCTCTTCGAGAGAGCCTGAAGCTGGGTACAATCCCGTGTCCATGTTACCATCGATCCTAAGACACGCAGCTTGGGACCCCCTACCCGAGATCTGCCGGTTTTGACACCGAAAATGGTGCTTTCATTGAGAGTTCCACTGTGTGGTCAGCAAGAGGATCAATGGCTCGCCTGCAGATCAACTGCGACGTTGCGTCTTCGTCGCCGCCTCAACTGGTCACCTTGGCTTGACCGAGGACTGTTCCCTACCTCCAATCATCATGTTCGAATGAGGGCCTTCATCAACATCAACTCCGATCTCTATCAAGATCATGGAGGAATCATCCATGGAGCTCGGGGGCTTGACGTCAACATTACCCTCGGCCGACCGTGCTATTTTTCTCAACATCGAACTTGTATCCGCTACCACCACCTTCTCGAGCATCGCTTCGATGATTCCTTCGGTGGAATTGTGTGGAATTGAGTCTACAACAACACTGTAAAATTTCGTCGTGTTCCCATGGGGAAATCTCCGCCGGTCTCCGATATACCAGAGCCCCGTCAAATCTGGACGGGAATCTGGACGAGTTTGGAGCCTGGTGTCCAGCATCTAGCTCGGACGTCCTTTGGAATATCCAACCGTTAATCGTCTGCGAAATTCCTATATCTACCACCCCTCAAAATTTCAGCTCGATCCGACCGTCCAAACTTCGGGAACCATCCGATTAATGCATCACTTTTTAGTTCTGTTTTCTGCGCGGGCACGAATCCGACCCGAGTTCGTCTTTTTTATGAACGGGATTTCGGACATCCTTTTTGAAGTAAGTATTGTATGGCGTATTTTTTTTTTTCGAACATATCCCACTAACTTTAAAGTGTTTTCCAACATGATCCACACCATCGCGCCGGTGTCAAACCAGCCCGGCAACATTGTTGCACGGCTGCCGACTTGCGCTAAACACGTCGTCGCTTTGTTGAGCCAAGCTCAACTTCGTCGGATTATCATCTCGGCAAGCCGAACAAGAGTTCGGCATCGCGAATGATAAATCATTACCAACATATCCGACCTATGGATTACATGGAGCGGGCACACCGGCATCGCCGCACGGTCACTTCATCAAGTCGGCATTGACGACGTCACGAGTTACGACATGCATCGGCATGGCCGCACCGTTGCTTCCTCGAGCCGATGTACGTCATGCCGAACTACTTCAACACCTCGGCTGACATGGAAGCTGCAACATCTCCTTACTGACTTTCTCCGTCACCTCGTGTGGACTGGGGGCTTCGCCATCCCTTCATCAACCTATTTCGGAGACTTCAGCGTCGTCAGCCGACCAGCTTCGTCATTGTTAGAATATTACTTGGCTCTCAAGTTATCTAGTTCTAGTCGTATCGTAATAGGTCTAGTTGGCTTGTAATCTCTTATATATACTGCTATATGCGGCTGCAATAATCAATCTAGAATAGTTCTATTCAATCTTACATGGTATCAGAGGGTTTCTGGTCCTAGGGTATGGCTCCGCCGCCCACCCCACCAGCGCTGCCACCGCCCGGCTAATTCGATCGTCGGGCCACTACCCCTTGCCCGCGTCGCCGCCGCGGCTTCCTCCTCCTCTGCCCTAGTTCTACCACCACCACCACCCATGCCTCCGGTGCTCTCCTTCACCGATACAATCTCCGATATTAGTCCCTATATCCCCATTACCCTTGATCTCACCTCCCACAACTATTACCATTGGCGCCACCTCTTCTAAGTTCACCTCGGGCGCTGCAATCTTCACTCCCACGTCGACGCCATCGCCGTGCCGCAATCCCATGATCCCCAATGGGTCAAGGATGACCTCTCTGTCATCCACTATATCTACATGCGCGTCTCCACCGAGATCTTCAATCTCGTCTTCCGGGAAGCCGCCACCGCCGTCGGTCTCTGGGCGGCCCTTCAGCAGTTGTTCCAAGACAACGTCGATGCTCGCACCAATCTACTTCACGCCGAGCTCAGGAATACGATGCAAGGCGACCTCATTGTCTACTGCCAACGCCTTAGGTCCATCGCCGACGAACTATGTGAACTTGGTGATCCCATTGAAGACCGGCAACTTATCAACATCCTCCTCATCGGGCTCAGCGAACAGTTCGACAAGCAGGCTTCTTTCATACCCATGATGCGGCCCCAGCCAACCTTTGCCGAGGAGCTCTCCATCCTCCAGTGGGCCGACCGTGCTCAAACCAACATGGATGCTCGCCCTTAGCTCTTCGCCGCCGTTCCGCGTGGTCCGGCACCCATGGAGCACCCTTCACCAGCGATGCCTTCTTCCTCGACCGCGCCGCTCCACCGCCAGGCTGGCATCCCAGCCCTAATTATCACGGCAAGAACCCCATCTACCGACCGCCTACGACGCGCTCCATCCAACAGCAGCACAACGGCGTGGTGGTGGTGGAGGAGCGTGGCAATCCTGCAGGGCTTCGCCAAGCACCTACGGGAGAGGAGGAGGTGTCACGGGAGGGAGGGAGGCGCCAGGCTCAGTGTGGATGCCCTCCCTCCCTCCCCTATATATAGGGGCAAGGGAGAGGGGCGCAGCCTGCCCCTTCCTCCAAGGAAGGGGTGCGGCCAAGGGAGGAGGAGTCCATCCTCCCAAGGCACCTGAGGTGCCTTCCCCTTGAGGACTCTTCCTTTTTCTTATATCTTGGCGCATGGGCCTCTTGGGGCTGGTGCCCTTGGCCCATATAGGCCAAGGCGCACCCCACAGCCCATGTGGCCCCGGGCAGGTGGACCCCCGGTGGACCCCGGACCCCTTCGGCACTCCGGTACAATACCGATAAAGTGCGAAACTTTTCCGGCGACCAAAATAGGACTTCCCATATATAAATCTTTACCTCCGGACCATTCCGGAACTCCTCGTGACGTCCGGGATCTCATCCGGACTCAACAACATTCGGTAACCACATACAAACTTCCTTTATAACCCTAGCGTCGCCATCGAACCTTAAGTGTGTAGACCCTACGGGTTCGGGAACCATGCTTGAACATGACCGAGACGTTCTCCGGTCAATAACCAACAGCGGGATCTGGATACCCATGTTGGCTCCCACATGTTCCACGATGATCTCATCGGATGAACCACGATGTCAAGGACTCAATCAATCCCGTATACAATTCCCTTTGTCTAGCGGTATTGTACTTGCCCGAGATTCGATCGTCGGTATCCCGATACCTTGTTCAATCTCGTTTCGGCAAGTCTCTTTACTCGTTCCGTAACACATCATCCCGTGATCAACCCCTTGGTCACATTGTGCACATTATGATGATGTCCTACCGAGTGGGCCCAGAGATACCTCTCCGTCACACGGAGTGACAAATCGATCTTGATTCGTGCCAACCCAATGACACTTTCGGAGATACCTGTAATGCACCTTTATAGCCACCCGATTACGTTGTGGACGTTTGGTACACCCAAAGCATTCCTACGGTATCCGGAGTTGCACAATCTCATGGTCTAAGGAAATGATACTTGACATTAGAAAAGCTTTAGCATACGAACTACGATCTTTGTGCTATGCTTAGGATTGGGTCTTGTCCATCACATCATTCTACTAATGATGTGATCCCGTTATCAATGACATCCAATGTCCATGGTTAGGAAACCGTAACCATCTATTGATCAACGAGCTAGCCAATAGAGGCTTGCTAGGGACATGGTGTTGTCTATGTATCCACACATGTATTTGAGTTTCCTATCAATACAATTATAGCATGGATAATAAACGATTATCATGAACAAGGAAATATAATAATAATAACTAATTTATTATTGCCTCTAGGGCATATTTCCAACAGTCTCCCACTTGCACTAGAGTCAATAATCTAGTTCACATCGGCATGTGATTAACACTCACAGGTCACATCACCATGTGACCAACATCCAAAGAGTTTAGTAGTGTCATTAAACTAGTTCACATCATCATGTGATTAAGACTCAATGAGTTCTGGGGTTTGATCATGTTTTGCTTGTGAGAGAGGTTTTAGTCAACGGATTTTAGTCAACGGGTCTGAACCTTTCAGATCCGTGTGTGCTTTGCAATTCTCTATGTCATATTGTAAATGCTGCTTCCACGCTCCACTTGGATCTATTCCAAATGGTTGTTCCACTATACGTATCCGGTTTGCTACTCAGAGTCACTCGGATAGGTGTTAAAGCTTGCATTGACGTAACGCTTTACGCCGAACTCTTTATCACCTCCATAATCGAGAAACATGTCCTTATTTACTCCAAGGACAATTTTGACCGCTGTCCAATGATCTATTCCTGGATCATTCTTGTACCCTTGATCGACTCATGGCAAGGCACACTTCCGATGCGGTACACAAAGATAGCATACTATAGAGCCTATGTACGAAGCATAGGGACGACCTTCGTCCTTTCTCTCTTTTCTGCCGTGGTCGAGCTTTAACTCTTAACTTCATACCTTACA
This sequence comes from Aegilops bicornis, assembly GCA_021605145.1. NCBI lineage: Eukaryota > Viridiplantae > Streptophyta > Magnoliopsida > Poales > Poaceae > Aegilops > Aegilops bicornis. The sequence goes on from CM038673.1 coordinate 660,125,657, forward strand.
ACTCAGGCAAGAACTCCTTCTTTGACTGATCCATCTTGAACACTTTCAAGATCATGTCAAGGTATGTGCTCATTTGGAAGTATTATTAAGCATTTTGATCTATCCTCATAGATCTCGATGCTCAATGTTCAAGTAGCTTAATCCAGGTTTTCTATTGAAAAACATCTTTCAAATAACCCTATATGCTTTCGAATCTCTACATCATTTCGATCATCAATATGTCAATAACATATACTCATCGAAATTCTATAATGCTCCCACTCACTTCTTTGGAAATACAAGTTTCTCATAAACTTTGTATAAACCCAAAATCTTTGATCATCTCATCAAAGCGCACAATCCAACTCCGAGATGCTTACTCCTGTCCTTAGAAGGATTGCTGGAGCCAGCATACCTTTTAGAATCCTTAGGATCGACAAAACTTTTTCTGATTGTATCACATACAACCTTTCCTTACAAAAACTGGTAAGGAAACTCATTTTGACATCCATCTGCCAGATTTCATAAATGCAGCTTATGCTAACATGATTCCGACGGACTTAAGCATCGCTATGAATGAGAGAATCTCATCGTAGTCAACTCCTTGAACTTGTGAAAAACTCTTCGCCACAAGTCGAGCTTCATAGACGGTGACATTACCGTCCATGTCCGTCTTCTTCTTAAAGATCCATTTATTTCAATGGCTTGCCGATCATCGGGCAAGTCCACCAAAGTCCATGCTTTGTTCTGATACATGGATCCTATCTCGGATTTCATGGCTTTTAACCATTTGTCGGAATATGAGCCCACCATCGCTTCCCCATAGCTCGTAGGTTCATTGTTGTCTAGCAACATGACCTTCAAGACAGGATCACCGTACCACTCAAGCAGTCCGCATCCTTGTCAACCTCACGAGGTACGGTAGTGACTTGATCCAAAACTTCATGATCACTATCATAAGCTTCTACTTCAATTGGTGTAGGTGCCACAGGAACAACTTCCTGTGCCCTGCTACACACTAGTTGAAGTGACGGTTCAATAACCTCATCATGTCTCCACCATCCTCCCACTCAACTTTTCGAGACGAACTTTTCCTCGAGAAAGGACCCGATTCAAGAAACAATCCCTATTGCTTCCGGATCTGAATTAGGAGGTATACCCAACTGTTTTGGGTGTCCTATGAAGATGCATTTGTCCGCTTTGGGTTCGAGCTTATCAACCTGAAACTTTTCCACATAAGCGTCGCAGCCCCAAACTTTTAAGAAATGACAGCTCAGGTTTCTCTAAACCATAGTTCATACGGTGTCATCTCAACGGAATTACGTGGTACCCTATTAAAGTGAGTGCGGTTGTCTCTAATGCCTAACCCATGAACGATAGTGGTAATTCGATAGGAGACATCATGGTACGCACCATATCCAATAGGGTGCAACTATGATGTTCGGACACACCATCACACTATGGTGTTCTAGGCGGTATTAATTGTGAAACAATTTGCACAATGTCTTAATTGTGTGCCAAAACTCGTAACTCGGATATTCATCTCTATGATCATATCATAGACATTCTATCCTCTTGTCACGAAGATCTTAAACTTCACTCTGAAATTACTTGAACCATTCAATAATTCAGATTTGTGTTTCATCAAGTAAATATACTCAACATCTACTCAAATCATTTGTGAAGTCAGAACATAACGATATTCACTGCATGCCTCAGCACTCATTGGACTGCACACATCAAAATGTGTTACTTCTAACAAGTTGCTATCTAGTTCCATCTTATCAAAACCGAGGCTTTTCAGTCATCTTGTCCATGTGGTATGTTTTGCATATCTCAAGTGATTCAAAATCAAGTGAGTCCAAACGATCCATCTGCATGGAGTTTCTTCATGCGTATACACCAATAGACATGGTTCGCATGTCTCAAACTTTTCAAAAACGAGTGAGTCCAAAGATCCATCAACATGGAGCTTCTTCATGCTTTTATACCAATATGACTCAAATGGCGGTCACGACAAGCAGGTGGTACTATCATTACTATCTTATATCTTTTGGCATGAAAATGTGTATCACTACGATCGAGATTCAATAAACCATTTCTTTAGGTGCAAGACCATTGAAGGTATTATTCAAATAAATAGAGTAACCATTATTCTCCTTAAATGAATAACCAGACAAGTATAGACATAATCCAATCATGTATATGCTCAACGCAAACACCAAATAACAATTATTTAGGTTTAACACCAATCTCGATGGTAGAGGGAGCGGGGGATGCTTGATCACATCAACCTTGGAAACACTTCCAACACATATCGTCAGCTCACCTTTAGCTAGTCTCCGCTTATTCCGTAGCCTTTTATTTCGAGTTACTAACACTTAGCAACCGAACCGGTATCTTAATACCCTGGTGCTACTAGGAGTACTAGTAAAGTACACATTAACATAATGTATATCCAATATACTTCTATCGACCTTGCCAGCCTTCTTATCTACCAAGTATCTAGGGTAATGCTGCTCGATTGGCTGTTCCCTTATTACTGAAGCACTTAGTCTCGGATTTGGGTTCAACCTTGGGTTTCTTCACTAGAGCAGCAGCTGATTTGTCGTTTCATGAAGTATCCCTTCTTGCCCTTGCCCTTCTTGAAACTAGTGGTTTCACCAACCATCAACAATTGATGCTCCTTCTTGACTTCTACTTTCGTGATGTCAAACAACGCGAATACCTCAAGGATCATCATCTCTATCCTTGATATGTTATAGTTCATCACGAAGCTCTAGCAGCTTGGTGGCAATGACTTTGGAGAAACATCACTATCTCATCCGGAAGATCAACTCCCACTCGATTCAAGTGATTGTTGTGCTCAGACAATCTGAGCACAAGCTCAACGATTGAGCTTTTCTCCCTTAGTTTGCAGGCTAAGAAGATTGTCGGAGGTCTTATACCTTTTGACGTGGGCACGAGCTTGAAATCCCAATTTCAGCCCTCGAAACATCTCATATGTTCCGCGATGTTTCGAAACGTCTTTGGTGCCTCTACTCTAAACCGCTTAACCGAACTATCATGTAGTTATCAAAAGCGTGTATGTCCGATGTTCGCAACATCCACATTTACGACGTTTGGGGTTCAACACATCGAGCGGTGCATTAAGGACATAAGCTATTTACTGTCCGCATAATCGCCATCATCAACTTTCAACTATATTTTCTCTAGGAACATATCTAAACAGTGGAACTAAAGCGCGAGCTTACGACATAATTTGCAAAAGGTCTTTTGACTATGTTCAAGATAATTAAGTTCATCTTATGAACTCCCACTCACATAGACATCCCTCTGGTCATCTAAGTGATTACATGATCCGAGTCAACTAAGCCGTGTCCGATCATCACGTGAGACGGACTAGTCATCATCGGTGAACATCTTCATGTTGATCGTATCTACTATACGACTCATGCTCGACCTTTCGGTCTCTGTGTTCCCGAGGCCATGTCTGTACATGCTAGGCTCGTCAAGTTAACCCCAAGTGTTTTTGCTGTGTAAATCTGTCTTACACCCGTTGTATGTGAACGTAAGAATCCATCACACCCGATCATCACGTGGTGCTTAGAAGTTTATTTAACTGTAGCAACGGTGCACAGTCAGGGGAGAACACTTCTTGAAATTGTTGTAAGGGATCATCTTATTTACTACCGTCGTTCTAAGTAAACAAGATGCATAAACATAATAAACATCACATGCAATTATATAGTAGTGACATGATATGGCCAATATCATATAGCTCCATTGATCTCCATCTTCGGGCTCCATGATCATCATTGTCACCGCATGACACCATGATCTCCATCATCATGATCTCCATCATCGTGTCTCCATGAAGTTGTCTCGCCAACTTATTACTTCTACTACTATGGCTACCGGTTAGCAATAAAGTAAGGTAATTACATGGCGTTGTTCAATGACACGCAGGTCATACAATAAATAAAGACAACTCCTATGGCTCCTGTCGGTTGTCATACTCATCGACATGCAAGTCGTGAATCCTATTACAAGAACATGATCAATCTCATACAACACATATAATTCATCACATTCTTCTTGGCCATATCACATCACATAGCATACCCTGCAAAAACAAGTTAGACGTCCTCTAATTGTTGTTTGCATGTTTTACGTGGCTGCTTTGGGTTTCTAGCAAGAACGCTTCTTACCTACGCAAAACCACAACGTGATATGCCAATTTCTATTTACCCTTCATAAGGACCCTTTTCATCGAATCCGTTCCGACTAAAGTGGGAGAGATCGGCACCCGCTAGCCACCTTATGCACCAAGTGCATGTCGCCGGTGGAACCTGTCTCACGAAGAGTACGTGTAAGGTCGGTCCGGGCCGCTTCATCCCACAATACCGTTGAAACAAGATTGGACTAGTAACGGTAAGCATATTGAACAAAATCAACGCCCACAACTACTTTGTGTTCTACTCGTGCAAAGAATCTACGCAATAGACCTAGCTCATGATGCCCTTTGTTGGGTAACGAGCAGAAATTCAAAATTTTCCCACGTGTCACCAAGATCTATCTATGGAGAAACCAGCAACGAGGGGAAGGAGAGTGCATCTACATACCCTTGTAGATCGTTAAGCGGAAGCGTTCATGAGAACGGGGTTGAAGGAGTCGTATTGCGTCGTGATCCAAATCACCGGAGATCCGAGTGCGAACGGACGGCACCTCCGCGTTCAACACACGTACAGCCCGGTGACGTCTCCCATGCCTTGATCCAGCAAGGAGAGAGGAGAGGTTGAGGAAGCCTCCATCCAACAGCAGCACAACGGCGTGGTGGTGGTGGAGGGCGTGGCAATCTGCAGGGCTTCGCCAAGCACCTCACGGAGAGGAGGAGGTGTCACGGAGGGAGGGAGGCGCCAGGGGCTCAGGTGTGGATGCCCTCCTCCCTCCACTATATATAGGGGCAAGGGAGGAGGGGAGGCAGCCTTGCCCCTTCCTCCAAGGAAGGGGTGCGGCCAAGGGAGGGAGGAGTCCATCCTCCCAAGGCACCCTGGAGGTGCCTTCCCCTTGAGGACTCTTCCCTTTTTCTTATATCTTGGCGCATGGGCCTCTTGGGGCTGGTGCCCTTGGCCCATATAGGCCAAGGCGCACCCCTACAGCCCATGTGGCCCCCGGCAGGTGGACCCCAGTGGACCCCGGACCCCTTTCGCACTCCTGTACAATACCGATAAAGTGCGAAACTTTTCCGGCGACCAAAATAGGACTTCCCATATATAAATCTTTACCTCCGGACCATTACGGAACTCCTCGTGACGTCCGGGATCTCATCCGGGACTCCGAACAACATTCGGTAACCACATACAAACTTCCTTTATAACCCTAAGCGCCATCGAACCTTATGTGTAGACCCTACGGGTTCGGGAACCATGCAGACATGACCGAGACGTTCTCCGGTCAATAACCAACAGCGGGATCTGGATACCCATGTTGGCTCCCACATGTTCCACGATGATCTCATCGGATGAACCACGATGTCAAGGACTCAATCAATCCCGTATACAATTCCCTTTGTCTAGCGGTATTGTACTTGCCCGAGATTCGATCGTCGGTATCCCGATACCTTGTTCAATCTCGTTTCCGCAAGTCTCTTTACTCGTTCCGTAACACATCATCCCGTGATCAACCCCTTGGTCACATTGTGCACATTATGATGATGTCCTACCGAGTGGGCCCAGAGATACCTCTCCGTCACACGGAGTGACAAATCCCATTCTCGATTCGTGCCAACCCAACAGACACTTTCGGAGATACCTGTAATGCACCTTTATAGCCACCCGATTCGTTGTGACGTTTGGTACACCCAAAGCATTCCTACGGTATCCGGAGTTGCACAATCTCATGGTCTAAGGAAATGATACTTGACATTAGAAAAGCTTTAGCATACGAACTACGCATCTTTGTGCTATGCTTAGGATTGGGTCTTGTCCATCACATCATTCTACTAATGATGTGATCCCGTTATCAATGACATCCAATGTCCATGGTTAGGAAACCGTAACCATCTATTGATCAACGAGCTAGCCAATAGAGGCTTGCTAGGGACATGGTGTTGTCTATGTATCCACACATGTATTTGAGTTTCCTATCAATACAATTATAGCATGGATAATAAACGATTATCATGAACAAGGAAATATAATAATAATAACTAATTTATTATTGCCTCTAGGGCATATTTCCAACAGTCTCCCACTTGCACTAGAGTCAATAATCTAGTTCACATCGGCATGTGATTAACACTCACAGGTCACATCACCATGTGACCAACATCCAAAGAGTTTAGTAGTGTCATTAAACTAGTTCACATCATCATGTGATTAAGACTCAATGAGTTACGGGGTTTGATCATGTTTTGCTTGTGAGAGAGGTTTTAGTCAACGGATTTTAGTCAACGGTCTGAACCTTTCAGATCCGTGTGTGCTTTGCAATTCTCTATGTCATATTGTAAATGCTGCTTCCACGCTCCACTTGGATCTATTCCAAATGGTTGTTCCACTATACGTACCCGGTTTGCTACTCAGAGTCACTCGGATCGGTGTTAAAGCTTGCATTGACGTAACGCTTTACGCCGAACTCTTTATCACCTCCATAATCGAGAAACATGTCCTTATTTACTCCAAGGACAATTTTGACCGCTGTCCAATGATCTATTCCTGGATCATTCTTGTACCCCTTGACTGACTCATGGCAAGGCACACTTCCGGTGCGGTACACAGCATAGCATACTATAGAGCCTATGTCTGAAGCATAGGGGACGACCTTCGTCCTTTCTCTCTTTTCTGCCGTGGTCGAGCTTTAACTCTTAACTTCATACCTTACAACTCAGGCAAGAACTCCTTCTTTGACTGATCCATCTTGAACACTTTCAAGATCATGTCAAGGTATGTGCTCATTTGGAAGTATTATTAAGCATTTTGATCTATCCTCATAGATCTCGATGCTCAATGTTCAAGTAGCTTAATCCAGGTTTTCTATTGAAAAACATCTTTCAAATAACCCTATATGCTTTCCAGAACTTCTACATCATTTCTGATCATCAATATGTCAATAACATATACTCATCAGAAATTCTATAATGCTCCCACTCACTTCTTTGGAAATACAAGTTTCTCATAAACTTTGTATAAACCCAAAATCTTTGATCATCTCATCAAAGCGCACAATCCAACTCCGAGATGCTTACTCCAGTCCTTAGAAGGATTGCTGGAGCCAGCATACCTTTTAGCATCCTTAGGATCGACAAAACTTTTTCTGATTGTATCACATACAACCTTTCCTTACGAAAACTGGTAAGGAAACTCATTTTGACATCCATCTGCCAGATTTCATAAATGCAGCTTATGCTAACATGATTCCGACGGACTTAAGCATCGCTTCTGAATGAGAGAATCTCATCGTAGTCAACTCCTTGAACTTGTGAAAACTCTTCGCCACAAGTCGAGCTTCATAGACGGTGACATTACCGTCCATGTCCGTCTTCTTCTTAAAGATCCATTTATTTCAATGGCTTGCCGATCATCGGGCAAGTCCACCAAAGTCCATGCTTTGTTACGATACATGGATCCTATCTCGGATTTCATGGCTTTTAACCATTTGTGAATATGAGCCCACCATCGCTTCCCCATAGCTCGTAGGTTCATTGTTGTCTAGCAACATGACCTTCAAGACAGGATCACCGTACCACTCAAGCAGTCCGCATCCTTGTCAACCCACGAGGTGCGGTAGTGACTTGATCCAAAACTTCATGATCACTATCATAAGCTTCTACTTCAATTGGTGTAGGCGCCCCAGGAACAACTTCCTGTGCCCTGCTACACACTAGTTGAAGTGACGGTTCAATAACCTCATCATGTCTCCACCATCCTCCCACTCAACTTTTCGAGGCGAACTTTTCCTCGAGAAAGGACCCGATTCAAGAAACAATCCCTATTGCTTCCGGATCTGAATTAGGAGGTATACCCAACTGTTTTGGGTGTCCTATGAAGATGCATTTGTCCGCTTTGGGTTCGAGCTTATCAACCTGAAACTTTTCCACATAAGCGTCGCAGCCCCAAACTTTTAAGAAATGACAGCTCAGGTTTCTCTAAACCATAGTTCATACGGTGTCATCTCAACGGAATTACGTGGTACCCTATTAAAGTGAGTGCGGTTGTCTCTAATGCCTAACCCATGAGCGATAGTGGTAATTCGATAGGAGACATCATGGTACGCACCATATCCAATAGGGTGCAACTATGATGTTCGGACACACCATCACACTATGGTGTTCCAGCGGTATTAATTGTGAAACAATTTGCACAATGTCTTAATTGTGTGCCAAAACTTCGTAACTCAGATATTCATCTCTATGATCATATCATAGACATTCTATCCTCTTGTCACGAAGATCTTAAACTTCACTCTGAAATTACTTGAACCATTCAATAATTCAGATTTGTGTTTCATCAAGTAAATATACTCATCATCTACTCAAATCATTTGTGAAGTCGAGAACATAACGATATTCACTGCATGCCTCAAAGCACTCATTGGACTGCACACATCAAAATGTGTTACTTCTAACAAGTTGCTATCTAGTTCCATCTTCATCAAACCGAGGCTTTTCGGTCATCTTGTCCATGTGGTATGTTTTGCATATCTCAAGTGATTCAAAATCAAGTGAGTCGAAATGATCCATCTGCATGGAGTTTCTTCACGCGTATACACCAATAGACATGGTTCGCATGTCTCAAACTTTTCAAAAACGAGTGAGTCCAAAGATCCATCAACATGGAGCTTCTTCATGCGTTTATACCAATATGACTCAAATGGCGGTGCCACAAGCAGGTGGTACTATCATTACTATCTTATATCTTTTGGCATGAAAATGTGTATCACTACGATCGAGATTCAATAAACCATTTCTTTAGGTGCAAGACCATTGAAGGTATTATTCAAATAAATAGAGTAACCATTATTCTCCTTAAATGAATAACCGTATTGCGATAGACATAATCCAATCATGTATATGCTCAACGCAAAACACCAAATAACAATTATTTAGGTTTAACACCAATCTCGATGGTAGAGGGAGCGGGCGATGCTTGATCACATCAACCTTGGAAACACTTCCAACACATATCGTCAACTCACCTTTAGCTAGTCTCCGTTTATTCCGTAGCCTTTTATTTCGAGTTACTAACACTTAGCAACCGAACCGGTATCTTAATACCCTGGTGCTACTAGGAGTACTAGTAAAGTACACATTAACATAATGTATATCCAATATACTTCTATCGACCTTGCCAGCCTTCTTATCTACCAAGTATCTAGGGTAATGCTGCTCCAGTGGCTGTTCCCCTTATTACAGAAGCACTTAGTCTCGGATTTGGGTTCAACCTTGGGTTTCTTCACTAGAGCAGCAGCTGATTTGCCGTTTCATGAAGTATCCCTTCTTGCCCTTGCCCTTCTTGAAACTAGTGGTTTCACCAACCATCAACAATTGATGCTCCTTCTTGACTTCTACTTTCGTGATGTCAAACAACGCGAATACCTCAAGGATCATCATCTCTATCCTTGATATGTTATAGTTCATCACGAAGCTCTAGCAGCTTGGTGGCAATGACTTTGGAGAAACATCACTATCTCATCCGGAAGATCAACTCCCACTCGATTCAAGTGATTGTTGTGCTCAGACAATCTGAGCACAAGCTCAACGATTGAGCTTTTCTTCCTTAGTTTGCAGGCTAAGAAGATTGTCGGAGGTCTTATACCTTTTGACGTGGGCACGAGCTTGAAATCCCAATTTCAGCCCTCGAAACATCTCATATGTTCCGCGATGTTTCGAAAACGTCTTTGGTGCCTCTACTCTAAACCGTTTAATCGAACTATCATGTAGTTATCAAAAGCGTGTATGTCCGATGTTCGCAACATCCACAGGGCGACGTTTGGGGTTCACACCGAAGCGGTGCATTAAGGACATAAGCTATTTACTGTCCGCATAATCGCCATCATCAACTTTCAACTATATTTTCTCTAGGAACATATCTAAACAGTGGAACTAAAGCGCGAGCTTTACGACATAATTTGCAAAAGGTCTTTTGACTATGTTCAAGATAATTAAGTTCATCTTATAAACTCCCACTCACATAGACATCCATCTGTTCATCTAAGTGATTACATGATCCGAGTCAACTAAGCCGTGTCCGATCATCACGTGAGACGGACTAGTCATCATCGGTGAACATCTTCATGTTGATCGTATCTACTATACGACTCATGCTCGACCTTTCGGTCTCTGTGTTCCCGAGGCCATGTCTGTACATGCTAGGCTCGTCAAGTTAACCCCAAGTGTTTTGCTGTGTAAATCTGTCTTACACCCGTTGTATGTGAACGTAAGAATCCATCACACCCGATCATCACGTGGTGCTTAGAAGTTTACGAACTGTAGCAACGGTGCAGATCGGGGAGAACACTTCTTGAAATTGTTGTAAGGGATCATCTTATTTACTACCGTCGTTCTAAGTAAACAAGATGCATAAACATAATAAACATCACATGCAATTATATAGTAGTGACATGATATGGCCAATATCATATAGCTCCATTGATCTCCATCTTCGGGCTCCATGATCATCATTGTCACCGGCATGACACCATGATCTCCATCATCATGATCTCCATCATCGTGTCTCCATGAAGTTGTCTCGCCAACTTATTACTTCTACTACTATGGCTACCGGTTAGCAATAAAGTAAGGTAATTACATGGCGTTGTTCAATGACACGCAGGTCATACAATAAATAAAGACACCTCCTATGGCTCACGCCGGTTGTCATACTCATCGACATGCAAGTCGTGAATCCTATTACAAGAACATGATCAATCTCATACAACACATATAATTCATCACATTCTTCTTGGCCATATCACATCACATAGCATACCCTGCAAAAACAAGTTAGACGTCCTCTAATTGTTGTTTGCATGTTTTACGTGGCTGCTTTGGGTTTCTAGCAAGAACGTTTCTTACCTACGCAAAACCACAACGTGATATGCCAATTTCTATTTACCCTTCATAAGGACCCTTTTCATCGAATCCGTTCCGACTAAAGTGGGAGAGATCGGCACCCGCTAGCCACCTTATGCACCAAGTGCATGTCACCGGTGGAACCTTGTCTCACGAAGAGCACGTGTAAGGTCGGTCCGGCCGCTTCATCCCACAATACCGTCGAAACAAGATTGGACTAGTAACGGTAAGCATATTGAACAAAATCAACGCCCACAACTACTTTGTGTTCTACTCGTGCAAAGAATCTACGCAATGGACCTAGCTCATGATGCCCTTTGTTGGGTAACGAGCAGAAATTCAAAATTTTCCTACGTGTCACCAAGATCTATCTATGGAGAAACCAGCAACGAGGGAAGGAGAGTGCATCTACATACCCTTGTAGATCGTTAAGCGGAAGCGTTCATGAGAACGGGGTTGAAGGAGTCGCATTGCCGTCGTGATCCAAATCACCGGAGATCCGAGTGCCGAACGGACGGCACCTCCGCGTTCAACACACGTACAGCCGGTGGCGTCTCCCATGCCTTGATCCAGCAAGGAGAGAGGGAGAGGTTGAGGAAGCCTCCATCCAACAGCAGCACAACGGCGTGGTGGTGGTGGAGGAGCGTGGCAATCCTGCAGGCTTCGCCAAGCACCCACGGGAGAGGAGGAGGTGTCACGGGAGGGAGGGAGGCGCCAGGCCTGTGTGTGGATGCCCTCCTCCCTCCACTATATATAGGGGCAAGGAGAGGGGAGGCGCAGCCTTGCCCCTTCCTCCAAGGAAGGGGTGCGGCCAAGGGAGGAGGAGTCCATCCTCCCCAAGGCACCCCTGAGGTGCCTTCCCCTTGAGGACTCTTCCTTTTTCTTATATATTGGCGCATGGGCCTCTTGGGGCTGGTGCCCTTGGCCCATATAGGCCAAGGCGCACCCCTACAGCCCATGTGGCCCCAGGCAGGTGGACCCCCGGTGGACCCCGGACCCCTTTCGGCACTCCGGTACAATACCGATAAAGTGCGAAACTTTTCCGGCGACCAAAATAGGACTTCCCATATATAAATCTTTACCTCCGGACCATTCCGGAACTCCTCGTGACGTCCGGGATCTCATCCGGGACTCGAACAACATTCGGTAACCACATACAAACTTCCTTTATAACCCTAGCGCCATCGAACCTTAAGTGTGTAGACCCTACGGGTTCGGGAACCATGCGAGACATGACCGAGGCGTTCTCGGTCAATAACCAACAGCGGGATCTGGATACCCATGTTGGCTCCCACATGTTCCACGATGATCTCATCGGATGAACCACACGATGTCAAGGACTCAATCAATCCCGTATACAATTCCCTTTGTCTAGCGGTATTGTACTTGCCCGAGATTCGATCGTCGGTATCCCGATACCTTGTTCAATCTCGTTTCCGGCAAGTCTCTTTACTCGTTCCGTAACACATCATCCCGTGATCAACCCCTTGGTCACATTGTGCACATTATGATGATGTCCTACCGAGTGGGCCCAGAGATACCTCTCCGTCACACGGAGTGACAAATCCAGCCTCGATTCGTGCCAACCCAATGCAGACACTTTCGGAGATACCTGTAATGCACCTTTATAGCCACCCGATTACGTTGTGACGCTTTGGTACACCCAAAGCATTCCTACGGTATCCGGAGTTGCACAATCTCATGGTCTAAGGAAATGATACTTGACATTAGAAAAGCTTTAGCATACGAACTACGCATCTTTGTGCTATGCTTAGGATTGGGTCTTGTCCATCACATCATTCTACTAATGATGTGATCCCGTTATCAATGACATCCAATGTCCATGGTTAGGAAACCGTAACCATCTATTGATCAACGAGCTAGCCAATAGAGGCTTGCTAGGCACATGGTGTTGTCTATGTATCCACACATGTATTTGAGTTTCCTATCAATACAATTATAGCATGGATAATAAACGATTATCATGAACAAGGAAATATAATAATAATAACTAATTTATTATTGCCTCTAGGGCATATTTCCAACATCAAGTCAGCCAAGCCCCCAACTGAAACCGTGGCATTATGCCGATCAAGTGGCGTGGCAATGGTTCGGGTTCGACCAAGCCCCCAAGTGATTCTATGGCCTTTGGCCGATCAAGAAGCGTTACTGGTTCAGACTTGACCATGTCCCCAAGTGATCTGGTGGCTTTCGCCTATCAAAAGGTGTTGCATTGGTTCGGAGACGACCAAGCCACCAAGTGATATCACAAAGCTTTTCAAAAGCAAACTCAAGGGGTAAACCGGAGGCCGTTTTAAGACAGAACAACTCCATGTAACCACGCAGGATGTAACAGAACAGATACCCCGCTTTAGCCGAGGCTCCGGTTTATTGCTTTATTCATAATATATACATTGTCATAATATGTAAATAAGTAGAGCCGATGGCTCAGGTATAATAAGGCCGAAGATGAGCAATGTTCCACGGCCTGTTGGTCTCCTCTTCTGACGTGTGTGAGTCGTTATGCTCTCGAACATCGATCAGATAGTACGACCCGTTGTGCAGATTCTTGCTGACCATGAAAGGTCCCTCCCAAGGCGGGGATAGCTTGTGCATGTACATGCGGTCTTGGATGAGCCGAAGCACCAAATCTCCTTCTTGAAAGGTTCTTGTCCTGACCCGGTGACTATGATAACGGCGAAGATCCTGCTGGTAAATCGCCGAGCGAGCAGCTGCTATGTCTTGCTCTTCATCCAGCCGATCCAAAGCGTCTTGTCGTGCTGTCTTGTTATCCGTTTCAACATAGGCTGCCACACGAGGTGAATCATGACGGATGTTCTGGGGAGAACCGCCTCCGCTCCATACACCATAAAGAACGGCGTGTATCCCGTGGATCTGTTAGGTGTAGTATTTATACTCCATAACACCGACGGCAGCTCTTCTACCCAACAACCCGGCGTCCTCTGCAAAGGGACCATAAGTCGGGGTTTGATGCCTCTCAGGATCTCTTGATTGGCTCTTTCCGCTTGACCATTGGACTATGGGTGAGCTACTGAAGAAACGTCAAGCCGGATGTGCTCACGTTCACAGAACTCCTTCATAGCACCTTTGGACAAATTTGTACCATTATCTCGTAATGATACTGTGGAAAACCAAACCGAAAATCACTCTTTTGATGAACTGAACCGCCGTGGCCGCATCACACTTGCTAACAGGTTCTGCCTCTACCCACTTTGTAAATTTGTCAACTGCCACCAACATGTGTGTCTTCTTGTCCTTGGACCTTTTGAAAGGTCCAACCATATCCAGCCCCCAAGTCGCAAACGGCCAAGTAATTGGAATCATCCTCAATTCTTGGGCCGGCACATGAGCACGTCTGGAAAACTTTTGGCAACCGTCACATCGTCGACCAGATCTTCCGCATCAGCATGGGCAGTCAACCAATAGAAACCGTGGCGGAACGCCTTAGCCACCAAGGATTTTGAACCGGTGTGGTGACCACAGTCTCCTTCGTGGATCTCATGCAATATTTCACCGCCTTCCTCGGGGGACACACAGCGTTGAAACGCCCCTGACACACTGCAATGATGCAACTCGCCATTAATAATGGTCATAGACTTAGACCGCCGAACTATCTGCCAGACCGCGTCTCATCTTCCGCAACTCGCCTCGGTTCATGTATGCCAAATAAGGGAGCGTCAATCCGGAATGACATGCAGAGCAGCCACCAATCGAGCCTCCGGATCAGGAATAGCCAAATCCGCATCATCGGGGAGCTTGATCGACGGATTGTGCAATACGTCGAGAAAAACATTGGGCCGGACGGTTATGCGTTGAGAGCCCAACCGGCTCAAAGCGTCCGCCGCCGTTCTTCCGACGATCCACGTGGTCCACACGATAGCCCTTAAAATGACCTGCGACAACATCCACCTCACGACGATATGCAGCCATAAGTGGGTCCTTGGAATCCCAAGTGCGGACACTGTTGAGCCACTAGGTCCGAGTCACCAAAGCACTTAACCCGGCTTAGATTCATCTCCTTAGCCATCCGAAGACCATGGAGCAAGGCTTCATACTCAGCTGCATCGTTAGTACAAGGGAACATTAAGCGGAGGACGAACAAAACTTGTCACCTCGTGGGGATGCTAACACGACTCCAGCCCCCGAGCCCTCCAACTGCCTGGATCCGTCAAAATGGATGGTCCAATAGGTATGATCCGGCTTGTCTTCAGGCGCTTGTAACTCCGTCCAATCATTAATGAAATCCACAAGTGCTTGAGACTTCACCGCCGTTCGAGGTACATACTTCAAACCGTGCGGCCCAAGCTCTATAGCCCACTTGGCAATCCAGCGATCGCCTCCGGTTCATGTATGATATCACCTAAGGGAGCTGAATCGACCACCGTGATGGGGTGCCCACAAATCTTGCTTCAGCTTCCGGCTCGCCATAAAATTTCCATACACTAGCTTCTGCCAATGCGGATATCTTTGTTTCGACTCAATAAGCACCTCGCTGATATAATAAACCGGACGTTGAACCGGATGCTCCGTCCCTGCCTCCTTCCGCTCTACCACAATGGCAACGCTTAATCGCCTGGCGTTAGCGACAACATACAATGACGGCTCCTTGTCGATGGGAGCGGCGAGCACAGGCGGGTTGGCCAATTGCCGCTTCAAGTCCTCCAATGCTTCATCAGCGGCTGGACTCCAGACAAACTGATATGTCTTCTTCAGCATCTGGTACAAAGGGACGGCCTTCTCTCCGAGGCGGCTGATAAACCGGCTCAGCACAGGAATTCGGCCCGCCAAATGCTGGACATCATTAATACACTTTGGTTTAGCCAAGGAGGTGATAGCCGTAATCTTCTCCGCATTAGCTTCAATCCCTCTGTTGGACACAAGAAAACCCAATAACTTGCCTGCCGGAACACCAAAGACGCATTTGGCCGGGTTGAGCATCATCTTGTAAACCCGCAGGTTGCCAAAGGTTTCTTTCAAATCATCAATTAGTGTTTCCTTCTTCCTAGACTTAACCACGATATCATCCACATAGGCATGCACATTACGGCCGATCTGTTCATGCAAGCAATTACATGCATAGCGCCGATAAGTTGCTTGGGCACTCTTGAGCCCAAAAGGCATAGACACATAGCGTAAGGCTCCAAAGGGAGTGATAAACGCTGTCTTCTCCTGGTCCTTAACTGCCATCTTGATCTGATGATACCCAGAATACGCATCCAAAAAGCTCAAACGCTCACAACCCGCAGTGGCATCAATAATCTGGTTAATGCGGGGGAGGGCAAAAGGATCTGCTGGACAAGCCTTGTTAAGATCTGTGTAATCCACACACATGCGCCAAGTACCATTTTTCTTAAGGACCAGCACCGGATTAGCAAGCCACTCTGGATGGAAAACTTCAACATTAAAACCCGCTGCTAAGAGCCTGGCAACCTCCTCCCCAATGGCCTTACGCCTTTCTTCGTTAAACCGGCGGAGAAACTGCTTTACCGGTTTGTACTTGGGATCAACATTAAGAGTGTGCTCAGCGAGCTCCCTCGGTACACCTGGCATGTCAGAAGGCTTCCATGCAAAAATGTCTCGATTCCCACGGATGAACTCGATGAGCGCGCTTTCCTATTTAGGATCCAAGTTGGCACTGATGATGAACTGCTTGGACGAATCGGCAGGTACGAAGTCAACAAGTTTAGTCTCAGCTGCCGATTTAAACTTCAGGGCCGGATCGTGCACTGTAGTTGGCTTCTTCAACAGAGTCATGTCCGCCGGATCAACATTATCCTTATAGTACTTCAGCTCTTCGTTGGCACAGACCGACTCTGCGTAAGCCGCATCACCTTCCTCACACTCCAAAGCGATCTTGCGGCTCCCATGAACCGTTATCGTCCCCTTGTGACCCGGCATCTTGAGCTGCAAATAGATATAACACGGTCTTGCCATGAACTCATCATATGCCGGCCGCCCAAACAGGGCGTGATAAGGACTTTGAATTTTCACCACTTCAAACGTCAATGTTTCTGATCTGGAGTCATGTTCATCCCCGAAGGCCACCTCCAGAGCTATTTTACCGACCGGATATGCTGACTTGCGGGCACCACACGATGGAACACCGTATTGGACGGTTTGAGATGTTTATCTGTTAACCCCATACGACGGAAGGTCTCGTAGTACAGGATGTTGATGCTGCTCCCTCCGTCCATAAGCACCTTGGTGAACTTGTAACCTCCCACCTGAGGTGCCAGCACCAGGGCTAGCTGACCCGGATTGTCAACCCGGGGAGGATGATCCTCTCTACTCCACATAATGGGCTGCTCTGACCAGCGTAGGTAATGAGGCACGGCTGGTTCAACAACGTTGATCGCCCGCTCAAGCTTCCGGTCTCGCTTGTCTAAGCTGGTGGTGAAGACGTGGTACTGCCCACCATTCAACTGCTTTGGGTTGCTCTGATAACCCGACTGCTGCTGTTGCTACTGATTGTAACCACCTTGGTTATTCTTATTGTTCTGATTGTTATGTCCGCCCGGATTACCACTAAACCCTGGACCGGAATTTCCTCCACCGTAACCCGGGCCGGACCCTGAACCGCCGCCGGAACCTTGATCATACCGGAAAGCATTAGAACTTTTGAACTCCTGCATAATGTAACAATCCTTCCAGAGGTGGTTTGCTGGCGCCTCCTTCGTCCCATGCTTCGGACATGGTTGATTCAACAGATAGTTCAATCGGTCTGGATTGGGATTAGGCGCACCACCTCGATTCGGCTGTTTACCCTTGCGCCGCTGGCCCTTGTCCTGCGCGTTGGTGTTGGCTATGAAGTCCATGTTGCCGTTCGCTTTACGCTTACTTCCACCATTACCTGCCGAGTGATGCTGTTGGCCTCTGGAGTTGCTATTCTTCTTTCCCTTCCCTGTCTCATCATCATCATCAGACTCGGGATCCTTGGTACTATCAGAATCAGCATACTTCACTAAGACGCCCATGAGAGTGCCCATGTCATTGCAAAACCGCTTCATGCGTCCGGCTTCAACTTTAAAGGTTTAAACCGGCAGTTGCCCTCTAGGGTCAAGATCGCAGAATCAGCGTTGATCCGGTCTGAAGAATGTAAGACTTCCGAAACGCGGCGTACCCAATGGGTTGTTGATTCCCCCTCAGCCTGGACACAAGCCGCCAAGTCCACCATGGACATGGGCTGTTTACAGGTATCTTTGAAATTCTGAATGAACCGGGTCCGTAACTGGGTCCATGAACTGATGGAATTGGGTGGCAAGTTTTTCAACCAAGTACGGGTCGTGCCCTCGAGCATCATGGTGAAGTACTTCGCACACGCAGCTTCATCCACATCCAGCATCTCCATGGCCATCTCATAGCTCTCTATCCATGCTTCTGGAGCCAGATCGGCGGTGTAATTCGGCACCTTGCGCGGCCCCTTGGAATCCTTGGGCAAGCGTACATTGCGTAAAGCGGGGACGAGGCAAGGCACCCCCAAAGAGCTAGAGGTAACTCCAGGCTCAAAGATGGTCAGACGAACCAGCGCAAGCTGATAATCCTGATGCTGTGCTGCTAACTCGGCCTCCCTGCGTGCCCGGGCCCGGTCCACCACCTCTTGAGCATTGTCGAAACCACCCGCCGGGTTGTTGCCACGGGGCGCACCGCGCCGTGCATTACTTGACACGGCCGGTTCATCCACGTGCCTGCTATAGCTCCGGCTTGGGCGGGGGGTAGAGTGGATCCGATCGCGGCTGCATTTAATACGCTTCTGTTGGACCCGGTGTTGTCCTAAGGAGCTCCTTGACCAGCGCGTCTCTACCACCGTGGTGAATCGCCTTCAATTGGAATCACCTCCAACCGTGCGCGGCTGCAACAAGGTTATCCATCGGGTTGGAGTAGTGACTGGAGGTGTTTGCGGCCCGAGGCGTGCCGGTATGATGGCGAGGTAAATCTATTACGCGGGGCTAAACCGGCGCGCCCGTCCCAGGTACTTCCGCCCGGTTTACCACCGACGGGTTACTGGTCCCTGCTCCTGGGGTATTGAAGAGATCTCTTCCCTCGAAAACTGAAGGCAAACGGGATCTGTATTTCCTCTTCATGACTTCATGCGATGCGTTCTGATCCAGCATGAGCCTATACGCTTGCGCATCCAAAGCGGCCCGCTCTGCCGCCATCCTGGCATCTGCAGCTGCCAAATCCGCTTTAGCCTGAGTGATTTGCTCCTTCACCTTCACAATCTCCGCATTATGAATGTCCTGGTCTGCCGGGTTGGCCTCTGCCATGAGCACAACCAACGCATCGAATAGTTCTGATAAAACTTGAGCGGCGGCGCCGCAGGGGCCTCCTGCCCCGGCTGCCATCGCCGCTGTTGAACCGGCGACCATTGTCGCGGCGGTCGAAGAGTGAAGCATCGCTTGTGTTCCTGCCATGAATATTCCAACCCGGTTGGGCATATCAAGGGGGTCCGGAATACTGTCACCATCGGAACAGCCCCCAATCTGGCCATCTTGTAGCTGATACAGAGACTCAGTTTCTCCGGTCGACGACTCGTCGTCAGAGTAGACGACGGTTTCACCACCAGATGCTGATCCGTCCTCATAATTTCCTCCGTGGATGACTCCCACGAAAGCATGCTTGACGGTCGGTTTAGCCTGGGCAGGTTTCGCACGCTGAGCCGTCTCGACGAGGTCGGTGCAGATGTCCGGCTCAGGCCCTGGCTCACCGATCTTGCCGATGAAAACGTGTATGCCACCAAAGGGGACCCGGTATCCGTACTCAATCGAGCCGGCCTCGGGGCCCCAGCCTGCATCGTCGATGTAGAGCTTGCCGCGACGACTCTTGGTCATCCGGCCCACAGCGTAGCCTACGAGCGAACTTGCCCTCCAAGATCATCAAACCATCGTGCGATAGCCCCACGGTGGGCGCCAACTGTCGTGGTTTTGTCACGGCAGATGTCCTCATGAAAGGACTTAGTCGCGGAGCCATCGCTACGGGTTAACTTAGAGGGGTTTAAAGCGGACGCAAAGACACGGGAGTTATACTAGTTCGGCCCCTTCGATGAAGGTAAAAGCCTACGTCTAGTTTGTGATGGGATTGATGTGGTCTCGATGACTAGGGAGCAAACAGCTTCGCCTAGGCCTTGAGTTGTTGTTGTCTGTCCTTGAACCGTCCCGGGTCGTCCCCTTATATACACGGGTGACGCCTGTCGGGTCAGAGAGTCCCAACCTCCGGTTCATATTCGTATCCGGGTTGGTCTCTCTATATTCCTAACTTACAATACAAGTTATACATCCGGCCGGTTTACGGCTCTGTGTTCTGATCCGACTACAGGCCTTGGGCCCTTACACTCATGCCTCTTGGGCTTTCATACTGTTGAACTACTGATGAAGTTAACCCGGCCCAGATAGGCCGGTTTACGCCCAGTAGTAACATCCCCAACACCACCCCTGTCCGTTTCCCAAGTTCACAAATCTTACAAAACGGTGCTTCTTGATCCTAATTGGGCTGCTGCTATGCAAGAAGAATATTCGGCCCTTACTGAAAATAATACTTGGCAGCTTGTTCCTCGTCCTCCCAACACCAACATTGTCTCCGGTAAGTGGGTGTTTTGTCAGAAGTTTCACTCTGATGGTACTCTTTCTCGCTACAAAGCACGTTGGGTATGTCACAGCTATTCCCAACAACATGGCATTGATTACGATGAAATTTTCTCTCCTGTAGTTAAGCCTAGTACCATACACACTGTTCTCAGCCTTCCTGTCTCCTCCACCTATCCTATTCACCAATTAGACGTAAAAAATGCCTTCCTTCAAGACCATTCTTGTCCAAACCATGTTTGTCTTCTTCAAAAATCTCTCTATGGTCTCAAACAAGCTCAACGTGCATGGTTTCAACGCTTCTCTTCCTTTATTCAAACAATATGTTCTGTTTCCTCTCTTTCTGATGCTTCTCTCTTTGTCTATCATCATAATTCTGACATTGCATACTTACTTCTTTACATTGACGATATCATTCTCATTGCTCGTTCTCAAACCTTTTTGGACCGCATCATTACTCATCTCCGCTCTGAGTTTTCTATGATAGATCTTGGTCTTCTTCATCATTTTTTAGGCACTGCAGTGATTCCTGATTCATCGAGTATGTTTCTTTCCCAACGTCAATACATCCTAGATCATATCAACCGTGCTGGTATGCTAGACTGTCATCCTTCCGATACTCCTGTCGACACTAGTTTCAAACTTTCTGCCAATGGTGATCCTTTCAATGATCCTACTCTTTATCGTAGTCTTGCTTGTGCCCTTCAGTATCATACCATTACTCGTCCTGAAATTTCTTTTGCTGTCCAACAAGCTTGTCTCTATATGCATGATCCTCGCATACCTCACTATAATCATATCAAGCGCATCCTTAGGTGTCTCAAAGGTACTCTCGACCATGGTCTCCACATAAACAATTCTTCCCCTACTTCTCTCACCATGTATTTTGATGCAGAATGGGCTGGTTGTCCCGATAATCGACGATCTACATCCGGTTTATGTGTTTTTCTTGGTGACAAATTGATTTCTTGGTCCTTGAAAAGGCAGGTAACCGTCTCCCGCTCGTCCGCTGAAGCTGAATATCGTGCGGTTGCACATGTTGTGGCTGATACGGTCTGGCTTCGTCAGTTGCTCTTGGAGTTGCATCGACTGCTTGCACATGCTACCATTGTTTATTGTGATAACATCTCAGCTGTTTACATGTCCGGGAATCCTGTTCAACATCGCCGGACTAAACATATTGAGATCGATATCCATTTTGTATGTGAGGAGGTGGCTCTTGGACAAGTTCGGGTGCTGCATGTTCCTTCTATGGCTCAATCTGATGATATTTTTACCAAGGGACTACCATCAACATCATTTTGTAATATTCGATCCAGTCTCAACGTTGTCGAGCCTTCAGTTGATACTGCCGGGGGATGTTAGACTATTACTTGGCTCTCAAGTTATCTTGTCCTAGTATTGTAATAGGTCTAGTTGGCTTCTAATCTCTTATATATACTGATGTATGCGGCTGCAATAATCTATCAACAATAGTTATGTTCAATCTTACAGTCACGTTAGCTGGATCGGGGGCTTTGCCTTGGTGAGCCAACCTTTACTAGCATCGCCATGCCGTCCCTTCACTGCCCATCAGGCAATGGGTGTGCGGATCGAGTCCCAATTTTGGGAGTCACTTTTCTTCGGACTGCTACAACAAATAAACCGGGTGCTATTAATCCTAGCAATTTTTGCTTGTTTGGGTTTATTTTTCCCAAGGAATTATTACTCCGGTTTGTTCCATCATCTATACACAGGTCTATCAAATGGTGGCCGCATTAGCGACAGTCCCGTGGTGGTTCGGTCAGTTTCCATACATAGTTCAGCGAACGACGCATCCGGAACTCAGATCGACCTGTGAATTCAGGCTTTGCCACGCCTTTACCACACCACGTCGACGCCCTGCATCGACATTGAATTCGACGCCAGGCCACATATCTTTAAATAAATTATTTTGCATAAATTAATTACGCAAGGATTTTTATATATTTATATTATTATTGTTGGCCTGCACTTTACATGTGCAGGTAATGGACTTCGACTATATCATGTGGTCTCTTCGGCAAGCCGATGCCGTCGTCCTAATCAGCGTAAATCGGCTCGCGTGATCACCTTGTTGGCCGAGTTGCCATACCGACATGTTCCGTTGCCTCAGGGACTTCGGCATCGCCGAGAGAGCTCTACCTCATCGAGTGTTCGGCGCACATGCCATATTTCTTTAATAACTCACTTTGCATAAATTATTTATTATGCAATTTTTTTAATTTATTATTATTACTATTATCTCCAGTTTGCACTATTTTTTGTGCGCATGTAAATGATCCGGGTCGAGCAGTGTTGTCACCTCGGCGTACTGACATATCACGTCACCTCGGCTGGACATGGGGCTTCGTCAACACTTCATTAACCCACGTCGGGGACTTCGTCGTCACTCTGCCGGCCTGCATTGGCCGTGCTATGTCACCACTTTGGAGTGCCGAGCTCTTCGGTCGGCCACCTCGGGACCGACTTGGCGGATGGAAACTTTTCCCGCATCAAGCTCGGTCTGCATCATCAATGCCAAACACATTAACCAGCTAAGTCGCTTTCATGCTCAAAGTTTTAAATGTTTAACTTGTGTTCGGTTCGACCATGCTCACATACGTTGTTCGTTAAAGAAACTCCCCTTACCCATGTTAACAGGGGGCTCTTAAAATTTACACGAGCCGTTCTACAATAATGTGTTTTCTTCTTGGTCGTTGCAAAGTCTTTTTCTACCGCTCCTTTTTCGACTCGAGTGTATGGTGAATAGCCGGATAGCCTAGCTTATCTCTAAAGCCGCTCGAGTTTAGTTCTCTAAACTTGCCTTGGAGAAGCACTCCACCTTCGGGATAAGGAGCTTGAAGCCGTAGGCTGATCCGCTTGAAGTCTTGAGATCGGATGTGTCATGTTAAAGCACGACAGAATCTCAATTTTTTTAAAGACCAATTTCCGGATTGGCACCAAAATCTCGGTTTAGTCCGGACGTCAAGCTTTTACATAAATTTTTGGCTTTTCGAGTCTATGGAAATTTTAAACTATTTGTGTGTTTCCAACATAATTCTCATAGTGCATCACCGGACACCTTTAGAGAATCTGCAAAAACATTCTCGGATATTGCTATATATGCATCGGTTTTGAATTGTGTCTTTGGTCAATAGTTGGGTTTCTCGGCTCGTGTGCTTGCCTCATACGTTCCGCTTTGTTCGGCTAGGTGTGCAAAGGGAGAACCACTGTGATTGTGCTTCCAGCTCGCATGGTTAAGCACCTCAGTGGAGACAGCCGAAAACTGACTGTCACAATAAGCGTAAACTGGTCAGCAATCCAATGGTTGTGTTAAATGATGGGTCGTTCATAACATTGGCCAAAGTGTTCACGGCTTGACCTCGGCTGTCGCCGAACACTAACCGGGGGCTAGTAACTGGCCTCCCAACTTTACGCTCCTATGACTAAGTGAGAGTTATAAAGCCCGCATATCTGATTGCCTTGTTTCTGCTAACACAACCGCCTTCGGGCACCGAGACGTCAGCTAAGGGTTGTTTTGTTGTTGCCTAAAACCCTGCGTAGCATCTACAAAGGGGTGGAAGCTGACGATGGGCCACTTTCAAATGATAAACGATCGCAACAGAGTCAAAATAAACATATATCATCAGCATTTGTATTCAATATACGAGCACTGCCCTCCGTAATTATCATTATAAAGCCATAAATATGCATCAATTTGACTTAAGATTTTGGCCAAGCTGGGTTGCCTGGCTCCTGTGCTTACCCCTACGTTCCCGATTGTTCAGCTAGGCGGTCAAGGGAGCACCTCTGCGATTGTTACTACCGGGTCATCCGAGTTAGTACCTCAGACTGGGTGAAGCCGAAAGCTAGCGATCTTAAAGGATATAATTGGTCGGCAACGATGGAAGTGAAAATTTAGGTTTGCTATAGACCACAGAGTTCGGGAACTTACCCCGAACTAAATCCTCAATATTTTCCTCCCACATTAATCGGAGTTGAGGTTTCATGATCATGGTCAGCATGACGACCCACGGAAAGGAACCGATAGCGGGGCTATTTTATTTTGAAGATGTTTCTTACATGAAATAGTAATATAACATATCTCTCCGCGTACCTTTGTTTACTAGCAAATGGCACATGCTTCGCATGTAGTACCAACTTTGATTGTAAAGATTGCATTAAGAAAACATATTAGTTAATATTTTTCATAATTTCAGTTTCTTTGGTGGGGTTAATTTCAGTTTAACTTATCACATAAAATGATCCTCAAAAGAATTATCAGGTAAGTAAAACTATGCGATCAAAAATAGATGTGATATCTCAGGGTAGTAACAAAATATGGATATCAAGTATATCCATTATATGCAAAATTGGATAGATGTATACATTTTTTGGGCATAATTGTGTGTAAGTTGGTTCATTAAGAAATAAAAAGTTGTTTTTTTTAACTTAAGAAATAAAAAGTTCTCGAATTCTAGAGAGTGGAAATTTGTTCAAAAATAATTTCTTATTTATTTTATTTTTTTGAAAGGTTGTTATTCACTTCCTGCATGCACGACATTTCGTTATCTTGTATTTTAGGCTTGCAACGAATTATGCATCCAGACTTTTTTTATTAGGGCCTCCACCTGGACTTGTTAAATTGGCGGCACACTTTTTGTTTTTTGAGACAAGGTACACTTTATTTCACACGTTCCTGCATTATTTCTACATAGATGAGAAATCTTATTTCTTCGTAGATACAATACTCTCTTTAACTCAGGGAATCAGGGCAAACTTTTATCTGGGCCCTGCCCTGTACGCATTGCCATGGCCCGTGGCCCAAGGTGCCTAGAAGGCTCCCGATTCTCTGAGTTGTTTCTTACGTTTTTTTTCTCAAACCTGCCTTCTGACACAGCGGAATAGTGCAATAGTAACTCCCACCACATGCGGTTTTCACCAGGTGGCAGGCTGGCAGGGCAGTGACGCCCCCACCGGCCACCGCGAATCCCAGCCATGTGGGCCATCAGATTGTCCTTTCCAATGGTGCATATTTGGTCACGTAGTCCTCTAGTTACATCTATTGAATGTGAGCCATCGGATTACAAAGATCCAACGGTCTATATCCGTCCCTATTCGTACACTATATAGGAGTATAGATAAAACCATATGGTCGGATTGCCTTGTTTGTTGATACGTCCATTTTGCATCATGCTTTGATATTGATATTTATTGCATCATGGGCTGTTATTACACATTATGTCACAATACTTATGTCTTTTCTCTCTTATTTTACAAGGTTTACACGAAGAGGGAGAATGCCAGCAGTTGGAATTCTGGGCTGGAAAAGGAGCAAATATTAGAGACCTATTCTGCACAACTGCAAAAGTCCTGAAACTCCACGGAAGTTATTTATGGAATTAATAAAAAATACTAAGCGAAGAAAGTACCAGAGGGGGCCCACACCCTGGCCACGAGGGTGGGGGCGCGCCCTACCCCCCTGGGCACGCCCCCTCTCTGGTGGGCCCCCTATCAGGCCTCCGGTGCCCATCTTTGCCTATATGGTGTCTTTCACCCTGGAAAAAATCAGGAGGAAGCTTTCGGGACGAAGCGCCGCCGTCTCAAGGCGGAACCTTGGCGGAACCAATCTAGGGCTCCGGTGGAGCTGTTCTCCCGGGGAAACATCCCTCCCGGGAGGGGAAAATCTTCACCATCACTCTACTAGAAAAAGGCTTATCCCCAATATCTCTACTAGTAGCGCACCATGATGGTGGTGCGCCACTGCTATATAGTAGTGGCCCACCAAAATCAGGTGCGCCATTGGTATCTTTTTACTAATGGCGCACCACATGAGCAGTGCGCCATTGCTAATTTTTTGGTCCATCCCCCCCACCAGACATAGCAATAGCCCACCACACCTAGGTGCACCACTACTATGTTACATATTAGTGGCACACCTAGGTGTGGTGCGCCATTGCTATGTCTGGTGGGGGTGTGCCTGCACACAAACACACATACCCTGTGGATCGCCTTTTAGGTTTTTAAAAAAATAAAAGAAAATGATAAAAGATTCAAAAAAATTCAAAAAAATAGATGACCATGTGTTATGTGTTCTAGTTGTTAGGAAAATTAACAAACATGAATTTTGAATTTCTTTGCAAAAGGCCGCCGTGTTTCGGTAAAATGATCGTAACTTTTGCATACGACCTCCGATGAAAACGTATTTTATATGAAAACTCATCTACTCAAAAAGTTACATCCGAATTCAACGGGCTATGCCCGTTATCGATTTTCTAGAATCCTGAAAAACCTAACAGAAAAAAGTTACGATGCTTTCAAGACCTAGAGGCAAAAAATCGAAAAAATGCAAAAAAGAAATAAATTAGCAATGGCGCACTAGTGCTTGGTGCGCCACTGCTATTCTCCCGCCTTCAAAATTCAAAAAATACGAAAATAAAAAACAAGTTAGCAATGGCGCACTTTATGAATAATGCGCCACTACTATTTTCCCGCCTTCACAGTTCAAAAAAATAGCAATGGCGCACCAGTGCATGGTGCGCCACTGCTAAGTTGGGACAGAAGTTTAAAAGGGCCGGCCAGCCACTTACCCCTTCATTCTTCTCCTCCTCTCCTCCACTCCATCTCCTCCTCTCCTCCACTCCATCTCCTCCTCTCCTCCACTCCATCTCCTCCTCTCCGGCGACCTCTTCCTCCTCACGGTGCTCCTCCTCCAGTGACCTCCTCCTCCCTCCTCTCCTCCTCACAGTGCTCCTCCTCTGGCGACCTCCTCCTCCCTCCTCTCCTCCTCACGGTGCTCCTCCTTCCTCTCCTCCTCACGGTCCTCCTCCTCCTCTCCGGCGACCTCCTCCTCCCTCCTCTCCTGATCCTCACGGTCCCTCCTCCCTCCTCCTCTACTTCCGTCCACATGTGGAGCTCCCCCCGACACAAAGAACGTACCAGATCAAGGTCGATAATGAAATTTGAAAAAAATTCAAGCAAAAAAAAGAGCAAAAAAGCCAAAAAAATGAGCCAG
Organism: Aegilops bicornis; assembly: GCA_021605145.1. Taxonomy (NCBI): domain Eukaryota; kingdom Viridiplantae; phylum Streptophyta; class Magnoliopsida; order Poales; family Poaceae; genus Aegilops; species Aegilops bicornis. Next base: position 660,153,321 of record CM038673.1, read on the forward strand.
ATCTAGATCCAGATCCAAATTCAAAATTCAAAAATAGCAATGGTGCACGGTGGGGGTTAGACGGTGCACCACTACTATTTTCCCGCCTTCAAAATCCAAAAAAAGTTACTAGTGGCGCACCTGTAGCAATAGTAATGGCGCACTACAAGGTGTGCCACTATTACCTGCAATACTAATGGCGCATCAGAGGTGCGCCATTAGCATTTGTTACTAGTGGCGTGATAATAATGGCGCACCTATAGTGCGCCCTTAATAGCAAAAATAGGTGCTCCACTAACAGCCTTTTTTTCTAGTAGTGTCGTCATCACCATCGATCCTCTCATGGTGAGGGGGTCAATCTCACTACTAGGGAAAAGGCTAGCAGCAACGCGGGTTTTAGGTGTATCAGTAGCGTGGGGACCGGCGCTACTAATAAGGCGCTATAGCTAACACGTAGCGATGCATGCTCAGCAGCGCTCTTTGCTACACAGGTGTAGCAATAAGACTTAATGGAAGCTTCACATCGCTAGCTGCTCTAGCGGCGCTTTGTTCGGACGCCATCGCTATCGTGGAGCTGCTGCTAACTTTTCTTCACTCGCCATCGCTAATTTTAGTAGTTTTTGTTTTTTTCAAGATATTTGTTTTGTATTTGAACAGGCTTTATAGAAGAATCTTTAGCACATACAAATGTCATCATGATACACATACAAATGCCTGCGAGACCACAAATGTAATCATAGCATATACATACAAATAGTCTCATCATAATCATCCAACACAAAGTGGTATCTTGTCATCACCTCAAAAATAGCGATACATGCAAGTCTCGAATACTTGCATCTACAACGTCATCCATCTAAACAAAGGTATACGCGAGAAGAGCTATCACTATGAGTGAGAGCGGAACTATGCAGTACATGAGGTGGCGGTTACGAGTCCTCTCTCACGCTAGCGTGAACCTCAAGTAACTAGCTTCTCCTTCTTGTCTACTTTTGAAGCCTTTATGGCTGGCCCCGAGAACCCATTCACTTGCGCCTGACACTCATGCCACTCATTGTACACCCCCGGAAGCTTCCCTTTGTACACGACATAGCACTTCCATCTCGCCATCAAGAAACTAGGTACCTGTTAGAGATGCATGTTCATCAAAGAGGATGTACAATCATATATATGCAAAAAATATACTAGAGCAACACCAAAAAAGAAAGGATTAGCAACTAGATGCAACATACAGTATGCAAACTAATTAACTAGAGATACGTAGGTCATCGTACGCAAACTAACAAAGTAGCGTTACGCAAGTTCGGCAGGGACCGTGGACATCACAAAGTTTCATCACTACAAAAAGTATACAAGTTCAACCGACACATATCATCATCATCGGCATCATAAATCACTAGAAGTTCCATCCTTCCATATCATCGAGGATGGACCCTAGCTTCTTGAACGGGCGTGAGGTCTAGGCGTTGCATGCCAATGCGAGTTCGGACGTCATTTCGCGATATAGGGCCGTGGTGGAACATCCCCTTCTCATCGACGACTTCTTTCATGATGATCGTCGCAATGTCCCTTTGGATGTGAAAGAAGTCATCTCTAAGTTTATAATCCGCTTCTCCATGAGATTCTAGCCACTTGTGGATATGATCATCATTTCTGCTTCTCATGCGAAGCTTTTGGTCATCCGTGTTGAACTGAATCATGAGATGGACGATGTAGAATCCATCTTTCTTGCTTTGTTTTGGGACATGGATGTAGGAGAAGTTAGTTTTATGCGCGAAACCCATCTTTTTGTTCCTTTGTTTCCTGATCTACATGTGGCTACCTCTAATGCTAAAGCCTTGGAGAGCATCATCTAGAATATTCATTATATGGGTGTAGTCTTTTTTCTCGTAGTCTCTGGAAGGGTCAAAATACACGGCGTGGGAGACTTGCGGGTAAAGAACGATAAGGACAGCGCGCCCGTTGCTGCGGGGAAAAGACACCTCAAATTATTCCCCATAGAGAGAGAAGGAATGATTGAAATGTACGAAAGGGTTGTCCGGAACTGACTTACTTTGGATGATAAGGCACGAGGACAATTTCCCGGTCCTTATTCTGTACCATGAATTTTTGGAGGTACTCCTAGCAGTTTCATGCTCAAAGTCGCCGAGACTCAAGAAAGACTCGTGCATGTAGTACGGATCCGCCACATAGATTTGCGAGACTTCTTCACTCTTCATGACGGAGCTCATATGTAGCGCAAAAAGGCGGACGATTTTAAAATCGAGCCGCCTTGTCAGAAACATCTCAAAGATATGGTCAAACCGCAGGAAGAACACCTCCGCAGGCCGTGTCTCGACGTAGCTCTTCCCCTCAGCCACACGAGTCGCGTATGTCGGATATCCTGTATCCCTTGAGGCTAGTAGGCTTTTCTCCGTCATGCAGTCTCCTGAGATCCCCTAATAGTGCCTCCATTGGTTTCGGCGGTAGCATCGGCTCGCCCGTGAGATGGAACATGGCCGCACCTTTCACGGGTAAACGCTCTTCAGAATGCATTGTCTGGCTGCTATGTGCTCTGGCTTGTCTGGAGGCAGCTATCTTCCCCGATCTCTTCCTCTCCTTTTTCTTGGGCACACCTTCCAGACCCTTCCTTAACCCCTACCCGTGTTCTGGGCTAAGCATCAGACGACCCACGCGCCCGGCTAGTTGAGCCTGTGTTGAGGTGGCATCTTCAGGCGTGTCCTGTGAGGATTTCATGAAGAGAGACTTTTTGCAATCCCTGCTACAACCTTCCTGCCCAGGCATATCATCCGTATCCTCATTAGCAAGCTGATAGCCCGATTCGTGATATGGTTGACTCATCATATCTATGTCACAGTCATACGCGTTTGTATTGAGGAAACCCATAGGGTCGACCTCCGTCCCATCATCCATTCTCTGTTCTACAGGACAAATTACATCAGCCAGTACTATTGCACCCCCTTCATCATGTCGTCCACCGCTCTCACCCGACACTATAGGAGCTGGTAATTGCGTAGGTGGGGTGGTGGTCTCCGCACATGCTTGTTGATGTGTGGTTATTGGTGTGCTCTCGGCCGGCTCCAGACGAATAAGATTCTTCGGCCATAGCAGCACCCAACCCTTGAAGCTTCCAATCCGCGGCGGGGTCTCCTCGTCCGCTCCCACATGCTGTACTGGAGGAGGCAAATCCGCGTGCCCCAATTTCACACTGGACAAGCTAACCCTGAAGTGCCCAGCGGGGATCGGCTGGTTGTGGAACGTGGGTTGCAAGGGGTCCATTATCATCCCCTTTCCCACGTCCACCTTCTGGCCTTTGATCAAATAGAGTATGGTGCACGGGGTTTCTTTCGCCTGCAAACACATATGTCTGTGGCGTAAAACATCCAAAAGGCAACAAAAATGGAATATTACATATATATATATATATATATATATATATAGGGCTGGACTATTCTGTTACCGGTAATAGAATATTATTCTATTACCCTCGCCCCTATAAGGCGCGACGCGTCCACGAACGACCCAGCCCCAATCCGACCTGCTTCCTACCGCCGGAGGCAGCCGTCGAATAACTTTTCGGCCCGAGAAAAAACAAGAAAAAGAAAACCCAACCCATCTTCCCCAACACTCACCCCTCGACCACCAGATCCCACTCCCCGAGCTCGCGGCCGTCCCGTCTCCTCCCCAGGATGCCGCCACCCGGCCTTCTCCCCGAGCTCGCGGCCGCCCAGCCTCCTCCCCAGCGTGTCGCCGCCCATCCTCCTTCCCGAGCTAGCCGCCGCCCCGCCTCCTCCCCAGCGCGCCGCCGCCCAGCCTCCTCCCGGCCTCCTCCCCGAGCTCGCCGCTGCCCGGCCTCCTTCTCCGTCGTTGACCGCCTCCCTCCTCCTTCCTTGGCGTCGGTCGCCTCCCACAACCACGTGCCACCCCCTCCTTCCCCAGCGCCGACCACCTACCTAAATCATACAAATCCACGCCATCTCCGCACTCCTCCTTCATCCTGTTGGCAGATCTTGTGCGCCGCGCTCTAGCAGCCGGTGATGCTTCCCCGCCACCTCTCTGCCTCCTTCCCGATGGGGCAATGTCGCCGCGCATACAGGAAGTTCATCGCCGCCACCTCAGTACGTTCAATGTCGACGTCGTGGATGCGCCCCGCTCCAATGCCATGGTTTGGGCTTCAGCCGCAAACAATGGAGCCTGCAGGGGGAGCCGCGGGGTCGAGGACGTCCAGTTCGACAGTCCAACTGCTTGCTCGGCCGCCGGTCAATCAAGGAGGTGAGTGCATCCCACATCCGTGTGCTTCCATGGATCAGCGGCAAACAATGGAGCCTGCAGGGGGAGCCGCGGTGTCGAGGACGTCCAGTTCGACAGTCCAACTGCTTGCTCGGCCGCCGGTCAATCAAGGAGGTGAGTGCAGGCCACCTCCGTGTGCTTCCATGGATGCTGCTGTCTAGTACATCCCCCTCTATGATTGATCTTGCATGATTTCTGTAGCTTGTCCTTCCCTACCGTGCAACCATCAAGCGTGTGCTAATTGTGGATCGAGGTTGCACCGCCCACTGCAGGTCTCCGCATTCAAACAATTAGCGATGTCTGAGACAGCAGTTTCACACTACAGGTAAATGACATTGCCTCTGTTAGACAATTATCATGCAAACGGTTAGCAAAGAAGATTAATAGTTTATTTATGTGTTTATTCTGCTCCACCCAATACTGTAAAAATGCAGGATTCCAATGCCATGTGGCCTAGCTAACCGAATTAGCATGCAAGCTTCTCCTTTTCTCTATTGTCAGTTCAATTTTCTCTAGTATGTATGTTCTGAAGATGATGAGAGAATGGTCTGGTGGGGATGATGCATGTTTCTTTGCTTTTTATCATGATATATAAAAAGATTCTGGTAGCTCTAGTACCTATACTGCAACAGTCCATTGACAAAAGAAAATATCAGTTCAATACATAAATTGGAAAAAATTTCAATACTAAGTGTTCTTTGCCCATCCTTACATCAGCTAGTCTTCACCATGTCCAGATAGTGCCTAGAAGAAGTTAACTTGTGCATTTCCATAAAACTATGCACTGATAAATCAGAACTCGTGTATTTCCATAAAATTATGTAAGTTCCATGTGTGTGTGCTCCTACAAATCTGAAATATTTTTCCAATCATACTGGCACTGATGCAATCACCTCAAAAGGTTTGGTGCATGTGCTGCTACAAATCTAAACTTCTTGTCCAGTGATTCTAGTACCGATGAAGATCGAGTTCACTGAAATAATGTACTGATACCAGATAAATTCAAAACCAAGACCACTTCTAGTTCAAAACAAAAACACACCCCAACCCTCTTGGGAGAAAAAGAAGTTCAAATTTTATGTTTAATGGACCACGTAACTCCTGCCACTCAATTGGTATGTTGTTGTTCCAACTAGTCATAGCAGTAAATGATGAATACAAGTAGATGATTGTGGTGTTTAGTAAAAGTTCCTTCAAGTACATATGCAAGTTCAACATCATCGTCTAAGAAGGATCACAGATATCATCACGAGGAATTCAGATTTTCAAAAGGTTCATATAAGAAACCACATGAAAAATCGGAGAACAAAAAAAGATTCAAAGAGTACTGATGCTCCTGACAGGACTACAAGTCTTGGTGTACAAATATTAATGGAGGGGAGCGAAAAATTTAGTAGCATTTCTGCCCTTGGGTGTTTGTACTTATGCGTGACAGACAAATATTGTGTTCCTAGCTCATCCAGTTTGTCAGAATAAGTTTCTTTACATACATGTACTACTCTAGATGAAGCTTCTGAAACTTCCAATGGCACTTCTAAGTCTATAATCTGCATGTCTGAGTGTACATGTTGAAACTACAGTAATTTTGGTGTGCAGGTGTTTGGAGAAAAACACCTATTACACATTTCTTGTTGAAAGTCGGTGTATCTGTCTGACGCAAATGAAAATTATTTGTTACAGGTTTCCTTTTCATCCGTCCATCTGATTGTTTTGGAGAACAGAGATGGGAGCAACCTGCAATTTATTTTGTATGTTCACTGAAAAAGTTTGGATCCTGAGCAGATTATTCTCAAGAAAATTGTTTTGACTTGGTAAGATTGTCAGCATAATTTACTAGGCAGAAAATATATGCAACTTGTACATTTATTTCCTGCCAATAAGTACTTAGGTCCACAAAGTTTGAGCACCGAATGTCAGAAAAATGATGCCTTTTCAGTTACTGTACATTACTTGCATTTGAGCACTCACTATTCTCAGAATGTCAAAACTAGTGTAATCCCTGTTGAGTTGCTGCTCTTCTGAATTTTGGTTCCCACACCCAAGTTTGGTGGTTCAGATATTTCTTTTCAACATGTAAGTCTAGTAAGAGGAGTCGCGAGGTCGAGGACCTCCCTGTCGGCAGTCCAACTGCTAGCTCCGCCGTCGGTCGCTTAAGGAGCTAAGTACAGGCCACCCCATGCCCTACCCTGGATCCTGCTGTCTTGTGCCTCACTGACTCCCTCTCTGATCGATCTCGCATCGTTTATGTACCTTTCATTCCCTATTATGCAAGTATCGAGTGACTTTAGTTCCGAACCCTTTTTTCTGAGGTTACTGTTCTATTTATGTTACCTTGTCATCCCATCAACCTTATGATTCAGAAAATAAAATCACACCAGTACGTGGTGGAAGTTTGTATCAGTCCAGAGAAAAAAGAAACAAAGTTCAGAAAGAAAAATCATGAGTTCACCTTCCATAAAGTTTGTAAGTACAGAGATATCACCTTGATGCAGTATATAAATATGTATTACAAATTTGCAATTGAGGAATGGGTGTGTGTGTGTGTGTGTGTGTTGTAGTCTCTACCTACAGAGTCGATATGTGTTTTTGTAGTGCTGGTAGTTGTAGTCTCCCACGGTCTCTGCCGTCATCAAGGGTGCAAGTGTGCCATCCTCAGTCCAACCCCATGGCATCAGGGTGGTCGAGTTAAATCGCGACCAGCAGTCCATGGCTGTCGAGTTTCCCAAGAGGCTTCCTGGAGATTCAAAACCTTTCAGTTCCCTTTATGTTTTGCATCTTCATATAACACAAAACAGGCACCGGAGGATAAGGTGAGAATATATACTAATAAAATGTGTGGTGGCATTGTCCACATTTTGAATTTAAACCACTAGCTTTTTTATACACAAGGGCTTGTCCTGGGAGAGCCCTATATAGGCATGAGCACTACTGCTACAAACTTTAATCCCCCATTTTCCGGCCTGTAGAGCATTAGAAAAAAGTTCAATTTTGGAAATTCATTCAGTTCTCTGGTTAGTAGACTAGTGGTTCATCTTGCTAAATCTTGTGATTTAAAGTTTCTCTTTTTGTTACAGCAGTTCAATGTGTATTTTAAGAAGAAAAACCAACAATGGCGGCTGCACTGGAGCCGAGGACTACTATTACTGATAGGTTTGTGAACTAATAAACATTGCTTTTATGTTCCTGTGATGTTTCATATTATTGTGAACTGATAGTTGATGCTCTTTGTGGACTGATAGCTGATACTTTTTGTTAACCGATAAACTGAATAAATGAGATGGATGTATTATCAGGCCATGAAAATGATGTAAAAAATATGTGCAGTTCAGCGGATGCGTATTATGTATGTCCTTCTAATCTGAAGGTAGTGGCACCACTAAGAAAAAAATCAGTTTTTTGTAGCCTCGGAATGGGCATTCGGCTCAGTAATCTTCCATTGCTAGAGGTACTGCCTCTTGAGTTAATTTATGAAACTGAAATCATCCTTTTTATGTTTTCGTGTTGTCAAATAAAACCGTACATCATTACCACCACAAGCCGTTCACCCTTACCACCACAAGCCGTTCACCTCCGCCACACGAGGCCGTGCGACGATGCAACTATTAGAATGTTCACCTCTGCCACAGGAGGCCAATGCAACGCTAAGAATGTTTTGTTCTTTTTCAGTACATGTTTTGTGTGCTTTTTAGTACACCTACTTAACGATTCTATGTCCAATTTCCCCTGTTGAAGTGTTCTTCCTATAGCACAACAGGAGTTGTGTGTTATGCCTTAATAAGCATTTGAGAAAACCTTGTATGGATCGAAACTAGCATATGTTCTGTTCTATTCTTGTAAATGAAGCTCCACTTTTGTTTTTTTTAGGTTACTAGACATAAAAATTAGTATATGTTCTATTGTAAAAACATATCTAAAATATCATGATGCATGCTAGCAGAAATCTGAAAATACACTCAGTTCAGTTCCTATATTTTATTTCAGTTCAATTTAGAACTATTTGCAACTGTTCAGACTCGTGTGTTCCTATATTTTATTTCACTTCAATTTAAAAGTATTTACAACTGTTCAGACTTGAGTTTACAACGGAAAAACATTTGGAAGTTTAGCGAGCGAAAATACTTGTTAGATTCATTTAAAAGTGTCGTATAGTTCAACTTTTATATATTATAAATTCATAACGAAATGTGGGAACAATTCAATATGTGTGTGTGTGTTAAAAACATAACAGTACAGAGAAATTTGGTACGTACTCGTCGAAAAAAATCGCATCAGTTTGAGAGGCACGGAAAAGAAAATTTGGTGCCAATAAAGTTCGAGAAAAGCAACTTTAAAAGAAAATGTGAGAAGCTCACAAATTAATTCTGTGACATTGACGTCCAAGTTCTACAACTGATCCGTACAAACAGAAACGATGGTCCGTTCTACAAAGGAAAATTGGTTTAATTAAAAATATTGATCAGTATAAGTTAAAAATGATGGTCTGTTCGGAATAAAAGAAATTACAGAAATTCAAATTGTAAAAATTCAAGCAAAAGGAAACTCCATACAATTCAAATGGTAAAAGTACAAGTCATAAAATAAGAGAAGTCCAGAACATCGTTGTAAAAAAATGTTTAGTTCAAAAAAAAGAATAAAAAAACATTTTCTTTTTGAACAAAAATATCATTCAGTTCGATTATATAAACCATGCAAGTACAGGGCCAACAGTGCAATAAAATTCAGTTCAACAATATAAACCATGCAAGTTCAGGGCTAGGATACAGTAAACCGTTGAAAATTTACGAGAAACATATTACCGAAAAAACAGAGCAAAGTCTAGTTAGTGAAAACATGCTTAGTACAAACCCATGCAAGCATCAATACAAGTACCTTTTTCGGAACCGTTTAAAATTACTCTACAAAAAATAGCTCAGTACAAACATACACATATATCAGTACGACCACTCTGTTTTTCAGACGAGAAAACAGTAGGATCCGTCATGCCATATTCCAAATTACTCTTAAACGGTTGCGAAGTAGAGAAAACGTTCAACATGACTAAGTTTCGCATTTTCGATAGCTATCCAACGATATATTAGTTGCCCTATTTCGATAAACTTTTTAAAAAAACCGCGTTCAAAACCAATTTTAACCGTATTTTAATTCGTATTTAAACCATAAGGAATTCTAAAAATCTTTCTATACGCAAAAGTTGCGCATTTTCCATAGCTTTCCAACGCCGTATCATTTGCGTCAATCCGACAAACTGTTTGCAAAAAATAACAAAAATACGTTTCGCCCAGAATTTCACCGTTTTTCAAATTACTTTTAAATCATATAAAAATAGAAAAAACAATGCATATATGGAAGATGCGGATTTTCACCAGCTTTCCAACGCCATCTTATTTGCTCAATTCCGACAAACAGTTTGAAAATTGAGTCCAAAATATAATTCACGTTTTCGGTTTTGAAAAAAATTGTTTTTTCAAAACTGCTCTTAAACCATAATGATTTTGCAAAAACAAATTATAAGATTGTAATGTGGATGTCAAGAGCTTTCCAACGATATATTACACGCCCCGTTTCGACAAAAATATTTGCAACAAATTTGAACTAAAGAAGACGATTTTTAGCAACAACAGAAAGCATTAGTTCAACTGCTCGATTTTCATCAGTTCAAGTAGGGCAACAGAATAATATTCTGTTACGCGTAACAGAATAGCCCAGATGTAATTACCGTGACGGCGTCGAGCTCAGCCAAGGACGAAGGCCCACCTAGCGCGCCAGAGACTGAGGACGGGCTGCTATGAGCGGGAGCGGCTGCGAGAGGAGGCTCGGTTGCGTGAGCCAGTGATGGTGCGATGGTGTTGTTGTTCATGGAGTTGCTCCCGGCAAAACTGGGCAACGGGAAATAATGTACCGTCTTGTTTGGATTTTCCTTCGTCCAGTTGATGATAACTGGAACCAAGTTAGTAGCGAAATCATTTCTGCAGGAATTACAGCTGCATTGACTGCCTGCTGTAGCAACTCATATTTGTCCTCGGCTGCTTTTTTCGCGTCCTCGGCTGCTTTTTTCTCGACTGCAAGCTTCACCTTCACGTCGATGTCCGCCTGACTAAACTTCTTTTTCTTCTTCTTGGCCTCCGGGCCCTCGTTGTAAAACACCTTCCACGTGGCGCCGTCTCCAGCACCGTGCACACGACCATATTATGCGCCTTGGCCCCAAAGGAGTCCCTTAAGTTCGTTCAAGGCCCGGTTGAGAGGGGTGTCCCACTAGGGCCTCATTGAAGAAGTAGGGCTTGCGGCTTCAAGCTGGTGTTGCTTCTCCAATAGTCTAATCAATTTCCTCGTGATCTGGTCCGTGTAAAAAACCTTTTTCTCCTTGTCCCACTTGTAGCGGCCCTGAATGAAGTCACGCTCCAAGGGTTTGGTGAACTTCGCGAAGGGGTCTGGGAGACCCGCGGCTTCACATTCCGCGTCCTCCTTATCCCATATGGGCCTTTTACCGAGGTAGCCATGGCTTCCGAGGCGATGCTTCCCCGTGTTCCTTTGCTAAAGGCTCTTGAATTTCGCAGCCTTAGCCTTGGCTACCTCGGTAGCGCAAGTGTCCTTGAACTTTTTGAAATCCTCTTCCGTAAGTGTCGGATTTTCCTACAAAATCTTGGACAGGGGTTCCTCAGCCTCAATAGCTCGTTTCACCCTCCCTTTCCAGGAGGCCAAATCATTAATGAACATGCCCATGGGGTGATTTTTAATCTTTTTCATCTTCGGATCATCCCACGGTTGTTCTATGTTATCATCCCAGTCGAGGAACTTGAATCTCTTGTGCAACTTCGTTAGGAGAAACTGCGTCAAATGTTCTTTACTCCTTAAGTCATAAATGCGTTGATGCTCGCGCATTCCGTGAGGATGCATCCTACTTGGTTCCCATAGCACTTGCCAGGTTCTTCCGGCTCTAACGGCTCAAACTTGCTGTGTGCCATCTTTGTGATCACAAGTCGTCCAATCCCTAGTTTGTTAGGTTTTCATATCCTCTGCTTCTTATGCTTCCTCTTTTCGGTAGCGGCATCGGCGCCGGTACCTTCCCCGCCGGTATCTTCCCCGCCGGTACCTTCCCCACCGATCTCGGCGACGCCATCGGTGCCGGCACTGTCGGTGTCGATGTCGGCGTCAGTACCATCATCGAGGCCGACCTGCAAACCTTGCTTAGCAGTCAAATAGTCGAGGTACTCTTGTTAACCCTCATAATCCATCTAAATGCGCATCTTGGTCAGAAGGCCCAGTTTCTTCGTTGTTCGACATGTTTCCTATGATTAAGTGTCCTCATTTATTTCTAAAAGTATGAATAAATGATAAATGACATAAAAAAGAAATATATGTGGCAGCACTCGATATGCCAACTATGTAGCACAAATCATGCCTTTATTCATGACAAATTTGGGCATGACCTTTGGTAAAAAATGGACATATCGAGCCCCCGAAATTCACCGAAACGGAAATGAATCACCATTCCGGCGTAACATAGGCCACTCGTATCATTTACCCAAATTGAACTAAAACATCACATGTCCAAATGACATGTTCAAATTCCAAACATGACATGTCCAAAACATGACATATCTACATATCACATGTCCAGTTCAAATTTGCATATAAATTCAGCCTACCTAAATTTTCTTTAACAAGGGATGTTGATTTGGACAATTGCTTAAATGCTGCCTTTTCTTTTAACTACAATTGCTTAACCCTAAATTTCTGCCCTATTTTAAAACCTATCTAAATTCAGCCTACCTAAACATACTGCCCTAACTAAAACCTAAGTCAATTAACTGAAGAACCTTAGCTAGCAGAGAGAGAGAGGGGGCGGGGGTTTATAGAGGGTGCAGGGGCGAGGAAGCAAGCCCGACGACGGCCGAGGTTGGGAGGGGAGGAAGCACGGGAGGGAGGCGAGGGCCGACGGGTCGGGGGCGAGGGGCGAGCGCTGGGGTCAGGGGCGAGGGCCAGGTCGGGTGCGAGGGCCGGGGCTGGGTCGGGGGCGATCGTCGGGGCGCAGTGGTGCGACAAGGGGAAGAGAGAGTGGGGATTTGGGGGGAAAAGAGGCGGGATGAAGCATGGAGAGTGAGAATTTTGGGTTAAGTGGACGTAGCAGTACGTAGCGCGTTTAGACAAAATGTGCTGCTACTACCTTCACTAGCTGTAGAGGTTTAGACCAAACGTGCTGCTACTACCTTCAGTAGCTGTAGCGGTTTTATAAGGAAATCGCTATTGCCAGTTTTCCTTTTTCTTTTCCTTTATTTTCTCCCACTTTTATTTCCCGAGAGCAGTGAACAAAGGGAAGGCGATATATATTGCATTAGTTGACGGTTAAATATGTATACAAAATAGGAACATATATATTACATCATTGGACCCATGCATAATAATGGCTAAGTGTGTATACAAAATAGGAACATATATATATATATATATATATATATATTACATCATTTGACCGATAACATGGTTCCTCAGCGCTGACATTTTCGTTTTTGAGTCAGCTTCTTTCCCTTCTTGTTCGTCGAAGAATAATTGAGCCCCTCATTGTGACTTTGCCTTTTCCATGGAGTACGATTTTTCTTAGGTAATGTAGTATTGATTCTTCTTTTGACGTATACTTCATCATCATCGTCATCTTCCCTCATTGGGTTGCCAGTCTGATCATAGTCTTCCTCATTGGCGACTCCACCCATTCCAATGATGTTCCTTTTGCCTCTCCTCACGACAACACGATTGGGATTGCATGGGTCGGTTATGAAGAAGCATTGTGTCACGCGGCTTAGCGTGTACCCATGGCTCGCTTTTTTGCGATAGCGTTCACGGTAGCGCTCTTGGCGTCGGTATAGTCATGGTAGTGAAAATCCGGTTTTCTCTTTTGACATTCTTAGCCTATCGACACAGAACATCGTCGTGTTGTGCGGTCTGAGTAGTCAAGCTCCGGATCTCCTCGAACCTTCCATAAAATCGTTCGATTGCGCCGTTGTCGCTGCCGGTCATGCATTCCATCGTCACCCCCGAGTTACGATAATCACTGTCCATATCTTTGGCCTCCGTGTAGAACGTGTATCCGTTGATATCATATGCCTGATAGGTTACGAGGTTGGGCGAGGGGCCATGTGCTAAGGCGTATATGAGCAATCCGTCCTTATAGCCCTCCTCCGGGGGATTAGCAATAATATGCTCTTTGAGCCAATGTAGGAAAGTGGATTGTGCTCTCTTGTAACTTCGGCGTTCGTCCTGCATACCCCCCGGTCACGATAATTCTTTGCGATAATTTCTTTGTGCAGTGCCACGAAAAGATCTACCTCGTCTAGGTGTTGTAGCACTACCAAGTTTGCTCTGTCAAAGTCGCTGCATCGATCTGAGTATGCCACGTGCAGTTCCCTGCGACCGTTGCAGTGACCTTCTCCTTCGAGCCTTCCATCGTGCTTGTTAACGGGAAAACCAACTCTAACACCAGGCGGTTGGTCTGTTCCATATAGAAAATTCTCATAGAAAGAGATGCACTCTTGTGTCAAATAGCCCTGGATGATGCTTCCATACGGAAGGGACATGTTACGAACGAATCCTTTGATGATCCCATTCATCCTCTCAAACAGCATCATGTTGTGCAGGAATGACGGCCCCAGGTCTATTATGTCATCCACAATATGGACACACAGATGCACCATCACGTCAAAGAACGCGGGCGGGAAGTACATCTCAAGCTCATTCAGTATCACAACGATCTCTTCCTGTAGCCTTCGGAGCTGCTTCACACTGATCGACTTTCGAGAGATGACATCGAAAAAGTTGCAGAGACCAATAAGCGTGTCACGGACGTGCTTGTCCATTATCCCTCTAAGGGCAACAGGTAGTATCTGCGTCATCATCACATGACAGTCATGGGACTTCATCCCGCTGAACCTTTTCTTGTCCGTGTCTAGATATCTCGCTTATCTTGCCACAGTAACCGGAACTAACTTTGACTCCGGTAAGGCACTTAAAGAATTGCTCGATCTCAGCCTGACTTAAGGTGAAGCAAGAAGGGGGGCAATAATCCTCTTTCTTTATTTTCTTGCCCTCCTTTTCCCGTGCCTGTGTCTCCGTCTCTGTCTCGTCTGACATTTTACGGGGCGTCATGTGTAGATCTTCCCTGATTTTCAAATCTTGCAAGTCTTTTCTTGCCTTCGGCCCATCCCTGGTCTTATCCGGCATGTTCATCAGTGTTGCGAGCAAGCTCTCAAGGACATTATTACAGATATGCATTTGATCAAGGCAATGAGGAGTATCGAGTTTGTGCCAGTACTCCAAGCCCCAGAACACAGACCTCGTCTTCCATACCTTCAGCAGCAGCTCCGGCGCCTTTCTCCTTGTCTTTCCTGGCGCGGGGCACTCCTTCCAGTTTTTCAATAGCTCATCAATTTCGGCACCGCTCTGCTTACTTGGAGGTCCTTGATGCTCAGCGTGACCATTGAATAGATCCCCATGGTTTCTCCACGCGTCGTCCTGTTCGAACCATCTTCAATGCCCCATGTACACGATTTTCCCAGACCCTCCATCTTTCCTTGACATTAGCTCCTGAGACGTCGTATCATCCATGCACCGCATGCATCCGCAATATCCATGGCACACCTGGCCTGCCACATATCCGTAACCGAGATATTCGTGCACTGTCGTGATCGGCGCGGCTCTCACATTGAAATACTCGCCTTTGCTGGTGTCCCATGTCTTGGCTGGTGTTTTCCATAACGTGTCTAACTCCTCTTGAAGTAGCCCCAGATACAAATTAATATTATTTCCTGGTTGTTTCGGCCCTTGAATAAGCATGCTCATGTGAATGTACTTGATTTCATGCACAACCAGGGGGGAGGTTGTACATCCATACCAACACGGGCCATGTGCTATGGTTGGTGTTCTGGTTGCCAAACGGATTCATGCCATCGGTACACGCGCCGAGAACGATGTTCCTTGCATCACATTCAAAATACTGATAGAAGGTGTTCAACCCTCTCCACTGGCTTCCATCCTTGATGTGTCTCAGCTTCGGATCATCTCCATCGTCGGGCTTCTTCCTCTCCGCGTGCCAGCGCATTAGCTTTGCTTCCTTGGGATCTACAAAATACCTCTGGAGACAGGGAGTGAACGGTAAGTACCATACAACTTTCTGGGGACACTTCTTCTCGGCCTTCTTGTATCGAGAAGCATTGCACACCGGACAGCTTGTTTTCTCCGCATGCTCCTTTCGATAAATTATGCAACCGTCCATGCATGCATGGTATCTAATGTGTGGCAGATCAAGAGGGCACATGATCTTCTTGGCCTCATCAACACTAGTAGGACATAGATTACCCGCGGGAAGAACATCCTTTAGATACTTGAGATGCTCATCGAGGCTAGTGTCGGTCAATTTGTTTTTAGCCTTCGTCTTCAGGAGTTGGAGCGTGAAACTCAAGCGGGTCACCTCAGGATTGCAACCATCATACAATGGAGTGTTCGAGTCTACCACCAGTTGCTCCAGCTTAGCCTCCCCTCTAGAAGCAACTCTCTCAGTACTCGTCTCCTTGCGAAGCAATGCTTGAACATGAGGGTCCCGCACGATTGAACTTAGTACCGACGAACTCTGCTGCGTGGAGTCCATGTCGTTCTCTCCGCCGCCATGTCTGGCCCCTTCTCCTCCGCCATGTCCGGCCCCTTCTCCGCCGCCATGTCCGGCCTCTTCCCCGCCGCCATTATCGATCATCTCTTCGTCTTGCCCCATGTCATCATTGCCTGCCCCGTCGGCATCCTCAACATCGTCATCCTCATCTTCAATTATCCACCGAGTATAGCCATCCATGAAACCAGTCATGAGCAGGTGCGCTTCGACATGACCATCGTCATGGGGGTCGAGCCAAACTATTCCTTTGCATTTTTGACACGGAACTACCGCCGGTCATTTTCCTGAATGTCCTACACCGCCGACCGCAACCACCTGTCCACCATCGTTCCACTGACCATCGTCAACTCTGCACGGTAATAATAAACAAATTGATTATAAAAATGCGTGCATGCATCAAAGTCATACAAAAATTCGGCATGACCTTCCTTAAAAATAGGACGTATATAGATCTAGAGTTTGCCCGGAATTCGCCGAAACAGAAAATAAATCGACATTTCGGCAAAACATAGGCAACTCAAAAGCAAAATTTGGCATCAACTCATGCCACACACACAATTTCCATAAACATATCACACACACATAAACATATTTCCATTTTGCAAAAGCATGAAATTTTAATCACCTCTATCTAGAGATCGAGCACACGGTGGAGATGATGTTGTAGGGAGATCAAAAGTGCACAAAGCTCTTCTTGACAAAGATAGATCTAGTTAGGGGGCAAATAGGTCACTTAACTAAATGCTACATCTATCTAGCTACCTAATTTGGGAGGAGACAACTTCAACTAGTGGAGGGGGAAGGAAAAAGAGAAAGGAGATGCATTAATGGAGGTGGTGTAGTTAGGTAGGAGTAATGAAGAGAGAGAAAGGCAGGTAGAAGAGGGAGAGTAATGGGGGAGAAGTATTGAGGAAGAAGAAGAATGAGAGTGGGAGCATGTGGGAGGTAGGGAAAGGGAAGAGAGGAGGGGAGGGAGGGACGGTGGGGAAAAGGTGGTGGGTTGGTGCGGATTAGCGATGGCAGGACGTAAAACATGCTGCTGCTAAGAGAGTAGCAGCAGCGCGCTTTCGGCAAGGGCGCTACTGCTAACCAGGACCAAAAGTGTGCCCAATTTGAAATTTAGCAGCAGCGACCTCAGAAAAAGCGCGCTACTACTACAGCTATAGCAGTAGGGCGGCTCGCGGCACCGCGCTGCTGCTAAATGGAGTTTGGTGGGCACTGTCGGTCGATATTTGTAGCAGCGCGGGTTACACCGAGTGTGCTACTACTAAAAACTTGTCAGTAGCTGTCGGATTTTGGGTTCCGGCAGACCCTTGAGGTTCAAACACTGGGGTGCGCGCGGAGATCTTTCCCCTACCAGCTCACACGAGAATGGATTGCGAGGGATCTAAACTATGAACGATGAACAACACAAGAGACACAAGGTTTATACTAGTTCGGGCCACCGTTGTGGTGTAACACCCTACTCTATTTTGTGGTGTGGTGGATTGCCTCAGGGGCTGATGATGAACAATACAAAGGGAGAACAACCTCGCGAGGGCTGTTCTTGAGCTGGTGGGATGAACTGCTGGGGTGAGTTCAGTCGCCTCTCTCCCTCTCTGTGTGATCTCGATCCTCCTCTACTTTGGTGGTGGCCAGTCCTATTTATAGAGGGAGGCCCTGGGCCTCTTCCCAAATAATGAGCGGGAAGGGCGCCAACAATCGGCCATTTTGAAGGGGAACATCTAGTACACTTATGCTGACTAAAGTTGGTCTTGGGCTGCCAAAGACTCTGACGGTGACGCTGTCCTGGGCTCCACGATGACCTCCATCCTGCCGTTCTGCTGGTCTTGGTATTGTTGCACCGAAGCGGCAACCTTTGTCTGATGCCTTGGCCTGTGCTTGCCTCCTTTGCACCAAAGGGGAAATGAGGACACTGCGCGGGCTGGCGCCCGCCTGGCCTTGATCGTCATGGCTTGCGTCATGGGGCACCCTCGTGAGGTACCCTGCCTTGATCTCTCCGCCTCCTCGCGAGCCTGCCTGGCGAGGCTGCTCCTGAGGGAGGTTCCTGTCATCCGCCCCGCGAGGCTTGGCCCCTCGCGAGGGTCTTCAGCTTGAGCTGATGAAGCTGGGCCGTGCTGGGCCCCCACTTGAGCCACGCCGTAGGCCGCAGGCAGGCAAGTCTGGGACCCCGTTCCCTGAGCGCCGACAGAGCCCGGGCCCAAGGTGCGCCCGGACTTGGCTTAGCAGAAAAGCGAAGGGGCAAGTGCGTAGCACCGCGGGCCCCAACAGCCTGCGGCCTTGGGCGCCGCGTGGCGATTGATTGGTCGTTGGCGTCTCCGCTTCCCCATGATGCCTCATTACGCGCCTGGCTAAGCGGACCCGGGGTTGCACACATCCATTCCCCTTTTGCCATCCGCGCACTCCCGGTCCTTCCTTCTTCCTCTGGCTCCAACTTCCGCCCTCAATCCAACTCGGACTCTCACCCTTCCTGTCGTAATGGCACCAATGAAGAAGGAAAAGGGGAAGAAGCCCGCGTCTTCGTCCCGCTCGGCTCCGGCGGTGGCTCCCGCCGTCGGTCGATCTATCATACTCAACCCCGAGGCCTTGGGCAAGGTCCGCTCTGCTTTTGTCACCATCTTCAACGAGTGCGGCAGGACCACGGCATGGCCTGCGTCCCATGCCTCCCCCGACAGGATTGTCACGGAGGTCTATTTTTTGCAGATGCCTTGTGGGCGAGTCTAGTTCCCCCCTTTTCCGCTTTCTTCAATGCGGTGCTCTCCCACTATCAGATCCACATGATGCATCTCTGGCCTGAGTCCATTACTCTCCTGGCTCTCTTTGCCTTCGTTTGCGAGGAAATGGTGGGCATCCCTCCTTCCGTTGCTCTGCTGCGTCACTTCTTCTCCTTGCGCCTGAGTGATACCACTCAATGCTCGGGGTGTGTGAGCTTCCTTGCGGTGCCAGAGACGGCTGCTTCAGGGATTGATTTCGGACTCCCTCCCTTTGAGGCCAAGTTCAGAGAGCGATGGTTGTATGTGAATGTTGGGGTGTTCAGCCCCCTACTCTCGCATCCTACTTCGCCTGCTGTTCCCAACTCCGGTTGGGGTCACGAGACGCTCGCGGACAGCCGGCTTGCATTTGTCTGGCGCCGCTTCGAGAGCTTGAGGGCGCTCAACGTGACGGCGCCCAAGGTGGTGAAGGAGTTCCTCCAATGTCACATTGATCCTCTCCAGCGCCACTGTCACTAGATTGGGACTTTGCGGGGCACAAAGACCGCATGCGGCTTCAGGAGGAGGACTTGGCGCCTGAGGTGCTGAAGACGGTGCTCAGGGTCTTGGTTGGGGACCCTTCCCCAGGAAGCCTTCATCGTGATGGTGCCCTCTTGTATCTCTGTTCGGGCAGGGACGATTTTGTGAGGAAGAAGCCCAGCTTCGACGAGTGGGTCTGCGCCCGGTTGGCCTCAGGGGACCTCGCGAGAACCCAGTTGATGTGGCAGCTCTTGCAGTCGCCCAACGTGGCTCTGCCTCAGGTGATGAAGCAGGGAGACGAGAACCGTCGGGAGTTGAAGGAGATGACGTTGAGGTGGTGACGCCGTGCGGAGCCCCGAGGGCAGCATCTCCTGGAGCTCGTTCCGGAATGGTGACATGCGAGGGGTCGCGGCCTCCGGCTCCAGAGGCTGCTCCTGAGGCTGAGGCTCCCGAGGCTGGGGCTCCCGAGGTCCCGGTCGTTCCTCATGAGGTGACGCCTGGGGGTGTCCCCCAGGCTGGTCCCTCCGGCGCTGATCATCATGCCGCCTCCTCCATGCCATGAACCAACCCCTGCGCTGAGCACTTAGGCCGATTCCGCGTAAACTTCGCGGCCCTCCGCAAGAGGAAGGAGGCCCCGGGCGGTGACGATCGCCCTTGCCGCTTGCTGAAGTGCAGGGAGTACTTCGCCACAGATGAGTAAGTCCTCTTCTCTCCCTGCTCCTCTACTTCTTGGTTCTTGCAGCTGATCGTGACCTTTCAGGGCCCTTCCTGCCGAATTCGCAGAGACGGCCAAGGAGCCATCTCCCCAAGCTTCGCCCTCGTTGCCGGTCCTCGGTGCGTCGGGTTCAAGCAGCGCCCTCATGGCTCAGCCGGTTGGGGAGGTGATCCGTTTGGCTGAGCGTTCCGAGCCTGTGCGCCTGCTATCTTCCCTTCACGAGTTCCTTCGGGGCACAACCAGCTTGCCCCGTGCTCCTTCCTTGGTCGTGGACGGTGATTGGTTGAGGTTAATCTTGAGCTCTTCTTCTGGGGACGGACCGGCGCAAGGCCCTGCTCCTGGCGAGGCCCGTCCAGCGATTGTTGGGGCGCCAGCCCCCTGCCCTGCGGGAGGAGGCGCGTGACCTCCGGGTCCTCCGCATTCACCGGCAGCAGAGGGTGACAAGGGAGACGTGCTCAGGCGTGCTCGCGAACGCCTTGCCCTTCGTCAAGAGCTTATCCAAGGGGCGACGGCCACAGTGAACCGGCTTGGGGCGGAGCTCGCCGATGAAGATGCGCGTCTTGAGGCGGAAGGTTTGCGCCTTGCTGAAGAGAGGCGGAAGCTGAAGGTGGCCGTTGCCCTTGCGCGTCACGAGCGTGACCTTGACAATGCGAAGGCTGAGGCGCCGCTGGCGGCCTCGCGAGAGGCTTGCTCCCGAGCCGTCGAGGAGGCCCGGGAGGCAGATCGGCGGCGCCAGGACGCGGAGGAGCGTGCGTGGGAGCTCCAAGCCTATAGCAACTTTCTGGAGGAGCAGGTGGAATTGCGCCAGGCTGCTCTTGCATCGTTGAAGGGGGCTTTCGTCGACCAGGCGGAGCTTCAGAAGCGCGAGGAAACGCTATTGCTGGAGGCTGCCGAGCGCAACCTCGACCTTGAGCGGTTGGAGACGAGGGAGTGCCTGGTGGCTCGGGCGGAGACGAGGGAGCGCCTGGAGGCCCGAGCCCAAGAAGAGGTCGACCGCCGCGTAGTGGAAGCTCGCTTAGGCCTTGAGCGCCAGTATGAGCTTAAGTTGGAGTTGGTCAGGGCCAAATCTGAGGGAAGGACCGCGGCCCTCAAGGACAAGCTGGATGAAGTGACGCGGGGCGCGGACGCTTCCGCAGCCGCCTTTTGCAAAGCGCAGGAGGAGCTGACCTCTTCCCGTGCCGAACTGCTTCTTCTCCGCTAGAGGGTTGATGGCGCTGAGGCCATTGCGCGGCAGAACGAGGACGAGATCCGCCGGAGGCAGGTTCTGGAGCACGAGCACGCCCCCATGCTTCGTACGCTGAGGAACGGGCAAACATGGCCCTTGGCAACATATGCGAGGCCGCTGCTGAGGAGCCGCACGGGACCAACTACGCTGGCAACCTCCAGTATTTCGCTGATGTGGTGACGCTTCTGGAGAACCGTGCTGAGAGGTCTCGTTGGCTTGTTGAGGAGAGGAGCCGATCCTTGCTTGGGCGCACTTTCTCCCGTGTCTTCAGTTATCTGCGGGACAGGGATCCCCACTTCGACTTTGATGCCGCCATCGCACCGGTGCCCATAGCCGTCCGTGGCGACCTGGCGCAATGGGTGGATGGCCACGTGGACGACCTTGTCAGGGCCTTCACGTCTGATGATGACGGCGTGATCGTGGCCGCCGATGAAGGTAGCGTGATCGACGGTCCTGGTGCTGGCGGAGGTGCTGGCGATGGCGACGATGTCAGCGACGCGAGCAACACCTCCGAAGGCGACCCCGAAGGCGCAGCAAGCGACATGTCCGACTGATTGCTTGTCGCCGTTGTTTATCCTATACAAAAGAAGTTCGGGCTTGGCCCTAAAGACTGTGAGAGCATTTTGGGAGGGGAAGCCCCTCATGTAAGGATTTGCGATAGATGCATTTGTAACCTTAACGTTGCGCGAGAGCTTAACGGCCGACCCGGTGGTGGGTCGGCTGGTTCATTTACCTTTTGGCCCTGGTGAGCCCCGAGCGAGGCTGCGGGGGCCATAGCGCCACGTGTGTCTTCTGGGCGGACCCATTGATCCTGCGATAAGAACCTCCGGAGAGGGAGTGGCGACAGCCGTCCGACCTGTGGACGCGATTGGCCCGGCCCGGCTCACGAGTGGGGGGGGGGGGGCAGCTGACGCTTGCTTTGGACGCAAAGCTGAAACCAGAACATGAGAGATTGCTCGAACGAGACAAAACACCCCTTCCCCAAACGCACGCAAGGCTCGAATTGAAATCGAAGAAACTCGTCAACAGAAGAAAAGGCAAAAAAGCAAAACGCCGCGTCCGGCACCTAGTCTAGTCTTCGACGTCTTCTCACCAGCGCGGGGCTAAGTGGTGCCACTGGGCATGGGAGGGAGCCTCAGGGCCTGAGGCCGGCGCTCCTGAGACTCTGGGGCGTGTACAGCCCCACTCATTATTACGTGAGAGTGTCACGAGGCGGCGAGCTTCACAGGCACTGGGGCTTCTTCACCGGTACCGGCCTTGATTCATATCGTCAGACGAGGGCCCCGCCTTGCGCCACACTCTACCACCACTGACGGCGGCCGGAGACCAAGGACGGCGCCAATGGGGTAGAGCTGTCGCCAGCGGTTCCCCCGACGACCACGGGTTCTCTGCCCTGGGCAGGCCCTGAGGCACCTATCCGGCAGAGGCCTACCTAGTGAGAACATCTTGTGCCGAGTGCCGCGGGGACGAACCCGGATCTCGACCCCTCTCCTGCAGCCCCTGATGCCCTCCTCCCGAGGGGTAAGAGGCTGCAGAGTTGGGGCAGCCGCTTGTTGCAGCGTCATGTTCCTCCTGTGGCACATGGTTAGCATAAGCTTTCTCCTGAGGAATTAATGGTACCAGATAGTTCTTTGCCGCCGGCGCGGTTGTCGAGGCCCTCTTGGGGTTCCTGAAAGAGCTCTGCTTGCGGTGTCTTCTCGCCCCAGCTTGGCCCAAGGAACGAGCCATGGTCTTCTTCCCGTGCGCACTCTTGATCCATCATGCGGGGCACATAAGCTTCTGGAAACGCTGCCCCACAGGCCTCGCTGTAGTGCCCCACATGCCACGCAGTCCGGCCCGGAGCGTCGTCTTGAGAGTGGTGGCATGGTGGTCCGCCGAGGCCAAAGGTCATGGCATGTGCTCCTTCGCTGGCCGGAGATGGGGCCTGCGCGCCTTGCCGCCTGGTGCTGCTGGCCAGGTTGGCGTCGAGTAGGCCCTGGAGCCCGCTTGAGGTTGCATGCACTACAGGAAACATGTAATTTGCTGTCTGTGGATTACGGACGGCAAAGACGTAAATCCAGACTTTGTCGTCAAAGTAGACGGCAAAATCAGACGGCAAAATTAATCGGCAAAGAATACTTTGTCGTCTACTATTTCTTCGGGATGACGACAAAGACTTTGCCGTCAGGCAATTGTGTTCGCCGTCAGTGATAGAAACCAGACGGCAAAAAAAGCGACCTAATAGACCCATGGCCTTGACGGACGGCGTTAGTGCTTGGCCGTGAGCCAGAATCCAGCTTCGTCGTCATCCTCAAACATCACAGACGGCAATGAAATTTTTTTATCTAAAAAATATATAGTACAAACAAGTGCAGAGGCGACCAGGAACAAAAGAACGAAGAACTCCACAGTATCCATCAACACTGTTGTTTTAAGAATCAAACACAAAAGAACGGATTTCATAAGACAAAACAAAACTACTCTGTTTAACAAGATGAACGGATTACACATGAACAAATTGCGCTACGTTACAATACAAGAGTTGGATCTATACTCCCACCGGGCCACGCATCGCTGGAGCAGCAGCTGCATCTCTCTCCCTTCTCCTTCCTTTCACCATGCATAGGAACACACCGACATCCGAGGAGCTCAAGCCGTCCGCCGTCGCGCCAGAGCTCGCCACTCTCGTCCGGGCGCTGGATCCACTTGACCTCGCCAACTCTATGCGCCAAGCCCCGCCGACAGCAGAGGAGAGCAGAGGAGGCGGAGGCCCACGGCGTGTGAAGGCTGGGGCGAAGGAGAGGAGCGGAGGTGGAGGCGGGCGACTGCGGGTGCTCGGAGGCCAGCGGCGCGCGAAGCCGGGCGTCGCGGATGGGGAGGCGGGGCCGACTAGGCGGCGGCATCGTCGAGGCAGGGCCAGGCGGGGCGGGGTCGCGGATGAGGAGGCCGGGCCAACCGGGCGGCAGCGGCGAGGCAGGACCAGGCGGTGCGGGGACGCGGATGGGGAGGCGGGGCCGACCGTGCAGAGGTGTCGGCGAGGGAGGGCGAGCAGCACGGGTGTCATGGATGAGGAGGTCGGGCCGACCGGGCGGCGGCGGCGGCGAGGCAGGACCAGGTGGCGCGGGGGCGTGGACGGAGAGGCGGGGCCGACCGAGCGGCGGCGGCTATGCAGTGCTGATAGTAGAGAAGACGAGATCGAGAGGGAGAGATGGCGTCGGAGTGGGAGAGTGGTTGGTTCGATGGGTGGGTTAAGAGAGGCACCGCAACGCGGATCGTGCCATGTCATCGATCCGTGGCATGGATCCGCGAGGTGTGCTTCTTTGCTTTGCTGTATGCAAAACAAACTACATACGGCAAAGATCTTCGCCGTCTGTGATTTTTACTACAGACGGCAAAATATGCACTTTGCCGTCTGCGTTTACGGCAAAGAGCATATTTTCCCGTCTGTAGTAAAAACAGCAGACGGCGAAGATCTTTGCCGTCTGTAGTTCGTTTTGCAGATGGCAAAGGAGCTCTTTGCCGTCTATTTATTTTTTCGCAAACGGCAAAGTATATTTTGCCGTTAGTTTTTCTTTGCCGTCTGTTGATGACGGCAAACCCTTTCTTTGCCGTCTGCCCCGACAAAATGCTGACGGCAAAGACAATACAGACGACAAATCTCCTGTTTCCTGTAGTGATGGGCACGCATGAGGCCGCCATACGGCGCGCTCTGGGCTAGAGGTCGTAGCCTGACGTAGAAAGGAGGTGCTCCCGAGGCGGCGGCGTCCAGGAGCTCGGCCACCCGCTCCATTAGCACGTCGCGGCCGCCCTCTAGAAGCCGACACCGTAGCAGTTCTCCGGCCACCGTGAGCGCGGCCCTGGAGTTCGCCTGCTCCCGTCGGGTGTGCGGCATCGTGGACGCGGCGTGGCTTGAGGCTCTGGCCGCCGACCGCACCTGCCGCGGCGTGAGGGCAGGCGGCGTCTGGCCGCGTCGCCCGCGCCCCGCAGCGCCATGCGGAGCACGGGCTACTGAGGTGCAAGGTTGAGGTCGCCCTGGGCTGGCGGCACGGCGTGGGCGGGCCGCCGCCCAGCGGTCGGCGTCGGCTGCCGGGTCGCTTGACATGGAACGACGAGGCGACGAAACGCGAGGCGGCGGGGGAAGGATTTCGGCGCACCCCTACCTGGCGCGCCAAATGTCGGATTTTGTGTTTCGGCAGACCCTTGAGGTTCGAACACTGGGGTGCGCGCGGAGATCTTTCCCCTACCAGCTCACAGGAGAATGGATTGCGAGGGATATAAACTATGAACGATGAACAACACAAGAGACACAAGGTCTATACTAGTTCGGGCCACCGTTGTGGTGTAATACCCTACTCTAGTTTGTGGTGTGGTGGATTGCCTCAGGGGCTGATGATGAACAATACAAAGGGAGAACAGCCTCGCAAGGGTCTGTTCTTGAGCTGGTGCGATGAACTGCTGGGGTGAGTTGAGTCGCCTCTCTCCCTCTCTGTGTGATCTCGATCCTCCTCTACTTTGGTGGTGGCTAGTCCTATTTATAGAGGGAGGCCCTGGGCCTCTTCCCAAATAATGAGCGGGAAGGGCGCCAACAATTGGCCATTTTGAAGGGGGACATCTAGTACACTTACCCTGACTAAAGTTTGTCTTCGACTGCCAAAGACTCTGACGGTGACGCCGTCCTGGGCTCCACGATGACCTCCATCCTGCCGTTCTGCTGGTCTTGGTCTTGTTGCACCGAAGCGGCAATGTTTGCCTGATGCCTTGGCCTGTGCTTGCCTCCTTTGCACCAAAGGGGAAATGAGGACACTGCGCGGGCTGGCGCCCGCCTGGCCTTGATCGTCATGGCTTGCGTCACAGGACACCCTCGTGAGGTACCCTGCCTTGATCTCTCCACCTCCTCGCGAGCCTTCCTGGCGAGGCTGCTCCTGAGGGAGGTTCCTGTAAATGCCCCATGAGGCTTGGCCCCTCGCGAGGGTCTTGAGCTTCAGCTGATGAAGCTGGGCCGTGCTGGGCCCCCACTTGAGCCACGCCGTAGGCCGCAGGCAAGCAAGTCTGGGGACCCCCGTTCCCAGAACACCGACTGTAGCGAGTTTTCCGCACCCGCGCTACTGCTAATTAGCAGCAGCGCTCCTTTTTGGGCCGCGTTGCTGCTAAGATTCTGTGTATAAGGTTTTCCCTAGTAGTGTCTCCATCAACATCTTCACCAGCACCATCTCCTCTCAAACCCTAGTTCATCTCTTGTATCTGTTCTTTGTCTCAAAGCCTCAGACTGGCACCTGTGGGTTGCTAGTAGTGTTGATTACTCCTTGTAGTTGATGCTAGTTGGTTTATTCGGTCTAATATCATATGTTCAAATCCTTAATGCATATTAATACCCCTCCGATTATGAACACGAATATGATTTGTGAGTAGTTACGTTTGTCCCTGAGGACATGGGAGAAGTCTTGCTATAAGTAGTCATGTGTATTTGGTATTCGTTCGATATTTTGATAAGATGTATGTTGTCTTTCCTCTAGTGGTGTCATGTGAACGTCGGCTACATGACACTTCACCATTATTTGGGCCTAGAGGAAGGGATTGGGAAGTAATAAGTAGATGATGGGTTGCTAGAGTGACAGAAGCTTAAGCCCTAGTTTATGTGTTGCTTAGTAATGGGCTGATTTGGATCCATATGTTTCATGCTATGATTAGGTTTACCTTAGTACTTCTTTCGTAGTTGCGGATGCTTGCGAGAGTAGTTAATCATAAGTGGGATGCTTGTCCAAGGAAGGGCAGTACCCATGCACCGGTCCACCCACATATCAAATTATCAAAGTAACGAACACGAATCATATGAGCGTGATGAAAACTAGCATGACGATAATTCCCATGTGTCCTCGGCAGCATTTTCCTTCATATAAGAGTTTTTCCAGCCTTGTCCTTTGTGATAACCCGCAAGTATAGGGGATCAATTGTAGCCTCTTTAGATAAGTAAGAGTGTCGAACCCAACGAAGAGCTAAAGGTAGAACAAATATTCCCTCAAGTTCTATCGACCACCGATATATCTCTACGCACGCTTGACGTTTGCTTTACCAAGAACAAGTATAAAACTAGAAGTATTTCGTAGGTATTGTCGGATAGGTTTGCAAGATAATAAAGAGAGCGTAAATAAAAAGTAGGGGCTGTTTTCAGTAAAGAAGCAATAAAGTTTGTATAGCGAGTGTGGAAAAGTGGTGGTAGGAGTTGTGAAATTTTCCCTAAGCAATTGACTACTTTACTAGACCGATAGCAAGTATTATGTGGGAGAGGCCACTGCTAGCATGTCATCCCTGACTTGGAATTCTATGCACTTATGATTTGAACTATTAGAAAGAATCCGCAACTACTAACGTTCGTTAAGGTAAAACCCAACCATAGCATTAAGATATATTGGTCCCCCTTCAATCCCGTATGCATCAATTTCTATGCTAGGTTGAAGCTTCTGTCACTCTTGCCGTCCAATACATAGTCCTATCAACATACAACTAACCCTATGGTGTGATCCACGCGCGCACTCATATGATGGGCACCAAAGGGCAACAACATATCCACAAGAAAATTAAACCAATCATAGCAATTCACCAATTACCAATAGGACAATGAAAATCTACTCAGACATCATAGGATGGAAACACATCATTGGATAATAATATGAAGCATCAAGCACCTTGTTCAAGTAGAGGGTGCAGCGGGTTGCGGGAGAGTGGACTGCTGAATATAGATGGGGGAAGGTGATGAAGATGTTGATGAAGATGACGGAGGTATTGGTGTAGATTGCGGTGACGATGATGGCCCCGGCAGTGTTCCGACGCCACCGGAAGCGAGGGGGAGAGAGCCCCCCTTCTTCTTCTTCTTCCTTGACCATCTCCCTAGATGGGAGAAGGGTTTCCCCTCTGGTCCATGGCCTCCATGGCATGGGAGGGGCGAGATCCCCTTCGAGATTCGATCTGTCTCTCTATCTCTCTGTGTTTCTGCGTCCCTCTACGTTTTAGATTCTGCCCTTTCACTGTTTCTTAAATTCCCGGAGATCCGTAACTCCGATTGGGCTGAATTTTGGACACGGTCTCTATCCGGATATTAGCTTTCTTGTGGTGGAAGAAGGACACCAACCGCCTTACGGGGTGGCCACGAGGGCCCAGGACGCGCTTGACCCCCTGGGGCGCGCCCCCTGCCTCATGGCCCCCTCGGGCATCGCCTCACGTTGATTTTTCTTCCCAAAAATCATAAATATTCCAAAAAAAATCTCCGTCAGTTTTTATCCCGTTTGGACTCCGTTTGATATGGATTTTCTGTGAAATAAAAACATGCAACAAACAGAAGGCGGCATCGGGCCTTTGGATCAATATGTTAGTCCCAAAAATAGTATAAAAAGTTGCCAAAAGTAAATGAAAGTAGTATAATATTGGCATGGAACAATCAAAAATTATAGATACGATGGAGACGTATCAGCATCCCCAAGCTTAATTCCTGCTCGTCCTCGAGTAGGTAAACTATAAAAATGATAATTTTTGATGTGGAATGTGTCGGTGTACAAACGAAGGGCTCCACCTTTGTACCCCTTTACCTGTGCACGGGCAGTCGGAGCCGCGCCCACGGCCACACCAAGCAGAGCAGGGGAGGTGAACCAAGGCGAAAGTGAAGCCCAAGACAGCCAAAGCAACGCCAAGACCAAGAACACAAAGAAGCAGAGGGGTGGAGCAGTTTCCCCCGGCAAGACCCTTGCCGAGGCAGCGCGCCCAAACACCAACGGGGTGATCCACCCTTGAGCCGGACGTCCCCAACACCATCAGCCACGTGGGGCCAGGGCTCGGGAGGCACCTCTGTGGTGGCATGCAGATCTTTGTGAAGAAATATTCAAGATCAGATTAGGATTAGAAGACAACGATCCTCGGGAAGATCTTTGCCGAGGAGAGCCACGAGACCCCCGGCAAGATTCTTGCCTGGGACAACAGCGCGCCACGGCAAGACCCTTGCCGGGCCCCCCGGCAAGGCTCTCGCCGAAGACGCCAGCAGGGCCACTGCTAGGCCCGCACTAGCCAAGTCTCCACCGCCGTTCGCATGCAGCTGCCAGCCCAACCCAGCTGGGCAGGCACCTGCGTGTTAACATGCAGCTTCCAGGTCAACTCAGCAGGCGCCTGCGTGCCGGCATGCAGATCTTCGTGAAGACCCTACCACCGCGCCACCCAGCTGCCTGCCTGCCTATAAAAGGAGGCCCATGTCATACTGGAGGAGGATTCGGCTCTTTGGGACCACGCACCCATCATAGCTAGTTCGAGAGCTCGAGAACTCTCTGAAATACACCCACCAAAGCAGGACTAGAATTTTACGCATCCTCGCGGCCCGAACCTGGGTAAACGATCCTTGTGCTGATTACTTGTCCCGCTCTTCTCGCAACCCTGCGCCTCGGCAACTGTAGTAGGGATTCTTGTGATCCCATAGGTGTCGTTCCACACCGACATCTTTGGCGCGCCAGGTAGGGGGGCGCAATTGTGAGAATCTGGTCTAGTAGTTAGCCCAGCAGTTCTTCATCGCCATGGCTCCCAAGAAGAAGACGGCCACGGAGATCGGCTCGTCGGGGGCCGAACGGCCCGTGCCAGTGTGAGCGACCAGCGGACCGGTCGCGGACGGGACCCGGGCCGCGGTCCGCGAGCACCAGCACCGCTCTGGTAGTCAGAGCCTGGCGAGCGGCGTCGTATGCGCGCCGGACGACCGGCCACACGTCACTGGATCCAAAGACGGAGCTGGGCACCCTGCGGGCGGCACGGGGCCTTCTAGGAGTCTCGTTGTACCGCCCCCGGTCGGCGCAGTCGCCTCCAAGAGGCCCACGCCGGCGCCCATAGCACGCTCCTCCCAGGGTGCGCGCAACGAGCAGTGTCACCACATTGAATACCGCAGAAGCTGAGGCGGCGTTGCACGATCTGAAGAAATACCTTTCCTCCACGCTGATACTGGTTGCGCTTAAACCACAAGAACTGTTGCTGCTGTATCTAGCGGCAACGAATCAAGTGGTCAGTGCCGCACTGGTGGCACAGAGGGAGGTCGACGAGGAGGCAGTGGCGACGGCAGAACCAGCGGACAGTGAGCCAAAGATTCCCTCAGCAGGGCCTGGTGCCGGCAAGGCAATGCCCCCGGCGGAGTCTGACGCCATCAAGGCAACGCCCGTACAGTCAGGCGAAGTGTTGCAGAAGAAGAAGATGATGCAGCACCCGGTTTACTTTGTCAGCTCCCTCTTGCAGGGGTCTAGGTCGAGGTATTCCGGTGTGCAGAAATTGCTCTGCGGCCTCATTATGGCCTCGAGCAAGCTGCGTCATTACTTCCAAGCCCACGAGATCACTGTCGTCACCCGCCTCCCGTTACAACGGATACTGCACAACCCAGATGCAACCAGAAGGATTGTGGAATGGGCCTTGGAGTTGTCGAGCTTTGGGTTGAAGTTTGAAAGTACCTCGACAATCCAGAGCAGAATCTTGGCAGAGTTCATTGTGGAGTGGACCACAACACCCGACGAAGAAATCCAAGAGACCGCCCTCCCCGGCAAGGAAGTAGACCGCGACTGGATCATGTACTTTGATGGGGCTTTCTCGATGCAAGGCGCCAGTGCCGGTGTGCTGCTTGTCGCACCCACTGGAGAGCACCTCAAGTACGTGATCCAGATGCACTTCCCCAGGGAGATGTCCATGAACAACACTGCTGAGTATGGGGGGCTGCTTGCCGGTCTAAGGATCGCAGCTGACCTCGGGGTTAAGAAGCTCATCGTCAGGGGTGACTCGCAGCTTGTGGTCAGACATGTCAACAAGGATTACCAGAGCCCATTGATGGAGGCCTACGTAGATGAGGTGAGGAAGCTGGAGGAACGCTTTGACGGTATCCAGGCGGAGCACGTTCCCCGAGCGGAGAACGACATCGCCGACTACCTGTCGAAGCGCGCTGTATTCAAGCTACCTATGGAACCAGGTACCTTTTTGCTCCGGTTAACTCAGCCATCCGTTGAACTTTCAGCAGGGAAGAACAAGCGGAGGAAATCAGGTCCCGGCAAGTACCTTCCTACCGAGCCCCCTGGGGCCGCCGGCAAGGATGCTGCCGTGGACACTGAGCCTGCCAAGGAGCAGCTGGGTCCGGCAGGGCGACAAGCCCTGGCCGTAGAAACGACCGCTCCCATGGTGGAGGAAATGCCTTTGGTCCTTGCCGTCGAGCCCCAGGCTCCGGCATGGGCACAACATATCGTCCGATTCCGCCAAACAGGGGAACTTCCTGAGGAGGAGGAAGAAGCGGAAAAAGTAGCCCGTTGATCTGCCGTGTATCAGTTTGTCGATGACGTCCTGTACAGAAAAAGGCCGAACAGAGTGAAATTGAAGTGCATCCCCCGGGAGGAAGGACTGGAGCTGTTGGCAGGGATACATGGAGGCATATGTGGCACCCACATAGGCTCGAGCGCCCTTGCCGGCAAGGCGTTCCGACAAGGTTTCTTCTGGCCCACTGCCCTCCAGGATGCGACGACACTAGTAACCAAGTGTGAAGCGTGTCAGTTCCATTCAAAGAAGCTCCATCAACCAGCCCAAGCCCTTCAAACACTCCCTCTCTCCTGGCCATTTTCGGTCTGGGAGCTCGACATACTGGGCCCTTTGCCCCGCGCCATCGGGGGTTTGAGTACTTGTACGTTGCAATCAACAAGTTCACAAAGTGGCCGAAAGTGGAGGCAGTGAGAAAGGTGACTGCTCAGTCATCCGTCAAGTTCTTCAAGGGACTGGTCTGCCGTTTTGGTGTGCCGAACAGAGTCATCACCGACAACGGCACGCAGTTCACAAGCCACACCTTCATGCAATACATTCAAGACCTCGGTAGCAAGGTCTGTTTTGCTTCCGTGGCACACCCACGGAGCAACAGCCAAGCGGAGAGGGCAAATGCTGAAGTGTTGCGAGGCCTGAGAATGAAAACCTTTGACAAGCTGCACAAGAGTGGAAGGTGCTGGATTGATGAGTTGTCGGCGGTTCTTTGGTCGATCAGGACGATGCCAAATCGATCCACCAATCAGACATCCTTTGCCCTAGTATATGGGGCGGAGGCAGTTCTCCCCACTGTACTCATATACGGGTCACTTCGAGTGCTCGATTATGATGAGCTTGAGCAAGAGCAATTGCGGCAAAGATGATGCAATGCTCCTTGAGGAAGATCGTCTTCGGGCGGCTGTGAGAGCAGCACGCTACCAGCAAGCCTTGGGCCGCTACCATAGCCGCAAGGTTCATGCCCGAAGCTTTGAGGAAGGTGACCTTGTTCTTCGGTACGTTTAGTCGGCCAAGAATTCCAACAAGTTGACGCCAAAGTGGGAAGGCCCTTATCGAGTAAAACGAGTCACCAGGCCCGGCGCAGTCCACCTGGAGACCGAAGATGCTGTCCCAGTGAGCAACTCCTGGAACATCGAGCATCTTCCCAAGTTTTACCCATAAGGCGCGGCTTGTCGGGCCTCCCGACAAGCTACCTTTTGTATCAGCTTTTCCGGCAATGCATGTAACCAATTGTACAAAGCCAGGCGCAGACCCTGAGCATAAATAAATGAAGTGCTGGCGCCCTAAGTTGTAGCATGCATGCTAGGTCGAGTCTCTTCCTTGGTTAGGGTTGATAGTGCTTAGCGGCGACTAACCCCTAGCCTAGAGGTCGAGTGCACGTCTATCTGTTTATTTTCTGTCCACCTTTGGTTCGCAGGGCATGTGAGCACTTTTGCTGAGCTACTTGGAAGAAAGGAAACAGACCGGCTCCCGACCCCGGCAAACCAGACTTGCCGAGGGCTGCAAGCACAAGGATCCAACCGTGGCAAGACAAGGTTGCCAGGGGCTGCAGATGAAGATAATTCTTTCATCCTCTATCATGCATTTCGGAACGGAACTGGGATATGTGAAACGTCGTTTTATTTCTAGGCCACCGTGCTCCCCTTTTCTATACCCAAGGATTATCTCCTGGGCCTGGATTTGGTTGTAGTCGCGGTGGAAAGAAAGTAGAGCAAGGAGCCTAAGCCCGCTTCATCCCTGCCTCTGCCAAGGGCGCGAGAATGGTCGAGCGAAGTGGGGGGGGGCGGCAAGGCCTGTTGCCGGGCGAAAAACGTTTATCTTCAATTATGACAAGGATTCGCTCCTTGTCGCGGGGTCTACCCACGAACGAAAAACCTGGTAACCATCCCTTTTTCATTAAAAACATACCACACAGGTACAGTCCATACAAAATGAAAAACCTGAACAAGGGGGATTGCAAGCTTTAAATTTGACAAGGCCCGAAGGCTTACAGATTAAAAAAGAGGTGAGATGCCCGTTGTCGGTGTCAAAACCGGCGGATCTCGGGTAGGGGGTCCCGAACTGTGTGTCTAGGCGGATGGTAATAGGAGACAAGGGACACGATGTTTTTACCCAGGTTTGGGCCCTCTCGATGGAGGTAATACCCTACTCTGCTTGATTAATATTGATGATATGGGTAGTACAAGAGTAGATCTACCACGAGATCAAGGAGGCTAAACCCTAGAAGCTAGCCTATGGTATGATGGTTGTTTGTCCTCTGGACTAAAACCCTCCGGTTTATATAGACACCGGATAGGTTAGGGTTACACGTAGTCGGTTACAATGGTAGGAGATCTACATATCCGTATCGCCAAGCTTGACTTCCACGCCAAGGAAAGTCCCATCCGGACACGGGACGAAGTCTTCAATCTTGTATCTTCATAGTCCAGAGTCCGCCAACGGTGATAGTTCGCTATCCGGACACCCCTAATCCGGGACTCCTCGGTAGCCCGAACCAGGCTTCAATGACGATGAGTCCGGCGTGTTGATTGTCTTCGGCATTGCGAGGCGGGTTCTTCTCCAAATTTCATATACTTGTCGAATAGTGTCCGGCTGCTGATAAATGCTGCGCTCCTTGGCTTTTACGCCCAATAATGGCAATCTTCCACGTGTTTGAATGAATGCGAAAAGCCAGGGTATTTTTACAATTACCCCCCTAGCCGCGCAAATGAGCCGCCTATAAAAGGGGAAAGGATCTAGATCTGAGTCACACCATCCCTTCTTTGCGAGCTTTCATCAGAGCGCTTCTGACCAACGCCCATTCGATCATGGACAGTCAACGCGGCTCCTCCTCTCGCACTCCCAGCCCTCAACCCGGAAATTGTGAGAGATGCTCAGTCCCGCATAGCGAGCTAGTTATACTCCAAGCCAAGGGATTTCTTCCCCAGGCCTTCATGGTTCCGGTTCGAGCCGGACTTGCCACCTACAAGGGCGGAAAGCAAGCGGAGAGCGTCCCCGATCACTCTAAAGGAGAGCGGGTATGCTTCATCTCTTATCTAGTAAGAGGACTCGGATTTCCAATCCATCCGTTTCTCTGGGGGCTCTTGGAGTTCTACGGCCTCCAATTGCACCATCTTACTCCTGCCTCCATCTTGCACATCACGGGCTTCGTGGCCCTTTGCGAACTGTTTTTGGGCGTCGAGGCTCATTTCGGGCTGTGGAAGAGAGTATTCTGCCTAGTACCCCGTTGTCATGAGGGGTCAATATATCAAGTGGGCGGATCCGAGCTATGGCGCATCGCAGGGACCGAATACCTATCCGGAACCCCAAAGAAGCCGTCCGAAGACTGGCCTTCGGAATGGTTTTACATGGAGGATGTCCCGCTACCGGATCCTGTTCGGATCGGCCGTCCGGAGTTCGGCAATGCTCCCCTGAAGAAGCGCCTAAGCTGGCGCCCTCAGAGCCCCCTGAGGGAAAATGACCGGGATGTCCTCTATCTGATGAGCCGAATAAAGTTACTGGCTCATGGCGGATTGACCATGATTGGAGTCATGGCAATCTGTATTATGAGGGGAGTGCAGCCACTTCAATATAGGGGCCACCCCATGTGGGACTTCAACGGGGAGGACGACGCCACCCGCCACGGCCGCAGAGGGCTGGGATCGGTCACCGAACTGGTGAAGATCTTGTCTGCCATGTATAAAGGAGAGGAGGAGGATTTCCTCCGTGTCAATCCACTGAAGGAGTTTTCTTCGAATAATCCTCGAAGCTGGGTAAGCAAACATCTTTGTGACACAGACGATCCATGTTCCCGTGGTTAAATATCTCATTTCATGGTTTTTGCGCAGAACTGCGCCGGATATGGAGAAGATACACAGCCCGCCCCCACAACCCGAGGATCCGGAGCGGTCCCTCGATCCGTCCTTCGAAGAGGATCCGGATATAAAGGTGCAGTTGATCGACGGGGTGTTCTACCAACTTAGCATCGATGATGCCTTGGTTGCCATTACGGCTGATTACCGAATACTTCGACCTCACAGTAATCGAGACCGAAATCCCAAAGCCACGATAATGACCCATCCATGCTTATTTTTATCACCGTATACCAATGGTGCGTCGCAGGGGTACCTTCGAGGCAGGAAGTCGATCCAGCGGCTGGCCAACAAAGGGCGGTCTGGCCCGCAGGCTAAAAAAAGTGTGGTCCGGATCGAAACTCCGCCGCATAGCGGTATGGCGTGTCACCGTACTCCTGTGATTGATTCCTGGAATGCGTACTAACGCTGGTGCTCTTTTCAGGAAAAAGAGCGCTCGCCGGACTGAGTCCGAAGAGGTTGCCAATCGAACCTTCACCGGCCAGGCTTCAAAGCCGGGTCCGGAGGCCGAGGCGAGCACGAGAAGTGCGTCGGATGCTCCTCGGACAGAGGATGCCGAAAGGTTGTCCTCCACCAACTTCGAGGTGGAGTGCGCCTTGAATCACAGGCGCCGCCGGACAGTTCTTCGTGACGCATGTTTCTCCTAGGAGGCCTTGAATGCCTTTGATTCGGGAGATGCGCACCTCCGTGCCGCTCAAGATGGTCTAGCCAGAGCCACGGAGCAGTATGTAAAGGACATATGGGTAAGGAAATTTGACAGTTATATATGCCAGTAGCCCCCGAGACATAAAATAGTTAGAATAACTGATTTAAGGATCATCTGTTATGCAGGATCTTACAGAAAAGAATACCCGACTATCCCAGGAGCTTGAAGAGTGAAAGGCCCAACTTGAGGCCGCACTAGCTGCTACAGTGGGAGCCACAGAGACCCCTTCTGGTAATATACGCTTCAAAAGATAAATAGTTTATGAAGTGCGGCGGGTTTGTAAATCTGACAAAAATATTGCAGATGGCGCCGGACTAGATCCGGACAAGCAGCAGCTCTTGCGTCAGCTAAAGGCCGGCGAGAGCGTGCTTACGAGGGTGCGGCAGGAGAAAAATAACCTCCAAGACGCCAACACCAAGCTAGGTGAGGAACTGAAGGATGTTCGTGCCTAGTTGTCTGACTCCGTAAAGGAGAATCAGCGGCTTCGTCGCGGCATTTTCAGTAAGTGCTTGAGCGAACTTTAAAAGAGTTTGGCAAGGAAGGCGACTAACATAAACATGTATGTAGGTTTGCTCACAGGTCGTTCTAAGGAGGAGACGCCCAGTTCTTCGGGTGATCTTCTTCCCGAACTCCGTCAGCTGCACGAACGAGTCCGGCAGGTGATGCAAGGCATCGGCCAGGCCTTGTGGCCATCTATCTCCCTGTCCGAAGGCATTGGGGAGTTGGCGGAGCGGCTTCAAGGAGCACGGCGGCGCTTCCGACTATGGCAGATATCGGCCTACCGTCAAGGCGCCAGAGAGGCCTGGGCCATGGTAAAGGCAGCGGTACGAAGGCTGACCTAAACCACATGGCCGAGGTCGGACACAGTGGGGCTGATGGGATGGAGATCCCTGTAAGCTTAGTGTACGACCAAGTAGAACTGGCCGCCAAGTATTCCCAGCAAGATTGTAAATTAGATAGCCTATTAGATGGCATTGAGGAGGAATACAATGAGTCGAGTTGACTATGTAAAAAATATGACATGAAAAAATGTCTTCTAGCCGGATTGTAGATCGTTTGTCATAGCGGACTTTTTCGCTTCGACCTCAGGACCCAATAGTCCGGAGTGTGTCCAAATACCTTCGTGGTTCTATAAGAACCGGGGTATACATGGAGACAAGGCGTATGGGTCATTGTTGCTGTATCAGACAAGTGCCCAACTAGTTATGTTATATTACATGGGTAGTAAGAAACATCTTCCAGGGAGAATAGTTCCGTTAAGGGTTCCTTTCGCTGGGATGCATGCCCTAAAGTGCATGTCAAAGCTGCTATTAAAGCAGAAAAATCATCTGGGGGCAGATGGGTAAATAGTTAAAAATCATCTTTCAGTTCACCGACTGAATATTCCCTTAAGAACGCTAGATTTCGGCTACACCTAGTCTGAGGTACACATCCGGCTGATCCGGCAGTAACAATCGCAGAGGTGCTCCCTTTACCACCTAGCCGAACAATCGGGAACGTAGGGGTAAGCACAGGAGCCAGGCAACCCAGCTTGGCCAAAACTTAAGTCATATCGATGCATATAATGGTGAGTAAAAGGTACATGCGGAAGTCTAACGCATGTGTTGGGCATGAAGCCCGTATAAATAAGCTTCTGTTAAAGAAGCCCCCAGGTATAATGAGCACGGACAGCGCGTCAAGTGTGTGCGAAAAAAGCGCAAACGAGCCTCTAGAGGCTTCAAGAAGAAGAAGGAGCAAGGAGAGAAATAAAAGACAACAAAAATAGAAAATGTGGACGGAGGGAGGAGACGAACTTGGAGTTTGGCACTTAGGCGTAGAATCTTCGTAGACGGTCTGCGTTCCATAGGTTCGGCTCAAGTCAGTTATCCGACGCGCTTCGTAGACGGTATGCTTCGCCGGTCAGGACCTGGTCGATGATGAAAGGACCTTCCCATTTGAGCTTGAGTTTGTCCTTTTTCTTGTCCAGCAGGCGTAGAACTAGTTTGCCGACGTTGTAAGCTTTGGCCCGTACTTCCCTGCTTTGATATCTTCGAGCCTGCTGTTGATAGAATGCGGAACGAGCTTTTGCCGCGTCGCGCTCCTCCTCCAATGCGTCCAAACTGTCCTGCCAATCAAGCTCGGCTTCTCTTTCTTCATAAATGTGCACGCAAGGTGAGTCGTGTATTAAATTGCAGGGCAAGACTGCCTCCGTGTCGTACACCATAAAGAATGATGTGAATCCGGTAGAATGATTCAGCGTGGTCCGCAGCCCCCAGAGTATGGAGTCGAGCTCCTCAACCCAGTGCGTGTTAGATTCCTTGAGGGACCGCACTAGTCTGGGTTTAATGCCGCTCATGATTAGACCATTTGCTCGTTCGACTTGGCCGTTGGTTTGAGGGTGATAGGCGAGGCGTGTCGAGCTTGATGCCCATGTTTTTGCACCATAATTTGACCTCATCGGCCGTAAAGTTGGTGCCGTTATCAGTGATGATACTGTGGGGGACACCGTAACGATGCACTACCCCTGATATGAAGTCTATCACCGGTCCGGATTCGGCCGTTTTGACAGGTTTGGCCTCTATCCATTTGGTGAATTTATCCACCATGACCAATAGGTATTTTTGCTTGTGGGTTCCTCCCTTAAGGGGTCCAACCATGTCAAGCCCCCAGACTGCAAACGGCCAGGTGATGGGTATAGTTTTGAGGGCGGTGGGTGGCATGTGGCTTTGGTTAGCAAAGAGCTGGCAACCGACGCATCGTTGGACTAAGTCCTGCACGTCTGCCCGGGCCGTCGGCCAATAAAATCCTGTACGGAAGGCCTTGCCTACAAGGGCCCGGGCTGCGGTGTGGTGCCCACCGAGTCCGGCATGAATATCAGCCAGGAGGTTTCGCCCTTCCTCTTCGGAGATACACCTTTGAAGGACTCCGGTAGTGCTTTTCTTATAAATCTCTCCCTCATGGACTTTATAGGCTTTAGATCGCCGTACTATGCAGCGAGCCTCATTTTGGTCTTCGGGGAGTTCCTGCCTAGTTAGGTAGGATAGGAATGGTTAAAGATCCGCAGGCGATAACCGCCATTATTTCGTGGGCAGAGGGTGTTATCTCGGTGGCAGGGCCTCCGATTGTGTCAGAGTGTTTGGCGTCAGGCAGTGCGGTTGGGTCCAGATTGTTATTGCCGGACTGCCCTTCCCATAGTACGGATGGCTTGAACAGCCGTTCTAGAAAGATATTGGGTGGGACAGCATCGCGTTTTGCACCGATGCGTGCCAATATGTCCACTGCCTGGTTGTTATCCCGTGCTATATGATGAAATTCGAGCCCTTCGAACCGTGCTGACATTTTTAGGACCGCATTGCGGTATTCTACCATTTTCGGATCTTTGGCATCAAAGTCTTTGTTTATTTAAGATATCGCGAGGTTCGAATCCCGGCGCACCTCTAGGCGTTTAATGCCCATGGAGACTGCCATCCGGAGGCCGTGCAGAAGGGCCTCGTATTCGGCTGCGTTGTTGGAGTCTGTATTCATTATCGAAGGGCGTATTGACTGTGTCCCTGGTTGGGGACGTCGAGACTGACGCCGACCCCTAGGCCGGCCAACATTTTGGAGCCGTCAAAGTGCATGATCCAATTGGAGTATGCGCTGTACTCTTTAGGGAGTTCGGCTTCAGTCCATTCGGCCACGAAGTCGGCCAAAACCTGCGACTTAATAGCTCGTCGTGGCTTATAAGTTATATCGAATGGAAGGAGCTCTATGGCCCATTTAGCAATCCGGCCTGTCGCGTCATGTTGTTTATAATGTCATTAAGAGGTACTTGAGGCTACCGTTATCGAGCACTCTTGAAAGTAGTGTCGCGACTTCCGGATGACATGAACACCGCGTATGGTATCTTTTGATAGTGTGGGTAACGGGACTTGCATGGAGTTAGGACAGTGGACACATAGTAAACCGGTTTTTGAATAGGGAACCGGTGTCCGTCCGTTTCTCGTTCGACAACGAGCACCGCGCTGACAACTTGATGTGTTGCGGCGATATATAATAGCATTGGTTCGCCCACATTGGGCGCGGCCAGTACCGGATTGGTTGCCAATATGGCTTTTATCTCTTCGAGTCCGGCCGTGGCGGCATCCATCCACTCGAAGTGTTCGGTGCGGCGGAGGAGGCGGTAAAGGGGTAACGCCTTTTCTCCCAAACGGGAAATAAAGCGGCTTAGAGCCGCTACGCATCCCGTCAATTTTTGTATTTGCTTGAGGTCTTTTGGAATATCCAATTGTGACAGAGCTTGATGTCATATTTTCGAAGATTGTTGAATGTGAGCCTCAAGTCGTCTACTAGAGTTTCGACGTGCTTGGTTTTGATGACCACGTCATCTACATATGCTTCCACTGTTTTGCCGATCTGGTTTGCGGACATATACGAATCATGCGCTGATATGTTGCGCCGGCGTTTTTGATCCCAAAGGGCATTGTATTGAAGCAGAATGGGCCGTATGGGGTGATGAATGCTGTTGCAGCTTGGTCTAGCTCCGCCATCTTGATTTTGTGGTAGCCGGAGTACGCGTCGAGGATGCACAATGAGTCGTGTCCTGCTGTAGTGTCAATAATTTGATCAATTCGAGGGAGGGGGAAGGGATCCTTTGGGCAAGCCTTATTAAGGTCTTTAAAATCAACACATAGGCGCCAGGATTTATCCTTCTTTGGTACCATCACCAGGTTTGCTAGCCAGTCCAGATGTTTTATATCTCTGATGAATCCGGCTTCCATAAGTTTGGCTAACTCCTCTCCCATGGCCTGTCTCTTGGGTTCGGAAAAGCGCCGAAGAGCCTGTTTGACTGGCTTGAATCCTCTTAGGATATTTAGGCTATGCTGGGCCAGCTGACGTAGGATTCCTGGCGTGTCTGAAGGGTGCCAGGCAAAGATGTCCCAGTTTTCTTGTAGAAATTCTCGTAGTGTGGCGTCTACATCAGGGTTTAATTGTGCCCCTATGGAGGCCGTCTTTGCAGGGACCGTTGGGTGGACTTGGAATTTGACTATTTCATCCGCTGGTTTAAAAGAGGTGGACTTGGATCTTTTATCAAGTATCACATCGTCCCTGTTCACCGTGGAGCGCATCACGGTGAGTTCCTCGGCCGATAGGGCTTCGGACAGTGCCTCGAGGGCTAGTATGGCTGTCTTGTTTTCGGCGCGGAGTGCTATGTTCGGATCACTAGCTAGAGTGATTATTCCGTTAGGTCCGGGCATTTTAAGCTTCATGTACCCATAATTGGGTATAACTTGAAAAATTGTGAATGCCTCTCGTCCTAATAAAGCACTATATCCGCTGTTGAACGGGGCCACTTGAAATGTGACCTCCTCGGACCTGTAATTGTCCGTGAGCGAACACTACATCCGGTGTAAATTTTTTCCTGTGCAGCATGCTTCCGGCTAGGGATTATTCCTGTGAAGGTTGTGCTGCTTCGCTCAATGCGGTTCGATCTATTTCCATTTTTCGGAGGGTTTCCTCATAGATGAGGTTTAGTCCGCTGCCGCCATCCATGAGTACCTTAGTAAGGCGAAAGCAAATCCACTATCGGACTGAGGACCAATGCGGCTGGTGCTCGGGCTGTTCGGAATTTAGGTTCGTCACTGGCATTGAAGGTGATAGACGTGTCACTCCATGGATTTATTGTTGCTACTTGGTAGACTTCGGCAAGGTTGCAGAGTGTTCGTTTTCGCATGTTATTTGATGCGAAAGTCTCGAAGACTGTTAGCACCGTACTGGTGTTGCTGGGCTAGGGTTCTGAAGCTAGAAGCTCTTCGCCACTTTTGGCCACCTGCCGTAGTATCCAACATGCTCGAAGGCTATGAGTTGGAGTGGCGCCCTCTGTACTGTGAATTTTGCAGGGTCCGTTTAGCCAACCCTCCAATACGGTTCCGTACCCTTTAGGGGGTTTTGGTTTTTTGGTGTTTAACCCGGGCGCTTGATAATGATGCACCCTTTTATTTCGGACTAGGGATGCATTCGGGGCCGGATTATCCCAAAATTTACTTTCGGTTTTCCAGGCGCTCTCCATCGCACAGTACTATTGTACTATGGTCACCAAGTCAGCGAAGCGTGTAATTTCCCGACGACTTATGGCGTTTAGGATTCCCTTGTCCGTGCAATTATTGCAGAAAATTGGGATTGCGTCCTCCTCTCGGCAGTCCTTTATCCTGTCCATAACCAGGAGGCATCTGGCCCAGTAATGATGTACTGTTTCAGCGGGCTCTTGCCGAATTCGGGATAGATCGCTAATGTTTGGGTGGGCGGGTGGATCTGGATCCGGAACCCCGTCCAATTTAGGACCCGGGGGCCGAGAAGTTTCCGAACTCGGAAGTTTGGATTTTTCAGTGTTATCCAATGAGTCCAACCCACCGCCTGACTTTAAGTTCAGGGCTTGATCGACATCCGTCCCTCTGCGGGAATCCGGCATGAAGGGATCGGGAATCCGGACGTAGCTAGCCCTTAAGATAGAAGAAGAATCGCCGCATTGCTCCTCTATCACAGCAATATGATGGGTAGCCTGGGGAGAGTTGATCTCTCTCAGATCGGTTTTAGGCCCGATCCGGTCGTAATCTGTGGCGACTCCCAAGGCGGCGATGCGATCCAAGAGCTTGTTTACGGAGGAGAGCTCGATGGGATCTAACTGTTCGGCAAGTTCCGAATTGACATGGAGATTGGTTTCGATGACTCGAGAGGTCATCGTCGGCGCGGTGGCCGGACTGGCAGTCATAAGAAAACCACCTAGCCGAAGATTCTGGCCAGCAGCCAAGGCTCCTTTGGCGATGGTATCGTCTTTAAAGACGAGATGAGACATCCTACCTGATGGCGACGACACAGAGGAACTCTCAACGAAAGCACCAATGTCGGTGTCAAAACCGGCGGATCTCGGGTAGGGGGTCCCGAACTGTGCGTCTAGGCGGATGGTAACAGGAGAGAAGGGACACGATGTTTTTACCCAGGTTCGGGCCCTCTCGATGGAGGTAATACCCTACTCCTGCTTGATTAATATTGATGATATGGGTAGTACAAGAGTAGATCTACCACGAGATCAAGGAGGCTAAACCCTAGAAGCTATCCTATGGTATGATTGTTGTTCATCCTATGGACTAAAACCGTCCGGTTTATATAGACACCGGATAGGTTAGGGTTACACAGTGTCGGTTACAATGGTAGGAGATCTACATATCCGTATCGCCAAGCTTGCCTTCCACGCCAAGGAAAGTCCCATCCGGACACGGGACGAAGTCTTCAATCTTGTATCTTCATAGTCCAGGAGTTCGGCCAACTGTGATAGTTCGGTTATCCGGACACCCCCTAATCCGGGACTCCCTCACCCGTGATCCCTTTCTTGTCCCTCTCCTCATGAGGCAGGTCAAGGAGGCGAAAGGGCAAAAGGGGCGCCTAGGCAAGCTACGAGCAGCAGCAAGTAGCAAGAGAACACCTTGGTGTCTGCCCAAGGGCGGGTCGGTGATGACGGTGCCGGGAAAGGAGCTGGAAGACGAGGCGGCAGGACTGGCAATACGCGATGAAGGCGTCGGTGCCCGCGTACTCCGAGTTGACGGCCTTGCCGCCCGCCCTCTTCCTCTTCCGCAACCTCCCGACGCCAGCCGCCCAAGGAGACGGCCCCGAGAAGTTCAAGGAGCTGGCCCCACCCACGGCAAAACTCTGCCGTAGGAGCAGCCAGGTGCAGATGCTGCTGCTGCCGCACCCGCCCAGGCGCAGGGCGTCCGACGCCTAGTCGGACTCGTCCCCGTCATCTGCCTTGCTGTCCTCCTCATCACTTTCGCTCGAGGAAGAGCTTCCATCGTCGGAATCTCCATCGGAGGAGCTCTCCATGCAGCACTTCAGGCGAGTCCCGAAGTCTCCGAAGACGTTGATGGAGAGCAGGCCGTCCTCCACTAATTTGAAGTAGAGGACAAGCCCCGCCGTCAGGCTGTGGATGTGCGAGCTAATGTCGTCCATCCACGTCGGAGGTACATGACCCGAGGAGCCGGGAAGTCGATGTCGACCCGCGTGCCCCCATTCCCACAGCCCCTCATGTGCAATCTGGGGGATTGGGTCGGGTCACGCTCCATCTCCCAAGGAAACGGGGCGGGAAGACGAAGACGGCGACGCACCGCCCCGTCCTCCTCTTCCTCGAGAACTACGACCTCTGCCCATGGCCTCGCCCACGGCCTCACGCCCTCCCCCTTCCCCTCACGGCCGGCTCCACCACCGCAGGCTCAGGAGGGGGAGGGACGCACTGTCGAGCAGCGACCCTTGCCGCCACCGACGAAGGACCAGGATTCCGTTTCTCCATGGCGAGTGAAACGAAGAAGCGGAAGCAGGAGGAGATAGATGACAGAAGAGTGCGGGATGCCATACCCCCTTACCCCTCCTTATAAAGGGGCGGGGTCGGGGCTCGGCCGCCCCGCTCGGCCAATCCAGCCACCAGAGGCACAGGGAATCGAGACCGACCCGCTGCCCCAACCAGCGACGCCCCGGTTTCCCACCTCCACCGCTTGCTACCCCAAGCGCATGGAGGATGCATGGCGAACGTGTAGAATCGAGGGAAT
This sequence comes from Aegilops bicornis, assembly GCA_021605145.1. NCBI lineage: Eukaryota > Viridiplantae > Streptophyta > Magnoliopsida > Poales > Poaceae > Aegilops > Aegilops bicornis. Next base: position 660,197,800 of record CM038673.1, read on the forward strand.
GAGTGAAGCGGCATCTCCCCACCCCGTGATCATGGGGTGTGGACGCCTTGAAGACCGCAACCCGGCCCCGCGTAGTAAATAAGCCACGCCTCCACGCCTCCCTCCTTTCATGGGGAAGGCGCAAACTGCCCATTTACTGCGATGTGATGCATGCATGCAGGAACCGCCCCAGGCATGCCGCACACGTCACGCGCACCCCTCCACGTCGCGCATTCAACGCGGGTCGCGGGAAGCGCAGTGCGCGAAAAGTTTTACCGTGGTAAAAACCGCCTCGCCTGCCCGCGCACCGTTTTGGGCCTGGCCCAACAACGAGTCGCGCTTATGTGTGACCCAGGCCCGGGGGCTCCTGTCAGTGTACAAAAGAAGGGGCGCACCTTTGTACCCCTTTACCTGTGCACGGGCAGTCGGAGCCGCGCCCACGGCCACACCAAGCAGAGAAGGGGAGGTGAACCAAGGCGAAACCGAAGCCCAAGACAGCAAGAGCAACGCCAAGACCAAGAACACAAAGAAGCAGAGGGGTGGAGCAGTTTTCCCCAGCAAGATCCTGGTTGGGGACTGCCTCAGCAGCCCCGGGAAGACCCTTGCCGGGGTAGCGCGCCCAAACACCAACGGGGCGAGCCACCCTTGAGCCCACGTCCCCAACACCATCAGCCGCGTGGGGCCAGGGCTCGGGAGGCACCTCTGTGGTGGCATGCAGATCTTTGTGAAGACATATTCAAGATAATATCAGGATTAGAAGACAAAGATCCTCAGCAAGATCCTTGCCGAGGAGAGCCACGAGCCACCCGGCAAGATTCTTGCCGGGGACGACAGTGCGCCATGGCAAGACCCTGGCCGGGCCCCCCGGCAAGGCTCTCGCCGAAGACGCCAGCAGGGCCACTGCCAGGCCCGCACCAGCCAAGTCTCCACCGCCGTTTGCATGCAGCTGCCAGCCCAAACCAGCTGGGCAGGCACCTGCGTGGCAACATGCAGCTTCCAGGTCAACTCAGCAGGCGCCTGCGTGGCGGCATGCAGATCTTCGTGAAGATCCTACCACCGCGCCACCTCAGCTGCCTGCCTGCCTACATGGCACCGCATGCATAGCTGGCCAGGGCGCGTGTCGAAGCAAGGAGGAGCGGCGACGGACGGGATGGGCCTCGCCCCCATCCCTGATAAAGCTAGGGGACACCTCAGCAGCGCATTAAATGCGACTTGTCTTGTAATACGTGCGATAAGCTCGCAATATTGTACGCCTTTCCACCTCCTGTGTGCCACCGTGGCAGCCCCTTTCGCCTATAAAAGGAGGCCCATGGCATACTGGAGGAGGATTCGGCTCTTTGGGACCACGCACCCATCATAGCTAGTTCGAGAGCTCAAGAACTCTCCAAATTACACCCACCAAAGGAGGACTAGGGTTTTACGCATCCTCGCGGCCCGAACCTAGGTAAACGATCCTTGTGCCGATTACTTGTCCCGCTCTTCTCACAACCCTGCGCCCCGGCACCCGTAGAAGCGATTCTTGTGATCCCATAGGTGCCGTTCCACACCGGCAGAATGCTACCTAGCATAATCTTGATCATGTAATCTAATCATGGCATGAATATTAAGACACGAGCGATTCAAAGCAATGGTCTATCATTTGACATTAAGACAATAATACTTCAAGCATACTAATAAAGCAATCATGTCTTTTCAAAATAACATGGCCAAAGAAAGTTATCCCTACAAAATCATATGATATGCTATGCTCCATCTTCACCACACAAAGTATTTGAGTCATGCACAACCCTGGTTTTAGCCAAGCAATTGTTTCATACTTTAGTATTCTCAAACTTTTTCAACTTTCACGCAATACATGAACGTGAGCCATGGATATAGCACTATAGGTGGAATAGAATATGATGGTGGGGGTTGTGTGGAGAAGACAAAAAGGAGAAAGTCTCACATCGATGCAGCTAATCAACGGGCTATGGAGATGCCCATCAATTGATGTCAATGTGAGGAGTAGGGATTGCCATGCAACGGATGCACTAAGAGCTATAAGTGTATGAAAGCTCAAACTGGAAACTAAGTGGGTGTGCATCCATCTTGCTTTCTCATGAAGACCTCGGGCATTTGAGGAAGCCCATCATCGGAATATACAAGCCAAGTTCTATAATGAAAATTCCCACTAGTATATGAAAGTGATAACTCAAGAGACTCTCTATATGAAGAACATAGTGCTACTCTGAAGCACAAGTGTGGTAAAAGGATAGTAAAATTGCCCCTTCTCTCTTTTTCTCTCATTTTTTTATTTTCTCTTTTTTTATTTTTTTGGTGGGCTTCTTTGGCCTCTTTTTTTATTTGGGCTTCTTTGGCCTCTTTTATTTTTCATAAAGTCTAGAGACTCATCCCAACTTGTGAGGGAACCATTGCTTCCATCATCCTTTCCTCACATGGGACAATGCTCTAATAATAATGATCATCACACTTTATTTACTTACAACTCAATATTACAACTTGATATCTAGAACAAAGATATGATTCTATATGAATGCCTCCGGCAGTGTACCGGGATGTGCAATGATCTAGCGTAGCAATGACATAAAAATGCACAAGCCATGAAAACATCATGCGAGCTATCTTACGATCATGCAAAGCAATATGCCAATGAATGCTCAAGTCATGTATATGAAGATGATGGAAGTTGCATGGCAATATATCTCGGAATGGCTATGGAAATTCCACGGTAGGTAGGTATGGTGGTTGTTTTGAGGAAGATATAAGTAGGCTTATGTGTGACAGCGCGTATCATATCATGGGGTTTGGATGCACCGGCGAAGTTTGCACCGACTCTCGAGGTGAGAAAGGGCAATGCACAGCACCGAAGAGGCTAGCAATGATGGAAGGGTGAGAGTGCGTATAATCCATGGACTCAAAATTAGTCATAAAGAACTCACATACTTATTGCAAAACATTATTAGCCATCAAAACAAAGTACTACACGCATGCTCCTAGGGGAAGGGTTGTTAGGAGTTAACCATCGTGCGATCCCGACCTCCACACAAAGGATGACAATCAAACAATAAATCATGCTCCGACTTCGTTACATAACGGTTCACCATACGTGCATGCTTCGGGAATCACAAACCTCAACACAAGTATTTCTACTAATCCGAAATTACTCACTAGCACGACTCTAATATCACCACCTTTATATCGCAAAACTATTGCAGGAATCAAACATATCATATTAAGTAATCTACAAGTTTTATGATGGATTTTATGACTAACCATGTGAATGACCAATTCCTGACATCTCCCTAAATAGATATAGTTGAAGCAAGAGAGTTTACTTATTTCTACAAAAGATATGCCCACTGAGGGAGTCCTGGACTAGGGGGTGTCCGGATAATCGAACTATCATCTTTGGCCGGACTCCTAGACTATGAAGATACAAGATTGAAGACTTCGTCCCTTGTCCGGATAGGACTTTCCTTGGCATGGAAGGCAAGCTTGGCGATACAGATATGTAGATTTCCTACCATTGTAACCGACTACTGGTAACCCTAACCCTATTCGGTGTCTATATAAACCGAAGGGTTTTAGTCCGTAGGACGAACAACAATCATACCATAGGCTAGCTTCTAGGGTTTAGCCTCTCGGATCTCGTGGTAGATCTACTCTTGTACTACCCATATCATCAATATCAATCAAGCAGGAGTAGGGTATTACCTTCATCGAGAGGTCCCGAACCTGGGTAAAAACATCGTGTCCCTTGTCTCCTGTTACCATCCGCCTAGACGCACAGTTCGGGACCCCCTACCCGAGATCCGCCGGTTTTGACACCGACATTGGTGCTTTCATTGAGAGTTCCTATGTGTCGTCACCTATAGGCCCGATGGCTCCTTCAATCATCAGCAACAACGCCGTCCAGGGTGAGACTCTTCTCCCTGGACAGATCTGCATATTCGGTGGCTTTCCACTGTTGGCCATTTCGCTAGGCCATCTGGAGCAGATCGAAAGCTACGCCCCTGGCCATCAGGTCAGATTTGGAAGCTTGAACTATACGGCCGATGTCCGCGGAGACTTGATCTTCGACGGATTCGAGCCACAGCGGCGTGCGCCTTGTCTCGATGGGTACGATCTAGTGCTGCCGCCGAACAATGCCCTGGAGGCCGCACCAGTGCCCGCTCCGACCCTTAATCCGGAGCCGGTTTCGCCGATCGACAACGGTTGGTTGGACACCGCCTCGGGGGCTGAAATCTCTACAGCGATTGAGCCGCACACCATCCCTGTCCTTTGCAAAGCTCGTGACTCCCAGGTGCCGGACTCCGTTCCGGACTCCAAACCTCCCGCGCCCCTGCCAGTCGAATCCGACTGGGCGCCGGTTATGGAGTTCACCGCCACGGACATCTTTCAGCACTCGCCCTTTGGCGATATCCTGAACTCATTAAAGTCTCTCTCTTTGTCGAGGAGCCTGGCGAACTACGGTCGGAAGGTTGGGATTCGGACGGCGAAGAAATTCAACGCCCACCCGCCACCCACTTTGTAGCCTTGTCGATGACTTAACAGACATGCTCGACTTGACTCGAGGACATCGACGATATGGACGCATTTACGCGGAGACGAGCAAGAACCAGCGCCATTGTGGCAATCGGATGGCCACCTCAACTTTCATTTATATATATATATGGTGGACACACCTAAGGGAAGCGATAACGAGGAACGATGAGACGCTGCGAAAGAAAATTCCCTCGGGAACAGTCAAAGCGGCGGCGTAAGCGCCGCTCAAAACCCCACCTCGACAAAGATAGCGCCCACACAGACCGAGCCATAGAGCAGGGTGAGCCGGCCGACGACGAACATGCCATTGAGCAATCATCCGAACAGGCTAACTTGGACAAACAACCCGTCCCCGGCAAGGACAACAGTCCGGACGATCTCACGCCGGACACGTCATTGGATCAGAAGAACCTCCACAAAGAGCTCCTCGCTACTGCACGTAGCTTGAAAAAGCAGAAACAGAGGCTCAGAACAGCGGAAGACGCACTCCGAATGAGATGGAGTAAATTACTCAACACTGCAGACAAATATGGCGACAGCCGCCAAGCAAAGAGCTACCCAAAGCGCAAACTACTGCCCGAATTCGATGAGGTGGCCGTAGAGCCCCCACGATCGAAAAACAAAGAGGCCGCCGGATCGGATAGACGACCACATGGCAAACGTAGAGCGGCAAGCGGCGCCGCACACAAGCTGGCACGCGATCCGCATAAGGATTCGCACCAAAAAGATGGCCCAGTTAGATCTATCTACGGGCCAAGGAAACAAGTTCTGGCAAGCAATACAACACGTCAGATATCCGAACATCATGGCACAACCAAATACAGGGACGCCGCGCACCCTCTATGTTTCACCGATGAGGTGCTGGATCATGAATTTCCAGCGGGATTCAAGCCCGTAAACATAGAGGCATATGACGGAACGACAGACCCTGGAGTCTGGATTGAGGATTATATCCTCCACATACACATGGCCGGAGGAGATGATCTCCACGCCATAAAATACCTACCCCTCAAGCTCTAAGGGCCAAGACGGCATTGGCTTAAAAGCCTCCCGAAAAAGACCATTGGTAGTTGGGAACAGCTTGAGGATGCTTTTCAGCCAATTTCAGGAACCTATGTCCGACCTCCGGAAGCAGACGATCTAAGTCACATAACCCAACAGCCCGGAGAGTCAGCTCGAAAATTCTGGAACAGGTTCCTCACCAAAAAGAACCAAATAGTCGACTGTCCGGACGCCGAAGCCTTAGCAACTTTTAAACACAACGTCCGAGACGAATGGCTCGCCAGACACCTTGCCCAGGAAAGCCAAGAACAATGGCCGCACTAACAAGCCTCATGACCCGCTTTTGCGCGGGAGAGGATAGCTGGCTAGCAAGATGCAGTACCAGCGACCCAAGTACATCCGAAGTCAGGGATGGGAATGGGAAACCACGACGCAGCAAGGACCAGCGCCGGATTAAGGGGAACGGTCCAAAGAGCGCGGCAATCAACGCCGGATTCAAAAGCTCACGACAGAACAATAAAAAACTGCCCCTTAAGGACAATAGCGATGAGCTATCCAACTTAAACAAAATCTTGGACAAGATATGCCAAATCCACAGTACTCTCGGGAATCCTGCAAACCATACCCACAGAGATTATTGGGTCTTCAAGCAGTCCGGCAGACTCAACGCCGAACACAAGGGGCTCGACACACCAAGTGAGGATGATGACGAGCACCACATGAAGAGCCCCGGAAAACAAAAGAATTTCCCACAAGAGGTCAAAACAGTAAACTTACTTCAAGTAACAAAAGGGGGAAACATAGCGGCACCCATTGAATTACGCGCCGCACAATCTACCCCAGCGGAGTCCCAACACTAGTTGTCAAAACCAATTACCTTCGACCATCAGGACTACTTCGAAAGTATCCAGAACGCAGGATGGACTGCCTTGATACTAGAACCTATAATCGACGGTCTTCTATTTACGCAAGTCCTAATGGACAGCGGCAGTGATTTAAACCTGCTATGCCAGGACACAATCCACAACATGGGGATAAACCCAAACAGGATTAGCCATAGCAACACTTCCTTCCAAGGAATAATGCGAGGCACATATGCCCATTGTACGGGCTCCCTGCTATTGGAAGTTATGTTCGGCTCACCCGACAACTTCCGTCGGGAAAAGTTGGTCTTCCACATCGCCCCATTTAAAAGTAGCCATCAAGCACTCTTTGAGACCTTGAAGCTTTTGCCCGCTTTACCGAAATACCGCATTATGCATCTCTTAAACTTAAAATGCCGGTCCACGAGGCATCATTTCATTAAAGGAAGCCGCGTGTCCCTCAAGGAAAGAATGTGAGACTGCCTTAACAGCCTCACACTAATACGGCCTTACTGGCCAAAAGCGTCTAAAGCAGGTCGTTCAGACCCCGGACACGGTTAGGCGAGTCCGGCATAAATAAACATGACGCTTACTAGCCGCGTACCCCCCTTACAAGGGGCTCCACGCATGTACAACAAGAGACAACAAAGCTCAATTTTACTCATTTTTGACTCATCCTCTATTTTATTTCCAATTCCATTTTAGCGCGATCTTTTCAAAATAAGTTCCTCTCTTTACTGAGATGAACGCCGTGCTATACCCGTCGAGGATACGGCACAACGGAGACACAGGCGCAGACGTGCAGCAGGGACCCGTTGCAAGGATTCTTTTCAGATTAAGACCCTGCGTAAACCTTTTTCACTGTCTCTTGTTGTTACTCATCCCCCGGTCTCTTATTATAACCGGGGAGGAGGCTGACGTTTTGGCATTGGCCGCGTCAGAAGTTTGCACGTACCTGGACATCAGGGGCTTGTTACCAAGGGCATTGTTCGGCCCGCTTTATAAAAGACCGAATACCTTAGGGAGTGTTCGGCGTCTTGAGTTAGGCCTTATATGCATCAGCTCCGAATCATGTCTTTGGTCAAATGTTGGGTTTGCCCGGCTCCTGTGTTTTGCTGCCTTACGTTCCGTTCTATCGGCTAACGCGGCACCAGGAGAACTTCTGCGATTGTGCCCCGGTTCGCCGGGCGAGCACCTCAAAGAGAGAAAGCCAAAACCGACTCGCCATGATATAGCGAGACTGGTCAACCACTGGATGACTCACCGGAATGTTTAGAATTCCTCCGCATTAACGAAGCGACCGTTTTCGGTCAGGCACATACGCACCCGAATTCGGGAGAGTGCGGTGCCCTGTGGGCTATATAGTAGCCCCACCATCGAACTCCTATGGCTAAGTGAAAGTGATAAAGCATTATAGTCCGGTTGCCTAGTTTGCTACGCTACCACCTCCTTTATAGGACCAAGACGTTGGATTAAGTGTGAAAGCGCGACTTCTTTGCAAACACCCCCGCACTATGTGCGTGGGGGCTGAAGCCGAAGACTTCCATCTTTCAGGTTATATACATATATACATCAATGGACGCACAGGAGTAGTTTGCTACTTGAAGGCACAAGTATAAAAAGCTCTTACATTAAATTGAAACGTTGTTTCATAAAATTATACATGTCATTCAAACATAACATCCTTTGAGCACTGCGTCTCTATTAAACGAGCGCCCGGAAGAACTTCCTCAAAATAGCGCTAGACTGGTACTCGACTGCCGTCCGAATCTGGGGACGCAATATCGGTGGCATTCATCTCAGCCCAGTATGCCTTGACACGGGCAAGAGCCATCTGCGCCCCCTCTATACATGCCGACCGCTTCATTGCGTCGACATGATACCGCGCAAGGAACTGCTGCACTAAGCCAAAATAACTCTTCGGCTGGTGTCCGCCTTGCCACAAATGAGTCATGACATGCTTCATGGCAAGTCCGGATAATCGATTCAGCTCGGCCCATTCGGCCAACCGATCGGTCAACGGAAGAAGGGCCTTTCCGGACTATGGAATTGCGACCAAAATAGCTCTTCCCTTACATGCCCCTTACGGCCTCGGAAGTGCTCAATCGCGTCGCGGCGCTTCGCCGCTAAGCCAGATAAGCATCCTCCGAACTCCACAGCTTGTCCAAGCGAGCATACCGGATCCGTATATTTCCTCCGCAGTAGAAATGGTTTTCCAGCCGCAATATCCCCGGCCTGACTCAGCTCCTCCTTGGCAGCTCTCATAGCGGAACGGGCATCCTTGGATTCGGCGGTGGCCTTTTTCAGGTCCTCTTGTTCCGCTTGACATTCTTTCTCAAGAACCTCGCAGCGGTTGGTAGTATTCTTCAGTTTCAGGGCCAAATCGGCTATTTCCTCTTTGCTTCGGCAGTGAGCAGCCCGTTCGGCTTTCAGCTCTTCGGCCGCCTTTAAAGCGGCCGCCTTACTCTTTCGGGCTTGGTCTTTAGCTCGGGCAAGTTCCGCCCGCAGCCTCTCCACAGCAGCGGCACCGTCTGCATCAAAGCATACAAGTAGTAACGCACGGGCGTCAAGCTCCCTTACGAGGTGTCCACGGAGAAGTCGCACACCTTGTGACTCGTCAAACCGTTTATTGACCAGCGTGATGTCCGCATCTGCCTCGTCAAGTTGCCACTTTAGTTCGGCAAATTCATCAGTCCGGCTAGCCACCAGACGCCCCGCCACCTACATAGGAACGACGACAGGTTAGTACTGATATTATAATCCTCGGCACGCTGTCAGTTGTGACAGCATACCGAGTCTCAGGGGCTACTATCTATACAAGGCGCATTCTATATGCATAATTGTCAGAAGGTACATCATTTTTTTCGTACCTCAAACCCGAACAGTAAACTTCTGGTGGCTTCATGCAATCCGCTCTCAGCGGATGTAATTCTTTCAATTACCGTAGCCATTAGTGCACGGTGATCTTCTGAGATATACGCCGCCTCGAGCAGGTGTCCTTGACTCCTCCGACCGCACACCAGTTGGCACCGGACCGTCCGGCCCCGCCGGACTCGGGGAAACTCTCTGTGACGACACTTCAGGGTCGCCCGCCTCGCACGAAGGCGCGATAGGTGGAGGCGTTTCGCTCTCTATCATCTCCGGACGAAGATCCCCCGAAGACGAGCTCTGCTGAGAAGGGCTGAGATCCGAACTACAAGGTACAATTTCGGTTATCTTCAGAAATAAATACAGGGATGTTATTTATTCATAGGACCCCTTCTTTTTACTTACGGCTCGCTGGAGGGCTGATCCCCTTGGGGAAATAGTGCGGCTGGGGTACTTCCCGGCGCCGGACTTTCTGACGAAGACTTCTTTCCCCGTTTTGAGGCCTTGGCTTCCGGGTCTTAGGAAGCGGTCCTCTTCTCCCCTTGGAGGGGAGGATCCCTAATCCCCTCTTCCTTGAAAGCCTCCTTCGCGGAGGAAGTTGCTTCCCTGCTCCCCCCTTTGCCTTCTTTAAAAGGCGCGGCATTCAACATCTTGGTCAAGATGGGATCCGGCGTGGTCTCCGGGAGGAGCCGGACACCTTATCAACTTTGCCTTGGCTATCCACTCCTGTTCAAGAAACGGCTCCTTAAAGGGCATATATATGATAAATGAATGAACAGCCTATCCGATTCTGGGGTTACTTACTTGAGTATCTGGGTGATTGCAGCTTAGACCTGTGTCCTGGGTCAAGTCCAGACACTTCTCTTGTGATCCGAAGAACAGTTTGTACATCTCCTTGGGCGTCGCGCCCATAAAATGTTGAAGAGCTCGTGGTCCCTCCGGATTAAACTCCCACAGACGGAGGGGGCGACGTTTGCAGGGCAGAAGGCGCCGAATCAGCATAACCTACGCCGCCTTGTCCAGATTGATCTGTCTTTCTTGGAGGTCTCGAATACGGCCCTGCAACAGAGAAACGTCCTTGGACGGCCCCCGGTCGAGCCCCCGGTTGACCCATGATGCCAGCCGCTATGGTGGACCTGAGCGGAAGGCGGTGGCGCCACCCATTTGGTGCCCACAGGGCGGTGATATAAAACCACTCCCGTTGCCACAAACCAAGCTCCTCTTGAAAAGAGCCCTCGAGCCACAGAGCATCAGCACACTTGCTTATGACCGCCCCTCCGCACTCTGCTTGTTGCCCTCGATCATCTTGGCTCCACCTTGAAGGTCTTGAGCCACAATCCAAAGTGAGGGGTAATATGGAGGAAGGCTTCACATCGACAATGAATGACGAGATATGGAGGATGGACTCCGGATTCAAGTCATGGAAATCCAGCCCATAATAAAACATGAGCCCCGCACAAAGGGATCCGTCGGGAAGCCTAAACCCTGAAGGAAGTGAGACACGAACACCACGCTCTCGCCGGGCTCGGGAGTGGGAATGACCTGCCACAGGCGAGGCAGCCTATGTGAAATCTCGCAGGTTAGATACCTGGCGTCTCATAGCTTTAGCACATCTTCTTCTGTGACGGAAGAAGACATCCATCGGCCGAGCTGGTCGGAGCCGGACATTGTCGAAGGTCCGAAGCGCCTAAATCTGAAGCTTTGGGTGTTAGAACTTGAAGCGCGAGGCGAATTCGATGGAGGGTTGAAAAAAGAAGAGGGCCTTGGTCTCATTATAAAGAGTTGAATACCAAGAGCCCTCCCCGTGGTCGATTGGGATTCGCCTTTGATAGAGGCGTGCCAACGGGCACGGTTGGGTTACCCACGTCCGTATTGATGAGAATCCCGGAATAAGGGGGCACGATCTACGCTTTGATAAGACGTGCCAAGGAAACCGCCTCGCTAAACGCGCTGAGGTGGGACAGTAAAAAACGATTCAAATAAAGGCCTGGCCGTGGTGTGATGTCACGCCGCAGAATACGTCAGCAGATCTGTGCAAAACATTATTCTCTCTACGGTGGTATGTGGAACTTGTTTTGCAGAGCCAGACACTATCCTTGTGTTCAAAACCTTATATGAATTATTCGGAGGAGGAACCCGCCTTGCAATGCCGAAGACAATATGCGCGCCAGACTCGTCGTCATTGAAGCCTGGTTCAGGGGCTACTGAGGGAGTCCTGGACTAGGGGGTGTCCGGATAGCCGAACTATCATCTTTGGCCGGACTCCTAGACTATGAAGATACAAGATTGAAGACTTCGTCCCTTGTCCCGATAGGACTTTCCTTGGTGTGGAAGGCAAGCTTGGAGATACGGATATGTAGATTTCCTACCATTGTAACCGACTCTGTGTAACCCTAACCCTATTCGGTGTCTATATAAACCGAAGGGTTTTAGTCCGTAGGACGAACAACAATCATACCATAGGCTAGCTTCTAGGGTTTAGCCTCTCGATCTAAATGGTAGATCTACTCTTGTACTACCCATATCATCAATATTAATCAAGCAGGAGTAGGGTATTACCTCCATCGAGAGGGCCCGAACCTGGGTAAAAACATCGTGTCCCTTGTCTCCTGTTACCATCCGCCTAGACGCACAGTTCGGGACCCCCTACCCGAGATCCGCCGGTTTTGACACCGACACACACACTCTAACAAATATAAGTGAAGCAAAAGAGCATTCTACAAATGGCGGTTTTCTATGTGAAGAGAAACAGGCAATCCAAACTTCAAATGATATAAGTGATGCACATGAAGCATTCTATAAAGCTATACTCAAAAGATATAAGTGAAGTGCAATGAGCATTCTATAAATCAACCATGGAATATCTCATACCAGCATGGTGCATAAAATAAAAAGGGGAAAACTAAATGCAAAAGAGGCTCCAAGATTTGCACATATCATATGAACGAAACGAAACCGAAAACATACCGATTCTTGTTGAAGAAAGATGGGATGCCTTCCGGGGCATCCCCAAGCTTAGACGCTTGAGTCTCCTTGAATATTTACTTGGGGTGCCTTGGGAATCCCCAAGCTTGAGCTCTTGCCTCTCCTCCTTCTCCTCACATCGAGACCTCCTCGATCTTCAAAAACTTCATCCACACAAAACTCAACAGAAAGCTCGGTAAGATCCGTTAGTATAATAAAGCAAATCACTACTCTAAGTACTGTTGCAAACCCATTCATATTTTGTTTTTCCATTTTAGCTACTGTAATATAACTTTTCTATGGCTTAATCCACTGATAGAATCGATAGTTTCATCAACAAGCAAACAATCCATCAAAAACAGAATCTGTCTTAAACAGGACGGTCTATAGTAATCTGAACATTCACCATACTTCTGGTACTCCAAACATTATGAAAAATTAGGAAAAATAAACAATTTGTATAGATAGACAGTGCAAAAAGTTTCAGATCCGTTTCAGTTCCAGTAAAAAAATTAAAATCACACACTACAGCCAAAGTTTCTGTTTTGCACCGCACAAACCAACAAGGAATGTAAACATCCTAAAGGCAAATCTTGGCACATTATTTTTATAATACAATGGATTTGTATAAGGGGATAATTTTTTTTGTTGAAAAGTTTCTGTAATCAAGATTCACAAAGTTTTCGTGAGCATGAATAAAGTTCAAGGCTAGCTCCCACTTTAACAATGCTCGTCTTTCTCACTTTCGCTTTTCTTTTGGAAAAAGTTTTAGATTCCCCTCTTTATTTTTTTAAACTTTATAAAAGCACACAATAGAAATAAATGACTCTCTAAAACTTCCGAGTTGTCTCCCTGGCAGCGCTTTCTTTAAAGCCATTAAGCTAGGAATATAGTGCTCAAGTAATGGATCCACCCGGATCCCAAGGTATATCAAAGCCAATTTTATTTAACAATGATTTGTGATTTAGTAGTGAGCACAAAGTAACATATATCATGCAACAATGAAGTCTAACTCTCTTCCTATGCATCGGCATGTCATAAAAGAACAATTCATGCACACATAGTAAAGGCCAATGCATAATATAAACAATTTCTTGTAGTTTTACCATATTGGAAACATGGAGAGGCGGAGATGTAGTTCCTCTCTCATAATAATTTCAAGTAGGAGCAGCAAGCACATGCATATTATATATATCAAAATCATCATGTGTAGTAGTAAAACGCAACCCATCAATATAATCCTTAATAAGGGCAAAGTTCTCCGATATAGTGTAGTCGGGAGAATTCAAAAAGATGATAGGACTATCATGCGTGGGTGCAATAGCAACAATTTCATGTTTAACATAAGGAACTATAGAAAGTTCATATCCATAAGCATAATTCACATTGGCATCTTGGCCACAAGCATAGCGAGCATCAAGTTCATCAAAAAGGGATATTTCAAACGAATTCAAGGCATCATAGCAATCATCCAAGCATTCATCCTTCGGTAATCACGAATGGAAATTAAACAATGTATGAGTTGAAGAGTTACTCTCATTAGAAGGTGGGCACGAGTAGCTAATACGCTCTTCCTCCTTTTGTTCTTCGCTCTCCTCGTCAACTTTTTCATCTAATGAGCCGCAACTACTAACGTTCATTAAGGTAAAACCCAACCATAGCATTAAGATATATTGGTCCCCCTTCAATCCCGTATGCATCAATTTCTATGCTAGGTTGAAGCTTCTGCCACTCTTGCCCTCCAATACTTTGTCCTATCAACATACAACTAACCCTATGGTGTGATCCACCGCGCGCTCATATGATGGGAACCAAAGGACAGCAGCATAACCACAAGCAAATTAAACCAATCATAGCAATTCACCAATTACCAATAGGACAACGAAAATCTACTCAGACATCATAGGATGGCAACACATCATTGGATAATAATATGAAGCATAAAGCACCATGTTCAAGTAGGCGATACAACGGGTTGCGGGAGAATGGACCCCTGAATATAGATGGGGAAGGTGATGAAGATGTTGGTGAAGACGATGGAGGTGTTGGTGTAGATTGAAGTGAGGATGATGGCCCCGGTGGAGTTCCGGTGCCACGGGAAGCGAGGGGGAGAGAACCCCCTTCTTCTTCTTCTTCTTCCTTGGCCTTCTCCCTAGGTGGGAGAAGGGTTTCTGAGGGAGTCCTGGACTAAGTGGTCCTCGGCCATCCGGCCTGTTAGCCACGGGCCGGACTAATGGGCTGTGAAGATAAGAAGACCGAAGACTCTCTACGTGTCCGGATGGGACTCTCCTTGGCGTGGTAGGCAAGCTTGGCAATCAAATATGAAGATTCCTTTCTCTGTAACCGACTTTGTGTAACCCTAGATCCCTCCTGTGTCTATATAAATGGGAGGGTTAGGTGTATAGGACCGAATACTCATAACCATAGTCATACAGGGTAGGCCTCTAGGGTTTAGCCATTACGATCTCGTGGTAGATCAACTCTTGTAATACTCATATTCATTAAGATTAATCAAGCAGGAAGTAGGGTATTACCTCCATAGAGAGGGCCCGAACCTGCATAAACATTGTGTCCCCCGTCTCCTGTTAACATCGATCCTAGGCGCACAGTTCGGGACCCCCTACCCGTGATCCGCCGGTTTTAACACCGACATTGGTGCTTTCATTGAGAGTTCCACTGTGCCTTCAGCAAAAGGGTTGATGGCTCGCCTTGTCGTCAAGGAAAATATCACCTCCGGAGGAACCCTGGCCCCGGGCCAAACCCTCCGGCTGGGCGGCTTCGTCATGACCGCCTGTCCAGCCTTTAAGCCGACAATGACCTCTCGAGTCATCGAAAATCGCCTCCACGTTGATCCCGAATACTCCAAATGGATGGATCCAACGGAGCTATCGTCTTTAAACGAACTCCTAGATTTCATCGCCGCCTTGGGAGTCGCTACATACAACGATCGGATTGGTCTTAAACCCGACCAGTGAGAAATTAAAATTCCGCTGATCACCCACCAGATAGCGGTAGTCCAGGAGCAAGACAACTCTTCCACTATTTTGAGAACGAACTATGTTCGGATCTCCGATCTTGAAGAGCCGGACACCTACCAACAGAAAGATGCGCCTTGTCCTACGAACATAGAATCGGACGACCGGCCTAAAAGATCAATTAATATCTCGGAGCCCGAATTGTTAAGTCTGGAAGATCTTTAGACTCCGGATCCAAAGTTGGGTCAGGGTTCAGATTTAAATCCACCCACCCACCTAGAGATAAACGTTCTCACGAGCATATAACAGCAGTCTCAGGAAATGGTCCACCACTTCTGGGCCAGATTCCTCCTTGTCAAAGACAAGATTAAAGATTGCCGCGATGAAGACGCGATCTCAGCATTCTGCAACAATTGCACAGACAAAGGAATCCTCAACGCCATCAATCACCATCGCATACTACACTTCGCTGACATGGCAAACATAGTACGGAAGTACTGCGCAATGGAAAGCGCGTGGAAAACTCAGGCAGCTCGTTGGGAATCACCGGCTTCAACTCAACTCCTCGCCAGGGCAAAAAGGACACACCCTCAGGGGGCGCCTGATCTAATAGTAAAGAAATCAAAGCCCATTACGGGGCGCGGAACTTTTATGGAGGGATGGCTCGACAGGCCATGCAAAATACATACAACACGGGACACCATACCAACCCACAACCTTAGAGCATGTTGGATACTTCGGCAAGTGGCCAAGTGCGGCGAAGATCTCCTCAACAGAAATACCCCAGAACAACACCCCCCGAAAGACGATGACCTCAGAGTATTGACGGTCTTCGAGACCTTTACTTCAAAAAATCAGCGCAATAAAGGCACTCTGCGACCTCGCTGAAGTCTGCCAAGTTGCAGCAATAAACCACTGGAATGACACGGCCATAACTTTCAACGTTCGACGTGGTATTCGGCACGTGTCGGAGTAATGGGCCACGGGTAGGCAAACCCGAGCCCCTGGACCTTTCAAAACATCGGGGCAGACTGCGCCCCTCAAGACCCCAAGACGAAGAGCCGCCGAGAGTCGGGCGTGCAGCCGCCGACCCCTCCCAGCCGAGTCCCAGAGACGGCCTCGAGATGAGCCGACTCCCAGCCAGCGACTTCCAGAGAAGCCGGCTATGGGGAGTCGGCCCGCGACTCCAACCACCTCCTACCTATGCGACTACGGACGGGATGGGATGAGGCCGCCTCGCAGCCCATCCCTGCCCCGTTCACAAAGGACAGGCATGGCCACAGAGCGTCGTACTGACGGAGATCTCCGTCCGGCACGCATCAGAGCCACACTGGCCACGACATCAGCCCTGGGCAGATCCACAGTACCCTACGACGGCCTGTACATGCAGACGAATTCAAGACGGGACCCACTGTCGGCGGGAGTGCCGAAGACGGCGAGCGCCCTAGACGGACCCGCTGAGTCGGCCTCCAAGAGTCGGCCGCCCTCCCACGGGCTCAAGCGCCACTAACTGCATAAGACAGGAATGGCAACAAGTGATCGCCCGTCAGCGGCGCACTGCTTGTGTTATGACCCCATGACCAAGCTCGCGTCATTAGAAGCATCGGCTACTGAATCCGCAAGCAAGATTACCACAAGTGACAAGGGCTGTCGGACCCATGCTGCATTGCCGGTGGGGCCCACTAGTCGGCGGGCCCTAAGTCATGGAGAAGAAGGCGACCAGAGATCGACGGCTGGGACTCGGCCAGCCGGATTACCATTGTAGCCTCGGGGTAGGCCTATATAAACCCCCCGGGGCGCCCATGGAAGAGGTTGGACCCTAATAGTTCTAGACACACATAGAGGGAAGAAAGGACCTTGCCGTGCCCTTCTCCTTCCTCACCCCGAACAGCTCGAGGAGCAACCTTGTACCCACTTTGCCATAGTGAGCATGCGGAGACCCCACAGAGCAGCAGTAGGGGTGTTATCTCCACGGAGAGCCCTGAAGCTGGGTAAATTCGCCAGCATGCATGCCTTCGCCTCATCCCGTTTCCAGGCACCGGCGACGTTCTACTCGCCCCCACCATGATAAGCCATCCTTTGGCATATGTCGCACCCAACCCCCGACATTTGGCGCCCACCGTGGGGCTAGGTGCACCGTCGTCCGGAGACCTGCTCTGGACGGGAACCCTTTTCCTCCCTGGCGAGCGCAGCCAGCCGGCACGCCAGACGGAGTCTGCACCGACGTACTGGATGGCCCCGAGATCGTCTGGGCTGCCAGCTGGCTCACCGAACTTGTCGGCGAGGTTCGCCTCTCCGACGAGCCTGCATCCGACGCAGGCACGGGCGGCCCCGAGAGCCTCCTCGCGGGCCTCCTCGAGCAGCACCACGTTGCCGGCTAGCCTGCCACCGACCTGGAGTCTGTAGGCTCCACCGACCCGATGTAGGTCGACTCTGACACCGCGTCGCTTGACGCATTCCCCACCAACGTGGTGGTCTACGATGAGCCGCTCCCTCGCGCGGAGAGTGGCAGAAGCACCGTCACGGAAGTACTCGTAATCGGTCATAGCGAGCCTTCCGGTGAGGGAGCTCATGACCCTCTCGACGCGGTTCTACAAGACCTAACCGTGCCTATTCCGGAAGACGTTGACGCTGGGACGCTGGAGGCACGCCGCCTTCAGCTCCTCGTAGGCGCGAAGAAGCTGGCAAGCATGAGACGCTTGTCAGAAGCCTACCAGCGTGAGATGGATCACGCCATGGGCGGCTCACCGGCTCCGACTGGGCCTAGCCGCCTAGGCGCGGTCCATCAGTGCGGCGTAGCCATCGCCAACCTGTTCGGGACCAATCGCCCTGTGTACGCCATGCCCGCGGAGAACATCCGTGCCGCCCAGGCGGCGGCGGACGAGCTGGATAACTTCAAGGGCGAGGAGCGCCGCCTGATGACGGAGCGAGTCCAGCAGCTCCTCGACACGGCTGCCGCGCAAGAAGAAAGCCGGTGTCAAGATGGAGGCGCCCGCGACGACAACACGGCGACTTGCCTTCCCGCCGAGATCAACGCGCGACGTCTCGGACACCGACTGGCGGTGTCTGTCGGTGTCAAAACCGGCGGATCTCGGGTAGGGGGTCCCGAACTGTGCGTCTAGGCGGATGGTAATAGGAGACAAGGGACACGATGTTTTACCCAGGTTCGGGCCCTCTTGATGGAGGTAAAACCCTACGTCCTGCTTTATTAATATTGATGATGTGTGTTACAAGAGTGGATCTACCACGAGATCAAAGAGGCTAAACCCTAGAATCTAGCCAATGGTATGATTGTTGTTCGTCCTACGGACTAAAACCCTCCGGTTTATATAGACACCGGATAGGGTTAGGGTTACACAGAGTCGGTTACAATGGTAGGAGATC
Source organism: Aegilops bicornis (assembly GCA_021605145.1). Lineage (NCBI taxonomy): Eukaryota > Viridiplantae > Streptophyta > Magnoliopsida > Poales > Poaceae > Aegilops > Aegilops bicornis. The sequence continues at coordinate 660,216,380 of CM038673.1, forward strand.
TACATATCCGTACGCCAAGCTTGCCTTCCACGCCAAGGAAAGTCCCATCCGGACACGGACGAAGTCTTCAATCTTGTATCTTCATAGTCTTGGAGTCCGGCCGATGATGATAGTTCGGCTATCCGGACACCCCTAGTCGAGAACTCCTCGGTAGCCCCGAACCGGGCTTCGCCATTGAACCAGTCCGGGCGCCAGATATTGTCTTCGGCGTTGCAAGGCGGGTTCTCCTTCAAACTTCATGTTCCCGTCGAATAGTGTCCGCTTTCTTATAAATGTTGCGCTCCTTGGCTTCTCGCCCAGTAATGGTCTTCTTCCACGCGGTCGCATTTAATGCGAAAGGCTGGGATATTTTTTACATTTTACCCCTAGCCGTGCGAACGAGCCGCCTATAAGAGAGGCGAGGATCTAGATCCAGCTCACACCATCCTCCATCCGAAGTTCTCATTGAAGCGCCTTTGACAAAATCCATTCTATCATGGATAGCCGACACGGCTCCTCCTCTCGCTCCCATCCCTAAGCGGGAGATTGGGGAGATGCTCAGTTCCACACAGCGAGCTAGTGGTACTTCAAACCGAGGGATATCTTCCCCCAGCTTCCATGGTTCCGGTTCGAGCCGGACTAGCCACCTACAAGGGTGGAAAGAAGGCGGAGAGCGTCCCCAACCCTTCCAAAGGGGAGCGGGTATGCTTTGTCCCCTATCTAATAAGGGGACTCGGATTTCCCATACATCTGTTTCTCCGGGGGCTCCTAGAGTTCTACGGACTCCAACTTCACCACCTCACGCCCGTCTCCATTTTGCACATCGCTGGCTTCAGAGCTTTTTTATGAGCTGTTCTTGGGCATCAAGCCCCATTTTGCCATGTGGAAGAGATTGTTTTGTCTCGTACCCCGTTCTCATGAGGGGTCGATATATCAAGTGGGCGGAGCGAAATATGGCGCATCGCCGGGACGGATATCTATCCGGCACCCGAAGAAGGCGTCCAAGACTGGCCTTGAATGGTTCTACATGGAGGACGCCCTCTGCCGGATCCAGTCCGGATCGGCCTCCGGAGTTAAACAATGCTCCCTTGAAGAAAGCGCCTAAGTTGGCGCCCATGAGCCCTCAACGGGAAGATGATAGGAGCGTCCATTATCGATGGGCGAACTAGGTTCTTGGCCCACTCCGGATTGACCATGATTGGAGTCATGGCCACGTGCATTATGCGAGGGGTGCAGCCACTCCAATATAGGGGCCACCCTATGTGGGATTTCAACGGGGAAGATGACGCCACCCGTCATGGCCGCACAGGGCTGGGCTCGGCAGCCGATCTGGCAAAGATCCTGTCTGGCTTGTACAAGGGAGAGGAGGAGGACTTCCTCCGCAAGAATCCGTTGAATGGATTTTCTATGAATAACCCTCGGAGCTGGGTAAGCGGATGTTCATCTACCCGATCCATACTTTTTTAAAGTCAAGTATCTTACTCTGTGATTTCGACGCAGGAGCTGCGCCGGGACGTGGAGGGCATAAGAAGCCTAACTCCACAGCCCGAGGATCCGGAACGATCCCTTGATCCAATCTCCGAAGAGGATCCGGACATAAAGGTGGAGCTGACTGACGGGGTGTTCCACCAACGTAGCATAGACAATGCCCTAGTCACCTTTACGGCTGATTACCCCGGTTTGTTTCCGGCCTCCCAGGTGACTACGACCGAGGTCTGGACACCATCATTTGATCCGTGCTCAATTCTGACCATCCCATACTGATGGTGCATCGCAGGAGGTGCCTTTAAGGCGGCAAGCCGAACCAAGCTGACCCGACCAACAAGGGTCGATCCGGCCCAAAGAAAGCGGAAGAGGAGTGCGACGCGAACCGAACATCGCTGCAACGGCACGGGAGCACCGTTATTTTAAGGGAAGGATCCCGGAGGTATATTAATGCTCATAACTTTTCCAGAAGAGCGCTCACGGACAGTGTCCGGAGAGGTTGCTAATCAAGCCTCCGCCAGCCATGCTCCAACGCATGGTGCGGGAAGGAGGCGAATACAAGGCATGAGCCGGACGCTCCTCCGACGGGGATGCCGACAGGCTGTCCGCCACCGGTGCGAGGTGGAGAGCGCCATGAATCACGAGGAGTCGCCGAACAGTTCTTACGTGGCGCTGTTTCTCCCGGAGGCATTAAATGCCTTTGAGGCGGGGAACGCGCACCTCCGTGCCGCTCAAGATGGGTTAACCAGAGCCACGGAGCAGTATGTGAAAGACATACGGGTAGTAATTTTAACAGTTATATATGCCAGTAGCCCCCGAGACTTAAAATAGTTGAAATAACTGATTTAAGGATCAATTATTATGCAGGATCTTACAGAGAAGAATACCCATCTGTCCGGGAGCTCCAAGAGTGCAAGGCCCAACTTGAGGTCAAGACTGGCGCCTGCTGTGGGAGACACGAGACCTCAGCTGGTAAGACGTACTTTGAAAAGATAATTATTTAGCAAAGTGCGGCGTGAATCGACAATAATATTGCAGAGAGGCGCGGACTAGATCCGGACAAGCAACAGCGACTCTGCGTCGGCTAAAGGCGGCGAGAGGGTGCTTAAGAAGGTGCGGCAGAGAGGAACAAGCTCCAAGATGCCCACACCCAGCAAGGAGAAGAGCTGAAAGGTGTTCGGGCCCAGTATGCAGCTCCGTGAAGGAGAATCGCTGGCCGTCGCGGCATTTATAGTAAGTGCTTGAACAAATTCCTTTGAAAAGAAGAATTCGGGCGAGGAAGTCGATTGATGAAATATGTCTTTAGGTGTGCTCACAGGTCGCCTTCTGGAGGAAATGCACAGGTCAGCGGGTGACCAACTTCCCGAGCTGGTGCAATTGCTCGAACGTGTTCGGCCGGGCGATGAGTGGCGTCATTCATGCTTTATGGCCATCCGTCTCCCTACCCGAGGGCCTTGGTGAGCTTCTTGAGAAGCTTCAAGAGCACGCAGCAGCGCCTCCGTTTGTGGAAGATATCGGCTGCCGTCAGGCGCCCGAGGAGGCTGGGCCATGGTGAAGACGCTACATTCGAAGGCTGACCCAAACCACATGGCCGAGGTCGGACCTGCGGGGCCTGATGGGAAGGAGATCCCTGTGAGCTTGATGTACGGCCAAGTAGAACTAGCTGCAAAATATTCCCAACAGGACTGTAAATTAGACAGCCTATTAGATGGGATTGAGGAGGAGTACCATCAGTCGGTTTGACGATGTAATTTGAAATGACATGTAAAATTCCTTCTAGCCGGATTGTAGATCGTTTGTCTCTGCGGACCGTTTCGCTTCAACCTCAGGACCCAACAGTGCAGGTGTGTGCGAATACCCTTATGGTTATAAAAGAACCGGGGCATGCATGGAGACAAGGCGTCGGGGTCATAATTGCTTTATCGGACAAGTGCCCAACTAGTTATGTTATATTACATGGTTAGTAAGAAACATCTTCGGGGAGAATAGTTCCGTTAATGGTTCCTTTCTCGGGAGGCATGCCCTAAAGTGCAATGTCGGACTGTGAAAATAGCGAGAAAAACCATCCGGGGCAGATAAATAAGTAAGTAATAAATCATCTTTCAAGTCACCGACCGAATATTCTCTTAAGAACGCTTAGCTTTCGGCTTCACCCGGTCGAGGTACACATCCGGCTGACCAGCGATAACAATCGCAGAGGTGCTCCTTTACCTCCTAGCCGAACAATCGGGAATGTAGGGGTAAGCAGGAGCCAGCAACCCAGCTGGGCCAAAACTTAAGTCATATCGATGCATATAATGGTGAATAAAAGGTACATGCGGAAGTATGACACATGTATTGGGCATGAAGCCCGTATGAATAAGCTTCTGTTAAAGAAGCCCCCAGGTATAATGAGTGCCAGGACCACATCAAGTGTGTGCGAACAAAGCGCAAATCAGCCCATAAAAGGTATTGAAAAAAAAAGTGGGAAGAAGGAGGAGGACAAGAGACAGTAAAAAATATAAAAAGGCTGGACGGGGGAGTGAGACGAACCCGGAGTCCAGCGTTAGGCGTAGAATCTTCGGAGACGGGCTGCGTTCCATGGGTTCGGCTCGAGTCGGTTGTCAGATGCGTTATGTAGACGGTATGCTCCGCCGGTAAAGACTTGGTCGATGATGAAGGGACCTTCCCACTTGGGCTTAAGTTTGTCCTTTTTCTTGTCCGGCAGGCATAGAACAAATTCGCCAACATTGTAAGGTTTGGCCCGTACTTCTCTGCTTTGATATCTTCGAGCCTGCTGCTGATAAAATGCGGAACGAGCCTTTGCCACGTCCCGCTCCTCCTGTAAGGCGTCCAAACTATCCTTCCGATCTAACTCGGCTTCTCTTTCTTCGTACATGCGCTTTACGAGGTGAGTCATGAATTATATCGCAGGCAGAACTGCGCCTCTGCGCCAGATACCATGAAAAATGGTGTGAATCCATTAGTTCGGTTTGGCGTGGTCCACAGCCCCAGTACGGAGTCAAGCTCCTCTACCAGGTCGTGTTAGATTCCTTGAGGGATCGCACTAGTCAGGTTTGATGCCGCTCATGATTAGACCATTTGCTCGCTCGACTTCACCGTTAGTTTGGGGGTGATAGACTGAAGCGTAATCGAGCTTAATGCCCATGTTTTTGCACCAGAGTTTAACCTTGTCGGCCATGAAGTTCGTGCCGTTATCAGTGATGATGCTATGGGGGACGCCAAAACGGTGTACTACCTCGGATATAAAGTCTATCACCGGTCCGGATTCTGCCGTTTTAACCGGCTTGGCCTCAATCCATTTGGTGAATTTGTCCACCATGACCAATAAGTATTTGTGCTTGTGGGTTCCTCCTTTAAGGGGTCCAACCATGTCAAGCCCCCAGACCGCGAACAACCAGGTAATGGGTATAGTTTTGAGGGCGGTGGGTGGCATGTGGCTCTGATTAGCAAAGAGCTGGCAACCGACGCATCGTTGGACTAAGTCCTGAGCATCTGCCCGGGCTGTCGGCCAATAAAATCCTATCTGGAAGGCCTTGCCTACAAGGGCCCGGGCTGCAGCGTGGTGCCCGCCCGAGTCCGGGCGTGAATTTCAGCCAGAGATTTCGCCCTTTCTCTTGAGATACACCTTTGAAGGACTCTGGTTGTGCTTTTCTTATAAAGTTCTCCCTCATGGACCTTGTAGGCTTTAGATCGCCCGAATTATGCAGCGGGCCTCATTTTGGTCTTCGGGAAGTTCTGCCGCATTAAGTAGGCTAGGAATGGTTCTGTCCGCAGGGCAATTACTGCCATTATTTCGTGAGCTGAAGGTGTTATTTCATTGGCTGAGCCGCCCGATTGTGTCGAGAATGGTGCGAGTTAGGTGATGCGGCTGGCTCCGGATTGTTATTTCGAACTCCTCTTCCCATAATACGGATGGCTTAAAGAGCCGTTCGAGAAGATGTTTGGAGGGGCGGCGTCTCGTTCACGCCAATGCGTGCTAACACGTCTGCTGCCTGGTTATTATCCCGGGCTACATGGTGGAATTCGAGTCCTTCGAACCGAGCTGACATTTTTAGGACGGCGTTGCGGTAAGCTGCCATTTTTGGATCTTTGGCTTCAAAGTCTCTGTTTACTTGGGATATTGCGAGGTTTGAATCCCCGCGCACCTCTAGGCGTTGAATGCCCATGGAGATTGCCATCCGGAGGCCATCTAGAAGGGCCTCGTATTCGGCTGCATTGTTGGAGTCCATGTACATTATTTGAAATGCGTATTGGATTGTGTCTCCGGTTGGGGACGTCGGACGACGCCTTGACCCCAAAGCCAGCCAACATTTTGGATCCGTCGAAATGCATGATCCGGTTAGAGTACGATCGTACTCTTTAGGGAGTTCGGCTTGGTCCATTCGGCGATGAAGTCAGCGAGAACCTGCAACTTTATAGCTAAATGCCGTGGTTTGTAGGTTATGTCAAATGGTAAGAGCTCAATAGCCCATTTTGCAATCCTGCCCGTTGCGTCGCGATTGTTTATAATATCGTTGAGAGGTACTTCGGAGGCCACCGTTATTGAACACTCTTGAAAGTAGTGTCGCAGCTTCCGGGAGGCCATGAACATCGCATACTCTATCTTTTGATAATGTGGGTACCGGGATTTGCATGGAGTTAGAACAGTGGATACGTAGTACACTGGTTTTTGAAGAGGGAATTTGTGCCCTTCGCTTTTCTCGTTCAACGACGAGTACCGCGCTGACAACTTGATGTGTTGCTGCGATATATAATAACATAGGTTCGCCCAGGTTGGGCGCGGCCAGAACCGGATTCGTTGCCAGTATGGCCTTTATTTCTTCGAGTCCGGCTGTGGCAGCATCCGTCCATTCGTAATGGTCGGTGCGCCGGAGGAAGCGGTAGAGGGGCAGAGCCTTTTCTCCCAAACGGGAGATGAAGCGACTTAAGGCCGGTACGCATCCGGTTAGTTTTTGTATCTGCTTGAGGTCTTTTGGAATATACAATTGTGACAGAGCTCGGATTTTGGCCGGGTTTGCTTCAATTCCTCTAGGATCTGATGAAGCCCAAGAGCTTTCCTACCGGTACGCCAAGACGCATTTTCCGGATTGAGCTTAATGTCATATGCTCGGAGGTTGTCGAATGTCACCCTCAAGTCTTCTACTAGAGTTCTGACGGGTTTGGTCTTGACGACCACATCGTCTACGTATGCCTCTAATGTTTTGCCTATCTGGGTAGCCAGACATGTTTGAATCATACGCTGATATGTTGCGCCGGCGTTTTTGAGTCCGAAGGGCATTGTGTTGAAGCAGAATGGCCCATATGGAGTAATGAATGCCGTTGCGTCCTGATCTTTCTTCGCCATCTTGATTTGATGGTATCCGAAGTATGTGTCGAGGAAGCACAATGAATCGTGCCCTGCGGTAGCATCGATGATTTGGTGGATGCGAGGGAGGGGGAAAGCGTCCTTTGGGCAGGCCTTGTTAAGGTCTTTAAAATCGACGCAGAGGCGCCAGGATTTGTCCTTTTTTGGTACCATTACTAGATTGGCTAGCCAGTCCAGATGTTTTATATCTCTGATGAATCTGGCTTCTAAGAGTTTGGCTAGCTCCTCTCCCATTGCCTGTCTTTTGGGTTCGAAAAATCGCCAAAGAGCTTGTTTAACTGGCTTGAATCCTTTTAGGATATTTAGGCTATGCTCTGCCAGCCTGCGTGGGATTCCTGGCATGTCTGAAGGGTGCCTGGCAAAAATGTCCCAATTTTCCCGAAGGAATTCTCGTAGTGCGGCTTCGACATCAGAACTTAATTGTGCCCCAATGGACGACGTCTTTGTGGGGTCCGTTGGATGGACCTGAAATTTGACTATTTCGTCTGCTGGTTTAAAAGAGGTGGACTTGGACCTCTTATCGAGTATCACATCGTCCCTATCCACCATGGAGCGCAGCATAGTTAGTTCCTCTTGCGCTAGGGCTTCGGACAATGCCTCTAGGGCGGTCTTGGCTGTCTTATTTTCAGCGCGGAGTGCCGTATCTGGATCACTGGCGAGTGATTATCCCATTGGGTCCGGGTATTTTGAGCTTCATGTACCCGTAGTGGGGTATAGCTTGGAAGATTGTGAATGCCTCTCGCCCTAACAAAGCGTGATATCCGCTGCCAAATGGGGCCACTTGGAACGTGACCTCCTCGGACCTGTAATTGTCCGGTGAGCCGAACACTACATCTAGTGTGATTCTTCCTGTGCAGCGTACTTCTCGACTAGGGATTATCCCTCTGAAGGTTGTGCTGTTGCGCTCAATGCGGCTCCAGTCAATTTGAAGGGTTTCCTCATAGATGAGGTTTAATCCGCTGCCGCCATCCATGAGTACCTTAGTAAGACGGAAACCGTCCACTATCGGGCTGAGGACCAATGCGGCTGGTGCTCTAGCTATTCGAATTTAGGTTCGTGGCGTTGAAGGTGATAGCCGTGTCGCTCCATGGATTTGTTGTTGCTACTTGGTAGACTTGGCGAGGCTGCGGATTGTTCGTTTCCGCATGTTATTTGATGCGAAAGTCTCGAAGACTATTAATACCGTCATCGGTCTTCTTTGGGTTGGTCGACCAAGGGGCGAAAAAGCCTACGCCACTTTGGCCACCTGCCGTAGTATCCAACACGCTCGAAGGCTGTGTGTTGGAGTGGCGCCCTCCGTACTGTGGATTTTGCAGGGTCCGTTGAGCCAACCCTCCAGTACGGTTCCGTACCCTTTAGGGGGTTTTGGTTTTTTGGTATTCAACCCGGGTGCTTGACAATCATGCATCCTTTTGTTTCGGACTAGGGATGTATTCGGGGCCGGATTATCCCAAAATTTACTTTCGGTTTTCCAGGCGCTCTCCATTGCACAGTACTTTTGTACTATGGTCACCAAGTCAGTAAAGCGCATAATTTCGCGATGACTTATGGCGTTTAGGATTCCCTTGTCCGTGCAATTATTGCAGAAAATTGGGATTGCGTCCTCCTCTCGGCAGTCCTTTATCCTGTTCATAACCAGGAGGAATCTGGCCCAGTAATGATGTACTGTTTCAGCGGGCTCTTGCCGAATTCGAGAGAGATCGCTAATGTTTGGGTGGGCGGGTGGAACTAGATCCGGAACCCCGTCCAGTTTAGGACTCAAGGGCCGAGAAATTTCCGAACTTGGAAGTTTGGATTTTTGAGTGATATCCAATGAGTCCAACCCGCCGCCTGACTTTAAGTTCAGGGCTTGGTCGACATCCGTCCCTCTGCGGGAATCCGGCATCGAGGGATCGGGAATCCGGACGTAACTAGTCCTTAAGATACAAAAAGAATCGCCGCATTGCTGCTCTATCACAGCAACATGATGGGTAGCACAGGGAGAGTTGATCTCTCTCAGATCGGTTTTAGGCCGATCCGGTCGTAGTCTGTGGCGACTCCTGTGGCGGCGATGTGATGATCCAAGAGCTCGTTTATGGAGGAGAGCTCGATCGGATCTAACTGTTCGGCAAGTTCGAACTAACACGGAGATTGGTTTCGATGACTCGAGAGGTCATCGCCGGCGTGATGGCGGATGGCGGTCATAAGAAAACCACCTAGCGAAGAGTCTAGCCAGCGGCCAAGGCTCCTTTGGTGATAGTATCTTCTTTAAAAGGCGAGATGAGGCATCCTACGATGGCGGCGACACGGAAGGAACTCTCAATAAAAGCACCAATGTCGGTGTCAAAATCGGCGGATCTCGGGTAGGGGGTCCCGAACTGTGTGTCTAGGCGGATGGTAACAGGTGACAAGGGACACAATGTTTTACCCAGGTTCGGGCCCTCTTGATGGAGGAAAAACCCTACGTCCTACTTGATTAATATTGATGATGTGTGTAAACCCTAGAAGCTAGCCTATGGTATGATTGTTGTTCGTCCTACGGACTAAAACCCTCTGGTTTATATAGACACCGGATAGGGTTAGGGTTACACAGAGTCGGTTACAATGGTAGGAGATCTACATATCCGTATCGCCAAGCTTGCCTTCCACACCGAGGAAAGTCCCATCCGGACACGGGACGAAGTCTTCAATCTTGTATCTTCATAGTCTTGGAGTCCGACCGATGATGATAGTTCGGCTATCCGGACAGCCCCTAGTCCGGAACTCCCTCAGTGTCCCTGGAAGAAAAAACAAGGATCCGGCTGTCAGCCACAGTCGGACTCACATCTCCATCGAGCGCGACCAAGACGACCGCCCAAGAGAAGTGGAGCGGCGGGACGACTATCTGCCTCCTCCTCCCTGCAGATAAAGGCGAGTCTCCCCGCCACCCGTCGAGCATCCGACTCTCGGCGACCGCCTTGGCCGCCGAGAGGGAGTCGGAGAAAACGACGCCCGCCACCGGATCGACCGACTCCACCGATCCCTGGCGCTGGAAGAGGAAGACGAGTTGGGCCCCCCTTGTTTCGGACCTCGCATCCGAGATGAGCCCTTCCCCAGAGGGTTCACACTCCCCCGAGATACACCCAAATACACCGGCTCCGTGAAGCCGGAGGACTGGCTAGTTGACTACTCCACAGCCGCCAAAGATAGCTTAACGGCAACAAAGCGCATGCCGAAAGTATGTTCCCCTCATGCTCCAGGGCACAGCCCGGACATGGTTGAACAGCTTGAAGCCCTGCAGCATCAACAACTGGGTCGACTTCATCGAGGCCTTCATCCGCAACTTCACGAGCACATACAAGCGACCTCCCAAGCCTCGCCATCTTTCCTTGTGCGTGCAAGGCCCCAACGAGTCAACTCGCGACTACCTCACGCGCTAGGCCGAGCTCTGGAACTCCTGCGAGGGAGTGCACGAGGTGCAGGCTATCGAGTACTTCACCGCCAGGTGCAGAGAAGGCACCCTCCTCAAGCACAAGCTCCTTTGCGATGAGCCGGAGACCCTCGACGAGCTGATGATCATAGCAGACAAATACGCCACAGCCGACTCCTCCATGAAGACGGAGATTCAAGTCGATAACCGGCAAGGTGGCTCCTCGGGCTCCCGAACTCCGGTGGTGACACCAGTCCGGCGACAACAGAATGATCCTGGCGCAAGGCCCGCAGCCGGCTTCCAACAGCCGGCAGGTGGCGTGATCGAAGACCAACAGCGAGGGGCAGCCTCCGCCCAGCGGCGTAAAGGCGGCAATTCCAACTGGTTGCCGGCCTTCTCTTACGAGAAGACTCTAGATGGTCCCTGCAAGTTCCATAGCGGCGCGAAGCCGTCAAACCACACCACCCGGAAATGCCACTGGCTCACCGGGATCGCCAAGGGAGAGGGCCTCCTGCCTCCCGCCCGGTGGGCCGCCTCCACCGCCGCCCAAAGAGCCGGGTTGTCACCCGGTCCGGGCGCAAAGACAAGACGAGTACCCAGAGGAGCATGGAGCTTATGTAGTGTTCACCAGTGTGGCCGACGACCGACGCAGCAGGCGGCTGCAGCAGCAAGAAGTGAATGCAGTAGCATCAGATACCCCAGAGTTCATGCACTGGTCCGAGAAACCTATCAGTTGGAGTCGAGCTGATCACCCAGAGGTGATGCCGAATCCGGGCTCCTACGCCCTGGTCTTGGGAGCCACCCTTGCCGCGGATAGGCGGGCCGCTCGCTTCTCGCGAGTGCTGATAGGCGGAGGCAGCAGCATCAACATCCTGTATAAGGACACGATGGAGAAGTTAGGAATCAAGCAAAGAAAGCTTCAGAGCAGCCGGACTGTGTTCCACGGCATTGTACCTGGCCTTTCCTGCTCACCGATCGGGAAGATCCTGATAGACGTCCTCTTTGGGGACAAAGATCATTTTCACGAGAGCCATGCCTGGTTCAAGTGGTGGACCTCGAAAGCCCGTACCACGCTCTGCTTGGCCGACCTGCTCTGGCCAAGTTCATGGCGGTCCCCCACTACGCCTACCTCAAGATGAAGATGCCGAGTTCCAAGGGGATTTTGACCGTAGCCGGCGACTACAGAAAGTCGTCCACTTGAGGGGCCGAACGTAGTCGGCTGGCCGAGTCCCTGGTGATTGCGGCTGAGAAGCGGCTTCTTGATTGGGTTGTGGCAATGGCCGGCAAGCAGCCAGAGATGTCGCCCAACCCCAAGGAGTCGGAGGCTGAGGGCTCGTTCAAGCCGGCCAAAGAAACGAAGAAGATACCCTTGGACCCGGAGCACCCGGAGAGGTCTGCCGTCAGAGGTGCAAACCTTGATAAATAATAGTAAAGCGAGCTCGTCGATTTCCTCCCTGAGAATCGGGACATTTTCACATGGTCCCCTAAAGACATGCTGTGTACCGACGGAATTCGCCGAGCACAAGTTACATGTCCGATCTGATGTGAAGCCCGTCAGGCAGCCCTTGCGCCGCCTGTCAGAAGAGAAGAGAAGAGTTGTTGGAGAAGAGAGATAGCCTGGCTCCTAGTAGCCGGTTTCATTATGGAAGTGTTCTTTCCAGAATGGTTAGCAAACCTGGTCCTGGTACTGAAGAAGAACAAGCAGTGGCGGATGTGTATTGACTACACAAGCCTCAACAAAGCATGCCCCAAGGACCCGTTCGCTCTGCCGAGAATTGACCAGGTGATAGACTCCACGGCCGGATGCGAGCTGTTGAGCTTCTTAGATGCATACTCAGGATATCACCAGATCAAGCTGAACCCGGCCGAAAGATTGAAGACTGCCTTCATCACGCCGTTTGGAGCCTTCTGCTACCTGACCATGATGTTCGGCTTAAGGAATGCTGGCGCCACCTTTCAGCGTTGCATGCAGAAGTGCCTCCTCAAGCAGCTTGGCAGAAACGCCCACGTCTACATGGACGATGTGGTGGTGAAGACGGAAAAGCGAGGAACACTGTTGGAAGACCTCAAGGAGACCTTTGAGAATCTGCGCCGATTCCAGATCAAGCTCAACCTGAGAAGTCGTCTTCGAGTACCACCGGCCAACTCCTTGGTTTCTGGTCTCCGAATGCGGCATAGAGTGCAACCCGTGAAGATCAAGGCAATCGAGAGGATGGAAGTACCCGCCGACCGCTAGATGTGCAAAAGTTCACCGCTGTTTGGCATCCATCACCGATTCATCAGCCGGCTGGGCGAGAAAGCTCTTCCTTTGTACCAGCTCATGAAGAAGACCACCTTCTTCGAATGGAACCACAAGGCGGACGAAGCTTTTCTCCAGTTGAAGAAAATGCTGACTACTCCCCCCGTGCTGGCAGCCCCGACTCCCAAGGAGCCCATGCTCTCAGATATTGCCGCCACCGGCAAGGTAGTCACCTGATCATTGTAGTTGAGCGCAAGGATGAAGGCAAGGCGCTACCTGTCCAGAGACCAGTATATTACCTGAGCGAAGTACTGTCGACCTCCAAGCAGAACTACCCCCACTACCAGAAGATTTGTTACGGCGTGCACTTTGCCCCCAAGAAGTTGAAGCCTTACTTTCAAGAGCATCCAATCACTGGGGTTTGCACAGCCCCACTAGCCGAGATCATCGGAAGCCGATATGCTTCTAGCCGAGTGGCCAAATGGGCCATAGTGCTGGCCCCCTACACCATCTATTACCAGGCCCGCACCGCCATCAAGTCGCAAGCACTGGCCGACTTCCTCGTCGACTAGGCGGAGACCCAGTACCTGCCGCCAGCGCCCGACTCCACCATTGGCGGATGCACTTCGATGGCTCCAAGATGCGTACCGGCTTGGGAGCCGGCGTTGTCCTCACTTCCCCCAAAGGCGACAAGCTCAAGTACGCGCTGCAGATCCATTTTGCCGCCTCCAACAACGTCGCCAACTACGAGGCGCTCATTCACGGGCTCCGGCTTGCCAAAGAGCTTGGCATTCGCCGGATCCTGTGTTATGGCGACTCCGACTTGGTGGTCCAACAGTCATCCGGCGACTGGGATGCCAAAGACGCAAACATGGCGAGCTACCGTTTCCTGGTACAGCAATTGAGTGGATATTTTGAGGGGTGCGAGTTCCTCCATGTGCCAAGAAACGACAACGACCAAGCACATACCCTGGCAAGAATCGGCTCCACCCGCCAGGCAATACCATCCGCATCGCCTTCAGCCCTCCTCAAGCCATCATCAAGCCGTCACCAGAATCAGACTCCATTTTGTGCGGCTCCCAAGAAGTCGGATCCGACTCCAAAGCCTCAGCAGACGGCACACGAGAATTCTTGCAGACGGCCCCAAGAATGCTGCAGTGAAGCCGCCCGGGACTTGTAACCCGGCCCGGGACTGCGGCCACCATTGCGAAGACTCCAAAGACTTTGGCCCGGGACTACGCCCGGTTGGCAGGGACTTCTTCAACCCAAAGCAAGCTGCTGCGGACTCCAGCCCGCCGCCTCCCAGCCGCCCCCCTCGTCCAAGTGGCAGTACTAGCAGTTGAAGAAATAGCAGCACCCTCATGGGCCCAGCCCATCCTGAAGTCATATGCCCCCTCCTGGCCTCCAAACAATCCCATCACCTGGCCTTTTGCAGTCTGGGGATTGGATATGGTTGGACCCCTTAAAGGAGGAAGCCATAAGAAGAAATATCTGCTCGTCATGGTAGATAAATTCACTAAGTGGATAGAGGGCAAACCGGTCAAAACGAGGCCGAACCAGTTATAGATTTCATATCCGGTGTTGTGCACCGCTATGGGTGCCACACAGCATCATCACCGATAACGGCTCCAATTTCACAGCCGACAAGGTAAAAACCTAGTGTTCCAATATGGGCATTAAACTCGATTACGCCTCCGTCTATCACCCACAAACAAATGGTTAAGTCGAATGAGCCAATGGTCTTATTAAGAGCGGCACTAAACCCAAAGTAGTGTGGTCTTTGAAAGAGTCATACAAGCACTGGGTGGAGGATCTCAACTCCGTGCTCTGGGGGCTGCGGACCACGCCCACTCGCACTACCGGATATACACCTTTTTCATGGTGTACGGTGCAGAGGCTATGCTACCCTGCGACATTATTCATGACTCACCTCGAGTGCGCATGTATGAAGAGAGAGACGTCGAGCTTGATCGGCAGGACAACTTAGATGCCCTAGAGGAGGAGCGAGATGTTGCAAAGGCCCGTTCCGCATTTTATCAACAGCAGGCTCGAAGATATCAAAGCAGAGAAGTACGGGCCAAGACTTATAAAATTGGCGAACTAGTTCCACGCTTGCCGGAGAAGAAAAAGGACAAACTCAAGCCCAAGTGGGAGGGTCCCTTCATCATCGACGAAGTTCTCATCGGACGAGCGTACCGCCTGCGCGATGCCTCAGACAACCGCTTAGAGCCGAACCCATGGAACGCGACCAGACTCCGAAGATTCTACGCCTAGCGCCGAACTCTTCACTAGTAGAAAAAGGCTAATTAGTGGTGCACCTGTTTTGGCCATTAATGGCGCACTACAGGTGCGCCACTATTATCATGCCATTAGTAACAAAATAGTAATGGCGCACCTATAGTGTGCCATTACTATGCCTAACTGGTGCGCCATTACTAACAAATTTTTTAAAAAAAAATTCAAAAAAAAATTTCAAATTTTTTTTCCTTTTTATATTAATCTCGGGTCACTATGGCTTAATCTCAAGTCAAATCACACTCTATGGTCAAACTTCCTGGAAGGTCACCCATCCTCACACTACACTAGCCCAAGCACGCTTAACTTCGCAGTTCTATCCAACCCCAGCACCAGCTCACTTCACAGGGACTTGTTGATATATCTATCATATCAATCATATTAAACCTTGTTGATGTCTAGGACTTTGTTCATGTTCATGTGTGTGATGACATTTTGAAAAAATATTTCAAACTTCCCGGTCATATTACGTATCATATTTTGAAAAAATATTCCAAATTTTTTTTTGAAACCAATTTTTTTCTGTTACTAGTGGCGTACCTAGCAAATGGTGTGCCACCAATAAGTTAGATTTTTTTTCATTTCCCCCCTCTAGATCTTAAAAGCCATGTATCTTTCGTTCTGTTAGGTTTTTGGGGATTTTGAAGATGTTGAACGGGGTTTTCCCCGGTTCAATTTGGATATTTTTCATATAAAAAACTTTTTAATCCGAGTTCGTATGCAAAAGTTATGCCCATTTTACTAAATTCTAGAGAGATTTTGCAAATAAAGTCGAAATTCATATTTGTAAATTTTCCCAACAACTAGACAAGCATATCACTTGGGAAACTTATTTTCTTTTATTTTTTGACATTTCCATCATTTTATTTTATTTTTTTAAACTGAAAAGGCGTTCCAGGGGGGTACATTTAGCACCAGGGTTACTAATGGCGCACCTGGTGTGTGGTAATGGCGCACCTAGTAGTGTCGAAAAAAAATAAAATAAATTGTTAGTAAAGGCGCACCAGTGGACAGTGCGGCATTACTAACTAGTAATGGCGCACTGTCCACTGGTGCGCCATTACTAACAATTTTTTTTTATTTTTTTCAAAACTACTAATGGCACATGGTGGGTGTGGTGCGCCATTAATATGTCAACTAGTAATGGCGCACTATCCCATGCTGCACCATTACTAACAAATTCTTTTTTATTTTTTTCAAAACTACTAATGGCGCAGCACACACCAGGTGCGCCATTAGGAATATGTCAATAATGGCGCTTTTTGTATGCAGTGCGCGCCATCGCTATATGGCGCACCACATACATGGTGCGCCATTAATGTCCATACCATCTATAGCCCTTCCCCTACTAGTGATTTGTTCGTCTCCTTCTCCTTGTTGTTTCCATTATTTTCCTCTCTTTATTTCTTTTTAACCTTAAATCTTTCGTGCGGCCCAACCGCGCACTTGTGACGTATACATCTTCAAACATGTACGCCTATTATACCTGGGGGCTTCTTGAGTAGAAGCTTGCTATTATTCCGAGCATCACGCTCATCACATATGTGGTTTTCTTTCCATATGTACTGTCGGAGTAAATGACCATGGGTAGCCTAGCCGGCGCCCCCTGGGGATTCTGAAAAAATTACAAGCCAATCAAGCCAAACAAACCATCCAACATCCAAGACGCCGGGCCGCCTTCCCCCGGCCGGCTGTCATCCAGGCCGGCTATCAGGAGGCGGCCTGGCCCCAAGACCCACAGAAGAAGGCCGAGAGAGGTCCGGCTTCAAGGAGCCGGCTACCGGAGGGCCGACACCGCGTAGCCGGCCATGAGAAGGCCGCCTCCAAGGAGCCGGCCACCCCGCAGGCGGCCAAGGCTGCACCCTCAGAATCTGCACCCACATAACGATGATGAGATGGGGCGTGGCTATAGTGAAGACTGCCACCCCCGCATCCCGGAGCGCGCGTGGCTACAGTGCGTCGAACGGGGCAGCCATCACCCCGTCCGGCGCGGCACTGTAGCCCTGTTGACCGTGACATCACCCACGATGTCGTTACTTAACCGCAGCGGCGGGTCCCTCCGGCCGAGAGAGATGCCCGAATGCTCGGCCTCCCCTAGTCGGCTGAGATATGACCCGGCTTCCCATAGCCGGCTCGTTCCTCCCTCGAAGGAAGCGCCTCATTAAGGAGACAAGGCGAGGTGAGGCTACGGTGATCGCCGCCAAGGCGGCGGCACTGTAGCCATGCTACCCGACAAAGCCCTTGTCATCGTGGATTGAGGCAACAAAGAATCAGCCCCCGGCAAGGCCCTCGGCGGTGGGGCCAGCTTGTCGTCCAGAAGCCGGCAGCCGGGCGGGACCCACCAGCCGGCGGGGTTTCAGCCGGGCCGGGCGGAGAAGCCATGGACGAAGACACTGACGGCTAGGGCCCACGCCAAGCCGGATTACCATACTACCCATAGGGGGTAGGCCTATATAAACCCCCCAAGGCACCCATGCAAAGGGTTGATCTCTTAGAGTTTTAGACACCACATAGAGGGAAGAGGAGAGCTAGCCGTGCCCTTGTTCTTCCTCTCAC
This sequence comes from Aegilops bicornis, assembly GCA_021605145.1. Classification (NCBI taxonomy): domain Eukaryota; kingdom Viridiplantae; phylum Streptophyta; class Magnoliopsida; order Poales; family Poaceae; genus Aegilops; species Aegilops bicornis. The sequence goes on from CM038673.1 coordinate 660,233,690, forward strand.
CGAACACCTCAAGGAGCCACTTGTAGCAACTTGTTCATCTAGTGATAATGCGGAGACCCCGCAGAGCAGAAGTAGGGGTGTTATCTCCACGGAGAGCCCCGAAGCTGGGTAAGATTGCCGGCGTGCATGTCTTCGCCTCATCCCGTATCCAGGCACCGGCGACGTCTTATTGGCTCCCTCTATGATTAGCCACCCATTGGCATATGTCGCACCTACCACCCGACATTTGGCGCCCACCATGGGGCCAGGTGCACCGTCGTCCGGAGACACATTACGACGGAAAGCTCTTCCTCCCAGCTGGCGTAGCACGGCACGCCGATGGCGCTTGCCCTGACAAGGCTGCAAGGCGTCGGCTGACGGCAAGGCAAGCTGCCTCGCCGACCTTCTTGGCGAGGCTCGCATCTCCGACGAGCCCGCATCCGACGCGGGCACCGGCTGCCTCAAGAGCCACCTCGTCAGCCTCCTCGACCAACTCCACGTCTCGAGCGAGCCTGCTATGGATTTGGAGTCGGTTGGCTCCACAGACCCGATGCTCGTCGACTCCGACACTGCATCGCTCGACGCCTTCCCCAAGCCGAGGTGCTGGTCATCAGTCACGGCGGCCCCTCGGGCGAGAACACCCACGACACCCTGCAAGTGGCACCGCACGCACTGCTCGCTTCTCTCCGGTGGCCGACGCCGACGCCGAGGCGCTGGAGGCACGCCGCCTCGCCCTCCACGCGGAGGGCCGGAGGATAGCCTCCCGTAGACGCCTCACCGAGGCCCACCAGCGCGAAGTCGACCGCGCCGCCTTCGACACACCGCCTCCTGAAGGGCCGAGCCGACTCGGCCTTGTCAAGAAACGCGGCACAGCCATCGCCGACATGCTGGGAGTGGACCGCCCCGTCTACGCCACGCCCCTCGAGACCTCGGCGCCCGCCAGCGCCGTAGAAAGAGCTGAACGGGTTAGGGCCCGACGAGCTTCCCTACATGGCTAGGCGCATCCAAAGAACTGGTCGGGCGCGCCGCAGAAGCGTAGCGACAAATACCAAGGCCGAAAGTTCTCCCCGCGCCGAGAGCACGGGCGCAATGTCACGCGACACCGACCGCGGGCAACGCCAAGACGGCGAGAAAAGGAGCCGCTGCCGGCTACCGCAGCCGAACCCGGATCTCCATCGAATGCGACGCAGAAGGCCGCCTCGAGCCGTGGGCAGCAAGGCAACCCGCCCCCTCCTCCACCTCGCAGGGAAAGATATCCTACCCCGCCGCCTGTCACCCATCCGACTCTCAGCGGCCGACTAGGCCGCCGCGAAGGAGTCGGCAAAAACGACGCCCGCCACCGGATCGACCGCCTGGCGTTGGAAGAAGAAGACGATGTCGGGCCGCCTTGCTTCGGCCCCCGCATCCACGACGAGCCCTTCCCCAAAGGGTTCTCGCTCCCAAGAGATACGCCCAAATATAATGGCTCTGTGAAGCCGGAAGATTGGCTGATCGACTACTCAACCGCTTGATCGAAGCGAACGGCAACCTTGACGTTGCCGTGAAATATGTGCCCCTCATGCTTCAGGGCACGACGCGAACCTGGCTCAACAGCCTCAAGCCGTACAGCATCAACAGCTGGCTAGACTTCACCGAAGCCTTCATCCGCAACTTCACCAGCACCTACAAGCGGGCTTCCAAGCCCAGGCAACTCTCCTGGTGCGTGCAAGGACCCACCGAGTCGACTCGCGACTACCTCACGCATTGGGCCGAGCTCCACAACTCCTGCGAGGGGGTGCACGAGGTTCAAGCCATAGAGTACTTCACCGCCGGGTGCCACCCTCCTCAAGCACAAGCTTCTCTGCAACGAGCCGGATACCCTTGACGAGCTACTAGTCATAGCCGACAAGTACGCCACCGCCGACTCCTCGATGAAGACCAAGCTCCGGGTAGACGCCGCCGGGAAGGTACTCAGCCCGGCTCCCAAAACGCCGGCTGGCGACTCTAGCCAACGTCCGTACCAGCACGACAACAAGCGCAAAGGCCCGATGCCACATCCAGCCAGTCGGCAGGTGGCCACCGTCGAAGACGAGCAACCCGAAGGGCGGCCCGCGCCAAGAAGCGAAGGCGGCGGGCCAGCTTGGCAGCCGGCTTTCTCCTACGAGCAGGCCCTCGACGCCCCATGCAAGTTCCACAGCAGCGCGAAGCCGTCCAACCATACAACCCGGAAATGCCACTGGCTCACCCGAATCACCAAAGGCGAAGGGCTGGTGCCGCCTCCGGCTCCCCAGCAGCCGGCACCGACAACACCAAGAAGTCAACGCGGTCGCCTCCAACAACCCCGAATACATGCACTGGTCAGAAAGGCCTATCAGCTGGAGCCGGGCCGACCACCCAGAGGTGATGCCGTCCCCAGGCTCTTATGCATTGGTTTTGGAGGCAACTCTAGCAACGGACAAAGCTTTGTTGCCCGATTCTCCCGCGTACTGATAGACGGCGGGAGCAGCATCAACATCCTGTACCGAGACACCATAGAGAAGTTGAACATCAAGGCCAAGCACCTCATGCCAAGCCGGACCGTGTTCCATGGCATTGTACCCTGCCTGTCCTGTTCACCAATCGGCAAGATCAAGATAGATGTTATCTTCGGAGACAAGGATCTGGTTTGAAGTGGTGGACCTAGAGAGCCCCTACCATGCACTGCTTGGCCGGCCTGCGCTGGCCAAGTACATGGCCGTACCCCACTATGCCTACCTCAAGATGAAGATGTCGAGTACCAAGGGCATCATCACCATAGCCGGCGATTACAAGAAGTCCTCCGAGTGCGCTGCAGCCAGCAGCCGGCTGGCCGAGTCCCTCGTAGTCGCCGAAGAGAAGAAGATGTTGGACCGAGTCGTGGCCATGGCCGGCAAGCAGCCTGCCCTGTCCCCCGACCCCAAAGAGTGTGATGCCCAAGGTTCTTTCCAGCCGGCCAAGGAAACAAAGAAGATACCTCTGGACCCGGAGCACCCAGAAAGGTTTGCCGTCATCGGGGCAAACCTGGACAGCAAATAGGAAGGCGAGCTCGTCGATTTCCTCCGTGAGAATCGGGACATCTTCGCATGGTCCCCCAAGGACATGCCGGGTGTTCCGAAGGAATTCGCCGAGCACAAGCTACACGTTCGAGCATATGCCAAACCAGTCAAGCAGCCCCTCCGCCGACTGTCAGAGGAGAAGAGAAGGATCGTAGGAGAAGAGATAGCCCGGCTCTTGGCGGCCGGCTTCATCATGGAGGTCTTCTTTCCGGAGTGGCTCGCCATCCCGGTCTTCGTGCTGAAGAAGAATAACAAGTGGTGCATGTGTATAGATTACACAAGCCTCAACAAAGCCTGCCCCAAAGATCCCTTCACCTTGCCCAGGATTGATCAAGTGATAGACTCCACAGCCGGATGCGAGCTGCTGAGTTTCTTGGATGCCTACTTAGGCTACCACCAGATAAAGTTGGACCCGGCCGACCGCCTGAAGACCGCCTTCATCACGCCATTCGAAGCTTTATGTTACCTGACTATGGCATTCGGCTTGAGATATGCCGGTGCCACTTTTCAGTGTTGCATGCAAAAATGCCTCCTCAAGCAACTCGGCAGAAATGCCCACGTCTATGTAGACGATATCGTGGTGAAGACGGAGAAGCACAACACTTTGTTGGAAGACCTCAAGGAAACATTTGAGAACCTGCGCCGGTTTCAGATCAAGCTCAACCCAGAGAAATGCGTGTTCGGAGTACCAGCCGGCCAGCTCCTACGCTTCCTGGTCTCCGGACGTGGCATTGAATGCAACCCAGTGAAGATCAAAGCCATTGAGAGAATGGAGATTCCCACCAAGCTACGAGACGTCCAGAAGTTTACCGGGTGCCTGGCCTCCCTGAACCGCTTCATCAGTCGGCTGGGAGAAAAGGCTCTCCCCTCTACCGAATCAAGAAGAAAACCACCCACTTCGAGTGGAACGACCAAGCCGGCCAAGCTTTTCACGAGCTGAAGAAGATGCTTGCCACGCCGCCTGTCTTGGGGGCGCCGACTGAAAAAGAGCCCATGCTCCTTTACATTGCCGCCACCAGCCGGGTGGTTAGCACCGTCATCGTGGTCCAGCGCCCAGAAGAAGGCCGACCTCAGCCAGTCCAGAGGCCGGTCTACTATTTAAGCGAAGTACTGTCCACCTCGAAGCGTAACTACCGCATTACAGAAGATGTCTTTGTGGCGTGTACTTCACGCCAAGAAGTCAAGCCCTACTTTCAAGAGCACTCCATCACGGTCGTATGCACCGCCCCGCTCGCCGAGATCATAGGCAGCCGGGACGCATCCGGCCGGGTGGCAAAATGGGCCATTGAGCTGGCTCCTTACACGATCTTCTACCAGCCTCACACCGCCATCAAATCGCAAGCATTGGCCGACATCCTCGTCGACTGGGCCGAGACCCAGTACCTGCCGCCGGCTCCCGACTCCACTCATTGGCGGATGCACTTCGACGGGTCCAAGATGCGCACCGGCTTGGGAGCCGGCATCATCCTCACTTCTCCCAAAGGCGACAAACTCAGATACACGCTGCAGATTCACTTTGCCGCCTCCAACAACGTGGCCGAGTACGAGGCGCTCATACACGGACTCCGGCTAGCCAAAGAGCTCGGGATCCGCCGGATCCAGTTCTATGGCGACTCGGATTTGGTGGTCCAGCAGTCATCTGGCGACTGGGACGCCAAGGACGCAAACATGGCGAGCTACCGCTTCCTCGTTCAGCAAATCAGCGGGTACTTCGAAGGATGCGAGTTCCTCCACGTGCCACGGGCCGACAACGAGCAAGCAGATGCCCTGGCACGGATAGGCTCAACCCGACAAGCTATACCAACCGGCGTCTCTCTCCAACGCCTCCTCAAGCCATCTATCAAGCCGTCTCCAGAATCCGACTCCATCTTCGTGCCACCTAACCACGATGCAGCCGGATCCAGCTTGGGGAACCAAGCAGGCGGCCCGGGGACTTCGATAGGCGGCTCGGGGACTGCCATAGTCGCACCCGGCCCGGGGACTTCAGAACCCGGCCCGGGGACTATGGTAGTCGGCGCGGGGACTACTTCAACACCACAAGCGGCGGCCAGCTCCAGCTCTTCACCACCCAGCCCACCCGCCCTGGTTGCAGGAGCCGTGTTGGCTATAGAAGAAGTCACAGCTCCATCATGGGCTCAGCCCATCCTCAACTTCCTAGTAAACAGAGAACTGCCGGCTGACGAGATCGCGGCAAGACAAGTCAAACGCCGAGCCGGGGCATATACAATTGCCAACAGAGAGCTTGTCAGGCGCAGTGTCACTGGAGTCTTCCAGCGCTGCGTCGAACTAGAGAAGGGCATAGAAATCCTCAAAGACATTCACCAAGGCGAATGCGGTCACCACGCAGCCTCAAGATCCCTCGTTGCCAAAGCTTTCCGCCATGGATTCTTTTGGCCGACTGCCTTGGACGATGCCAAGGAGTTAGTCAAGCATTGCAAAGGCTGCCAAGTCATCAGCTCCAAGCAACACCTGCCGGCTTCAGCACTCAAGACCATTCCCCTCACCTGGCCTTTTGCCGCCTCGGGACTGGACATGGTGGGCCCATTCAAGATGGCGCGTGGCGGCATGACACACTTGCTTGTCGCCGTAGATAAATTTACCAAGTGGATCGAAGCAAAGCCGATTAAGAAGCTGAACGGGCCGACTGCCGTGACATTCATCGCAGACATTACAACGCGGTACGGCGTGCCACACAGCATCATCACCGACAACGGCACGAATTTCGCCAAGGGAGCATTGGCACGTTTCTGCAGGACGCAGGGTATCCGGCTAGACCTAGCGCCCGTTGCCCACCCGCAGTCAAACGGCCAAGTTGAGCGAGCCAACGGCCTCATCCTTTCCGGCATCAAGCCCCGGCTGGTCGTGCCGTTGGAGCGCTCGGCCGGCTGTTGGCTCGACGAGCTGCCGGCCGTCCTCTGGAGTCTGCGCACTACCCCAAACAAGTCAACCGGCTTCACCCCTTTCTTCCTTGTATATGGCGCCGAGGCTGTCATCCCTACCGACATCGAGTTCGACTCGCCTCGGGTGACCATGTACACGGAAGCAGAGGCCAAACAAGCACGAGAAGACGGCGTCGACCTGCTGGAAGAAAGCCGGTTGTTAGCCCTCAGCCGGTCTGCCATCTACCAGCAGGGTTTGCGCCGCCACCATAGCCGAAAGGTCAAGCCAAGATCCTTTCAAGAGGGCGACCTTGTGCTCCGGCTGATCCGGCGAACAGCCGGCCAGCACAATCTCTCGGCCCCTTGGGAAGGTCCCTTCGTCATCAGCAGACCATTGGGAAATGACTCCTACTACCAAATCGACGCACAGAAGCCGAAGGCACGAAAAAGAGACGATTCCGGCAAGGAGTCGAAACGACCATGGAACGCCAACCTCCTCCGAAGATTTATAGTTAAAATGCAGTATGTATCACGCTACCTTTTGTACTAAGTATGAGACAATGGGCCCCTCGAGGAGCACTCGGGGACTGCCACCTTTTATCTAATAAATGACGAGTATCATGCTTATGATTTTGTCATTACACTTTTTTTCGTCCGGCACCGGGTTCAACTAGTCGGCCCCGGGACTGGCCGCCTTGAGTTATATTCAAAGTTCCACCTACAGTCAGACAAGTAGTGTGCCGGCACCCAAGCCCTCTCTTGTCAAAAGCTGCAGCTCGAAGAACCGACTGTCCGGCTAGCAAGAGTCAAAGGCAGGAAAGCATGCCCACACGAAAAACGGCTAAGGACTAACGAACCTATATAACAAAAGCCGGCTTCCTCCCATTGCCGACCGGCTACCAGAGTAGCCGGCCGGCCGGCTTACCATTCCACCCCGCCACAATCCAACAAAGCTCAAGTACTTGCCTTCCCACCAATAGCCAAGTTCCTCCCCAGCCACTGACTGCAGAGCAGCTATCTGGCTGGGAAGGCGGCAATCAAGGGAAGGCGGCAAAGGAAACAGCCTAAGGACAAAAAGCAAACTCAAATGGAAGCCAAACACATGCATAATTATATTTACACAAAAGCCTTTGAAAGGCCGGCATTCAACATAGTCTGAATACACCCCCAGTGGGTGGAACTGCGCAAAGTTAATAAAATTTGTTCAAAGAGCAACAGCAGAAAAGCGAGACCAGCAGATCAAGCCAACGGAGCAAAAAGCGAGTCGGGCAGGTCGGCGGAGGCGGCAGTGCTGGCTGGAGGAGTGGCCGGCTGGCGAGTCTCGTCTTGATCATCACCCTTGGCAGGCGACGCGCTCGCGCGCGCCTCGTTGCTGGAGGCACGATCAGGCTGAAGCTGGCTAGTCGCTTCGACGTCAGGCGCGGCGTCTTCGCCGCCCTCCTCCTCTTTGTCTTCGGCTTCATCGCTGGAAGCAATCTCCTCTGCCGAGTCCTCGCCTTCCGTCGGGTTAAGCCCAAACCATTCCTCCGGCTGGGCGACTCCGCTGTCGTTCACTTCAGGAGCAAAAACGTTGGTGTCGGTGTACTCGGCGACAGCCGAGGCGCGGTGGATGATAGCCGGCCGCACCGCCACCAACTCCTCGTCAGCCTCCTGCCTCCAAGTGCTCAGCTGACGCAGGCTTAGCCCAGGATACCAGGCCCGGACGAACTCCAGCGCCCGCCCGGCGCTGGGTGGCAGCAATGAAGCCTTCGGGCCTCGAAGCGGCCAACCGCAACCTCCAGCCAGTCGGCAGTCCGACTGGGGGTGTGGGGGATCACCTCGCCAGGCCAAAGAGCGGCCAACACTTGCGCCCCGGCACGCTGAAGCCGGCGGAGCATGCGGTGAGCCGGCTGCAGCCGGGCTTCGATCGCCAAGAGCTGCTCCTCAAGCGTTCGGCTAGCGTCTGGCGCGATCTCAACCCCTGCTTGCCGGCGCATCTCGCGGTGGGCCTCGATGGCTTGGCTGGCGGCGACGGAGTAGCTGGGGAAGTAAGCTGCTTGAAGAACAAGGAAACAGCACAAAAATCAGAAGATGAGCAAGAGGGCAAGTAGCAAGCAAAGGAGTGAAAAGGGGAAGGCGGCCTACCATCGATCAGATCCTCCACCCGTCCATAGCCCTCGAACAGCGTCTGCCTTGTTTCAGCCCAGCCCGCCGCCTCGGTCTCAAACTCGGCCTTAAGAGCGGCCTCGTTGTCCTGCGCCTTCTTCAGGGCTGCCTTATGGCTCTCCTCCTGGTCGTCTAGTCTCTTGGCCAGGCGGTCGTGTTCTTGGGCCAAGGCGTCGCACTCAGCCTCCTTGGTGCGAAGGGCGGTCTGGGTCCCGCCGAGCTGCTCCCTCAAGTCAGCATTAGTCTCTGCAAGCGTGAAGAAAAAGGAAAAAAGCAGTAAGGGAAAAGTTGTCAGGGAAGATCCGACCCGGCTGCTCAGTAGCCGGCCCGAATCTCGGGGACTACACCTAGTGGGTGCGCTGACGCGCCCCCACTTGAGATAGAAGAAACTAAGTACTCACTCCGGCTATTCGTCAAGTCGGCGGCCTTCTGGCTCAGCTCCTGAGCCTGGGAGTTGAAGGCAGCCGCGCGAAGATTGTGATACTCCTGGAAATCAAAAGAAGCGCAAATAGGAACGAGATTGCCGTCAAGACCTGCTAAGAAGTTTCAAGCCGCCTGCTCAGCAGCCGACTCGAAACTCGGGGACTACACCCAGTGGGTGCACTGACGCGCCCCCACGAAAGAAATCAAAAAACAAATCGATCAAGGCCAGAAGACTCACCCGGACGACCGCGCGCGTAGTGAGGAACTCCTGGGTATACCGCCTGAAGCCGGTGTCGGACCTCCTGTGCCGCCACGTTCAGCTCGGCCGTCCCACCGCTGGACGTCCACTCGGACGTGCTGGCACTGGCCGCCTCCAGGTCCTCTGCCGTCGAGGTGGCGCCCGCAGCTCTTTGCGGCTCCGGCGCCGAGGACGCCTCTCCCACGCAGCGCCCGTAGGCGCCGATCGCACCACAAGATCCGCCCCGCGCGAATCGCCTGACCCGGCTGCCCAGGCGTCGCAGTAGGTCGGCCGCCTTGGCCTGCTCCAGTCGGCGCCGGCTGTGGCCCCTCCCCCAGGATCGTCACGTCATCCTCCCTCCTCTCCATCACCGGCTGGTCACGGTCGGCTTCCTCCGACGGAGGCACGGGGATATCAGGAGCCACGGCACGAAGGGGAATGACGAGCTGTGGAGGCTGATTGCGCAAAGCCTCCGCCTCCCTCTCCGCGGCCACGGCATCCGCCTGGGCCTTGGCCGCCGTGTCAGCTTGCGCCTCGGCCGACTTCTTCGCCGCCTCCTGGACGGCCCTCCGCTCCGCCGCTTCCCGCTCCTCCCGATCCTCCCGCGCGTTCCACTCCGTTGCCTCCATGAGGTCGGCGCGGGGGTCCACTCGGCGGGAACTCGAAGACCCTCCTGTCAGTCCGACTATGGAGGCGGCATCAACCCGCTCAAGGGAAATCGGCACCCTGTTCAACAAACCAAGAAGACGGCTCAGATGAGCCTCAACCAAAGAAGACAACAAAAGTACAAGACACACAACACTTACGCCGAGACCGCCTGTGGCTGGTTCACCAACTTTCGGAAGCGGGCCGCTTCCGCGGCCGCCTCGTCTCGCTTGGTTGCCGCCGCGGAGCTCTTGGGTTTCTTCGGCCGGCTGCCGAAGAGACCCGACGTGGCGGCAACGCTGCGCGCCACTCCGGCAGTTGGCGGCGGAAGGTCCCGCGCCTTGGCGATCGGCCGCCGGCTGGCGGCGTGGGATAGCCTCGGCTTCGTCATCCTCCGGCCAGTCCCCGAAGCCGGCCGTAAGGTCGGGGCCGCCTGCCTCTCCGCCGGTTGCGACTACGGCGTCGTCCATGGCGGTTGCCCCCAGATCCGGGTCGTCTAGGTCGTCCATGCTGCGGTCGGCCGTAAACTGGCGCTCCGGCCCTGCGGCCCCGGGCGCTGTCGAAGAAGAGGGCTCTGCTCAAAGACAAAGCCGGCTAGTCAAGAGTCGGCTATCGCGAACCCGGCAACAAAATAAGAGGAAAATAAGGAAAAACTCACCACAGGCGGAGGATCAGCCCGAGAGTACGGGGTCTTGCCATACTGCTACTCTTCCGTGAGTTTGCAGTTGGAGATGTAATTCACCATGTAAGATACCTCGTCACGAGGCATCTCTCTGGTGCTCAGCCGGCATGGGTCGAAGCGGCCGCTCATTTGGCAGATCATGTGCAGCCGGCTTTGGAGCGGAAGCACCCGGCACTCCACGAAGGCGGCCACGAGGTCGGCCCCCACCAAGCCCTGCGGTTGGACCATCACCCGGAGCCCGGTGACGGCGGCGTTCCCGGCTAGGGAGAGCGACCGTGCTCGGAAGGACCAAGACGGCTGCCTCCTAGGCGGCGGGCCGGCTACGTAAGCCGGCAGATTGAGGTAGTCGCCTTGCGCGGCGACGTTCTTCACGTAGAAGTACGACTGCTGCCAAAGCTTCACCGACTAGATCAGCGGGATAGGTGGAAAGGGGTTGTTGTCGGCCGTCCTCCGCTTGGCGATGAAGGCGGCACAGGGGGTGGGCACGCCCGCGGAGACAGTGCCGAGCTTGCACTGGAAGAACTCCCCAAAGAGCTCCAGAGTGGGGAGGACTCCGAGAAAACCCTCGCATAGGGTGACGAAGGAAGATAGCAGCATCACCGTGTTGGGGTGAGGTGATGCGGCTGGAGATTGTAGAAGTCGATGAAGGAGTGGAAGAACCGCTCGCCCGGCAAGCCAAGGCACAGCGGTCTGGCAGCGGAAGATGACCCTTCGCCCTCCTCCGGTCTTGGCGAAATCTCCGCCTCGGCTGGCCAGGTCTTCACGAGGTCCTCGCCCGGCAACCGCCGCGTCCGGCGAAGCCAATCAATGTGGTCTTCATGGATGTTGGAGCCGTCCCACGAGCTCGACAGCGACATGGGGGCGAGAGGAAGGAAAGAGGCGTGGTGGTGAGTGCGCTGCGACGGCGGAAGAGTAAAGAAGGAAGTAGAGGAAGGAGAGGAGCGAGGGCGAGCGCGAGAGCCTCTGTCACTCCCCCTCCTCCCCCTACTTATACGCTCGGTCGGCGGAGCCGAGGAGGCGAGGCGTGGGGGAACGTGGGATTAACTGCGCCCACTCCCCCCACGTCCCGCCATTATTGCGCCCTAAAGGCTTGAGGAAACTGCCGCGGGAAGACGAGCGGTCCATTCGGGCTGCAGAGGATCCGCGCGTGGGCTGAGGCATAGGTTTGGTGGGCCCCGGCCTGCGGCGACGTCCCGTCGCGCGCGTGGGCTGGCAGGCTTTTCTGGCCAAGTGGCGCGCAAGGTGACGCGCGGTCAACGCGTGAGCCGGCTCGCGTTTTCTCCTTCTAGCTGCGGAGCTCCCCGAAGACGGCACACCCATTCTCGTCCTCCTTTCGACCTCGAAGCCCAATCAGCTTCGGGGACTACTGTCGGAGTAAATGACCACGGGTAGCCTAGCCGGCTCCCCCTGGGGATTCTGAAAAAATTACAAGCCAATCAAGCCAAACAAACCATCCAACATCCAAGACGCTGGGCCGCCTTCCCCCGGCCGGCTATCATCCAGGCCGGCTGTCAGGAGGCGGCCTGGCCCCAAGACCCACAGAAGAAGGCCGCGAGAGGGCCGGCTTCAAGGAGCCGGCTACCGGAGGCCCGACACCGCGTAGCCGGTCACGAGAAGACAGACTCCAAGGAGCCGGCCACCCCGCGGCGGCCAAGGCCGCACCCTCAGAATCTGCACCCACATAACGGTGATGAGACGGGGCGTGGCTACAGTGAAGCCTGCCACCCCTGCATCCCGGAGTGCGCGTGGCTACAGTGCGCCGTACAGGGCAGCCATCACCCGTCCGGCGCGGCACTGTAGCCCTGTTGACCGTGACATCACCCACGATAGGCTGTCAGTACTACCCGCAGGCGGCGGGTCCCTCCGGTCAGAGAGATGCCCGAAGGCGGCTCGACCTCCCCCAATCGGCCTGAGATATGGTCGGCTTCCCATAGCCGGCTTGTTCCCTCCCTCGAAGAAGCGCCTCATTAAGGAGACAAGACGAGGTGAGGCTACAGTGATCGCCGCCAAGGCGGTGGCACTGTAGCCATGCTTAGCCCGACAAAGCCCTCGTCATCAGGATTGAGGCAACAGTAACCAACCCCCGACAAGGCCCTCGACGGTGGGGCCAGCTTGTCGTCCAGGAAGCCGGCAACCGGCGGGACCCACCAGTCGGCGGGCCCCAGCGGCCGGCGGAGAAGCCGGCGGACGAAGACACTGATGGCTAGGGCCCACGCCAAGCCGGATTACCATTGTACCCCTGGGGGGTAGGCCTATATAAACCCCCCAGGGCACCCATGCAAAGGGTTGATCTCTTAGAGTTTTAGACACCACATATATGGAAGAGGAGAGCTAGCCGTGCCCTTCTTCTTCCTCTCACCGAACAGCTCAAGGAGCCTCTTGTAGCAACTTGTTCATCTAGTGATCATGCGGAGACCCCTTGAGCAGCGATGAGGGGTGTTATCTCCACGGAGAGCCCCGAAGCTGGGTAACATTCGTCGGCGTGCATGTCTTCGCCTCATCCCGTTTCCAGGCACCGGCGATGTCTTATTGGATCCCACTATGATTAGCCACCCGTTGGCATATGTCGCACCTACCACCCGACATGTACCTTTTCTTCGCCATTATATGCATCGATATGACTTAAGTTTTGGCCAAATTTGGGTTGCACGGCTCACGTGCTTATGCCCTACGTTCCCGTTAGTTTGGCTAGGGCATAAAGGGAGCACCTCTGTGATTGTTACTGCCGGGTCATCCGGATGTGTACCTCAGACTGGGTGAAGCCGAAAGTTATCGTTCTAAAGGGAATATTCCGTCTGCGAACTAAAGATGTTCTTGCACTCACTCCGTCATGAACCCCCAGAAGTTATATATACTGCGGTTTTTCAATCACAGTTCGGACATGCATGTTAACGCGTGTACACCCTGGGAAAGGAACCGTTAATAGAACTATTCTCTCTAGAAGATGTTTCTTACAATTTTAATGTAATATAACATAACTAGCCAGATACTTGTCTGTTAAAGCAACTATGACCCCTATGCCTGGTTTCCAAGCATACCCCAGTCTACTCGGCCGCTCGGGTATTCGGAAACACTCCGCACCTTTGGGCCGAGAGGTCCAAGCGAAAAGGTCTCCCATGACAAGCGTTTTAGAATTCAGCTAGAGTTACATATGAAAAGGAAAGTACATAGTCATTTAAGACTCAAAAACTTCATGTTCTATGCCGTCCAGCAGGCTATCTAATTTGCAATTCTGTTGGGAATACTTGGCGGCTACTTCTACTTGGTTATATACCAAACTCATGGGAATTTCCTTCCCATCTGACCCTAGAGGCCTGACCCGGGCCATATGATTCGGATCAAGCTTGGTATATCACGTTTTCACCATGGCCCAGGCTTCTCTCGCACCTTCCCGCCAGGCTGATATTTTCCATAACCGGAAACGATGCCGTGCTCCCTTGAATAGCCGTATAAGCTCTCCCATACTTCCTGGAGGGGAGGCGGACGACCATAAGGCCTAGGCAATAGTTCGCATCACCTGCCTCGCTTGATCATGCATTTGCGATAGCTCTTGTAGCAGATCGCCCGAAGATCCGGACATTTCCTCCTCGGGACGGCCAGTCAACATACCTACAGACATAACTCTGTTAGTTTTTTCCTCGCCAAATTACACGGTGGTAAGTTTGAACACATACTAAATATGCCGCCTCGCAGCCTCCTATTTTCCTTCACGAAGTCGGCTAGCTGGGCCCGCACATCCTTCAGCTCTTCGCCCATCTGGGTCTGGGAATCCTGGAGTTGGTTTTTCTCATCAATGACCTATTTCAGCACACATTCACCCGCAGCATATAGCCTTTTGGCTTCTTGTTCATTCGCTTGCGCGACTTCCAGTGCCTCCTTGAATTCCTCTGACAATCATATCATGGTATATGCAACACTGTTAGCATTACTAACATATAATTATATTTTCTCGATAGAGGGGAATATTACCAGGTGACGCCTTCTTGGATTTCTCTAGTTCGGCGGTAACAGCAGTTAGCTATGTCCGAAACCTTTCTAGCTATTGGGCTAGTTGGTCCCGGACATATCTTCCGAGCCCTCAGCCGAAGGACAGTCCCGCGCCACTCCCATATCGGCCCTCATCTCCTCGGCTGGGCTGGACCCCGGCTATTGGGAGTATATCCGGCCGGATCCCTGGACACAGTCCGGCGAGCTCTTTTCCTGATACAGGACGAACATGCAAGTCACAATTGGATGTGACTGCTGAAAGAAATATTTGCAAATCCATACCTCTTCAACGAAGGCTTGGCTGTATCTTCGTTTGCCTTCCTCTTCAAAGGCTTGCCCGGCGTGGGGGCCGCTCTCTTCGGAGATGCCCCTGGGGCGGCATGGTGCGCCGAGCGCCTCCCCTTTTGAGCATAGGATGGTGCGGTGGGTGAGGCAGAATGAGAGAACTCTTTCAGACAAGGTGTCTCCTGATTACTTACGTGTGAAGCAGGGAGAAGACCGGGATAGTCAGCGATGATAGCCACTTCTGTGCCATCGTAGCTCGTTTGGTAAAACACCCCATTCTCGAGCACCACAAATATATCCGGATCCTCTTCGAATCCGGGGTCAAGGTCCCGATTGTGGCCCTCGGGTTGCGGGGCGGGGCTGTGAAGCCCCTCGGAAATCTTCCGCCAGTGCTGTTATAAATGGACGAGTTAATATTCATCGGACATGGCTCACAAAGTGGAATGAGTAGAGCATAGGAGTTGGGGGCTTACCCAGCTAGGAGGACTGTACATAGAATATCCTTCTCTGTGCTTGATGCGCAGGAATTCCTCTTCCTCCCCTTTGAACAGTTCGGCCAATATTTTGGCCAGGGCGGCGGTGGTATCTGGACCATTCTTGCCGCAGCGGGAGGCGTCATCTTCCCCATTGTAGGGCCACATGGGAAGTCCTCTGTATTGGAGTGGCTGGACCCCCCACACTATGGAGGTCGCCATTACTTCGATTATCGTATATCTGGACTGGGTGAGCATCCTTATCTTGCTCAAGAGTTTGCGAACTTCCGCACTATCTTCCTCCTCGAGGCTCCGAGGGCGTTGTCGGTGTCAAAACCGGCAGATCTTGGGTAGGGGTCCCGAACCGTGCATCTAAGGAGGATGGTAACAGGAGGCGCGGGACACGATGTTTACCCAGGTTCGGGCCCTCTCGATGGAGGTAATACCCTACTTCCTGCTTGATTGATCTTGATGATATGAGTATTACAAGAGTTGATCTACCATGAGATCGTAGAGGCTAAACCCTAGAAGATAGCCTATGGTATGATAGTTGTTGTCCTACGGACTAAACCCTAGAAGGTTTTTATAGACACCAGAGGGGGCTAGGGTTACACAGAGTCGGTTACAAGGAAGGGGATCTACATATCCGTATTGCCAAGCTTGCCTTCCACGCCAAGGAGAGTCCCATACGGACATGGGACGAAGTCTTCAATCTTGTATCTTCATAGTCCAACAGTCTGGCCAAAGGATATAGTCCGGCTATCCGAGGACCCCCTAATCCAGGACTGCCTCAGTAGCCCCTGAACCAGGCTTCAATGACGATGAGTCCGGCGCGCAGATTGTCTTCGGCATTGCAACGCGGGTTCCTCCTCCGAGTACTCCATAGAAGATTTTTAATATAAGAGTAGTGTCCGTCTCTGCAAAACAAATTCCACATACCACCGTAGAGAGAATAATATTTCCACAAATCTAATCCGCTGACACATTTGGCAACATGACATCATACCACGGCCCGGTCATTATTCAAACCGTTTTTCTCAACCAGCTACTACACACATTGCGAGGGGGTTTTCTCAGCACGTCTTGTCGAAGCAGAGATCATGTCCCCTTATCACGGGATTCTCATCAATACTGGTGTGGGTAACGCAACCGTGCCATCAATTACGGCGCTTGGGGAATAAGCGAATTTACCAGGCAGGTGGGGAGGCATATAGTTTCTTCCGCCCTTATAAAGGGACAGGGATTCCCCTTTTTATCCATGCCATCTTCCTCCTTGCTCATCCATTCTTGCGCACTCGAGCTCCAGCACCCAAGTTCGCATTTCCTCCTCAAACCACTCCAAGCATGTCCGGAGCGGGAGGCAAGTGGATGGTCTCCTCCGTTACGGAGGAGCACATCACAAAGCTACGGGGAGCAGGATATCTGGCCGCGGATATCGCACACCGGCTGCCAGATGCGGGGCAGATCGTCCCTACTCCAGAACCCCATGAGAGGGTGGTTTTCCTTACCCACTTCGTCCGCGGACTGGGATTTCCCCTCCACCCGTTTGTCCGCGGGCTCATGATCTACTACGGGCTCGACTTTCACGATCTGGCCCCCAATTTCATCCTCAACATCTCGGCGTTTATCGTCGTGTGCGAGGCCTTCCTCCGCATCAAGCCCCACTTCGGCCTGTGGCTGAAGACATTCAAAGTTAAACCGAAGGTGGTGGTCGGCCAGCAAGTGGAGTGCGGAGGAGCCATGGTGGGCAAAATGCCTAACGTCACCTGGCCCGAAGGCTCCTATGTGGAGACCATAAAGGGGTGGCAATCGGGGTGGTTCTACATCACCGAGCCGCGCGACACCAACTGGGTGGCAGCCCCCAAATTTCGACCCGGAATCCCCATGCGGCTCACCTCTTGGAAAGAGAAGGGCATATCCTGGGGTTCCTCGGTAGAGCTGACCGGACTCCAGACCTGCGTCAAAAACATGATGAGCAAGAAAATCAAGCTCTTCAACGTGGTCCAATTCATGCTCTTCCGCCGGACCCTCCCATGTCAAAGACGGGCATTCAGTTTGTGGGAGTTCGACCCGACCGAGTGAGGGAGTCATGGATTAGGGGGTCCTCAGACAGCCAGACTATATACTTTAGCCAGACTGTTGGACTATGAAGATAAAAGATTGAAGACTTTGTCCCGTGTCCGGATGGGACTCTCATTGGCGTGGAAGGCAAGCTTGGCAATATAGATATGTAGATCTCCTCCCTTGTAAATGACCCTGTGTAACCCTAGCCCCCTCCAATGTCTATATAAACCGGAGGGTTTAGTCTGTAGGACAACAACAATCATACCATAGGCTAGCTTCTAGGGTTTAGCCTCTACGATCTCGTGGTAGATCAACTCTTGTAATACTCATATCATCAAGATCAATCAAGCATGAAGTAGGGTATTACATCCATCGAGCGGGCCCTAACCTGGGTAAACATCGTGTCCCCCACATCCTGTTACCATCCACCTTAGACGCATAGTTCGGGACCCCTGCCCGAGATCCGCCGGTTTTGACACCAACATTGGTTCTTACATTGAGAGTTCCACTGTGTCGCAATCATAAGGCTTGATGGCTCATCTCATTGTCAAGGACAACATCACCTCTGGGGGAGCCCTGGCTGTAGGCCAAACTCTCCGGCTAGGCAATTTTTTCATGACGGCCCGTTCGACCGTTGTGCCGACGATGACTTCTCGGGTCATCGAAAACAGCCTCCACGTCATCTCGGAATTCGCCGAGCAGTTGGATCCAATGGAGCTCTCTTCCTTGATTGAGCTCTTGGATCGCATCGCCGCCTCGGGAGTCGCTACGGACTATGATCAGATCGGGCTTAAACCCGACCAAAGGGAGATTAACTCCCCGCCGGTCACCCATCAGATAGCGGTGGTGGAGGAGCGATGCAGTAATTCTTCCTCTATCTTGAGGACAAACCATGTCCAGATTTCTGAGCTCTCCGAGCCGGATACCCGTCTACGGGAGGACATGGCCCAAACCTTGAACATAGAATCAGGCAGTGGGCCAGACATATTGAGCAACATCCCGGGGACCGAACTGCCGAGCTCGGACACTCCTTCGCCCCTGGGTCTCAGATCGGGTCAGGGTTCGGACTTAAATACACCCACCCACCCAGATGTAAGCGATCTTTCCCACATTAGACAAGAGCCCCAAGAGACAGTACACCACTATTGGGCCAGATTCCTCCTTGTAATGAGCAAGGTTAAGGACTGTCGCGAGGAAGACGCAATTTCATTCTTTTGCAAAAATTGCATGGACAAGGGAATCCTCAACGCCATAAGTCGTTGTGACATAGCACACTTCGCTGACTTGGCGGCCATAGTACAGAAATACTGTGCGATGGAAAGCACCTGGAAAACCCAAACAAAATTCTGGGATCCTCCGGCTCTCACTAAACCCCCCGTCCGAACTAAAAGGGTGTACTCTCATAAGTTACACGACTCAATTACAAAGAAACAAAATCCCGGTACAGGGCGTGGAACTGTATTGGAGGTGTGGCTCAACGGGCCATGCAAAATTCACAGTACAGAGGATACCATACCAACACACAGCCTTAGAGCATGTTGGGTACTCCGGCAGGTGGCCAAGAGCGGTGAGGATATCCTCATCAACAATACCGCAGAGCACCATCCCGTGGAGAACAACAATATAGTATTGACAGTCTTTGAGACCTTCACCTCAAATAATAGGCATAAGCGAGCACTCCGCAGCCTTGCCGAAGTCTGCCAAAAAGCAACAATAAATCCATGGAGCAATACGGCTATCACCTTCAATGCTAGTGACAAACCTAAATTCCGAACAGCACGAGCACCAGCCGCCTTGGTCCTTAGTCCAATTGTGGACAACTTCCGGCTTACTAAAGTGCTCATGGACGGCGGCAGCGGATTAAACCTCATCTATGAGGAGACTCTTCGAAAAATTGAAATAGACAGAAGCCGCATTGAGAAAAGCAGCACGACCTTCAGAGGAATCATCCCTAGTCGGATTACTCGGTCGGTGAACAAAAGATGATCCTTATTTATTATAATACATGCCCCCAGATGTTTTTATCCCGCGTCTCTTTTCGCAGCTCGGACATGCAAATTAGGGCATGCGTACCCAGGGAAAGGAACCCTTAACGGAACTATTCTCCCTGGAAGATCTTTCTTACTATCCATGTAATATAACATAACTAGTTGGGTCCTTGTCTGTTCAAGCACTTATGACCCCTACGCCTTGTTTCCACGCGTACCCTAGTTTTTTCATAACTGAGCGGGTATTAGGATACACTCCAGACTGTCGGGGTCCAGAGGTTGAAGCAAAAAGGTCCTCCATGACAAATGATTTACAATCCAGCTAAGGAAAATACATGTCACTTGAAGTACACAGTCACTTAGACTGACTAAATTCTTCTTCTATACCATCCAACAGGCTGTCTAGCCTACAATCCTGTTGGGAATACTTTGCGGCTAATTCCACTTGGTCAAACACCAAATGGACGGGGATCTCTTTCCCATCAGGCCCCACAGGTCCGACCTCGGCCATGTGGTTCGGGTCAGCCTTGGTATATCGCGTCTTCACCATGGCCCAGGCTTCCCTTGCACCTTGTCGGCAGGCGATATCTTCCATAATCGGAAGCACCGCTATGCTCCCTTGAGCTTCTCTACAAGCTCCCCCATGCCTCCTGGCGGGAAGGCGGATGGCCACAAGGCTTGGGAAATGCCCTGCATCACCTGCCGAACTTTTTCGTGCAGTTGTGAGAGCTCTGGCAGAAGATCACCCGTAGACCCGGACATCTCCTGTACGGGACGACCCGTCAGCATACCTGCAGACATAACTCTGTTAGACGGTTTCTTTGCCGAACTCTTTAAAAGATCGTTCAAGCACTTACCGAAAATGCCGCGTCGAAGCCTTATTCTCCTCCGGAGTCAGCAAGCTGGGCTCGAACATCTTTCAGTTCCACGCCCAGCTGGATATTGGCGTCTTGGAGATTGTTTTTCTCCCGCCTAACCCGTGTAAGCACGCGCTCGCCAGCCTTTAGCTACCGTTGAGCATGCGGCTCATCCCCTATCACGACCTCCGGATTCATTCCAGAGTCATCTGCAAAATCTATTTTTAGATTTGCATGCATGTCGCATACTAAACGGTACATGTCATTCTTTTTGATAGAAACAAGTGTTACCAGAGGGGGCCTTCTCGGACTCCTTCATTGCGGCAACTGCGGCCCGTAGCTGGGTTTTGCACTCTTCCAGCTCTTGAGACAATTGGGTATTCTTCTGCATAAGAACCTGCACAAATAATGATCCTTAAATCAGTTGTGTCAACTGTTTCAAGTCTCAGGGGCTACTGATATACATACTTATTAGACTTCCTTACCCATATATCCTTTACATACTGATCCGTGGCTCTAGCAAGACCATTTTGAGCAGCTCAAATGTACGCGTCTCCTGAGTTGAAGGCATTGGACGCCTCTTGGGAGAAACAAGAGTCACGGAGTACGGCCCGGTGACGCCTGTGATTCATGGTGCTCTCCACTTCGGAAATTGTAGCGGATAGCCTATCCGCATCCTCTGTAGGAGGAACCTCTGGCGTTGGCCGTAGGTTAGCATCCGCCTTTATGTCCGGCTCTGGAGCCCGACTGGTGGAGGCCTGACCGGCAACTTCTCCGGGTATAGTCCGGCAAGCGTTTTTCCTACTAGGAAACATGAATGTCATTATATTTTAAAAGACGACAACCATGGAGCGGGGTTCTGTTCCATACCTCTGCGACGGCATCTCAGTCCTGACCGCCTTCCTTTTAAGCCTACCCGGCTTCGGTGCCCCTTGTGGGTAAGTCACTGTGGGTTCGGCATGGCGTCCCCAGGGCCTTCCCTGTAAGACACCATATGTGTGCGGTAGGTGTAGTGCAGAAAAAGGGATCCTTTTCGAAAGTTGGGACTCCGGTTTTACTTACATGCGATGCAAGGAGTAGTCCAGGATAATCGGCTATGATGGCCACCATGGCATGATCGCAGCTCAATTGATAGAATATCCTGTCAATCAGCTCCACAAATAGGTCCGGATCCTCTTCGAGTCCGGGGCCGAGGGCCCGGTCAGTGTCCTCCGGTTGTGGAGGCGGGCTGTGGACCTCCGTCACAGCTTTTCGCAGCTCCTGCTATGAAACAGCAAGGTAAGTATTTATGACAAAGAATGCGGGAAGGTCCGGAGTAAAAAGTAGCAGCTCACCCAGCTTGGGGGGTTGTACATGGAGAATCCATCCCGTGGCTTGATGCGGATGAACTCCTCTTCCTCTCCTTTGTACAGATCGGACAGAATTTTTGCTAGAGCAGCGACTGAGTCCGGTCCCTTACGACCGCAGCGGGTGGCATCGTCTTTTCCGTTGAAGTGCCACATGGGTTGCCCCCGACATTGAAGTGGTTGCACCCCCCGCATTATACATATTGACATAACCCGATTCTTGTCAATCTGGTAGGCCAACATCTGTATTCGACCCATCAGGTAAAGAACCTCCCCGTTATTTTCCTCCTGAGGGCTCCGAGGGCGCCAGCTGCGGCGTTTCTTTAGGGGAGCGTTGTTGAACTCAGGAAGGCCCATCCGAATAGGGTCCAGAAGGGGGACGTCCTCCATATAAAACCACTCCAAAGGCCAGTCTTCGGATGTCGTCTTCAGAGTACGGGATAGGTATCCGGTCCCGGCGATGTGCCATATTTCGGCTCCGCCCACTTGGTATATCGACCCCTCATGTTTACGGGGTACGAGGCAGAATGGCCTCTTCCATAGCTCGAAATGAGCTTCGCAACCCAGAAATAGCTCGCAAAGGGCGACATAGCCAGCGATATGTAATATGAAGGCAGGAGTAAAATTATGCAGCCGGAGGCCGTAGAACTCCAGGAGCCCACGGAGGAACGGATGAATTGGAAATCCAAGCCCTCTTAATAAGTAAGGGACGAGGCATACCCGCTACCCCATGGATGGGTTGGGAAAGCTCTCCGCTTGCTCCCCACCATTGTAGGTGGCGAGCCCGGCTCGAACTGGGACCATATACGCTGGGGGGAGAAATCCCTGGGTCTGTAACTCTACTAATTGGCTGTGGGGGACGGAACACTTCTTCCAATTTCCGGGCTTAGGGATACTAGGGCGAGAGGAGGAGCTGCGATGGCCGGTCATGTTGGAATGGATTTCCCGGGTGCGCTCCGATGGATAATCGCTGTGGGAGGATGGTGTGATCTGGATCTGAGAATCCCCGTCTCTTTAATAGGCGATTTACTCACACGGCTAGGGAGGAAAATGTAAAAATGCCCTGGCTTCCCGCATTCGCTCGACGCATGGAAGATAGCCATTATTAGGCGTGGAAGCCAAGGAGTGCAACATTTATGGGAAGCCGAACGCTACTCAGCAGGTACTCGGAATTTGGAGAAGAACCCGCCTTGCAATGCCGAAGACAATCTACACGCCAGACTCATCGTCATTGAAGCCTGGTTCGGGGCTCTTGAGGAGTCTGGATTAGGGGTCCTCGGACGGTAGGACTATATCCTTTAGCAGTACTGTTGGACTATGAAGATACAAGATTGAAGACTTCGTCCCGTGTCCGGATGGGACTCTCCTTGGCATGGAAGGCAAGCTTGGTGAGGGAGTCCTGGACTAGGGGTGTCCGGATAGCCGAACTATCATCACGGCCGGACTCCAAGACTATGAAGATACAAGATTGAAGACTTCGTCCCGTGTCCGGATGGGACTTTCCTTGGCGTGGAAGGCAAGCTTGGCGTCTGGATATGTAGATCTCCTACCATTGTAACCGACTCTGTGTAACCCTAACCTATCGGGTGTCTATATAAACCAGAGGGTTTTAGTCCATAGGACGAACAACAATCATACCATAGGCTAGCTTCTAGGGTTTAGCCTCCTTGATCTCGTGGTACATCTACTCTTGTACTACCCATATCATCAATATTAATCAAGCAGGAGTAGGGTATTACCTCCATCGAGAGGGCGAACACAGGTAAAACATCGTGTCCCTTGTCTCATGTTACCATCCGCCTAGACGCACAGTTCGGGACCCCCTACCGAGATCCGCCGGTTTGACACGGCATTGGTGCTTTCATTGAGACTTCCTCTGTGCCGTCACCGATAGGCCCGATGGCTCGCTTCGATCATCAACGATGGCGCGGTCCAGTGAGACTTTTCTCCCGGACAGATCTTTGTATTGGCGGCTTTGCTGCGGGCCAATTAAGCAGCCATCCGGAGCAGATCGAAAGCTACGCCCACAGCCATCAGGTCAGATTTGGAAGTTTGAACTATACGGCCGATATCCACGGAGAATTGATCTTCGACGGATTCGAGCCGCAGCCAAGCGTGCCGCACTGTCTCGATGGGCATGATCTAGTTCTGCAGCCGAACAGTGCCCTGGAGGCCGTACCAGCATCCGCTCCGACCCGTAATCCGGAACCGGATTCCCCGATCGAGGACGAGTGGTTGGACACCGCCTCGGGGGCTACGATCTCTGCGGCGATTGAGCCGAACTCCATCCCTGTCCTTTGCGAAGACCTTGACTCCAGGGTGCCGGACTCCTCTCCGGCCTCCGAACCCTCCGCACCCTTGCCAATCGAATCCGATCGGGCGCCGGTCAGGGATTTCACTGCCGCGGACATCTTTCAGCACTCGCCCTTTGGCGACATCCTGAATTCACTAAAGTATCTTTCTTTATTCGGAGAGCCATGGCCGGATTACGGTCAGGAAGGTTGGGATGCCGACGACGAAGAAATTCAATGCCCACCCTCCACCCACTTCGTATCCACTGTCGAAAGCTTACACGGCGTGCTCGACTTCGACTCCGAAGACATCGACGGTATGGACGACGATGTAGCAGACAACAATGAACCAGCGCCTATAGGTTGCTGGACAACCACCTCATCCCATGATGTATACATGGTGGATACACCTAAAGGAAATGAAGACGAGGAACAACGGGACGCTACGAAGGATAAACCCCTCGAAAAACAGTCAAAACGGCAACGCAAACGCCGAACCAAGTCCCGCCTCAACAAAGACCCAGCCATAGAGCAGGGCGAACCGGTGGACGACGAACATGCTATCGAGCAATCGTCCGAACAAGACAACTTGGATAAACAACCAGTCCCCGACGAAGACAACAGTCCGGACGATCTCACGCCGGACAAATTGTTGGAACAGAATAACCTCCACAAAAGGCTGGTTGCCACTGCGCGTAGCCTGAAAAAGCAGAAGCAGAAGCTCAAAACAGCGGAACATGCACTCAGAATCAGATGGAGCAGAGTATTCAACACCGCAGACAAATACGGCTGACGATACGAATAAAGAGCTACCCAAAAAGAAAGCTACTGCCCGAATTTGTGAGCGGGCCTTAGAGCCCCCACAATCAAAAAGTAAGAAGGCCACCGGTCGGATGGGCGACCCCACGGCAAAAAGAGAGCGGCAAAGGCGCCGCACACAAGCCGATACGCGATCCGCATAAGGATTCACATCAAAAGGATGGCCCGATTAGGTCCATCTATGGGCCGAAAGCAAGCTCTTCAAAGCAATGCAACACGCCAAATATCCGAACATCACGGCACACCCAAATACAGGGTGCCGCACACCCCTATGTTTCACCGATGAGGTCTTTGGATCATGAATTTCCGGTGATTCAAACCCGTAAACATAGAGGCATACAACGGAACAACAGACCCTGGAGTCTGGATTGAGGATTACATCCTCCATATACACATGGCTCGAGGAGACGATCTCCACGCCATAAAATACTTACCCCTCAAACTCAAAGGGCCAGCTCGGCATTGGCTTAAAAGCCTCCCTGAAAATACCATTGGAAGCTGGGAAGAGCTCGAGGATGCGTTTTGGGCAAATTTTCAGGGGGACCTATGTCCGCCCTCCGGATCTGAGACGATCTAAGTCACATAACTCAACGATCGAGAGAGTCAGCCGGAAATTCTGGAATAGGTTCCTTACTAAAAGAACCAAATAGTCGATTGTCGGGACCAAGCCTTAGCAGCCTTCAAACACAACGTCCGAGACGAATGGCTCGCCAGACACCTCGGCCAAGAAAAGCCAAGAACAATGGTCGCATTAATAAGCCTCATGACCCGCTTATGCTGGAGAGGATAGCTGGCTAGCAAGATGCAGCACCAGCGACCCAAGTACATCCGAAGTCAGGGATGGAAATGGGAAACCACGGCGCAACAAGGACCAGCGCTGGATTAAAAGGAACGGTCCAAAGAGCACGGCAGTCAACGCCGGATTCAAAAGCTCGCGGCAGAACAATAAAAAACTGCCCCTCAAGGACAATAGCGATGAGCTATCCAACTTAAACAAAATCTTGGCCAAGATATGTCTAATCCACAGTACTCCCGGGAGGCCTGCAAACCATACCCACAGAGATTGTTGGGTCTTCAAACAATCCGGCAGACTCAACGCCAAACACAAGGGCCTCGACACACCAAGTGAAGATGATGACGAGCACCACAAGCAGAGCCCTGGAAAACAAAAGAATTTCCAACAAGAGGTTAAAACAGTAAAATCACTTCACGTGATCAAAGGGAAAAACAGAGCGGCGCCCACTAGAATGCGCGCCGCACAAACTACCCTAGCGGAGTACCAACACTGGTTGTCAAAACCAATCACCTTCGACCATTAGGACTATTCCGAAAGTATCTGGAACGCAGGATGGACTGCCTTGATATTGGATCCTATAATCGACGGATTCCAATTTACACAAGTCCTCATGGCTGGTGGCAGTGACATAAACCTGATATATCAGGACACAATCCGCAGGATGGGGATAGACCCAACCAAAATTCGCCGTAGCAACACCTCCTTTAAAGGAGTAACGCCAGGCCCATATGCCCATTGTACAGGCTCCATACTGCTAGAAGTTGTGTTCGGTTCATCCGACAACTTCCTCCGCGAAAAGTTAATCTTCCATGTCGCCCCATTTAAAAGTAGCCATCAATCACTATTGGGACGCGAAGCTTTCGCCCGCTTTAACGCAATACCGCATTATGCATCTCTATCACTTAAAATGCCCGGTCCACGTGGCATCATCTCATTAAAAGGAAGTATTAAGTGTTACTCGAGCACGGAAGAACGTGAGACTGCATTGACAGCCCCACACCTATCCGGCTCCGCTAGTCAAAGAACCTGAATAGGTCATCCAAACCCCGGACACGGCTAGACGAGTCCGGCGCCTACTAGGGGCATACCCCCATACAAGGGGCTTCATGCATGTATAACAAGAGACAATAAAGCTCAATTTTATTCACTTCTTCGAATCGTACTCTGTTTATTTAATATAAAGTACATCTTTTGCATGATCCTTTTTCTTTTAAACTAAGTTCCTCTCTTTTACAGATGAACAACGTGCTACACCCGTCCAGGATACGGCACAACGGAGACACAGGCGCAGACGTGCAGTAGGGACCCGTTGCAAGGATTCTTTTCAGATTAAGAACCTGCGTAAACCTTTTTTACTGTCTCTTGTTGATATACATCCCCCGGTTTCTCACTATAACCGAGGAGGAGGCTGGCGTTTGGCATTGGCCGCACCAGAATTTTTGCGCGTACCTGGACACCAGGGGCTTAGGGCATTATTCTGCCCGTTTTTATAAAGACCGAATACCTTAGGGAGTATTCGGCGTCTCGAGTTCGGCCTTATATGCATCAGCTCTGAATCATGTCTTTGGTCAAATATTGGGTTTGCCCGGCTCCTGTGTTTTGCTGCCTTACGTTCCGTTCTATCGGCTAACGCGGCACCAGGAGAACTACTGCGATTGTGCCCCGGTTCGGCCGGGCGAGCACCTCAGTAGAGAAAGCCGAAAACTGACTGTCATGATATAGCGAGAGACTGGTCAACCATTCAATGACTCATCGGAATGTTTATAATTCCTCCGCATTAACGAAGGACCGGTTTTCGGTCAGGCACATACGCACCCCGAATTCGAGAGAGTGCGGTGCCCCCAGGGGCTATATAGTAGCCCCACCCTCGAACTCCTATGGCTAAGTGAAAGTGATAAAGCATTATAGTCCGGTTGCCTAGTTTGCTACGCTACCACCTCCTTAAAAGGACCAAGACGTTGGATTAAGTGTGAAAAAGCGCTTTCTTTGCAAACATCCCCGCACTAGGTGTGTGGGGGCTGAAGCCAAGGACTGCCATCTTTTAGGTTATATATACATATACATAAACGACCGCACAGGGAGTAGTTTGCTACTTGAACGCACAAGTATAAAAAGCTCTTATATTATATTGAAACATTGTTTTCACAAATCATACATGTCATTTAAACATAATATCCTTCGAGAACTGCGTCTCTATTAAACGAGCGCCCTGCAGGACTTCCGCAAAATAGTGCTTGGCAGGTACTCGGCTTCTGTCCGAATCTTGGGATGCAACGCCAGTGGCCTTCATCTCCACCCAGTATGTCTTGACACGGGCCAGAGCCATCCGCGCTCCCTCAATACACGTCGACCGCTTCATTGCGTCGATACACGGCATCGCACCAAGGAACTGCTGCACTAAACCAAAATAACTATCCGGCTGGGGTCCGCCCGGCCACAAATGAGTCATGACATGCTTCATGGCAAGTCTGGATAATCGATTCAGCTCGGCCCATTCGGCCAACCGATCGGTCAACGGAAGAGGACGCTCCGGACTATGGAATTGCGACCAATATAGTTCTTCCCTTTTGTGCCCCTTCTGGCCTCGGAAGTGCTCAATCGCGTCCGCAGCGCTCGCCACTAAGTCTAGATAAGCATCCTCCGAACTCCACAACTTGTCCAACTGAGCATACTTCGGATCCGTATCCGCAGCAGAAATGGTTTTCCAGCCGCAATAGCCCCAGCCTGACTCAGCTCCTGCTTGGCAGCTCTCAAAGCGGAACGGGCATCCTTGGATTCGGCGGTGGCCTTCTTCAGGCCCACTTGCTCCGCTTGACGTTCTCTTTCAAGAACCTCGCAGCGGTCGGTAATATTCTTCAACTTTCTGGCCATATCGGCCATTTCCTCTTTGCTTCGGCAGTGAGCAGCCCGTTCGGCTTTTAGCTCTTCGGCCGCCCTTAAAGCGGCCGCATTACTATTTCTGGCTTGCTCTTTCGCTCGGGCGAGTTCCGCCCGCAGCTCCTCCACAGCAGCGGCGGCATCTGCATTAAGCATACAAGTAGTAGGACATGGGCGTCAAGCTCCCTTACCAGGTGTCCGCGTAGAAGTCGCATACCTTGTGACTCGTCAAACCGTTTATTGACCAGCGCGATGTCCGCATCCTCCTCGTCAAGTTGCCGCTTTAGTTCGGCATATTCATCAGTCCGGCTGGCCACCGGACGCCCCGCCACCTGTTTAGGAGCGGCGATATGTTATAACTGAGATTTTGATCCTCGGCATGCTGTCAACTTTGACAACATCCCGAGTCTCAGGGGCTACTGTCTATACAGGGCGCATTTTATAAGCATAACTGTCAGAAGGTACATCATTTTTGCGTACCTCGAACCCCGTCAGTAAGCTTCTGACAGCTTCATGCGATCCGCTCTCCGCGGATGCAATTCTTTCAATCACCGTACCCATTAGAGCACGGTGATCTTCTGAGATAGCGGCTCGCCCGAGCAGATCCTTCAGCTCCTCCGACCGCACACCACTTGGCGCTGGACCCTCCGGCCCCGTCGGACTTGGGGGAACCCTCCGCGACGACACCTCAGGGTCGTCTGCCTCGCACGAGGGTGCGACAGGTGGAGGCATTTCGCTCTCCATCATCTCCGGAAGAAGATCCCCCGAAGACGAGCTCTGCTGAGAAGGGCTGAGATCCGAACTAGAAGGTACAATTTCAGTTATCTTTAGAAATAAATACAGGGATGTTCCTTATTTACAAGACCCCTTCTTTTTACTTACGGCTTGCTGGAGGGCTGATCCCCTTGGGGAAATAGTGCGGCTGGGTTGCTTCCCAGCGCCGGACTCTCTGACGAAGATTCCTTTCCCCTCTTTGAGGCCTTGACCTCCGGATCTTCCAAAGCGGTCCTCTTCTCTCCTCGAAAGATGGGACTTTTAATCCCTCCTTCCTTGATAGCCTCCTACGTGGAGGCAGTTGCTTCCCTGCTCCCCCCTTCGCCTTCTTTAAAAGGCGCGGCCTTCAACATCTGGGCCAGCGTGGGATCCGGCGTGGTCTCTGGGAGGGGTGCCGGACACCTTATTAACTTTGCCTTGGCTATCCACTCCTGTTCAAGAAACGGCTCCTTTAAAGGGCATATATATATGATAAATGAATGAACAGCTTGTCCGGTTACAGGACTACTTACTTGAGTATCTGAGCGATTGCAGCTTAGTCCTGCGTCCTCAGTCAGGTCCGGACACTTCTCTTGTGATCCGAAGAACAGTTTATACATCTCCACGGGCGTCATTCCCATAAAATTTTGGAGAGCTCGTGGTCCCTCCGGATTAAATTCCCACAGGCGGAGGGGGCGACGTTTGGAGGCGGAAAGGCGCCGAATCAACATAACCTGCGCCACTGCAACCAGATTGATCTCTCTTTCTTGGAGGTCTCGAATACGGCCTCGCAACAAAGGAACGTCCTTGGGCGGCCCCAGTCGAGCCCCTTGTTGACCCATGGCGCCCGGCCAGCATGGCGGACTGGCGGAAGGCGGGAAGCGCCACCCATTTTGTGCCCCTGGGAGCGGTGATATAAAACCACTACCGTTGCCACAAACCAAGCTCCTCTTGAAAAGAGCCCTCGGGCCACGGAGCATCAGCACATTTGCTTATAACCGCCCCTCCGCACTCTGCTTGTTGCCCCTCGATCATCTTTGTCTCCACCTTGAAGGTCTTGAGCCACAATCCAAAGTGAGGGGTAATATGGAGGAA
Source organism: Aegilops bicornis (assembly GCA_021605145.1). NCBI lineage: Eukaryota > Viridiplantae > Streptophyta > Magnoliopsida > Poales > Poaceae > Aegilops > Aegilops bicornis. The sequence continues at coordinate 660,263,365 of CM038673.1, forward strand.
GGCCTCAGATACGACAATGAATGACGAGATATGGAGGATGGACTCCGGATTCAAGTCATGGAAATCCAGCCCATAATAAAACATGAGCCCCGCACAAAGGGATCCGTCATGAAGCCTAAACCCGAAGGAAGTGAGACAAGAACACCACGTTCTCGCTGGGCTCAGGAGTGGGAATGACCTGCCCTGGAGCAGGCAGCCTATGCGAGATCTCGCCGGTTAGATATCTGGCGTCTCGCAGCTTTAGCACATCTTCTTCTGTGACGGAGTAAGACATCCATCGGCCGTGCTGGTCGGAGCCGGACATCGCCGAAGGTCCGAAGCGCCTAAATCTGAAGCTTTGGGTGTTAGAACTCGAAGCGCGAGGCGAACTCGATGGAGGGTGTAAAAAGAAGAGGGCCTTGGTCTCATTATAAAGATGTTGAATACCAAGAGCCCACCCCGTGGTCGATTAGGACTCACCTTTGATAGAGGAGGCGTGCCGACGGGCACGGTTGGGTTACCCACGTCTGTATTGATGGGAATCCCGGAATAAGGGGGCACGATCTATTCTTTGATAAGACGTGCCAAGGAAACCGCCTCGCTAAACACGCTGAGGTGGAACAGTAAAAAACAATTCATATAAAGACCTGGCGGCGGTGCGATGTCACGCCGCGGAATATGTCAGCAGATCTGTGCAAAAATTATTCTCTCTATGGTGGTATGTCGAACTTGTTTTGCAGAGCCGGACACTATCCTTGTGTTCAAAACCTTCTATGAAGTATTCGGAGGAGGAACCCGCCTTGCAATGCCGAAGACAATATGCGCGGACTCGTCGTCATTGAAGCTTGGTTCAGGGCTCTTGAGGAGTCCTGGACTAGGGGTTTCCGGATAGCGAACTATCATCACGGCGGACTCCAAGACTATGAAGATACAAGATTGAAGACTTCATCCCGTGTCCGGATGGGACTTTCCTTGGCGTGGAAGGCAAGCTTGGCGTCACGGATATTTAGATCTCCTACCATTGTAACCGACTCTGTGTAACCCTAACCTATCCGGTGTCTATATAAACCGGAGGGTTTTAGTCCGTAGGACAAACAACAATCATACCATAGGCTAGCTTCTAGGGTTTAGCCTCCTTGATCTCTTGGTAGATCTACTCCTATACTACCCATATCATCAATATTAATCAAGCAGGAGTAGGGTATTACCTCCATCGAGAGGGCCCGAACACAGGTAAAAACATCGTGTCCCTTGTCTCCTGTTACCATCCGCCTAGACGCACAGTTCGGGACCCCCTACCCGAGATCCGCCGGTTTTGACACCGACACTTGGCAATACGGATATGTAGATCTCCTCCCTTGTAACCGACTCTCTATAACCCTAACCCCCTCCGGTGTCTATATAAACCCGAGGGTTTAGTCGGTAGGACAACAACAATCATACCATAGGCTAGCTTCTAGGGTTTAGCCTCTATGCTCTCGTGGTAGATCAACCCTTGTAATACTCGTATCATCAAGATCAATCAAGAAGGAAGTAGGGTATTACCTCCATCAAGAGGGCCCGAACCTGGGTAAACATCGTGTCCCCCGCCTGTTGTTACCATCCACCTTAGACGCACAGTTCGGGACCCCCTACCCGAGATTCGCCAGTTTTGACACCGACACAGAGCACCAGACCCTGCGAGAGCTCTTCGACACGACGCACAAGGACGTCTGGAGGGTACTGTTCAAGGGCGCCGAGGTGCCTACTCCCCTTACCGAGGACCGCGGAATTTGCGCAAAGCGTCCTGCCAATTTGGTAAGCCTTTTACATCTAATAAGATGTTCTTTCCCCAGTATAACCGCGCGTAGGATCTAAGCCTCCACGCCATTTGACAGGACTAGGTAGCGAGAGCGGAGCAGATCAATTGTCCAGCTCCCTGCCCGAAGATCCAGCAGATGCTCTCCTAACGGAGATGCTGGCTCCGGCGCCTTATGAGGTGCCGGAGAAGAAGGTCAAGAAGAAGGCCACGGGGACCAGGAAGGGTCTCCAGCGCAAGGCTATATCGGACTCATCGTCTGAAAACACAGAGGCGCACAAATCCCACGAAAACGAGGAGGAGGGAGAGGAAAGTCCCCCCCCCCCAGCCGGGGGGGGGGGGGACAATAAAAGGAAGGCCGCCCCATCAGGGGAGGCCGAAGGGTCCAAGAAGGGAATGACCCTCCTCCCAGACTGCTCCACGATGGCCGCTTTCAGCGACGATCAGTGGTAGCCCAGGGACAAGCTCCTGGCGAAGTCGTGAGTATCTGGATACCTTAACAATTCTTGGTACGTCTAATTGTACTCTTTCTTATCACGCTGCGTGTGATTATGCAGCCCCTCCCGAGCCCACATCGACGTATCTTCACCGGATGATTCTTTAGGCCCGTCAGACCTGAACAGCGATTCACTTCCGACCGCCTCCTCCCCTCGCCCTACGAACAACATCGAGGTGTTGTCTCGAAGGGCACCGAACCAAAGGGAGGTAGTCCTGGAGTCGCCTCAAGGCGACATTCCGGACACTGGGCGCAAGGGGAGCAAGACTCCCATGGGCTCTGATGACGAGGGCAGCAAATTCGGCCCCCAGCCGAATACTGCGCCGGAACCTCCAGTGGTTCCAGGCTCTGTCAGGCGACCCCTCACTAAGAGGGGCAAGCCGCCTGTGCCGATGGCCTCTGTCCATCCAGAGTCATCAGACAACTTGCTGTAAGCGCTTCGAGGCGCTTCCAGCGACGAAAAGCACCGCATTATCATGAGTGCGGTGATCGAGAAGGTTCGGTCCGCCAAAAGCGGACTGACTAAAGCCTGTGCCAGCCTTCTAACAGGCTTTGAGGTAAGTGATAAAATTATGAGAAAATGGTACAGCATAGACAGTAGCCCCTGATGCTCTGTTTGGTGTTTGCAAAGAAAGGCCAAACGGAGGATCAAACAATAACCACAGGAGTCTAATCAGAATATGTCTATGTGCATATGCAGGCTTCACTGCTGGCCGCTGACACGTACTGCGGAGGTCGCTGCACTGAAGCAAGACCTTGAGCGGTCCAAGGAAGAGCTCGGCCTTACCAAGAGGCAGCTCGAAAAGAACAAAGGTAAGCGATACCCCGTCTGTATATTAAAAAAAATTGGTTTTAAAATAATAGGATAATCATGAATTTTGCTAGGCGCCATGACCAAAGTGGCGGCCCTGCAGAAGGCGCTATCCGAGGCCGAAGACGAAGCGGCCAAGGAGCGCATCGAGCGAGAGAAACAAGAGGCCCGAGTAGGCGAGGTGCAGCAAGAGCTCCAGGCTCTCATCAAGAAACACGAGGCCTTGGAGCTTGACTCTAAGATGCAAGGGTCCGAGTTTGCGAAGGCCCTCGAAAGCGCACAACATGCCAAGGCCGAAGCCCAAAAGTCCCTCCAGGAGATTGAGGCGGTTAAGAAGATAGCGGCGGGTAAGGCATTCATTATGCAAAGCAAGCATGTGAAGCAAACTTTCTTTTTACTTATCCGAGTTCGGAGCTCTTAAGGAGCGTTCGCAGATCTACCCCACAGTGTGTCAGATGCCGCGGAGTTCTACCGGGCCGAGGAGGGGAGCTCAATGGAGAAGTTGTTCTGGTCTCAGTATATTGGGACCGAACACCCAATGCCCTTGAGCGACCAGCTGAAGCAACTGGTCGAGCTCCATAAGGCGGCCGAACAGGCCATGAAGGGTCTTATAGTCCGGATGTGGCATGGCGATCCCCTGCCTGACCGCTACTTCGGTCTGGTGAGGCAGCTTGTCAATGCTTGCCCACGTCTTGAAGTCATAAAGCGGTCCGTCTGCATCGAGGGTGCGCGCAGGGCTTTTGCCCAGGCGAAGGTGTAGTGGGGCAAGATGGATCTTTGAGAATGGTGACGAAAAGGGCCACCAGAGGAGGAAGGAGCACCGCAAGCCCGAACTATATTATGACAGTGTCTGAAGGGTGCTACGCCTTGTGGCGGAGGAATGTACTAAGGATGTAATATTCGAGTGAATGTACTCATGTGATCTGTGATATGAAGCGAGTTCATTTAAGCTATACCATGCTTGTTAATTTAAAATATTACCTTACGTGCAGCCGTTTATAAAATCGAGAGTTGGCGGTCATTAAACCTTACGCCCCCATGTAACTAATCTTGAGGTGTTCGGGATAAACCTGAGCACTCTTTATCCCAATTTTGGGTCCTTGAAGGAGGTGTTCAGCATAACGAACGTGCAATCGGACTATAAGGCTTTATTACTCTCACTTAGCCATAGAAGTCTACAATTTTAAATTTTGGCGAAGCCCCTAGTATTCGGAAGGCCGAATTTGGGGCGCTATATACGCCTAAGTCGGGCAAGGCCGACGCCTCGCGCGAAGCGGAAAAAGTCTTGAAGGACTTGAGACCTCTCGAACAGCGACCAGCTCTCGCCTTATCATGATAGTCAATTTTCGGCTTTCTCTACTGAGGTGCTCGTCCGGAAGAACCGGGACACAATAGCAGTAGTTCTCCCAGTGCTACCTTAGCCGATATTGCGGAATGTAAGGTACCAAAACATGTGAGCCGGGCAAACCCAACTATTGACCCAAGACATAATTCGGAGCTGATGCATATAGTGCTATAAGTTTGGGGTGTCGCACTGTCGGAAGTGTTCGGACTTCTCACGTCGTATTTATGGAGTATACTGAAGCCCCTGGTGTATTGGTCGTACCAGAATGTACTGGTGCAATTTGTCGTAAATAAGCAGACAAGGAAGAAAAAAATAAAGAAAGAAAGTAATGCAATAATAGACTAGCGCTATGCATTGTTGTTAAATAATACGTCGAAGCGTACGGATACAAGTAGTGCAATAAGAAAAAAATAGGACTATTTGACATGTCCTATCCAAGGGCGTGCTGCGTATGGGTATTTTAAAAAGTTATTTTGATCGTTATCAGAGACCACCTAGGGATTCCCTTGTACGTCGGAGCTTCTTGCTTCCTTGGTATTTCCTTTCCGTAATGCGTCCAGCAATCAGACTGCCGAAAAGGGGTTCCAGAGAGTAAGGTCCTGAAAGAGAGAAACTGATAAAGGTATGTAGCCCCTAGGCGGTTGAGCTGCATTGTGGGACGTGCCTTGGCCGTGCCCCCGCCTATGCCCATGGTATTTTTAGTGCGTAATTTTGTACACGCGGCACAATTTCGTCGCTTGACTGGGACTAGGACGGGGGCCGAATTGCTAGGCGAGCTCTGAACGTGCCAGGCGATCTTGTTGCAGATTACTCCGGACTCGCTTGAAGGTGTACGAGAATTTTATCGCTGAATTGGCGGTTTGCCTTAAAAGGCTGCTTTGTGCTTCTGCTGCTAGGGCCGCAGTGTGCTCCTCCGTGCGGAGCGAGCGTTATGTGTTTCCATTGACTGTTATTACCCCACGAGGTCCTGGAATTTTGAGCTTGAGGTATGCATAATGCGGTACCGCGTTGAATCTGGGAAATGCGGTTCGCCCGAGCAGTGCGTGATAGCCACTACAGAATGGGACGATATCGAAGATTAACTCCTTGCTTCGGAAGTTGTCCGGAGATCCGAAGACCACTTCCAGTGTGATTGAGCCCGTGCAATCGGCCTCTACACCTGGGATGACACCTTTAAAGGTGGTTTTAGTGGGTTTGATCCTCGAGGGGTCTATACCCATTTTATGCACTGTATCCTGATAGAGCAGGTTCAGGCTGCTGCCGCCGTCCATAAGGACTCGAGTGAGGTGAAATCCGTCGATGATGGTGTCAAGGACCAGTGCGGCAGAACCGCCATGACGGATACTAGTGGGGTGGTCCCTGCGATCGAATGTGATCAGACAAGAGGATCATGGGTTGAACTTTGGTGCGGCTGGCTCCACCGCATAGACATCCCTTAGTGCACGCTTCCGTTCCCTCTTGGGAATGTGGGTTGCGTATATCATGTTCACCGGTTTCACTTGTGGAGGGAACCTCTTCTGTCCTCCTGTGTTCGGCGGCTGAGGCTCCTCCTCGTCGTCGCTATGCAGCCCCTTGTCCTTGTTTTCGGCATTCAACTTGCCGGCCTGCTTGAACAACCAGCATTCTCTGTTGGTGTGATTGGCTGGCCTATTGGGGGTGCCGTGAATTTGACACGAGCGATCGAGTATGTGGTCCAAACTGGACGGGCCTGGATTACTTCTTTTGAACGGCTTTTTCCCCTGACCGGATTTAGAGCCGTTGAATCCGGCATTGACTGTCGTGTGTTCGGTGTTGTCGATGTTACTGCGGCACTTGTGTCTGTTACGACGTGGTCTGCCGTTAGTATCTTTGGTATCTGAAGTGCCAGGATTTCTTGATGTGTTGTTGCTGCGAGCCAGCCAGCTATCCTCGCCCGCGCAAAAGAGGGTCATGGGTGTCGTGAGGGCTGCCATGGACGTCGGCTTCTCCTGGACGAGGTGCCGGGCAAGCCACTCGTCATGGATGTTATGCTTAAATGCCGCTAAGGCCTCTGCATCTGGACAGTCGACAATTTGGTTTTTCTTGGTTAGGAAACTTGTCCAGAATATTCTGGCTGATTCCCCTGGCTGCTGAATTATATGGCTCAAGTCATCAGCATCCGGTGGTTGCACATAAGTGCCCTGGATGTTGTCAAGGAATGCATCTTCCAAATCCTCCCAACTACCAATGGAGTCTGCTGGCAAGCTATTCAGCCAATGCCGAGCTGGTCCTTTGAGTTTTAGTGGGAGGTACTTGATGGCATGTAGATCATCACCGCGAGCCATGTGGATGTGGAGGAGGAAATCCTCGATCCATACCGCGGGGGTCTATTGTACCATCATATGATTCAATGTTTACGGGTTTAAAACCCTCTGGGAATTCATGATCCATTACTTCATCAATGAAGCATAGGGGGTGTGCGGCTCCTCTGTGCCGGGTGACGGTGTCCTGGACTAGGGGGTACTCACCACGTCATATCCCGATCTGTTAGATTGGGCCGAGGACCCCCATGGCCGTATACTCATGGGCCAGTCCTGACAGCTGCCGCATACAAGGAAGATTCCACAAGACTTGGCGATCAAGACAAGGACTACTCCCCACCGGCGTATTCGGCTAGGACTCTTGTTATCCTGGGCCTCCGGTGCATTATATAAACCGAGGCCAGGCTAGTCGATAGAGATATACAACAATCATACCATAGGCTAGCTTCTAGGGTTTAGCCTCTACGATCTCGTGGTAGATCTACTCTTGTACTACCCATATCTTCAATATTAATCAAGCAGGAAGTAGGGTTTTACCTCCATCGAGAGGGCCCGAACCTGGGTAAACATTGTGTCCCTTGTCTCCTGTTACCGTCGATCCTAGACGCACAGTTCGGTTCGGGACCCCCTACCCGAGATCCACCGATTTTGACACCGACATTGGTGCTTTCATTGAGAGTTCCGCTGTGTGTTCGGCAAAAGGTCGATAGCTCGCCTGCAGATCAACTACGACTTTGGCATCTTCGTCACCAGCTCAACTGGTCACCTTGGTTCGACCAAAGACCGCGCCCTACCTCCGATCGTCATGTTCGGATGAGGGCCTTCATCAACATCAGCTCCGATCTCTATCAACATCATGGAGGAATCATCCAGGGAGCCCGGGGGCTCAACGTCAACATTGCCCTCGGGCGACCGTGCTGTTTTTTCTGGACAGTGAACTTGTGTCCGCCGCCACCGCCTCCTCAAGTGTCGTTTTAACGATTGCTTCTGTGGAATTGTGCGGAATTGAGTCTACAACAACCCTAGAAAATTTCGTCGAGTTCCGATGGAGGAATCTCTGGCAATCCGCGATATACCGGAGCCCTGTTAAATCTGGACAATAATCTGGATGAGTTTAGGGCATGGTGTCCAGCTTCTAGCTCGGAAGACCTTTGGAAGATCCAACCGTTGATCGGCTGCGGAATTCCTATATCTACCACCCCTCAAAATTTCAGCTCTCTCCGACCGTCCAAACTCCGGGAACCTTCCGATTAGTGCATCACTTTTCGGATCTGTTTTCTGTAGCAAACGAATCCGACCCGAGTTTGTCTTTTTTATGAGCAGGATTTGGACATACTTTTTGAAGGAAGTTTTGTATGGGGTATTGTGTTTTGTTTCGAACACATCCCGCTAACTTTAAAATCTTTTGAACATGATCTTCAACATCATGCTTTGGTGTCAAACCAGTCCGGCAATATTGCTCCACGATGCCGACCTGCGCTAAACACGTCGTCACTTTGTTGAGCCGAGCTCAACTTCTTCGGATCATCATCTCGGCAAGCCGAACAAGAGTTCGACATCGGAAAGGATAAATCATCACCAACATCGTCGCCCCATGGATTACACGGAGCAGGCACACCAGCATTACCGCACGGTCACTTCATCAAGTAGGCATTGACCATGTCACGACCTGCATCGGCAGGGCCGCACTATTGCTCCTTCAAGCCGGTGTCCATCATGCAGACCTACTTCGACTCATCGGCTGACATCGAGGCTTCGACATCTCGGCTAGATCGGGGGCGTCGCCATCTCTTCATCAACCTACTCCGGAGACTTCGGCGTCACTAGCTGACCAGCTTCGTCACGTTAGCTGGACCGGGGGCTTTGCCTCGGCGAGACAACCTTTGCCAGCATCGCCATGCCATCGCTTTATCGCCCATCTGGCAATGGGTGTGCGGATCGAGTCCCAGTTTTGGGAATCACCTTTCTTCGGATTGCTACAATAAATAAATCAGGTGCTATTAATCCTAGTATTTTTTTTGCTTGTTTGGGTTCATTTTTCCCAAGGAATTATTACTCTGGTTTGTCCATCATATGTACGCAGGTCTATCAAACGGTGGCCACATTAACGATGATCGCATGGTGGTTCGGTCAGTTTCCATACATAGTCCGGCGAACGCCGCATCCGGAACTCGGACCGACCTGTGAATTCAAGCTTTGCCACGCCTTTACCGCATCACACCGGCGCCTGCGCCGACATTGACTTGGCGCCAGGCCATATTTCTTTATTACTCACTCCGCATAAATTATTTATTATGCAACATTTTTTATTATTACTATTATCCCGGTCGGCACTATTTTTTGTGCACGGAAAATGATCCAGCCGGACTATATCCTTTGGCGTCACCTCGGCTGGACGGGGGGCTTCGTCAACACTTCATTACCCCATGTCGGGGACTTCGGCATCGCTCTTCCGGCCTGCATTGACAATGCTATGTCACTACTTCGGAGTGCCGAGCTCTTTTCTCCGCCACCTCGGGACCGGCTTGGGGGATGGAACCTTGTCCCGCATCAAGCTCGGACCGCGTCATCAATACCGAACACATTAACCAGCTAAGTTGCCTTCATGCTCAAAGTTTTAAATTTTTAATTTATGTTCGGTTCGACCAAGCATTATACTTTTTTTGGAAAAAAGTTGCTTGTAAAAAGTTTCCTTGTCCAAACTTTGTTTGTGACGCACAAATTCAAATGCCCCGTTTACTTGGGGGCTTCCTTTATGAAGCCTTTCCTCTTGCAACTGATTATACTTGTACGGCTTCGTTCCTTGTTCGTGTATTACGCCGCAATATGCACCATATTGACCTAAGTGATTTGCAAGATGGGTGTCCTTGCTCCTGTGTTTACCCCTACGTTCCCGATTGTTCGGCTGGGGAGTAAAGGGAGCACCTCTGCGATTGTCACGATCGGTTCATCCGAGCCGGACCTCAGACTGGGTGAAGCCGAAAGCTAGCGCTCTTACTGTTTTCAATCATGGTTGGCACACAACGGAACTCATAAGTACAAAAAATCTATTGCACAAGCCTCATATTAACAATGAGCACCGAAGAAAGGTATCGATGGGGGTACTATTTTCTCCGAAGATGCTTCTTACACTTTATCAGTAATATAGCATAAGTTCCACGAGTGCGCTTTATGCATTCTGACCTTATGACCTGATTGTCTGGTTATCGGAAACACCGTCGATATTCTCGACAGGTGGAGTACATAACACTTTCCGGTCCTTGACCGAAGAGGGAGAAGCCGATGGTCGGTTAAGACGCGTTTAAAGTTCGGGTGAACATAGATATGATATAAGTACTTCGGTACATACAATCATTCTTTTACCCAAGTCACTCGGGGGCTCTTAAGTTTATGTGAGCTGCTTTATAATAAGTGTTCTTCTTATTAGTCGTTGCAAAGTCTTTTCCTATCACTCCTTTCTCGATGCAGGTGTGTGGTCAATAGCCGGATAGTCTTGCTTCTCTCTAAATCCGCTCGAGTGCAGTTTGCTAAACTAGCCTCAGAGAAGCACTCCGCTTTCGGGATAAGGAGGTTGAAGCCTTAGGCTGACCCGCTTGAAGTCTTGAGATAGGATGTGTCATGTTAAAGCACGACAGAAGCACCTTTTTTTTAAAGTCCAATTTTTGGATTGGTACCGAACACTTGATCTAGTTCGGACATTAAACTTTTGAATAATTTTTTTGGCTTTTCGAGCCTATGGCACTTTTAAACTATTTGTGAGTTATGCATTAGTCTCGCGGTGCAACGCCGGACGCCTTTAGGGATTCGGCAAAAACATTCTCGGATATTGCTATATATGCATCGGTTTCGAATTGTGTCTTCGGTCAATAGTTGGGTTGTCCGGCTCCTGTGCTTTCCTCCTACGTTCCGCTTTGTTCGGCTAGGCGTGCAAAGAGAGAACCATTGTGATTGTGCTTCCAGCTCGCATGGCTAAGCACCTCAGTGGAGAAAGTCGAAAACTGACTGTCACAATAGGCGTAAACTGGTTAGCGACCCGATGACTATGTTGAATGACAGGCCATTCATAACATTGGCCGAAGTGTTTACGGTTTGACCTCGGATGTCGCCGAACTCTAACCGAGGGCACATAGCTAGCTTCCCCAGTTTAAAGCTCCTATGACTAAACGAAAGTTATAAAGCCCGCTTATCTAATTGCCTCTTTTCCGCTAACACAACCGCCTTGACGCAGAAGGCGTCGGCTAAGGGTTGTTTTGTTAGTACGGAAACACCTGCGTATTATCTACCAAGGGGTAGAAGCCGACGATGGGCCACTTTCAACTGATAAACGGTCACAATGGAGTCAAAATAATGGTGTAAAGTACTTGGATACATAGAATCATTACACATAATCTGAGATTTTACTCTGGATATCGATCCTTAATTCGGCCACCCGTGCCCACATTAAGGCTCGGGGGCTACTGGGCTTCGTGCTCATTATTTATAAATATTAAAAGGGGCACATCGATCCCCTGATCTGGTGTTGCCACCCGACCAGTGTCTCGGGGGCTACTGCATTGCTTATTCAATGCAGAGAATTCAAAGTGCTCAGTGTTCGGCTTGAACGAACTATGCGCATACATGTCTTCGGACAATAATAGGTAAAATATTGACCTACCCGGCATCAAGCTAGTATATTGCGGCGACTTCTCATGACCCTCTCTCAGGGGCCCGTTCGTCGATCACTATTATCTCTAATATATTACACTCGTTTTTATTCCTATGTATGCTGCCGAGCTAGGAGTTGATCCCCAAGCCGATTTTCGCGCATCAACCTGAGTCTCAGGGGCTGCTGGGAACAACGGTTTTATGCTTTCCTTCAGGTGCGTCCCGGGTTTTAGACTGATACACACCTTGAGGGATACTGGCTATATATCTTGGCAGAGGATAAACTGCACCAGTTAAAAATATTCACAAAAAATCAGCCCGCGGTCGGGGTGGTGCACCACCTTGGAGGCAGTCCGACATAAAGCTCGGGCGCCAGCGGCTAGCTCCATAAAGGGCATTTCCGGCATTAAGCTCGGCTACACTCCTTCAACTTTTTTGTACTAAGATGATCTATGACATCTTGGATATAGTCCGGCATTGGAGCTCGGACACGTTTCGGCGTTGGAGCTCGGATGCAAGAGGACACTGCCTCCCGGGAACAACTTCAAAACCGAGGTGTGGCTTAAAAATAACAAGGCATTGATAAAGGCCGGAAACTTAAAGGGGCTCCACGGATACCCAATGTGTAAACTCTTCGGATACACTTCGGCGATCCTCAAGATCGAAGATGAGAAGATTTGTTGGACCAGTTTTCAAGACCGACGACCGAAGATGAAGAATAGTTCGGAAGAATCGAGGAGCGCCCCAACTTGAAGACCGGTTCAGGGGACTACTGACGGTGTTCTGGACTAGGGGGTACTCACCACGTTGTCTCCCGATCTGTTAGATTGGGCCGAGGACCCCCATGGCCATATACTCATGGGCCAGTTCGGACAGCTGCCGCATACAAGGAAGATTCCACAAGGCTTGGCGATCAAGACAAGGACTCCTCCCCACCGGCGTATTCGGCTAGGACTCTCTTGTTATCCTAGGCCTCTGGTGCATTATATAAACCGAGGCCAGGCTAGTCGATAGAGATATACAACAATCATACCATAGACTAGCTTCTAGGGTATGCCTCTACGATCTCGTGGTAGATCTACTCTTGTACTACCCATATCTTCAATATTAATCAAGCAGGAAGTAGGGTTTTACCTCCATCGAGAGGGCCTGAACCTGGGTAAACATTGTGTCCCTTGTCTCCTGTTACCATCGATCCTAGACGCACAGTTCGGGACCCCCTACCCGAGATCCACCGGTTTTGACACCGACACCGGGCTATATCATGACGCGGTTCATAAAAGTCTTGTCTGCTGTATTCGGCCCGGCCACATTTGCTTTTAGTATATCCGGCGTGATGGTCAACTTCCCGCGTTGGGGCGCGCCCCCGTGATCCGTAGATCGATCTCGCATGTCCTGCTTTGTTTTCCAATATGTCTCGCGGGTCCCATGTGTTGCCCCGGGCCTTGGTATTTTTGTTTGAATGGCGGTAGGGTGCGGGCTGGACTTCGGGCAGGTATGCCCCTCTGTCTCGGCCACGAGGTGGCCGATCAGCCGCATCATACGCTGGTGATGTAGGTTTCAATGCTTCCTCCTCGAGTTGGGGTAGCAACCTGCGCTTTGGGTAACTCTTGGTTGGGCGCTCGAGTTCGTATTCCTCGGCTGTTGTTGCTTTTTCTTTAGGCCGTTTGCTGTGGCTATAAGCCGGTGCTTGAAGCGCTCCTGCTCGACAGGATCCTCAGGCACGATAAATTCTTCGTCGCCGAGGCTCACTTCGTCTTCGGAGAGAGGCATGTAATTGCATCCTCTGATTCTCCGTCTTCTGTCTGTTCTCGAGGGCTAGCTTGTCCATCCTCCCGCTCGAGATCTGGCTGGAGGGGATTGTCGTTGTCTTCGGCACTATCCGGAGCGTTATTGTCTCTTGGGCCGGTATCGCTGCTATGGCGGGACTTAGAGCGGCGCCGCTGACGTCGGTGCTTGGATTGCTGCTTGGAGGGTTTATCCTCCGTTGTCTTATCGCAATCGCTTTCTTTGGGGGTGTCCACCATGTATATATCATGTGATGAGGTGGCAGTCCAGCGCCCTGTGGGCGGTGGTTCCTGTTTATCTCCTACATCGTCGTCCATACCATCGATGTCTTCGGAGCCGAAATCAAGCATGTCGGTTAAATTGTCGACAGTGGCTACTAAGTGTGTGGTGGGTGGGGAGCGAATTTCTCTGTTGTCCGCATACCATTCTAGTCGGACATAGTTCGGCCAAGGTTCTCCCGACAAGGAGAGGGACCTTAATGAATTTAGCACATCGCCAAAAGGCGAGTGCTGAAAGATATCGACGGAGGTGAACTCCATGATCGGCGCCCAATCAGATTCGATAGGCATGGACGCAGGCGGTTCGGGGCCTGTGGCCGGGGATGAATCCAGGGATCCGGCGACACAGGTAGCATAGGAGGTGATGTCACTATTCGAGTTTATCGCCACTGAGTGTGTGGCCTCCGAGGCAGGGTCCATCCACACGTCCTCGGATGGCGCAATCGACTACGGCTCTAGGGCCGGAGTAGGCACAGGTGTGATCTCTGATACGTCTCCAACGTATCTATAATTTTTTATTGCTCCATGCTACTTTATCTATTGTTTTGGACTATAGTGGGCTTTATTTTCCACTTTTATATTACTTTTGGGACTAACCTATTAACCGGAGGCCCAGCCCAGAATTGATGTTTTTTGCCTTTTTCAGTATTTCGAAGAAACAGAATATCAAACGGAGTCCAAACGGAATGAAACCTTCGGAAACGTGATTTTCTCATCAGATAAGACCCAGGAAACTTGGACCCTCCGTCAAGAAAGCCACGAGGCGGTCACGAGGGTGGAGGGCGACCCCCCTAGGGCGCGCCCCCTGCCTCGTGGGCCCCTCAAAGCTCCACCGACGTACTCCTTCCTCCTATATATACCTACGTACCCCCAAACGATCAGAACAGGAGCCAAAAACCTAATTCCACCGCCGCAACTTCCTGTATCCACGAGATCCCATCTTGGGGCCTGTTCCGGAGCTCCGCTGGAGGGGGCATCCACCACGGAGGGCTTCTACACCAACACCATAGCCTCTCCGATGAAGTGTGAGTAGTTTAGTTCAGACCTTCGGGTCCATAGCTAGTAGCTAGATGGCTTATTCTCTTTTTTTGGATCTCAATACTATGTTCTCCCCCTCTCTCGTGGAGATCTATTCGATGTAATCTTCTTTTTGCGGTGTGTTTGTTGAGACCGATGAATTGTGGGTTTATGATCCAGCTTATCTATGAATAATATTTGAATCTTCTCTGAATTCTTTTATGTATGATTGAGTTATCTTTGCAAGTCTCTTCGAATTATCCGTTTGGTTTGGCCAATTAGATTGGTAGTTCTTGCAATGGAAGAAGTGCATGGCTTTGGGTTCAATCTTGCGGTGTCCTTACCCAAGGATGTAAAGGTTTGCAAGGCACGTATTGTATTGTTGCCATCGAGGATAACAAGATGGGGTATTTATCATATTGCATGAATTTATTCCTCTACATCATGTCATCTTGCTTAAGGCGTTACTCTGTTTTTAACTTAATACTCTAGAAGCATGCTGGATAGCGGTCGATCAGTGGAGTAATAGTAGTAGATGTAGAATCGTTTCGATCTACTTGTCTCCGCGTGATGCCTATATACATGATCATACCTAGATAACCTCATAACTATGCTCAATTCTGTCAATTGCTCAACAGTAATTTGTTCATCCACCGTAGAATACTTATGCTCTTGAGAGAAGCCACTAGTGAAACCTATGGCCCCCGGGTCTATTCTCATCATATCAATCTCCATCACTTTTATACTTGTTTGTTTTTAATTTGCTTGTACTTTTTACTTTGCATATTTATACCAAAAATACCAAAAATATTATCTCTATCAGATCTCACTCTCGTAAGTGACCGTGAAGGGATTGACAACCCCTAATCGTGTTGGTTGCGAGTAGCTATCGTTTTGTGCAGGTATGAGGGACTTGTGCGTGGCCTCCTACTGGATTGATACCTTGGTTCTCAAAAACTGAGGGAAATACTTACGCTACTGTGTTGCATCATCCTCTCCTCTTCGGGGAAAACCAACGCAAGCTCGAGACGTATCAATCTCCCAAACCTCGTCCGGCGGCAGAGCTAAGTGATGCTCGTCGTGACTGTGCAGCGCACCTGACATATGCTCGAATCCGTCGAAGATCAAGTCTCCGCGGATATCGGCAGTATAGTTCAAGTTTCCAAACCTGACCTGATGGCCAGGGGCGTAGCTCTCGATCTGCTCTAGATGGCCAAGCGAATTGGCCAGCATTGTGAAGCCGCCGAACACGAAGATTTGTCCAGGGGGAAAACCTCACCCTGGATCGCATCATTGCCGATGATCGAAGGGGCCATCAAACCTTGTGGTGACGGCACAGTGGAACTCTCAATGAAAGCACCATTGTTGGTGTCAAAACCGGCGGATCTTGGGTAGGGGGTCCCGAACTGTGCGTCTAAGGCGGATGGTAACAGGAGGCGGGGGACACAATGTTTACCCAGGTTCGGGCCCTCTCAATGGAGGTAATACCCTACTTCCTGCTTGATTGATCTTGATGATATGAGTATTACAAGAGTTGATCTACCACGAGATCGTAGAGGCTAAACCCTAGAAGCTAGCCTATGGTATGATTGTTGTTGTCCTACGGACTAAACCCTCCAGTTTATATAGACACCGGAGGGGGCTAGGGTTACATAGAGTCTGTTATAAGGAAGGAGATCTACATATCCGTATTGCCAAGCTTGCCTTCCACGCCAAGGAGAGTCCCATCCGGACCTGGGACGAAGTCTTCAATCCTGTATCTTCATAGTCCAACAGTCCGGCCAAAGGATATAGTCCGACTATCCGAGGACCCCCTAATCCAGGACTCCCTCAGGCGCCAGCTGTGGCGTTTCATCACAGGAACACTTGTGAACTTAGGAAGACCTCTCCGGACTGGATCCGGAAGTACGACGTCCTCGATGTAGAACCACTCGGAAGGCCACTCTTCAGACGCTTTCCTCGGTGTGCCAGATAGGTATCCGATACCGGCAATACGCCATATATCGGCCCTGCCCACTTCAAATATCGATCCCTCATGGTTGCGCGGGACAAGGAAGAATAATTTTCTCCACAGTTCAAAATGGGCCTCACAACCCAGAAATAGCTCGCATAAATCGACATAAACCGCAATGTGCAGGATGGAGGCCGGCGTAAAGTTGTGCAGTTGGAGGCCATAATACTCCAGAAGCCCTCGAAGGAACAGATTAATTAGAAATCCGACGCCCCACGGCAGATAGGGGATGAAACATACTCGTTCCCCCCGGATGGGCTCCGCCTGGGTTTCGCCATTGAAGGAGGCCAGCCCTGCTCGAACAGAGACCAGATCCACAGGGGGGAGAAATCCCTGTGTTTGCAGCTCCACCAGCCGACTGTGGGGTATGGAGCACTTCTCCCACTCGTCTTTTTCTGGGCCGTAGGGACGGGAGGAGGAGCCGGGAATGCTATACATGTTGGAGTGTTCTTTCCCAGCGATCTTTGAGGATTCTTCCGCGGGATGTCGAATGGATCTGAGATCCAATCTCTTTAAATATACCCTATCCCTTGCATGGCCAGGGTGTTATGTGCAAAAACACCCTGACCTCTCTCATTCGCTGGACACGTGGAGGCCGAAGCTGTTGATACACAGAAGCCGAGGAGTGCAACATTAAATGGAAGGCCGAATACATCTCGTAGAAGTCATTGGAGGAGGAACCCGCCTTGCAATGCCGAAGACTATCTGCGCGCTGGACACATCGTCATTTAAAGCCTAGTTCGGGGGCTACTGAGGGAGTCCTGTACTAAGGGGTCCTCGAGCGTCCGGCCTGTTAGCCATGGGCCGGACTGATGGGCTGTGAAGATACGAAGACCGAAGAATCTCTACGTGTCCAGATGGGACTGTCCTTGGCATGGAAGGCAAGCTTGGCAATCAAATATGAAGATTCCTTTCTCTTTAACCGACTTTGCGTAACCCTAGATCCCTCTGGTGTCTATATAAACTGGAGGGTTGGGTCTATAGGACCGAATACTCATAAGCCTAGTCATACAGGCTAGGCTTCTAGGGTTTAGCCATTACGAGCTCGTGCTAGATCAACTCTTGTAATAATCATATTCATCAAGATCAATCAAGCAGGAAGTAGGGTATTACCTCCATAGAGAGGGCCCGAACCTGGGTAAACATTGTGTCCCCCGTCTCCTGTTACCATCAATCCTAGGGGCACAGTTCGGGACCCCCTACCCAAGATCCGCCGGTTTTGACACCGACAGTTTCCCCTCTGGTCCATGGCCTCCATGGCATGGGAGGGGCGAGAGCCCCTCCGAGATTGGATCTGTCTCTCTGTTTCTCTCTGTTTCTGTGTTCCCCTATGTTTCATATTCTGCCCTTTCACCGTTTCTTAAATTCCCGGAGATCCGTAACTCCGATTGGGCTGAATTTTGGACACGATCTCTATCCGGATATTAGGTTTCTTGCCGCGAAATAAGGGCACCAACCGCATTACGGGGTGGCCACAAGGGCCCATCAGTGAAGATCAATGATTAGTCGAATAATCAAGGGGTGGCCACAATGTAACTATGTGAAGACTCTCTAACATTTAAGAGTTTCAGATCTTGGTATTTTATTCAAGCAGCAAGAAAAACAAAACAAAACAAAATTACGCTCCAAGCAAAACACATATCATGTGGTGAATAAAAATATAGCTCCAAGTAAAGTTACCGATGAACGAAGACGAAAGAGGGGATGCCTTCCGGGGCATACCCAAGCTTAGGCTTTTGGTTGTCCTTGAATATTTCCTTGGGGTCCCTTGGGCATCCCCAAGCTTAGGCTCTTGCCACTCCTTATTCCATAGTCCATCGAATCTTTACCCAAAACTTGAAAATTTCACAACACAAAACTTAACAGAAAATCTTGTGATAGCGAAAGAAAACAAAACACCACATCGAGATACTGTAATGAACTCATTCTTTATTTATATTGGTGTTAAACCTACTGTATTCTAACTTCTCTATGGTTTATAAACTATTTTACTAGCCATAATTCATCAAAATAAGCAAACAACACACGAAAAACAGAATCTGTCAAAAACAGAATAGTCTGTAGTAATCTGTATCTAACTTAAACTTCTGGAACCTAAACAATTCTACCAAATTAGGAAGTCCTAGATAATTTGTTTATTGATGTACTTCAAAAAGAATCAACTGAAAATAACGTTTCTGTGATTTATGAAAACTAATCTCGTGCGCACAAAGTTTCTGTTTTCTGCAGCAAGATCTAATAACTATCACCGTAGGTTATCCTAACGGTTTTACTTGGCACAAACACTAACTAAAACACAAAACCACATCTAACCAGAGTCTAGATGAATTATTTGTTACTAAACATGAGCAAGAAGCAAAGACCTGAAGTAAAATTGGGTGTCCTCCCAACAAGCGCTATCGTTTAACGCCCCTAGCTAGGCATGATGATTTCAATGATGCTCACATAAAAGATAAGAAATTGAAACATAAGGAGAGCATCATGAAGCATATGACTAGCATGTTTAAGCCTAACCCACTTCCTATGCATAGGGATTTTGTGAGCAACAACTTATGGGAACAAGAATCAACTTGCAAAGGAAGGCAAAACAAGTGCAACTTCAAAAAATTCAACACATAGAGAGGAAACTTGATTTTACTGCAATATGTAAAAGCACATGTTCCTCTCTCATAATAATTTTCAGTAGCATCATGAATGAATTCAACAATATAGCTATCATGTGAAGCATAATCCAATTTAAAATTAAAATCATGATGACAAGTTTCATGGTTATCTTTTTTCTTTATAGCATAAGTGTCATCACAATGATCATCATAAATAGGAGGCATGCTTTCATCATAATAAATTTGCTCATCAAAACATAGGGGACTAAACATATCATCTTCATCAAACATAGCATCCCCAAGCTTGTGGCTTTGCATATCATTAGCATCATGGGTATTCAAAGAATTCATACTAACAATATTGCAATCATCCTCATGATTCAAACATTTAGTGCCAAACATTTTAATGCATTATTCCTCTAGAAGTTGAGCACAATTATCGCAATCCTTATTTTCACTGAAGACATTAAAAAGATGAAGCATATGAGGCACCCTCAATTCCATTTTTTTGTAGTTTTCTTTTATAAACTAAACTAGTGATAAAACAAGAAACTAAAAGATTCGATTGCAAGATCTAAAGATATACCTTCAAGGACTCACCACCCCGGCAACGGTGCCAGAAAAGAGCTTGATGTCTACTACACAACCTTCTTCTTGTAGACGTTGTTGGGCCTCCAAGTCTTGAGAGGTTTGTAGGACAGTAGCAAATTTCCTCAAGTGGATGACCTAAGGATTATCAATCCGTGGGATGCGTAGGATGAAGATGGTCTCTCTCAAGCAACCCTGCAACCAAATAACAAAGAGTCTCTTGTGTCCCCAACACACCCAATACAATGGTAAATTGTATAGATGCACTAGTTCGGCGAAGAGATGGTGATACAAGTGCAATATGGATACTAGATATGAGTATTTGTAATCTGAAAATATAAAAACAGCAAGGTAACTAATGATAAAAGTGAGCATAAACGGTATTGCAATGCGTTGAAACAAGGCCTAGGGTTCATACTTTCACTAGTGCAAGTTCTCTCAACAATAATAACATAACTGGATCATATAACTATCCCTCAACATGCAACAAAGAGTCACTCCAAAGTCACTAATAGCGGAGAACAAATGAAGAGATTATTGTAGGATACGAAACCACCTCAAAGTTATCCTTTCTGATCAATCTATTCAAGAGTCCGTAGTAAAATAACACGAAGCTATTATTTCCCTTCGATCTATCATAGAGTTCGTACTAGAATAACACCATAAGACACAAATCAACCAAAAGCCTAATGTCACCTAGATACTCCAATGTCACCTCAAGTATCCGTGGGTATGATTATACGATATGCATCAAACAATCTCAAATTCATCTATTCAACCAACACAAATAACTTCAAAGAGTGCCCCAAAGTTTCTACTGAAGAGTCAAGACGAAAACGTGTGCCAACCCCTATGCATAGTTTCATGGGCGGAACCCGCAAGTTGATCACCAAAACATACATCAAGTGGATCACGTGATATCCCATTGTCACCACAGATAAGCACGGCAAGACATACATCAAGTGTTCTCAAATCCTTATAGACTCAATCCGATAAGATAACTTCAAAGGGAAAACTCAATCCATTACAAGAAGATAGAGGGGAAGAAACATCATTAGATCCAACTATAATAGAAAAGCTCGCGATACATCAAGATCGTATCACCTCAAGAACATGAGAGAGAGAGATCAAACACATAGCTACTGGTACATACCGTCAGCCCCGAGGGTGAACTACTCCCTCCTCGTCATGGAGAGCGCCGAGATGATGAAGATGGCCACCGGTGAGGGATCCCCCTCCGGCAGGGTGCCGGAACAGGGTCCCGATTGGTTTTTGGTGACTACAGAGGCTTGCGGCGGCGGAACTCCCGATCTATTCTGCTTTCTCGAAGTTTCTGTATTTATTGGAAATTTTGGCGTAGGTTTCACGTCAAGGGGGTCTCCGGGTTGTCCACGAGGTAGGCCCACACGCCTGGGGGGTGGGCGCGCCCCCCACCCTCGTGGGCAGCCTTGGTCTCCTCTGGCCCAACTCCGATGCTCCGTGGTCTTCTTTCGGTCCATAAAAAATCATCAAAAATTGGCACGTCAATTGGACTCCGTTTGGTATTCCTTTTCTGCGATACTCAAAAACAAGGAAAAGACAGAAACTGGCACTGGGCTCTGGGTTAATAGGTTAGTCCCAAAAATCATATAAAATAGCATATTAATGCATATAAACATCCTAGATGGATAATATAATAGCATGGAACAATCAAAAATTATAGATATGTTGCAGACGTATCAAGCATCCCCAAGCTTAATTTCTGCTCGTCCTCGAGTAGGTAAATGATAAAAACAGAATTTTTGATGTGGAATGCTACATAGCATATTTATCAATGTAATCTCTCTTTATTGTGGCAAGAATATTTAGATCCATAAGATTCAAAAAAAAGTTTAATATTGACATGAAAACAATAATACTTCAAGCATACTAACAAAGTAATCATGTCTTCTCAAAATAACATGGCCAAAGAAAGTTATCCCTACAAAATCATATAGTCTGGCTATGCTCTATCTTCATCAAACAAAATATTTAAATCATGCACAACCCCGGTTTCAGCCAGGCAATTGTTTCATACTTTAGTATTCTCAAACTTTTTCAATTTTCACGCAATACATGAGCGTGAGCCATGGACATAGCACTATAGGTGGAATTGAACAGTGGTTGTGGAGAAGACGAAAAGGAGAAGATAGTCTCACATCAACTAGGCATATTAATGGGCTATGGAGATGCCCATCAATAGATATCAATGTGAGTGAGTAGGGATTGCCATGCAATGGATGCACTAGCGCTATAAGTGTATGAAAGCTCAAAAGGAAACTAAGTGGGTGTGCATCCAACTTGCTTTCTCACGAAGACCTAGGGCAATTCGAGGAAGTCCATCATTGGAATATACAAGCCAAGTTCTATAATGGAAATTCCCACTAGTATATGAAAGTGACAACATAGGAGACTCTCTATCATGAAGATCATGGTGCTACTTTGAAGCACAAGTGTGGAAAAAGTATAGTAGCATTGGACCTTCTCTCTTTTTCTCTCATTTTTTTATTTTTTTTATTTGGGCCTTTTCTCTTTCTTTCTTTTTTGGCCTCTTTTTTTCCTTCTTTTTTTATTTTTCGTCCGGAGTCTCATCCCGACTTGCGGGCGAATCATAGTCTCTGTCATCCTTTCCTCACTGGGACAATGCTCTAATAATGAAGATCATCACACTTTTATTTACTTGCAACTCAAGAATTACAACTCGATATCTAGAACAAAGATATGACTCTATATGAATGCCTCCGGCGGTGTACTGGGATGTGCAATGAATCAAGAGTGACATGTATGAAAGAATTATGAATGGTGGCTTTGCCACAAATACGATGTCAACTACATGATCATGCAAAGCAATACGACAATGATGAAGCGTGTCATAATAAACGGAACGATGGAAAGTTGCATGGCAATATATCTCGGAACAGCTATGGAAATGCCATAATAGGTAGGTACGGTGGCTGTTTTGAGGAAGGTATATGGTGGGTTTATGGTACCGGCGAGAGTTGCGCGGCACAAGAGAGGCTAGCAATGGTGGAAGGGTGAGAATGTGTATAATCCATGGACTCAACATTATTCATAAAGAACTCACATACTTATCGCAAAAATCTACAAGTCATCAAAACAAAGTACTACACGGATGCTCCTAGGGGAAGGGTTGGTAGGAGTTAACCATCGCGCGATCCCGACCTCCACACATAAGGAAGACAATCAATAAATAAATCATGCTCCAACTTCATCACATAACGGTTCACCATACGTGCATGCTATGGGAATCACAAACTTTAACACAAGTATCTCTCAAATTCACAACGACTCCACTAGCATGACTCTAATATCACCATCTTCATATCTCAAAACTATCATAAAGAATAAAACTTCTCGTAGTATTCAATGCACTTTATATGAAAGTTTTTATTATATCCATTTTGGATGCCTATCATATTAGGACTAAATTCATAACCAAAGCAAATTACCATGCTGTTTAGGACTCTCAAAATAATATAAGTGAAGCATGAGAGTTCATCTATTTCTTCAAAATAAAACCACCGTTGTCCTCTAAAAGATATAAGTGAAGCACTAGAGCAAATGACAAACTACTCCGAAAGATATAAGTGAAGATCAATGAGTAGTCGAATAATTATGTAACTATGTGAAGACTCTCTAACATTTAAGAGTTTCAGATCTTGGTATTTTATTCAAGAATAAAGCAAAACAAAATAAAACAAGATGATGCTCCAAGCAAAACACATCATGTGGTGAATAAAAATATAGCTCCAAGTAAACTTACCGATGAACGAAGACGAAAGAGGGGATGCCTTCCGGGGCATCCCCAAGCTTAGGCTTTTGGTTGTCCTTGAATATTTCCTTGGGGTACCTTCGGCATCCCCAAGCTTAGGCTCTTGCCACTCCTTATTCCACATCCAATCTTTACCCAAAACTTGAAAACTTCACAACACAAAACTTAACATAAAATCTCGTGAGCTCCGTTAGCGAAATAAAAACAAAACACCACTTCAAGATATTGTAATGAACTCATTATTTATTTATATTGGTGTTAAACCTACTGTATTCCAACTTCTCTATGGTTTATAAACTATTTTACTAACCATAGATTCATCAAAATAAGCAAACAACACACGAAAAACAGAATCTGTCAAAAACAGAACAGTCTGTAGTAATCTGATTCTAACGCAAACTTCTGAAACCTAAAAAATTCTACCAAATTAGGAAGTCCTAGATAATTTGCTTATTGATCTACTCCAGAAATAATCAACTTAAAAGAACGTTTCTGTGATTTATGAAAGCTAATCTCGTGCGCACAAAGTTTCTGTTTTCTGCAGCAAGATCAAATAACTATCACCGTAGGTTATCCTAATGGTTTTACTTGGCACAAACACTAATTAAAACACAAAACCACATCTAACCAGAGGCTAGATGAATTATTTATTACTAAACATGAGCAAAAAGCAAAGAACTAAAGTAAAATTGGGTTGCCTCCCAACAAGCGCTATCATTTAACGCGCCTAGCTAGGCATGATGATTTCAATGAAGCTCACATAAAAGATAAGAATTGAAACATAAGGAGAGCATCATGAAGCATATGACTAGCACATTTAAGCTTAACCCACTTCCTATGCATAGGGATTTTGTGAGCAAACAACTTATGGGAACAAGAATCAACTTGCATAGGAAGGTAAAACAAGTGCAACTTCAAAAATTTCAACACATAGAGAGGAAACTTGATTTTATTGCAATATGTAAAAGCACATGTTCCTCTCTCATAATAATTTTCAGTAGCATCATGAATGAATTCAACAATATAACTATCATGTGAAGCATAATCCAATTGAAAATTAAAATCATGATGACAAGTTTCATGGTTATATTTTTTCTTTGAAGCATAAGTATCATCACAATAATCATCATAAATAGGAGGCATGCTTTCATCAAAATAAATTTGCTCATCAAAACTTGGGGGACTAAACATATCATCTTCATCAAACATAGCATCCCCAAGCTTGTGGCTTTGCATATCATTGGCATCATGGGTATTCAAAGAATTCATACTAACAACATTGCAATCATGCTCATCATTCAATGATTTAGTGCCAAACATTTTAATGCATTCTTCCTCTAGCAATTGAGCACAATTATCGGAATCCTTATTTTCACGGAAGACATTAAAAAGATGAAGCATATGAGGCACCCTCAATTCCATTTTTCGTAGTTTTCTTTTATAAACTAAACTAGTGATAAAACAAGAAACTAAAAGATCCGATTGCAAGATCTAAAGATATACCTTCAAGCACTCACCTCCCCGGCAACAGCGCCAGAAAAGAGGTTGATGTCTACTACACAACCTTCTTCTTGTAGACGTTGTTGGGCCTCCAAGTGTAGAGGTTTGTAGGACAGGTGCAAATTTCCCTCAAGTGGATGACCTAAGGTTTATCAATCCGTGGGAGGCGTAGGATGAAGAAGGTCTCTCTCAAGAAACCCTGCAACCAAATAACAAAGAGTCTCTTGTGTCCCCAACACACCCAATACAATGGTAAATTGTATAGGTGCACTAGTTCGGCGAAGAGATGTGATACAAGTGCAATATGGATAGTAGATATGAGTATTTCTAATCTGAAAATATGAAAACAGCAAGGTAACTAATGATAATAGTGAGCGTAAACGGTATTGCAATGCGTTCACTACTAGGAAAAGGGCTATAGATAGGACTGATTCTAATGGCGCACCAGGTAAGTAGTGCGCCACTACTATATACTAATGGCGCACCGGTTGCTCGTGCGCCATTAGTGTGGCCATTAGTGTGGAAGACACTAATGGCGCACCGTGCTCACGGTGCGCCACTTCTATTGATTTTTTTCCCATTTTTCCATACAAACTAATGGCGCAGGGATGGCAAAGTGCGCCATTACTAGTTAGAACTAGTAATGGCGCACGACCAAGACAGTGCGCCATTAGTATATTTTTACTTTTTGCAAACCTACTAATGGCGCACTATGCCAAAGCCCGATCGTGTTTATACCAAGCCAAATCCAAGATCATGCGAGCATAAGCGTCACCGCGAAAAAT
Organism: Aegilops bicornis; assembly: GCA_021605145.1. NCBI lineage: Eukaryota > Viridiplantae > Streptophyta > Magnoliopsida > Poales > Poaceae > Aegilops > Aegilops bicornis. The sequence continues at coordinate 660,289,098 of CM038673.1, forward strand.
GAGCCATGGGTACTGGCTTCCCAAGTGGACCAATGCTTCTTCATTACCGACCCGCCAAAGCCCAGACGTGTTGTCGTGAGGAGAGGCAAAAGGAAGATATCGGAATGGATGGAGTAGCCAATGAGCAAGACTTCGACAAGTACGGCGACCCGAAGATGGAACATGGCGACGACGATGAAGTAGCAACACACACCACAAGAAGAAGCAGGACCACCCTACCTAAAGGACGTCCGTTCCACAGAAGAACTCCATTTGCGAAAAAGAAGGGCAAGAAGATTGTGAACAGATAGCTAGCTAAGATCGATTGTATTTAAATCGTAGTCTTTATTTCTCGATTGTATTTCATGGGCACTTTTTGATATCATGAATATTTTTAAATTTCATGGGCACTTTTTGAATTCATGAGGACACTTGATCTTGATCCCCCTCCATCTCGATCTCGATTCCCCCTCCATCTCGATCTCGAGCCCCGCACCCTCCCCCGCTCCACCGCCGCCGCCGATGATATTTTCAAGTAAGAAATTTGAACATATTTTTTAAAAAATTGTTACTGTTTTTATAAAAAATATTACTGTTTTGATTTAAACAAGTTTGAACATATTTAAACACAAATAAATATAAAAACAGCATTTAAAATGCATAAAAAAATATTGGGCAGCCTGGGAATCGAACCCAGGACCTCCTGGTGTGTGTGCTGCCTCACGACCGGTCGGGCTAGTGGGTGGGTTCTGTTGTAGATACGGTTAGGTTGTAGATATGGTTAGTGGGCGAGATTAAAACAAAATTCTAATGGCGCACCGAGGGGTGGTGCGCCATTAGAATAGTCATACTTATGGCGCACGACTGGACGGTGAGCCATTAGAACCCTCCCCCTAGCTATCCTCCCTCCCTCTCACCAGATCCCCTTCGACCCTCTCTCCCTCGCCACCAGATCCACCCGCGCGCTGCCCCGACCCACGCCGCCGCCGCCCCCGCGCGCTGCCACCGAGGGGTGGTGCGCCATTAGAATAATCTTTAGCATTCAAATTCATCTACTTCAAAAACTTCAGAAACTACAGAATTAAAATGGGTTCAGTTGAAGCAAAATTCAGTTAAAATAGCATCTTGATTCGACCAAAATTCAGTTAAAACAGTATGATCACAACAACTACTAAATGATCAGAACAACTACAAGACAACATTCTGTATGATCAAAACAGCAAGCATAACATCTCAATGATGTTTTTTGTTTTGCAATCTTTTGCAATACAAGACAACATTCATAACAGCTACTAAATGATCACAAAAACTTGTAGACAACATTTTGTATGATCACCAAAAACTACTTGAACTGGATTTTTTACCATTTGGTTGTCAGCGGTGATGTGGTATACCAGACGAGATCCTCCACGCATAATCGCAGAACTGCAGCAATTTGCGGAGGTTTGTCTTCCTGGTATACTCGACATCAACGCCGATATTCCGATAAAGCATGCCGCCGAGCCTCCTCCTCATCTTGCGGATCATCTTGTCGGCTTAAATGCAGATTCTTTGGTGCATACGACATCCAGCGGCTCCTTCAGGTGGATATCAATCTTGAGCGGCACGGTGTAGTCCCGCTTACGCCCGGGACCGAACGCCGTCGTCGACCACTGGCTCCTTGCCGACGCCTCACCACGGTGATGCTTGGCGACGGAGGAGTTGCTCCACGATACCTCCGCCATTCTCTTGGCGAGCAGAGGAGTTGCTCCACGATTCCTCCGCCATTGCCCTCTGGCCAGCGATGGTGGAGGCAGAGGGGAGTTGCTTGATGCCGGAGGCAGAGGGAGGTAGAGGGAGGAAGATGGAGCGGCAATGGAATGAGGAGGGAGGCGAGAGGGAGGAAGATGGAGCGGCAATGGAATAGGAGGGAGTTACACGGGCGTGGGAAGAAAACCCCTCGCATCATGGGGAGTTGCCGGTGGAGGGGAGACGTGGGGAGTTGCCTCGAAAACTCAAACGCCCCGCCCTTTGGAGGGAGACGTGGGCCCTCGAAAAACTACGGAGGGAGACGTGGGCCCTCCTGTTTCTGAAACGTCCAGGAGGGGAGACGTGGTAAAATTCAGTTATAATGTGTTTGTCCTGTGTTCAAATTCGCAGCTTTTCTACTCTCTATTTATCTTCTTATTCAGCGATTACACAGCTAACAGAAAACGAGAAACTAGGCCACTTCCGGGCCGTGAGCACTGCCATCCCAGTGCTCCCCGCGCGTCACCCGCGATGCAGCCATGACCGTCTAGTTCGTGCCATCCCATCGTCGGGTCAGGGCCGCAGAGAAACCTAACAAACTACGACCGAGGCGCAGCTCGGATTATTTGAAACTGAAAGCAAACTTCTCTGATGAAACTGACAAAGACTGAAAACTACACCTATATCTCATTTAAATCGAAGGTGTTCTTCACGGCTGATTAAAATTCAGTTAACAACAACATCGGTAAAATTCAGTTAATTAATCAAGAAGAGAAGAGAGAAAGTAGAGAGCAAGAGGAGTACTTGCATTAATCAAACGTTTTACTTTAAACTTGCATGCATTCTTTGCTTGTTTATATTCATTCTTGTAAACTGAACATGCTCATCTATCTATCTATCTATCTACCGCTTAAGTATGTATGTATGCATTGTATTTTATTTCCTTTGGAAAGTAAAGTTTATTTCCTGGCTGGCTGGCATGATGGCTCATGGATCCCTCACCTGCAGCTATAGTTGGAGCTCAATCTGATCTCATCTGAAATGAATCTATAAATACAGAGTGTAGTTAGTTCTGAGTAGCGAAATAGTTCTTGGATGCAATTACTTGCATGGGCCTGGCTGATGAAGAAAAACTTTATATATATTCATCTTGATGTTGACTCTATAAATCATACTTATTGGACATGTTTTATGTGTTGATCCATCAATTGATCACATTGAGAAAGACCATCGTGTCTCCGACCATTTTGCAAAGGTCATGTCTCCGACCATCGTGTCGTGATGAATTTGCAGTACCCGAGAGGCCCTTGAGTTTGTCGGAATGTTGATTAACTTCTGTTCCGGCAAATTCGGGTACTCCATATGTCCTATTTTCAGAAAAGGTCATGCTGAAATTTTCCGTGAATTTTAGCATGACTTTGCTAAAAATAGGACATATGGGGTACTTGCGACTAATGCATGGGCCGAGGTATCTTAGTACTTAGTTAAGTAGGATGAACTGCCCCGCCATTCTTGCTGCATTAAACCATAGGTGGCAATAGAGCCAAGTGATTAGGCCCAACTTAGAATTCTCCTTAGCATCGATAAAACCTAGATGATAAACCCAACATAGGTGGCAATAGAGCCAAGTGATTAGTGCCAAGTGATTAGGCCCAACCTAGGGTGCCTCGGCATCGATAAACCCTAAATGATGAAAACTTAACTTGGCTGTCCCGGATGCCTCGGTGTCGATGAGAACCTAAATGATGCACGCTTAGGCTTTTCTGGTGCCTCGGCGTCGACAAACCCTAAATGATGAAAGCTTAGGCTTTTAGGGTGCCTCGGTGTCGACAAACCCTAAATGATGAGACCATGATCTTGTTCCTTGACAATAACCAACTTTTTGACCAAACTTTTTTCCTATTTAGAGCGAAACATGGCCCACAACGATGAGGCCGGTGGTTGGCGGCAAGCAATTCTGGGAGTTGTCCGGAGATGGAGGAACAACCTCACCGCTATGAGGACGCCATGGAAAACACCGATCCTGATTACACAACCCCTAGTGGCGTCGGGGATGACACCACTGATGGTGCCGCCGAGGATGCCACCACTGATGATGGCGGCGCACACACAGATGGCAGCCAATCAAAGAAGCAAAGGAAGGACCGGCGTCCGAATGCGCTCCGCACCGTCAAGGAGGAATTCACTCAAGTACAAGGGTAAGGTTCCCGGAGTCTACGACGACTGGGAGGAGTGTCGGAGACAGGTTCACCGTTTCAGCGTAATATGATTACAAAGGGTACACCACTAGGGCGGAGGCCGAATCTAGATATGCCCTCTATCTAGCGGGAGAGAGGAGGGAGCGTTGGAGGAACCGGATGAGGACCAGTTTCATCGCGATGATGCTCATCGTGATGACCACAACTCTCTTTTATGTGATGGTAGTTTAGATGATCGATATCGACTTGTAATGTGAAGACAAACTCGATACTCGCGGTCTTGAGACTTGTAATGTTTTATCTTTGTTCGGTCTTTTGAATTCGGAGACTAATATGATGAATTGTATTCGGAGACTAATCTTCTATTGTATTCGATGAATCTGATGTTGTTGTGTGCTGCTGTCTATATTCTGTCCAATAATATATTTTGTAACCTGTGCAAAAATCAGAAAAGAAAAAAAAACAAATATTCATACTAATGGCGCATCAAGGCAGAGTGCGCCATTAGTATGCCAAAGGATACTAATGGCGCATCAAGGCAGAGTGCGCCATTAGTGTGACAAAGCACATGGTTACATATGGCCCCCCGGGAGGCATACTAATGGCGCATGGAGTTACATACTAATGGCGCATGGAGTTACATACTAATGGCGCACCATTAGTAAAAAATTCTAATGGCGTGCTACTAATGGCGCACCGGTAGTGTGCCATTAGTAGGCAAAACCGGTGCGCCATTAGTAGACCTTTTCCTAGTAGTGGTTGAAACAAGGCTTAGGGTTCATACTTTCACTAGTGCAAGTTTTCTCAACAATAATAACATAACTGGATCATATAACTATCCCTCAACATGCAACAAAGAGTCACTCCAAAGTCACTAATAGCGGAGAACAAACGAAGAGATTATTGTAGGGTACGAAACCACCTCAAAGTTATCATTTCTGATCAATCTATTCAAAAGTCTGTAGTAAAATAACATGAAGCTATTCTTTCCGTTCGATCTATCATAGAGTTCGTACTAGAATAACACCTTAAGACACAAATCAACCAAAACCCTAATGTCACCTAGATACTCCAATGTCACCTCAAGTATCCATGGGTATGATTATACGGTATGCATCACACAATCTCAGATTCATCTATTCAACCAACACAAAGAACTTCAAAGAGTTCCCCAAAGTTTCTACCATAGAGTCAAGACGAAAACGTGTGCCAACTCCTATGCATAGGTTCATGGGCAGAACCCACAAGTTGATCACCAAAACATACATCAAGTGGATCACGTGATATCCCATTGTCACCACAGATAAGCACGGCAAGACATACATCAAGTGTTCTCAAATCCTTAAAGACTCAATCCGATAAGATAACTTCAAAGGGAAAACTCAATCCATTACAAGAAGATAGAGGGGGAGAAACATCTTAAGATCTAACTATAATTGCAAAGCTCGCGATACATCAAGATCGTATCACCTCAAGAACACGAGAGAGAGAGAGAGAGAGAGAGAGAGATCAAACACATAGCTACTGGTACATACCCTCAGCCCCAAGGGTGAACTAATCCCTCCTTGTCATGGAGAGCGCCGGGATGATGAAGATGGCCACCGGTGAGGGATCCCCCCTCCGTCAGGGTGCCGTAATAGGGTCCCTATTGGTTTTTGGTGGCTACAGAGGCTTGCGGCGGTGGAACTCCCACTACTAGGAAAACGGCTATAGATGAAATGGACACTAATGGCGCACCACATACAGGTGCGCCATTAGTAATATATTACTAATGGCGCACCTAGTGTGTGGTGCGCCATTAGAAGTTTTGAAAAAAAAATTGTTACTAATGGCGCACCGCGGGATAGTGCGCCATTACTAGTTGACATAGTAATGGCGCACCACACCCACCGTGTGCCATTAGTAGTTTAAAAAAAAGTAAAAATAAATAAAAAGTTTGTTAGTAATGGCGCACATGCGGACAGTGCGCCATTACTAATTTTAACTAGTAATGGCGCACTGTCCACTGGTGCGCCATTACTAAGTTTTTTTTTTAAAAAAAATCAAAAAAAATTCAATTTTTTTTATTTTTTTTTCAAAACTAGTAATGGCGCACCGTGGGTGTGGTGCGCCATTACTAGTTTAACTAGTAATGGCACACCACCCCACGATGCGCCATTACTAACTTGGCCCAGCACCGAATGCACCCCCCCCCCCTCCCCGTGGACCGCCTTTTCAGTTTTAAAAAAAATAAAAGAAAATGATGGAAATGTCAAAAAAATAAAAGAAAATAAGTTTCCCATGTGATATGTGGTCTAGTTGTTGGGAAAATTTACAAATATGAATTTCGACTTTATTTGCAAAATCTCTCTGGAAATTTGTAAAATGGGCATAACTTTAGCATACGAACTCGGATTAAAAAGTTTTTTATATGAAAAATCATCTACTCAAAAAGTTACATCCGAATTTAACGGGGAGAACCCCGTCAAACATTTTCAAAATCCCCAAAAACCTAACAGAAAAAAGTTACGGGGCTTTCAAGATCTAGAGGCAAAAAAATTCAAAAAAATTCAAACTTACTAGTGGCGCACCGTGGATGTGGTGCGCCACTAGTAACAAAAAAATAGTTTTGAATTATTATTTTTTGAATTTTTTTTAAAAAATGATACGTAATATGACCGGGAAGTTTGAAATATTTTTCAAAATTTCATCATAGTCATGAGCATGAACAAAGTCCGGGACATCAACAAGGTATAATAGGATTGATATGTTAGATATATCAACAAGTGCGTGTGAAGTGAGTTGTTGCTGGGGTTGGATAGAACTCTGAAGTTAAGCGTGCTTGGGCTGGAGTAGAGTGAGGATGGGTGACCTTTCGGGAAGTTTGACCACGGAGTGCGATTTGACCTGAGATTAAGCATATTGACCCGAGATTAAGCCATAGTGACCTGAGATTAAGAAAAACGAAAAAAAATTGAAAAAAAAATTAAAACATTTCTAAAAAAATTGAAAAAAATTGTTACTAATGGCGCACTTCTATGTGGTGCGCCATTACCCTGGGAGGAATTCTAATGGCGCACTGTGGGCAATACTAATGGCGCACTACGTGGTGCGCCATTAGAACACCAGATACTAATGGCGCACCAGTGGTGCGCCATTAGAATTTAATTCTAATGACGTGATGCTAGTGGCGCACCAGTAGTGCGCCATTAGAAGGCAAAACTGTGCGCCACTAGCGCCTTTTCCTAGTAGTGTACCGATCTATTCTGCTTCCTGGAAGTTTCTGTATTTATAGGAATTTTTACCGTAGGTTTCACGTCAGCGGGGTCTCCGGGCTGTCCATGAGGTAGGCCCAAGCGCATGGGGGGTGGGCGTGCCCCCACCCTCGTGGGCAGCCTGGGACTCCTCTGGCCCAACTCTGATGCTCTGTGGTCTTCTTTTTGTCCATATAAAATCATCAAAAATTGGCACGTCAATTGGACTCCGTTTGGTATTCCTTTTCTGCGATACTCAAAAACAAGGAAAACACAGAAACTGGCACTGGGCTCTGGGTTAATAGGTTAGTCCCAAAAATCATACTCCCTCCGTCCTGAATTAAGTGACGCGGTTGTGTATTTGCAAAAACAACCCCGCCGTTTGAATTAAGCACGAACGAGTCCCCCCACCCCCGCAGTCACTCGTCTCCTCCCCTGCATCACTCGTCTCCCCCTGCGTCACTCCTCTCCCCCGCATCCTCTTCTCGTCCTCCTCGCCGCCGTCCTCCTGCCCGCCGTCCTCCCGTCCTCCCCATCGTCCACCCGTCCTCCTCCTCGCTTCCACTCCTCATGGCTCTAGGGAGCTGCACCTCGCCCCCACCTCGCCTCGCGCTCCACCTCCACAACTCGGTGGCTGAAAAAGCTTCAATTTTTCGATATATCCGGTGGCGGAAGTGCCAGATCATGTGGCGGTGTTGTAGATCTGGTGGCGCGGAAGCTCGATCTGGTGGCGCGTCCTGGTGCTCCTCCTCGACGCACGTGGTGTTGGCGTGATGCGGTTACCTCCTCGCCGTGCAGGGACGGCGGTGGTGCTCTCTCTGTTCATGGTTGTTGCTGGTGTTGCTGCTGATCTGTGTTGGCACTGTGCATCCACTGTTGGTAAGTTCTTCCTCCCACTCCTCTGTTCTATGGCTTGAACTTATGTGTTGTTGCTCCTGTTGATGCACTGCTGCTTCTGCTGAGTACTGCTATGATGCTTTGTTTACTCCTGGTTGCTGCACAATCAAGCTAGCCTAGCAGCATACAAACAGAAGAGAAGGTACCTGCATACGTCCACACCGCCCTAAAATTGAAACTGAAGTAATTAGCTACATTCAGTTTCAAAACCTCAAACTGACCTGCCAGTTTTCAGTAGATTTTGGCTCCATTCATTTGCACAAGTAAGAAAGATTACATGGGAGATAATATAGGGGGAATGGGGGTCAACTAGGAGCAGAGGGAGTTCACTTGAAATGGGAGTTAATAGGCCGTTCTAATTTACTAGAACAGCAAATTTGTGCCAGAGTTCATTCTAATTTAGACAACCTGTTTTGTACCACAAGGAAGGAGTCGAGAGATGTTAGGCCAGTCGGCATATCAAAATCGACATGGCAGAAAAAAGGGGTTATGAAGGACCAATTCAACAGTCAAGTCTTTTTTCCTGGACCCATTTCAGCAGTCAGGTTACTTTCACAGACCAGTCAATTGACCATGTCCAAAAATGAGATTTGCACATACACACCGTCATTCAAGGGGTGTTTTTTTTCTGAAGGAACACAAGTCTCTGAAAATTCAGGAACTTAATCTGACCCAAATGTTGTTGATTGCATAGCAAAGAATGGTCATAGCAAAGAATGGTCATAGTTTTCAGTTTTCCCCCAACCACGCCACACAAAAGATCAAACACAGATGAAATAACCCAGCTACCAAAGAGAAATAAATACTTCGAAGTTTATCACAGAATCCAACACCCAAAGTGACGATTTCAGATGTCCTGGAGCCAGTGGGCAAGGTCAGATACAGATATCAGTAGCTGACCAAAACTCCACAAGAAACGCAGGCAAGCAAGGTTCCCATCCCAGAATCCAAGCCAACACCCACCTCGGCAGATAAACTATGCTACAAGTCAGCATCGATGGCAACTTTCCCATTATGATTGCCACAGCGACAAGTCACCAAGTTGTAGCAGCACAAAGCGGTGTTGCTTGTCTGTCAATACTCCAAATTCCAACAAATTTAAATAAACAAGAAAAGACATGCACAATACTCCACATTTCTCCAATTATCTGAATATAACAATGCACAAGATAAAACTCCTCTCTCTCTCCTTCCCTCACTCCTCTCAATCTCTCCTTCCCTCACTCCTCTCTCTCTCCTTCCTCTATAAGGGCCTTGGTCTCAACAACTAGCCGAGCATCGCAAGATAGAAAGATTGCTGGCCTTCCTTCATTCTGATGGCGATCTTTATGCAAATGCGGGAGTGTATACTCATTGCCTCCTTTATTTTTCATAACCTCAATCATAACTGCCTGGAGTGTCACAAAGCTTCTAAACAACTTCTGAACCTCATACTTCTCGAACTCTTCCTCCACACCTTCTACCAATTCCTGGATATTTTTAGGTGATAAGAAATCGGTTAGGGATTGAAGAGAATTGTGCAAGCATAGGTCTAAAACATTCATATCGGGGCGTTGGGTGGCTGTTGCAACAACTGAGTATCAAGACCCGTTTGTGCTACAGCCTCTTGAAAACCCACGTCATTAGGCAGGACATGTGGCTTGGCATTATCCTGCTGTATATAGATGGTTCTTCCAATATCTTCGTCAGGCCATTTGCCTTGTATAGTAGGGATCACCTTGTTGCATAGATAATCCCTCATCACATTTCTGGTCACTTTCACATTTTTCAGTTCTTTAGTTCCCCTAACTCTGTTTTGACTCGTTCCGACTGCCGCCTTCTCTTCGACGAAGGCCCAAGTCCCGATCTCGCCATCAAATATGACCTCCCCATCATCACTATATCTTGGCTTGGCCACGGTTGTTAGGAACATGACCTTGCCAATGCAGTTCGTATTCGGCACGGGGCATTCGAGTGTACGTTCTTCTGGGAGTAGATAGTACGTATTCTTCACTCGTGTCATATCATACCATTCTCATCTATATGGACTATGTCTGACATTGGCTTGAAAAGAGGACGTGAAGTTGAGATCCAAAGCTCATCGAGCATGGACATGCAAAATTTCAGTGTTGCAATCTTATTCTTTGGCTTGAGGGTAGGCTTCACGGTGCTAGTGACACGCTTCAGCTCACCTAACTTGAACCTCCTGTGTAGGATCGAGCGGGGAATACCAAGAGACCTTGCTAGAGCTCGAACCGTTCTCCTTCTGTTGAGTGGGATTGTTGATGCCCTTGACTAATCCAAGTTCTTTCTCTTTCTTCCAACTCTAACTGGTCTTTTGCTTGCGACAACCACTTCCTGGGCTTCTGCAATTTGTTCAGTTGCATCTTTCCATATTCTTTCAACCGTTCGTATGCCTGTATTCAATAGGCTTGCAATGAGTATCTTGTCCTCTGACTGAATAGCTCCATCTCTGCTCTTGATCACTTTCAAAGCAAAATAGACAGCAAATCTTTCCTTATCTGACAGGTTCACTGAAGTTATTCTTATTGCTTCCTGATGAATTGCTTCTTCCTCATCCAGCAACATCTCGTCTCCTGTTAAATAAGGAGCAAATGGTAAGTCATCTAGCTATTGCAAAGGGTAAATCATGCAAAGAGTCATCTAGCTATTTCAGCAACGTATTGTTAAACAGTAAATTTACTCAAATCACTAAATTTAACTGAATGTTCACTGAATTTTGACAGTAAATTTAACTGAATATTTTGAAAAACTACCTGCAGGTATGTGCTAGATACTGCTGCTGCTGGTGTAGTTGTTGCTGCTGTAGTAGCTGTTGCTGCTGGTGGTGGTCTTCATGGCTGCTGCTGCTATTTTTGGAGTACTGCTGCTGCTTCTATTACAGGCATGTGATGTTGCTGCTTCAAACTGCTGGAGTAAACTCGTGCTGCTTCTTCAAACTGTTGGAGTATATTGGGTCATCTAGATTAACAAACCTTCCTGCATATAAATTTAGCCATGCCTGCTCCCATTCGCCTAATGATTTCCTCAATAGCATTTTGGTATCTAAAAACAAAAGAAAGATGATTACATTCTGCAATTTTCAAAAGAACTTGATGGACAAACCGTGTCTGATGGAAAAACAAATGCGGAAAAGAGGGAGTAGATGCTCAGTGTGGTTACTTAATGAGTTTGTTATGTTTATTCAAAGCTTATTGAATCGCTTGGGAATGGCCTTTCCTTCTGGATGTTGACCATCTGTTTATCCATTCTCACATTCTGGCATTCTAACTAGTACTGTTAGGACATGCTTATTGTTGCAGCATTTTGAGCTCATACAATACTACTGTTTATATCTAATCAAGAGCTTGTGATTCAGAGCTCATGTCATGCCACTTCTTATCTCTAATCAAGTGCATGCGCTGATGAAAAATATCTGAAGATGGCAACATGAACAGGATGTTGCGATCGACGGCCTGAACAACAAGACCCACATGAAGATCCTGCTCAAGTGGATGTGGGGGAGGAGGATCATCAAGCTCTCCTGCAAGCAGCTCGGCAACACCAAAAAATCCTTTAAGTGTAACTATGAGCATTTTACTTCACCCTTACAAACCTGACCGACATGAGCATTAGCTAGGTGATAATATACGCTTGCATCTCTGTTTTCATATTACCACCTTACAAGTGGCATTGGGGTTTACTTGCAATTATTATTCGACTATTTTCATATTTCTAGTTTTTGTATCCTTGAAAATTGTTGTAGCAGATCCACTTTTTGATTGCCGAGCACACATAAATTTGACTATCACTGTAATAGCCACCTGTCTTGTTAGTCCATCTGAAATTATGCATGCAATCATTTTTTATCTCAAGGAAAGTTACCTCTAAAATTGAGTTGCTGCTGGAGTCACCAAATTCCGTCTAAATTTGCAAAAGATGAATTGCAGGTGCTGTGGAGGAGAAGCAGCAGGAGCCTGTAGCCTCGACCCTGGAGTGTGGTGAATTGCAGGGGCCGTGAGGCAGGGCAAGCAGGAGCTCCACCGGCGGCAGGGGTAGAAGGAGCTCCGGCGAGCAGAGCCTGGAGTTCGAGCAGGAGCCTGGCGGGGAGGGGCTCCAGCGAGCAGATCCTCCAGCGCGAGCGGGACCTTGAGGGCGCTTGGGGGCAGGAGCTTGTGGAGGAGGCTCCACCGGCGGCAGGGGGAAGGAGCTCCGGCAAGTAGATCCTGGAGTGCAAGCAGAGCCTCTGAGCTCGAGCAGCTTCAGGAGGGAGATTTGAGGGGCGCCAGTAGGAGCTTGAGGGAAGCGACCAGGAAGAGGAGGTGCTAGCGAGATCCTGTCCCCGACGTGGTGCTGGGGATCGTGCGGTCCTGCCCCGGCGAGGTGCTGGGGATCGCGAGGTGCTGAGGATCGCTGAGGTGGAGGGAACTTGAAGTCAAGAGTTTGAAATGTACTAGACTATAGTGTAAAACTGACATTAGTGCAAAAAAAATCTCTCCTGCGTCACTTAATTCGGGACGGAGGGAGTATAAAATAGCATATAAATGCATATAAAACATCCTAGATGGATAATATAATAGCATGGAACAATCAAAAATTATAGATACGTTGGAGACGTATCATGCTCCTCGTTGGTTTTGACACTCTTACTTATCGAAAGGACTACGATAGGTCCCCTACACTTGTGGGTCAGCAAGACTCTTTTCTGGCGTCATTGCCGGGGAGTGAAGTGCCTTTGGTAAGTGGAATTTGGTAAGGAAAAATTTATATAGTGTGCTGAAATTTACTGTCACTTGTTACTATGGAAATTAATCCTTTGAGGGGCTTGTTCGGGGTATCTTCACCCCGACCAAAAGGGCAAAGAGTTGCTCCTCAACCTACTGAACCTACTGAAAATGTTTACTTTGAAATTCCTTCGGGTATGATAGAGAAACTGCTAGCTAATCCCTTTACAAGAGATGGAACATTGCATCCCGATTTGCACCTAATCTATGTGGATGAAGTTTGTGGATTATATAAGCTTGCAGGTATGCCTGAGGATGTTATCAAGAAGAAGGTCTTCCCTTTATCTTTGAAGGGAGAGGCATTGACATGGCATAGGCTATGTTATGATATGGGATCATGGAACTACAAACGATTGAAATTGAATTTCATCAGAAGTTTTATCCTATGCATCTTGTTCATCGTGATCATAGTTATATATATAATTTCTGGCCTCGCGAAGGAGAAAGCATCACTCAAGCTTGGGGGAGGCTTCAGTCAATGTTATATTCATGCCCCAATCATGAGCTCTTAAGAGAAATAATTATTCAAAAATTTCATGCTCGGCTTTCTCTCAATAATCTCTTCATGCTCTATACTTCTTGTACTGACTCTTTTATGATGAATACTATTGAATTCAAATGGGATTTATTGGAAAGAATTAAACGCAACTCTGAAGATTGGGATCTCGATGAAGGTAAGGTGTCAGGTATGACACCTAAGTTTGATTGTGTTAAATCTTTTATGGATACTGATGTTTTCCGTGAATTTAGCACTAAATATGGACTTGCAGCGATTGGGTTGGGGGATGGACTTGCTAAATTTCATACACAACCCCATGATACACAACCCCATGATACACAACCCCATGATAAAGAATTTCTAAATTTCATACATAACCCCATGATAAAGAATTGCTAAATTTCATACACAACCCCATCTTATGTTGTTACTATTGGGTTGGGGGATATGTCTCATGAGTTTAATTTTGCTAAATTTCATACACAACCCCATGATAAAGAATTGCCTAGTAAAGATGAAATTGTTGGTATTGCTTCTATTGCCATGCCTCCTAATGATCCTTTAGAACAATATTTGCTAGACCATGAAAATGATATGTTTATGAATGAAAGAAGGGAAATAGATGAAATATTCTTTAAACAAGGTCCTATTTTGAAACACAAGTTGCCTGTTGAAATCCTAGGGGATCCCCCTCCACCTAAGGGTGATCCCGTGTTTGAGCTTAAACCATTACAAGATACTCTTAGATATGCTTATCTTGATGAAAAGAAGATATATCCTATTATTATTAGTGCTAACCTTTCAGAGCGTGAAGAAGAGAAATTATTGAAAACTCAAGAAGCATCGCATCGCTATTGGATATACTCTTGATGATCTTAAAGGCATTAGTCCCACTCTATGTCAAAGACAAAATAAAATTGGAGAAAGACGCTAAACTGGTTGTTGATCACCAACGACGGTTAAATCCTAAGATGAAAGAAGTGGTAAGAAAAGAAATACTAAAGCTTCTGGAGGCAGGTATAATTTATCCCGTTGCTAATAGTCAGTGGGTAAGTCCTGTCCATTGTGTCCCAAAGAAGGGAGGTATTATTGTAGTTCCTAATGACAAAGATGAATAGATCCCACAAAGAATTGTTACAGGTTATAGAATGGTAATTGATTTTCGCAAATTAAATAAAGCTACTAAAAAGGATCATTACCCTTTACCTTTTATTGATCAAATGCTAGAAAGATTATCCAAACATACACATTTTTGCTTTCTAGATGGCTATTCTGGTTTCTCTCAAATACCTGTGTCAAAAGAGGATCAAGAAAAGACTATTTTACTTGCCCTTTCGGTACTTTTTCTTATAGACTTATGCCTTTTGGTTTATGCAATGCACCTGCTACCTTTCAAAGATGCATGATGGCTATATTCTCTGACTTTTGTGAAAAGATTGTTGAGGTTTCATGGATGATTTCTCCGTTTATGGATCTTCTTTTGATGATTGCTTAAGCAACCTTGATCGAGTTTTGCAGAGATGCAAAGAAACTAATCTTGTCTTGAATTGGGAGAAGTGCCACTATGGTTAATGAAGGTATTGTCTTGGGGCATAAAATTTCTGAAAGAGGCACTGAAGTTGATAAAGCTAAAGTTGATGCTATTGAAAAGATGTCGTGTCCTAAGGACATTAAAGGTATGAGAAGTTTCCTTGGTCATGCCGGTTTTTATAGGAGGTTCATGAAAGACTTCTCAAAAATTTCAAGGCCTCTGACTAATCTCTTACAAAAAGATATTCCTTTTGTCTTTGATGATGATTGTGTAGAAGCATTTGAAATACTTAAGAAAGCTTTGATTTCTACACCTATTGTTCAGCCACCTGATTGGAATTTACCCTTTGAAATTATGTATGATGCTAGTGATTATGCTTTAGGTGTTGTTCTAGGACAAAGAGTTGATAAGAAATTGAATGTAATCCAATATGCTCGTAAAACTCTAGACAGTGCCCAGAGAAATTATGATACTACTGAAAAAGAATTTTTAGCAGTTGTATTTGCTTGTGATAAGTTCAGACCTTATATTGTTGATTCTAAAGTAACTGTTCACACTGATCATGCTGCTATCAAATATCTTATGGAAAAGAAAGATGCTAAACCTAGACTTATTAGATGGGTTCTCTTGCTACAAGAATTTCATTTGCATATTGTTGATAGAAAGAGAGCTGAGAACCCCGTTGCAGACAACTTGACTAGGTTAGAGAATGTTCTTGATAACCACTACCTATTGATGATAGCTTTCCTGATGAACAATTAGCTGTCATAAATGATTCTCGTACTGCTCCATGGTATGCTGATTATGCTAATTACATTGTTGCTAAATTTATACTACCTAGTTTCACATACCAGCAAAAGAATTTTTTTTCTATGATTTAAGATATTACTTATGGGATGACCCACACCTTTATAAAGAAGGAGTAGATGGTGTTATTAGACGTTGTGTACCTGAGCATGAACAGGAACAGATCCTACGCAAGTGTCACTCCAAGGCTTATGGAGGACACCACGCTGGAGATAGAACTGCACATAAGGTATTGCAATCCGGTTTTTACTGGCCTACTCTCTTCAAAGATGCACGTAAGTTTGTCTTGTCTTGTGATGAATGTCAAAGAATTGGTAATATTAGCAGGCATCAAGAAATGCCTTTGAATTATTCACTTGTTATTGAACCATTTGATATTTGGGGCTTTGATTATGTGGGATCGTTTCCTTCCTCTAATGGGTATACACATATTTTAGTTGTTGTTGATTACGTTACTAAGTGGGTAGAAGCTATTCTAACTAGTAGTGCTGATCATAACACCTCTATTAAGATGCTTAAAGAAGTTATTTTTCCGAGGTTTGGAGTCCCTAGATATTTAATGACTGATGGTGGTTCACACTTTATTCATGGTGCTTTTCGTAAAATGCTTGCTAAGTATGACGTTAATCATAGAATTGCATGTCCATACCACCCACAGTCTAGTGGTCAAGTAGAACTGAGTAACAGAGAGCTTATTAATTCTGCAAAAGACTGTTAATAGATCTAGAAAGAATTGGTCCAAGAAACTTGATGATGCATTATGGGCTTATAGAATTGCATATAAAAATCCTATGGGTATGTCTCCATATAAAATGGTTTATGGAAAAGCGTGTCACTTACCTCTCAAACTAGAACATAAGGCATATTGGGCCATTAAAGAGCTCAATTATAATTTCAAACTTGCCGGTGAGAAGAGGCTATTTGACATTAGCTCACTTGATGAATGGAGAACTCAAGCCTATGAGAATGCTAAACTATTAAAAGAAAAAGGTAAAAGATGGCATGACAAAAGGATACAAAAGCGTGAGTTTAATGTAGGTGATTATTTTTTGCTATACAACTCTCGTTTAAGATTTTTTGCAGGAAAAATTCTCTCTAAATGGGAAGGCCCTTACGTTATCGAGGAGGTCTATCGTTCCGGTGCCATAAAAATCAAAATTTCGAAGGCACAAATCCGAAGGTGGTGAACGGTCAAAGAATCAAACATTATATTTCTGGTAATCCCATAAATGTTGAAACCAATGTTATTGAAACTGTAACCCTGGAGGAATACATAAGGGGCACTTTCCAGAATGTTTCAGACTCCGAAAAGGAATAGGTATATGGTACGGTAAGTAAACCGACTCCAAAATAGTTCTAATGGCAATTTTTCTCCGTTTTGGAATATTTAAGAAAATAGGACAATAAGAAGTAGTCCGGGAAGGACACGAGGCGTCACGAGGGTGGAGGGCGCGCCCTACCCCCTGGGCACGCCCCTACCTCGTGGGCACCTCGTGTGCTCTCCGGACTCCGTTTTCTTGCACGATACTCCTTTTGGTCGGTAAAAATTCATTATATAATCTCCCGAAGATTTTGACCACCGTATCACGCAAATATCCTCTGTTTTTGTTTCGAGTTGTTTTCTGCCGCAGATTAGAGCAGGATGTCTTCTCAAGAGTCAGTCGGGGAGAGCCGGGTGTCTCATCCGACACCGGGACCAGGAGGAAACAACGATGCTGACCATTTTGGGCCAGCAACGGAGGAAGAGATGGAGGCCGACTTGAAAAGGATAGACGCCATGGAGGAGGATCAAGAAGTTACCTCTCGTTTCCGTGCCGGATTCATGATGGGGGAACTACAGAGCTCAGCTATTCCAAACTCGGCCATCCCTTCCAATGTCAGATTTCTTTCTTATGAAAATATGAAAAAGAGTGCTACTTGTTCTCCAGCAGCTATGCAACATCCTTGGGTGAAAGGAGCTTTAGCCACACGAGCAAGCTCAGAAGGAAATAATGGACCTCAAGCATCAAGTCAATAAGCTCGAGGAAGAGAATCGCATTATGAGGGGCATCATCGCCAAGAATATTACATCACCACCTCCGAAGAAAGAGACATAATCACATGGGTATGGGCACTCTCCTTGGCAACTTCCAAGCTTGGGGGAGGTGCCCCGGTATCGTATCACCATCACACTCCTATCTTTATCGTTTTTCTTAGTTCGATCCTTTTAGTAATATCTTGATCTAGTAGAATAACGTTTTTTGGCATGATCTAGTTTTGAGTTTTGCTTTATGATCTCTCTATGTAATCGAGTCTGTGAGCTATATATAATAAAGATTAGTGTTGATTCAAGGGCTTTGGTTATCTTGCTATGATCTTGAGGGAATAATAGAAAAAGAAAGAATAAAAAGAAATAAAGAGATCATATTGATCTTATGGAGAGTAATGACTTCACATATAAAGAGTATGATGAATAAAAGTTGTTGAGAGTTGACAAACATAGTTTTGGTCATCGTTGCAATTAATAGGAAGTAATAAAGAAAGAGAGGTTCTCACATATAGATATACTATCATGGACATCTTTTATGATTGTGAGCACTCATTAAAATATGACATGCTAAAGAGTTAATGTTGGACAAGGAAGACAACATAATGGGTTATGTTTTCTTATATCCGAAATAAAGTATATTCTTATGGATCATCCAACATGTTGAGCTTGCCTTTCCCCTCATGCTAGCCAAATTCTTTGCACCAAGTAGAGATACTACTTGTGCTTCCAAATATCCTTAAACCCAGTTTTGCCATGAGAGTCCACCATATCTACCTATGGATTGAGTAAGATCCTTCAAGTAAGTTGTCATTGTGCAAGCAATAAAAATTGCTCCTGAAATATGTATGATTTATTAGTGTGGATAAAATAAGCTTTATACGATCTTGTGATATGGAAGCAATAAAAGCAACAGACTGCATAATAAAGGTCCATATCGCAAGTGGCAATATAAAGTGACGTTCTTTCGCATTAAGATTTTGTGCATCCACCCATAAAAGCACATGACAACCTCTGCTTCCCTCTGCGAAGGGCCTATATTTCATTCTTGCTTTATACATTATACAATAGTCATGGTGATCTTCACCTTTCCTTTTTACATTTTATCCTTTGGCAAGCACATTGTGTTGGAACCATCCTGATATATATACCCAATTGGATGTAAGTTAGCATGAACTATTATTGTTGACATTACCCTTGAGATAAAAGGTTGGGAGGCAACACTATAAGCCCCTATCTTTCTCTGTGTCCGATTAAAACTCTTATATTGACTCTTTCCGATGTCATGATAAATTGCAATTGCTTCAATGACCGAGATTATAGTTTGTTAGTTTTCAATGAAGTTTCTGATTCATACTTGACATTGTGAATAGATTGTTACTTTAGCATAAGAAATCATATGACTATATATATATTTATGTTGCTGTTATAAGAATGATCATGATGCCCTCATGTCCGTATTTTACTATATCGACACCTCTATCTCTAAACATGTGGACATATTTATCATTATCGGCTTCTGCTTGAGGACAAGCGAGGTCTAAGCTTGGGGGAGTTGATACGTCCATTTTGCATCATGCTTTGATATTGATATTTATTGCATTATGGGCTGTTATTACACATTATGTCACAATACTTATGCCTTTTCTCTCTTATTTTACAAGGTTTACATGAAGAGGGAGAATGCCGACAGCTGGAATTCTGGGCTGGAAAAGGAGCAAATATTAGAGACCTATTCTCCACAACTCCAAAAGTCCTGAAACTCCACGGAAGTTATTTATGGAATTAATAAAAAAAATTGAGCGAAGAAAGTACCAGAGGGGGCCCAGACCCTGGCCACGAGGGTGGGGGGCGCGCCCTACCCCTTGGGCGCGCCCCCTGTCTCGTGGGCCCCCTGCCAGGCCTCCGGTGCCCATCTTTGGCTATATGGTGTCTTTCACCCTGGAAAAAATTAGGAGGAACCTTTCAGGATGAAGCACCGCCGTCTCGAGGCGGAACCTTGGCGGAACCAATCTAGGGCTCCAGCGGAGCTGTTCTGCCAGGGAAACACCCCTTCGGGAGGGGGAAATCGTCACCATCGTCATCACAATCGATCCTCTCATCGAGAGGGGGTCAATCTCCATCAACATCTTCACCAACACCATCTCCTCTCAAACCCTAGTTCATCTCTTGTAACCGATCTTTGTCTCAAAGCCTCAGGCTAGCACCTGTGGGTTGCTAGTAGTGTTGATTACTCCTTGTAGTTGATGCTAGTTGGTTTATTCGATGGAAGATCATATGTTCAGATCCTTAATGCATATTAATACCCCTCTGATTATGAACATGAATATTATTTGTGAGTAGTTACGTTTGTTCCTGAGGACATGGGAGAAGTCTTGCTATAAGTAGTCATGTGAATTTGGTACTCGTTCGATATTTTGATAAGATGTATGTTGTCTTTCCTCTAGTGGTTTCATGTGAACATCGACTACATGACACTTCACCATTATTTGGGCCTAGAGGAAGGCATTGGGAAGTAATAAGTAGATGATGGGTTGCTAGAGTGACAGAAGCTTAAACCCTAGTTTATGCGTTTCTTCGTAAGGGGCTGATTTGGATCCATATTGCTATGGTTAGGTTTACCTAAATACTTCTTTCGTAGTTGCGGATGCTTGCGAGAGTAGTTAATCATAAGTGGGAGGCTTGTCCAAGGAAGGGCAGTACCCAAGCACCGGTCCACCCACATATCAAATTATCAATGTAACGAACGCGAATCATATGAGTGTGATGAAAACTAGCTTGACGATAATTCCCATGTGTCCTCGGGAGCGTTTTCCTTCAAATAACAGTTTGTCCAGGCTTGTCCTTTGCTACAAAAAGGATTGGGCCATCTTGTTGCACCTTATTTACTTTCATTACTTGTTACCCGTCACAAATTACCTTATCACAAAACTATCTGTTACCGATAATTTAAGTGCTTGCAGAGAATACCTTACTGAAAACCGCTTGTCATTTCCTTCTGCTCCTCGTTGGGTTCGACACTCTTACTTATCGAAAGGACTACGATAGATCCCCTACACTTGTGGGTCATCATTTGTCGTAAAACTTTGCCCTTGTAAGAGCAACTCTAGCAGACCCCACAAAACGTCCGGCCCACAAAAATTCCGGCGAGTATGCGGGCTCGGCCCAATTTTCCGGCCAGAACAGAGCCTGCATACTCACCCGGCCCGCAAATTTTTTTGCCGCAGCCTGCAAACCGCACGTCCCGAGCACTATAACTGCGGTTCCTCGATCCTTTTGCGGGTCCAAACCCTATCCCCCGCCGCCGCGAGCCACTCGATTGCCCTTTCCCCTCTCCACATTTCTCGCCGCCGGTGACCACCCGCCTCGCCTCCAGCCGCCATGTGGGGCCAAATGTGGAGCTCCGGACGCGGCTCCAGTAGCAGAGCCGGCCGTGAGAGGGACCCGGAGCGCGAGTGGCGCATCCGGTCGGATAGTGCGAGGAAGCGCGGTGCCCGGAAGTGGACCAACCACGGGATGTCGCTGCCGGCGAGCTTCAACTGCCGCGAGACGGAGGAGTAAGACCGCCGGTGCGCGTCCATCTCCTCCGTGAGGTCTTCCTATGCCGGATCCTCGTTTTCCTCACGCGCGGGCTTTCTCCCCGTGAAGAGGGAGTGGTCGGAGGACGAGGAGGAGCCGAAGGAGCCGGCGCCATTCTCGTTCGTCCCGGTGAAGGAGGAGCCCGAGGAGCCCGCTCCGCTCGGCCGGCGCGGAGTTGTCGAGCCCGAGGACTATGTTGCAGACTTCGACGCTGTTGCTGCCACCATTGCCGAGCAGAGTGTGCGCGAGGAGGCGGAGCGTCGCCGCCACACCGAGTAGCTCGAAGCCCTCGAGGGGCGGCAGGCGGTCACCGCCAACGAGAAGGTTGAGGAGTGGCGCCGCATCCGCGCGGAGCAGGCGGCGAAGTACGTCGACCTGTGCAGCTCCGGCGAGGAGGATTGAGCATCGCTCGGCCTCCACGACATCGTCCATTTTGCCGAGACCTCACTGCCGTCAGATCCGACCCCCTCTACTACTAGTTAACGTAGCATGTAGTATGATCTATGCTTAATTTGTTGATCATGTAGTATGTATGAACTCTGTAGTACGTGATGTGATGAACTATGTTTATGCAATTTCTCCCACGAAAGTGTTTTCTCAAATTATGCAGGTTTAGATACGGAATCTGATCGGCCACGCATGTTTTCGACCCGCAAACGCGATCTTCGTGAAACCGCAAACGCATTTTGCGGGTCGAATTTTTGCGGGGTCTGCTAGAGTTGCTCTAAAGGCTTTATAAAGTGGGACAAACACTTCTCGGTACTGGTAGAGGAGGTTGAAGCCAATGGTCGGTCAACAAAGTTTTGTACAATGCGGATCCGAGCATTAATGATGTAAAGTACTTGTATACATAGAATCATTACACATAAAAATTGCGAGTAAAATCCATTTACTGCAACCCATCTTTTCAACCCCTTGGGGCCTACCTTGGCGAGCTCGGATTTCCACCAGCTCTAAGCTCCTTTAAGAGATCTTATTCTCTTTTTGAAAAGTTTGTGTTAAACACAACAAATTTTTCTGTCAAACGGATATCGATCCTTAATTCGGCCACCCGCGCACACGTTAAGGCTCGAGGGCTACTGGGGTTCGCGCTCATTATTTATAAATATTAACGGGGCACATCGATCCCCTGATCTGGTGTTGCCACCCGACCAGTGGCTCGGGGGCTACTGCATTGCATATTCAATGCAGAAAATTCAAAGTGCTCAGTCTTCGGCATGACTGAACTATGGACAAGCGCGTCTTCGGACAACAATACGTACCAGCTGGGACTTATCCGGCATCAAGCTAATATATCAGGGGCCCGTCCGCCGATCACTATTACCTTTAATATATTACACTGCATCTCTATTCCTACGTATGCTGCCGAGCTAGGAGTTGATCCTCAGGCCGATTTTGCGAATCAACCTAAGTCTCAGGGGCTACTAGAATTAGCGGTTTCATGCTTTCCTTCAGGTGCATCTCGGGTTTTAGACCGACACACACCTTGAGGGCTACTGGTTATACATATTGACAACAAATAAATTTACACGCATCAGAAATAAAATCCGCAAACAAGCAGCCCGTGACCGAGGTGCTGAACCACATCGAAAGCATTTCGGGATATACCTCGGATGTAGGTGGCTTGCTCCATAGAGGGCATTTCCGGCATTAAGCTCGGCTAAACTCCTTCAACTTTTTTGAACCAAGGATATAGTCCGGCGTTGGAGCTCGAATACAGTCCGGCGCTGGAGCTCGGATGCAGTCCGACATTGGAGCTCGGCTGTAACAAGACTCTTCGGATACAGTCCGGCGTTAGAGCTCGAATAAATTCCGGCGTTGGTGCTCGGCTGCAAAAGATATCTCGAATGTAGTCTGGCGTTGGAGCTCTGATGCAAGAGGACACTACCGCACAACAAACACATCAAACCCGAGGTGTGGCATAAAAATAACAAGGCATTGATAAAGGCCGAAGACTTAAAGGGCTCGTCGGATACCCGGCATGTGAGATCTTCAGATTTAGCTCGGCAATCCTCAACATAGAAGATGGGAATATTTGTTGAACAAGTTTTCAAGACCGACGACCGAAGACGAAGAACAGTTCGGAAAAACCGAGGAGCGTCCCCAACTTGAAGACCGGTTCAGGGGCTACTGACGGTGTCCTGGATTAGGGGGTACTCACCACGTCGTCTCCCGATCAGTTGAATTGGGCCGAGGACCCCCATGGCCGTTAACTCATGGGCCAGTTCGGACAGCCGATATATACACGAGGAAGATTCCACAAGACTTGGTGATCAAGACAATGACTCCTCTCCACCGACGTATTCGACTAGGACTCTTGTTATCCTAGGCCTCTAGTACATTATGTAAGTCGAGGCCGGGCTAGTCGATAGGGATATGCTAGATCATTATGACATTACTCATCACCTCTAGGGTTTAGACCACAACAGATGATCTCGAGGTAGATCAACTATGTAACCATACACATCGAATACAATCAAAAGCAGCATGTAGGGTGTTATCTCTTCGAGAGAGCCCGAACCTGGGTAAAATCACGTGTCCATGTTACCATCGATCCTAAGACACGCAGCTCGGGACCCCTTACCCGAGATTTCCCGATTTTGACACCGACAACTGGTTGCCGTCGCTGGAGAATAACAGCAGATGTGGGTCCCATGCCATTATCAACATAGTCAATAAACGAGAGAATTACACAACGAGCGGCTAACACCAGGGACCCAGCAAGTGCGCATTTGTTTTTTTTTTTGGAGGAACAAGGAGTTGTTAGTTAGTAGTAGTTTTAGAGACAGATCAAGGTAACAACAGGGTCGTGCGGGGGCTGTGGCCCGTCTAGCCAGGGTTTTATTTTATGTTTACCACATAATGAGCCCAGTTGTGTTGTTTTGTTTGTGAAAATGGCTATCCAGGTTCTAATTTTTTTTAAGATATACCCAACGGAGGCCTACTTGCTTTCTCAACCCTGCTCGGCTGCAAATCTTTCAAGACGAGAGTGATGTATTCGCTTGCCCAGAAAATGTAATAGTAAGAAATGGGATGTAAATTTTCAAAACACAGCAAACCGGCAATTAGTTTCAAATATCGTTTTTTAAGATTTCGAGATTTCAAATTTAATTGTTTTGGGGAAAATTATATTGGATTATAAATTGATATATATTTTTTTAATTATTTTGAATGTGATTTGAAATTTTGGGATTAAAAAACAGTTCGGACCACACCGACATATGAAAATTTGGTTGAATTTTTAACCGTGGAAAGATTATGGGCTGTAATGGTAACAAAAAGAATATGGGCTTCAAAAAAATACTTAAGAATTAGCCAATGGGATGTACATTTATTAGCAAGAATGGAAGATGGGTTGTATGTTGTTTTCCACATATTTGAGGCCGACTTGTTGCCCTACTAGCTTGACGCGTATTCTTTCCTAAAAAAAGGTTGACGTGCACACAAGGCCTTGTCAACTTATTCAACACATAAGAGTAGTGACTATTGGATGTCCATCCGACGGCCGTCGTGCTTCTTCAATCTATGCTCTTCCTGCCCAGCCGCTCAAAGCAGCGCCGGTGGGGCTGCCTACTGCCTCCTCCCGTGGCCGGCTGTGCTGCCGCGTAGGCCTCACTGCCCACCCTACTCCCATCACTGGCTTGCACGAGTGGCTAATCGAGTAGACCCTGCATTAATTCTCAAAGATCTCGAGAATCTAGGTTATCGACCCACAACTCGTTCTCGCACTCGTTTAGCTAACTACCGTGGCATTTTCTGCTTTGTGTCATTGACATAACCTACCAAGTATGAGGAAGCCATGAATGATCCCGATTGGATGAATGCCATGCAAGAAGAGTTGGTGCAATTCGAATTGAATGATGTATGGGAGTTGGTTGACAAAATGAATCCTAAGAAGCACAATATCATTGGCACCAAATGGATATTCCAGAATAAGCAAGATGAAAATGGCACTTTCGTGGGAAACAAAGCATGTCTTGTCGCTCAAGGGTATACACAGGTAGAAGGTATTGATTTCGCTGAAACATATGCTCTTGTTGCTCGCGTTGAGGCAATTCGTATTCTTCTTGCTTATGCCAATTACAATGATGTGAAAAGTGCATTCCTTAATGGTGAAATTCATGAGGAAGTATATGTTAGGCAGCCACCTAGCTTTGAACACCCTCAGTTTCCTAACAACGTTTTCAGGTTGCAAAATGCTCTATATGGGCTGAAGCAAGCCCCTCGAGCTTGGTATGACACCTTGAAGAAGTTTCTGCTTGAAAAAGGGTTCAAGCCAGGATCCACTGATTCCACTCTTTTCACTCGTGCTATTGATGGTGATCTATTTGTGTGTCAAAATTATGTGGATGATATTATTTTCGGCTGTACTAACAATGCTTGCAGCATTGAGTTCGGGCAAATGATTGTCGAGAAATATCAAATGTCTATGATGGGTGAACTTAAATTCTTTCTCGGACTGCAAATACGTCAACATGACAATGGAATTTTCATATCTCAGGAGAAATACCTAAGGGACTAAAGAAGTTCAAAATGCAAGATTGCAAACTAAAGGGCTACAAAACCCCAATGCCCACGAACGGTAAGCTGGACGCAGATGTGTACGGTAAGGATTACGATCAGAAGGATTATCGCTCAATGATAGGTTCTGATATTATGTTGAATGTTTGTATGTTCCCGTTATCAAGCTGCACCGAAAGAATCGCATCACCAAGCGGTCAAGCGTATTCTGAGATTTTGGCTCACACCCCCACCTTAGGTTTATGGTATCCTAAGGGAGCACAGTTTGATCTCATTGGATATTCAGACTCAGATTACGCAAGTGACCTGGTTGATAGGAAATCTACTTCGGGGACATGACATTTCCTTGGTATATCATTGGTATGTTGGTCGTCAAGGAAGCAGAATTGTGTCTCTCTCTCTCTACGGCTGAGGCCAAAGATATTGTTGTTGGCACTTGTTGCACTCAATTATTATGGATGAAGCAGACACTGAAGGATTATGGCATCAAGGTCAAGATGATTCCTCTATACTGCGACAATGAGAGTGCGATCAAAATTGCACACAATCCAGTGCAGCATTCACGCACCAAGCATATTGCCATCAGACATCATTTTATTCGCGATCATGCTGCTCGAGGGGATATTGTTATCAATCACGTCAATACTAAAGACAATCTCGCTGATATCTTCACCAAGCCCCTCGATGAGAAAAGATTTTGTGTGTTATGGTGTGAGCTAAATATCCTAGATTCCGCAAATGTTCAGTAAGATGGACTAGGCACCCGTACCAGCACTTCCACGTCTTAGAAGGAATGGGTGCACAACACTTGAAGAGTTTGAAAATTTTGACAAAGTGAAATTTTCTTTCTGAGAGTGAATACATTAACGAATAACTAGACTAACCGGGTGCCACGGTAATTGTGTGCTTCTCGGGGTCATACAGTTCTTATACGGTGTTAGTCCGAATGTATTTCACTCCTAGATTTTCATTCGGGTGTCTGTGTTTCTTTGTCCGAGTGTCTCTTCCAGTCTATGATATTATGTTATGAATGCTCAAATTTCGTTTGGTAATGAAATCTTATCTGGTGTCCTTGATCATGATAAGGGTTCGTTCCGAACTTAATCCATTTTGGCGAAAGCCGTCCAAAATTTGGAGTTTCCCGCCCAAGTCAAGACCATGATCTTTTTATGATGGTTGCCACGCGCTCTTCACTAACTGCCAGTTTACCTGTCTGTTGCATTACAAAAGTCATTCAACTGTGGCCGTCCGATCTGATTCCCCCGATGCGGTTATTTCTCCTCGCATATACATACCGCATCCCAAATCCATTTCTCCTCCTCGCCTCCGTCACTTTCCAAAGCCCAATCGCATTACTCCTCCGTGAGCTTGACGCCGTCGATCATCTTTGCCACTTTACTGCCAAAAAGAGGTCGCCAGAGTCATTCTTTGCCGCCGCAGATCATCCTCCTCCCCGCGCCGCCGTAGTTGCTGCACATCACCGAGTTAGGGTATGTGTAGTGCGAACTCATTCTTCCGTTCTTCTTGTTCGGTTTCGTCCGTGATTGAAATGGCATGTTTTTACCGCATTTCTCATATCTTTACTATTAGGTAACTTGTGCGGATGTGGTTTGTAGTAGTCCCTCGCATCCAAAAAATTTCAGATCTAGGGTTTGTGTTATGTCTCGTACGAACGGAATGCTTAGCACGTTAACTAGTATATTCTTCGAACCTACTAGTTCGTTCTACACATTTCTTTCATGCAAAACATATCTCAAAGTATTCATCTAATTCTTCTTCAAAGAGATTTTCTTTCATCAAAAACATCTTTGTGAGCATTCGTAACCTTGTCCCCATTTCCCTCGCATCTATCCTTATTCACAGGTACATGCAGTCAGTTGAGGATTCTGCTCGACCAGTAAGCATGGCTGATGGTGATGATGTTTTTTCGGGTACAGCTGATGAGTCTAAAGCTCCGAATGCCAAGGGCCCAACGGTAGGCCCATCAACCAGCAAGAGAAAAGCAACCGAGAAGAATGCTGGCGAACGAGAAGAGGATTCTCTGAAGAAGAAGAAGGGTGGCAGGCAACCATATACAAACACAGCTAAATATATCTCTCATGATCATTACGACACTGTTCCAGGAGAAACAAAGCATTACAGAGATAAGCATCTGCAATGGATTCGACGTCACTGGGTGCGCAAATGGTTCAATTATGAAATGGTTCATCCTTGCTTTGTGCAGAACTTTGCATTTCATCCACCATGGGGTGACTGCCATGAAATTGCCCTCATCAAGCCAAATGATCCTCCGGAGAGACCGCCGGCTCCACCAGATGCTCATGAGTCTTCCCTTCGCACACCCGAATCTTATCCAGATGAGCTTGCTAAGCGTAAAATAAATGCCATCAAGCAATCTAAGAAGGCTAAAAAGGATAAGGCTCATGAAGAGGAAAACCGTCACCTTCTCATGGCAGAAGAAAAATCTAAAGGTCGCTTTAAACACAAGCATGATCCCAGTACAACTACATCAAAGAGGAAGAGTGCACCAAAGAAGCAAAAGGCTGAATCAGCCGACAAATCTTCTGATATGGATGATCCTCCGCTTACTAAAGAACAAGTTGAAGCTACTCTCAGCGAGCAAGTGAATCTCACTACTTCCATGGTGTTTCCTGATCTTTTGGTCCCTATAGTTCATGAAGCACCGCCGAAGATCTCTGCTAGGAAGACTCCAGCTACCACTATTACCATGAAACAAGATGTGAATACTAATCCCCATCTTGATGCTATCAATTTGAAGGATTTGGTAATTCATGCTCCGGTGAGTACTGCAAAGCCAGGCGAACGTATTCCCAAGCTTGATGTGAAGCAAATCAAGGTGCCTACTACCGAGCAAACTGCTCCTCAAGCTACAACTCCGACAGAAAAGGCTGCTAAGTTTGCACCTACACTCATTCAGCCACTGGCGTCTAAACCTCCCTCTGAACAAGTTCTAGTACAACCTGCTCCTCACTACTATAATCATGTGTTCATCATGGAACATCTTGATAATTAAGTTTGTGGAGAATCCATTCGATGGTGAAGTGGCCTCTCTGTCTATCCCTCCTGAAGTTATTTCACGGGCCACTACTGTCGTTCAAGATATGACAGAAGATGTAGTGGAAATCAGTTCTCTCCCTGCAGAACTAAATGACCTGGATGGTCGAATGAAAACTGCTTCTTACAAGTTTGTCCTCGGAGCACTCGAAGACTCCTACAAGGATATCAATCATGCCTTGACTCTTGTCCGCAATAGAAGGTTGCGTTTTCACATGGATCTAGATGAGATTGTTCGCAAGATCTATCTTGAACATCAAGCAAAGGTTAGTAGGTACGATGACCTTGTCAAAAGCCACATTGATCAAGCTGCTCAGCAAAAGAAGAAGCAATGAAAGAAAACGGTGAAGAGAAATATCCCTCATGCTTCGACTGACAAGTCCCCTGAACGCCCAGAGGCCCGGCCTCAGAATGAAAAGTCTCCTGAGCCAGCTATTCCTCAAAAATCCCTAGTCAAAGACTCGGATGCTCCTCCATCGCCAAGGCCAACTAAATCAGTGCCTGTGGCCTCCCCTGCTCAAGTTGTTGTTCCTTCCCAGAGAATTGTTTCTGAAGAAGGTGAAATCCCTCGCTCCGAGCCCCAAGCTTCTCCGTCTCATGTAGAACCAAAAGTTTCGGCATCTCAAACTGTTGAGCACCCACAGATTCCCGAGGAACAACCTCAACCAGCTCCAGTACTTGTTTCAGCCTCAGTGCCTACCGAGAAGGAACCTATTGTGTTACCCACTGCCTCTACAACTCCCTCTGTTGTGCCACTTGCTCCATCACTGCTCAAGTTATCTATCGACACAGTGCCAAGAATGCCAGATATTGGTCCATCTGAACGTAAATCTGTTTCTGCTCACCATATAGACTCCGTTGTATATGGCGACAAATTTATCTGAGCTGAAGACGAATTCAAATACCCATTCCCTTGTGAAGAACTGCATTTGTTCTCGGCAGGAGCTGGCGCAAAAGGTCCCCTTTTCAACCGAAATGTGCATCCAACATTCTTTCAAGATAGTCCGTATGATGGGCCACGCACTTCTGAATCACCTCGCTTCTGGACCAAAGAACCGGCCATATATTACTCTCGGGTCCTCTATGACAGCAGAAAGATATTCCCGCGTGAATACCCGGACATCCCAGCTATGAAAAATATTGGCTGCTTCAATCAGTTGCTGCAAGATCTAGAAGATTTTTGCCTCACCAACGTATTTACATTCGAACATCCTTGGAACAGAGAGATTATTGTTTAGTTCTATGACACTCTGTACATCTCTGGTGATGAATCTGATCGCTCAAAATGGATCATGGAGTGGATGACCGAAGGAAAACGCATCAAATGCACTTCAACAGATTTTGTCTCGCATTTCCATTTCCCTCGCTTTGAGCATGGTGACATGGAAATTCAGGTGCACAATATTGATGTCATCTCAGATGAAACTTTTTAGTAAACTATGGATAAAGAAAAGATTCGTGATTACACTAGTCCTCCCAAGCCTGAACATTTAACATTCAAGAATCAAACACTTTATAACATGCTCTCTTATACTATTTTCCCTCTGGACGGGATGAACACAGATAAGTCCATCTCAGATGTTCTTCGAAATTCCATCTATGCAATCTATGAGTGGTATATCTTCGATGTTGAGGACATGTTTCTTCGTATTTTGAAGGATTTTGCTCAATATCCTTTCTGCGTCAAAGTTTATGCGCCATGGATCCAGAAAGTTGTTGATTACGCTATGCGCACAGTGTATCTAGCGAAGAAAAGTCACAAAAACTTCATACCTCCTGTTCGCAATACTTTGCAAATCTGGAAGATATTTCTTTGGGTAAATCGCCCGTGTCAAGCCCTCACGACTATCACAAGACATTCGACGGGCCATGTCTCCCTCAGCGCGTCCGAACGATTCACATCAACCTCCATCGCAACTTGAAATCAGTTTGCGTACAGAACAACTGCTGTTGCAACACATAGCTTAGGATTGACACGAAAAAGAACACCTTTCTGCCGAGCTGAATGCTATCAACAATCGAACCATAATCACACATCTGATTGCGGATGAAAATAAGAAGAGGCTTTGGAAATTGCTTCACAAGTTCTTTACCGAGAAACAACTCATCAATGTCAATCTCAAAGAGCTCTATGATTATATTGACAAAGGTTGCACTATCAATGATTTCCAAAAGTGAAGTACACCTTTGCTGCCTAGTCGTGAGCCAACCACTGATCTTCTGCATCTCAAGCTTCGCAAATTGATCGAAGAATCTGAAGCCACCTCATCGACAGAGAAACCTACCAAAGACAATGTGCTATCCCGTGTTCCTCGTGTTGCTGATGCAAATATGCTTTCGTCTTCTCAGCCCCCAGTTGTCATTCCTAGAAAATTCCACTACTGCTGAAGCCGAAGCTGATCCAGTCACCTTCGAAGCAGAAATCTCCTCGGACAGCTCTTTGGGAGATGCCGCCGAGTGAATCAAGTTCTCCGATTTTACACTCATGTTATTCATCACCTTTTTGACACTAGTTGACAAAAGGGGGAGAATTACATCGAGTCTTGATAGATTTGCTTTCTGTGTTTCTTTTGTTTGGTTTCATGTAAGTTTGGAACTTCTGTTTTAATACTATCTTCCCTATGTTGTAACAACTTCCATGCTGTAATATTAATAACCCCTCCTGCTGCACTATTTCTCTCGAAGCACTTGTTTTGCAGGTGGAATTATTATCTGAAGTTATGAATGATTGCACTACAATCTCAATGGATCAAATGTCATCAGTGCGAATCATTACCCCGAATGATTGAAATTTCCTCTATGTACTTCAATACTTGTAGGAGAATTTGTCTCATATCTTTTACCCTGCATATATTTAGGGGGAGTCTATTTCATCATCGAGCAAAGTAACACTCATTCACTCTTGTTGGAATTACTTATCACATGTCTATCTTCACTTTAATGATTATTTGTTTTGTGAACAATCTTCCAAAAAGAGGGAGATTGTTGGTGCACTAATTTGCCTCCTTATGTTGTGGAGTTTGTTGACATAAACAGTATGGGACTTATGTGTTTGCTAGTGCACACAGAGTAACAGGCCCCATAATCAAGAGGAGTTCGGTTCAAACGATGAAGATAATCCCCTGCATGGCAGTGAAGGTTATCACTGAAGATTATGATGACAATTGTGACCCCTCAAAAATTGCTGACGTGAAGCAATTGGTTCGGTGCTTGTTCGAAGGAAGTGACTACTATCGAGAAGATTGAAGACGGAGTGAAGGTGTAGCATTTATTTTGTTGTTTCTCTTCTCCTTATTGAGTCAAAGGACCAGCGTACTGTTAAGATGTGTGTAGCGTTTGAAGCTTTGATTCTCTGATGCTAAACCCAAACCCTATGAAAGTTGCGAGAGAAATCAATTTGTTTTCCAAGCAAATACTTGCCAGCAAGAGACTTTGATCTTCTTCCCTGCGATTGCCTCTGACCGAGGAGTTAGCATTACTTGGTCCTCAAGTAATGTTACTGTTGCTCTTTGAAATTTGACCATTCAGAACGTGTCGGTTGTCCATGGCTAGATCGCGTGTCCAAAATGGTCATTTCCCACCAGGGAAGGTGGCGGCTATAAATAGCCACCCTGATACGTCTCCGACGTATCTATAATTTTTGCCTGTTCCATGTTGTTATATGATCAATATTGGATGTTTTACAATCATTTTATAGCAACTTTATATATTTTTTTGGGACTAACCTATTGACATAGTGCCCAGTGCAAATTGCTATTTTTTGCTTTTTTTCACATTGCAGAATATCAGTACCAAACAGAGTCCAAACACAGCGAGTCTTTTTGGTGATTTTTTCTGGACAAGAAGACACCCAGTGAGCCAAACAAGTACCAGAGGGGAGGCCTGTGGGAAGCACAACCCACCAGGGCGTGCCCAGGGGGTTCTGCCCCCCATAGAGCCCCCCTGCACCACCTCTTCGGCCTATGAATTCCCAAATATTCTAGAAACCCTAGGTGAGTCGACGAAACACATTTCCAGCCGCCGCAAGTTCCAGAACCACGAGATCCAGTCTAGAGCCCATCTTCGGCACTCCGTCGGAGGGGAAGACGATCACGGAGGGGTTCATCATCCTCATTGGTGCCTCTCCGATGATGTGTGAGTAGTTCACCTCAGACCTACGGGTCCGTAGGCAGTAGCTAGATGGATTTTTCTCTCTTTTTTTCTCAATTCTAAGTTCTCTTGGAGATCTATTTGATGTAATTACTTTGTGTAGTGTGTTTGTTGGGATCCGATGAATTGTGAGTTTTTGATCAGATTTGTTTTGCTTTAATATCCATACTTGATTATTATAGCCTCGTATTTCTTCTCCGATATTTGGGTTTTGTTTGGACAACTTGATCTATTTATCTTGCAATGGGAAGAGGTGCTTTGTGATGGGTTCAATCTTGTGGTGTCCTTTCCCAAAGGATGTATAAGAAGTGCAAGGCATGCATGTATCGTTGCTATTAAGGATAAAAAGATGGGGTTTATTCCTACATGAATAGATCTTGTCTAGATCATGTCATCGTTCTTATTGCATTACTCCGTTTCTACATGAACTTAATACAATGGATACATGCTGGATAGCGGTCGATGTGTGGACTAATACTAGTAGATGCAGGCAGCAGTTGGTCTACTAATCTTGGACGTGATGCCTATATACATCATCATTGTCTTGGATATCGTTATAACTATTCACTTTTCTATCAATTGCCCAACGGTAATTGGTTTACCCACCGTGTGCTATTTCTCGATAGAAGACACTACTACCTCTTGAGCACTGCGTTGGATTTCCCCGAAGAGGAAGGGATGATGCAGCAAAGTAGCGTAAGTATTTCCCTCAGTTTTTGAGAACCAAGGTATCAATCCAGTAGGAGGCCACGCGCAAGTCCCTCGTACCTACACAAAAAAAAATAGCTCAACGCAACCAACGTGATTAGGGGTTGTCAATCCCTTCACGGTCACATACGAGAGTGAGATCTGATAGAGATGATAGATAATATTTTTGGTATTTTTGATATAAAGATGCAAAGTAAAATAAAAAGCAAAGTAAAAAAGCAAAGCAATAATAAAGTGATGGAAGATTAATATGATAAAGCATAGACCCGGGGGCCATAGATTCACTAGTGGCTTCTCTCAAAAGCATAACACTACTGGAATTAGCTTATTTGCCGTCTGCTGGCTGACGGCAAAGAAGGGCTTTGCCGTCCTCTTACAGAAAACGGACGACAAAGAACTGGCTGATGCCATCAGCCATTTCTTTGCCGTCTGCTAGCGGACGGCAAAGATTCTTTGCCGTCAGCTGGCGGACGACAAAGAAAGAGGTAGGGCCCACTAACAAGCTGCTTAGAAAAAACCTAACGACCACCTCCTTTGCCGTCTGCTAGCAGACGGCAAAGAGCAATAAAGCGGACGGCAAAGGAGGGCTGACGACAAAGAATTTTGCTATCTAACGGCCCCCACCTCTCCATCCCACATCCATCCATCTAAAGAAAATGAGGGAAAAAAGAAAAGGAAGAACGAGACAGAAACCACCGCACGCCTCTCCCACTCTCTCTCTCTCTCTCTCTCTCTCTCTCTCTCTCTCTCTCTCTCTCTCGTCTCTCCCTCCCCCCGAAACCGTCGCCGCCGCCACCTACGCCGCTCGATTCCGGCGGGCCTCGCCGGCGCGCAGCACAGATCCAAGCTCCCCTACCTCCGCTCTTCCCTTCCTTCTGGCCCGATCCTCCTCTCGCGGCCCCGGGAGCTCATTCCCGACCCCTTCCCATGGCTAGGGTTTCGAGGGTGGCGTCCCCACCAACTCCGGCGCGGCAGCGGCGACTGTGCTCCGCCCTCTTCGACGCCCATCAAGAAGTCCCACGGGCGGTTCCGCCTCGTGGATGGTGCTCCTGCACCCGATGGCTGCGGGCGGACACGCCAGCGGTAAACTCTGGCGATGCGGAACACACTTCCTCTGCTCTTCCTCGCTGGGGACTCCGCCCTTCCTCTGCTCCCAGCATGGCGCGGATGCAAGATCCACCTCGGCCACAACCACGGCAATGGCAGCCATCTCCAGTTTCTCGTATGCTACGTATTTTCTTCTTCCTGGATATATGCCACAGTGTGCAACTATTTTGATTCGGCGGGGCTTTGCCTATCCAATTTTCTATTTCTATACGAGGAGGTAATTTTCATGTTGTGTTTGGCGGAGGAGACTGCACAAACTACCAACTATTGGTACTGATTTTGCACAGAGCATCTACCCAATGGGTTTGTTACATAGAACATCACATATATCAGTCTAATCCGTTGCAGATAATTCTAATTCGGCGCTGTTTTATGCAGTTTACAAATTGTAAAACATTGCAACTGTCAGCATCATAACTTAGGAATATTTCTACCTTCTCTCTGCCGGGTATTTTTTTTATTGCTGCTGGACTGTGTGTTGCCTGGTGTTGCTACATAGGTATCCTATATGATAGTTCGCAGGTTGTCGACATCTGCCTTGGTTGAATAACACACAGGTTGTTGGCATATGCTTGCACACACCCATTTTAACCAGTACTGGTACATGCGTGCACACTATTGTGCGTGCAGTATAAATGTGACCCTCTTGTCTCTGTTAAGAGGGAGATAATATTTTTCTGTACAAGTTATAGAATTTGGATCACTATATTTAAGTTAGAAGTCAAAACATGCATGCCAGATATGTAGCTCAAGTAAGTTGTAACTATTAAACATGTGATATACCGAGCTAGTTACTATTAGTATGTCTATTGTACTAGGGTCGCAAAAAAAAAGTATGTCTATTGTACTAGCCAATAGATGATACGTTGGTTGCTGGCATCATTAACATGCATCCAAACCAATATTATTCACCTGCTGTTTTTTTAATCTATATGCAAACTTGGACATATACAGCCGGCCGGTCTGTAGCACCTACGATATAGTACTATAATCATGTAAAACTGAAACTAAATCTGATGATCTTGTGTGCATGTGTATACTAACAATGTAGCCTCACACCATTAATAGTTATCTGCAGCAATTTAGAAGAATCCATCAAGTCATTGAGCTGCAGAAAAAGGACTAGTTGTGAGTTTTAAAATGAAACTTCTGGCTGCACCTCTCTTGCTCTTGTTGAGACTCAGTGCTGCACTTGATATTAACTGAACATTTTCTCTAATTTTGTGCTAAATATGAAACTGCACTGCTGACTCTGTAGTTGATTGTGTTTTGGAGAGATAAAGGAAATTACTTCTAGTTAGCATCTCACATGACATGTGTTTGTGTAGTTACTCATTAATTCCTGTAGAAACCTGTAGTATATGCTCGGAAGAACAAGGTTTCGGAACCAGATTCATATTTGCAGGATAATAAGGTGTTGTTGCATAAGTCGAATGGACCAACTAGCAGGCGCTGTGTTTCCTGAAGTGTTGTGACCATGGAGGACTTGGTGCATCGAGCACCTTGAGTCCTTACTGCGTGCCTGCCTGTCTTGAATGCTAGTGCACACTTCACGCCAGCGCCTTCACCTTATCCACAACCGACCAGAGTTCCCAAGTCTGAGGATGCGCGCACGACAGCGACACCCTTAGTTGCTGGTACATTCTCTTTTCCATCCATTCTTCTGGGAGCATTATTCTTTTTTAGCACAAGGATGATGACCTATTTTATAGATATAAGTTGCATCATAATAATCTTCATATTTTAGTTGCATCATAATAGTCTTCTTTTTATAGTCTTCTTCTTCTAACTTAATTCTTTCCCAGTTTGCAGATTTGCTGCAGATCACGGAAGCTTGGGTTGATGCAGTGCTTGTCTTTAGTTTTTGTTTTGACTTTGTGAAACTTGCTACCTATGGATGAAACTGTGTAATATTGATGAAACTATGTATATGTATGGATGAAACTTGCTACTATTGATAACATGTGTTGGATATGTGTTCATGGATATGTGTTGGATATATATATGTGTTCATGACTATTGGTAATATATGTTGGATATGCTATACTGGTCATATATATATATATATATATATATATATATGTGTGTGTGTGTGTGTGTGTGTGTGTGTGTTTGAATTTCTATGAAAATGAATTGATATAACAAAAAACAGAAAAAAAAAAACAAGGGCTATATAGCCACTTTGTTGTCTGCTTAGAAGTAGCTGACGGCAAAGGCCGGACAAATTTTGCCGTCAGCGGCGGACGGCAAAGGGTGCCGTTAGCCACCTAACGGATTAACAGCGTAATTATTGCCGTCTGCTTTCTTTGCCGTCAGCCGCAGAAAGCAGACGGCAAATTAGCTCTTTGCCGATCTTACTTTGCCGGAGCCTTTTGCCGTCCGCGGCAGACGGCAAAGACCTTTGCCGTCCGCCGTTCCTGCCTTTGCCGTTTGCCGTGGCAGATGGCAAAGTAGCTGATTCCTGTAGTGTAAGTATTCTATGGTGGGTGAACAAATTACTGTTGAGCAATTGACAGAATTGAGCATAGTTATGAGAGTATCTAGGTATGATCATGTATATAGGCATCACGTCCGAGACAAGTAGACCGACTCCTGCTGCATCTACTACTATTACTCCACTCATCGATCGCTATCCGCATGCATCTAGAGTATTACGTTAATGAAAACAGAGTAACGCCTTAAGCAAGATGACATGATGTAGAGGGATAAATTCATGCAATATGATAAAAACCCCATCTTGTTATCCTTGATGGCAACAATACAATACGTGCCTTGCTGCCCCTATTGTCACTGGGAAAGGACACCGCAAGATTGAACCCAAAGCTAAGCACTTCTCCCATTGCAAGAACTACCAATCTAGTTGGCCAAACCAAATGGATAATTCGACGAGACTTGCAAAGATAACCAATCATACATAAAAGAATTCAGAGAAGATTCAAATATTGCTCATAGATAATCTTGATCATAAACCCACAATTCATCGGTCTCAACAAACGCACTGCAAAAAGAAGATTACATTGAATAGGTCTCCACGAGAGAGGGGGAGAACATTGTATTGAGATCCAAAAAGAGAGAAGAAACCATCTAGCTACTAACTATGGACCCGAAGGTCTGAGGTAAACTACGCACACTTCATCGGAGAGGCTATGATGATGTAGAAGCCCTCCGTGGTGGATTCCCCTTCCGGCAAGCTCCGGAACAGGCCCCAAGATGGAATTAGGTTTTTGGCTCTGTATCTGATCGTTTGGGGGTACGTAGGTATATATAGGAGGAAGAAGTACGTCGGTGGAGCACCAGGGGGCCCACGAGGGTGGAGGGCGCGCCCCCCTACCTCGTGCCTTCCCTGTTGGTTGCTTGACGTAGGGTCCAGGTCTCCTGGATCATGTTTGGTGAGAAAATCACGTTCCCGAAGGTTTCATTCCGTTTGGACTCCGTTTGATATTCCGTTTCTTCGAAACACTGAAATAGGCAAAAAACAGCAATTTTGGGCTCGGCCTCCGGTTAATAGGTTAGTCCCAAAAATAATATAAAAGTGGAAAATAAAGCCCAATATGGTCCAAAACAGTAGATAATATAGCATGGAGCAATCAAAAATTATAGATACGTTGGAGACGTATCA
Source organism: Aegilops bicornis (assembly GCA_021605145.1). NCBI lineage: Eukaryota > Viridiplantae > Streptophyta > Magnoliopsida > Poales > Poaceae > Aegilops > Aegilops bicornis. Next base: position 660,327,517 of record CM038673.1, read on the forward strand.
GGCATCCACAAGCTTAATTCCTGCTCGTCCTCGAGTAGGTAAATGATAAAAAAGAATTTTTGATGTCGAGTGCTACTTGGCATAATTTCAATGTAATTCTTCTTAATTGTGGTATGAATATTCAGATTCAAAAGATTCAAGACAAAAGTTCATATTGACATAAAAATAATAATACTTCAAGCATACTAACGAAGCAATCATGTCTTCTCAAAATAACATGGCCAAAGAGAGTTACCCTACAAAATCATAAAGTCTGGCTATGCTCTATCTTCACCACACAAAGTATTTAAATCATGCACAACCCCGATGACAAGCCAAGCAATTGTTTCATACTTTTGACATTCTCAAAACTTTTTCAATCTTCACGCAATACATGAGCGTGAGCCATGGGCATAGCACTATATGTGGAATAGGATGGTGGTTGTGGAGAAGACAAAAAGGGAGAAGATAGTCTCACATCAACTAGGCGTGTCTACGGGCTATGGAGATGCCCATCGATAGATATCAATGTGAGTGAGTAGGGATTGCCATGCAACGGATGCACTAGAGCTATAAGTATATGAAAGCTCAACAAAAGAAACTAAGTGGGTGTGCATCCAACTCGCTTTCTCACAAAGACCTAGGGCAATTTGAGGAAGCCCATCATTGGAATATACAAGCCAAGTTCTATAATGAAAAATTCCCACTAGTATATGAAAGTGACAAAATGAGAGACTCTCTATTATGAAGATCACGGTGCTACTTTGAAGCACAAGTGTGGTAAAGGGATAGTAACATTGTCCCTTCTCTCTTTTTCTCTCATTTTTTTATTTGGGCCTTTTCTCCTTTTTTATGGACACTTTTTCTCTTTTTTTATTTTTTTTCGTCCGGAGTCTCATCCCGACTTGTGGGGGAATCATAGTCTCCATCATCCTTTCCTCACTTGGGACAATGCTCTAAAAATGATGATCATCACACTTTTATTACTTACAACTCAACAATTACAACTCGATACTTAGAGCAAAATATGACTATGTGTATTCCTCCGGTGGTGTACCAGGATATGCAATGATTCATGAGTGACATGTATGAAAGAATTATGAACGGTGGCTTTGCCACAAATACGATGTCAACTACATGATCATGCTAAGCAATATGACAATGATGGAGCGTGTCATAATAAACGAAACGGTGGAAAGTTGCATGGCAATATATCTCGGAATGGCTATGGAAATGCCATAATAGGTAGGTATGGTGGCTGTTTTGAGGAAGGTATATGGTGGGTGTATGATACCGGCGAAAAGTGAGCGGTATTAGAAAGGCTAGCAATGGTGGAAGGGTGAGAAAAGTGTGTATAATCCATGGACTCAACATTTGTCATAAAGAACTCATATACTTATTGCAAAAATCTACAAGTTATCAAAGCAAAATATTACACGCATGCTCCTAGGGGGATAGATTGGTAGGAAAAGACCATCGCTCTTCCCCGACCGCCACTCATAAGGAAGACAATCAATAAATAAATCATGCTCCGACTTCATCACATAACGGTTCACCATACGTGGATGCTACTGGAATCACAAACTTTAACACAAGTATTTCTCAAATTCACAACTACTCAACTAGCATGACTCTAATATTACTACCTCCATATCTCAAAACAATTATCAAGCATCAAACTCTTCTTAGTATTCAACGACTCAAAAGAAAGTTTTACAAATCTTGAATACCAAGCATATTTTTATTATTAAGCAAATTACCATGCTATTTAAGACTCTCAAAATAATCTAAGTGAAGCATGAGAGATCAATAGTTTCTATAAAAAAATCCACCACCGTGCTCTAAAAGATATAAGTGAAGCACTAGAGTAAAACTATATAGCTCAAAAGATATAAGTGAAGCACATAGAGTATTCTATCAAATTCCAATTCATGTATGGCTCTCTGAAAAGGTGTGTACAGCAAGGATGATTGTGGTAAACTAAAAAGCAAAGACTCAAATCATACAAGACGCTCCAAGCAAAACACATATCATGTGGTGAATAAAAATATAGCTCCAAGTAAAGTTACCGATGGAAGTAGACGAAAGAGGGGATGCCTTCGGGGGCATCCCCAAGCTTTGGCTTTTTGGTGTCCTTATATTATCTTGGGGGTGCCATGGGCATCCCCAAGATTAGGCTCTTGCCACTACTTGTTCCATAATCCATCAAAAAAATTCACCCAAAACTTGAAAACTTCACAACACAAAACTCAACAGAAATCTCGTGAGCACCGTTAGCGAAAGAAAACAAAAGACCACTTCAAGGTACTGTAATGAACTCATTTTTTATTTATATTGGTGTTAAACCTACTGTATTCCAACTTCTCTATGGATTATAAACTATTTTACTAGCCATAGATTCATCAAAATAAGCAAACAACACACGAGAAACAGAATCTGTCAAAAACAGAACAGTCTGTAGTAATCTGTAACTAACGCAAACTTCTGGAACCCCAAAAATTCAGACAAAATAGGAAGACCTAGGTAATTTGTTTATTGATCAGCAGAAATTGGAATCAATATTTTATCACGTTCTGGTCATTTTTAATAATTATTTTTGTGAACCAAAAGTTTCTGGAAATTACAGCAAGATCAAATAACTATCATCCAAGAAGATCCTATAGGTTTAACTTGGCACAAACACTAATTAAAAGATAAAACCATATCTAAACAGAAGGTAGATGGATTATTTATTCCTAAACAGAAACAAAAACAAAAAACTAAAAATAAAATTGGGTTGCCTCCCAACAAGCGCTATCGTTTAACGCCCCTCGCTAGGCACAAAAGCAAGGATAGAACTAGGTATTGCCATCTTTGGTAGGCAATCCATAAGTGGCTCTCATAATAGATTCATATGGTAATTTTATTTTCTTTCTAGGTAAGTGTTCCATCCCTTTCTTTAATGTAAATTGGAATCTAATATTCCCTTCCTTCATATCAATAATTGCACCAATCGTTCTAAGGAAAGGTCTACCAAGAATAATAGGACATGAAGGATTGCAATCTATATCAAGAACAATAAAATCTACGGGCACATAATTCCTATTTGCAACATTAAGAACATCATTAATTCTTCCCATAGGTTTTTTAATAGTGGAATCCGCAAGATGCAAGTTTAGAGAGCAATCATCAAAATCACGGAAATCTAGCAAATCACACAAAGTTTTGGGAATAGTGCAAACACTAGCACCCAAATAACATAAAGCATAAAATTCATGATCCTTAATCTTAATTTTAATAGTTGGTTCCCACTCATCATAAAGTTTTCTAGGGATAGAGACTTCCAACTCAAGTTTTCCTCATAAGATTGCATCAAGGCATCAACAATATGTTTGGTAAAGGCTTTATTTTGACTATAAGCATGAGGAGAATTTAGCACGGATTGCAACAAGGAAATACAATCAATTAAAGAGCAACTTTCATAATTAAATTCCTTGAAATCCAAAATAGTGGGTTTAGCAATATCCAGGGTTTTTCTCTCTTTAATCCCACTTTTATCAATTTTATCATCAAGATCTAAAAACTCCGAATTTTGGAACGCCTTCTAGGTAAAGGTGGATCATATCCAGTCCCATCATTATCAAGATTCATATTGCAAAACAAAGATTTGATAGGAGACACATCAATAACTTTAAGATCTTCATCTTTATTTTCATAGGTATTGGAAAAACACGCTTTAATAAAGGCATCTTTTGTAGCACGCATCCTAGCGGTTCTTTCCTTGCACTCATCAATGGAAATTCTCATGGCTTTGAGAGACTCATTGATATCATGCTTAGGAGGAATAGATCTACGCTTTAAAGAATAAACATCAACAGAAATTCTATCAATGTTCCTAGCCAATTCATCAACTTTAAGCAATTTTTCCTCAACCAAAGCATTAAAATTCTTTTGCGAATTCATAAACTCTTTAACACTATTCTCAAATTCAAAGGGCATCTTATTAAAATTTCCGTAAGAGTTGTTGTAGGAATTTCCATAATTATTAGAAGGATTACTAGGATAAGGCCTAGGATTAAAATTCCCTCTATCTGGCGTTGTTACCAAAATTATTCCTACCAACAAAATTCACCTCCATAGATTCATTATTATTCTCAATCAAAGTAGACAAAGGCATATCATTAGGATCAGAAGAAACATTCTTAGTAGCAAATAATTTCATAAGTTCATCCATCTTTCGACTAAAAACATTAATTTCTTCTATCGCATGCACTTTTTTATTAGTAGATCTTTCAGTGGCATCGGTGTCAAAACCGGCGGATCTCGGGTAGGGGATCCTGAACTGTGCATCTAGGCGGATGGTAACAGGAGACAAGGGACACAATGTTTTTACCCAGGTTCGGGCCCTCTCGATGGAGGTAAAACCCTACTCCTGCTTGATTAATATTGATGATATGGGTAGTACAAGAGTAGATCTACCACGAGATCAGAGAGGCTAAACCCTAGAAGCTAGCCTATGGTATGATTGTTGTTCGTCCTACGGACTAAAACCCTCCGGTTTATATAGACACCGGAGAGGGCTAGGGTTACACAGAGTCGGTTATAATGGGAGGAGATCTACATATCCGTAGACGCCAAGCTTGCCTTCCACGCCAAGGAAAGTCCCATCCGGACACGGGACGAAGTCTTCAATCTTGTATCTTCATAGTCCAGGAGTCCGACCAAAGGTTATAGTCCGGCCATCCGGACATCCCCTAATCCAGACTCCTCAAGAGCCCCGAACCAGGCTTCAATGACGATGAGTCCGGTAGATTGTCTTCGGCATTGCAAGGCGGGTTCTTCTCCAAATTATGTGTACCTGTTGAATAGTGTCCGGCTTCTCGTGAATATTGCGCTCCTTGGCTTCCACGCCCAATAATGGCTGTCTTTCACGTGTCAAACGAATGCGAAAAGCCAGGGTGTTTTTACATTTACACCCCTAGCTGCGCAAATGAGCTGCCTATAAAAGAGACGAGGATTTAGATCCGAATCACACCATCTTCCCTTTGCGAGCATTCATTGGAGCGCATCCGACATAGATCCATTCCATCATGGCCAGTCGACGCAGCTCCTCCTCTCGCCCTCCCAGCCCTCAGCCTGGAGGTTGGGAGAGATGTTTCGTCCCGCACAGCGAGCTAGTGACGCTCCAAACCAAGGGATTCCTTCCCCCAGCCTTCATGGTCCCGGTTCGAGCCGGACTTGCCACCTATAATGGCGGAGAGCAAGCGGAGAGCGTCCCCAATCCCTCCAAAGGAGAGCGGGTATGCCTTGTCCCTTATCTGATAAGAGGGCTCAGATTTCCAATTCATCTGTTTCTCCGGGGGCTCCTGGAGTTCTATGGCCTCCAGTCGCACAACCTTACGCCTGCCTCCATATTGCATATTGCGGGCTTCGTAGCCCTTTGCGAGCTATTTTTGGGCATCGAGGCTCATTTCGCGCTGTGGAAGAAGCTATTCTGCCTTGTGCTCCGTTCTCAGGAGGGGTCAATATATCTAGTGGGCGGAGCCGAACTATGGCACATCGCCGGGACCGGATATCTATCCGGAACCCCAAGGAAGGCGTCCGAAGACTGGCCTTCAGAATGGTTTTATATAGAAGATGTCCCCCTGCCGGACCCTGTTCGGATCGGCCTCCCCGAGTTCAATAATGCTCCTTTGAAGAGCGCCTAAGCTGGCGTCCACGGAGCCCTCAGAGGGAAAATGACAAGAACGTCCTTTATCTGATGAGCCGGATAAGGTTGTTAGCTCATTCCGGACTGACCATGATCGGGGTCATGGCCACATGCATTATGCGGGGGGTGCAGCCGCTTCAGTATAGAGGCCACCCCATGTGGGATTTCAACGGGGAGGATGATGCCACCCGCTGCGGCCGTAAGGGGCCGGGATCGGTTGCCGCTCTTACGAAGATCTTGTCCGCATTGTACAAGGGATAAGAGGAGGAGTTCCTCCGCGTCAATCCACAGGGCAGATTTTCTATGAACAATCCTCCAAGCTGGGTAAGCGGACACTTCTTTTTGCTCATCCGTTCCATATTCCCATAGTTAAGTACCTTTTCTTGTGATTTGGACGCAGGAATTGCGTCGGTCCATAAAGGGTATAAACAGCCCTCCTCCACAACCCGAGGATCCGGAACGGTCCCTCGATCCGGCCTCCCCAGAGGATCCGAACATATCCGTGGAGCTGATCGATGGGGTATTTCACCAACTGAGCATCGACAATGCCTTGGTGGCTATTACAGCTGATTATCCTGGACTGCTCCCCGCCTCACAAGTAATCAAGACCATGTCCTAATACTTCGAAGATGATCCATCCGTGCTTATTTTTTATTACCGTATACCAATGGTGTTCGCAGGGGAGGATCCCGAGGCAGAATGCCGAGCCTGCGGTGACTAGCCAACAGGGGACCGCGAGGCGGGTAGGCTAAAGAGACACGCAGTCCGGGTCGAAGCAGTAAGGCGCGCTGCCTTATTCCAAGGTATTATTCTTACGATGCATACTAACGCCCGTGCTCTCCTTTTTTTTAGGAAAAAGAGGGCTCGCCGGACTATATCCGGAGAGATTGCCAATCGAGCCTCCACCAGCCAAGCTCCAAAGCCAGGTCCAGAAGCAGAGGCGAACATGAGGCGTGGGTCGGACGCTCCTCCGACAGAGGATGCGGACAGACTGTCCGCCACCAATTCCGAGGTGGAGAGTGCCATGAATCACAGGCGTTGCCGGACAGTTCTTTGTGACGCTTGTTTCTCCCAAGAGGCATTGGATGCCTTCAATTCGGGAGATCGTGCCTCCGTGCCGCTCAAAATGGTCTAGCGAGCCACGGAGTAGTATGTGAAAGACATATGGGTGAGAAAATTTGATGGTTATATATGTCAAGAGTCCGAGACTTGAAACAGTTAGAATAACTGATTTAAGGATCATTTGTTATCTGAGGATCTTACAAAAAAAGAATACCCAACTGTCCCAGAGCTGGAAGAGTGCAAAGCCCAACTTGAGGCCGCACTAGCTGCGGCGAGGAGGCCAAGGAGACCCCTCCGGTAATATACGCTTGAAAGATAAGTATGTTGTGAAGTCTGGCGTGTATTACCGTCGACAATATCATTGCAGATGGCGCCGGAGTAGATCCGGACAAGCAACAACTCTTGCGCCGGTTAAAGGCCGGCAAGAGCGTGCTTACGAGGGTGAGGCAGGAGAAGAATAATCTCCAAGATGCCAACACCCAGCTGGGCGAGGAACTAAAGGATGTTCGTTCCCAGCTGTCGGACTCCGTGAAGGAGAATCGGCAACCCGACGGCATTGTTAGTAAGTGCTTGAACGAACTTTGAAAAAGAGTTCGGCGAGGAAGTCGACTAACAGAGTTATGTCTGTAGGTATGCTCACAGGTCGTCCTGCAGAGGAAATGCCCGGTTCTACGGGTGACCTTCTTCCCGAGCTCGTACAACTGCACGAACGAGTTCGGCAGGTGATGAAAGGCGTCGCCCAGGCCTTGTGGCCATCTGTCTCCATGCCCGAAGGCCTTGGAGAGCTTGCAGAGAGGCTTAAGGGAGCGCGGCGGCGCTTCCGATTATGGAAGATATCGGCCTGCCGTCAAGGCGCCAGGGAGGCCTGGGCCATGGTGAAGATGCGGTACACGAAGGCTGACCCAAACCACATGGCCGAGGTCGGACCTGTGGGGGCCGATGGGAAGGAGATCCCTGTGAGCTTAGTGTACGGCCAAGTAGAGTTGGCCGCCAAATATTCCCAACAGGACTGTAAACTAGACAACCTGTTGGATGGTATTGAAGAGGAATATGCTCAGTCAAATTGACTATGTAATTTAAGATGACATGTAAAATGCCTTCTAGCCAGATTGTAGATCGTTTGTCATGGTGGACCTTTTCGCTTCAACCTCGGGACCCGATAGTCTGGAGTGTGTCCGAATACCCTCTCGGTTATATAAGAACCGGGGCATGCATGGAGACCAGGCGTAGGGGTCATTATTGCTTGAACAGACAAGTGCCCAGCTAATTATGTTATATTACACTAGCAAACATGCCCGTGCGTTGCAACGGGAGAAAAATAATATCATACGGACCTAACGCAAGAAGCATAGTTCGATAACCCCTTCCGGTAGGAGCATGTCGTGCATTTGAACATAGTGTCCCACATATAGCATTGCTGATCGTCCTTCCCATCCCACCGATAGTGGTCGTGGTGTATGCCTAATAGGAACACCTTGAACATATGGTTAATCTTAAGACGATGAGTTCGTCCATCGCATGACTCACTATCATTCAACTGCGCTAGTGAAAGAAGTGTTTAACAAAACATCAAAAGTTAATCTCATTGAGATAGACGTGAGTGCCGTCATCCGTGAGCTACTCCCTCCAAACAGTGAAAGGAGAAGGAAAAAAAATAGAGGTTTGTTTCATCCTATTACTCATTGGCTAGCCCACATAATCTTTTTGACTACAAATAAATCCATTCTCAGCGATAGTACAAAATAACTTCACATGATCTTTATGACTACAAAAAAATGCAATATTGTGGCTAGCGTGTATGCTAGATTTTCAGTGCAGATGTTATCCCATTTTCTAAAAAGTAATAATCAACACCTTGTGGTCTAGGAAATTAATTGTAATGGCATGCCTACTTGGCGGTATGTATTGTGGGTATTTGCCGGAATCAGTCGATATTATTTTCCCTGCTTTTTTATATTTATATAATAAATAATGAGACGATTACACAAGCATGGATTTTCAATATAATTTCCTTCCGTGGGGTATTTGTCATTATTAATTTCCTTTCTTTCTTTCATCGATTCGTTTCCTTCCTTCTTATTTGGCTGCACGTGGATTTCCATTCTTTTTTAATATAATTTCCTTCCTTTAATATATACACAAATCTCCATCGTTACCATCCTTCTTTCCACATTTCCTTTAGCCATATCATGTACGTATCTTTTTAAGAAACTCATGCTCGTCCAATCCTTGAAACGTGAACGTCCTTTTTCCTAAACAAGCCACAAAATTCCTTTAAATTGTTGATCCCTCAATTAGCCCCACCAACACGTCCAATTCTGGCCATTTAATGTCCTTGAAATCCACACTTCCTTCTTATTGATCCTTCCTTTAATACACGGCCACCAAGACAGCCAACATAATTCCTATTAATTGTCGAAATGCATCCTTCTTTTAGTGCCTTGAAGGCAAGCCACAATTACGTTTCGCCTGTTCTCTTCTTGCTGAAATTTCATATAAATTACGAAGTATATAAACTCATAGAGATCACTCTAAATTAGTTAGGTGGGAGAAATTAATATCTATATGTTAGCCCAGGTGGTAGCTTGCATATTTGGGACAATAGGAGAGTTCATGAGTTCAATTCTGATACAACGCTTTTTTTCCTACTCCACACGTGGCCCATGAATGCACATTTCTATCAGAAAAATGCCTATGAAAACTACCATTTTTATTACTTGATAGACAGACGAAAAAAAACTAAAAAGGGCCAACAAATCAAATTATTTTTTATCAATTGATGGACTAACGAAAAATAATAATTTGATTAGGGGCCGGTGGGCATATGGAGGCCCAACAGGGCTAGTCGCCCCCTCAAAAAAAATCTGGGCTCAGTGGAATGGAAATATATAGAATCAACTACCACCTGTAAACATATCACCGTGCTAGCTCAGTTGGACTGCTCACATTGTACACGCACGCGAGGTTGTGAGTTCGACTCCAGGAGCTGGCATTTATTTTTTATTTTCTCTGGGCTTGCTTTGTGCGTGCGTGTCTTTTCCTTGGGCTTAGTTCGTGGTCACGCGCTGCGGCCCATCAATGAAATTTTAGACGAAGCGTTTTTCTTCCTTTTTAGCGTACGGACACCTAAAAATTTAGTACCACCTTGGATAGAAATTTTTTGATATGTTTAGATGGTGAACGGATGAAAAAAGTGGAGAAACGCACCTTGCTTTATTAGTAGGTATAGATGGTTAGTAAGAAACATCTTCCAGGGAGAATAGTTCCGTTAGGGGTTCCTTTCCCTGGGAGGCATGCCCTAAAGTGCATGTCCGGACTGCGAAAAAAAAGCAGAAAAGCATCTGGGGGCAGGTAAATAAACAAGTGAGAAATCATCTTTTAGTTCACCGACCGAATATTCCCTTAAGAACGCTAGCTTTCGGCTTCACCTAGTCTGAGGTACACATCCGGCTGACCCGGCAGTATCAATCGCAGAGGTGCTCCCTTTACCGCATAGCCGAACAATCGGGAGCGAGGGGTAAGCACAGAGCCAGCAACCCAGCTTGGCCAAAACTTAAGTCATATTGATGCATATAATGGTGAATAAAAGGTACATGCGGAAGTGTGACACATGTGTTGGGCATGAAGCCCGTATAAATAAGCTTACATTAAAGAAGCCCCAAGTATAATGAGCTGGATAGCGTGTCGGTTAATGTCTGCGAACAAAGCGCGAACAAGCCCTTAAGGCTGTAAGGGAAGGGGAGAAGGAGAGAAATGTAAGACAGTTAATGTGTAAAAATAGGCGGAGGAAGGAGGCGAACACAGAGTCCGGCACTAGGCGTAGAATCTTGAGGAGGCGGGCTGCGTTCCATGGGTTCGGCTCGAGTCGGTTATCCGACGCATCTCGCAGACGGTACGCTCCAACAGTCAGGACTTGGTCAATAATAAAGGGACCTTCCCATTTGGGCTTAAGTTTGTCCTTTTTCTTGTCCGGCAGGCGTAGAACTAACTCGCCAACATTGTAAGTTTTGGCCCGTACTTCTCTGCTTTGATATCTTCGAGCCTGCTGTTGATAGAATGTGGAACGAGCTTTTGCCATGTCACGCTCCTCCTCCAAGGCGTCCAAACTGTCCTGCCGATCGAGTTCGGCTTCTCTTTCTTCGTACATGCGCACGCGAGGTGAGTCATGAATTATGTCGCAGGCAGAATTGCCTCATGCCGTATACCATAAAGAATGGTGTGAATCCGGTTGTGCGATTCGGCGTGGTCCGCAGCCCCCAGAGTACGGAGTCGAGCTCCTCTACCCAGTGCGTGTTAGATTCCTTGAGGGACCGCACTAATCTGGGTTTGATGAAGCTCATGATTAGACCATTTGCTCGCTCGACTTGACCGTTAGTTTGTGGGTGATAGACTGAAGCATAGTTGAGCTTGATGCCCATGTTTTTGCACCAGAGATTGACCTCGTCGGCCGTAAAGTTCGTGCCGTTATCAGTGATGATGTTGTGGGGGACGCCGTAACGGTGTACGACCCCTGATATGAAGTCTATCACCGGTCCGGATTCGGCCGTCTTAACAGGCTTGGCCTCTATCCATTTGGTGAATTTATCCACCATGACCAGTAGGTATTTTTGCTTATGGGTTCCCCCTTTAAGGGGTCCTACCATGTCAAGCCCCCAGAACGCGAAGGGCCAGGTGATGGGTATAGTTTGGAGGGCGGTGGGTGGCATATGGCATTGGTTAGCAAAGAGCTGGCAACCGACGCATCGTTGGACTAAGTCCTGAGCATCTGCCCGGGCTGTCGGCGATAAAATCATGTCTGGGAGGCCTTGCTTACAAGGGCCGGGCTGCGAGTGGTGCCCGCCGAGTCCGGCATGAATTTCAGCCAGAAGATTCCGCCCTTCCTCTTCGGAGATACACCTTTGAAGGACTCCGGTGGTGCTTTTCTTATAAAGCTCTCCCTCATGGACTTTATAGGCTTTTAGATTGCCGCACTATGCAGCGTGCCTCGTTTTGGTCCTCGGGAAGTTCCTGCCTAGTTAGGTAGGCTAGGAATGGTTCCGTCCACAGGGCAATGACTGCCATTATTACGTGGGTTGAAGATGTTACTTCGTTGGCAGAGCCTCCAGTTGTGTCAGAATGTTCGGTGTCGGGCAGTGCGGTTGGGTCCGGGCTGTTATTTCCGGACTCCCCTTCCCATAATATGGATGGCTTGAACAACCTCTCTAAGAATATATTGGGGGGGACGGCATCGTGCTTTGCGCCAATGCGCGCCAAGCCGTCTGCTACCTGATTGTTTTCCCGAGCTATATGGTGAAATGCGAGCCCTTCGAACCGAGCTGACATTTTTAGGATGGCGTTGCCATAAGCTACCATTTTCGGATCCTTGGCATCAAAGTCTCCATTTATTTGGGCTATCGCGAGGTTTGAATCCCCGCGCACCTCTAGGCGTTGAATGCCCATGGAGACTGCCATCCGGAGATCATGTAGAAGAGCCTCGTATTTGGCTGCGTTGTTGGAGTCCGTATACATTATCTGGAGTACGTATTGAACTGTATCTCCTGTTGGGGACGTCAGAACGACGCCAGCCCATAGACCAGCCAACATTTTGGAGCCGTCAAAGTGCATGATCCAGTTGGAATATGTGTCGTACTCTTTAGGGAGTTCAGCTTCAGTCCATTCGGCAACGAAGTCGGCCAAAACTTGCGACTTAATAGCTCGTCGTGGCTTATAGGGTATGTCGAATGGGAGGAGCTCAATGGCCCATTTGGCAATCCGGCCCGTCGCGTCGCGGTTGTTTATACTGTCGTTAAGAGGTACTTCGGAGGCTACTGTTATCGAACACTCTTGAAAGTAGTGTCGCAGCTTCCAGGATGCCATAAACACCGCGTACGCTATCTTTTGATAATGCAGATACCATGACTTGCATGGAGTGAGGACAGTGGACACGTAGTAAACTGGTTTTGAAGGGGGAACTTGTGTCCGTCCGTTTCTCGTTCGACAACGAGCACCGCGCTTACAACTTGATGAGTTGCCGCGATGTATAATAGCATTGGTTCGCCATGTTAGGCACGGCCAGGACCGGGTTTGTTGCCAATATGGCTTTTATTTCTTCGAGTCAGGTCGTGGCGGCATCCGTCCACTCGAAGTGTTCGGTGCGCCGGAGGAGGCGATAAAGGGGTAATGCCTTTTCTCCCAAGCGGGAGATAAAAGCGGCTTAGAGCCGCCACGCATCGATCAATTTTTGTATTTGTTTGAGGTCGCTGCGATATCCAATTGTGATAGAGCTCGGATCTTGGCTGGGTTTGCTTGATTCCTCTACGGATACAATGAAGCCCAAGAGCTTTCCGGTGATGCGCAAACGCATTTTCGGGTTAAGCTTGATGCCATATGTTGGAGGTTATCGAATGTGAGCCTCAAGTCGTCTACTAGAGTTTTGACATGCTTGCTTTTGACGACCACATCATCTCGTATGCCTCCTTTGTTTTGCGGTCTGGTTTGCGGACATATACGAATCATGCGTTGATATGTTGCGGGCGTTTTGAGCCGAAGGGCATTGTGTTGAAGCGGAATGGGCCGTATGGGGTGATGAATGCCGTTGCGGCTTGGTCAGGCTCTGCCATCTTAATTTGATGGTAGCCGGAGTATGTGTCGAGGAAACACAATAAATCGTGTCCTGCGGTAGCATCGATAATTTGATCGATGCGGGGGAGGGGGAAGGGATCCTTTGGGCAAGCCTTGTTGAGGTCCTTGAAATCAACGCATAGGCGCCGATGTTGTCCTTCTTTGGTACCATCACCAGGTTTGCTAGCCGGTCCGGTGTTTTATATCTCTGATGAATCCGGCCTCCAATAGTTTGGCTAGCTCCTCTCCCATGGCTTGTCTCTTAGGTTCGGAGAAACGAAGAGCACCTTGACTATCTTGAATCCTTTTAGGATGTTTAGGCTCTGCTCGGCCAGACGGCGTGGGATTCTGGCATGTCTGAAGGGTGCCGGAAAAAATGTCCCAATTTTCGTAGGAATTCTCGTGGTCGGAGTCTACATCGGGGTTTAATTGCGCCCGATGGAGGCCGTTTTGTAGGGTCCGTTGGATGGACTTGGAATTTGACTATTTAAATCCGCCGGTTTAAAGGAGGTGGACTTGGATCTTTTATCGAGTATCACGTCGTCCCTGTTCCTTTGTGGGCCTTGTATGATCAGTTCCTCGGCCGCTAGGGCTTCGGATAGTGCCTCAAGGGCCAGTGCGGCTATCTTATTTTCGGCGCGGAGTAGTATGTCCGGGTCACTAGCAAGATTGATGATTCCGTTGTCCCGGGCATTTTGAGCTTCATGTACCCGTAATGGGGTATAGCTTAAAAAATTGTGAATGCCTCTTGCCCTAATAGAGCATGGTATCCGCTGCTGAACGGGGTCACTTGGAACGTGACCTCCTCGGACCTGTAATTATCCGGCGTGCCGAACACCACATCCAGTGTGATTTTTCTGTCTGACAGCACGCTTCACGGTAGGGATTATTCCTCTAAAGGTTGTGCTGCTTCGCTCAATGCGGCTCCGATCTATTTCCATTTTTGAAGGGTTTCCTCGTAAATGTGGTTCAATCCGCTGCCACCGTCCATGAGTACCTTGGTAAGGCGAAAGCAAATCCACTATTGGACCGAGGACCAATGCGGTGGTGCTCGGGCTGTTCGAATTTAGGTTCATCAACTGGCATTAAAGGTAATAGCCGTGTCACTCCATGGGTTTATCGTTGCTACTTGGTAGACTTCGGCAAGGCTGCGGAGTGTTCCTTTCCGCATATTATTTGATGCGAAAGTCTCGAAGACTGTTAATACCGTACTGGCATCCCTGGGCTGGTGTTGTGTGGATTCTGGGGTTAGAAGCTCTTCGCCACTTTTGGCCACCTGCCGGAGTATCCAACATGCTCTAAGGCTACGGGTTGGTGTGGGGCCCTCTGTACTATGAATTTTATAGGGTCCATTGAGCCATCCCTCGATGCAGTTCCATGCCCCGTAGGGGTTCTTGTTTTTGGTGTTTAACCGGTGATTGGCGATAATGCACCCTTTTATTTGAATGGGTTTGTATTGAGGGCAGATTGTCCCAATATCTTGCCGGTTTTCGAGCGCTTTCCATCATGCAGTACTTTTGTACTATGGACGCCAAGTCAACAAAGCGTGTAATTTCACGGCGACCTATGGCGTTGAGGATTCCCTTGTCCGTGAAATTATTGCAGAAGAATGAAATTGCGTCTTCCTCACGGCAGTCCTTTATCCTGCTCATAACGGGAGGAATCGCCCGATAATGATGTCTTTGTTTCCTCGGGCTCTTGCCTAATTTTGGATAGATCGCATATGTTCGGGTGGGTGGGTGGAATTAAATCAAAACCTCACCCAATCTGAGACTCAAGGGCCAAGGAGTTTCGAACTTCGGAAGTTTGGATTCTTGGATGTTGTCCAATGAATCTAGCCGTTGCCGACTCTAAGTTCAGGTCTTGAGTGGCGTCCTCCCCTCGCGGGTATCCGGCTTGGAGGATCGGGAATCCGGACATAGCTAGTCCTTAAGATAGATGAAGGGTCGCCGCATTGTTCCTCCACCACAACAACGTGATGGGTGACACAGGAGAGTTAATCTCTCTCGGATCGGGTTTAGGCCCAATCGATCGTAGTGCATAGCGACTCCCGGGGTGGCAATGCGATCCGAGAGCTCGTTTAAGGAAGAGAGCTCCGTCGGATCTAACCGCTTTCGGCGAGTTCGAGTTGGCGTGAAGATTGCTTTCGATCACCCGAGAAGTCATCGTCGGTGGCGGCGAACAGCGGTCATAAGAAAACCGCCTAGCCGGAGAGTTTGGCCGATAGCCAAAGCTCCTTTAGCAATGATGTCATCTTTAAAGACGGGATGAGTCATCCTTCACGATGGCGGCAACGCAGAGGAACTCTCAATGAAAGCACCAATGTCGGTGTCAAAACCGGCGGATCTCGGGTAGGGGTCCCGAACTATGCGTCTAGGTGGATGGTAACAGGAGACAAGGGACACGATGTTTTTACCAGGTTCGGGCCCTCTCGATGGAGGTAAAACCCTACTCCTGCTTGATTAATATTGATGATATGGGTAGTACAAGAGTAGATCTACCACGAGACGGAGAGGCTAAACCCTAGAAGCTAGCCTATGGTATGATTGTTGTTAGATCCTCTGGACTAAAACCCTCCGGTTTATATAGACACGGAGAGGGCTAGGGTTACACAGTCGGTTATAATGGGAGGAGATCTACATATCCGTATCGCCAAGCTTGCCTTCCACGCCAAGGAAAGTCCCATCCGGACACGGGAATGAAGTCTTCAATCTTGTATCTTCATAGTCCAGGAGTCCGGCCAAAGGTTGTAGTCTGGCCATCCAGACACCCCCTAATACAGGACTCCCTCGGTGCCATTGAGAATAATTAACCATAATATTATCTAGGAGTTTAGTAGCATCTCCTAAAGTGGTTTCCATAAAAGTGCCTCCCGCGGCCAAATCTAAAAGGTTTCTAGAAGAAAAATTCAATCCGGCATAAAAAGTTTGTATAATCATCCACAAATTCAAACCATGAGTAGGGCAATTATGTATCATTAATTTCATCCTCTCCCAAGCTTGTGCAACATGTTCATGATCAAGTTGCTTAAAGTTCATAATATCGTTTCTAAGAGAGATGATCTTAGCGGGAGGAAAATACTTAGATATAAAAGCATCTTTGCACTTGTTCCAAGAATCAATACTATTTTTAGGCAAAGACGAAAACCAAGCTTTAGCACGATCTCTAAGCGAAAATGAAAATAGCTTCGATTTAACAACATCATTGTCAACATCCCTCTTCTTTTGCATATCACATAAATCAATGAAGCTATTTGGATGAGTAGCGGCATCTTCACTAGGAAGGCCGGCGAATTGATCTTTCATAACAAGATTCAATAAAGCAGCATTGATTTCACAAGATTCAGTATTGGCAAGACGAGAAATCGGAGTGCTAAGGAAATCATTATTGTTGGTATTGGTAAAGTCACACAATTTGGTATTATCTTGAGCCATCGCGACAAACAAGCAATCCAACACACAAGCGAACAAAAAGCAAGCGCAAAGAAAGGCAAGCGGAAAGAGAGGGCTAATAAAGCGGCAAGGGTGAAGTGGGGAGAGGAAAAGCGAGAGGCAAATGGCAAATAATGTAATCACGAGAGATAAAGGGATTTTGATGGGTACTTGATATGTTGACTTTTGCGTAGACTCCCGACAGCGGCGCCAGAAATCCTTCTTGCTACCTCTTGAGCACTGCGTTGGATTTCCCCGAAGAGGAAGGGATGATGCAGCAAAGTAGCGTAAGTATTTCCCTCAGTTTTTGAGAACCAAGGTATCAATCCAGTAGGAGGCCACGCGCAAGTCCCTCGTACCTACATAAAACAAATAGCTCAATGCAACAACCGCGATTAGGGGTTGTCAATCCCTTCACGGTCACTTACGAGAGTGAGATCTGATAGAGATGATAGATAATATTTTTGGTATTTTTGGTATAAAGATGCAAAGTAAAATAAAAAGCAAAGTAAAAAAGCAAAGAAATAATAAAGTGATGGAAGATTAATATGATAAAGAATAGACCCGGGGGCCATAGATTTCACTAGTGGCTTCTCTCAAGAGCATATGTATTCTACGGTGGGTGAACAAATTACTGTTGAGCAATTGACAGAATTGAGCATAGTTATGAGAGTATCTAGGTATGATAATGTATATAGGCATCACGTTCGAGACAAGTAGACCGACTCCTGCCTGCATCTACTACTATTACTCCACTCATCGATCGCTATCCAGCATGCATCTAGAGTATTACGTTAATGAAAACAGAGTAACACCTTAAGCAAGATGACATGATGTAGAGGGATAAATTCATGCAATATGATAAAAACCCCATCTTGTTATCCTTGATGGCAACAATACAATACGTGCCTTGCTGCCCCTCATTCTTTGGGAAAGGACACATAAGATTGAACCCAAAGCTAAGCACTTCTCCCATTGCAAGAACTACCAATCTAGTTGGCCAAACCAAATGGATAATTCGACGAGACTTGCAAAGATAACCAATCATACATAAAAGAATTCAGAGAAGATTCAAATATTGCTCATAGATAATCTTGATCATAAACCCACAATTCATCGGTCTCAACAAACACACTGCAAAAAGAAGATTACATTGAATAGATCTCCACGAGAGAGGAGAACATTGTATTGAGATCCAAAAGAGAGAAGAAGCCATCTAGCTACTAACTATGGACCCGAAGGTCGAGGTAAACTACTCACACTTCATCGGAGAGGCTATGATGATGTAGAAGCCCTCCGTGGTGGATTCCCCTTCGACAAGCTCGAGCAGGCCCCAAGATGGGATCTCGTGGATCTGAGAAAGTTGCGGCGGTGGAATTAGGTTTTGGCTCCGCATCTAATCGTTTGAAGTGCGTAGGTATATATAGGAGGAAGAAGTACGTCGGTGGAGCAACAGGGGGCCCACGAGGATGGAGGGCGCGCCTGGGGGGAGGGCGCGCCCCCCTACCTCGTGCCTTCCCTGTTGGTTCCTTGACATAGGGTCCAAGTCTCCTGGATCATCTTCGGTGAGAAAATCACGTTCCCGAAGGTTTAATTCTGTTTGGACTCCGTTTGATATTCCGTTCTTCGAAACTCTGAAATAGGCAAAAAACAGCAATTCTGGGTTGGGCCTCCGGTTAATACGTTAATCCCAAAAATAATATAAAAGTGGAAAATAAAGCCTAATATGGTCCAAAACAGTAGATAATATAGCACGGAGCAATCAAAAATTATAGATACATTGGAGACGTATCAGACACCACTACTAGGGAAAATCCTAGTAGTAGCGCGTGTTGCAGGCTTAGTAGTGGTGAGGGGGCGCGCTACTGATAAGGCGCTACAACTAATGTTCATCAGTAGCGCGGATCGGGGCGCGCTACTCCTATACTGCATAGCAGTAGCGTGTATTCCATTCAGGTGCTACTACTCCTCCTTCCTAGCGATGGCGTGTTTCCCATCGGTAGCTACTAACACACCTCCCTAGCAGTAGCGCTTTCTAAGCTACCAGCGCTACTGGTAAAGTTTGCCATTTCTACTGCATATTGCTGCTGTATTTGTACTTGTTTATAGTAGTCTCATCATATGATTTGATGATCATGATGAGTTACTATTTCAGTGGGTGAAAAAGACATGGATTAGATTCAAGTGGAGTAAACATGGTGCATATCCAAAGTACTACTAATGCAAACCTAATCACTTTAGTTTGGACTAGTATGATCAAGTTTGGATTAGTAGTACTTTCGATCTGCACCATGTGTTGCCTCCAGTTGAATCTAATCCATGTTTATTTACCCACTGATATATATAATAACTGATCATGCTCATAATGATATAAGAACTAAGCATCATAATCATTAATAATAACTCATCATCGTTATCATAATATCAAGTCATACTCATCACCATCATAGTCATCTAACAACTTCTACTCGTTATCATAATAAAAAGTCATACTCACATCACCATAGTCATCTAATAACTCATCATCGTTATCATAATAATAAGTCATACTCATCATCATCATAGTCATCTAACCAACCCTACTTAATTGTTCTTACCACGTGATCATGAGTATTAGCTAGGACCTACTACCCCTCTGTAAGGTAAAATAGCATAAAACAATATAGGCCCTGACGCTCCATTATGGAGAAAGGAGATTATCCTGTATCCAATTCTTGCGCTTCGCACAATGTTGCTTCCAAGTAGCTCCCTATGATTGTCCATACATTTTTTCCATTCTTTGATTGTCATGTCTTCATCGGTTTTAGAAATCCGGTATGAACAGCGGTGAATCCTAGGATGACCTGGACGTAAGCTAATAACATCAAGTCGACCTTTCGGAAACATCAGATCAGGCACACGATCCTTTGGGATTTTATGTTCAAAACATAATAATAACGTCGTAGTTCTAGTTTAGCTTTAGAAGAATTTATGCAAAAGATGCATGGATGTCATAATAGTAAAAAATCTTACCATGACATCTCCATGGATGTTACCATAGTTCAACACGTGCACTAGTGGCACGTATTGACCATAATGTGCAGGAGTTTCATAATTGATATTGTAATTCTCAACATCAATAATAAATGAAATAAGATGATCTTTTTCGCCATAAGTTAATTCAGCGCCATCAGTGTAGTAGGTTCTGTCTACCATCTTCCATACATTTTTTGAAGAATCAAAATAAGCTGTCAATGGAAATAAGCTCTCAACTATTTTGAAATAAACAATATGAATTACTTAATAAATATGTTTGAGAAACTCACATAGAGGTAGAAGTGAAAGAGTATCAACAAGGATCCAAATGTTGATATTAGCTTCATCAATATTATCTTCATCGGCATTATCTTCTTCACCATTATCTTCATCCATGTCATCTTTAGGATCACCAAGATCAAAGGTGACATTCATACCCTCCTGAAAATCATACGCCTTGCATAGTGCTTCCCAATTCGAGCAACCAAAATGGGATTCGCTCTCCGAATTGTATAGCTTGACAGCAAAATCATAACCATGATGGGTCCTGAGATGAACTATCTTTGTCTCCATATTTTCGTGATCTTCGAATTTCAGATGCTCCAAGACATAGCATCTTGCATGGCATGGGATAAGCTAGTCGAATTGTAAAAGACAGAAATTACATGTTGAAGAAGCAGAAGTCAATGCTTAATTACGAAAAAAGACTTGTCGTTGTGTACCATTTCAACATCGAAGGTCTTGTCGAGCTTAATATTGAAGCCCCGACCGTCTACCAGGTGAGGCATGTCATACAGAGACTTAAATCGTCGCCATGATGAGTCGCACTCCGAGGATCCTATAAATGGTAAATCGGACATTTCCTATGTTCATAATTCAAAGATTAAACTTCTAAAATTAAATATATTTACTACAAAAACTAAATTATATCATTATTATTCATCATGGGTTGACTACTGGTCTATTGAGTATTTTCTTGAAAACTCTCAGCTCACGTGGTGTATATATTCGACTATCAGTGATGGTAGCTCCTCCCTTCGTTCCCGAGTGCATTACATCAAATTGTCTAGCACATGGCAACGAAGGAGAAGCTACCCCCATGACAACAGTCGGGATTCTTCATCTCTGACATTTGCAACCGTCGGTGATGGTAGCTACTCCTGTCATTCCAAAGTGCATTACACCAAAATGTCAAGCACCATGGAATGAAGAAGAAGCTACCCCCACGACAACAATCGGCATTCTTCTTCTCTCATATATGGTGGACACTCCCTCACTGTTTTTTAACTGGCGTATATGGAGCCCAACAGACTTAAATTCAACCCAAAATGTCGTTTAGTGCTCTTTCCGGCATTTCCAACACACTCGATATTTCCTATATTATAGCACAAGCCATGCCAAAATTCACGGAACAATCCGGCATGACCTTTGCTAAAAAAGGACATATCGAGCGCCTAAAATTTGCCGGAACAGAAATCAATCAACACTCCGACAAAACATAGGCCACTTGGAGGTGTTCCCTGCAAACATGGCCACTTGGGCAAGCACATATCCTTTTGGAGCAACACTAGATATACATGTTTATATCTACATCATATGAGCATTCAAACTTGATGGTCATTGCATTTAAATGGTTGAAAATATGAACAAAAGCATTTCAAAATATCTTATATATAATCCTAACAT
Organism: Aegilops bicornis; assembly: GCA_021605145.1. Classification (NCBI taxonomy): domain Eukaryota; kingdom Viridiplantae; phylum Streptophyta; class Magnoliopsida; order Poales; family Poaceae; genus Aegilops; species Aegilops bicornis. The sequence goes on from CM038673.1 coordinate 660,348,979, forward strand.
AACTAAATTTGCCAATATAGGTATCTCTCTAAACTAGTTCTATAAACCACTTACTAAATAAACTAGTTTTATTAACCACTTACTAAATAAACTAGTTCCATTAACCACTTACTAAATAAACTAGTTCTATTAAACACTTACCAAAATTTCTATTACCCTAGTTCTACCCTAAATTTTCTTACTACAAACTTCAATTACTAAATTTAATACCTAAAATTTTCTATTCTTAAAATTTCAAAAACTGAGGGAGGTGGAGGGAGTAGGAACGAAGGGAGGGGTGAGTGAGGGTGGAAGGGAGGAGGTAGATGGATGACACAAGGAGGAGAGGACGGACGAGTCATGGAGGGAGGTGGGAGGGAGGAGGCGGGAGTGAGGAGGGAGAGGGAGGGAGGGATGGATCGACAGAGGGACGAGGAGGGGAGGGAGGTGGAAGGAGGAGGGATGGAGAAACTACCTTGGTGGAGGAGGAGCAGGAGTGTCGGCGGCTGCGGGTGACGACGGTGGTTGAGGAGGGCCGAAAGTCGGCGTCGGCGGACGACGGGGTGCATGGGAGAGTGAGAGTGGGAGTGCAGAGGGGGAGAGTGAGGGGCGGTCGTTGGAGAAGATAGGATGGGTTTAGTAGTAGCGCGTGTTATGGGAAAGCGCTACTGCTAAACTACCTAGCAGTAGCGCGTTCCAGAGGAAAGCGCTACTACTGAACAACCTAGCAGTAGCGTCTTCTGAGGACACGCGCTACTGCTAAGGCTAAGCATGTAAAAAAACATCAAAAATACATTGGTCATCAATGATCTTTTTGTGTAGAATCTAAATTGTCAGTATGAGTCCTCACCGGTTTATGAACCGGGAAGACTCATATTGCGGCCACAAATCCTACACATAGAGTTCGATGAAGACCAAGTGGTTGTGATAGTTTGAGAAGTAACATATTTAAGGTGGTAAACACCCTGTTCACGGAGCGAGGTGGGACTAAACTTAGCTCCAAGGAGGGGACTAAACTTAGCAGCAGCGAGGGTTGGCGGACAGCGCTACTACTAAGTACAAGAGCAGTAGCACGGTCTCAAAAACGGTGCTACCACTATACCTAGTCTGGTGGCAAAATCGTGGCAACTGTAGTAGTAGTAGCTCTTTATCCTCCTGACGCGCTACTGCTATGAGGATATCAGTAGCGCGTTTTGATGCCATGCGCTACTGCTCAGTAGCACTAGCGCTCTATTTTAAACCGCCTTGCTGGTAAGATTATGTGTATAAGGTTTTCCCTAGTAGTGCACTAGTGAAATCTACGGCCCCTGGTTTATTTTCCTATCATATATTTTCAGATCTACATTGCTATTTGCCTTTTCCTATATTTGCATCTTTTACTTTCAGATCTATATTATCAAAAACACAAAAATTCGTCACTGAATTTTATTTGCCATTGTTCTATTCGCATCTACCCATCTACCTATTTACCAATCTTTTACCCGGGAGGGATTGACAACCCCTCTTACGCGTCGGGTTGCAAGTATTTGTACTTTGTGTGCAGGTAACGTTTACATAGTGTTGCATGGTTCTCCTACTGGTTTGATAACCTTGGTTTCATAACTGAGGCAAATACTTACCGTCCCTGTGCTGCATCATCCCTTCCTCTTTGGGGAAATACCGACGCAGTTTCAAGCCACGTCAAAGGAATTTCTGGCACCGTTGCCGGGGAGGATCAAGTCAAGATAGTCTCCCGTCAACTTGCCAATTTCTGGAGACGTTGCCGGGGAGACATCATCAACATCTATCAGGTTCCTAATCACAAATCTCATCGCCTTTTTCTCGTCAGATCTATCTTTTTGCTTGCAATCTTGTTTGCGTAGTCGCGGTGTCTCAAGAAAATACCAAGTTGTGTGATTTTTCCAAAACCAATAATTATAATTTTATTAGCACTCCGATTGCTCCTCTCCCCACTAGTGCGGAGTCTTGTTATATTAACGCCTCTTTGTTGAATCTTGTTATAAAAGAGCAATTTTCCGGTACTCCTAATGAGGATGCCGCGTCCCATCTAAACACATTCGTGGAATTGTGTGATATGCAAAAGAAAAAAATATGTGGACAATGATATTGTGACATTGAAATTATTTCCTTTCTCTTTGCGGGATCGTGCAAAATTTTGGTTTTCTTCTTTGCCTCGCAATAGTATCGATTCTTGGGATAAGTGCAAAGATGCTTTTATTAGTAAGTATTTTCCACCCGTGAAAATTATTTCCCTTAGAAGTCAAATCATGAATTTTAAGCAACTTGATAATGAACATGTTGCACAATCTTGGGAAAGAATGAAATTGATGCTAAGAAATTGTCCTACTCATGGTTTAAATCTTTGGATGATTATACAAAAAAGTTATGCGGGATTGAATTTTGTTCTAGAAATCTTTTAGATTCCGCCGCGGGTGGTACTTTTATGGAGATTACTTTGGGTGATGCTACCAAATTGCTTGATAATATTATGGCTTCACAATGGCATACCTAAAGAGCACCTACTAGTAAAAAAAGTTAATTCGGTCCAAGAAATTAGTACTTTGAGTGAAAAAGTTGATGCTCTTGTGAAATTAGTTGCTAGTAAGCATACTCCCATTGATCCTAATGATGTGCCTTTGTCTACTTTGATTGAGCAAAATAGTGATCCCGTAGATGTGAATTTTGTCTTGCAAAACAATTTTGATAGCAATGCTTATAGAGGTAATTATAATCCTAGGCCTTTCCCAAAAATTCCTCTAATAATTATGATAATTCTTATTATAATAATAATAGGAACCCCTCTGATCTTGAGAATAATATTAAAGAATTTATGAATCCGCAAAAAGTTTTCAATACTACGATAGAGGAAAAATTCAATAAGCTTGGTGATATGTCTAGAAGCATTGATAGAATTTCGCACGATGTACAAAATCTCAATATTAAAAAATTTCCACCTAAGGTTGATATTAATGAATCAATTAAATCCTTATATGTTTCTATGGATGAGAGTAAGAAAAGAACCGCTACGCTCAGAGCTAAAAGAGATATTTTAGAAAAAGTGTTTTCTACCGAATGCTTTCGTAACAATAATGAAGATCTTAAAGTAATTTGTGTTTCTTCTATTGATTCCTTGATTAGTAAAATTAAAATTGATGATAAAGGGACTGAAGAAGAGTCGACTTTAGCTAGAAGGCGTCCCGATGATTCGGAAGGTGAAAATCTTGATGAAAAAATTGATAAAGGTGGGTTTGGAGAGGTCAAAACTTTAACTAGTGACGTGCCCACTCTTTTGGACTGCAAAGATTTTAATTCTGATAGTTGCTCCATGATTGAGTGTATTTCTTTGTTGCAATCTATGATAAATTCACCCCATGCTTATGAATAAAATCCTTGGAAGAAAAATTAGAATTAGAAATTTCAATTCCTAGAAAATTATATGATGAATGGGAATCTACCATTAAAATAAAGATTAAAAATTATGATTTCAATGCTTTATGTGATTTGGGTGCTAGTGTTTCCACAATTCCGAAATCTCTTTGTGATGTGCTTGGTCTTACCGGTATTGAAGAATGTTCTCTTAATTTGCACTTGGCGGATTCTACTATTAAAAAGCCTTCGGGAAGAATTAATGATGTTCTTATTCTTGCAAATAGGAATTATGTGCCCAAATATTTTATTGTTCTTTATATTGATTGCAATCCGTCTTGTCCCATTATACCTGGTAGACCGTTTTTACGAACTATAGGTGCTGTAATTGATATGAAAGAAGGGAATATTAAATTTCAGTTTCCACTAACAAAGGGTATGGAACAATTCCCTAGAAAAAATATTAAACCATCATATGAATCAATCATGAGGGCAACCTATGGATCAACAAACAAAGATGACAATACTGGAATCTATGCGTTATGCCTAGCTAGGGGCGTAAAACGACAGCGCTTGTTGGGAGGCAACCCATTATGTATCTTTTTGCTTTTTGGTTTTCTTGCTGTTTTACAATAAATATATAAATATGCCTCTGATTAGATGTGTTTTTGTGATTTATTTTAGTGTTTCTACCAAGTAAAGCCTTTGGGATGATTTGGGTGATAGTTGATTTGATCTTGTTGGAAAACAGAAACTTTTGTGCCCAGTACAGAAAATCCTAAAACTCACCAGAGCGTGATAAATTTATGATTTTTGTTACAAAATATTGATATAAAAATTTCCTACATTTTCCTAATTTGTCAGAATTTTTGGAGTTAGAGAAGTATACAAAGTTTTCAGATTGCTACAGACTGTTCTATTTTTGACAGATTCTGTTTTCGTTGTGTTATGTGCTTGTTTTGATGAATCTATGGATTGTATTGAAGGGTATAAGCCATAGAAAAGTTGGAATACCGTATATATAATACAATAATAAAATATGAATTGGTTTGCAACAGTACTTAGAGTGGTGATTTGCCTTATTATACTAACGGATCTCATGATGTTTTGTTGAGTTTTGTGTGATTGAAGTTTTCAAGTTTTGGGTGAGATCACGATGGATGAAGGAACATGGAGTGAAAAGAGCCTAAGCTTGGGGATGCCCATGGCACCCCAAGTTAATATGCAAGGAGAACCAAGCAACTAAGCTTGGGGATGCCCCGGAAGGCATCCCTCTTTCTTCTAACGACCATCGGTAATTTTACTTGGAGCTATATTTTTATTCGTCACATATCATGAGTTTTGCTTGGAGTGTCTTGTATTATATGAGTCTTTGCTTGTTTTGCTTTTTATTTTGTCACAATCATCCTTTCTGGCACTAGCGGCGAGAGCAATCGGAGTACTAATAAAATCATTATTATTAGTGTTGGAAAAATCACACAACTTACTGTTTTCTTGAGGCACGTGATACAGAAAGCAATCTAGCACACAAGAAAACAAAAAAGCAAACAAAAAGGCGAGCGGAAGGAAGGCGGATAAAAAGGCATATATTTTTGTATTTTTGTGAAAACATTTTAGAAGCGGGGGAGATGAAAACGAGAGGCAAATGGCAAATAATGTAAATGCAAGAGATGAGATTTTATGATAGGTACTTGGTAGGCTTGATGTAGATCCTCCCTAGCAACGGTGCCAGAAATTCTTCCTGCTACTTCTTGAGCTTGCGTTGGTTTTTCCCTTGAAGAGGAAAGGGTGATGCAGCAAACTAGAGATAAGTATTTCCCTCAGTTAAGAACCAAGGTATCAATCCAGTAGGAGGAACACACAAGTCTTCAATAGTTTTACCTACACAAGCGAACAAACACTTGCACCCAACGCGATAAAGGAGTTGTCAATCCCTTCACGGTTACTTGCGAGGATGAGATCTGATAGAGATGGATATAAAAGATAAGTAAAAGTGCAAGACAAAACAAAAGTAAATAAATTGTAGCAAGGTATTTTTGTGTTTTTTGTTTTGTAGATCTGAAAATAATATGATAAAAGATAGACCCGGGGGCCATAGTTTTCACTAGAGGATTCTCTCTTAAAAGAAAGCATAAGGTGGGTAAACAAATTACTGTTGAGCAATTGATAGAAAACCGCATAGTTATGAAGATATCCAAGCCAATGATCATGTATATAGGCATCACGTATGAGACAAGTAGATCGACTCGCGCCTGCATCTACTACTATTACTCCACACATCGACCACTATCCAGCATGCATCTAGTGCATTAAGTTAACAAGAATGGAGTAGAGCCTTAAGAAAGATGGCATGATGTAGAGGGATAGATCCAATCAATATGAACAAAACCCATCCTTTTATACTTAATGGCAACAATACAAAGACGTCTCATGTCCCCTTCTGTCACTGGGATTGAGTACCGCAAGATTGAACCCATTACAAAGCACCTCTCCCATTGCCAGAAAAATCAATCTACTTGGCCAAACCAAATCAATAGATCAGAGAGAAATACAAAGCTATATAAATCATGCATAAAAGAGTTCATAGAAGACTCAAATAATATTTATAGATAATCTAATCATAAACCCATAATTCATCGGATCTCAACAAAGACACCGCAAAAGACGATTACATCGAATAGATCTCCAAGAACATTGAGGACAACATTATACTGAAGATAAAAGAGAGAGAAGAAGTCATCTAGCTACTAGCTATGGACCCGTAGGTCTTTGAAAAACTACTCACACATCATCAGAAGGGCGGCAAGATTGATGTAAAAGCCCTCGGTGATCAAATCTCCCTCCGACAAAGTACCGAAAAAGGTCCCCAGATGGGATCTCACAAAGACAGAAACTTGCGGCGGCGGAAAAATATTTTTTGTTGTGCCCTCTGGTCACTGGGAATATTTGGATATTAATAGGAGAAAAATTAGGGTTGGAAGTGCCACGCAGGGGGGGCACAAGCTTGGGGGCGCCCAGAGCTTTTGGCCATCCCGTGGCTCTTTTGGCCTCCTCCCGAAGCTTCCAGGGCGTATTGTGGTCCAAGAAAAATCGTCAAAAAGTTACGTTCCATTTGGACTTCATTTGATATTGATTTTCTGTAAATACAAAAACAAGGAAAAAACAGCAATTGGCACTAGGGACTAGGTTAATAAGTTAGTCCCAAAAATGATATAAAATAACATAATAATGCATATAAAATATCCAAGATTAATAATATAATAGCATGGAACAATCAAAATTTATAAATACGTTGCAGACGTATCACGCATTTTTTGAACCCGCGTGCAATATTTGAGACATTTATTGCTCTCCTATGGTTTCCTTGCCGGAAATAGTAGATCTGGAAGGCGGCACATGAAATCATGTCCGGAAGCAGCATGGAAAATCTTTTATGATGCAGGGTTAGATGAAACGATGCAAACTACTCAGTTTGCCGAGAGTAGCACTCAGCACATGAGGCTTTTTCCGAGAGTAGCTCTCGGTGAAAGGAAAACCCTAGATCTCGTTTAGGACGCCATCGAATAGGCCGATCCATTCAGATTGTGCCCGCGCGAAAGCTTGTCCTTTTGACGATAGCGAGCGTTAGCTAAGGACTCCCTGAGATGTGTACGTCCAGATACAAACGACCTAACCACCAGTACGATGCAACACTTGTGGCTAGGGACTTCTTTTTTCTTTTTATTCTTTCTACAGTTCACAGAAGCCCCGAATTTAGAAACTTTTCAGCCATTTTATTCTTTTTCTCATTCCATTTTTAATCTTGGGCCGGTTTTTGTGTGTTTTTTCCTTCTTTTTCTGTTTTTTTTCTTTACTAGTTTTCTTTATATTTTTCTTTTTATTATTATTTTATGCATGAAAGTTTCATATTAAATGAACTTTTTCCAATTCATTGATTTAAAAAATGCACTTTTTCTCGAATTCAATGAACTTTTTTTTAAATCGATGAACTTTTTCCCATATCGATGAACTTTTTTCTGTCAAATTTGGTGAACTTTTTCCATATTCGATTAACTTCTTTTCAAATTCAGTGAATTTTTCTTTTTTTCAAATCTTTGAACTTTTTTCGAATTTGATGAACACTTTTTCAAAATAGATGATTTTTTTTCAAATTTGATGAACTTTTTTCAATTCAATGATTTAAAAAAAGCAATGAACTTTAAAGAAAAATAGTTTCCATTTTTTATAAAAGTAAAAAAACGGTTGACTTTTGGTCAAGAGCTGGCTGGTATCGCCGACCGATTAACTGATTATTTTTAGACACCAATGACCTTCTGTTGAACCGAGCGATCTGAATGATCAATGAAACAACAAGTGATCAATCGCAAGAGACCATCGATCCTTGTTGGGCCAAGCCCAGGGACGCTCGTTGTAGGCGCGAGGAAGCAGTTCGCGCGCTTAAGGCGCCGAACAGGAACTCCCCTAAGATTTGGCTAGTTTTGACAACTCATTTTTTTAAGAAGACAAATCAATATTGAGCAAAACTAAAAGTTTTCCAACATTTGAAAATTTATCTTGATGGCATAAAAACATTGGGAGCCGGCCAAGGCCTCAAACAAGGCAGCCACCGAATACACACGATGCCCACACCACTCGAGTGGTATGGCACGACATTTTTTTTATTTTTCTTTCATTCTCATTTAATATTTCTTATCTTGATTCTTGTTTTTATTTGTGTGTTCATTTCCTTTGTGATATTTTCTATATTCTTCTCAATTTTTTCTTTTTCTTTTTTCTTTTACTTTATATGATTAGTATGATTTAATTTATCTTCTTTTATTTCTTGAAACCCCCTTTTATTTATTTTTTACTTTTTCGATCCTTCAGATACATTTAAATTATTTTTAGATAAACAAATAGTTGTTTTGACATTCATGAACATTTTTAAATAAATAAATGATTAGTCTCAAGTAACTTAATGTTTTTAAAATTCACTACATTTTTTGGGTGTCATGGAATATATTTTTTGAAAAAATGAATAATTTAAACATATATTAGATGAAAGGTAGGTTGATATGGCACGAAATATTTGTCTGATTTTGCTGAAGTTATTCCTGAAAGTAGGCTAAAGATGTTTTACATGTTGGACTTCTTTTAGCACACATACATTTTTTCAAAGTTGGTGAAACTTATTTGAGAAAAAACTTATTATATGAAGTGTAGTTTAGATAGTATATCATAGAGTCACTTTGTAACCAAACACAATTTACAAATCATTCTTTTTAATTTGTAAAAATTTAAACATAGATAGATTTACTTTTTGGTTGGCATGCACATGTATATTATTATTTTAGAATAAAGCAAACCCATTTTCTTTATTCTACACATCTTACATTCTTAAGAAGTTGGCCGTAATTATCTCAACATGCAAAGTGTCCACCTCAATGTCCCACTTAGCAATGCATTTAAGTCTTCTCTTCCCCCAATTCTCTCAACATGCAAAGTGTACACATCAATGTCCCACTAAGCAATGCATTAAAGTCTTCTCTCCCACTAAGTCATGCAAAATCTGCCACATGCAGCATGTCCACCTCATCACACATGCCACATCAGCAAGTCAACTAACACCAGAAATATTGGTTTTGTTTCTTATGCCAACTCATCGAAAATCTGGCTCTTCGTCGCTTACCATTCTGTATTATCAATTGGGCTCCCCAGTCCATCTACAGCGTGAGTGTGTGACCCATCATTTTGATTTCCTATTGCATAGAAAAAATAAATGCTACTCCGTTTCTCTGTTTCGTTTTCTCTCTCAACCTCTTCTCCATTTTTTGCGGAACTCAACCCCTTCTCCATGAAAAAAGCGGCAGCCTTGTATGTTGCACCTCACCAGTTTCTCTCCTCCACAATATGTACCAAAAAGTAACTGATGGAGGAATCGGAGCAGCCCACGGCAGAAATTGATTGAGGAGGGCAGCGATGTTTGTGCCATTAAAACCCAAACTATTCATCCTCATGGACTATCCGCCACACTCCACCTAACTATTTATTCGTCCTTCACCGCGGATGTGACTTTTCTTCTGCTACTCCTATGTCCCTAGCGCTGGTGTGCTGCATCTCCCCTCCACGAGCTCACTATTCGAGTTTGGTAGGTGCCAGATGGTTGGTTTGCACAATGCAGCCAGCACTTGGAGCCGTGGAGGTTAGGATGGGGCCAGTGACCACGGTGCGTGGAGATGAGGAGCGGAGGACTCGGCGGCCTGAAGGAGGGGGCGACCGTCTTGCATCCGTCTGTGGCTTGCGGGGCGTGCTAGGATTCGGTACTGCAGATTTGGGGTTCGATTTCTCATGTTTTTTTAGCATAGATCGATTTCTCATGTGCATCTTTTTTTGAGAGAGAATCATGTGCATTTTGTACATGTATATTGAAGAGCTTTATCCTATTCTGGGCTGGGCTAAAGGCCAATAGGAAACATGCCAAAATAATCCATGTACTGCTTAAAGCCCACATCCTTTTATGCACTTTCCTTCCTAAATTGTACTCCCTTCGTTCCTAAATATAAGTCTTTGTAGAGATTTCACTATGGACTACATACAGATGTATCTAGATGCATTTTAGAGTATAGATTCACTTATTTTGCTCCGTATGTGGTCCATAGTGGAATCTCTCCAGAGACTTATATTTAAGAACGAAGGGAGTAGGAATCATTTCGACAGGAAACGGTTGCAACGTGATGGCCATGGAGATCTGATGGCATAGGGCTAGCAAGGGGCTTCAGGGGCACCTACTCTACCGCCATCGACTCCAGATGGCTGCCCCAACTTGGGAACGATTTAGCACGATTTGGTACACAGTTTTTTGTCTGTTGATTCAGGCTTAAACCCCAATCTGAATACAAACTAATATCTAGCTTGTATTTCATTACTTCCGAGTTATATGTATAGAAGCACCTCACTAGACCCAATGCAGTGGGGACCAAAGCCCATGTCAGAAGTTTGCCCGTGTTTATTTCTACTTTGGTTTATGATTGTCTGATCTTTCTATCGTTGTCATGCAAAGGACCTAATGTATGTAACGTAAAAGAAAAGATGCCAAGTTCTCTCTGTACGTACAGTAACTAATATCTACTTGTATTCTTATGAAATTCCATTTTTATTTGTGCTTTTTTCTACTCAACCTACAGAGATGTAGACGTGTAAAACTCTTTTTTGCAGTTATGATTTTAGAGATATGGCTGATTTCACATGTTTTTCGGTCATAAGATATCTGCCATTGTGACGCACTCTATAGTCAATTTCAAAGCAACTTTGTTACTAATCGTAAATCACAATGTAATTCCCTTCAAAATAGTTAGATGATTTTTTTGGCAGTTTGATGATATTTTACATGAGAAAATGCATGTTGTACTTATCTTTATGTGTTACAATATATCACTTAATATTCATGATCATCGCCTTCTTCTTCATTTCTTCACATATATATACTTAAATTATTTCTCAATCTCCCTTGCATAGCCTTGTGAGGTATCCTCTAGTTCTAAATCAAGACATGTATTGTAAGCCAGGTCCACCGCTACCCCATGTGTATGGTGTGTTCTACTGCAGTGTTTTTCACCTGAGGATTGGAAGAATGTTGAGATGCAAATATTTATTGAATATAAGTAGAATAATTGAATGGAAAACATTTTCCCATGCATGGTTGAATGTTGTGGTGGGTCTTTTCCCATGCAAAATTGCATGTTGAGGTGAACCTTATCCCCTTCATAATTCTATGATGAGGTGACATGGTTGCATGTTGAGATAAATATAAGTTAGTGGGGATGACTCTCTTAGGTATATATGATCAGAATATACTCCCTCTGTCCGGTGAAAAGTGTACATATAGAAATTTTAGGATAAATTATGGAGTGGAGTAAAAATGCATTGGAAAGGTGCAAGCCACCATCTCTCTCATGTTTAATTACCCAACCCCCAATGAGATAAGTGCATGTAGAAATTAAGGAGACCTTGTGTAGGAAGTTATTGGTCTTGATTACCGTGTGATGAGAGAGAAACATTTTTTTTCTAATTTAAAGTGCATTGGAAAGACAGGGGTACACTCTTTTGTGGACAAATTTCAAAGTCAAATGTACACTCTTCACCGGACGAAGGGAGTATGATACATGGATGTACTATCGGTATGATAACATGAACACTTGCCAAGATTTGTGCAAAATTATGACCCTTTTGTGTACCTTGAAAAACAAGAGACGAATTATGAGTATACCAACTATAAATACTCATTTTTTCGTAAGGTTCACAAATGATCTTTGTTTTGTCTATACCTTGTTACCCTCATTATTCTAACGTTTTAATCGTGTAACTTTGAACTCACAAACACCTTGACAACACAGTGTGCCCGCACTAAGCTGCGGCGATATTTTAAAGCCGGTTAATCCAGTCATTTCCATCAAAAGTGAAAATATATTTTATCTTGTCCCCCGTTAGCTTTGTTGATTTCTACACAGAAAGAGGATATTCAGCTGGTGAGTTCAGTTCCATCATTCAGAAACAATATCATGCACCTGTCTAATTAACACGTTAGCTTTGTTAGTTCCACACAGGAAGAAGATATTTATCCACTCATCAAAAAGAAACGAGTAGATTGCACAAAACCACCACTCTGAAGGCAAGCTTTGCAAAAACCACTATAATACATTTTTTTTTGTAAAAAACACTGTGTCTATGGTAATCTTTTTGCAGAAAGCACTGATCGGCGGATTGGAGCGTTTTAAGTATGTTTATGACAGGTGGGTCCAGATTTTGCCGACGTGGCGTAACGGCTCTGTCAAAACAGCGTTAGATGGGGGATTTTACAAGGAGGCCCTTACGTCAAAATAAAAAAAGCAATCAGCTCCATGGACGAGCTCTTCTTCGCCAGCGGCGTGGCCGCGCCGGCGATGCAGCCCCAACGACGCGGGCAGAGATGACCCGATCCCGACGGGGTCTGGACGAACTGGAGGGAGGCGAGGCAGTTCCCAACGGGTCCTGCTGTTGTCACCGCCGGCGAGGACTGCCCGAGCTGGGGAGGACCAGCGGGCTCAGGCACACCACAAACCTCGAGATCCCATCGCCGTTTGTGACGTACTGGCCCACACCTGGTCGACGACCCAAGGCATCCAGAAGGAATCGAAACCTGGCCCGTGCCTTCGAGGCCCAGCAGGCAGAAGGAAGATCGAGGACGGCAAGGGAGGCAGCTATAAGAGACGAGTCGACGAGAGAAGGCGGTGTCGAAAGCGAGTCAAGTAGTTATTTACTCTGCTTTCCCCTTCCAGCTCCTCCTCCACTTTTCCCCTTTCTGTATCCAAATTGTATCCAGCAAGCAGAACCATAACAATTGGTATCAGTAGTCTCTCGATCCACCGCGTGTGCACGCTAGATCCGTCAGTCCGTCTGGGGTTAGCAGCGACCTTTGGTTGCAGCTGTAATTCCTATCTCTCGGCAGGAACAGCGGCTCCGTGAGAGATCTGGCGCCTAAGAAGCGCGGCCCGAGCGCCGTGGAGCAGCAGATTTCTGCGGCCATGGACACGGTCAACGAGCACGGGGCGGCGACCAACGCCAAGCTGGATGCCATCGCCGAGCAACTCAAAGAATTTCAGGCTTGGATGAAAGCGATGGACACCACGAACAAGTCCCTGGCGGCTTCGGCGTCGCTTCTCCAACTCCATGCGGAGGATGTGGAGGCGCGGCTAGATGTGCTCGAGTCGTGACACCACGCTGCGAGATCCGACCCTCACCAACCCTCCCATTGTTGAGGTGCGCACGGATCGGCCCGACGGGCACGGCGGGCATCAACATCCTCGGGGGCCAGTGCTGGGGGATCCGAGATCCTCCACTCTGCCTCCGGCCAACGGTATGCCCATTCATGCTCAGCACCTGTTCGACAGAGAGTTTCCGGCAGAGGATAGGCACACAACTCACAATTCACATCGCTCTCACTTTGGTTCCACACCTAAAATGGATTTTCCTAAGTTTGATGGAGGAGATTACCAAATTTGGCTAGAAAATTGTGAACTCTATTTTGAGATTTATGGTGTTCCTGAAGGGATGAAAGTTAAATTCGCTTCCCTGAACTGTGTGGGCAACGCTGCCTTGTGGCTTCAAATGGTTCAAAAGCGGCGCAAATTCATTCACTGGAATGAGTTGAAAGATGCTGTTAGGGAGAAGTGGGGCAGAAACAAACACAAATTCCTCATGAGGCAATTACTGCTAGTGAACCAAACAGGATCGGTCGATGAGTACACTCTTAAATTTGACACACTTAGACACCAAATTTTGCTGGCCGATCCTAACACCAGCGAAGTGCTCTTTGTTGAGCGATATTTAGCTGGCCTGCATGCTGAGATTCGTTCAGTTGTTATCTTACACCAGCCTGAAGATGTAGATACTGCTAGTTCTTTGGCGTTATTGCAGGAAGTGGAACTGGAGAACGAGAAACAATCAAGTCATTCCAAATCAAGTCACGGTACTCGGGCAAGACATCCTCAAATTCAGAGAAAAGTAAGACAGTGACAGTGCCTGATGAGAGTCGCAAGCTGTCCGAGAAACTTGAAGCTCTGCGTAGTTATCGCAAGGCCAAGAATCTCTGTTTCACTTGTGGAGATCCTTGGGCTCGGGTTCACAAGTGTCCAGACAAGGTTCCTTTGCACATCATGGAAGAGTTACTGGAAGTTCTGCATCTCGATGACCCCCCAGATCCTCAGCATCTCTCGGATTCCAGCTCAGACGAGGAAGTCATGCTGGTAACAACAGCCTCGACACCAGCGGACACAGTTCGCCGCCGAACCATTCGCCTGCATGGCTTGATCGGGAAACGCAGCGTCCTGATTCTTGTGGACTCGGGAGCAAATTGTTCGTTCGTGGACGGGAATCTGGTCAATGAACTGCACCTTCAACCTCACGATATGCCACCAGCCCAGTATGTGATTGCCGGAGGGGCGACAATGTCAAGCTCTCAGTGGATACCGAAACTGACGTGGTGGACTCAAGGCCAAACATTTCAGCAGGATGTTAAGGTGCTGAATTTGGGCTGCTATGACCTGATCCTGGGGGCAGATTGGCTTGAAGACCACAACCCTATGTGGGCTCACTGGCGGAAGCGGATGCTTCGTTTCACACACGAAGGACGTAGAGTTACTTTGACAGGCATTAAGGACAACACAACCTTGTGTAAACCCGTGTCTGCGAGGAAGATGCGCGGTCTTCTGCGCAGGGGAGCCGTGCAACATGCAATTCAGGTGCGTGCTGTCCACCAAGAGCCAGAGTTGATGTTACTGGATGTGTCGCAAGCTCAACCTGCCTTACCTCTAGAAATCGAGGCGCTGCTGGTAGAGTTCAATGGGTTGTTTCAGGAACCTACAGCCCTACCACCTCGACGACCTCAGGACCACAAAATACCCCTGATTCCCGGAGCTCAGCCAGTGAGTGCGAGACCGTATCGATACACCCCTCAGCAAAAAGATGAAATCCAACGACAGGTCAAAGAGATGCTCCGCCGAGGCATCATACGTCCAAGCAACAGTCCATTTGCCTCTCCTGTTTTGTTGGTTCGCAAGAAAGACGGCACCTGGAGATTCTGTGTGGATTATCGCTTGCTCAATGCCATCACTGTTAAAAGCAAGCACCCCATGCCGATTGTGGACGAGCTGTTAGACGAACTAGCCGGGGCGTGCTGGTTCACCAAGTTAGATCTGCTGTCCGGTTACCATCAGATTCGAATAAGTGAAGGAGATGAGTTCAAAACGGCCTTCCGTACTCATCAAGGTCTGTATGAATTTCTAGTGGTACCATTTGGGCTGTCGGAAGCTCCAGGCACCTTTCAAGGGGTGCTGAACTTTGCCTTCGACAAGTTACTTCGCAAGGGAGTGCTGCTCTTTATGGATGACATACTAGTGCACAGCTCGACTCTGGAACAACATGTGCAACAATTGAGAGAAGTTTTCCAGGTTTTGCAAGACAACCAGTTTGTGGTCAAGCGTTCCAAATGTGTGTTCGCGCAACAGCAACTACAGTACCTGGGCCACGTGGTAGGAGCAAACGGAGTCGCTACAGACCCGGCCAAGATTGCAGCAGTACAAGCATGGCCAGTTCATTAACCTCAAATCTCTCCGTGGGTTTACGGGGTTAACAGGATACTATCGGAAGTTTATCAAGCACTATGGGGTGTCGATGCGTCCCTTGACTGAGTTACTTAAGAAAGGGACCCTATTCCACTGGACTCCACACGCCGATGCAGCCTTCAAACTGCTCAAAGAAGCGATGATCAGTGCCCCGGTCCTGGCCGTCACGGATTTCTCTCAGCAATTCGTCCTGGAAACAGACGCGTGCAAGGATGGGGTTGGAGCCGTTCTCATGCAGCAAGGGCATCCTGTGGCCTACCTCAGCAAGGCTCTATGTCCTAAAAATCAAGCTCTCAGCACATATGAGAAAGAGTGCTTGGCTATCCTCATGGCAGTGGAGAAGTGGCGTCCGTATTTGCAGCACAACCACTTTCTGATTCGCACAGATCAGCAGGCACTACGACATCTGACAGAACAGCGACTCAGCTCGGGGATTCAACACAAGGCATTCGTCAAACTGATAGGCCTCGACTACACCATTCAATACAAACGCGGGATTTCAAATGCTGCTGCCGATGCCCTCTCACGTCGACCACATGATCTGCCTGTGCTGGCGATTTCGGCCCCTGTTCCTGCTTGGTTAGAACACTTGGTGGAGGGCTATGCAGACGACCCACACGCTAGTGCATTGGTAGCCGAGCTGGCGGTAACCGGCTCTAACAAACAAGGTTTCAGTCTGTTGCACGGGGTCCTCCGCTACAAAACAGGATCTGGGTGGGCTTCAATCAGCTCGCACAACAACACATTATGCAAAGCTTACATGACAGTGCAGTGGGAGGTCACTCCGGGGTGCTGGCAACCTATCAGCGAGTCAAGCGTTTGTTTGCATGGCCTAAGTTGAAGAAATCAGTGACGGACTATGTGCAGCACTGCGAGGTGTGCCAGATGGCCAAGGCAGAACATTGCAAACTTCCTGGGCTATTGCAGCCTCACGACATACCGCCGCACCCTTGGCATACTTTGAGCTGGGATTTCGTGGAAGGTCTTCCTAAATCACAAGGGACCGATGTGATTCTGGTGGTGATAGACAAGCTCACAAAGTACGGTCATTTCCTTCCCCTGAAGCACCCCTACACAGCTCTCCAGGTGGCACAGACTTTCTTTGATCAGGTGTACAGACTGCACGGGATGCCACAACGCATTATCTCAGATCGTGATCCAGTTTTCACCAGCCTGTTTTGGCAGGAGCTGTTCCACCTGTCTGACACAATTCTCAACATGAGCTCTGCGAGACATCCGGAGACCGATGGACAGACAGAAAGATTGAACCAGTGTATGGAAGCCTTCCTCCGCTGCTTTGCTCATGATACTCCAAACAAGTGGGCACGTTGGTTGCCCCTGGCAGAGCACTGGTACAACACTTCTTTCCACACAGCTACGGGTCGCACGCCCTTTGAAGCTCTGTATGGTTATTTGCCCCGTCCCTTCGGCATGGAAACACCAGCTACGTCCACAGATCTTCGTGAATGGGTCGACGAACGAGCCGCAACACTGGAACTGGTTAAGCAGCATCTTCACAAAGCTCAAGTTCGCATGAAACGCCAAGCAGACAAGCATCGTTGCGAGCGCTCCTTTGAAGTGGGGGACCAGGTATACCTCAAAGTGCAGCCTTATCTGCAGCACTCTCTGGCCACACAACGCAACGCAAAATTGGCCCTCAAGTTCTATGGTCCTTATCAAGTGATGCGCCGTGTCGGAGCAGTGAGCTATCAGCTGGCGTTGCCAGCCAACTCCAAGATCCACGACGTCATCCACGTCTCTCAGCTGAAGAAGAAGCTCCCTTCGCGTGCTCAAGTGACACATGGCGCAGTTCCACGAGATTTGTCTCTCCTTCAACCTGACAGCATTCTCCAAGCGAAGTTGAATTCGAAGGGTGGCAGGACCATTCCCCACGTCAAGGTACGTTGGACTGGGCGACCGGCAGCACACGACACATGGGAAGATGCATTTGTCCTGCGCTCTCGCTTTCCAGAGTTCACGACTTGGGGTCAAGCCGTTGCGAAAGCGGTGGGGAGTGTGACGTACTGGCCCACACCTGGTCGACGACCCAAGGCATCCAGAAGGAATCGAAACCTGGCCCGTGCCTTCGAGGCCCAGCAGGCAGAAGGAAGATCGAGGACGGCAAGGGAGGCAGCTATAAGAGACGAGTCGACGAGAGAAGACGGTGTCGAGAAACGAGTCAAGTAGTTATTTACTCTGCTTTCCCCTTCCAGCTCCTCCTCCACTTTTCCCCTTTCTGTATCCAAATTGTATCCAGCAAGCAGAACCATAACACCGTTGGTGCCTGATCCATCGGGCCTGCCGCGCCCCTGGTGACGGTGATGGTGCCTGGCCGGGGAGGGCGACGGGAACCACCAGCTGCTGCTCGTGCTGCCTCCTGGGGACTCGGGCTCCTCGTCCACCGGCCGTGACAGCGACGAGGATGACGCGTCCGGCCTGGGCGAGGCAACGGCGGCGGCGGGCCTGGGCGAGGGAACGGCGACGGCGGGCCTAGCGAGGCAACGACGGCGACGAGCCTGGCGAGGCAACGGCGGCGGCTGGCCTGGGCGAGGGAATGACGGCGGCGGGCCTAGCGAGGCAACAGCGGCGACGAGCCTGGCGAGGCAACAGCGACGGTGGACCTGGTGAAGATAAGATGAACCAGTTTTTTTTTCTTCCAATGACAGGTGGACCCACATACGGATGATAACATTACCAGACGTTGCCGTTACATGCGAGATGTTAAGCGGTGCCACATCAGCCTGACTGGCGGGTCCCCTCTGTCATAAACTCACTTATCTGAGCCCGATCTGCCGATCAGTGCTTTCTGCAAAAAGATTACCGTAGACACGGTGTTTTTTGCAAATAAAATGTATTGTAGTGGTTTTCGCAAAGCTTGCCTTTAAAGTGGTGGTTTTATGCAATTTACTCAAAAGAAACGAAAAGAAGATATCCATGAGAGGACGTGACAGCGTTCCTGGTGAATGGATGTGGAAGCCCTGCTCGACCATACGAACCGTGCGAGACGATAAGAGGCGACAGGGCGGCCAATGGCGCGCCGGAGACACGCATGGGAGCGGCGTCGACGGCCATGCCGCGCTCTCCAAGGTGCCTACCGGGTGAGGAGATAAATATCTCGCTCCACGCCGCTCCCGGTATGTCCCTCCCGCGCATGTCGATCACATGATGGAAAGACTAGCTCGGACACGACACGATATCGTATGCGTCCACGTATCGATATCCAATGCCCCGGACGGCCAGACATGATGCATGCATGCACTCGGGACAGCGTTTGGCAGCACCCACCCGCCCTGCCGATGTTCGGTCGATGGCTCGGCTCGGCTGATACATACCTCTGATGAAAGCGGCACGATCGGTAAAAGTGGGACGACCGATCATCGATCGAGATGGGTGGCGGGATAGAAGTAGAACCGATCGACCAACACGGCATCCACAACGATCGACGCGCCGCGTCTTGCCTCTTTGCCTCACGGAATCTACGCGAACTGTTGTTCGGTGAAGATGCCTGGCACGGGCGTGGCTAGACATACCGACAGTCTTTGCAGGCACCTGCAGGCTACTGCACAAGCATGTGGCTGTTTTAGTTTGCAAAGGAAACAAAAAGTAGGGTGTATCTTGTTGGGACCTGTCCATGTCGTCATGGAGGAGTACATGCATGTGCTGAGGATTATCATCAGAATTACCTCACAATTAACTAGAAGAGGATAATGCTTCGTCAGAAAGGCACGGGTGACCTAAGAGCATCTTTAGCCGGACTTGATAAATCCGGTCCTCAAACGCCGCGGACGCGCCCGGACGCATCCGCGGACACTGACCCGTCACACCTTAAAATTTTCATTCTCACAACCGGACATCTCAATTAGCAATACCTCAAATCCATAAAAATCATGCAACTACGTAAACAATGCATTACACACATCGTTCGGCTACCACATCAAGATATGCCATCAGACTACCAAAATATGACATGTTCTACCTACATGCAAGCTATGTAGAAGATCATTCACAAGTACCCTTGCACTTCCCGGCAACCGTGCCATCCTTCTCGCGGAACTAGTGGTGGAAAACGCAGTATGAATCGAGCCAGATCTGCTCATCGCCGGACCTGTCCGACCCGTCGTTGTCGTCCATCTTCTCCTTGGGGGCCAGTCCGGCCATGGCACGGACCACCCGATTTAGCTCTCGAGCGAGGGCGGGCATGTTCATCCGCTGCTGCTTCTTTACAATGCCGGCGCGGATGGCTTGCTCCTCTGCGGTAGTGGCGTCGCCGCATCAACCGCCTCCGCCACCGCCATGTCGGAAGCAAGTCGGGCCTCGGCGACCCTCATCCTATCCTTCCCACTATGGGCACACCAGTCAATGTAGGACTCATACTCCGGCGGACCAATGATGGGGAAACGGGGATTGGAAGGCTCTCGAGAGGACCGCGATGATCCAGTACCGGAGGATCCGAGGGACCGATGCACCGATGGAATGGACTCACGTCGGACAGATCCCGCCATCGGTCGGGCGCAGTCCTCTCGGGAGCGGTGGAGTACAATGCGGATGGCCATTTCCTCCTCCAACCCGCACAACACGACACCCCAGTCGATGGATTCGGACTGGTCGGAGTCAGACCCGCTGCCCACCATGCCGGAGATGGTCAGAGATCGCCGGATGGGAGCTTAGGTGGCGGAGTGGAGGGTAGGGGAGTAGAGTGATGTGGCTAGGGTTTCGTCCGAGGAGCGGATGGGGACGAATATATGTGGGGTCGTGTGGGCAAGCGTTCAACATGGCGGATGCGCCCGGGCCTCCCCATATCCGCCCCATATTTTGGCTGGATATGAGGGGTGCCGGTCAGTCCGGACATTTGAGGCTGGTTTGAGGCACCCGTCTGGCTCGGTTTCTTATCTCCGGTTAGTGACCGAGCCGTCCGCCCGGGCGTTTGAGGGGGAGGGGGTTGAGGTGCCCGACTATAGATGCTCTAACCCTGGCCGCCACCCGTGATCCGATCCCTCTCACTGCCTTTAGGCAAAGCCTGCATGGCGCTCGCAACGAGAGACAGGTTGTATGGAGGAGCTGGTGGGTTGCTGCGGAAAGGCGATAGTGATTCGTGGTCGGGTTGCAGCTGTCAGCATGTGATGCTCGACGGTGGTATTGTTGATCTAGCGCGGTGATCTTCAACTGCAACATGGTCTGGCTAGGCCGCCGGGGAAAAGGGAGTCGATGTATAGTCCTGGACGGTAGCGAGGCTGACATCAGACCCAAAACTATCATGCAACATCATCAGTGATGTTTTCAGGTTTCTTATGGAGTCTTCTAGTTTGGTTTGGGGCGGCGAGGCGGTGGTGTTGTCCTCGTATAGGAATAATGTTCTCCCATCTCTTTCCCTGTTCTGTTGGTGTGTTTATCACTGGCGGAGGGCATGTGGAGCTGTGTCTCTGATAGGTTTTTCAGGATCTGGTTGGTTTAGTTATCTGGTAGACCTGTCTAGATATGGCCGGTGTTCGTGGTCTTCAGAGTTTACATGACCTTATCGGTGTTTTCCTCTCCAGCGTGGCGATTTGCTTTGCAGATCGCGGTCGTCGGCATTTTTTGGTCGCATTGACGACTTCCTGGCTGCTGCTTCTACAAACTTCTGGGTTTAAAAAGTTTGCGCCGTCGAGGTGTAGACCTATGCGGCATCGAGCTATGCTAATGGCGAGCTGCCAGTGGATGCAGGAGGAACAAGACTCCCCCTTCACAGAAATTTGAATGTAATTTTATCTTTTTGTATAGTTGTGTTTGTAAGGACTAGTGATACTTAATATATAACATTGAGCCCATCGCAAAAGAAAAGGTTAGAAGAGGATAATGACCCAATAAGGAAAAAAAAATCTCTCCTTACCCGAGGAGCATCCCTCCAAGTCTAGAAAGCAAGGGCTTTTCTTAATGATTGCCAGAGCAAAAAAGAGTGCAGTGAAAAAATAATCGCTGATTGACTAAGTAATAGCACAAAAAGTGATATCATAGATCCAACATATATGGCATATAAGCTTGGTCTAAGTTAGTTTCTTTTTAAATTTGACCAAATTTATTGAAAAATTTACATTTTGAATATAAAAAATACAACATAAACATGCTTCATAATGGATCTATGTCCTTTGCTTCATCGGCATGGGCCTCTTCTTTGTTAATCTATGTCGGTTAGTGCAACACCCTAGCCCTACCGGGCGGACATCCTCAAACTCCGAGGTAGATAGTTATCTATGGTGCCTCAACCATAAAGCCTTAGTCTTGGCCAAAGTTGTCAGAATTGCAATCTGAATTGGATCGAAACCCATATGGTGGATTGCAAAGTGTAGGATCCTATCTAACAGAATCTTAGATCCTAGATTCTATCAGCTAGAATCGTAGGATCGGCCCAACAAAAGTATGGATAAATTTGTATACTCACAAAAAAAAGCCATGATTCTGACAACCTTGGTCTCGGCCAAGCTCCTCCTCATCTCCACCACCATCGGGTGGGGAAAAAAAATCAGCGGAGAGTGCATACACAGAATAATCGGCTGATGAAGCCCAACAATATTTAGTTGACTAAGTAACAGCAAAACGTGCTTATCCATATGTGTCATTAGTTAGGTTCCACTTGCACATTGGCAGAAGCAAGGAAAAGAACGGCCGGCATAGTGGGATATGAAGGTGTACGTAGGGAACTAGCTGGTGCCGATCTTTGCCTGTGATCTAGGGCAGAGATGACATGAATTCCTCCCCGCACCTAGCTCCGACTTGAAGTGATCAAGGTCAATCCACACATGATCAATTATATGTATCATCGAAGTCACGAAATAGCAATCAAAGATGGTCTATTCGAAGACTAAAGCGCGCGGAGATTTGATCATAGTCCTCAGGCAAATTAAATTGGACGACACAAAGAGCTGGACGAAATGTTCTTCTGTTCCCTTCCCGTGAGGGCAAATTAAACCAGGCGAGGAACAAGTAGTTCACTAGCGTACGTAGAACCTGATGAGAACAGGAACAGCTAGCATAGTGTAAACGTGGCAAAAATATCAGGCAACACGGCATGCACCTGGTGGATGTGTCACCTGGCCAGCCGGTGAGGCGGGGTACGTGAGTGAGTAAATTGCAAGAAACCACTATTTTAAAGGCTAGGTTTGCAAAAAACATTACTATACATTTTTTTGATAGAAAACACCACGTCTTGTGTAATCTTTTTGCAAATAACACTGATTGGCAGATTAGAGCGCTTTAAGTATGTTTATGAAAGGAGGGTCCAGATTTTACCGACGTGGCGTAACGGTTCGGCCGAGACGGCGTTAGATGATGTATTTATCTAGATTTACAAACGAGTCCCTGTAATTTGAAGAAACACCCTTAGATGAAAACCAAAAAAGCAATCAGCTCCCTGAGCCTATCCAAGCACGCGAGCAGAACGCCAACACGCCGATGGCTCTCATTGATGGCGAGGGGGCGCGCCATCCGGGTATGGGAGGCGGCGGCGGCGGTCGTCCGGGTCTGGGAAGCGGCGGGGGCCGAAGTACGGGTATGGGAGGCGGCGGCGGTGGTCGTCCGGGTCTGGGAGGCGGCGACGGCTGTCGTCGGGGTCTGGGAGGCGGCGGCGGTGGTCGTCGGGGTCTGGGAGGCCAAGACGGCGGTCGTGCCAGACCATAGGTGGCCACGCCGGCAAGGTGGGGGCGCGCCATCGAGAACTAGGAGGCGGTGGAGAGTGATTGGCGCGACGCCGGGGCGGGCAGCGTGGCCACGACGTCCTTGGCGCTCGTCCATGCCGGCATTGTCCACTATGCTCATCCACGGCGCGACGTACGTGGTCGACCAGGCGGCCAGTAGGAGTAGAGGAAGGGTTGGGCTCGTCGCCGACACCCTCGCACGCCCGACCTTCTCCAGCAGCTGCGACCACGCCGGAGCAGCAGCAGGACAGGGGCGGATCTCGCCGGATCCGGTGTCGGGTGGGGGCAGGTGAGGTAGGTTGTTTTTTTTGAGGTGTTTTTGGCAAAAAGAACCCCTCTAACGCCATCTCCGACGATGTTATGCCACGTCAGCAAAATACGGGACCCACATGTCATAAATGCGCTCAGTCGGCCCCGCGGATCAGTGTTATTTAAAAAAAGATTACGCTAGGCATGGTATTTTTTAAAAGAAAAATGTATAGTAGTGTTTTCTGCTAACTTAGCCTTCAAAGTGATGGTTTCTTGCAATTTACTCTATCTTGAGTCCATGTGACAAAACAAGCTGTTCTTCGCTCGGGTCGCGGTCGCCGTGACAGCGCGCGAGAGCCGAGGTGCCCTGGGCCTCCCAAACGATATATAAACGAACCTACCGCTGTCTGCACACACCACCCAAAGCACAGCACGAAAAGCACAAGTGAACCTGATTCTTCTTCTTCTTCTTCTTCTTCTTCTTCTTCTTCTTCTTCTTCTTCTTCTTCTTCTTTCAGATTAACCAGTCCAAGAAGAAGAGCCCGCCGTGGTTTTCTAGGTAATAATCCAACTTTCTAAGTTAGACATGGAGGCGGTGGAGCCGGCGGTGGTGGTGAGCTGCGTGTGCTGCGGCCTGGAGGAGGAGTGCACCGGCGAGTACATCGGCGGCGTGAGGGCCTACTTCGGGGGCCGGTGGCTGTGCGGGCTGTGCTCCGAGTCCGTCAAGTACGAGGCTGGCCGCAGCAAGCGCGCCGCGGCCATGGGCGTGGAGGAGGCCGTGCGGGCGCACATGGCCTTCTGCCGCATGTTCAGGCGCGGCGGCCCCGCGGAGCGCGTGGCCGAGGGCATGTGCCAGATGCTTAGGCGCGCCGCGTGCGAGAAGCACCGGGCCACCTCATCATCCTCGTCGCGGCGGACATCACCGGCGACGGTAGCGTCAGCGTCCGGGCACCGCCGCGCCTCGGTGCCGTCCGCCTGAGTTGATATCTGCTTCTTGCGGCGAGGTGCATGCTTCGGACATACGTCTTCCTCACCACAGCTTATATGCTTGTCATGTGATAGTAGTATATTTTGTTTTGAATCTATTCCGGGAACTACACACTAGTGTTGGAGTACTATATGTAGTACGAGGTTAAAGTTCAATTAATCTTCACATGAGGATCTTGATCTACCAAAAGACCGAGCAGCTCTTCTTGGCGTCTATCCTTTCGAGATGTAACATTCGATGTGCTTGAAAGTTGTTTCTTCTTCGTTGCGGTTCCCCGTCCGTCAGAATGATCTTGCACTTGTTCTTCAGAGTTTTTTTTTTTGTTTCTTTGCGCACCGTCATCAGTTTTCGACCCGATCGACGAGACGAGGCCCGTCGGCTTCGTCGTCTGTTGCTTTCGCTATCCTCGCCCGCAACACACGTGCAGAAACATGAGAGGTTGATACTGCTAGTGCATGCTCACCCGTGGAGAATTTTGTTTAGATAATGGATGGAAGAAAACTTCTCCCATGGAGAATCAAATGTGAGTCACCCGAAGATTTGTGTCCACTGCAAGTTTGTATGATAGACGTACGTCCTGAGTACAAAAGCTGTGACATGCATCCTAGCTTGACACTTGTTGCCTACCAAGCCAACTGCTTTTTAGAGAGATACCAATCTAAGTACTCGGAGCATCTCTAGCAGATCCTGTAAACACTTGTCCTGTAAAAGTTGTTTAAAGGATCCCACAAAACAGTTTTTACATGTTTTTACAGTATGATATGTGCTCGCACAGAACAATTCCCGTAAAAATCGTTAATGTCAGACGTGAAGCCCATTTATCAGTAGTTGCATTTACGACAGGGTCCCTAGAAAATAGCACAAAACACCCTAAAATGAAATCTAGATTACAATTGGATCCAGGCTACTCCAATGCAACAACGCATGCTCCGGCCGTCCAGCCGCTATTGGCGCGCACCTCATCAGACGCGGCCGAGCTCCTACTCGTGTCCCGCTCACGCTAGCTAGCTAGCAAGTACGTGGCTAGGCGGCCGAGCTCTTGCTCGCGCCCAGCTCCCGCTAGCTAGCAAATTTAGCTAGCTTGCGCGTTGCTGCTGTGCCGGTGGCCAGCGGCAGCAACGAGATTTGGCCGGAATCGAGCTCGGAAGGACATGGCACCGACTGCGAGGGAAGCAGTTAGGGTCGAAATTGCCCTCCAGCCAAGAATAGAGAATACTACAAAAGGAGGGCGAAATCCCATAGATATAGAGGAAATAGGCTCGCGGATTCGGAATGCCATAAAATTTTTTTTTGGAATAGACGATTTTGGAGGATCTATTTTGACCGGGTTTACGGGATCTATCCTGCAAACCGGCAGTTATTTTAGTGAATGACCCGGTTTGCGGGATCTGCTAGAGATGCTCTTAGCTTCCTTTTTGTGTCCGAGAGAAAGTGTGCACACTGCACACATGTATACATACACAAGCTTTTTGATTGATGGCTCTGCCGAACACGACGTCCAAGTTTCAAGATGCTTGATTTGTTTCAAATGATGATGATGATGATGATATGTACACGCACACGTACACGGCGCAGATCGATCGAGCACAATCATGACACACTGCGCATTTTATAGAGTAAAAGAAAAGGCCGAATTCGAGATCAATATATTCTTCCTTCAGAGCAAAGTAATCTATCATGGATCGGTCTCCACTTCACCGAGTCATGCTCGATCAACAAACTCCAGTCAAAAGGAGGAGCTCAGCCGCTTGCCTCAAAGACAACGACACTTCAAAATTTTATAGATATGGTAATATCACCTTTACAATTTCCGTTGAAAATTGCAGAAGCTTCCCAAGATGATCAGCCAAACAAAAAGAAGATTACTCACCAGGAGTCGGGCGATGGCCACTTCCAAACAGCCCGGGAGAGAAAATAAAGAATGGGGACGTATAGAAATCGTGCCGACATTAACTTGGCCGGAGTCACCCGCCACAGGAAACAAAAAAACCTACGGTTCGGTGGATCGAGCTCGGACGGTGACGGGGGTACTGCTCCTGCAACGAGCACCAGGCGCTCCCTCGTTCGTTTGCTGTTGACATGAAGCGTCACGTTTTTTTTTTTTGAGTAAAATGCATCTTTGATCCTTAAAGTTGCGGAAATGTTAACGCCCACACGTGTGGGCGTTAGCCAACTCGCCCACACGCCTCCATCACCGTTCAACGCCTTTTGCACGAATTTTGGCATAAAAAGGCTGATTTTGTGTGCCACGTAGGACAACTCGTGTGTGTGGCATGTGGGGGAGTTCGCCCACATGCCTGTTTTCTATCCGCCGCCAACGTTCGCCAGTTGGGGCGTGCGATGGAACTGTTGTCGCGCCCGCACGCCACGCACCACTCCTGTTCCCCATCTCCCACGACTGCCATTCTCTCACTCTCCCACAACCAAGCTGTCATTTGCCATGTTTTTGAACAGGTACATGGCAACTGCCCTATTTGTGATTGTAAGCATATGACAACTCTCTTTTTACTCGAACATGTTATTGTTGTCACGTCTGTTTTGTAGCGTTACATAGCAACTGTCTAGTGTTAGTAGGTGGCAACTCCTAAAAATACCACCGTCATCCACATGCCCGTCTCCTCTCCCACACACCAAAAGCCATCAGTTGCCATGTATTTTGCAAGATACATGGCAACTGCCCTAGCGTGCTTGTAAGCAGATGTCAACTCTCTTTTTACCCGCAACATGTTTTTTACCATGTTTTTTAGTGCTACATGGCAACTGTCCAGTGTTAGTAGGTGGCAACTCTTAAAGTTCCCAAATCATGATAACTGTAGTTGTCCGACATGGCAACAGCTGTAGTTGCCCAAAAATGGCATCCGAAACTTGACCTAAGATGGCAACTGCAGTTGAGCAATCATGGTAACTGTAGTTGTCCGACATGGCAACTGTAGTTCAGCAACATGGCAACTGCAGTTCAGCAACATGGCAACTGAAAAGGGTCCGGACCATGGCAATCGCGGCGAGACGCGTGGTTACTGACACGCGGGACGTGTGGCTCGCAGGCGGGGAGGGGCAACGGCCGAGACTGGTCGTGCGGGCCGCGTGCTCGCTCGCCCGGATGTGCTCGTGCGGGCTGTGGTTGCACGCGCCCGGACGCGGTCGTGTGGGCGGGGTCGTCTTCGTGCCACACAGGGCGTGCGGCGCAACCACCCGATACACCACACGTGTGGCAGTTATCGGGACCCTAAAGTTGTTGGCGATGTCTATAATGGTCCCGAAACTCACAAACTGCTTCTATACAATCCTGAAACTTGCAAATACGGACTCAGTATGGTCCTCGAAGTTGTCGAACCAATCCTATGGGTGCGCCGATACGACGGCTTGATGAAGTGCCGGCGCCGATGTACAGTAAGGCCAAATATTCCGGGCATGGGAACGATTTTTGTTAAGATTGCAATGTTGTAGCACGAAAATAGAAGCTAGCCATCGTATATGTTGCACTGGTTACTGCAGGATGCAAGTGTTACAGAAATTGTGGGTTCTCTAACGATTGCATGGCATGCGTAACAGCGTAAGCAGCAGAGGGGTATCCAGTACGCTGGCTATTTTGAGTGGAGATTGGGGAATCAACTGACTGTAGCTCATTGCACTTGATGAAGGGGAAAATTTTTAATGTATAAAGGCGTAAAGACTTGATATATAAAACTAATGTATTCGACTGTTTGTGTGTCTGCATATGAAAATTTTAATTATG
Organism: Aegilops bicornis; assembly: GCA_021605145.1. NCBI lineage: Eukaryota > Viridiplantae > Streptophyta > Magnoliopsida > Poales > Poaceae > Aegilops > Aegilops bicornis. The sequence continues at coordinate 660,377,101 of CM038673.1, forward strand.
TACTATTGGTCACTCGTAAGGAACACAACTGATTGTGTGTTTGCATCAGTATTCAGTACACAGATTTTCTCAGAATAATTGCAGTATATTAAAAATATTTTATATAGCAGCATCAGTACACAGATTCATTCAGTTTAGGGTTTATGTATTTATTTGGCTCCTTAAACTGAGAGGTTAAATGTTTAATTATCCCTTTTTCAGGAAAAGAGAGACCTTTTTTCACTGTGGAGTTGATTCATGGAGGATATTTCCATGGAAGCTGTAGCAACAGGTCATATCTGAATGGTGCAAAGGCTTGTTATGATTTTTGTGATAGTAGTTGTGTATGCATGAAAATGTTTGATGATTTGATAGAGGACATCGGTTATGAAACTGCTGGTAGGATTCATCTGTATTGGTTGCTGCCTGGGTGTCAACTGAATGAAGATGGTGCTAGGTTGCTGTCCAGTGATGAAGAAACTGAGAGCATTGCGAGAATGGTAAAGAATGGGCACAAATTCCTGATGTTTTATGTGGATCATCAGGATAGCTACAGTGGTGGTGGAGGAAAAGAATGGGATGATGTAGTTGCTAACCCCATAGCTCATTTACCACTTGTTTCCGGTCCTAAGAAGGCAAGCCTTGGTCATGTTGAGCAAAGCACCACTGATTCCAGTTATGTTGATGATAACAATGTCAGTGCAACCATTGAACTTGAAAGCAATGGGCAAACAAGAGTTAAGCTGATGCCAAGAGGAAAGAAAGATGATATTGAGGAAGATGATTGTGGCACCGATGATGATTCTACCGACAGTGATTATGTGCCAGAAATAGTGGACAGTGATTTTGACATAGAGGATGGGGATGAGGACTTGGCCCAAGATCAATTGTGTTATCTGAGTGACAAGAAAGGCAAGCATGTTGTAGAAGATTGCAACTCTGAAGATGAAAACCTAGAAGCTCCAGATTCGGATGAGGATGAAATGAAGTTCAATTTCAAATCATTTACGGCAGAAGATATGCATGATCCCAAATTCCATGTGGGGCAGTTGTTCTCATCAGCTGATCTTCTTAGAAAGGCAATTAGGGAATATAGTGTGAAATAGAGAGTGAACATCACATTTCCCAAGAATGACCGAACAAGGCTTGGAGGTAAGTGTACAGAGCATGGATGCCCATGGTATATTTATGCATCTTTGGATAACAGGACTGATTCCATTATGGTGAAGACATTTAATGGTGAGCATAATTGCAGCAAGAAGTGGCAGGTGCGGGCATTTACTGCTAGGTCTATTGCTGACAAGTTTGTGGAGAAAATAAGACCAATGAGAAGATGACATTGAAGGGCTTGGCAACACTTGCGCAAGAAGATTTCAACATGACAGTCAAAAGGGGCAAGCTAGGGAGAGCCAGAAAATTAGCTTTCAATATGATATATGGAGATGAAATTGCACAATATGACATGTTCTGGGACTATGCAAATGAGCTTAGGAGATCAAATCCTGGTAGTACCTTTTTTGTAGAACTTGCAGATGATGGTCAGTTTCAGAAATGCTATTTCTCTTTTGATGCTTGCAAGAGGGGTTTCCTATCTGCCTATAGGCCTGTTATTTTCCTAGATGGATGTCACTTGAAGACACAGTTTGGAGGCATTCTACTTAGTGCAGTAGGAATGGATCCAAATGATTGTATTTTTCCTGTAGCACACGCAGTGGTTCAGAGTGAAGACACAAAAGCTTGGAGGCAGTTCTTGATAGCTCTGAAGCAAGACCTTGGCATTAGAAACACTTCTCCTTGGACAATCATGTCTGACAAGCAAAAAGTGAGTATTTCACATATGTAATACATGTATAATTAATTGTACTATTGCATATCTAATTATTTTATGTTTGCTTATTACCAGGGTTTAATTAAGGCAGTTAGAGAACTGTTTAGTGACTCCTCACATAGATTCTGTGTCAGACATTTATGGCAGAATTTCAACAAAAACTTCAAAGGTGAGGCCCTTAAAAATCAACTCTGGAAATGTGCTAGAAGTAGTACTGAAGGACAATTTAGACAAAGCATGAATGATATGTTAGTTCTTAATAAAGGGGCCCATGATTGGCTAGAGGAGTTGGCACCTGAAACATGGGTAAGGGCCTATCAAAACGATTTCCCTAAGTGTGATGTTCTGTTGAACAATAATTGTGAAGTGTTCAACAAATACATATTAGATGCAAGGGAAATGCCCATTATAAGCATGTGCCAAAGGATTAAAGGGCAGTGTATGGGAAGAATTTATGGCAAGCAGCAAGAGCCTTTTAAGTGGCATGGTACAATATGTCCAAAGATAATGAAAAAGTTGGATAGAAATATTGAAGCCGCAAAACTTGTCTTGCTTCACCTGCTGGAAAGGGTATCTTTGTAGTAAATAATAGAGGTGTATATTTTAGTGTTGACACCGTACTGGCAAAGTGCAGCTGCAGGAGATGGGACTTGTCTGGTATTCCGTGCTGTCATGCAGTATCTGCCCTTAGGTATGACAAGATTTCTCCAGAAGATAGGGTCAACTCATGCTACTCAATTGCAACATATTGCAAGGCCTATGAACACATAATTTTGCCATGCAGAGATGTTAGTGAGTGGAATAAAATGAATGGAAGGCATAATATCATCATCGGTGCCACAATCATCTTCCTCAATATCATCTTTCTTTCCTCTTGGCCTCAGCTTAACTCTTGTTTGCCCATTGCTTTCAAGTTCAATGGTTGCACTGACATTGTTATCATCAACATAACTGGAATCAGTGGTGCTTTGCTCAACATGACCAAGGCTTGCCTTCTTATGACCGGAAACAAGTGGTAAATGAACTATGGGGTTAGCAACTGTTTGGGAACGTAGCAGAAATTCAAAATTTTCTACGCAACCCCAAGATCAATCTATGGAGATTCTAGCAACAAGAGAGGGAGAGGATGAGCATCTTCATACCTTTGAAGATCGCTAAGAGGAAGAGTTACAAGAACGCGGATGAAGGAGTTGTACCCGTAGCGATTCAGATCGCGGTTGATTCCGATCTAAGCACCGAACAACGGTGCCTCCGCGTTCAACACACGTACAACCCGGGGACGTCTCCTCCTTCTTGATCCAGCAAGGGGAGAGGAGAAGTTGAGGGAGAACTCTGACAGCACGACGGCATGGTGGTGACGGAGCTCGTGGTTCTCCAGCAAGGCTTCGCCAAGCACTATGGAGGAGGAGGAGGTGTTGGAGGAGGGAGAGGGCTGCGCCAGGGAAGAGGTCCGGCTGCCCTCTCTCTCCCTCACTATATATAGGGGGAAGGGAGGAGGGGGAGGCGCCCTAGGGTTCCCTAGGGGAGGGGCGGCGGCCATAGGGGAAACCCTAGATGGGTTCGGGCGCCCCCACCCCCTAGGAAACTTGCCCCCCAAGCCGGGAGGGGCGGCTGCCCTAGGGGTGGCGCCCCACATCTCCTGGTTACGTGAGATGGGGTGGGAGGCGCTCAGCCCCTTAGTGGGCTGATGTGCCCTCTTCCCTTGGCCCATAAGGCCCCCAACGCTGTCTTGGGGGCCTCCAGAAACCCCTTTCGGACACGCTGGTCATCACCTGGTACCCCCGGAACAATTCCGGACTCCAATACCCTTCGTCCAATATACCGATCTTCACCTCCGGACCATTCTGGAGCTCCTCGTCATGTCCGGGATCTCATCCGGGACTCCGAACAACCTTCGGTAACCACATACTATTTGCCATAACAACTCTAGCGTCACCGAACCTTAAGTGTGTAGACCCTACGGGTTCGGGAACCATGCAGACATGACCGAGACGTTCTCCGATCAATAACCAATAGTGGGATCTGGATATCCATGTTGGCTCCCACATGTTCCACGATGATCTCATCGGATGAACCACGATGTCAAGGATTCAAGCAATCCCCTATGCAATTCCCTTTGTCAATCGGTATGTTACTTGCCCGAGATTCAATCGTCGGTATCCCAATACCTCGTTCAATCTCGTTACCGGCAAGTCACTTTACTCGTTCCATAATGCATGATCCCGTGACTAACTACTTAGTCACATTGAGCTCATTATGATGATGCATTACCGAGTGGGCCCATAGATACCTCTCCGTCACACGGAGTGACAAATCCCAGTCTCGATTCGTGCGAACCCAGCAGACACTTTCGAAGATACCCGTAGTGCACCTTTATAGCCACCCAGTTACGTTGTGACGTTTGGTACACCCAAAGCATTCCTACGGTATCCGGGAGTTGCACAATCTCATGGTCTAAGGAAATGATACTTGACATTAGAAAAGCTTTTAGCAAACGAACTACACGATCTTGTGCTATGCTTAGGATTGGGTCTTGTCCATCACATCATTCTCCTAATGACGTGATCCCGTTATCAATGACAACCAATGTCCATGGTCAAGAAACCATGACCATCTGTTGATCAACGAGCTAGTCAACTAGAGGCTCACTAGGGACATGTTGTGGTCTATGTATTCACACATGTATTGCGGTTTCCGGTCAATACAATTATAGCATGAATAATAGACAATTATCATGAACAAGGAAATACAATAATAACCATTTTATTATTGCCTCTAGGGCATATTTCCAACAACAACTACATCATCCCATTCTTTTCCTCCCCCACCACTGTAGCTATCCTGATGATCCACATAAAACATCAGGAATTTGTGCCCATTCTTTACCATTCTCGCAATGCTCTCAGTTTCTTCATCACTGGACAGCAACCTAGCATCATCTTCATTCAGTTGACACCTAGGCAGCAACAAATACGGATGAATCCTATCAGCAATTTCATAACCGATGTCCTCTATCAAATCATCAAACAGTTTCACGCATACACAACTACTATCACAGAAATCATAACAAGCCTTTGCACCATTCAGATTTGACCTGTTGCTACAGCTCCCATGGAAATATCCTCCATGAATCAACTCCACAGTGAAAAAAGGACTGTCTTTTCCTGATAAAGGGATAATTAAACATTTAACATCTCAGTTTAAGGAACCAAATAAATATATAAACCCTATACTGAATGAATATGTGTACTGATGCTGCTATATAAAAAAGTTTAATATACTGCAATCATTCTGAGAAAATCTGTGTACTGCTGCTACTATATCAAAAATATTTAATATACTGCAATTGTTCTGAGAAAATCTGTGTACTGAATACTGATGCAGACACACAATCAGTCGTGTTCCTTATGAGTGAACAATAGTACATAATTAACATTTTCATATGCAGACACACAATCAGTCGAATACATTATTTTCATATATCAAGTCTTTACGCCTTTATACATTAAAATTTTCCCACTTCATCAAGTGCAATGAGCTACAGTCAGTTGATTCCCCAATCTCCACTCAAAATAGGCAGTGTGCTGGATACCCCTCTGCTGCTTACGCTGTTACGCATGCCATGCAATCGTGAAAGAAACCACAATTTCTGTAACACTTGCATCCTGCAGTAACCACTGCAACATATACGATGGCTAGCTTCTATTTTCGTGCTACAACATTGCAATCTTAACAAAAATCGTTCCCATGCCGGGAATATTTGGCCTTATTGTACATCGGCGCCGGCACTTCATCGAGCCGTCGTATCGGCGCACCCATAGGAGCCGCCGCCGGCAGTTACGGCAGGGAGGCCCTTCCCTCCTCTGCCGTAGCCAGGGCGCCCAGTTACCGGCCGACCCTTTTCGTTGATGATCCTGCCAGCTACGCTCTTACGAAAGAAGAGAAAGAAATCTTCTTTGAATGCCTGCTTAGTATGAAGGTCCCGACTGGCTTCTCGTCGAACAAAAGGGAATAATAAATATGCCAGAGAAAAAGTTCCGAACCTAAAGTCTCATGATCGCCACGTGATTATGATGCAAGCTGCTTCGGTTGCATTGAGGGGCTTCTACCGAAAGCGTCCGATTAGCCATTGTGAAGCTATGTGCATTCCTCAATGCAATATCTCGAGAAGGTGATCGATCCAAAAATCGTACCAACACTAAGGAGTGATGTGGCGCAATGTCTTGTCGGTTTCGAGCTGGTGTTCCCACCATCCTTCTTCAATATCATGGCCTTGCGTCTTAGTTCATCTAGTCGACGAGATTGTCATTACGGGGCCCGTATTTCTACACAATATGTTCCCCTTTGAGAGGTTCATGGGAGTCCTAAAGAAATATGTCCGTAACCGTGCTAGGCGGAAGGAAGCATCTCCATGGGCCATCAAACGAGAGGATGTCATCGGGTTTTGTGTTGACTTCATTCCTGGCCTTAAGAAGATAGGTCTCCCTAAATCGCGTTATTAGGGGAGACTGACTGAAAAATGCACGCTGGGAAGGGACTCAATAATATGCAGGGACGGATATTCTTGGTCTCAAGCACACTACAGTTCTCTGAGAACTCTACCTTGGTGACCCTGTATGTCGATGAACACAAGAACAGTCTGCGCTCCAAACACCTGGAGCAGTGTGATGACTGGATTACATGTGAACACTGAGGGAGTCCTGGATTAGGGGGTATCCGGACAGCCGGACTGTGTACAACGTCCGGACTATTGAAGCGTGAAGATACAAGACTCAAGACTTCGGCCCGTCTCCGGATGGGACTTTCCTTGGTGTGGAAGGCAAGCTTGGCGATCCGGATATTATATTTCCTTCCTTGTAACCGACTCCATGTAAACCCTAGCCCTCTCTGGTGCCTATATAAACCGGAGAGGTTGGTCCTTAGAAGGCCGATCACAATTACGTTCATACCATCATAGGCTAGCTCTTAGGGTTTAGCCTCCACGATCTCGTGGTAGATCTACTCTTGTACTACCCATATCATCAATATTAATCAAGCAGGAAGTAGGGTTTTACCTCCATCGAGAGGGCCCGAACCTGGTAAACACTGTGTCCCTTACTTCTTGTTACCATCAGCCTTGGCCTTGCAGATCGGGACCCCCTACCCGAGATCCGCTGGTTTTGACACCGACATTGGTGCTTTCATTGAGAGTTCCTCTGTGTCGTCGCCACTGGGCTCGATGGCTCCTTCAACCACCGTCAATAACACGGTACCAGACAGTCACGACAAGCACGGCTTAGACCTGCTATCGGACAAAGCTCGGGGTATCACCCCCGCAGTAGCCTTGGACCTAAATCTGGAGCAGGCTGCGTTGCCTGAGGACGGAGGGCTGGACCCCGCCCCGTAGGTCGCACAATTGTCGGCGGTGGAGCCGAACACGGGCCTTCCTCTGTGGTGGCCTACGGCTTTGGACCCCCGGACTCATATCCGGATGTTGAGTCCGGCCCGCGCCCTCCCGAGCCGGTCGAGCCAGGTTGGGCTCCTGTAATGGAGTTTACCGCCGCGAACATATTTCAGCACTCGCCCTTTGGCGACATGCTGAACTCATTGAAAACTCTCTCTTTGACAGAAATCTCTGGGCCAAACTACGTCCGGTTCAAGTGGGAAGCAGGCGACGAAGAAATTCGTTGCCCACCCACCACCCACTTCATAGCCACGATCGATGATTTAACCGGCGTGCGACTTCGACTCCGAAGACATCGACGGTATGGACGACGATGCCGGAGAAGATTCGGAATCTATGGGGCGTCGGACTTCCCCCTCGTCACACGACATATACATGGTGGATACGCCCAAAGAGGACAAAGGCGACAATCCGGACGATAAAACCCCCGGACAAAAGCCAAAGCGACGGCGCAGACGCCGTTCTAAATCCAGCAACAGTAAAAATAGTGACAAGAGCGCCAGAAGGATCGATACTACAATCAACTCCGGAGGCAACAACGACCATATGGATCCAGCGATGGAGCAGGACGAACCAGGTCACCCCGAACACAGTTCGGAGCAGACGCCCGAGGATAATGATCCCGACGGATGAGGTCATCAAACCGAACCAGCACAAGAAAACAGTCCGGATAATGATGCAATCCCGGAAAAACATGCGGAACGAGATAACCTCCACAGAAAGCTTACGGCCACCGCAAGAAGTCTAAAGAAGCAGAAGCAACGGCTCAAAGCCGCACAGGAAACGCTCAACCGTAGATGGAACAAAGTGCTAGACACTGAAGAAAGATACGGCGATGATCGCCGTACAAAGAGCTATCCAAAACGCAAGCTACTGCCAGAATTCGATGACGAAGCCGTGCCACTTCGTAACTGCAACAAGGCGGCTACCGACGCCGCACATGATCCAAGTGAACACCTGAATAAGAAAGATGGCGCAACCAGGTCCATTTATGGATCCAAAGGACGCGCCCCGGCGAGGGACTATGGTCACCAAAACGATTATGCCAATCACATACCAGTCCGGAATAAACATCGGACACAACAACAGCCAACGACATGCAACAACACGTCCAGATACAGAGGGGCTGCTCACCCCCTGTGCTTTACTGATGAAGTACTAGACCACGAATTCCCATAGGGCTTTAAACCTGTGAACATAGAGGCATACGACGGAACAATAGACCCAGGGGTCTGGATCGAGGACTTTATCCTACAAATACACATGGCTCGTGGGGATGACCTTCACGCCATAAAATACCTCCCCCTCAAGCTGAAGGGACCAGCTCGGCATTGGTTGAAAGGCCTCCCCGAAAATTCAATTCGGAGATGGGAGGAACTCGAGGACGCTTTCAGGGCCAACTTTCAAGGGACCTATGTCCGGCCTCCGGACGCTGACGACTTAAGTCATATAGTCCAACAGCCCGGAGAATCCGCCCACAAGTTTTGGAACAGATTCCTCACTAAGAAGAATCAAATTGTTGACTGTCCGGATGCCGAAGCCTTAGCGGCATTTAAACACAACATCTGTGATGAGTGGCTAGCCAGACACCTCGGCCAAGAAAAGCCAAGGACAATGGCAGCCGTAACAAGCCTCATGACCCGCTTTTGCGCGGGAGAAGATAGCTGGCTAGCCCGTAAAGGCACCAGCGACCCCAGCACATCCAAAATAAGGGATGGCAACGGGAAGCCACGGCGTCATAAAAACAAACGCCAAAGCAAGGAAGAGAGACCGTATAACTCGACGGTTAATGACGGATTCAGGTGCTCTCGACCTAATCAGCAAAACAAGCCATCTAAAGGCAGCAAAGAGGGACCGTCCGGTCTGAATAGAGTCCTAGATAGACTATGCAAAATTCATGGCACCCCTGACAAACCTGCAAACCACCCGCACAGAGAGTGCTGGGTCTTGAAGCAGGTCGGAAAATTAAACGCCGAACACAAGGAGAGGGGAACACCAAGTGAAGACAAGGATGAACCTCGCCAGCCAAACACTGAAGGACAGAAAAAATTCCCGCCAGAGGTTAAAACAGTGAACATGATCCACGCGACTCACACATCCATGAGGAGGCACGAACGCGCGGATAGAGACGCGCTCGATATAGAGCCCATCGTACTCACGCCTAACTGTTGGATGCCTTATCCGATCACTTTCAATAACTTAGATGACCGAACTAGTATTCAGTGCGGAGGATCAAAGGCCTTGGTGCTTGACCCAATAATCGATGGATACCGTCTCACCCGCGTCCTTATGGACGGCGGCAGCAGTCTCAATTTAATATATGAGGACACTGTCCGCAGGATGGGGATAGACCCATCCAGAATTAACCAAAGCAACACCACCTTTGAAGGGGTGATACCAGGCGTTGAAGCCCATAGCAGAGGCTCCGTCACACTGGAGGTAACATTCGGCTCTCCAGGCAACTCCAGAAGCAAAGAACTACTCTTCACCATCGCACCCTTCCAAAGCGACTATCATGCAGTGCTCGGAAGAACGGCCTTCGCTCGCTTCAACGCATTGCCGCACTATGGCTACCTTACACTTAAGATGCCCGATCCACGTGGCGTCATCACCGTTAGCAGAGCGCCCGTCACGCATAGAGGAACACGTGACGGCCCTCGCGGCCGGACTATAAGCGGCCTCCAACATCAGAAAACATGACTGGTCCTTAAAGACCACAGACTCGGCTAGACGAGTCTGGTCGCCCGGATAAAATTGAACCAGGGAACCGTATATGTAATCCCATAGCGGACACCAGGTGCTATAAATACTTAACACAGTCCCAAAGTTGGCTCAACCTTATGGGCAGGCCAACATCTTACACTTTTATTATCCATCGCATACTTACGTTGTGCTGTCCTACGAGTTTTCCTTCTTCCACAGGCAACGTTCGCGCGATACCCTTCCAGTATACGGCACAACGGAGACAAAGGCGCAGACCTGAAGCAGGGCCCCGTTCAACAGGTTTCTTTTTAGATTAAGCCCCTGTGCAAACCTTTTTATTGCCTCTTGTTGTTCAACAATACCATGGGTTTCATACCCAGAGAGGATACTGCCGTTTTTGGCATCTCGCCACGACAGATTAACGCACGTACCTAGAAAAACAGGGTTTATAACGAATGAGCATTCTTGAGCCCATCGATTATTATAAAGTCCGAATACCCTCGGGAGTGTTCAAGGCCACGAAGTTTGGCCTTATATGCAGCAGCTCCGAATCATGTCTTTGGTCAAATGTTGGGTTTGCCCGGCTCCTGGGTTTGCCGCCTTACGTTCCGTTACTATCGGCTAAGGTGGCCAAAGGAGAGCTACTGCGATTGTGCCCTGGTTATTCCGGACGAGCACCTCCGTAGAGAAAGCCGAAAACTGAATGTCATGATGCAGCGAGAGACTGTTCAACCACTCGAAGACTTATCGGAATCTTTAGGATCCCTCCGCATTAACGAAGGACCGTTTCCCGGTCATGTAAACACGACCCCGTAACCTGATGCACGCGAAGGTACTAGGGGCTACATAGTATCCCCAACATTAGACTCCCATGGCTAAGCGAAAGTGTTACAGCTATATAGTCCGGTTGCCTAGTTCGACGTTCGATCATCTCCTTCATGGACCAAGACGTTGGATCAAGTGTGATTAAGCATATTTTTTGCAAACACCCCCGCATTGCCTGCGTGGGGGATGAAACCAACGACTGCTATCTTTCGGATTAAACATTCATATACATATATGTAAACGGCCACACAAGGGACACAATAATACTTTCGGGCAAAAAGTATAAATATAGCCTTATAACCAAACTAACATTGTTTCTTACAATGATTCGATTCATCACTCGAATAAGATATTCTTCAAGCACTGCCCTCTATCAGGTGGGCACCTTCTATGACCTGTGCCAAGTAGTGCTCGGCTGGATACTGGCCCCCTGCCGGATCTTGGGTCGCTATAATATTGGCCTCCATATCCGTCCAATAGGCTTTAACGCGGGCAAGAGCCATCCGCGCACCCTCTATGCACGCCGACCTCCTCATGGCTTTGATCTGAGGCACGACCCCAAGGAACCGCTGCACCAAGCCAAAGTAACTGTCCGGCTTAGGCCCTTCTGGCCAAATATGGTCTATCACAGAACGCATTGCAAGACCGGACAGCATGTGAAACTCCGCTACAACAGCCATCTTGTCATTTAACGGTAGCGCGCGAGTGGGAGCATTGAATTGCGACCAGAAAAGCTTCTCCACTTCCTTATCACATTGACCGTCAAAGAAATCGGCAGCGTCAGCCATACTCTTCGCCAAATCCGCATATGCGTCCGCGGGACTCCAGCGCCCATCCAGGGGAGCGTACTTCGGATCGAAAAACTTCGTCCACAGCAAGTAGGAACCTCCAGCCACGATTTTACCGGCCTGTTGCAGCTCCTCCCGCGCCCCCTGAGCTCGGTCCGTATTTCCCTGGTGGCATTGCGTGCCTTGTCTAGCTCGGCCAAGCTATCTTTATGCTCCTTTTTAAGGAGCTCATACCGGTCAGCGACATTTTTTAACTCAATAGCAATTTCAGCCATCTTTTCTTCGCTTCAGCGATGAGCAGCCTGTTCGGCTCTCAGTTCCTCGGTCGCCTTTAGGGCAGCCACATTGCTATTCCGAGCATGTTCCTTGGCTTGGACAAGCTCGGCCCTCAGGGCCTCCACGGCAACAGCACCATCTGCAGTCCGAACATATTACATTAATATCATGCCGCCTCCATATTTTCTTACACAAAGGAAGGCAGAGCACATACCTTGTGACTTGTCCAGCCGCTCGTTCACCAGCGTGATATCGGCATCAATCGATAGAATCTTCCTGGCCAGTTCAGAAACTTCCACGGATTGGTCGGCGGCCGGACTCACAGGTACCTACACATATTTATAGTGCAATCATTGATTTATGATCCCCTGTTTGCCCCCTACGGCGGGCAACCAGTGTCTCAGGGGCTACTATCTATATGGAGCACACCTAACGCGTGCCTCACAGCCAAAAACAGTGTATTCTTCACTACATACCTCGAAGCCTCTGAGCAGACTTGCAAATACTTCATTCAAACCGCTTGTAGCGGATGAAATCTTCTAGAGCACCGCGCTCATTAGTGAGCGGTGCTCCTCCTAGAGCGCAGCCCGCTCCAAGAGGGTCCCCAAGATGTCGGCGGACATCAAACTGTGCCGGACCCTTTCCATCGCCCCTGGCGGGAGCCAAACGCCCCGAGCTCAGGGTGGCTGACGCGTTGTTGGCCTACGGCTTCGGCAGATCCGGACTCCTCCCTGACGACACTTCGGTGTCGCCCGCTTCGTGAGCCGGAGAGGTAGGTGGGGTCTCGCTCTCCATCATCTCCGGAGGAAGGTCTTCCGAAGACGAACTCTGTTGAGAGGGGCTGCTAGCCGAACTGCGAAAGACGAATCCTGGTCATTGATCTAGGAGGAACGCACTACCTTTGAATTAAAATTAACTTACCGCTCGGTGGAGGGCTGGCCCGTTGGTGGGCACGATGCGGTGAGGGTGCCCGTTGGGGCAGAGCCCCCTGGTGTTATCTTTTTCCCGGGTTTGGGCATCTCCGTCTCCGAGTCTCCAGAGGCGGCCCTCTTCTTCCCGCGTGGGGAGGAGGCCTTAGTGTAGCGACCTGACCCAAAATCGGTCAAATCTTTGTGTCTGTACCATCCCAAGATCATGCTGGTACTCACAGTACATCGATAAAGTAATCAAAGTTCAATCACACCTGAATATCATTAAACGATTCTCATATAGAGTCTTTATTACAAGGGAATAAATTCGGCTCAAGGCCAACTCATGAGAAATAAACTACTAATGATGCGGAAGCGTCGAAGATAAGCGAGTCCATCCGACTCCAAAGGGCAATCGCCAAGCGCGAGCGTAGCCTCACTCTGATCGGAATATATCTACGCAACATAATACGTTGCAGCCATGTAGGTCAGCTTTTGGAATAAGCCGGCAAGTCATGAAGAATAACAATAATCAAGTTACTAACTCTATATGCATTTTGGCTGTGGAGCTCTAAGTTTCATCAATTTGCGTAAAGCCAATTTTATCCTACTACAGTGGACTTATTTGCAAATTACTACAAATTGTTGGTAGTTATTGAGATGGTTCCACCAACCAATATCTCATTCCCAATTATTAAGTCATAAACCCTCAAATTAATTCATTAGTTTTAGTGTTGAGATATCCGAATACTTCCAAGTTCCAGAGGCTCAAATGTCCGTGAATCGGGACACGGCTAATCGATTAGGTTATAACTCTCTGCAGAGGTTTGGCGACTTTCCCGCAAGAATCATTCCCTCCTTTAGAGTCTTCGCACTTCATGGTGTTTGAAGGCGGACGAATGAAACAGGTCTTCCAAAGAGTTCTTACGCCACCGCCGGTACCCATCCAATCCTACCGTTCGTCTACTTCTCGTAGTACCGTCCAGCCAGCGTCACTACTAGGGTCAACCCAGCCAGAGCCCATAATGGCTTGCGGCTGCACAGTAAGCTTCCGGTCATGGGGCATCCATCCTTCTCTTCGTGGCTGGGTGAAGCTTTCCATGAGGATGTCATGGCGCTTCTCCATGCATCCCGCCACCACTGGGTGCTCCAGGTGCCCGTCAACCGTCCTCCACCCGGTAGTGATTTTAAAGTCCATCTTGATCATTGTAGTTCATGGGGTTATCATCATCATTGACTCTCACATCTTGCTTATGAATATCACTCATACCAAATCCGTCTACGAGCATAGCAAAATAACTACTACGTCCGGGGTCATGGTAACAAGGGGATTGGTTCATCCTACCACATGATACTACTCAAGTTTAATGACTTCAAGATTTCACTACTGCATGCATGGTGGGGTGGTGACAACTACTAATGCACAAAAACATAGGTATAGAAATAACATGATCAAAACTTGCCTTCTTGATGATCCTCGTAAGCTAAAGAGTCGTAGTAGCAAGCTTCAGACTCAGGAAACTCTACCGAGACAAACAATAACACAATAAGCACAAAGCAAGAGGATCACACAAGATAACAATAGTAACATAGCACAACAAAACAATCAAAACCAAATCCAAAAGAAAAACTCAAAGAAACCAATTCAAAGTTTTTTCCTACTCCAAACAATAACAAAAATAGTTTTTATATAACAAAAATTCCTTAATATAACCTAATCATGGTTTTAGGTTAACTTAACAGAAAAGGATTCACTAAGCAACTAGGAGCAAAAAGAATTAATTAAAAAGCTATTATAAAACTCATTCTAGGCCTAATCCAATTTCTATTAAGAAAAATAATTTAAAACTTTTATTAATTATAAATAAAAGTTCATCTACTAGAATGACAGAAGCTAACCTAGAATAACTAATCACAAGTTAAAAATAAATTAATTTACTAATTAATTTAATAGGAAAACTTGAGGAACTAGTTAATTAATTAGGATTAATAGGATTCTGCTTAGAACTAATTATTTATTAATCCTAAAATACCCAAGTTAATTTCTAGGGTTTGGCAATGTCAAAATAAAGTGATGACAAAAGAATCATGCAAAAATAATTTTTCTAACTAAAGTTATAGCAGATTTACTATTCTGGCTAAAACAATATTAAAGCATTTTTAATTATTTTTAACATGGCTAAATATATAATCTACAGAAACTACACAAAATTTGCAATCCAACAAAAAAAAATCATCAAAAAATATTAAACAGAATAAAAGATATACATTTTTGAAAACAGAAACTATTCGGCTAAAACAGAAAATCAAAATAAAAGAGAAAGGCCTAATGGGCCTATACTGTGCCCTGTGCGTTAGATAGCCTAAACGGGCCCTAGGGTTAACTAAAACGAACCGGGCCTAAAAATAAAAAACCTAACTAATACTAAACCGATCGGAACCGGCCGGTTTTATGAATAAAACCTAACCCTTCGGGGTTTCTAATCCTAGCCCTAGATCTAGGATCGGACGGGGGAGGGCGATGCCGGTGACTTACGGACTCGGCTGACAATGGCGGCGAATCGTCAGGCGTCCGGGCGTCAGCGAGCTCGGCGACTTCGTCGGGAGATGCGGGAGCACGGGGTTGTTCGGTGGTGTTGGGGGTCGGGGTGGACTAGGCGTCGTCGTGGCGACTATGGCGTGATGGCGAGCTCGGGACTCGGCTGACGTTGAGCGGGAGGGAGAGGTGCGGCGAGGTTTCGAGGGAAAATGGGGTGCGGTGACTCGGCTTTTATAGCCTGGGGGGTCGGGGTGGCCGGAAGGGCATCGGGCGGTCGGGGATCCGGATCCTTCGGGATCCGGTGGATCTCAGCGAGCTCGTGGCGTGGCGAGGGGAAGGAGACGGGCGGTCCCACGGGTGGAGAGAGAGAGAGGCGAGGTCGGGTGGCGAAGCCTAGGGGTTCGGGCGAGCGGGCGAGGTGAGGCGCTGGGTTGGCCTGTTGGGCTGGCTCTACTGGGCTCGGCGCGGGCTCAGTGAGGCGGCGCTGGGGCACTGGGTGCTTTGGCTGGCGCCTGGGAGTTTTTTTTAATAAAACAAAAACAAAAATAAAACAGTATCTGTAAATATTTTATATAGGGTATATATATACCAAAATGATCAGGGGAATATTCCCTTTCATTTGAACATTTTTCCAAAGGCAAAATCCAAACTTTATAAAAATCCATTTTTTTCAAATTCAAATAAAATTCAGATTTGAATCCAAATCTTCTGGCAATGTTTTCCTCTGATATTTTTGGAGTGTCATGTTTGCTCCTCTCATACTTTTGATCAAGTATTTATCAGGCATAGCTTTTGAAATGTTTCCCACATGCCAAAGTTTGAATTCAAATTCAAAACTCAAATTTCTCTGAAACTTCAAATGGCATTCAAATTCAAACAGGATGCATAGGATGCTTAGCTATAATTGTAAAACATTCCAAATAGGAAATTTGGGATGTTACACTTAGCCTCCCCTTCCCGACCATCCTCCTTAGGGGAGGTAACAATTCCCCCAGTTCGGATGCGTAGCATGTGGGGTTCGGATTCTTCGTCCTTCCCCTTGTCTTTCCCCGGGGGCATCCTGCTGAGTACTCGGTCAAGCATCTTGGCTATGGTGGGGGTGGGCGAGCCTTCGGGAAGTGGCGCCGGACACCTAATTCTCTCCGCCTTGCTGAGCCATTCCTGGACGCGGATGATTTCCAGAATAAACAATCGTAACAAACACAAAACATGGTGTCCGGTATCAAGTTTACTTACTTGGGTATCTAGGCGATTGCAGCTTAGGCCCACATCCGCGGTGGTGTCCGGACATTTTACTTTCCGTCCGAAGAACAATTTGCACATCTCTTCGAGCTTCAGGCCGAAGAAGTGCTTGACGGTCCAAGGACCCTCCGATTGAACTCCCACATCCAGAGAGGCCGGCGTTGGCATGGCAACATCCGTCGGATCAACATCACTTGCATTATGCTGACAAGATTAATATCCCTTGCAAGAAGCTCCTGGATGCGGTTCTGCGATCTTGGTATATCACCGGGGTCCCCAATTCCGCCCTACGCCTCATCCCACGACGCCAACCGTGACGGAGGGCCTGAACGAAACTTCGGGGCAGCCGCCCACTTTGTGCCTCTCGGGAGCCGTGACATAGAACCACCTCCGCTGCCATACATCGGATACTTCGGGAAAGAACCCTTCGCCACGGGCATCGCCGTTCCTGCTTATTACGGCACCTCCGCACTCCACATGTCGCCCCTCGATCATCTTCGGCGTCACATTGAAGGTCTTGAGCCATAAGCCGAAGTGTGGGGCGATATGGAGAAAAGCCTCGCACACGATAATAAACGACGAGATGTGGAGGATAACGTCCGGAGCCAGATCGTGAAAATCCAACCCATAATAGAACATGAGCCCCCTCATGAAGGGATCGAGGGTGAAACCCAGACCACGGAGGAAGTGTGGGACGAAAACGACACACTCGTTGGGCTCCGGCATCGGGATGACCTGCCGGATATCTGCGGTCAAGTATCCGACCTCCCTAAGCTTGACAATGTCCTTCTCTTCGATCGACATACTGGAGGATGCCGGAGGGGTGGAGCTTAGGTTTTGGGTGTTAGAACTCGAGGTGCGAGAAGGCGCGATGAAGGTGAAAAAGGAGGCGTAGGTCTCGACCCCTTTATAAAGAGCGTGAATATCAAGAGTCCCCGGTGTGACCGTTTGGGGCTTATCTAAAAAACACACGGGTTATACCAATGGCCGACGTGGGGTCACGCGCGCCTATATTGATGGAAAATCCCGTAATAAGAGGAACACGATCTCTGCCTCGACGGGACGTGCCAATAAAACCGCCTCGCAACACGAGTCGTTGTGGGGCAGGAAACGTCGGTTCGCGTTGGACCGAGCCCCGACGCGAGGGCACGATACGCGAAGATTGCCAGCAAATCAGATCTATACCATACGAAGATCATCTTGTAGATCCGAACACGGTCTACATGTTCAATGACCACTTTGGAGTATTCGAAGAAGGAACCCGCCCTGCAATGCCGAAGACAAGACTGCGCGCCGGACTCATCGTCATTGAAGCCCGGTTCAGGGGCTACTGAGGGAGTCCTGGATTAGGGGGTATCCGGACAGCCAGACTGTGTACAACGTCCAGACTATTGAAGCGTGTAGATCGGGACCCCCTACCTGAGATCTGTCGGTTTTGACACCGACAAACACATCAGGACTTTCAGCAGTTGGTTGGAAACACGTCTCATAGGTGACAAGACTGTTTGTGATGAGCTGTACTTGTTGTCCTGGGGACCATCTTTGACTGTATTGATTTACAAAGGATACGAGATAAATGGGAATACATTTTACACGATTGACCAAGATCAAAAGAGCATTTGATGCAGCAACCGAGAGGGGAAGGACACATATTATGGTTACATAGTGGACATATGGGAACTTGACTACGGACATGATTTTAAGGTCCCTTTGTTTAAGTGCAAATGGGTCAATCTATCAGGAGGCGAGAATGCAGGTAGACCCACGATGACGGAATGACAACAGTGGATCTGAAAAATCTTGGGTACACTAACGAACCGTTCGTCCTAGCCAATGATGTGGCACATGTTATCTATGTGAAGGACATGTCTACTGCATCGAGAAAAAGAAAAGATAAGGAAGCGAATACATCATACGATGAGCCAAAGCGCCACATAGTTCTTTTAGGAAAAAGGGACATCGTGGGAGAGGAGGGCAAGACAGACATGTCTGAAGAGTATGAAAAGTTTCATGAAATTCCTCCCTTTAAAGTCAAGGCTGACCCAAGCATCCTGATAAACGATGAAGATTATCCATGGTTATGGCGCAATAAACAAATGACACAAGCGAAGAAAAAGTGAAGACTTTCTCCCGCAACTATTATGATGATACCATGCCAACTTTGTAATAGACGAGTATGATACCATTGTCCGTTTTGTACATGCACATGCTATGTGGGTGAAATTATGATACCATGCCAACTTTCAACTTTTTCAGATTTCATTTGAAATGCTTTAATGTCTTATGGTTCGGCCCTCGTAATACCATTCATCCCGGTTCGCTCCTTGTCAACTATGTTCTCACCAAGAACACTCTCAAGAGGGCAACCACGTGGGCCATTGGTCCCGGTTCGTCTGGACCTTTTGGTCCCGGTTCCACGCACGAACCGGGACCAATGCGCCTCGCCAGCCCATGACCATTAGTCGGTTTGTGCCACAAACCGGGACTAAAGGGTTGGTCCTCGCGCGCTCAGAGTTCAGTCCCACCTCGCCAACCGAAGGGCGCTCACACCGGTTTATAAGCCCGTCCCTTTCTGCCTTGTTGAGCTCCTCTCAAAGTGAAAATAGATGCCCCTATACAGGGAATTTGACCTAAATTCATAGTGAATTTCTCTGAAATTCATAGAAATTTATTTTGAATTTAGGTTGAATTTTCTCTATATGCGCATCTATGTTCATTTTTAGTAAAGTTAATCACAAACTTGTGATTCACACAAATTTCAAAGAATTCAAATTTTAACTATTCAATTTGAAAACTAATGGCGAATGAAAGTTTATAATTTTTCTAAAACTAATGGCACTAACAGAAAGTTTATAATTTTGCTAACCTAAAAGCAAAATGAATTAAAAAATAAAGCAAAAAACAAAAGAAAATAAATAATCTAAAAAAAAAACAAAAAAAAACTGGAAACAAAATAAAAATAGCAACAATAAGTATTTTGTTGTAAGTAGAAACAAAATAAAATAAATAAAGCAACAAAGAAAACAAACAAAACAAAAAAAGTGTTTTCAAATTTGAAAACTAATGGCACTAACAGAAAGTTTATAATTTTTCTAAAACTAAAACCAAAAAATAATTAAAAATAAAGCAAAAAACAAAAGAATATAAATAATGCAGAAAACAAAACAAAAAACTGGAAAAAAAATAAAAATAGCAACAATAAGTATTTTTTTGTAAGTAGAAACAAAATAAAATAAATAAAGCAAGAAAGAAAACAAAAAAAACAAAAACAGTGTTTTCAAATTTGAAAACTAATGGCACTAACAGAAAGTTTATAATTTTTCTAAAACTAAAAGCAAAAAGAATTAAAAAATAAAGCAAAAAAAAAGAAAATAAACAATGCAGAAAACAAAACAAAAAAACTAGAAAAAAATAAAAATAGCAACAATAAGTAAAGAAAAAAAAACAAAAAAGTGCCTCCTACTGGGCCCCCACGGGCTGAATACGAGTAGAAACCCTACCATGGGCCAGGATTCAGGCCCGCAGAAGGTCTAGCAGGCCCACAGGCAAAGCAGTGTCAGATTAGGCCCATAGGCCTGCAGTTGAGAGGAGTTCAAGAGAGAGGAGGCAGAAGTGTTTATAAGCAGGTGGTCGACGCTCTCAACTAGCGAGGTGGGACTAAACTCCCACCACCACGCCGCTGTGCAAGGCCATTGGTCCCGGTTGGTGGCACGAACCGGGACCATTGCCACCCTTTGGTCCCGGTTCGTGGCACCAACCGAGACCAATGCCCCCCCTTTAGTCCCGGTTCGTGCCACCAACCGGGACCAAAGGTCGCCGCTTCCCGTCCTTTGGGCTGCTGAAAAGAGGCCTTTGGTCCCGGTTGGTAGCACCAACCGGACTAAAAACGATTCGCCCCGATTGGTGCCACGAACCGGGACTAAAGGCTTTGCTATATAAGTTCACACTTGGGAAATTTTCACTCTCATCTCGCGATTTGCCGCCCGACGACGCCGACGCCGCCAGTTGCCCGCCGCCCGCCGCCCTTCGTCGCCCGTGCCCGTTATCGCCGTCGCCGCGCCCTCACCGTCGCCGCGCCCTGCCCCGACGCCGCCCAGCCCGCCCCGTCGTCGCCGTCGCCGCGCCCCTACAGCGCGCCGCCCCGGCCCGCCCCCGTCACCGTCTCCCGCGCCCTTGCCCCGACGCGCGCCGCCCCGCCCCGCCTCCGTACGTCGTTGCTGTCGCCCTGCCTCGCCCTTCATTGACGTCGCCCCTACCCCGAGCGCGCGCCCACTGCCCCGTCGCCATCCTCGCTGCCGACCCCGCGGTCCTCCTCACCTTGGTCCGGCCGGCGCCCTCCCTAGCATTTTTTTCATATATATGCTTGTTTTTTTTTCATATATATGCTTGTTTTTTATATATATGATGATATATATCCTTGTTATCATAATTGTTTTTCTTCATATATATATGTAATGATTTTTTTATAGAATATGATGTTTTTTTCGTAGATGATCACATATATGATGTATGCACGGATATGGATGAAAGATGATGTTTTTTTGTTCATAGAACATGATGTTTTTTATTCACATATTTTTTTTGTTTATGAGAGAGGCGGGGGCGTCGAGGGATCATAGATGTATTTTTTCAGAAATTTCTATCGTGCATAGAAGGATTTTAGACCATGGGAGCACCCCCTCCCTATCGTTGCAAAATTTGGTAAGTGATATTAAGAAGGACGTGGGGGGGGGGGGGGTCGATATACCCCCTCCCCAAAAATATTATTTTCATGTACGTATGTCGTGTCGATATAAACTCCTGATAACTTCAACACGTGGGGGGGGGGGGAGGTTGATATACCCCCTCCCGATAACTTCAACACGAGGGGGGTCGATATACCCCTCCCGATAACTTCAACACGAGGGGGGTCGATATACCCCTCCCGATAACTTCAACACGTGGGGGAGGGGTCGATATACCCCCTCCCGATAACTTCAACACGAGGGGGCCGGGGTCGATATACCCCCTCCCGATAACTTCAACACGTAGGGGGGGGGGTCGATATACCCCCTCCCCGATAAAATTATTTCCCATGTACGTATGTTGTCGTTGTCGATATAAACCCCTCCCGATAACTTCAACACGTGGGGGGGGGGGTCGCTATACCCCTCCCCGATAACATTATTTTCCCGTGTATGTATCTCATCGTTGTCGATATTACCCCCTCCTTGAAGCATTCTCGAGGCCACCCCAAACCCTTGAAGCGTTGTCTAGGCCACCCCAAACCCTAGAGAAGCAGCGTCGAGGCCACTAATATGATTCCTTATTGTGATTAGCTAGCTAGTTCTACATTTGCCACTAATATATCCATCTTTCATGTTTGAATAATAATTGCCATGTTGTAAATATTTGTAGAAACTATGGACATCCCCGAGATGAAGCACAAGAAGCGTTGTTGGGGGACATAATCGCACAAGGAAGTGATGTCGTCTGCTCGTTGTTTCTCAACGACACCGATGGTCTGGAAGGACAGGGTGAAGAAGCAGCTGGATATGATTATGATGGCTCCGGTGACCCAATGCCGCTGCAAAAAGGAGACCGTGAGGACGGCTCCGGTGACCCAATGATGGTGCAAGAAGGAGACCGTGATGACGGCTCCGGTGACCGAACCCAGTCCGGCCACGTATATATATTAGTTAAGCCTGTGCTGATTAGCTAATTGATGCATTCATTGTTTTGGTATGTACACATATTAATTAACTCGCGTCCTTGTTCTTTTTTCTAGCCCTTCGGATCGAGCACAACTTCGGTAAAGAGACGAGGCCCGAAGAAAAAGTTGAGCTCGGTTGAAAGGTTTGAGATCATAGCAATCGCGCGCGACGGCCAACCGATTGAACACTTCCGGACAAAGAACGCATTTGTTGCTCAGTGCGGGGTTCTGGTTAGGGACAAGATCCCGATCAGCATCCACCAATGGTATAAGCCTAAGAACGAAGACCCTGAGGTGTCTTATGTCAATGATATGCAGAAAAATGATCTTTGGACTGAGCTGAAGTCAAATTTCACCCTACCGCCAGAGGATGATCCGGAGAAGCCAGTTAAAGAGCAATTAATGAAGTCTTTTGCTCTTAAGAAGATGGCAGACCTATTCAGGAGGTGGAAGAAAGACCTGAATACGTTTGTCGACAAAAAAGAGACACCAGAATTCAAGGGAAAATATGAGAAGATCAGAGAGCACTGGCCCGCATTTGTGGCCCACAAGACATCAAAAAAGAGTAAGAAGATGTCGGCGACAAACAAGCAAAATGCTGCGAAGAAGAAGCTTCACCATCGCACGGGGTCAGTGGCTACCTCAAAGCCAGGCCTAAGTGGGCTAAGGCTGAGAATGATCTGGTTGATAAAGGGATCGAACCAGAGACAATGAACTGGCGGACCATTGCGGACTTGGTTCTTGAACTGGCGGAACCTTGGACCCTGTATCGTGGAAGTGCATTTGGACGGACGAGCAATTGGAAATACCAGTCAAGAGGCTTCGCATCAGTATCGATGCAAAGGCAGCAAGGGACGTTCCTTCCGTGACAGAGAGAGAACGACGAGCTCACAATGGCCCTCGGGAATCTGAGCACCACAGGCGGACACGAGGGACGCCAGGCTCCGTTCTGTGGAATGCTGGTTTTCCGGACGCACGCGGTTACAAATGCCAGGAGAGGAGGAAAAAAGTGCAGCAGACCCAACTGCAGGCGCTGCACGCAAGGGTACAAGCGATAGAGAAACGAGAAGCAAATCGCAGAAAATAAACTGCCGATGCTTCCCCCGAAGCTACCCCGCCATCTCAGCGGAGAAGCAGCATGGCTTCCACCGAGCTGCTTTAGCCCGAGCATGTCTTGACGTCTCCTGCCAGCTATCCCGTGGATGCTATCACGGAGTCTCAAAATTGCCACATTATGACGCAATGGATGAATTTGAAGGTCAAGGCGGCTGTTGGCTCTGTTTATCCTACTGAACCCGGCGCAACTTTTCACCGCCGCCGATTCCGTAAGAATATGCTAGGGTGATGGTGGATGAAATAACGGAGGGATTTGAGGACCTCCAGCTTGACCACCCTACCGGTGAAGGGGAGACTACGCTGGGTTCTGCTCTGAAGACTCCATGCCTATGGCGGAAGGAGCACATCAACCTTCCGAACTGGACGCCTCCGCCTCCTCCTCCGGCGAGTCAGGGCACTCCGCCTACTCCACTGCCTCCTCCTCCGGCGAGTGATGATCAGGGCACTCGGCCTCCTTCTCCGGCGTGTGGCGGCACTCCGCCTCCTTCTCACTGCTTGCGCCCGAGCAGCCAGCAGCCTCCTCCTTCTCCGCCTCGTCAGCAAGGGCGGAAGAGACCCGCCGCCGCCCCGGCTGCTCCAGTGCGTCGTAGTCCTTCTCCTTCGCCTCGTAAGCAAGCACAAAAGAAGACAGCCGCAACCGCCCCGTCTGCTCCGGTGTCTAGCAGTACAGGCAGAGGCGGGAGGCAGTACAGATACGGTCCACCTCTCAAGCCTCGAGAGAAGTTACCGTATGAGATGACCGTGGAAGAAAACAAGAAGATCATGCGGACCGAAGTGAAGGACTTCTTTGAAGGGTTGAAAGCGCAAGGACATCCACCTTTGGAGGAGAAGGTAGATCCGGTGAAAGCAAAGCGCACTATCGATGCCCTGAGGAAACCACCAAAGTTTCCGCCGAAAACCAACTATGAGCGCATTACTCAAAAGGCATATCAAGAAGCGTCGCGGTCGGGAACTACTGTCAGTGATCAAAGGTTAAAAGAACAACGAGCAGCTGGGAAAAAAATTGCTCAGCTCGGCGAACAAGCAAACCAATCGTGCCCCCCGCTCAATGTGTCTAGCGACATCGTCGCTAATGCTCCGGGGACGGTGCCCGGTTATAGCAATCTTGCAGATTACCTGCCTGACGATGTACATTTTGATTTCATGGAGGTGGACGAACACAAATACGAGTACGGGAAGCCTCTCGTCAAATATGAAAAATCTCTAACAACGATGATGCGAAGATTCCATAATTGGTACATGAAAACCTACAGAGAGTCTGGGGGACGAATACTTTTTATCTGAGAATTAAAGAGGAGCACGACCTCGTTGGAACTGATCTGTTGACTGTTCCTTTTGAGGAGTTATTCGAGTTCTTCAATCAAAAGGCCCTCGATAAATTAACTGTCTTTTGCTACTGTCTGTAAGTACTATTTCTATCATTAAGTCTCTATATATAGCTCTGCTCTTTCATTGCCTGTATTTATAATTAATTATCCTCACTATATTATGCAGATTGAAGATCGTCGAGTGTAGCAAACAAGAAATGTATGATATTGGGTTCATTAACACAAATATCATAGATGAAATTCAGGTTAAAAAGCACGCCGAAGAGGCCGAGGCCAACTTGCTACAATCGTTGATAAAAAAATCAAAACAAAGATTTCATACTCTTTCCTTACAACTTCAAGTGAGTGTTACTGTCGTGTGCATATTCGGTTTCCCTTATTACTCGAGCGAGGCTATAGTAATGTAATTGATGAGTTATGCATGCGCGCAACTTCCACTATGTTCTTACGGAGATTAAGCTTGAGCGGGGACTAGTAACCGTCTTAGACTCGAGATTTAAAAGATCCCGAAACCTATGCGGACATGACTAAATTGTTCAACAAGTAAGTTCAATCAATCATTATCGCACCATATCGGCAACTTTTTGTTCATTTCCTGATATCTCAAGTAATAATAATTATTTTCTATGTCTTGCAGGGTTTGGAAACAGTTCACCGCAGAAGCTTCGGAATGCTTGAAGGAGCTGCGATATACATACCAAAGTAAGTACTACTAGCTAGCTAGTTGCGCGCATCTCCCATTGATTCTATAGCTATACTTTCATCAATGCCATTTATAATGCTTCATTATCACTTTGATTGACCTCTATTTCTCGTAAAGTGCTTGTGGCAGGAAGAAGGGAATAATTTCTGTGGATACTACGTGTGCGAGTTCATCTACAACGCGACTTTGAAAAATAAGCGGGGCTACTCTAAAAGACAATATGAAGTGCGTAAGAAATAATATTCACAATTTCATTTTATTACACCATCATTTCTGTTGAGTTTCATTCATATACATGATTAACCCCCTTCTTCAAATTAGACGTGGCAGATGCAGAATGAACTCCTACCACAAGATCGCATGAAAGAAATTCAAGAGGAATTGGTGGGATTCTTTCTTGACCACGTCATCAATAAAGCCGGAGAATACCATGTGGAAGTTGATTTCAAATGCTAGGGGATTGTAAGAGATCTTACATATTGTATATGTATGTAGCCAGTAGCGTTGGATAGATAATACGAAAACTTGTTGTTCGACCAATCTCTCGGGGAAGGAGAGGTCGATCGATCACTTCTCTCGGTATTCATGACGAACTTCTGTACTTAATGGTTTCCTTCATTTTATTACTTGCTAGCGTGTCGAGGGCCTCACTATGTATAGTACGTCGCGTCAACCAAGCACAGACATAAGAGAGGACACTTCTCTCTAATAAATAGCTAGCTAACACAATATATAAAACACCTAAATTAACCCCCAAAACCCCCAACCCCCCTCCCCCTTTCGAAAAAAACAAAAACCACAACCCATGAAATGCTGACGCGTGGATGCCTATTTGTCCCGGTTGGTGCCACTAATCGGGACCAAAACCCTCCTACGTGGGCTCGGCAAGACCGCCACGTGGAGGCCCATACATCTGGTTACGGACTGAACCAGGGACTAAAGAACGAGGCATTAGTAAGGACCCTTTAGTCCTGGTTCAGGAACTGGGACAAAAGGCCCTTACCAACCGGGACTACTGGTGGTTTATCTACCAGTGTTAATGTTGAGAGAACTTGCACTAGTGAAAGTATGAACCCTAGGCCTTGTTTCAACGCATTGCAATACCGTTTACGCTCACTTCTATCGCTTGTTACCTTGCTATTTTTATATTTTCAGATTACAAAAACCTATATCTACCATCATATTGCACTTGTATCACCATATCTTCGCCGAACTAGTGCACGTATAGAATTTACCATTGTATTGGGTGTGTTGGGGACACAAGAGACTCTTTGTTATTTGGTCGCAGGGTTGTTTGAGAGAGACCATCTTCATCCTACACCTCCCACAGATTGATAAACCTTAGGTCATCCACTTGAGGGAAATTTTCTACTGTCCTACAAACCTCTGCACTTGGAGGCCCAACAAGGTCTACAAGGAGAAGGTTGCGTAGTAGACATCAGTACGCGTAATGTCGGTCCGGGCCGCTTCAACCAACAATACCACCGAATCAAAGTATGACATGCTGGTAAGCAGTATGACTATTATCGCCCAACACTCATTGTGTTCTACTCGTGCATATAACATCTATTCATAAACCTGGCTCTGATGCCACTGTTGGGGAACGCAGTAATTTCAAAAAAATTCCTACGATCACGCAAGATCTATGTGATGCATAGCAATGAGCGGGAGAGTGTTGTCCATGTACCCTTGTAGACCGTAAGTGGAAGCGTCTAGTGACGCGGTTGATGTAGTCGAACGTCTTTGCGATCCAACCGATCAAGTACCGAAAGCTCGGCACCTCCGTGATCTGCACACGTTCAGCTTGGTGACGTCCCTCGAACTCAAGATCTAGTTGAGGCCGAGGGAGAGTTCCGTCAGCACGACGGCGTGTTGACGGTGTTGATTAAGTTACCGACGCAGGGATTCGCCTAAGCACTACAACGATATGACCGAGGTGGAATTCTGTGGAGGGGGGCACCGCACACGGCTAAAACAATTGTCAACTTGTGTGTTCTAGGGTGCCCCCTTCCCCACGTATATAAAGGACGGAGGGGAGGCTGGCCGGCCCTCCTTGGCACGCCCCCAAGAGGGGAATCATACTAGGACTCCAAGTCCTAATAGGTTTCCACCTAAAGCGAGAGAGGGGGAAGGAAGGAGAGGGAAAGGGGGAAGGAAAGGGGGCGCCACCCCCCTTCCTAGTCCAATTGGGACTCAAGGGGGAGGGGGCGCGCGGCCTGCCCTGGCCGCCCCCCTCTCTCTCTCCACTAAGGCCCATCGAGGCCCATTAGTTCCCCCGGGGGTTCCGATAACCCTCCGGCACTCCGGTTTTATCTGAACTTTTTCCGGAACACTTCCCGTGTCTGAATATAGCCGTTCAATATATCAATCTTTATGTCTCGACAATTTCGAGACTCCTCGTCACGTCTGTGGTCACATCCGGGACTCCGAACTACCATCGATACATCAAATCACATAAACTCATATTACCGATAGTCACCGAACTTTAAGCGTGCGGACCCTACGGGTTCGAGAACTATGTAGACATGACCGAGCATGTCTTCGGTCAATAACCAATAGCGGTACCTGGATGCACATATTGGTTCCTACATATTCTACGAAGATCTTTATCGGTCAAACCGCATAACAACATACGTTGTTCCCTTTGTCATCGGTATGTTACTTGCCCAAGATTCGACCGTCGGCATCAATCCGTAACTAACTTATTAGTCACATTGCTTGCAAGGCTTATAGTGATGTGTATTACCGATAGGGCCCAGAGATACCTCTCCGACAATCGGAGTGACAAATCCTAATCTCGATCTATGCCAACTCAACAAACACTATCGGAGACACCTGTAGAGCATCTTTATAATCACCCAGTTATGTTGTGACATTTAATAGATGAGGGAGTCCTGGATTATGGGGTACCCGGATAGCCGGACTATATCCTTTGGCCGGACTGTTGGACTATGAAGATAAAAGATTGAAGACTTCATCTTGTGTCCGGATGGGACTGCCCTTGGCTTGGAAGGCAAGCTTGGCGATACGGATATGTAGATCTCCTCCCATTGTAACCGACTCTAAGTAACCCTAGCCCCCTCTGGTGTCTATGTAAACAGGAGGGTTTAGTCCGTAGGACAACAACAATCATACCATAGGCTAGCTTCTAGGGTTTAGCCTCTACGATCTCGTGGTAGATCAACTCTTGTAATACTCATATCATCAAGATCAATCAAGCAGAAAGTAGGGTAATACCTTCATCGAGAGGGCCCGAACCTGGGTAAACATTTTTTCCCCCGCCTCCTGTTACCATCCGCCTTAGACACACAATTCGGGACCCCCTACCTGAGATCCACCGGTTTTGACACCGACATTGGTGCTTTCATTGAGAGTTCCACTGTGCCGTCACCGTAAGGCTTGATGGCTCCTTCGATCATCGGTAACAATGCGGTCCATGTTGGAAATATGCCCTAGAGGCAATAATAAAAGCATTATTATTATATTTCCTTGTTCGTGATAATTGTCTTTTATTCATGCTATAATTGTATTATCCGGAAATCGTAATACACGTGTGAATACATAGACCACAATACGTCCCCTAGTAAGCCTCTAGTTGACTAGCTCGTTGGTCAACGAGATAGTCATGGTTTCGACTATGGACATCGAGATGTCATTGACAAGCGGGATCACGTCATTAGGAGAATGACGTGATGGACAAGACCCAATCCTAAGCATAGCACAAGATCGTGTAGTTCGTTTTGCTAGAGCTTTTCAATGTCAAGTATCTCTTCCTTAGACCATGAGATCGTGTAACTCCCGGATACCATAGGAGTGCTTTGGGTGTACCAAACGTCACAACGTAATCTGGGTGACTATAAAGGTGCACTACAGGTATCTCCGAAAGTGTCTGTTGGGTTGACACAGATCGAGACTGGGATTTGTCACTCCGTATGACGGAGAGGTATCTCTTGGCCCACTCGGTAATGCATCATCATAATGAGCTCAAAGTAACCAAGTGTTTGGTCAAGGATCATGCATTACGGTACGAGTAAAGTGACTTGCCGGTAACGAGACTGAACGAGGTATTGGGATACCGACGATCGAGTCTCGGGCATGTAACGTACCGATTGACAAAGGGAATAGTATACGGGGTTCCTTGAATCCTCGACATCGTGGTTCATCCGATGACATCATCGAGGAGCATGTGGGAGCCAACATGGGTATCCAGATCCCGCTGTTGGTTATTGACACGAGAGCCGTCTCGGCCATGTCTACGTGTCTCCGAACCCGTAGGGTCTACACATAAGGTTCGGTGGCGCTTAGGGTTATTAGGAAGACTTGTATGTGATTACCGAATGTTGTTCGGAGTCGGATGAGATCCGGACGTCACAAAGAGTTCGGAAGGGTCCGGAGGTAAATATTTATATATGGGAAGTTATCAAGCGGACACCGGAAAGTTTCGGGGCATATCGGTATTGTACTGGGGCCACCGGAAGGGTTCCGAGGTCCACCGAGGGGCCACCCCTCGGGGGCCACATTGGCTGCGTGGGGGCAGGAGCCAGCCTGGTGGGCTGGGCGCACCCATGGGCCCTTGCGCCTAGGGTTTGGGGGGACCCTAGAGGGCGCCCCCTTGCTTGGGGGCAAGTCCCCTCCCTTGGCCGCCGCCCCTCTAGATGCCATCTAGAGGGGCCGCCCTCT
The DNA here is from genome assembly GCA_021605145.1 of Aegilops bicornis. NCBI lineage: Eukaryota > Viridiplantae > Streptophyta > Magnoliopsida > Poales > Poaceae > Aegilops > Aegilops bicornis. Next base: position 660,407,151 of record CM038673.1, read on the forward strand.
CCCTCCCCTATAAATAGAGGGGTGAGGGAGGGCTGCACACACAAGCCAAGGCGCAGCCCTCCCCAACACCTCTCCTCCTCCGTCGTTCTTGGCGAAGCCACAGCCGAATCTTCTTGCACCAACAACACCACGCCGTCGTGCTGCCGCTGGAGCTGTCTTCCTCAACCTCTCCTTCCTCCTTCCTGGATCAAGACGGAGGAGACGCGTCGTCTGCCGTGCGTGTGTTGAACACGGAGGTGCTGTCCGTTCAGCACTTGGTCATCGGTGATCCGAATCACGGCGTAGTACGACTCCATCATCACCATCCCTTGAACGCTTCCTTTTCGATCTACAAGTGGTATGTAGATGCAAACTCACTCCCTTGACTCGTTGCTTAGATGAACTCATAGATGGATCTTGGTGAAATCGTAGGAAAATTTTAATTTTCTGCAACGCGTTCCCCAACAAATGATGGCATCATGAGCTAGGTCTATGCGTAGTTCTCTATTGCACGAGTAGAACACAATTTTGTTGTGGGCGTAGATCTTGTCAACTTGCTTGCCGCTACTAGTCTTATCTTGCTTCAGCGGTATTGTGGGATGAAGCGCCCCGGACCAACCTTACACGTACGCTTACGTGAGACCGGTTCCACCGACTGACATGCACTAGTTGCATAAGGTGGCTGGCGGGTGTCTGTCTCTCCCACTTTAGTTGGAGCGGATTCGATGAAAAGGGTCCTTATGAAGGGTAAATAGAAGTTGACAAAATCACGTTGTGGTTATTCGTAGGTAAGAAAACGTTCTTGCTAGAACCCAATTGCAGCCACGTAAAAGATGCAACAACAATTAGAGGATGTCTAACTTGTTTTTGCAGCAATTGTCATGTGATGTGATATGGCCAGAAGTTGTGATGAATGATGAATGACATATTGTGATGTATGAGATCATGTTCTTGTAATAGGAATCACGACTTGCATGTCGATGAGTATGACAACGGCAGGAGCCATAGGAGTTGTCTTTATTTTTGTATGACATGCGTGTCATTGAAGAACGCAATGTAAATTACTTTACTTTATTGCTAAACGCGTTAGCCATAGAAGTAGAAGTAGTCGTTGGCATGACAACTTCATGGACACACGATGATGGAGATCATGATGATGGAGATCATGGTGTCATGCCGGTGACAAGATGATCATGGAGCCCCGAAGATGGAGATCAATGGAGCTATATGATATTGGCCATATCATGTCACTACTATATAATTGCATGTGATGTTTATTATGTTTATGAATCTTGTTTACTTAGAACGACAGTAGTAAATAAGATGATCCCTTACAAAAATATCAAGAAGTGTTCTCCCCTAACTGTGCACCGTTGCTAAAGTTCGTCGTTTCGAAGCACCATGTGATGATCGGGTGTGATAGATCCTTACGTTCACATACAACGGGTGTAAGACAGTTTTACACATGCAAAACACTTAGGGTTAACTTGACGAGCATAGCATGTACAGACATGGCCTCGGAACACGGAGACCGAAAGGTCGAACACGAGTCGTATGGAAGATACGATCAACATGAGAATGTTCACCGATGATGACTAGTCCGTCTCACGTGATGATCGGACACGACCTAGTCGACTCGGATCGTGTAACACTTAGATGACTAGAGGGATGTCTAATCTGAGTGGCAGTTCATTAAAATAATTTGATTAGATGAACTGAATTATCATGAACTTAGTCTAAAACCTTTGCAAATATGTCTTGTAGATCAAATGGCCAACGCTCATGTCAACCTGAACTTCAACGCGTTCCTAGAGAAAACCAAGCTGAAAGATGATGGCAGCAACTATAAGGACTGGGTCCGGAACATGAGGATCATCCTCATAGCTGCCAGGAAACAATATGTCCTAGAAGGACCGCTAGGTGACGCTCCCGTCCCAGAGAACCAAGACATTATGAATGCTTGGCAGACTCGTGCTGATGATTACTCCCTCGTTCAGTGCGGCATGCTTTACAACTTAGAACCGGGGCTCCAAAAGCGTTTTGAGCAACACGAAGCATATGAGATGTTCGAGGAGCTGAAACTAGTTTTCCAAGCTCATGCCCGGGTCAAGAGATATGAAGTCTCCGACAAGTTCTATAGTTGTAAGATGGAGGAAAACAGTTCTGTCAGTGAGCACATACTCAAAATGTGCAGGTTGCACAACCCTTTGTCCCGGTGGACATTAACCTCCCGGATGAGGCGGTCATTGACAGAATCCTTGATCGCTTCCCACCAAGCTACAAGAACTTTGTGATGAACTACAATATGCAGGGGATGGTGAAGATCATTCTGAAGAATTCTCAATCTTTGAAGTCGTGAGAGGTTGAAATCAAGAAAGAACATCAAGTGTTGATGGTCAACAAAACCACTAAGTTCAAGAAGGGCAAGGGCAAGAAGAACTTCAATAAGGATGGCAAGGAGGTTGCTGCGCCCGGTAAGCAAGTTGCCGGGAAGAAGTCAAAGAATGGACCCAAGCACGAGGCCGAGTGCTTTTATTGCAAGGGAAGGGTCACCGAAGCGGAACTGCCCCAAATACTTAGCGGATAAGAAGGCCGGCAACACCAAAGGTATATTTGATATACATGTAATTGATGTGTACCTTACCGATTACTCGTAGTAACTCCTGGGTATTTGATACGGTCTTTGTTGCTCATATTTGTAACTCACAGCAGGAGCTGCGGAATAAGCGGAGACTGGCAAAGGACGAGGTGACGATGCGCGTCGGGAATGGTTCCAGAGTCAATGTGATCGCCGTCGGCACGCTACCTCTACATTTACCCACGGGATTAGTTATGAACCTCAATAATAGTTATTTAGTGCCAAGTTTGAGCATGAACATTGTATCTGGATCTCGTTTAATGCGAGATGGCTACTCATTTAAATCCGAGAATAATGGTTGTTCTATTTATATGAGAGATATGTTTTATGGTCATGCTCCAATGGTCAATGGTTTATTCTTAATGAATCTCGAGCGTAATGTTACACATATTCATAGCGTGAATACCAAAATATGTAAAGTTGATAACGATAGTCCCACATACTTGTGGCACTTTGCCGCCTATGGTCACATTGGTGTCAAGCGCATGAAGAAGCTCCATCTTGATGGACTTTTGGAGTCTCTCGATTATGAATCATTTGACACATGCGAACCATGCCTTATGGGCAAGATGACCAAGACTCCGTTCTCCGGAACAATGGAGCGAGCAACCAACTTGTTGGAAATCATACATACCGATGTATGCGGTCCAATGAGTGTTGAGGCTCGCGGAGGATATCGTTATGTTCTCACTCTCACAGATGACTTGAGTAGATATGGGTATGTCTACTTAATGAAACACAAGTCTGAGACCTTTGAAAAGTTCAAGGAATTTCAGAATGAGGTAGAGAATCAATGTGACCGAAAGATAAAATTCCTACGATCGATCGTGGAGGAGAATATTTAAGTCACGAATTTGGTACACACTTAAGAAAATGTGGAATCGTTTCACAACTCACGCCGCTGGAACACCTCAGCGTAATAAAGGTGTGTCCGAACGTCGTGTCGCACTCTATTGGATATGGTGCGATCCATGATGTCTCTTACCGATTTACCGCTATCATTTTGGGGATACGCTCTAGAGACAGCTACATTCACTTTAAATAGGGCACCGTCTAAATCCGTTGAGACGACACCGTATGAATTATGGTTTGGGAAGAAACCTAAGCTGTCGTTTCTAAAAGTTTGGGGATGCGATGCTTATGTCAAGAAACTTACTGAAAAGCTCGAACCCAAATCGAATAATGCGTCTTCATAGGATACCCTAAAGAAACCATTGGGTATACCTTACGCTTAAGATCCGAGGGCAAGATCTTTGTTGCCAAGAACGGATCCTTTACGGAAAAGAGTTTCTCTCGAAAGAATTAAGTGGGAGGAAAGTAAAACTCGATGAAGTACTACCTCTTGAATGGGAAAGTAGTGCAGCTCGGAAAATGTTCTGTGATGCCTACACCAACCGAAGAGGAAAATAATGATGATGATCAAGGTACTTCGGATCAAGTTGCTACCGAACCCGTGGGTCCACAAGGACACGTTCCGCACTGCAGTGGTACGGCAACCCTGTCTCCGGAAATCATGTTGTTAGACAACGGTGAACCTTGAACTATGAAGAAGCGATGGCGGGCCCAGATTTCAACAAATGGCTAGAAGCCATGAAATCCGAGATAGAATCCATGTATGAAAACAAAGTATGGACTTTGGTGACTTGCCCGATGATCGTGACGATAGAAAACAAATGGATCTTTAAGAAGAAGACGGACGCGGATGGTAATGTCACCATCTATAAAGCTCGACTTGTCGCTAAGGGTTATCGGCAAGTTCAAGGGATTGACTACGATGAGACTTTCTCTCCCGTAGCGAAGCTTAAGTCCGTCCGAATCATGTTAGCAATTGCCGCATACTATGATTATGAGATATGGCAGATGGACGTCAAAACAACATTCCTTAACGGATATCTTAAGGAAGAGTGTATATGATGCAACGGAAGGTTTTGTCGATCCTAAGAATGCTAACAAAGTATGCAAGCTCAATGATCCATTTATGGGCTGGTGCAAGCATCTCAGAGTTGGAACATTCGCTTTGATGAGATGATCAAAGCGTTTGGGTTTATGCAGACTTATGGAGAAGCCTGCGTTTACAAGAAAGTGAGTGGGAGCTCTGTAGCATTTCTCATATTATATGTAGATGACATACTTTTGATGGGAAATGATATAGAATTCTTGGACAACATTAAGGCCTACTTGAATAAGTGTTTTTCAATGAAGGACCTTGGAGAAGCTGCTTATATATTAGGCATCAAGATCTATAGAGATAGATCGAGACGCCTCATAGGTCTTTCACAAAGCACATACCTTGATAAGATTTTGAAGAAGTTCAAAATGGATCAGTCCAAGAAAGGGTTCTTGCACTGTCTTTGCAAGGTGTGAGATTGAGCTCAGCTCAATGCCCGACCACGGCAAAAGATAAAGAAGAGATGAGCGTCATCCCTATGCCTCAGCCATAGGATCTATTATGTATGCCATGCTGTGTACGGACCTGATATAAACCTTGCCGTAAGTTTGGTAGGAAGGTACCAAAGTAATCCCGGCAAGGAACACCGGACAGCGGTCAAGAATATCCTGAAGTACACGAAAGGACAAAGGACATGTTTCTCGTTTATGGAGGTGACGAAGAGCTTGTCATAAAGGGTTACGTCGACGCTAAGCTTCGACCACGGATCTGGATGACTCTAAGTCACAAACCGGATACGTGTATATGTTGAATGGTGGAGCGATGGCTGGTGCGTACAAGCGAGCGTCGTGGCGGGATCTACATGTGAAGCGGAGTACATGGCAGCCTCGGAGGCAGCGCATGAAGAAATTTGGGTGAAGGAGTTCATCACCGACCTAGGAGTCATACCCAATGCGTCGGGGCCGATCAAACTCTTCTGTGACAACACTGGAGCTATTGCCCTTGCCAAGGAGCCCAGGTTTCACAAGAAGACCAGGCACATCAAGCGTCGCTTCAACTTCATCCGTGAAAATGTTCAAGATGGAGACATAGAAATTTGTAAAGTGCATACGGATCTGAATGTCGCAGATCCCTTGACTAAACCTCTTCCGCGGGCAAAACATGATCAACACCAGAACTCTATGGGTGTTCGATTCATCACAATGTAACTAGATTATTGACTCTAGTGCAAGTGGGAGACATTGGTGCTTTCATTGAGAGTTCCACTGTGCCGTCACCGTAAGGCTTGATGGCTCCTTCGATCATCGGTAACAATGCGGTCCATGTTGGAAATATGCCCTAGAGGCAATAATAAAAGCATTATTATTATATTTCCTTGTTCGTGATAATTGTCTTTTATTCATGCTATAATTGTATTATCCGGAAATCGTAATACGCGTGTGAATACATAGACCACAATACGTCCCTAGTAAGCCTCTAGTTGACTAGCTCGTTGGTCAACAGATAGTCATGGTTTCCTGACTATGGACATCAAATGTCATTGACAACGGGATCACGTCATTAGGAGAATGACGTGATGGACAAGACCCAATCCTAAGCATAGCACAAGATCGTGTAGTTCGTTTTGCTAGAGCTTTTTCAATGTCAAGTATCTCTTCCTTAGACCATGAGATCGTGTAACTCCCGGATACCGTGGGAGTGCTTTGGGTGTACCAAAGCGTCACAACGTAACTGGGTGACTATAAAGGTGCACTACGGTATCTCCGAAAGTGTCTGTTGGGTTGACACGTGCTCGAGGCTGGGATTTGTTACTCCGTATGACGGAGAGGTATCTCTGGGCCCACTCGGTAATGCATCATCATAATGAGCTCAAAGTGACCAAGTGTTTGGTCACGGGATCATGCATTACGATGCGAGTAAAGTGACTTGCGATGCTTGAGACTGAACGAGGTATTGGGATACCGACGATCGAGTCTCGGGCATGTAACGCATACCGATTGACAAAGGGAATAGTATACGGGGTTCCTTGAATCCTCGACATCGTGGTTCATCCGATGACATCATCGAGGAGCATGTGGGAGCCAACATGGGTATCCAGATCCCGCTGTTGGTTATTGACCTGAGAGCCGTCTCGGCCATGTCTACGTGTCTCCCGAACCCGTAGGGTCTACACACTTAAGGTTCGGTGACGCTAGGGTTATTAGGAAGACTTGTATGTGATTACCGAATGTTGTTCGGAGTCCCGGATGAGATCCCGGACGTCACGAGGAGTTCGGGGAGGGTCCGGAGGTAAAGATTTATATATGGGAAGTTGTCAAACGGACACCGGAAAGTTTGAGGGCATATCGGTATTGTATCGGGGCCACCGGAAGGGTTCCGGGGTCCACCGGGAGGCCACCTCCCTAGGGGCCCACATGGGCTGCGTGGGGGCAGAAGCCAGCCCACAGTGGGCTGGGCGCACCCCTTGGGCCCTTGCGCCTGGGGTTTGGGGAACCCTAGAGGCGCCCCCTTGGCAGGGGCAAGTCCCTCCCTTGGCCGCCGCCCCTCTAGATGCCATCTAGAGGGGCGGCCCTCTTCTCCCTTCCCCTATAAATAGAGGGGTGAGGGAGGGCTGCACACACAAGCCAAGGCGCAGCCCTCCCTCCCAACACCTCTCCTCCTCCGTGCGTGCTTGGCGAAGCCACAGCCGAGATCTTGCTGCACCAACAACACCACGCCGTCGTGCTGCCGTTGGAGCTGTCTTCCTCAACCTCTCCTTCCTCCTTGCTGGATCAAGACGGAGGAGACGTCATCCGTACCGTACGTGTGTTGAACACGGAGGTGCTGTCCGTTCAACACTTGGTCATCGGTGATCCGAATCACGGCGAGTACGACTCCGTCATCACCATCCCCTCGAACGCTTCCGCACTCGATCTACAAGTGGTATGTAGATGCAAACTCTCTCCCTTGACTCGTTGCTTAGATGAACTCATAGATGGATCTTGGTGAAACCGTAGGAAAAATTTTAATTTTCTGCAACGTTCCCCAACAGTCCAGGGTGAGGTCTTCCTCCCCGGACAGATCTTTATATTCGGCGGCTTTGCACTGCGGGCCAACTCGCTTTGCCATCTGGAGCAGATCGAGAGCTACGCCCCTGGCCGTCAGGTCAGGTTTGGAAACTTGAATTACACTGATGACATCCGCGGAGACTTGATCTTCGACGGATTCGAGCCCATGTCAGGTGTGCCGCACGATCACGACGAGCACGATATAGCTCTGCCGTCGGACAGTGTTCGGAAGATCACACCGGCAACTACTCCGGCCTTCAATCCGGAGTGAATTGCGCCATCCGAGGACGGGTGGGTAGATCCCGCCTTGGAGGCCGCACTTTCAGTGGCGATAGAGCCGAATACTGACTTTACCCCTCTCGAGAGCCGTGCTGTCGAACTATTGGATTCGGACACGGCCACAGGCACCGAGCCGCTTGCGCCCATGCCTATAGAATTCGGTTGGACGCCGATCATGGAATTCACCTCTGCGGATATCTTTCAGCACTCGCCCTTCGGCGATTTACTGAACTCGTTAAGATCTCTCTCCTTGTTAGAAGAAACTTGGCCGAACTATGTCCGGCTAGGATGGGATGCGGATGACGAAGAAATTCGCTCCCCACCCACCACCCACTTAGTAGCCATTGTCGACGATTTAACCGACATGCTCGACTTCGACTCCGAAGACATCAACAATATGGACGATGATGCAGGAGACGAACAGGAACCACCGCCCACAGGGCACTGGACCGCCACTTCATCACATGACATATACATGGTGGATACACCCAAAGAAAATGATGACGAGGAACGGAAGGATGCAGCGAAGGATAACTCCCTCGAGAAGCAATCAAAGCGGCGGCGTAGACGCCGCTCCAAATCCCGCCTCGGCAAAAACAGCGATAACAGCGCAAGAAAAAATAATACCCTGGTCGACTCCGGAGGAAACGACGACCACATAGACCCAGCGATAGAGCAGGGTGAGCCAGCGGACGCATTTAACGCAGACGGAGCCGCTATCCGATCACGGCGACGCCGAGCGTCAAGCTAATCAACCCCTCTCTGGAGAGGAGAACAGTCCGGACGACGATGCACACATCATCCCGGAAAGGCACTTGGAGCAACAGAACCTCCATAGAAGGCTTATCGCCACTACGAGGAGTCTGAAGAAGCAGAAGCAAAGGCTCAAGGCCGCGCAAAATACACTCAACAGTAGATGGAACAAAGTACTCGACACTGCAGAAAAGTACAATGGCAGTCGCCACACGAAGAGCTATCCAAAGCGCAAGCTGCTGCCTGAATTCAACGATGAGGCCTTAGAGCCCCCACAGCTAAAAAATAAAACAGTCGACCAGTTGGATCGATGATTTCGTGGCCGCGATTGAGCAGCTAAGAAGACCGCACATAAGTCAGTACATGATCCACGCGAGGACTCGCATCAAAAGGACGGCGCAACCAGATCCATCTACGGATCAAGGAAACACGCTCCAGCGCACAACCAAAACCGAACACCACAACCGTCCGAACGCCATGGTACATCTAAATACAGGGGTGCCGCACACCCCCTATGTTTCACCGATGAGGTGCTGGACCACGAATTTCCAGAAGGATTCAAACCAGTGAACATAGAGGCGTACGACGGGACCACAGACCCTGGGGTCTGGATTGAGGACTTTATCCTCCATATTCATATGGCTCGCGGAGACGATCTCCACGCCATCAAGTACTTGCCCCTCAAGCTTAAAGGACCAGCTCGGCACTGGCTGAAAAGCCTCCCCGATAACTCCATTGGAAGTTGGGAGGAGCTCGAGGATGCCTTTCGGGCCAATTTTCAAGGGACCTATGTCCGACCTCCGGACGCAGATGATTTAAGTCATATAATTCAACAGCCCTGAGAGTCAGCCCGAAAGCTTTGGAACATGTTTCTCACTAAGAAGAACCAAATCGTCGACTCTCCGGACGCCGAAGCCTTAGCAGCTTTCAAGCACAGCGTCCGAGACGAATAGCTCGCCAAACACCTCGGCCAACAAAAACTTAGAACAATGGCAGCCCTAACAAGCCTCATGACCCGCTTTTGCACGGGTGAGGATAGCTGGTTGGCCCACAGTAGCACCAGTGACCCAAGCACATCCGAAGTCAGGGATGGCAATGGAAAACCACGACGCAGTAAACACAAGCGCCGGAATAAAGAAGACAACCCAGATAACACGGCGGTAAACGCAGGATTCAGAGGCTCTCGACCAGGTCAGCGGAAAAAGCCTTTCAAAGGCAACAGGGATGGACCGTCCAGCCTAAACAAGATTCTAGACAAACTATGTCAGATCCACGGCACCCCCGATAAACCTTCAAATCATACCCACAGAGAATGTTGGGTCTTCAAGCAGGCCGGCAAGCTAAACGCCGAACACAAGGGGCAGGATACACTAAGAGAAGACGAGGATGAGCCTCGCCAGCAAGGCACTGGGGGACAGAAAAATTTCACCAGAAGTCAAAACAGTAAACGTGGTACATGTGATGAAGGAGATAAGCAAAACTGCACTCCGAGACACACACGCCCTAGAGCCCGTCACCACTAAGTTCAACCCCTGGTTGGCCCCTCCAATCACTTTTGATCGCAGGGATCACCTGACAAGTACCCGACACGAAGGATTGGCTGCTTTGGTGTTAGACCCAACGATGAATGGATACCATCTCACACGAGTCCTCATGGATGGCGGCAGTAGTTTAAACCTGATATATCGGGACACATTCCGCAAAATGGGGATAGACCGAACAAAAATCAGCCAAGGTAATACTACCTTCAAGTGAGTAATACCAGGCCAAGAGGCCCGCTCCACGGGCTCTCTAGTACTAGAAGTAGTATTCGGTTCACCCGACAACTACCAAAGTGAAACGTTACACTTCGACATCGCTCCATTCTGAAGCGGCTATCAAGCACTACTCGGCCGAACAACCTTCACTCGTTTCAACGCTATACCGCATTACACTTCTCTCAAGCTCAACATGCCCGGTCCGCGCGGCACCATCATAGTTAATAGAAACATTGAGCGTTCTTTAGGCGCGGAAGAACGTGCGGCTGCTTTAACAGCCGAACACTAGACGGCCCCACCAACCAGAACAAATGAACGGTCGTTAAGACCACGGACACGGTTAAACGAGTCCGGTACATCACTAGATATACTTGAGATAGGTTTGGTGGTTGCACCCTTATAGACGGTACCATGGGCTTCCCGCGTGTAAACAGGGCTACGACTCAACTTTACTTATCTTGAATTTTAAATGGTCTATTTAGAGTAACCAATTTTTTGCACAACAACTTTCAACTATTTCCTCTCTTTTACAGATGACAATCGTGCTACACCCGTCCAGGATACGACACAACGGAGACACAGGCGCAGACGTGCAGCAGGGACCCGTTCAAAGGTTTCTTTTTAGATTAAGACTCTGCGTAAACCTTTTTTACTGTCTCTTGTTTTTCACATCCTCTGGATTCTCTGTACAACCAAGAAGGATGGTGACGTTATTGGCATGTGGCCATGTCAGAATATTGCACGTACCCGGACACTTGGGGCTCATTTTCAAGGGCATTGTTTAGCCCGACATATATTATAAAGACCGAGTACCTTAGGGAGTGTTCGACATCGTGAGTTTGGCCTTATGTGCATCAACTCTGAATCATGTCTTTGGTCAAATGTTGGGTTTGCTCGGCTCCTGTGTTTTGCTACCTTATGTTCCGCTCTATCGGCTAAGGTGGCACCAGGAGAACTACTGCGATTGTGCCCTGGTTCATCCGGACAAGCACCTCAGTAGAGAAAGCCGAAAACTGACTGTCATGATAAAGTGCGAGACTGGTCAACCACTCAACAACCTAGCGGAATCTTCGGGATTCCTCCGCATTAACGAAGGGCCGTTTCCCGGTGAGGCATGTACGCGCCCCGTATTCGGATGAGCGCGGAGCCACCAGGGGCTATATACTAGCCCCACTGTCAAACTCCTATGGCTAAGTGAAAGTGTTAAAGCAATATAGTCCGATTGCCTAGTTCGCTGCGCTATCACCTCCTTAATGGACCAAGATGTTGGATCAAGTGTGAACATGCGTCTTCTGCGAACACCCCCGCATTATATGCGTGGGGGCTGAAGCCGACGACTGCAAACTTTCAGGTTATATACATATATATATAAAGGGCCGCACCGGAGGCATCATAACACTTCCAGGAAAAGTATGAAAACAGCCTTTACAATTCAGTAAACATTGTTTTTTCAATGGGAATACATGTCACTAGAACATAATATTCTTCGAGCACTGAGCTTCTATTGAACGAGCGCCTTCAAGGACTTCCTCAAAGTAGTGCTCGGCAGCTACTCGGCCAACGGCCGAACCCTGGGTTGCAATAGCGGTGGCCTCCATGTCTGCCCAGTATGTCTTGACACGGGCAAGTGCCATCCGCGCACCCTCTATGCACGCCAACCTCTTCATAGCGTCGATACGCGGCACAGCACCAAGGAACTGCTGCACCAAACCAAAATAACTATTCGGCTGTGGCCCTCTCGGCCACATATGATCCACAACAGACCCCATGGCAAGCCCGGACAACCTATGGAGCTCGGCCCACTCGGTCATGCGCTCATTCAACAGCAGCGGACGCGCCGGACCATTGAACTGCGACCAGAATAGATTTTCCACTTCACGATCTTTTTGATCCTTGAAGTACTCAGCTACATCATCCGCACTGGCTGCCAGATCCACATACGCGTCCGCAGAACTCCATAGCTGATCAAGAGGGGCATACTTCAGATCTTCGAACTTCGTCCGCAGCAAGAAGGGCTTTCCAGCCCCGATATCCCCAGCTTGATGCAGCTCCTCTTTCGATGCTCTGATCCTCAAGCGGGCTTCCTTGGCTGCTACCACGGCCTTCTCCAGCTCCGTCGCCTTTGCTTGGTTTTCCTTTTCAAGAAGCTGGTACTGGTCGGCAGCATCCTTTAAGTCAACGGCCATCTTGGCCATCTTTTCCTTACTTTGGCAATGGGCAGCCTGTTCGGCCCTCAGCTCTTCGGCCACCTTCAGAGCGGCCGCATCACTATTCCTGGTTTGTTCTTTGGCTCGGGCAAGTTCCGCCCGAAGGGTCTCCATGGCCGCACCTCCATCTGCAGTCACAACATATTAAAGATATTGGCACTATGCTCCTCTTACTACGTGTTGATAGCCGGAGAAATCACATACCTTGTGCCTCATCAAGCCGCTTGTTGACAAGCACGATTCGGCATCTGCCGCGTCAAGTTGCCGCTTCAGCTCGGCAAACTCACCAGTCCGGCTAGCCACCGGACCTTCCGCCACCTGCATATGAAGGCGGATTGATTATTACCTGGGATCATGATCCTCTGTTTGCCTCCGCTCTCGACGGCAACCAAAGTCTCAGGGGCTACTATCTGCATAGGGCACACCTAACATGTGCGGCACTGCCAAAAATGCACACTACTTCACGTACCTCAAAACCTTTCAGCAGACTCATAAAAGCTTCATGCAACCCGCTTTCGGCGGAGGAAATCCTCTCAATCACCATACCCATTAGCGTACGATGCGCCTCTGAGATAGCCGCTTGCTCTAGCTGATCCTTCAGTGCGTCCGACCGCACACCAGACGGTGCTGGGCTCTTTTGGTTGCTCTCTTCAAGAGCCGGATACTGAGGAATTTGGGTGGCCAAAGGATTACCCTCTGGCCTTGCCGGATCAGGAGAAACCCTCCGCGACGACACCATGGGGTCGCCCGCCTCATGAGGCGAGATGGCAGGGGGACGTGTTTCGCTCTCCATCATCTCCGGAAGAAGATCCCCTGAAGACGAACTCTGCCTAGCAGGGCTACGATCCGAATTAGAAGATAAATGCTTAGGTTATTTTCCTCAGAAGTAACGCAAGATATCTTCACTATTAAGTACCCTTTTACTTAGAGCTCGGTGGAGGGCTGACCCCCTTGCGGGCATTGTGCGTCTAGGGTACCCCCCCGGGGCAGGACCCTCTGGCGAAGATTTCTTCCCCCGTTTGGAAACCATCATTTCCGGGTCTTTAGAGGCGGTCCTCTTCCTTCCTTGGGGAGAAGGAATTTCAGATTCTTCTCCCCGGCTATCCTCATTTGCGGAGGCGCTAACTCCCCCAGTTTGGATGAGCGTTGAGCGAGGTCCGCTTTCAGCCTCTTTATTCCCCCTTGTATCTTCCCCTGAGGGCACTTGATAAGGCGCGAGCTCCAACATCTTGGCTAGTACAGGATCCGGTGAGACCTCGGGGAGGGGGGCCGGACACCTGATCATCTTCGCCTTTGTTACCCAGTCCTGGTCAAAGAGCGACTTTTTAGAATGATGTCATGATAAATAAAAAGACAAACGTGTTCGACTACGGGACTACTTACTTGGGTATCTGGGCGATTGCAGCTCAGACCCGCATCCTCGATGGTGTCCGGACACATTATTTGTGCTCCGAAGAACGATTGATACATTTCTTCGAGTGTCATACCGAGGAAGTGCTGAATAGCTCGCGGTCCCTCCGGGTTGAACTCCCACATGCTGAGGGGACGCCGTTTGCAGGGCAGGACTTGATGAATTAACATGACTTGCGTTACCGTGGCCAGACTGATATCTCTCTCGAGGAGATCTCGGATGCGGCTCTGCAATGTCGGCACATCCTTTACTGGCCCGAACTCTAGCCCCTTGTTAATCCATGACGTCAGTCATGGCGAAACCAGCGAAAAAGTAGGCGGCCACCCACTAGGTGCCCACAGGAGCTATGATATAAAACCACTCCCGTTGCCATAAAATTTGGACACCTCCTGGAAGGAACCCTCTGGCCATGGGGCATTGGCACTTTTGCTTATTACGGCACCTCCGCACTCTGTGTACCGCCCCTCGATCATCTTCGGCTCCACATTGAAGGTCTTGAGCCACAGGCCGAAGTGAGGGTAATGCGGAGGAAAGCTTCACACACGACGATGAACGATGAGATGTGGAGAACGGAATCCGGAGCCAAATCATGGAAATCCAGCCCGTAATAGAACATGAGCCCCCCTCACAAAGGGATCTAGAGCGAGGCCTAGCCCTCGGAGGAAGTGAGAGATGAATACAATGCTCTCGCCGGGTTCAGGAGTGGGTATGACCTGCCCTCGATAGGCAACCTGTGTGAGATCTCGCCGGTCAGAAATCTGGCCTCTCTCAGCTTCTTGACGTCTTCGTCTGTGACCGAGGAAGGCATCCACCAACCTTGAAGGTTGGATCCAGACATGGTTGAAGGTCTGAAGCGCCTAACCTAAGCCTGGGGTGTTGGAACTCGAGGTGGGGGAATGATTTGATTGAGCACAGGAAGAAAAAGGGACATGCCTTGGCCTCTTTATAAAGGAGGTGAATATCAAGCGTCCTCCGCGTGGCCGTTTGGGACTTGCCTAGAATTGGGAGGTCATACCGACGGGCACGATTGGGTTACCCACTTCCGTATTGATGAGAATCCCGTAATAAGGGGCACACAATCTCTGCTTCGACAAGACATGCCAAATAAATCGCCTCGCAAAATGTGCAGTGGCAGGCTTATGGAGGAAGACGGTTCGTCATGACCAAACCGTGGTAATACTTCACGTTATGAAAAATGGTCGGCAGATTAGATGGGTCGAAATATTATTCTCTCTATGATGATATGTGGAATTTGTTTTGCGCAGCCGGACACTATCCTTGTGTTCAGAATCTTCTATGGATTATTCGGAGGAGGAACCCGCCTTGCAATGCCAAAGACAATCTGCGTGCAGGACTCATCGTCGTTGAAGCCTGGTTCAGGAGCTACTCAGGGAGTCCTCGATTAGGGGGTATCCGGACAGCCGGACTATATCCTTTGGCCGGACTGTTGGACTATGAAGATACAAGATTGAAGACTTTGCCTCGTGTCCGGATGGGACTCCCCTTGGTGTGGAAGGCAAGCTTGGCGATACGGATATGTAGATCTCCTCCCATTCTAACTGACTCTGTGTAACCCTAGCCCCCTCCGGTGTCTATATAAACCGGAGGGTTCAGTCCATAGGACAACAACTATCATACCATAGGCTAGCTTCTAGGGTTTAGCCTCTACGATCTCGTGGTAGATCAACTCTTGTAATACTCATATCATCAAGATCAATCAAGCAGGAAGTAGGGTATTACCTCCATCGAGAGGGTTCGAACCTGGGTAAACATTGTGTCCCCCGCCTCCTGTTACCATCCACCTTAGACGCAAAGTTTTGGACCCCTACCCGAGATCCGCCGGTTTTGACACCGACAATAGCACACAAAGTGTTCCTCCGGTATTCGGGAGGTGCATAATCTCATAGATATAGGAACATGTATAAGTCATGAAGAAAGCAATAGCAACAAACTAAACGATCATCGTGCTAAGCTAACGGATGGGTCAAGTCTTTCACATCATTCTCTAATTATGTGATCCCATTCATCAAATGACAACTCATGTCTATGCCTAGGAAACTTAGCCATATTTGATTGACGAGCTAGTCAAGTAGAGGCATACTAGTGACACTCTATTTGTCTATGTATTCACACATGTACTATGTTTCCAATTAATACAATTCTAGCATGAATAATAAACATTTATTATTATATAAGGAAATATAAATAACAACTTTATTATTGCCTCTAGGGCATATTTCCTTTAGTATATGCTATGATTACGTTTGTAGTCTCGCAGCCATTTGTATGTGTATGATGATGACATTTGTATGTGCTAAAGATTCTTGTATAAATCCTGTTCAAATACAAAACAAATATGCAGAAAAAAACAAAAACTAATAAAATTAGCAGTAGTGAGTGGAGAAAAGTTAGCAGCAACGTGCCACTAGCAGTAGCGCGGCCTAACAAAGTGCGCTAGAGCTATTAGCAGTAGCGCTCTTTCATAGCGCTCGCTGCTGCTACGCTTGTATAGCAGTAGCGCGGGTGCACACGTGCTGCTTCTACAGGTTAGCTATAGGGCCTTATCAGTAGCGCGGTACCCTACGCTACTGCTATACCTAAAATCCGCGCTGCGTCTAGGCTTTTCCCTAGTAGTGCTAGGCCTTGTTTCCAAGCATTGCAATACCGTTTTTGCTCACTTTTGCTACTAGTTACCTTGCTATTTTTATATTTTCTGATTACAAAAACATATATCTACCATCCATATTACACTTGTATCACTATCTCTTCGCCGAACTAGTGCACCTATACAATTTACCATTGTATTGGGTGTGTTGGGGACACAAGAGAACTTTGTTATTTGATTGCAGGGTTGTTTGAGAGAGACCATCTTCATCCTACGCCTCCCACGGATTGATAAACCTTAGGTCATCCACTTGAGGCAAAATTGCTACTGTCCTACAAAACTCCGCGCTTGGGGGCCCACCATGAGTCTACAAGAAGAAAGTTGCGTAGTAGACATCAAGCTCTTTTCTGGCGCCGTTGCCAGGGAGGCTAGGTAAGCGGCACTCACATCCTGTCAACGAACTTCTTTTCTGGCGCCGTTGCCGGGGAGGTTACTGCTTGAAGGTATATCTTTAGATCTTACAATTGAATCTTTTAGTTTCTTGTTTTATCACTAGTTTGGTTTGTAAAATAAAACTACAAAAAAATTGGAATTGAGGTTGCCTCATATGCTTCATCTTTTTAATGTCTTTCGTGAAAATGATGGAAAGGAAAATTGTGCTCAAGTGTTAGAAGAAGAAGACTATAAAATGTTTGGCGTAAAATCTTTGTATGATGAGCATGATTGCAATGTTGTTAGTATGAATTCCTTGAATATCCATGATGCTAATGATATGCAAAGCCATAAACTTGGGGATGCTATGTTTTATAAAGATGATATTTCTTGTCCCCCATGTTTTGATGAGCAAATTTATTATGATGAAAGCACGACTCCTATTAATGATGATTATATTGATGAAAGTGGGTTTGGAAGAGTGTCAACTTTAGGTAGTATTGATCCCACTATTTTGGAGGGTGTTGATTCTTATTTTAATAATTATGAAAATGGATTTGGAGAGGTCATGACTTTATTTAGTGATGAATCCACTATTTCGGAAGAGGTTCCAATTGATTATGAGAACAAAGGTGCTATCTATGATGATTATTATGATGACATGTATGCCATAAAGAATAATGATAACCATGAAACTTGTCATCTTGATTTTAATTTTCAATTCGATTATGCCTCACAAGATAGTTATTTGTTGAGTTTGCTCACACTATTATGAAGGAGAAGAAATTTGCTTATGTGGAGAGTGATAAAAATTATATGCTTATGCATCGTGAAAAGAGTGTTTTATGTGATTGTTGGTGTCAAAACCGGCGGATCTCGGGTAGGGGGTCCCGAACTGTGCGTCTAAGGCGGATGGTAACACGAGGCGGGGGACACAATGTTTACCCAGGTTCGGGCCCTCTCGATGGAGGTAATACCCTACTTCCTGCTTGATTGATCTTGAGGATATGAGTATTACAAGAGTTGATCTACCACGAGATCTCTAGAGGCTAAACCCTAGAAGCTAGCTTATGGTATGGTTGTTGTTGTCCTACGGACTAAACCCTCCGGTTTATATAGATACCGGAGGGGGCTAGGGTTACACAGAGTCGGTTACAATGGGAGGAGTTCTACATATCCGTATCGCCAAGCTTGCCTTCCACGCCAAGGAGAGTCGCATCCGGACACGAGACGAAGTCTTCAATCTTGTATCTTCATAGTCCAACAGTCCGGACAAAGGATATAGTCCGGCTGTCCGGATACCCCCTAATCGAGGACTCCCTCAGTAGCCCCCGAACCAGGCTTCAATGACGATGAGTCCGTGGCAGATTGTTTTCGGCATTGCAAGGCGGGTTCTTCTCCAAATCCTGAATACCTGTTGAATGGTGTCCGGCTTCTCATAAATGTTGCGCTTCTTGGCTTCTACGTCCAATAATGTCTACCTTCCACGTGTCGAGAGAATGCGAGAAGCCAGGGCATTTTTACATTTACCACCCTAGCTATGTGAATAAACTGCCTATAAAGAGAAGAGGATTCTCAGATCCAAATCACACCATCCTCCCTCAGCGAGCATTCATCAGAGCGCGCCCGAAAAAATCCATCCTAACATGGCCGGCCAGTGCAGCTACTCCTCTCGCTCCCGTAGCCCTAAGACCGGATATTGGAAGAAGTGTTTCGTCGCGCACAGCCAATTAGTAGAGCTACAGACCCAGGGATTCCTCCCTCCAGCGTATATGGTCCCCGTTCGAGCCGGGCTCGCCACCTATAACGGCGGGGAGCAAGCGGAGAGCTTCCCCAACCCCTCCAAGGGGGAGCGGGTCTGCCTCGTCCCTTATTTATTAAGGGGACTCAGATTTCCAATCCATCCGTTCCTCCGAGGGCTCACAGAGTTTTATGGCCTCGGTTGCATAACTTCACCGCTGCTACCATTTTACACATCGTTGGTTATGTAGTCGTTAGCTGTTTACGGGCTGCGAAGCTCACTTGTATGTTGTGGAAGAAGCTATTCTGCCTTGTGCCCCGTACTCAGAGGGGGTCAATATATCAAGTGGGCGGGGCCAAAATATGGCGCATTGCGGGGACCGGATACGTATCCGGTACCCCGAAGAAGACATCCGAAGACTGGCCTTCAAAGTGGTTTTATATGGAGGACGTCCCCCTCCCGGATCCTATTCGGATTGGTCTTCCTGAGTTCGACAATGCCCCTTTGAAGAAAAGCCAAAGCTGGCGCCCACGGAGCCCTCAGGAGGATGACAGAGATGCCCTTTACCTGATGGGCTAAATAAAGGTACTGGCTCAATCACGACTGACAATAACCGAGGTTATGTCAATATGCACTATGCGGGGGGTGCAACCGCTTCAATATCGAGGCCACCCCATGTGGCATTTCAACGTGGAAGATGATGCCACTCGCTGCGGCCGTAAGGGACCGGACTCAGTTGCTCCTCTAGCAAAAATTCTGTCCGGTTTGTATAAGGGAGAGGAAGAGGAGTTCCTCCGCATCAAGCCACGGGATGGATTCTCCATGTCCAACCCTCCAAGCTGGGTGAGCTGCCACTTCTTACTCCCATCCTTCCCACACTTTTGTAGTAAGTACTTACCTTGCTTTTTCATAGAAGGAACTTCGAAAGGCTGTAAGCGAGGTCCACAGGCCACCCCCACAACCGGAGGATCCTGGTCGGGCACTCGACCCCGGCCTAGAAGAGGATCCGGACATATTTGTGGAGCTGATCGACAGGATATTATATCAATTAAGCTGTAATGGTGCCATGGTGGCCATTATAGCTGACTATCCTGGGCCACTCCCCGCCTCGCATGTAAGTGAAACCAGAGTCCCAACTTTTGAGAAGGATCCCTTTTTATGCACTTCACCTACCATATCTGTGCGGTGTTTTACAGGGAAGGTCCTCGGGACACCATGCCGAACCCGTGGCGAATCGCCAACAAGGGGTGCCGAAGCCGGGTAGGCTGAAAAGGAAGGCGGTCCGGACGGAGACGCCGGCGCAGAGGTATTATACAAAGCCTCACTCCATGGTTATCATATTTTAAAACATAATAACACCCATGTTTCCTAGAAGGAAAAACGCTCGCCGGACTATATTCGAAGAGGTCGCCGATCACGACTCTACTAATCGGGCTCCAGGGCCGAACATAGAGGCGGAAGCTAACACGGGGCACACGCCAGATGCTCCTCCGACAGAGGATGCGGATAAAATATCCGCTACAAATTCCGAAGTGGAGAGCGCCATGAATCACATGCGTCGCCGGGCCGTACTCCGTGACGCTTGTTTCTCCCAAGAGGCCTATGATGCCTTCAACTCAGGAGACGCGTACATCCGTGCTGCTCAAAATGGTCTTGCCAAAGCCACAGACCAGTATGTGAAGGATATACGGGTAAGAAAATTTTGGTGATTATATATATCAGTAACCCCTGAGACTTGAAACAGTTGGCACAATACAACAGATTTAAGGATCATTATTTGTGCAGGTTCTTTCAGAGAAGAATACCCAATTGTCTCAAGAGCTGGAAGAGTGCAAGGCCCAGCTACGGGCCGCAGTTGCCTCATTGAAGGAGTTCGAAAAGGCCTTCTTCGGTAACGCTTATTTCAAAGAATGATAGGTACCATATAGTATGCGGCATGCCTGCAAATATAACAATAGATATTGTAGATGACTCCGGAGTGAATCCGGATGAGCAACATGCCATACGATAGCTAAAGGCTGGCGAGCGCGTGCTTACGCAAGTTAGGCGGGAGAAAAACGATCTCCAAGACGCCAATATTCAGCTGGGCATGGAACTGAAAGATGTTCGAGCCCAGCTTGCAGACTCCGTGAAGGAGAATAAGCGGCTTCGACGCGGCATTTTCAGTAAGTGCTTGAACGAGCTTTTGAAAGAGTTCGACGATGAAGCCGGCTAGCAGAGTTACGTCTGCAGGTATGCTGACGGGTCGTCCCGCGGAGGAGATGCCCGGGTCTCCGGGTGATCTTCTACCAGAGCTCTCACAGCTGCACGAACAACTTCGGCAGGTGATGCAGGGTATCGCCCAGGCCTTGTGGCCATCCGTCTCCCTGCAGGAAGGCATTGGAGAGCTTGCGGAGAAGCTCAAGGGAGCACGGCGGCGCCTCCGATTATGGAAGATATGGGCCTGCCGTCAAGGTGTCCGGGAGGCCTGGGCCATGGTGAAGACGCAGTATACCAAGGCTGACCCAAACCACATGGCCGAGGTTGGACCTGTGGGGCCCGATGGGAAAGAAATCCCCGTCAGTCTGGTGTATGACCAAGTAGAATTAGCCGCAAAGTATTCTCAACAGGATTGTAGGCTAGACAGCCTGTTGGATGGGATAGAAGAAGAATTTAGTCAGTCTAAGTGACTATGTAATTTAAGTGACATGTATGATGTCCTAGCCAGATTGTAAATCATTTGTCATGGCAGACCTTTTCGCTTCGGCCTCGGGACCTAATAGTGCAGGTGTATCCGAATACCTTTCGATTATGTAAAAACCGGGGTATGCGTGGAAACCAGGCGTAGGGGTCATAAGTGCTTGAAAAGACAAGTACCCAACTAGTTATGTTATATTACATGGATAGTAAGAAACATCTTCCACGGAGAATAGTTTCGTTAAGAGTTCCTTTCCCTGGGTATGCATGCCGTAATGTGCATGTCCGGACTGCGAGAAGGGACGCAGGCAAAAACATCTGGGGGCAAGTATAAAAATAAATAAAAGTCATCTTTTGTTCACCGACCGAATATTCCCTTAAGAATGCTAGCTTTCGGCTTCACCTAGTCTGAGGTACACATCCGGCTGACCCGGCAGTAACAATCGCAGAGGTGCTCCCCTTATGCCCTAGCCGAATTAATGGGAACGTAGGGCATAAATACAAGAGCCAGGCAACCCAGATTGGCCAAAACATAAGTCATATCAATGCATATAATGGCGAAAAAAGGTACATGCGGAAGAATAACACATGTGCGGGGCATGAGGCCCAGTAGAATAATTAAGCTTCTATGTAAGAAGCCCCCAGTTATAATGAGCGCGGCTAGCGCGTTTATAGTGTGTAAGCAAAACACAAGTTGGCCTTTGAAGGCCTTGAGGAAAAGGAAAAGTAAAAAGAAAGAGAGAAAAGATAGATAATGAAAAATGGACAGGGGTAAAGAGACGAACGTAGAGTCCGGCGCTAGGCGTAGAATCTTCGGAGTCTAGCTGCGTTCCATGGGTTTGGCTCAAGTCGATTGTCCGACGCATCCCGTAGACGGTACGCTCCACTGGTCAACACTTGGTTAATAATGAAGGGACCTTCCCATTTGGGCTTGAGTTTGTTCTTTTTCTTCTCCGGCAGGCGTAGAACTAGTTCGCCAACGTTATAAGTTTTGGCACGTACTTCTCTGCTTTGGTATCTTCGAGCCTGTTGCTGATAGAATGCGGAATAGGCTTTTGCCACGTTGCGCTCCTCCTCCAGGGCATCCAAACTGTCCTGCCAATAAAGCTCGGCCTCTTTTTCTTCATACATGCACACTCGAGGTGAGTTATGGATTATGTCGCAGGGCAGAACCTCCTCTGCGCCGTATACCATAAATAACGGTGTGTATCCGGTAGTGCGATTTGGCGTGGTCCGCAGCCCCCATAGGACGGAGTCGAGCTCCTCTACCCAGTGTGTGTTAGACTCCTTTAATGACCGCACTAATCTGGGTTTGATGCCGCTCATGATAAGACCATTTGCTTGCTCGACTTGACTGTTAGTTTGCGGGTGATAGACAGAAGCATAATCGAGCTTGATGCCCATGTTGCTGCACCAAAGTTTCACCTTGTCGGCTGTGAAGTTAGTGTCGTTGTCAGTGATGACGCTGTGGGCGACGCCATAACGGTGTACAACCCCAGATTTGAAGTCTATCACCGGTCCGAATTCGGCCGTTTTAACGGGTTTGGCCTCTATCCATTTGGTGAATTTATCCACCATGACCAGTAAGTATTTTTTCTTATGGGTTCCCCCTTTAAGGGGCCTGACCATATCAAGCCCCCAGACTACAAAGGGCCAGGTAATGGGCATTGTTTGGAGAGCGGTGGGCGGAATATGGCTTTGGTTTGTGAAAAGCTGGCAACCGACGCAGCGTTGGACCAAGTCCTGTGCATCTGCCTGGGCCGTTGGCCAATAGAAACCTGTACAGAAGGCCTTGCTTACGAGAGCCCGGGCTGCGGCTAGGTGGTCGCCGAGTCCAACATGGATTTCTGCCAAAAGCTTTCGCCCTTCCTCTTCGGAGATGAACCTTTGAAGGACTCCGGTAGTGCTTTTCTTATAAAGCTCTCCCTCGTGGACCTTGTAGGCTTTAGATCGCCGCACTATGCAGCGTGCCTCGTTTTGGTCCTCGGGCAGTTCCTGCCTGGTTAGGTAGGCCAGGAATGGTTCTGTCCAGGGGGCAATGACAACCATTATTACATGGGCGGAAGGTGTTATTTCGGTGGCAGAGCCTTCGATTGTGTCAGACTGTTCGGTATCTGTCGTTGTGGCGGGTCCGGACTATTGTTACCGGTGTCCCCTTCCCATACCACTGATGGCTTAAACAACCTTTCTAAGAAGATGTTAGGTGGGACAGGATCGCGCTTGGCGCCGATCCGGGTGAGGATATCCGCCGCCTGATTATTTTCCCGAGCCACATGGTGGAATTCGAGCCCCTCAAACAGAGCTGACATCTTGAGGACGGCGTTGCGATAAGCCGCCATTTTCGGATCCTTGGCATCGAAGTCTCCATTTATTTTTGATATTATTAGGTTCGAGTCCCCACGCACCTCTAGGCGTCGAATGCCCATGGAAACTGCCATTCGGAGACCATGTAACAGGGCCTCGTATTCGGCTGCGTTGTTAGAGTCTGTGTACAGTATTTGGAGTATGTATTTGACTGTATCCCCGGTGGGGGAGGTCAGGATGACGCCGGCCCCTAGACCAGCTAGCATTTTAGAGCCGTCGAAGTGCATGGTCCAATTGGAGTATGCGTCGTACTCTTTAGGGAGTTCGGCTTCTGTCCATTCAGCGACAAAATCGGCCAAGACTTGCGACTTAATGGCTCGCCGAGGTTTATATGTTATGTCGAACGGGAGGAGCTCAATGGCCCATTTGGCAATCCAGCCCGTGGCGTCGTGGATGTTTGTTATATCATTGAGTGGCACTTCCAAGGCCACTGTAATTGAACACTCTTGAAAGTAGTGTCGTAGTTTCCGGGATGCCATGAATACCGCATATGCTATCTTTTGATAACGCGGGTACCGTGATTTGCATGGAGTGAGAACAATGGATACATAATACACCGACTTTTGAAGGGGGAATTTATGTCCGTCTGTTTCTCATTCGACGACGAGCACTGCGCTTACAACTTGATGAGGTGCCGCTATATATAGCAGCATTGGTTCGCCGATGTTTGGCGCGGCCAGGATTGGGTTGGTGGCCAGTATGGCTTTTATTTCTTCCAATCCGGCCGTGGCAGCATCCGTCCACTCTAAGTGTTTGGTGCACCGAAGAAGGCGATAAAGGGGTAGTGCCTTTTCTCCTAACCGGGAGATAAAGTGGCTAAAGGCCGCCACACATCCAGTTAATTTCTGGATTTGTTTGAGGTCCGTTGGAATAGCCAACTGTGACATGGCTCGGTTTTTAGCCGGATTTGCTTCAATTCCTCTACTGGAGACGATGAAGCCCAGGAGCTTTCCGGCCAGTACGCCAAAAACGCATTTTTCCGGATTGAGCTTGATGTCGTATGTTCGGAGATTGTCGAACGTGAGCCTCAATTCGTCTATTAAAGAGTCAACGTGTTTGGTTTTAACGACCACATCATCTACGTATGCCTCTAATGTTTTGCCGATCTGCTTTTCTAGACATGTCTGAATCATGCGTTGATACGTTGCGCCGGCGTTTTTGAGCCCGAAGGGCATTGTGTTGAAACAGAACGGGCCGTCTGGTGTGATAAATGTCGTTGCGGCTTGGTCGGACTCCGCCATCTTAATTTGGTGATAGCCGGAGTATGCGTCGAGGAAGCACAATGAGTCGTGTCCTGCGGTAGCGTTGATAATTTGATCGATGCGAGGGAGGGGGTAGGGATCCTTTGGGCAAGCCTTGTTGAGGTCCTTAAAAACGACACATAGGCGCCATGAATTGTCCTTCTTTGGTACCATCACCAGGTTTGCTAGCCAATCCGGATGTTTTATTTCTCTAATGAATCCAGCCTCGAATAACTTGGCTAGTTCCTCTCCCATGGCTTGTCTCTTAGGTTCAGAGAAACGCCGAAGAGTCTGCTTGACCGGCTTGAATCCCTTTAAAATGTTAAGGTTATGCTCGGCCAGCCTGCGTGGGATTCCTAGCATATCTGAGGGATGCCAGGCGAATATGTTCCAATTCTCGCGCAGGAACTCCTGTAGTGCGGCGTCTACAGCGGGGTTTAACTGTGCCCCAATGGATGCTGTTTTTGTAGGGTCCGTTGGGTGGACTTGGAATTTGACTATTTCATCGGTGGTTTAAAAGAAGTGGACTTGGATCTCTTGTCGAGTATCACGTCATCCCTGTCCACTGTGGAGCGTAGCGCAGTTAATTCTTCTGCCGCGAAGGCTTCAGATAATGCCTCGAGGGCCAGTGCAGCTGTTTTGTTTTCGGCGCGGAGTTCTATGTCCGTATCACTAGCTAGAGTGATGATTCCATTGGGCCCGGGCATTTTGAGCTTCATGTACCTGTAATGGGGTATGGCTTGGAAGATCATGAATGCCTCACGCCCTAAAAGGGCGTGGTATCCGCTACTGAACGGGGCCACTTGGAATGTAATTTCTTTGGACCTATAATTGTCCGGAGTGCCGAATACCACATCTAGTGTGATTTTTCCAGCGCAACGTACCTCCCGACTAGGGATGATTCCTCTGAAGGTCGTGCTGCTTTGCTCAATGCGGTTCCTGTCTATTTCCATTTTTTGAAGAGTTTCCTCATAGATGAGGTTTAATCCGCTGCCGCCGTCCATGAGCACTTTAGTGAGCCGAAAGCCTTCCACAATTGGACTAAGGACCAATGCGGCTGGTGCTCGGGCTGTTCGGAATTTAGGTTCGTCACTGGCGTTGAAGGTAATAGCCGTGTCGCTCCATGGATTTACTGTTGCCACGTAGCAGACTTCGGCAAGGCCACGGAGTGCTCGCTTTCGCCTATTGTTTGAGGCGAATGTCTCAAAGACTGTCAGCACTGTATTGTTATCCACGGGATTGTGCTCTGCGGTGTTTTGGATGAGGAGATCCTCACCGCTTTTGGCCACCTGTCGGAGTACCCAACATGCTCTCAAGCTATGTGTTGGTATGGTATCCGCTGTACTGTGGATTTTGCAGGGCCCGTTAAGCCATCCTTCCAACACAGTTCCACGCCCTGAAGTGGGCTTTTTCTTCTTTATGATTGAATCGGGCGACTTATGAGAGTGCGCCCTTTTGATTCGGACTGGGTGTTTAGTCAGAGCCGGATTATCCCAAAATTTTGCTTCAGTTTTCCAGGCACTTTCCATTGCACAGTACTTCCATACTACGGCCGCCAAGTCAGCGAAGTGTGCTATGTCACGGTGATTTATGGCGTTAAGGATACCCTTGTCCGTGCAATTATTGCAGAAGAATGAGATTGCGTCTTCCTCGCGGCAGTCCTTGATCTTGTTCATTACAAGGAGGAATCTGGCCCAATAGTGATGTACCGTTTCCTGGGGCTCTTGCCTAATGTGGGAAAGATCTCTTATATCTGGGTGGGTGGGTGGATTTGAGTCCGAACCCTGACCCTTCTGAGACCCAGGGGCAGAGGAGTTTCCGATCTGGGTAGGTCGGGCTCCGGGATGTTGCCCAATAGGTCTAGCCCGCTGCCTGATTCTAGGTTCAGGGCTTGGGCGATGTCCTTCCGTAAACAGGTATCCGGCTTGGAGAGCTCGGGAATCGGTACATAGTTTGTCCTCAAGACAGAGGAAGAATCGACGCATTGTTCCTCCACTACCGCTATCTGATGGGTGACCGGCGGAGAGTTAATCTCCCTTTGTTCGGGTTTAAGCCCAATCCGATCATAGTCCGTAGCGACTCCGAAAGTGGCGATGCGATCCAAGAGCTTGTTTAGCGAAGAGAGCTCCATTGGATTCATCTGCTTGGCAAGTTCCGAGCCGACGTGGAGGCTATTTTCGATGACCCAAGAAGTCATCGCTTGCAAAGAGCAACGGGCGGCCATGACGAAGCCGCCTAGCCGGAGGGTTTGGCCGACAGCCAGGGCTCCCCCAGAGGTGATGTTGTCCTTGACAACAAGATGAGGCATCCTTCCTTACAACGACGGCAGAGTGGAACTCTCAATGAAAGCACCATTGTCGGTGTCAAAACCGGCGGATCTCGGGTAGGGGGTCCCGAACTGTGCGTCTAAGGCGGATGGTAACAGGAGGCGGGGGACACGATGTTTACCCAGGTTCGGGCCCTCTCGATAGAGGTAATACCCTACTTCCTGCTTGATTGATATTGATGATATGAGTATTACAAGAGTTGATCTACCACGAGATCGTAGAGGCTAAACCCTAGAAGCTAGCCTATGGTATGGTTGTTGTTGTCCTACGGACTAAACCCTCCGGTTTATATAGACACCGGAGGGGGCTAGGGTTACAAAGAGTCGGTTAGAATGGGAGGAGATCTACATACCCATATCGCCAAGCTTGCCTTCCATGCCAAGGAGAGTTCCATCCGAACAAGAGACGAAGTCTTCAATCTTGTATCTTCATAGTCCAGAAGTCCGAAGAAAGGATATCGTCTGGCTGTCCGGATACCCCCTAATCCAGGACCCTCAGTGATAGTTATATTGTTGAATTCATTCATGATGCTACTGAAAATTATTATGAGAGAGGAACATATGCTTTGAAGTATTGCAATAATATCAAGTTTCCTCTCTATGTGTTGAAAGTTTTGAAGTCATGCTTGTTTTGCCTTCCTATGCTAGTTGATTCTTGTTCCCATAAATTGTTTACTCACAAAATCCCTATGCATAGGAAGTTGGTTAGACTTAAATGTGCTAGTCCTATGCTTCATGATTCTCTCCTTGTGTTTCAATTCTTATCTTTTATGTGAGCATCGTTGAAATTATCATGCCTAGCTAAAAAGGCATTAAGGAAAAGCGCTTTTTGGGAGACAACCCAACATTCACCCTTACTGTTTTTGTGTGTTCACATTATTATGCTACTGTAGTAATCATGTTTTATAGCTTTTGTTTCAATAAAGTGCGAAGTAAAGCCTTTGGGATAGTGTGGACGATAGTTGACTTGATTCTGTGCAAAAACAGAAACTTTTGCTCTAAGTCCAGGAATTTTGAAAATTCACTGGGACGTGATTTTGACCTGAATTTTTTTAAACATGACTTATATACAAATGGTCTACATTGGCCTAATTTTTCAGAATTTTTGGAGGTACATAGGTATGGAAAGTTTCCAGATTACTACATACTGTTCTGTTTTTGACAGGTTTTGTTTTCATTGTGTTGTTTGCTTATTTTGATGAATCTATGGGTAGTATCGGAGGGTATGAACCATGGAGAAGTTGGAATACAGTAGATATGACACCAATATAAATAAATAATGAGTTCACAACAGTACCAAAAAGTGGTGATTTTATTTTCTTTTACTAACGGAGCTTACAAGTTTTCTGTTGTGAAGTTTTCAAGTTTTGGAAGAAGTTTCTATGGACTACGGAATAAGGAGTGGCAAGAGCCTAAGCTTGGGGATGCCCAAGGCACCCCAAGGTAATATTCATGGACAACCAAGCATCTTAGCTTGGGGATGCTGAAGGAAATATGCTCTAGAGGCAATAATAAAGTTATTAATTATTTCCTTATATCATGATAAATGTTTATTATTCATGCTAGAATTGTATTAACCGGAAACATAATACATGTGTGAATACATAGACAAACAGAATGTCACTAGTGGCGTGGTTTTGTCACGGCAGATGTCCTCATGAAAGGACTTAGTCGTGGAGCCATCACTACGGGTTAGCTTAAAGGGGTTAAAGTGGACAAGGGACGCAAGAGAGTTTTATACTAGTTCAGCCCCTTACGATGAAGGTAAAAGCCTACGTCTAGTTGTGATGGAATTGATGGGGTTTTGATGACCAGGGAGCAAATACGCTTTGCCTGAGTCTCGAGTTGTTGTCTGTCCTTCTGAACCGCTGCTGGGTCGTCCCCTTATATACATGGGTTGACGCCCGTCGGTTTACAGAGTCCTGAGGCCGACTCATAAACATGTCCGGCTCGGTCTCCGCTCTTTCTACCTTACGATGCAAGTTACATATCAATGTCGGTTTATAGCTACAGACCTTAAACCGGCTCTGGGCCTCGGGCCTTTTCTCAGCATCACCGTCTGTCTTCATGGGCTTCAAGTTAATCCGGCCTCTCCTGGCCAGTTTACGCCCAGTAGTAATATCCCCAATATTAGGCCCAGACTGATTTGAACTGGTTCATGCAGTCCTCAAGAAAACTTCGTCTTCAATATTTTCACATAATTTTGTAAACCGCCGTGATGTCATCTTCCCAAATTGTGGTAAACCTTCGTGACATCGTCTGTTATAAAAAACTGTGTATGACACATCTTCATTAATGGGTCTCCGACAATCGAGGCGACAGCTCCGCTTTCCAAATTTCTGGCTCCTCGATTTTCGCGCCTGACACTTATCCCTTGCCTTTATAAATAGGGCCAAGAGGTCATTTTCACCTTTCCCCCTCGTGCCTCTTCGCGTCGTCGTCTTCCTTGCGCCGCTCTTCCTTTGAAGCTCTGCCGCAAACGTCGACCGTCGCCTCTACTTCGACTCTGGCCGCTGCATCACCCTGAACGCACCAGAAAACTGCGGCGCCTCTCCGCTTCTTCATCAGCACTAGTAAGCTCTTTGCTCTTTCCGCCATAGATCTGTTCTAGGGTTTTAGCGTTCTTTGGTGTTCCTCAGCGTTCTTCGCTCATACAATGACTCTTGATAGAATCCTGAATATCTGTTTCGTATAATGACAGCCTTTAGTCTCTGTTTCCACATAAGATCTTATCTGAACCTTCACCCATTGCTGCGGTACTGCTTCCTAGGTCTTGAATATACTTTCCTTTTCTGACATGCGGCAGATCCAAAATTATAATACCAATTTGTGAAATCTGTTTTTCCTTCACTTACACATCTACAGACTTGAATATTCAATGTCAGACTAGGCGGTTTAACTTTGTAGAAAAAATGACAATCCTATATAACCATTAGTCCCCTTGTTGAACCGCCAATATACATCATATTTAGCCTTTGCTTTAATAAACTCTGGTTTATGATCAACCAACCCCGGTTTGACAATGTGCTTACATCTTTGAACCGCCACATTGCTTGTCCACTGTAAACCTTTAAACTGGTAATTATTATATTGTAGATCTTCATTGCCATGGCCAAACAAGTGTATGAATGCAATTGGGTCCCTTCTCGAGTTACTGAAGAATAGTTGAACAACCTGGTCAAAACGGACGCTTTAAGTAAGAAAGATGCCATTCACTGGAGGGTCCCTGGCCCGGAATGTCCTCCTACTCCCAAAGACGGAGAAGTTGTTGTTTTTGCTGATTACCTAAGCCGGGGTTTCAACCCTCCCGGTTCAAAATTCAGCTGACTGATGATGAGGTCACTGAAGCTGTAAAAAAGATGTTAAACGAAAAGGAGGCTGTCTCTGCTCAAACCGGCCTACTTCCTTTCTGCGCCATCAACAAACCGCCAGCTGTAAGAATCATACCATATGCTTTATCTGAAATTGCTTGTCCAAATACTCTATGAAAATGTGATAATTTGTTGACAGGGTGATGTTCCGTTATGGAACAAGAAACCTCCGCAAGACAAACCGGTGAAGCCAACCGGCCAAAAGACCAAAGCTGTAAAAAAACCTGCCAACCGGAAGAAAACCACTGCATCCTCCGATCCACCGGCTGATGATGATGTGGGTAACCCGGATTTTGAGGTAGAACTTGACTCACTTGGTTCATTTTCATACACCTTATTGATGATGATTATTGCCAGGACGACGCTGAAGTCAGTCACGCCGATGCTATAGAGGTAATCGTTCTTTCCTCCGATTCAAACCCTTTGCCTTCATTAAAAACACGTCGAGCAAACCGGAAAGTTAAATTTTCTCATCCTCTTGCTTAGTTGGATCCAAACTTTCTTATGAAGACACAACAGCATGAGGCACGCCACACAACCCTGCATAGCGGCCCGGTAGTTACCTCCACCGGTTTACCGAACAGTCCAGTTCGGAAACGTCGATCAAGGGTCTCTTATTCCCTTGACACTTCACACCCTAAAGCGGGCGGCTTTCGTGAACCTCTTAATCCGTCTGATTCAAATTATCAGGGCACTTCTCATTCATCCTCTGGCGAGTCATCAACCACCAAACTTCCACCCCTGAAGACGGTTATTGGGTAAGTTATGCACTTGCTTTATCCTTGACATGTGTTTTATACGCTATACTGACCTTCATATTTTACTTTTTCAATGCTAAGCCCAGACCAAGCAAGAAGGCTCAGTTGAACACCCCGGTTGATGAAGACGTGGCTGCTAATCCGAAGAAGACTCCAGATCCTGAAGAGGCCAATACTGATGATATGTTGAATGAGCCACCGCCTCAAGATCAGGACTTCGTTACTGAGCAGGCAGAAGTTGACATCACAGACCACGCTGACCAGCCGACCAGTCCTATCCGAACTGACAAACCGGCAAGTCCAGCCAAGGATACTAACAAACCGGCCACTCCAGTACGAGCTGCCAAGGAGAAGGATGATGATGTTCTGATTACTGGCATTGGCTATACGGATCTAGTGAATCCTGTTGCTTTGTCGAAGCATACCGCCAAGGAAGAATTTTCTGCAATTGGCAAAGGCAGATGGAATGCCGATCTGTCCACCTACGCCCATCTGAACGCTCAAGACCTTCATTCCGGCAATCTGAACCGTCTGTACACCAGCCGTGACTATGAAGCCGACCTGGTTAATACGATGAACGAAAATTTTGAGGTAACTTCCTATATGCTTCTCTTTTTGTATTGATTTGTAGCTTATCAACTCCAATAGCCCCCAAGTGACTGTTTAAGATACCGATTTAAACTAGGACTTTAGTAAGTACTCAATGTGAGCCATAATGCATCTTAACTTCACTGAAGTAGCCCCCAAGGGCCGGTTTAACTTTATAAAGATGAACCGGGACTTTGTAAAAGAAACTCCCATGTCAGCATTTTTTGAGCAAACATCCATTAGCCCCCAAGTGCCAAGTTGAATACTTGTATTATGCTTGGGACTTTTGTAGAAAATGTATGATGAAGAGCAAATATGCATTAGCCCCCAAGTACCGAGTTGAATACTTGTATTATGCTTGGTACTTCAAATATGTACTGTCGCCTCATTATATAATTGTCTCTATGCAGGCTGAGTTGAGCAAGAAAGAAAGCCAAACCGCTGACCTGCAGGAGAACCTTAAATCGCAACAAGCTGAAACCTCCAAGGCGAAGGAAGAGTTGACCAGCACTTTGGGCGCTATGGAGAAACTGAAAGAGAGCTTCACCAAAGAGCGGGCGGATTGGGAGATTGAGAAATCCGCTTTGGTGGAACGGGCTGAAAAAGCAGAAGCCGCTCTTAAACCGGTGGTTGATGAGCTGACCAACGTGAAGCGGCATGTGCATGCCATGACCGTCATTGTATTGATAAGCTCTTTGACTTAGGATTTCCATATATCCATGCAAATATTTTGCCGGTTTACTAATCCTTGTGATGATGCAGGAACTCGTATTAGCCACTTGGGATCTGATGTTCAGAAGAAATTGAAGGCAGCATATACTTTGATAGAGCAGTTGTATACTGGCGCATAGCGGATCATCTATACTGCCTCACACAATAACCCGCCTCCCACCTTGATCAAGGATATTTTACAAAGGTTATCTATGCTTCCTGCCCGGGTTGATGATAAAAAAGTCTGCTGCTAGAACGGGCGCTTTGGCCGCACTGACCCGGGCAAAGGCATGGGTTCCTGACTTTGATCCAGTTGAAGCAGCCCAAGGTTATCCCAGCTTGAAGGAAGACGGAACGGAATTTGGCGAAGATGATCTTCGGATAATAAACCGAGAAGTGCGCCCATTGGCTTGTCAACTAGTTGAAGAAGTAGACATGTCATACTATCAAGCCAGCTATGATGACAAGAACAAATGGATTGCTGCACCAATTCTAGAAGCTCAGAATCTTATCCCGCGAATCCGTAAGCACACTTATGCCCCTGACATTGAACCGTCTACGTTGATAAGTGATGAAGCTGTATTCCAAGCCTTAACTTGGATCAACTGGAAAACTGTTGATTTCCAGCCACTGGGTAGGGAAGAAGAAGTTGAACCGGCACAAGATGATCCGCAACCGTTAGGCCAAGCTAGTGACCAATCATGAACCGGAGGCCGGTTTAGTCTTCTACATGCTGCGACATGTATTTTGAGAAAACAATGATCCTGTTGGGCACTGTAAAGCCTTATAATAGGCTTAGTTAAAATATTTGTTCTGATATGCCTTCGCGCATATTTATCTGCAATTGATACTGGCTTGATTCGTCATACATAAGATATGATCTACATATTCATTTGTCCAAGCTGTTTCTGCAGACTAGAAGCTTAAAGCGCCCTTGCGGTTTACCGCCGGGCGGGTCATGATACCCATATGTATATATAACCGAAGATGATAACTTAGGTTGTGACATATAACAAAATGGAAATATATAATACCTGCAACCTTTATGCATGATGTTGGCTGGCCAACCTTGTAGCGGGGCTTATAACCCAAAATTTTTAGGAGAAAACCACTCCTGTTGATTTAAGGCCCGTTTATAATTTAAACCATTCCGGGTTATGATAAACACCAGTTTAATCCATAATAAAACTTTAATTGAAAATCAGACCGGGCAAATAGTCTCCAGACTATGATTTGATCATGTACCATCAATTTGTAATTGACAGTCGGACCGGGTTATTTAACGCCGGTCTAAAAAGCAACAAAAAATATTTATCAAAAAAGATAACATAACTCAAACAAAGGCAAATAAAGACCATTGTAGGCGAGGCTTTGAGCCGATCAAGAGGTGTGACCATGGTTCAGACACGACCAAGCCCCCAGGAGGTGTAGCTATGGTTCGGGTTCGATCAGGCCCCCAAATGATGCTGCGGCATTACGCCGATCAAGAGGTGTAGCTATGGTTTGGGTTCGACCAAGCCCCCAAGTGAGGTTGTGGCATTGCGCCGATCAAGAGGTGTAGCTATGGTTCAGATACGACCAAGCCCCCAAGTGATGCTGTGGAATTGCGCCGCTCAAGAGGTGTAGTTATGGTTCGGATACGACCAAGCCCCCAAGTGATGCCATGGCATTGCGCCTATCAAAAGGTGTAGCTATGGTTCGGATGTGACCAGGCCCCCAAGTGATATAATATAATTAAATCATTTGAGAAGCTAAACCAAGGGGTAAACCGGACGCCGCTTTAGAAACAGAAGCTCCATGTAACCACACATGATGTAAGAAAACAACAAATACCCCGCTTTAGTTGAGGTTCCGGTTTATTATATTGATCATAGTATATACATAGTCATAATATGTACATAAGCAGAGCCTATAGCTCAAGTATAGTAGGGCCGAAAATGAGCAATATTCCACGGCTGGTTGGTCTCCTCCTCCGATTTACGTGAGTCTTTGCGCTCTCGAACATCGATTAGGTAGTACGACCCGTTGTGTAGATTCTTGCTGACCACAAAAGGTCCTTCCCAAGGGGGGGATAACTTGTGCATATCGGTCTGATCCTGGATGAGCCGAAGCACCAAATCTCCTTCTTGAAAGGTTCTGGTTCTAACCCGGCGGCTATGGTAGCGACGTAGATCTTGCTGATAAGTCGCTGATCGGGCGGCCGCTATGTCACGTTCCTCATCTAACAGGTCAAGAGCTTCTTGCTGTGCCTTCTCGTTGTCAGCTTCAACATATGCCGCTACACGAGGTGAGTCATGACGGATATCACTAGTAAGAACTACCTGCGCTCCATAAACCATGAAGAACGGTGTGTATCCTGTCGACCTGTTGGACGTGGTGTTGATGCTCCATAACACTGAAGGTAGCTCCTCAACCCAACAACCCGGCGTCCGCTGTAAGGGAACCATAAGCCGGGGTTTGATGCCTCTCAAGATCTCTTGATTAGCCCTCTCTGCTTGACCATTAGACTGGGGGTGAGCCACTGATGATACATCAAGCTGGATGTGCTCACGTTGATAGAACTACTTCATGGCACCCTTGGACAGATTGGTACCATTATTAGTGATAATGCTATGTGGAAAGCCAAACCGGAGAATCACATTTTTGTTGAATTGAACCGCCGTGGCCGCGTCACACTTGCTAACTGGTTCTGCCTCCACCCACATTGTGAACTTGTCAACCGCCACCAAAAGGTGGGTCTTCTTGTCTTTGGACCTCTTGAATGGCCCAACCATATTCAGCCCCCAAGTCGCAAACGGCCAAGTAATTGGAATCATCCTCAATTCTTGAGCCGGTACATGAGCGCGCCTTTGGAACTTCTGACAGCCATCACATCGTCTGACCAAGTCCTCGGCATCAGCATGAGTTGTCAACCAATAAAAACCGTGACGAAACGCTTCGGCCACCAAAGATTTTTGAACCGGCGTGGTGACCACAGTCTCCTTCATGGATCTCACGCAAAATTTCACAGCCTTCTTCAGGAGACACACAACGCTGAAACGCTCCTGTCACACTGCAATGATGCAGCTCTCCATTGATAATAGTCATAGACTTGGACTGCCGGATTATCTGCCTGGCCAATGTCTCATCCTCTGTTAACTCGCCCCGGTTCATATATGCGAGATAAGGAACCGTCTAATCCGGGATAACATGAAGAGACGCCACCAACTGAGCTTCCGGATCAGGAATAGCCAAATCCTCTTCACCAGGGAGCTTGACATACGGATTATGCAGAACATCCAAGAAGGCATTAGGCGGAACCGGTTTACACTGAGAACCCATGCGACTTAAAGTGTCCGCCGCTTAGTTCTTCCGCCGGTCCACATGATCCACCTGATAACCTTTAAAGTGACCTGCAACAATGTCCACCTCACGACGATATGCTGCCATGAGTGGGTCCTTGGAATCCCAAGTGCGGACACTGTTGAGCCACCGGTCCGAGTCATCAAGCACTTAACTCGGCTTAGGTTCATCTCCTTAGCAATCCGAAGACCTTGGAGTAAAGCTTCATACTCAGCTGCATTGTTAGTGCAAAGGAACATTAAACGGAGAACATAACAAAACTTATCACCTCGTGGGGAAGTTAATACGACTCCAGCCCCGAGCCCTCCAATTACTGGACCCATCAAAGTGAATAGTCCAATAAGTGTGATCCGACTTCTCTTGGTAGCTTGTAGTTCTGTCGATCGTTGATGAAATCCACAAGTGCTTGAGATTTGATCGCCGTTCGGGGTATATACTTCAACCCGTGAGGCCCGAGCTCTATGGCCCACTTGGCAATCCGGCCAGTTGCTTCCCTGTTCTGGATTATATCTCCCAAAGGAGCAGAGCTGACCACTGTGATGGGATGACCTTGGAAATACTGCTTGAGCTTCCGGCTTGCCATGAAAACCCCATATACCAGCTTCTGCCAGTGTGGGTACCTCTGCTTGGACTCAATAAGTACCTCTCTGATATAATAAACCGGATGCTGAACCGGATACTCCTTTCCTGCCTCCTTGCGCTCCATCAAAATTGCCACACTGACAGCCCGAGCATTAGCTGCCACATATAGCAACAATGGCTCCTTGTCAACTGGGGCAGCAAGAACAGGCGGGTTAGCTAGCTGCCGCTTTAAATCCTCAAACGCTTCATTCACGGCGTCACTCCAGACGAAGTTATCCGTTTTCTTCAGCATCTGATACAAAGGAATGGCCTTCTCGCCAAGGCGGCTGATAAACCGGCTCAACGCGGCAATCCGGCCTGCCAAGCGTTGAACGTCATTGATACACTTCGGTTTAGCCAAGGAGGTGATGGCCTTGATCTTTTCCGGATTAGCCTCAATGCCCCTGTTAGACACCAGAAAGCCCAAGAGCTTGCCTGCCGGTACACCAAAAACGCACTTAGCCGGATTAAGCATCATCTTGTAAACCCGCAGGTTATCAAAGGTTTCCTTTAAGTCATCAATCAACGTCTCCTTCTTCCTTGACTTGACCACAATATCATCCACATAGGCATGAACATTATGGCCGATTTGTGTATGAAGACAATTCTGCACACACCGTTGATAAGTCGCCTGGGCACTCTTGAGCCCAAAGGGCATGGACACATAGCAGAAGGCTCCAAAGGGGTTTATGAAGGCCGTCTTCTCCTGGTCCTTAACTGCCATCTTGATCTGATGATAACCAGAATATGCATCCAAAAAACTCAGACGCTCGCAACCCGCCGTAGCATCAATAATTTGATCAATACGGGGAAGGGCAAAAGGATCTGTTGGACAAGCTTTGTTGAGATCTGTGTAATCCACACACATCCGCCAAGTGCCATTCTTCTTAAGGACCAGCACCGGATTAGCCAACCACTCAGGATGGAAGACTTCAACAATAAAACTGGCCGCCAATAGTCTGGCCACTTCTTCTCCAATAGCCTTGCTTGTTTGTTCATTGAACCGGCGGAGAAACTGCTTGAACGGTTTATACTTAGGATCTACATTAAGAGTGTGCTCAGCGAGTTCTCTCGGTACACCTGGCATGTCAGAAGGCTTCCACGCAAAGATGTCCCGATTCTCACGGATGAACTCGATGAGCGTGCTTTCCTATTTCGAATCCAAGTTAGCGCTGATGCTGAACTTCTTGGACAAATCGTCAGGTACGAAGTCAACAAGCTTAGTCTCATCAGCTGATTTAAACTTCAGCGCCGGATCATGCTCTGTAGTTGGCTTCTTCAATGAAGTCATATCTGCCGGATCAACGTTATCTTTGTAAAACTTTAACTCTTCTGTGGCACAAACCGACTCAGTGTAAGCCGCATCACCTTCTTCACACTCCAGAGCAATCTTGCGGCTCCCATGGACGGTTATAGTTCCCTTGTGACCCGGCATCTTGAGCTGAAGATAGACATAGCAGGGCCGTGCCATAAACTTAGCATAAGCCGGCCGTCCAAACAGGGCGTGATATGGACTTCTGATTTTCACCACTTCAAAGGTCAAAGTTTCTGATCTCGAGTCATGCTCGTCCCCAAAAGCCACCTCGAGCTATCTTACCAACAGGATACGCCGATTTACCAGGCACCACACCGTGGAACACCGTATTGGACGGTTTAAGATTTTTATCTGTTAACCCCATGCGACGGAAAGTTTCATAATACAGGATATTGATACTGCTCCCTCCTGCCATGAGTACCTTTGTGAACTAATAACCTCCTACCTGAGGTGCCACCACCAATGCCAGATGACCTGGATTGTCAACCCGGGGTGGATGATCTTCTCTGCTCCACACAATCGGCTGCTCAGACCGGCGTAGGTAATGGGGCACCGTCGGTTCAACGGAGCTTACTGCCCTCTTATGAAGCTTTTGGTCACGCTTGTCCAAGCTAGTGGTGAAGACATGATATTGCCCACTATTCAACTGCTTTGGATTGCTCTGGTAACCCGACTGCTACTGCTGCTGCTGATTGCCCTGATTATTGTAGCCACCTTGGTTGCCCTGATTACCTAGACTGTTATGTCCGCCCTGATTACCATGGAAGCCTGAACCAGAATTTCCTCCACCATAACCCAGCCCATGAGAACCAGGGCCTGAGCCACCACCCGGTCCGTGATCATACCGGAAAGCATTAGAATTTTTGAACTCTTGCATGATGTAGCAGTCCTTCCGGAGGTGTGTGGCCGGCATCTCCTTTGTCCCATGTTTCGGGCAGGGCTGGTTCAATAGGTAAGACAGGCGGTCCGGGTTAGGGCTAGGTGCTCCACTGCGCTAGGGCGGTTTACCCTTGTGCCATTGGCCCTTGTCCTGTGCGCTGGTATTGGCCACAAAGTCCATGCTGTGATCCGCTTTACGTTTGCCGCCGTTTCCATGACCCGCCAGGTTGTGGTGCTGCCCCTTGGCGTTGCCGCTCTTCTTTCCCTTCCCTGTCTTATCATCATCAGACTCGGGATCCTTGGTACTATCAGAGTCAGCATACTTTACTAAAGCGGCCATGAGGGTTCCCATGTCATTGCAATGGTGTTTCAGCCGTCCCAACTTCAACTTCAGAGGTTTAAACCGGCAATTGCCTTCCAGGGTCAGAACTGTAGTATCCGCATTGATGCGGTCTGATGAATGCAAAATTTCCGAGACCCGGCGCACCCACCGGGTTGTTGATTCTCCTCCTCCTGCACACAGGCAGCTAAGTCCATAATCGACATGGGCTGCTTGCATGTATCCTTGAAATTCTGGATAAACCGGGTTCTTAACTCGGCCCATGACCTGATAGAATTCGCCGGTAAACTCTTTAGCTGGCACGGGCCGTCCCTTCCAACATCATGGTAAAATACTTTGCACATGCTGCATCATCCACGTCCAGCATCTCCATGGACATCTCATAACTTTCAACCATGTCTCAGGGGATAAATCGGCAGTGTAATTCGGCACCTTGCGCGGGCCTTTGAAATCCTTTGGCAGGCGCATGTTGCGCAACGCTGGTATGAGACACGGCACCCCCAAGGAACTAGAGGTGACTCCTGGCTCTACTGATGTGGTTGGACAAACCGGAGCAAGCTGACGGGCTTCATGCTGCGCCGCTAACTCGGCCTCCCTGCGAGCTCGAGCCCGGTCCACTACCTCCTGAGCATCACCAGCGCCCCCTGCCGGATTGTCGCCACGGGGCGGTTCACGATTCCGCGCATTGCTTGATACGGCCGGTTCATCTATACGCTTGCTGTAACTCCGGCTTGGATGGGGGTAGAATGAATCCGATCACGACTGTATGAATAAGCCTCCTGTTGCACCAAGGCTGTCCGAAGAAGCTCTTTAACCCGACGCGTATCGACCGCCGCCGGAGAATCGACTTCAATTGGGATAGCCTCCAGCCGTGAAGCGGCAGCAACAAGGTTGTCCATCGGAGTAGAGTAATGACCCGGTGGTGTTGGGACAGGCTGCATCACAATGTTGTTCTGACGAGGCGGATCCATCAAACAGGGCTGAACCGGCACCCCGCTCCAGGTGCCTCCGCTCGGTTACTGGTCCCCGCACCTGGGGTATTAAAGAAGTTCCTATCATCATAAACCGGAGGCAGGCGAGAACGGTGCCTTCTCTTTAGGACTTCGTGCGATGCATTCTGATCCAGCATAAGCATGTAAGCATGCGCATCCAGAGCGGCCCACTCCGCGGCCATCCTAATATCCTCAGCTGCCAAATCGGCCTTGGCCTGAGTAATCTGATCATTTACTTTCACGATTTCCGCATTGTGTGCATCTTGATCCGCCGGGTTAGCCTTCGCCATCAATGTTGCCAACACATCAAATAGATCAGATAAAACCTGAGCCGGCGGCCGCACAGGGCCTCCTGCCCCGGCTGCCGTCGCCGCTACTGATCCGGAGATCATTGCCGCTGCGGTCGAAGAGTGGAGCGCCGGCTGTGTACTGGGCATGAAGATTCCAACCCGGTTTGGCAGATCAGAGGGGTCCAGAATACTGTCGCCATCAGAACAGCCTCCAATCCGGCCATCTTGTAGTTGATATAACGACTCGGTCTCTCCGGTCGATGACTCGTCGCCGGAATAAACAACGGTCTCACAACCAGATTCCGATCTATCCTCGTATTCCCCTCCATGGATGACTCCCACGAAGACACGCTTCATGGCAGGCTTGACCCGGGCAGATCGCGCACGCTGAGCCGTTTCGACGAGGTAGGTGCAGATGTCCGGCTCAGGGCCCGGCTCGCCGATCTTGCCAATGAAAACGTGTATGCCACCAAAGGGGACCCGGTACCCGTACTCGATTGAGCCGGCCTCGGGGCCCCACCCTGCATTGTCGATGTAAAGCTTGTCGCGACGACTTTTGGTCATCCGGCCCACAGCGTAACCCTTGAGTCCTTCGAAGCTGCCCTCCAAGAACTTGAAACCATCGTGCGATAGACCCACGGTGGGCGCCAACTGTCGTGGTTTTGTCACGGCAGATGTCCTCATGAAAGTACTTAGTCGTGGAGCCATCACTACGTGTTAGCTTAAAGGGGTTTAAGCGGACAGGGGACGCAAGAGAGTTTTATACTGGTTCGGCCCCTTATGATGAAGGTAAAAGCCTACGTCTAGTTGTGATGGAATTGATGGGGTTTCGCTGACCAGGGAGCAAATACGCTTTGCCTGAGTCTCGAGTTGTTGTCAGTCCTTCTGAACCACCGCCGGGTCGTCCCCTTATATACATGGGTTGACGCCCGTCGGTTTACAGAGTCCCGAGGCCGACTCATAAACGTGTCCGGCTCGGTCTCCGCTCTTTCTACGTTACAATGCAAGTTACATATCAATGTCGGTTTATAGCTATAGGCATTAAACCGGTTCTGGGCCTTGGGCCTTTTCTCAGCGTCACCGTCTGTCTTCATGGGCTTCAAGTTAATCCGGCCTCTCCTGGCCGGTTTACGCCCAGTAGTAATATCCCCAGCAACTAGTATGCCTCTACTTGACTAGCTCGTTGAATGAAAGATGGTTAAGTTTCCTAGCCATAGACATGAGTTGTCATTTGATTAACGAGATCACATCATTAGAGAATGATGTGATTGACTTGACCCATTCCGTTATCTTAGCACTTGATCGTTTAGTATGTTGCTATTGCTTTCTTCATGACTTATACATGTTCCTATGACTATGAGATTATGCAACTCCCGTTTACCGGGGAACACTTTGTGTGCTACCAAAGCGTCACAACGAATCGGGTGATTATAAAGGTGCTCTCTGGTGTCTCCGAAGGTACTTGTTGGGTTGGCGTATTTCGAGATTAGGATTTGTCACTCCGATTGTCGGAGAGGTATCTCTGGGCCCACTCGGTAATGCACATCACTATAAGCCTTGAAAGCATTGTAACTAATGAGTTAGTTGCGGGATGATGTATTACGGAACGAGTAAAGAGACTTGCCGGTAACGAGATTGAACTAGGTATTGAGATACCAACGATCGAATCTCGGGAAAATAACATACCGATGACAAAGGCAACAACATATGTTGTTATGCGGTTTGACCGATAAAGATCTTCGTAGAATATGTGGGAGCCAATATGAGCATCCAGGTTCCGCTATGTTATTTACCGGAGACGTGTCTCGGTCATGTCTACATAGTTCTCGAACCCGTAGGGTCCGCACGCTTAAATTTCGGTGACGATCGGTAATATGAGTTTATGTGATTTGATGTACCGAAGGTAGTTCGGAGTCCCTGATGAGATCCGGGACATGACGAGGAGTCTTGAAATGGTCAAGACGTAAAGATCGATATATTGGATGACTATATTCGGACATCGGAAAGGTTCCGAGTGATTCGGGTATTTTTCGGAATACCAGAGAGTTACGGGAATTTGCCGGGGAGTATATGGGCCTTATTGGGCTTTAGGGGAAAGAGAGAGAGGGGAGGCTGCGCTCCCCACCAAGGCTTAGTCCGAATTGCACTAGGGGGAGGGGCGGCGCCCGCTCCTTCCTTCTCTTCTATTTTCTCTTTCCTTCTCTCCTACTCCTACTACTTGGAAGGGCTCCTAGTTCTACTAGTAAAAGGGGGAATCCTACTCCCGGTGGGAGTAGGACTCCCCTAGTGCGCACCATAGAGAGGGCCGGCCCTCCCCCTCCTCCACTCCTTTATACACGGGGGAAGGGGGCACCCCATAGACAAAACAATTGATCATTGATCTCTTAGCCGTGTGCGGTGCCCCCCTCCACCATATTCCACCTCGGTAATATCGTAGTGGTGCTTAGGCGAAGCCCTGCGTCGGTAGCATCATCAACACCGTCATCACGTCTCGTACTGACAGAACTCTCCCATGAAGCTCTGCTGGATCGGCGATCGCGAGACGTCATCGAGCTGAACGTGTGATGAACTCGGAGGTGCCATGCGTTTGATACTTGGATCGGTCGGATCGTGAAGACGTACGACTACATCAACCGTGTTGTGTTAACGCTTCCGCTTTTGGTCTACGAGGGTACGTGGACACACTCTCCCATCTCATTGCTATGCATCACCATGATCCTGTGTGTGCCTAGGA
Source organism: Aegilops bicornis (assembly GCA_021605145.1). Lineage (NCBI taxonomy): Eukaryota > Viridiplantae > Streptophyta > Magnoliopsida > Poales > Poaceae > Aegilops > Aegilops bicornis. The sequence goes on from CM038673.1 coordinate 660,450,436, forward strand.
ATTTTTTTGAAATTACTACATTCCCCAACAGTGGCATTCGAGCCTAGTTTTATGCGTTGATGTTATATGCACGAATAGAACACAAGTGAGTTGTGGGCGAGACAAGTCATACTGCTTACCAGCATGTCACACTTTGGTTCGTCGGTATTGTTGGATGAAGCGGCCCGGACCGACATTACGCGTACGCTTACGCGAGACTAGTTTTACCGCCGTGCTTTGCACACAAGTGACTAGCGGGTGTCAATTTCTCCAACTTTAGTTGAACCGAGTTTGGCTAAGCCCGGTCCTTGAGAATGTTAAAACATCACTAACTTGACGAACTATCATTGTGGTTTTGATGCGTAGGTAAGAACAGTTCTTGCTCAGCCCGTAGCAGCCACGTAAAGCTTGCAACAACAAAGTAGAGGACGTCTAACTTGTTTTTGCAGGGCATGTTGTGATGTGATATGGTCAAGACGTGATGAGATATAAGTTGTTGTATAAGATGATCATGTTTTGATGGAGTTATCGGCAACTGGCAGAAGCCTTATGGTTGTCTCTTTATTGCATAAGATGCAAGCACCAAATAATTGCTTTACTTTATCGCTATGCGATAGCAATAGTTGCAAGAGCAATAGTTGGCGAGACGACCATGTGACGACACATTGATATAGATCAAGATGATGGAGATCATGGTGTCATGCCGGCGACGATGGAAATCATGGCGATGCTTTGGAGATGGAGATCAAAGGCACAAGATGATGATGGCCATATCATGTCACATATTTTGATTGCATGTGATGTTTATCTTTTATACATCTTATTTTGCTTAGTTCGACGGTAGCTTTATAAAATGATCCCTTACTAAAATTTCAAGGTACAAGTGTTCTCCACGAGAATGCACCGTTGCCAAAGTTAAATCGTCGTGAGAGACACCACGTGATGATCGGGTGTGATAAGCTGTCGTCCATCTACAACGGGTGCAAGCCAGGTTTTGCACACGCAGAATACTCGGGTTAAACTTGTGAGCCTAGCATATGTAGATATGGCCTCGGAACACTGAGACCGAAAGATCGAGCGTCAATCATATAGTAGATATGATCAACATAGTGATGTTCACCATTGAAAACTACTCCATCTCACGTGATGCTCGGACATGGTTTAGTTGATTTGGATCACATGATCACTTAGATGATTAGAGGGATGTCTATCTAAGTGGGAGTTCTTAAGTAATATGATTAATTGAACTTTAAATTTATCATGAACTTAGTCCTGGTCGTATTAGCATATCTATGTTGTAGATCAATTGCTCGCGATGTTGCTCCCCGTTTAATTTTTATATGTTCCTAGAGAATACTAAGTTGAAAGATGTTAGTAGCAATGATGCGGATTGGATCCGTGATCTGAGGTTTATCCTCATTGCTGCACAGAAGAATTATGTCCTTGATGCACCGCTAGGTGACATACCTATTGCGAGGAAGCAGATCTGACGTTATGAACGTTTTTGACAAAAGCTCGGTATGATGACTACTTGATAGTTAAGTGCACCATGCTTTACGGCTTAGAACCGGGACTTCAAAAATGTTTTGAACGCCATGGAGCATATAAGATGTTCCAAGAGTTGAAATTTATATTTCATACTCATGCCCGTGTCGAGAGGTATGAGACCTCTGACAGTACTTTGCCTACAAGATGGAGGAGAATAGCTCAACCAGTGAGATGTGCTGAGATTGTCTGGGTGCTACAATTTCCTTAATCAAGTGGGAGTTAATCTTCTAGATAAGATAGTAATTGACAGAATTCTCTAGTCACTATCACCAAGTTGCTAGAACTTCGTGATGAACTATAATATGCAAGGGATAAGGCAACGATTCCCAAGCTCTTTGTGATTTTGAAATCGATGAAGGTAGAAATCAAGAAAAACATCAAGTGTTGATGGTTAACAAGACAACTAGTTTCAAGAAAAGGGCAAAGGGAAGAAGGGGAACTTCAAGAAGAACGGCAAGCAAGTTGCTGCTCAAGTGAAGAAGCCCAAGTCTGGACCTAAGCCTGAGACTAAGTGCTTCTACTTCAAAGGGACTGGTCACTGGCATCGGAACTGCCCCAAGTATTTGGCGGATAAGAAGGATGGCAAAGTGAACAAAGGTATATTTGATATACATGTTATTGATGTGTACTTTACTAGTGTTTATATCAACCCCGCGGTATTTGATACTAGTTCAGTTGCTAAGAGTAGTAACTTGAAACGGGAGTTGCAGAATGAACAAAAACTAGTTAAGGATGAAGTGACGATGTGAGTTGGAAGTGGTTCCAAGATTGATATGATCATCATCGCACACTCCCTATACTTTCGGGATAGTGTGGAACCTAAATAAGTGTTATTTGGTGTTTTCGTTGAGCATGAATATGATTTGATCATGTTTATTGCAATACGTTTATTCATTTAAGTTATAGAATAATTGTTGTTCTGTTTACATGAATAAAACCTTATAAGGTTACACACCCAATGAAAATGGTTCGTTGGATCTCGATCATAATGAGACACATATTCATAATATTGAAGCCAAAAGATGCAAAGTTAGTAATGATAGTGCAACTTATTTGTGGCACTGCCATTTAGGTCATATTGGTGTAAAGTGCATGAAGAAACTCCATGCTGATGGGATTTTGGAATCACTTGATTATGAATCATTTGATGCTTGCGAACCATGCCTCATGGGCAAGATGACTAAAACTACGTTCTCCGGAACAATGGAACGAGCTACAGCCTTATTGGAAATAATACATACCGATGTATGCGGTCCGATGAGTATTAAGGCTCGTGGCAGGTATCATTATTTTCTGACCTTCACAAATGATTTGAGCAGATATGGGTATATCTTCTTAAAGAAACATAAGTCTGAAACATTTGAAAAGTTCAAAGAATTTCAGAGTGAAGTGGAAAATCATCGTAACAAGAAAATAAAGTTTTCTGCGATTTGATCGCGGAGACGAATATTTGAGTTACGAGTTTGGTCTTCATATGAAACAATGCGGAATAGCTTCGCAACTCATGCCACCTGGAACACCACAGCGTAATGGTGTGTCCGAACGTCGTAACCGCACTTTATTAGATATTGTGACGCCCGGATATCTAGGCTATAGTAATCACATACTAATGATGCCATGTCACCGTTGTCACTGTTGTTAATCTCGCGTTAGTCCAAAACCGAGTGAAATTCAAAGTTCAAATAACAAGCCAAATTATCATTCCTTCAAACTATCAAATAAAAATGTTCGATGGGCGGAAAATATTCACTAAGTAATGAACATGTTGGAACCAATCTCATTTAGTTTCGCATATTGCCCATGGGATTAATTTAGTGGAACAACAAGATTAAATAAAAGCATTTTAATTCAACTATAAATTTGAAGAGTTCCAATTGGCCTCAAACTTTTTATGCAACCTTATAGTGTTGACTAGGAATTATGTGCAAGGTTTCATAGTTGACAAAAATCATTTGGCAGCTAAAATAAATAGAAAACAGTAAAAGAAAATAAGTAAAAAGAAAATTAAGGGAAGAGTAAAAGAGAAAAGAAAGAGAACCCCCCTCCCATTTGGGCATCGGCCCAGCTGCTAGCCAGGCCGGCCCAACCGGCCCAGGCCGCCCCCACTCCCCCATAACCCCCTGGGCGACCAAACCCTAACCCCCACGACCCCACTTCCCCCTAATCCCCCCTCTCTCGCTCTGTCCCCCCGATCTGGATGGGCGCTCAGCTGCCGCCCGTCGCCCCTCTGCTACCTCACCGGCGCCGCTTCCCTGCCGGATCGCCCCGTCGTCGGTCTGCCTCCCCTGCGACACGCCGTCCCCGGCTCCTCCCCGATCCCCACTGCCTCAGACCCTACCCCCCGTGAGCGCACTCTTCTCCTCACTTGCGACCATGCCGATCTTGGCATCCGCCGCTTCGCCCATGTCCCAGCGTCTGTGCGCCATCCCACGCGTGCACGCCGTCCCACGCGTACACGCCACCCGCGTCCCATGCCGCGGCCACTGCCGCCGGTGCCCCGTGCGCCGCTAGCCACTGCCTCCACCACCGCCTTTGCTCCCACTGGCTTGCCCGCCTCGTCCCTCGTCACCGCCTCGCCCGAACCTTGTCTCGGTCGCCTCGCCGCGAGGCCGCCAGCCTTCTGCTGCCTTGGTGACCCCTGCTGCTGCTTTGCTCCCGGCGCCCTTCCCGTGCAGCCCCTTGCCGACGCCCTCCACCGCAGGCCCGCCTCCCTCTGCCGCTGCCGCTTGCCGCCATGCACGCCTGCTGCTTGCCCCGCGCGCCCAACCACCACCTACCCTCGCGCTCGCCGCTGTGCCTCCCCTGCTCGCCGCTCCGGCCACCCGGCCAACGCCAAGACCGCGGCGCCCATAGCGCCTGGTCAGGGCGCCCAACGCCTGCTCCACCGCTAGGTGCCCGCCCGCTAGGCCTATGGGCCCTTTGCACTAGGGCCCCACGTCCCTGTTTTATATAAAAAAGATTTAGAAATAAATAAAAATAATGATTAATTAGTGAAATGATTAATTAACTTAGTCAAGTCTGTTAAATTAGCCTAATCACTTAACTAAAACGAACTAGTTATGTTTAGTTAAACTGTCTCAATGACAGTGGGACCCGCCTGGCAGTTTGACTAAGTCAACTGACTGGTTGACTAATGACATCATGATGACCTCATGCTGACATCATAATGGCATTTTCTAAATTAAATTAATTCTGTCGATTCTAAAAATGAATTAAAAACTTTGAAAATTAATATTAAATAATTTGTAACTCGGATGAAAATACTTTGTACATGAAAGTTGCTCAGAACGACGAGACGAATCCGGATACCAAGCCCGTTCGTCCGCCACACATCCCTAGCATAGTGAACACACAACTTTCCCCCTCTGGTTCATCTGTCCAAAAATGCTAAACACCGGGGATACTTTCCCGGATGATTCCCCCCTTCGCCGGTATCACCTCCTACTACGTTAGGTCACCTCTAGTACCGTGTATTGCCTTGTTATATTTTGTGATGCTTGTTTGCTCCGTATTTACTGTTTCTTCCCCCATCTTCCTCTCCGGTGAACCCGAGACCAGGGTTGATCTTGTTGAGTATGACTCGTCACCGGCGACCCACCTTGCGAGCAACGGGCAAGCCCCCTTGATCACCAGATATCGCCTATTCCTTCTCTCTACTACTTGCATTAGAGTAGTGTAGCATGTTACTGCTTTCGGTTAATCCTATTCTGCTGCATAGCATGTCATTGTTGCTACAATTGTTGGTACCTTTACCTACTATCCTAATGCTTAGTATAGGATGCTCGTGCTCCATCAGTGGCCCTACACTCTTGTCCTTTTGCCTTGCTATACTACTGGGTCGTGATCACTTTGGGAGGTGATCACGGGCATATGCTATATACTTTATACTGTTACATTACTTGTGATACTGTTTGGAGATGGGGCTGAAGGGGCAGGTGGCTCCATCCCGGTAGAGGTGGGCCTGGGTTACCGACGGCCCCTGACTGTTACTTTGTGGCTGAGCAACCGGGCAGGTTGAGACCACCTAGGAGAGGGGTGGGCCTGGCCTGGTCAGCGTTCGCGGTTACTTTAATAACACGCTTAACGAGATCTTGGTAATTGATCTGAGTCTGGCCACTGGCCTATACGCACTAACTAACTACGCGGGAACAGTTATGGGCACTCGGCGTTGTGGTATCAGCCGAAGCCTTCGTGATGTCAGCGACTGTGCGGCGCGCGCCGGATTGGACTGCAACGCCTGCTAGGCTAGGTATGCTTCCGGCCGCCCTCGCAACATGCAGGTGTGCAATGGGCGATCGGCCCAGACCCCTGCGCCATAGGATTTAGACCGGCGTGCTGACCTCTCTGTTGTGCCTAGGTGGGGCTGCGACGTGTTGATCTTCCAAGGCGGGCATGACCAGGAAAGTGTGTCCGGCCAAATGGGATCGGCGTGTTGGGTTATGTGGTGCACCCTGCGGTGATTTATCTATTGGAATAGCCACGATCCTCGGTAACAGGGCGACCGGAGTTGTACCTTGACCTTATGACAACTAGAACCGGATATTTAATAAAACACACCCTTTCAAGTGCCAGATACAACCCGGTGATCACTCTCTCACAGGGCGACGAGTAAGGGATCGCCGGGTAGGATTATGCTCTGCGATGCTACTTGGTGAACTTACCACCTACTCTATTCTACATGCTGCAAGATGTAGGCTGCGAGAAGCATAGTCTTTGATAGGATTAGCTATCCCCCTCTTATTCTGGCATTCTGCAGTTCAGTCCATCGATATCTCCCCTTTACACGGATACCCATGCATATGTAGTGTAGATCCTTGCTTGCGAGTACTTTGGATGAGTACTCACGGTTGCTTTTCTCCCTCTTTTCCCCCTTTCCATTCTACCTGGTTGTCGCAACCAGATGCTGGAGCCCAGGAGCCAGACGCCACCGTCGACGATGACTCCTACTACACCGGAGGTGCCTACTACTACGTGTAGGCCGCTGACGATGACCATGATTAGTTTAGGAGGATCCCAGGCAGGAGGCCTACGCCTCTTTCGATCTGTATCCCAGTTTGTGCTAGCTTTCTTAAGACAAACTTGTTTAACTTATGTCTATACTCAAATATTGTTGCTTCCGCTGACTCGTCTATGATAGAGCACTTGTATTCAAGCCCTCGAGGCCACTGGCTTGTTTTATGATGCTTGTATGACTTATTTTATTTTTACAGTTCTGTTGTGATATCTTCTCGTGAGTCCCTGATCTTGATCGTACACGTTTGCATGTATGATTAGTGTATGATTGAATCAGGGGCGTCCTGAAGTTAATATCGAGCCATTGCCTGTAGGAACCCCCCTTCCAAACTCCTTGGTCGAAGTCGAGTCTAGACTTTACAAAACTTTTACTAACATGGCTGTGCAGCTTACGGCCCCACGTCGCCATTGGGTGGTATTATAATATTTTACTCCTCGTCTTTACTCTGGGATTCTGATCTCTCTTCTATTCGGGTTAAATAATTTTCTAAACTTAAACTTTAGGTTCTCGAAAACACTTTCCCCCGGAGAGCCCCTTCAGTCCAGATGATCGCCGATTGCACCAGAAGATTTCGAAGTTACTCCCCGATATTCTTTCGAGACTTTGTGCCCATTGCTTTTGCAGTTCCGTACCATCAAAATATCCCTATGGCTAAATACATACACACGTCGTTCTTACTTGTACTCCCATATGATCTTGTTATTACAAGATACCCCAATATTCTCTCTATTACTCCGAGAAAACTCTGTGTCTACAGCCTTGCGGTTCTTTGCCCCCTGAATACTCATATGGATAATTTCTCACACTTATCGGGTATCCGCTCATCCCCAATCGATTCAAATATTTCACAAAAGTCTTCGAAGTACCATTCGATCTTCCGAAAATCATCGATTGCCTATTATTCTTGAAATTCTTGCTTGCTTGCATTATGGTTAATCCCATAAGTATACTAATCTTATTGCATCATTTGTCACTATCATTTTTTAGTCCCTTCATTCAATAAGTTGCGAATGGTCACCATCATCAGTCGAATCGTAGGATTATCCTTCCGGCTCAGACGTCATTTGGATATGAGCTGGTTCTTGACCAATCAATGCCTTGATCGGTTGTGCTTCTAAGTCTATTGAACTTATTCATTTTCGATCAGAATGATTGCTTTTGATCCCTTGATTTGGAAATCTTAATTCCTTTGCCTTTGAGCTTTGATTTAGTCAGTTGTTTCTATAATTAAATGCCTTTGCATTGTTTCTTCCATTGGTGGCATGCAAATGCTCACATCAACTCTGTTATGGATCGTCAGATCCTTTGTTGAATTTTCATCCGACAGTGTCCCTTGTATACAAAATTCTCGAGAAGTTCTTTCCCTGATACATAATGCCATTGGTAATCCTATTCTATGATCGGCCAACCATGCTCTACTTTCGAGCTGGTGATATTTACTCTTTGAGCTTGTGGTATTTGTTTCTAAGATGCCCCGATGGGTTGAACCTATGCCTCCCTTAATATGTGTGAACTCGAAAGTTTTCACAAGTCATACTCTTCTGGTATTTTGCCAGATAAAATTTCAACACTACAACTTCTTCGAAAGTGAGAAGTGAATGAAAGGTTATGCATTGGAGAAGTGGGAGTCGACCTTGAACTTTGTGTTCATGCCCATGGACACGATGTAGATCCTATCATGGAAGCTTCTTGTAATAATAACTCTTTCCTTGATATAATATCCTTTGGTATCGGTGAATTGATCCTTTGCAATTGTGGTTCCGACCATATGTTCTTCTTTGATCCCATTTCTCGGGCAAGTTAAAGTACTTGTCTTCTGCAGATCAATACATCCCCACAACCTCTATTTTGATCTTCCTTCGAGTATTACCCTCCGGTATATCGAGAATATCAAAGAACTGTGTCGCTTCCTATGAGTCTACATCTAGTATTGCTTCTCACCGATTTCAGATTCCCCCCAGATTTTGAGTTATTAGTCACTCGAGAACACCGATAAGTGAATCGATTCCACAGGCCGATTCAATAACTCCAAGTAATTTTCGTTACTTACAAGTTTAATAATCCTTCAAGTCATTCCAAGCCTGATCGGCTATATCATTATCGTGCTAAATTTAACTGTGCTACCTAGTCCTTATTCCCGGAGTATAACTTTCTACGGTGAGCTAAGCTTACGTCGATCTTCCTCATCTTATCGTTCCACCTCGAACATCAAGCTTGATTCCGAGTTTGTGTCATATCCGTGAATCCAATAATCTCATGCTGGATCAATCCTTTTGCCTGATGTAGTCGTTGTCCGATTGCTTCTTCATGGAGCCTCTGGATAGAAATTGTCATGATCATCATCAACATTTTGAGCTCCTCCAGGATATCAATCAAATACATGATGAGAGTTATCATCCTTACCCCTCGATAATTTGGGTTATCATTGACAACATTATTGCATTCCCTCCAACACAAAATTTGTTCTTGTTTTGTGTTGTACCTTGAGTTCCTTGCTATCCAACTTATGTTATGTTCTACCGTGGAGTATTATCTTCTTTAATGTCCAGAATGTGCTGAGAATTGCTCCACCTCTTAAGAATTCTTGATATAGTAACGCTTCTCGCCATATCCATTCCTTCTTGGTCCCCTTGTTGATTCTAACCGGGATACCAACAAGTGAACGGCGCTGCTTGGATTCTATACTTCTAGCAACCCTATTGCTTTCTAGTTAATGATCAATAGTTCATTCTTAGCCTATCGGTTATTGAATCACCATTCTAACAATTGATCAGGCTACCTATGGCCATATTTCGGGTGCACCTTTCAACCAATGTTTACTCGTGGATGTTCTCCTCGAGCATACATCATTATATCTTTTGATCTAACGAATGATATCTCCGTGTTCACGCAATTGTGGAAATCCATCTTTTTGGAAGTCTCGATGAATTGTCGCTGAGTCCATCAGCCACCCCCCTCATCCTCTCCTTGGTTTACTGATGAACTCTTGTTTCGGAACTCTCTTTCGTAGTTCACTTATCGAGAATCATCGATGTCATATCGTCAATTTGTGTCGCACCTTTTCTCCTCGAGCATCATGAGTTTGACGTATCCTGACACCAATCAGATCTGAATCTCGGTCAGATATGATGGTTGGAACATATTTCCAAGAGTTATAATAACTGTCTTTATGTGACCCGATAAGGTGATGTCGTGCCTAGCACACCTGGCTAGAGGCCCTATTGTATTATAGAATCCTTTTCAGCAAGGCTATCCATGCTTCCATGAGGAAATTGTAAGACTTATCCTATAAGTTGTTTACGATGAATCCTTTGTGTTTCCAAAGTCTGATCTTTACTTAGTGACCATGTCAATGCTGTCTCGAAGCATGTCTGTGGTACTCCGTTTTTCAACAAGAACATTTGAAGCCCCATGCTAAATGTTTCCGGCTCAATTATCCAAACACCGTTGTATGGGTAATGTCATGAAATTTCTCTCCCCTTACCTAAAGAGTTTTCTACATTATATCCTGTCATCGATATCATGCTTTGCTTGTCCTTGGGAAGGATATACCCCTTGAAATATGTGTTAAAACACATTTTCCTTTCCATTGTAATCTGATAATCACATTTTCCTTTCCATTGTTTGGTTTAAACCTTTCTTGTAATCTGACTTAACTTAGCAGTGATAATTCCCTGCTTAGGTAAGCACCTTGTTGTACCACGTGGTCCTATTGTTGATGACATTCCGGTAACCACTGATGGACGAGAACTTTGCCTATTGGTCAGCCTCGTTCAACGAGCAGGAAAATGGTTCTCTTCGTCCCTCGCCCTTGGTACCGACATTGTTGCCAACATAACTCATAGGCTACACTCTGACATGTCTTGCTATCATGACCATGCAAGATGTCAACGCCCTTCCTACTTTTAACCACATCGTGGGCCCATAACCCACAGTTCCACAGGATCGAAACCTGACTCTCTTGTACACCCTGTTGTCAATTGACGGGCCACCTACCTAGTGATCTATTCTGGTATCAGACACAAAACTTACCCCCAATTGCTCTGGACCCCCTTTTACACTTTTTTTCGGGCTTCGAATGATTGCCTAACCGCTTGAAACTTCTCATGGTACTTTCTTACTTTGCTCTCGATATTTCGTTAAGTTTCAGTTTGAGAGCTACTTTCTGCCACCTTCCCCGATGTTAGCTACAAGATAGTCAACCGTGCAGAGTTCCATTCTTCCGGTATACCCCCTTATTCTTTAGTAAGTACGATGGAGTTCCCGAAGAAAGGATGCCAACTTCATCGCGATGACCTAAAGAAGAGAAATGAAGACATCAACGTAATGGATCAACCTCTTCGAAAAGCAACCAAGACCGAGAAGATCCGTTAGATTTTTCGTAACCCAATCCCTCCCCCCTTACTCCCCTCCTAAATCTTGGGACAGGATTTCTTGTAGTGGAGGAGAATTGTGACGCCCGGATATCTAGGCTACAGTAATCACATACTAATGATGCCATGTCACCATTGTCACTGTTGTTAATCTCGCGTTAGTCCAAAACCGAGTCAAATTCAAAGTTCAAATAACAAGCCAAATTATTATTCCTTCAAACTATCAAATAAAAATGTTCGATGGGCGGCAAATATTCACTAAGTAATGAACATGTTGGAACCAATCTCATTTGGTTTCCCATATTGCCCATGGGATTAATTTAGTGGAACAACAAGATTAAATAAAAGCTTTTTAATTCAACTATAAATTTGAACAGTTCCAATTGGCCTCAAACGTTTTACGCAACCTTATAGTGTTGACTAGGAATTATGTGCAAGGTTTCATAGTTAACAAAAATCATTTGGCAGCTAAAATAAATAGAAAATAGTAAAAGAAAATAAGTAAAAAGAAAATTAAGAGAAGAGTAAAAGAGAAAAGAAAGAGAACCCCCCTCCCATCTGGGCGTCGGCCCAGCTGCTAGCCTGGCCGGAACAACCGCCCCAGGCCGCCCCCGCTCCCCCATAACCCCCTGGGCGACCAAACCCTAACCCCCACGACCCCACTTCCACCCGATCCCCCTCTCTTGCTCGGTTCCCCTCCCCCCCGATCTAGATCGGGGGCGCTCGACGCCGCCCGTCGCCCCTGTGCTACCTCACCGGCGCCGCTTCCCTGCCGGATCGCCCCGTCGTCGGACTGCCTCGGACCCTACACCCCCCGTGAGTGCACTCTTCTCCTCCGCACAACCACGCCGATGCGCGCCGTCCGCCGCTCGCCCATATCCCGCACACGCGTACGCCATCCCACGCGCACACGCTGTCCCACGCACGCACGCCACCCGCGTCCCATGCCGCGGACACTGCTGCCGGTGCCCCGTGTGCCGCTAGCCACTGCCGCCTCGCCTACGCGCCGGCGAGGCACTCCCGCACGTAGTCGCCGCCCCGGTGGCTCCACCACCGGTACTACTCCCCTGTGGCTTGCCCCGCCTCGTCCCTCGTCACCGCCTCGCCGGGGCCTTGTCTCTGTCGCCTCGCCTGCGAGGCCGCGGCCTACTCCTGCCTTGTGACCGCTGCTTCTTGCTGCTTTGCTCGGCCGCCCTTCCGTGCAGCCCCTTGCGGACGCCTTCCACCGCATGAGCCCGCCTCCCTCTGCCGCTGCCGCTTGCCGCCCGTGCACGCCTGCTGCTTGCCTTGGCGCCCAGCCACCACCTACCCTCGCGCTTCGCCGTTTTGCCTCGCTTTGCTTGCCGCTCGGCCACCCGGCCGGCACCATGACCGCCGGTGCCCCGCAACGCCTAGTCAGACGCCCAACGCCCGGCTCCACCCGCTAGCGCCCCGCCCCGCTAGGCCTATGGGCCACTGCCTGCTGGGGCCTCACGTCCCTGTTTTATATAAAAAAGATTTGGAAATAAATAAAAAATAATGATTAATTAGTTAAATGATTAATTAACTTAATTAAGTCTGTTAAATTAGCCTAATCACTTAACTAAACTGAACTAGTTATGTTTAGTTAAACTGTCTCAATGACAGTGGGACCCGCCTGTCAGTTTGACTAAGTCAACTGACCGGTTGACTAATGACAACACACTGACATCATGCTGACATCATAATGGCATTTTCTAAATTAAATTAATTCTGTCAATTGTAGAAATGAATTAAAAACTTTGAAAATTAATATTAAATAATCTGTAACTTGGATGAAAATACTTTGTACATGAAAGTTGCGCAGAACGACGAGACGAATCCGGATACGTAGCCCGTGCGTCCGCCACACATCCCTAGCATAGTGAACATGCGACTTTCCCCATCCGGTTCATCTGTCCGAAAATGCTAAACACCGGAGATACTTTCCCGGATGTTTCCCCCCTTCGCGGGTATCACCTCCTACTGCGTTAGGTCACCTCTAGTACCGTGTAGTGCCTTGTTATATTTTGTGATGCTTGTTTGCTCCGTATTTACTGTTTCTTCCCCCCTCTTCCTCTCCGGTAGACCCCGAGACCAGGGTTGATGCGACTGAGTATGACTACGTCACCGACGACCCCTGCTTGCCAGAGCAACCAGGCAAGCCCCCCCTTGATCACCAGATATCGCCTATTCCTTCTCTCTACTACTTGCATTAGAGTAGTGTAGCATGTTACTGCTTTCGGTAAATCCTATTCTGCTGCATAGCCTGTCATTGTTGCTACAATTGTTGATACCTTTACCTGCTATCCTAATGCTTAGCATAGGATGCTAGTGCTCTATCAGTGGCCCTACACTCTTGTCCTTCTGCCTTGCTATACTACTGGGTCGTGATCACTTCGGGAGGTGATCACGGGAATATGCTATATACTTTATATTGTTACATTAGTTATGATATTGTTCGGAGATGGGGGCTGAAGGGGCAGGTGGCTCCATCCCAGTAGAGGTGGGCCTGGGTTCCCGACGGCCCCCGACTGTTACTTTGTGGCGGAGCGACAGGGCAGGTTGAGACCACCTGGGAGAGTGGTGGGCCTGGCCCTGGTCGGCGTTTGCGGTTACTTTAATAACACCCTTAAAGAGATCTTGGTATTTGATCTGAGCCTGGCCACTGGCCTATACGCACTAACCAACTACGCGGGAACAGTTATGGGCACTCGGCGTTGTGGTATCAGCCGAAGCCTTCGTGGCGTCGTGATCGGCCTTGGGCCGGATTGGACTGGAACGCACTGCTAGGCTAGCTACGCTTCCGGCCGCCCTACATAGCGTGTAGGTGTGCAATGGGCCTGCACCCCACGCCATAGGATTTAGACCGGCGTCTTGACCTCTCCGTTGTGCCTAGGTGGGGCTGCGGCGTGTTGATCTTCCGAGGCGGGCATGACCGAGGAAAGTGTGTCGGCCAAATGTGATCGGCGTGTTGGGTTATGTGGTGCACCCACATGAGCTATTGAATAGCCATGATCCTCGGTAACAGGACGACCCGGAGTTGTACCTTGACCTTATGACAACTAGAACCAGATACTTAATAAAACACACCCTTTCAAGTGCCAGATACAACCCGGTGATCACTCTCTCATAGGGCGACGAGGAAGGGATCGCCGGGTAGGATTATGCTATGCGGTGCTACTTGGTGAACTTACCATCTACTCTCTTCTACATGCTGCAAGATGGAGGCTGCCAGAAGCGTAGTCTTTGATAGGATTAGCTATCCCCCTCTTATTACGGCATTACATTTGTTGATCCACCGATATTGCCCCTTTACACGGATACCCATGCATATGTAGTGTAGATTCTTGCTTGCGAGTACTTTGGATGAGTACTCACGGTTGCTTTTCTCCCGCTTTTCCCCCTTTCCATTCTACCTAGTTGTCGCAACCAGATGCTGGAGCCTAGGAGCCATACGCCACCATCAACGACGACTCCTACTACACCGGAGGTGCCTACTACTACGTGCAGGCCGCTCACGACGACCAGGATTATTTTAGGAAGATCCCAGGTTGGAGGCATGCGCCTCTTTCGATCTGTATCCCAGTTTGTGCTAGCCTTCTTAAGACAAACTTGTTTAACTTATATCTGTACTCAGATATTGTTGATTCCGCTGACTCTTCTATGATCGAGCACTTGTATTCGAGCCCTCGAGGCCCATGGCTTGTATTATTATGCTTGTATGACTTATTTTATTTTTAGAGTTGTGTTGTGATATCTTCCCATGAGTCCCTGATCTTGATCGTACACGTTTGCATGTATGATCAGTGTACGATTGAATCAGGGGCGTCACAGATATGGTGCGATCTATGATGTATCTTACTTATTTACCGCTATCATTTTGGGATTATGCATTAGAGACAGCTGCATTCACGTTAAATAGGGCACCATCAAAATCCGTTGAGGCGACACCGTATGAACTATGGTTTGGTAAGAAACCTAAGCTGTCGTTTCTTAAAGTTTGGGGTTGCGATGTTTATGTGAAAAAGTTTCAACATGATAAGCTGGAACCCAAATCGGAGAAGTAAATCTTCATAGGATACCCAAAAAGAAACTATTGGGTACACCTTCTATCACAGATCCGAAGGCAAGATCTTTGTTGCTAAGAATGGATCCTTTCTAGAGAAGAAGTTTGTCTCGAAAGAAGTGAGTGGGAGGAAAGTAGAACTTGATGAGGTAATTGTACATTCTCCCGAATTGGAAAGTAGTTCATTCTAGAAATCAGTTCCAGTGATGCCTACACCAATTAGTGAGGAAGCTAATGATGATGATCATGTAACTTCAGATGAAGTTACTACCAAACCTAAATGGAGTCAACCAGAGTGAGATCCGCACCGAGTGATGCGGTAATCCTGTTACGGAGGTCATGTTACTTGACCATGAAGAACCTACGAACTATGAGGAAGCGATGATGAGCCCAGATTCCGTGAAATGGCTTGAGGCCATGAAATCTGAGATGGGATCCATGTATGAGAACAAAGTGTGGACTTTGA
Organism: Aegilops bicornis; assembly: GCA_021605145.1. NCBI lineage: Eukaryota > Viridiplantae > Streptophyta > Magnoliopsida > Poales > Poaceae > Aegilops > Aegilops bicornis. The sequence goes on from CM038673.1 coordinate 660,465,882, forward strand.
TTGACTTGCCCGTTGATCAGCAAGCCATAGAAAATAAATGGATCTTCAAGAGGAAGACGTACGCTGATAGTAGAGTTACTATCTACAAAGCTAGACTTGTCAAAAAATGGGTTTTTGACAAATTTCAAGGTGTTGACAACGATGATATTTTATCACTTGTAGCGATGCTTAAGTCTGTCCGAATCAAGTTATCAAATTGCCACATTTTATGAAATCTGGCAAACGGGTGTCAAAACTACATTCCTTAATGGATTTGTTAAAGAAGAGTTGTATATGATGCAACTAAAAGGTTTTGTAGATCCTAAAGGTGCTAACAAAATGTGCAAGCTCCAGCGATCCATCTATAGATTGGTGCAAGCATCTCGGAGTAGCAATATACGCTTGATGAGTTGATCAAAGCATATAGTTTTATACAGACTTGAGGTGAATCCTGTATTTACAAGAAAGTGAGTGTGAGCACTACAACATTTCTGATAAGTATATGTGAATGACATATTGTTGATCGGAAATAATGTAGAATTATTATGCAAAGCATAAAGGAGTGTTTGAAAGGAGTTTTCCAAAGAAAGACCTCGGTAAAGTTGCTTACATATTTAGCATCAAGATCTATAGAGATATATCAAGACGCTTGATAAGTTTTTTCAATGAGTACATACCTTGACAAGATTTTGAAGTAGTTCAAAATGGAACAATCAAAGAAAGAGTTCTTGCCTGTGTTACAAGGTGTGAAATTGAGTAAGACTCAAAGCCCGACCTCGGCAGAAGATAGAAAGAGAATGAAAGTCATTCCCTATGCCTCAGCCATAGGTTCTATAAAGTATGCCATGCTGTGTACCAGATCTATTGTATACCCTACACTAATTTTGGCAAGGGAGTACAATAGTGATCTAGGAGTAGATCACTGAACAGCGGTCAAAATTATCCTTAGTGGAATAAGGATATGTTTCTCGATTATGGAGGTGACAAAAGGTTCGTCGTAAAGGGTTACGTCGACACAAGTTTTGGCACTGATCCAGATGATTCTAAGTCTTAATCTGGATACAAATTGAAAGTGGGAGCAATTAGCTAAAGTAGCTCCGTGCAGAGCATTGTAGACAAAGAAATTTGCAAAATACATATGGATCTGAATGTGACAGACCCGTTGACTAAACTTCTCTCACAAGCAAAACATGATCACACCTTAGTACTCTTTGGGTGTTAATCACATAGCGATGTGAACTAGATTATTGACTCTAGTAAACCCTTTAGGTGTTGGTCACATCATGATGTGAACTATGGGTGTTAATCACATGCTGATGTGAACTATTGATGTTAAATCACATGGCGATGTGCTCTAGATTATTGACTCTAGTGCAAGTGGGAGACTGAAAGAAATATGCTCTAGAGGCAATAATAAAGTTATTATTTATTTCCTTATATCATGATAAATGTTTATTATTCATGCTAGAATTGTATTAACCGGAAACATAATACATGTGTGAATACATAGACAAACAGAGTGTCACTAGTATGCCTCTACTTTACTAGCTCGTTGAATCAAAGATGGTTAAGTTTCCTAGCCATAGACATGAGTTGTCATTTGATTAACGGGATCACATCATTAGAGAACGATGTGATTGACTTGACCCATTCCTTTAGCTTAGCACTTCATCGTTTAGTATGTTGCTATTGCTTTCTTCATGAGTTATACATGTTCCTAAGACTATGAGATTATGCAACTCCCGTTTACCAGAGGAACACTTTGTGTGCTACCAAACGTCACAACGTAACTGGGTGATTATAAAGGTGCTCTACAGGTGTATCCGAAGGTACTTGTTGGGTTGGCGTATTTAGAGATTAGGATTTGTCACTCCGATTGTCGGAGAGGTATCTCTGGGCCCACGCGGTAATGCACATCACTATAAGCCTTGCAAGCATTGTAACTAAAGAGTTAGTTGCGGGATGATGTATTACGGAACTAGTAAAGAGACTTGCCGGTAACGAGATTGAACTAGGTATTGAGATACCAACGATCGAATCTCGGGCAAGTAACATACCGATGACAAAGGGAACAACGTATGTTGTTATGCGGTTTGACCGATAAACATCTTTGTAAAATATGTGGGAGCCAATATGAGCATCCAGGTTCCGCTATTGGTTATTGACCGGAGACGTATCTCGGTCATGTCTACATAGTTCTCGAACCCGTAGGGTCCGCATGCTTAAAGTTCGGTGACGATCGGTAATACGATTTTATGTGATTTGATGTACCAAAGGTAGTTCGGAGTCCCGGATGAGATCAGGGACATGACGAGGAGTCTCGAAATGGTCGAGACGTAAATATCGATATATTTGACGACTATATTAGGACATTGGGAAGGTTCCGAGTGATTCGGGTATTTTTCGGAGTACCGGAGAGTTACGGGAATTCGCCGGTGAGTATATGGGCCTTATTGGGCTTTAGGGGAAAGAGAGACAGGGGAGGCTGCGCGCCCCCCCAAGGCTTAGTCCGAATTGGACTAGGGGGAGGGACGACGCCCCCTCCTTCCTTCTCTCCTACTCCTACTACTTGGAGGGCTCCTAGTTCTACTAGGAAAAGGGTGAATCCTACTCCCGGTGGGAGTAGGACTCCCCTAGGGCGCGCCATTGAGAGGGCCGGCCCTCCCCCTCCTCCACTACTTTATATACGGGGGAAGGGGGCACCCCATAGACACAACAATTGATCATTGATCTCTTAGCCATGTGCGGTGCCCCCCTCCACCATATTCCACCTCGGTAATATCATAGTGGTGCTTAGGCGAAGCCCTGCGTCAGTAGCAGCATCAACACCGTCATCACGTCGTCGTGCTGACGGAACTCTCCCGTGAAGCTCTGCTGGATCGGAAGTCGCGAGACGTCATCGAGCTGAACGTGTGCTGAACTCGGAGGTGTCGTGCGTTCGTTACTTGGATCGGAAGGATCGTGAAGACGTACGACTACATCAACCGCGTTGTGTTAACGGTTCCACTTTCGGTCTAAGAGGGTACGTGGACACAGTCTCCCCTCTGTTGCTATGCATCACCATGATCCTATGTGTGCGTTGGAATTTTTTTGAAATTACTACGTTCCCCAACAGATGCCCCGGATTCAATCAACTTCAGGCTTTAATGCCTCTCATAATCTTACGTGAGGGAATTAGTGACGTTTGGAAATGGCCTTCTAAAACTGGGGACTATCAATCCAGGATTTACTATTTGTCCTGTTTCTCACGAAGTCGTGGCTGACCCTCTTTTTCGGTGGATCTGGAAATGTGCTTGCACCCTCAAGCTCAAGGTGTTTGGATGGCTTCTTTTGATGGATCGTCTGAACACCGGGGATATGATCTTGAGACGCCATTGGACTATCCAAGATGATACTTGTGCCATTTGCTTCTCAGGTTTGCATGAAGATAGGGCTCATCTCTTTTTGCTTGCAACTTTAGCCATAGCGATGTCTGGAATTATTTGGGCATTTCATGGAAGGTTCAACCTAACCAGACCACTTTTGAAATGGCTTGTGAGGCCAGGAGGGATTTTGGTCAACCGTTTTTCACTGAGGTAGTATTTACGGCCACCTGGAATATTTGGACCCAAAGGAATGGAAGGATCTTCAGAAATGAGCTGCCCACTTTCAGAGCTTGGAGGAGGAATTTTATTCATGATATTACCCTCTTAGCTCATAGGATCAAGTGTAAATATAGAGATAGACTAACTGTTTGGATAGATTCTTTACACTAGCCCCCCCTGTAAGTAGCCTTCTTTTTCCCCTCTTATTTTCCTTTCTAATTTTGTACAGAATCTATATTTGTTTTAATAAAGGGCTGTGAGGCTGTTGCCTTGCAGTACAAAGTCAAAAAAAAAAAACAGATGCCCCGGATGGCATCCCTACTTTCGTCTTCGTTCATCGGTAACCTTACTTGGAGCTATATTTTTATTCACCACATGATATGTGTTTTTCTTGGATCATCATTTTATTTTATTTTATTTTATTTTATTTTATTTTGCTTCCTGTTTGAATAATATCCCAAGATCTGAAATTGTTAAATGTTAGAGAGTCTTCACATAGTTACACAATTATTCGATTACTAATTGATCTTTACTTATATCTTTTGGAGTAGTTTGTCGTTTGCTCTAGTGCTTCATTTATATCTTTTTAAAGCATGGCGGTGGTTTTATTTTGAAGAAATTGATGAATTCTCATGCTTCACTTATATTATTTTGAGAGTCTTAAACAGCATGGTAATTTGCTTAAGTTATGAATTTAGTTCTAATATGATGGGCATCCAAGAGGGATATAATAAAAACTTCCATATAAAGTGCGTTGAATACTATGAGAATTTCGATTCCTTATGATTGTTTTGAGATATGAGGATGGTGTGATATTAGAGTCATGCTAGTGAGTAATTGTGGATTGTAGAAATACTTGTGTTGAGGTTTGTGATTCCCGTGGCATGCACGTATGGTGAACCGTTATGTAACGAAGTTGGAGGATGATTTATTTATTGATTGTCTTCCTTATGAGTGGCGGTCGGGGACGAGCGATTGTCTTTTCCTACCAATTATATGGACATGGTGCGGGAGGAGCGGGAGGAGCAGTTCCGGGAAGCGCAGGCCGACGCAAACTACAACCACAACCTCTTGCAGGATCATCTGCATGCGAAGGAGCAGGTCGCCGCCGGCATGGCGGTCGTGCCATACGCTGACCTGGTGGAGCAGGAGGCGCTGCTCGAGTCCTACTGGTCCGCCCACGAGATCCGCCTCGCCCACTGGCGGTACCAGCAGCGGGTGGCGGAGGTGACGGCCACCAGCAAGGAGTGCGGCGACGGCAACGTGGGCAAGGCGTTGTTCGGCGACACCGACGAGCGGGGCATCGCCGAGACAGCGCCCCGACACCACGAGCACAGAGAAGTCGGCATGTCCGCGGGCGCCGCCGACAGTGAGCAAGAGTAGTGCACGGTAGGTCGCCGCCGCTCGTGTCCCAGGAAAGCCACCGCTCCTCCCCTCCCATCGCCGCCAAGCTTGGTGGGCTCAGCATCTTCGACCGATTAGTCGCTTGGCGGCAACATGGAGGTGGACAGTTTCAGTTCCCGGGGCACCAGAGGAGGAGCTGGAAAAGGCAAAGCTTCTGTTATCTTGGTTCATGGCCGGACACGGGGACATGATGCCGGCGATCATTTAGATTAGGTATTAATTATACTCCAAAGCCCACCTAGAACCACTTTGATGTATTTGTAATGAAATCTGTCATGTTATATGAAATCCGGCTGTGTTTGCACGAATTCATCAGATTGGTTTGAGTTGTTGTTAAAATGTATGTGGCTAGCATTGGATGGTTGTCTCTTGCATCCGTGTCCGCAGACTGGTCCCCTATCCGCGGACGAATAAGGGAGTTTTTTCGGATTGCCGTTGAAGGTGCCCTAACAACCTTACAATTTTTTTCGATCAACAGGGCCTCGCCCCTGGTTCCATTCTCGTAGAAAACAAAACCAACGATACAACCTCAAATCCAACCCGCCTCAAAGGCGACTATAAGTACAGAATAGAACAAAGTGCCAATGTTACAACATGTAGAAGAAACAACTAGGAGTAGAAAGCAAAAACTGGATGTCTCCAACTAGAGCCTGATGACATGAATCTCATCACTCCTTCCCGGATTCTTAATCAAGTACTCCGTCAAAGTCACTCCTCCAAGTGTAGCTTCAGCGTAAGAAAATTGATCAATCACACTAATGGTGACCTTAGTTTTCTGAGAAGCGGATCCCTAAACACTAAACAGACACCCCTCCACGTGTCTCCTTGAAGGGTTTTGCCTACAGCCTAATCCTTCAGATTGATAGGACCACATATCCTGCATGTACTTGACCCAGTTTTTGGGCACACGAACTGTCAGATAATCGTTCGATGTGTCGGCTCTTATATTGGCATGTGACAAAACGAGAAGACCATCAAACAGTAGATGAGCAACCGATCGAGTGCGACCGTGTCCCGGAGAAAATGCACACACGGTAGCTTTTCGTTGGCTCTACCAAGTTAACAGAATATCCAAGATGGTCGGCTTAGCCTTAAAAAAAAGGGCAACGATAGGTGCCGGCGGACCGGCCTAAATTTCGGCCTGTCTGTGCGCGCACGTTGGATCAAGACGCCCTGCGTCGTTAGATTTCCTCTTCTCCCCGTTCTGAACATCTGATCTTAACGCACGCAAACAAAAAAATAGAACCCCACACAGCTCGCCGGTCCAACACGCTGCCCGCTCTTGCTGGCCAATTGTGCCCGCCGGCGGTCGTCCTCGACTAGCCGCGCTGCCCGCACTCGCTCGACACCACGCGCTGTGTTGGATTCAGAACGTAGATCAAATCGTTGGAGTGTAGGTCCTACGTGCAAAGCTAACTTGCAAGCAAGCAGGCAAGCAGGTTAATTGATCTACAGTACCGCATGCACCATGAGCTAGCTTCAGCTGAATTTGAGTCGATCGTCGGAAACTGTAGGCGGAAGCTCTAGTAAACAAACAGACCTGGGCTAGCTATAACAAAATCACTCGACGGTTGCAGCTTTTTGCACGCCGGTTGTTGCTTCTGGGCTCTTCGGTGGTAGCTATTTTGTTGTCAGTTGCAGCTTCCGTGCTCGACGGTTATAGCTTTTATCGACGCCGGTCGCAGCTTCAGTGCTAGTTGGTCACAACCTTTTTTTATGCCAGGTTGTAGCTACGAATTGCATGGTTGCAGCTTCGCCATCATCGGCCGAGGCATCATCGTCGGTTGTAGCATTGGTCTTCGCCAGTTCCAGCACCCACCAATGCCGGTTGCAGCTTCCGTGGAAAAAGTGAGCCTCTATGAAGCTTTTTTCCATTGCCGGTCATCGGTTCAAGCTTTTTCTATCAATATTTGTAACTTTTTTATTGCACAGTGTCCAGTCGAAGCTTTTTTCATTCAGGATTGAAGCTTTTCTGTCAACAGTTGAAACTTTTCTGTCAACGGTAGCAACTTTTTTTGTTGCATAATGCCTGATTGAAACTTTTTTCCACGCCATTAAAGCTTTTCCCATGGTTGAAGCTTTCTTCTTTGCCGGTTGAAGCTTTTTTACACACCGGTTGAAGATTTTGCCACGGCGCCGTCGCCGGTTGCAGCACCGGTCACCTCCGGTTGAAGCTCGTCGCTGAGCTCGACCTCGCCGCTCGTATCATCTAGTCGCGCGGGTTTGCAACTCGCGCCATTCTAGATGCAGCTTGGCGTCGACATGGTTGCAGCAAGCGCTTCACCACCCGCTCGCCGCTGTTGTAGCATGGCCGCCGTGGGTAGCACTTGCTGCCGTGGTTGTAACACCTTCAAGCCGTGGGCGTAAGCAACTGGGGTGCCTTGTGTTGTGGTTCTAAGTCTGACAGTAGAATGGGGGTAGGTATGGAGAGGCAAGATCCTAGCTATGGAGTAGTTGTATACGCAAGGGATTTACGAGTTCAGGCCCTTCTCGGAGGAAATAATAGCCCTACGTCTCGGAGCCCGGAGGCGGTCGACTGGATTATATGCGTATGTGTTACAGGGGTGCGAACCCCTCTACCTGTGGAGGGGGGTGGCTTATATAGAGTGCGCCAGGACCCCAGCCAACCCACGTAGCAGAGGGTTTAAGGTGCGTTAAAGCTAGGCGTTACTGGTAACGCCTTACATAAAGTGTCATTAAGATAATAAAGACTATTTAACTACAGACCGTTTGGGCACCGAGTGGCTCTTGGACTCCTGGTGGTCGAGTGGGTCTTCATGGTCGAGTGTCTTTGAATCTATTGAGTGGAAACCTACCAGGTCGACTGGAAGGCTACTTCTCTTGCGAGTGTCCTTGTGGAGGGTACCTTTGGGCAGGTCTGTGACCCTACCCCAGGTACATGACTTCATCATTAGCCCTCGAATGGATCGAGGTTTAAGTCAGGAAGGAGTTGATAATCTTCCCGACCTGTTCTTCGTGTTGCGAGTGTGTCTTACTCTGGATCAACGACCTTTTAGTGATGGCATCAACTTCTCTTTCAGTCACCTTGATCCATTCTTCACGTTTTGTCGAGTGAACTCTGTGAACTTGAGGATTTCCGAGCGACGGATCGGAGGAAATCTGCTATCTGACGAGTTGCTCTGCAGTTAGCGGATTTCGCGGGATCCGAATTTTGGGAAGCGCGCGAAGCGGAGAAAACTGCGGCACTCGGATGGGATAAGACGATGACGCCTCGATCTTCGCGCCGCCTTTTTCGCCACGTATCGCGTGCGCGCCTGTTACGCGATTTGACAGGATTGCCTGGGCCTACCGGTCAGCCACTCGGAAGCGGCCCCATATAAAGCGTCGGACAGGGTATTTTGAACAGTGCGGCCCCAATCTTCTCCTCCCTCCACCTCCAAACCTTCCCGCTGCGCTCTTAGCCTGTCCAGCGCCGCAGCTCAGTACTTGCTTCGCCGGCGACCATGGTGAAGGAGAAGACCGCAGCCCTGGAACGGGTGAAGAAGACGGCGGTGAAGGCTAAGGGGAGAGCGCCCAGTCGGGGTGGATCCTCTTCGCGGTCCAAACTGTCGCAAGGCTGGGTCCACGGAGATTGGATCCGCTCGACCATCACCGAGAAGGACCTCACCGATCTGGCCAATGAAGGACTGATCCCTCATGGGTGGGCGAGGCTTCCGGGAACGGAGTGGCAACCGCAGCCTGAAGAGGGTGAGTGTGTTCTCCTGGCCACCCACGTAGATCGGGGGTTTTCTCTGCCACCGAATCCTTTTTTCCCGGGGTTTCTAAACTTTTTTGGAGCGCAACTCCATCATTTCACTCCCAACTCCATTGTCTACCTCGCTGCTTTCATTTCGTTATGAGAGAACTTCTTGGGTTGTCGACCGCACTGGGGTCTCTTCAAGCACATATTCACCTGTCGCTCTCAGACGGTGAAGAAAACGAACCCGAATGACGAGAGAACCCAAGTAATCCAGATGTGTGGGGGACTCGGGGTCCAGATGAGGGGGAAGAGCGCCTTTCCGGCTATGACTCTCCCTGACTCGGTTAGAGGGTGGCAGTCGACCTGGTTCTACTGCCAAGACCAGCCGACGCCGGGGCAGTCGACTGGGCTCCCTCCTTTCTCCATGAGTCGAGTGAACAAGCCATCTTCCCTGAAGGTGTTACCAGAGGAGAAGGCCCAAGTAAAGTTGCCGATGGAGCGTAGTCTAGCTCATTCGTGTTGGGTGACCGGCATGGATCTCTGGAGGTTTTCCTCCGGCGTATTCAGCCACTCCAATACCGAGGTCATCCGATGTGGATGTACTGCAGTGCGGATGATACCACTCGGGTCCATCCAGAGGAGGTCGACGACGCCACACTGGAGAAGTGGATGACTGCCATCACAGGAAACAAAGATAACCCTCGCGGAGCTAGGAGGATTCCATCACTCGACCAGACTTACGAATGAGACAAGGTACAACCACTTATCTTCGACTGTGATTCAGCTGCGTTCATTATGTTTATATGCCAATTCGTCGACTGACTTTCGCCTTGTTTTGTTGTCTTCTAGGTCACCACTGAGATGTACTCGATGCCCAACGGGGCGCAGAAAACAGTCGAAGAAGAAGAAGGAAGTGGAGGCGAAAGTCAGGAGGAATGGGAGTCCAACGGCGAGGAGGTTGAGGGGGATGACAGCTCTGATGAAGAGGAGGAGGAGGAGGAAGAGGAGGAAGACGTCGATCCTCCTCGCTCGGAGGGAAGGTCCAAGTTGACGCATGACCCGGCGGCCGGGCGCGGTAAAGCTATTGTGCCCACTGGGCAGTCGACGAAGCGACCTAGGCCAACTTCCCCTGCGCCGACTGAGAAACCGCCGAAGCAACCTCGAGCAACGTCGTCAAACCCGGCGAAGGCTCTGTCCAAGATGCGGATGGTCATCCCCACCATCTCCGGGTAACCAACAAAACCTTGTATTTCCTTATTCAACATGAGTGAACTTTGGGTCGACTTGATGACTGATCAGCCGATTCTTGAAATCTATAGTGCCGCTACCTCCGAGACTTCAGCCAAGCATGAAGATCAGGAAATGGAGGATGCTGCCACCTCCAACCTTGGTATGATCTCTGAGGTTTTGCTTTTAGTCGATAGGACTTCCATGTTAACTTTGGATCCTTCTTGTAGTTCCACCTCACGTCATTGATCTCCCCGATGATGACGAGGAAGCGCCATTAAGGAAGAGGAAGAACAAGAGAGTGCCTGCTGGCAAGGCTGCTCCAGTCGCGGCAATTCCTGAGATGCTGATTTCCAAGGGGGGCAACCCCACTCGGACTTCTGTGTCTTTCGCTGTGCTGACAAGTACCCGACCCACTTCGTCGACTGCTGATCCACCATCTCTCTTTGCTATACACCACGTCCCGGAAGACCAAGTGAGTGCTGCTAAGGAGGCCATATGCCAGGCAGGGATCATGATGGAGCAAGTGAAAGCGGTCCGAGAGGCCAGCCAAGCGGCCTATGATGCTAGTTCAGCTCTCCAGAGCAATGTCCAAGTAAGTAGATTGTTGCTTGCTTTGTTAGGATATGTTACCTGAAACTGCTTCATACGGAGATTTCCATATCTGTACACCCACTTTGGGTGGGTGTGTCAATTGAATTTTGTGGGGCACGATGAGTGCACCCGGGTGTAGTCCCGAGACTATGGTGCATTGCGTGCGATCGGCTATAATCTTTATGCTGTGAACTTCTTCACTTTCGACCTAGAGCGGACCAAGTCGAATGGAACCGTAAAACCGGTGGGGAATGCAGCTGAGTGCACCCAGGGTGTAATCCCGAGACCATGGTCGACTACGTGCAGTCGACTATAGTCTAAAGAACTGTGTGTTGTTGTCGTTTTTTTGGTCGACTGGTCGAACTAAATTGGTAAAACCAGTGGAGGCACGCTGAGTGCACCCACTGGGTGTAGTCCCCGAGACTACTGTCGAATGTTTTGATTTGACTGTAGTCTTAGAAATGCTACTATTTTTCCTTAATCACTCGGAAGTGATTCGTCTTTGATGTCTTTTGTTGGTTGACTCTTTGTAGAAATCTTGCGAGCTTGTGGCTTGCTATACTGAGTTAGAGAACAAACAGATCCAGCTCAACCTCGATTTGAAGCTTGCTCAGGAAAATTTGCAGAAGGCAAAGGATGAAGCAAAAGGTATGGCTGGTGAGAACTTTTGTATTTGCCTTTGTTTTTCTGTTCATTCTCAACTCTGTTCTCATTGTTGCTTTGCGAGATAAAGCTGGAAGAGACTTTGAAGAAGAAGGACCTTGACCTTGCGAGAGGCCTGAGAAGGCGGCTTTGGAGAAAACAAAGCTCATTGAAGAGAAGCTTACCTCGGTCGACAAACTTGAAGACGAAAATGCCAAGCTGAAAGCCGCTCTCTGACGGCTAACAAGGAAGTTAGTCATTGAAGAACGACAAGATTACTCTGTCGACAAGGCTGGCCAACCGGGCGGGAAGCGAAATGACCTGGAGATTTATCTTGGAGGGCTCGCCAAGAAGCTGTTTCTCATGCTTGAAGGTAATCTCTTTTTCCCGACTGTCTTGCTATCACCGGCTCATCACATGATCATTATTTTGAATCTGAGCTGTGTTTTCAGAATTCTGTCAAAACTTCGAAGAAGAAACCAGTCGAGTGGAAACCAGTTTGGACCCCATCAACTCTCCTGTGAAGGACGAAGCTGCTATGAATGTGCTCTTACTGGAGTCTCGCGTTGCTAGCGTGGTGGATTATCTTGCTTTCATTGAAAGTTGCGATATCGCGGATCGATTCGACTCTCTGGCGGATCGGGCGGCAGAATGACCTTGAATCTACGATGTCTCGGTGAATGAGATTCCAAGTCGAGTGCAAGAATGGAAAAGGTCTTCTGCTAGGTGTGGTGCTGATGTTGCTCTATCTCTGGTTCGTGTCCACTGCAAGGAAGCACAAGAGGACAAGCTGGTGTCTCTCAAGGTTGCCAACACCAGGAAGCACGACTTCAGATCTTTCATGGTGACTTTCATCGCTGCTGCTACCCGTATTGCCGACGGGATCAACCTCGACCAGTTTGTTGCACCTTCCAGTCCTCCGCCGGACGAGTAAAAAACTTCTAAGTCCCACCTTAAATTTGCCTCGGAATGCCGAGTGGTTTTTGTAACCGGTAAAATTTAACAGGCTTAACGCCTGAGCACCTTTGGATCCGTAGTACGTTTATCCGAACTTGATTTATCCTTTAACATGCTTTGTTTGCCTTTGGGAGAACTTTTATTCCTCATTCGGAAGATATTCCGTTGAAACTCCAGTCGACTTGTGCTTCATCTATCCTGCAGGTAGAGATGGAACCTGAGCTGCGGCGACCTCGTCGTCCTTGCGGACTGGGATGAACCGCATGTTGTACTTGTGGTGAAGCTCCGAAGGAGGAGGTAGCAGTCGACCTGCACCTCGTCGTCCTTGCGGATTGGGATGGACCGCATGTTGTACTTGTGGCGAAGCTCCGAAGGAGAAGGTAACGATCGACCTGCCCCGTCGTCCTTCGCGGATTGGGATGAATTCCTTACTTAGGCGAGCACTAGGCTGCAGCTAAGCCTCCGAGTGGGAGGTTTGCTCTCCACTTCGGTAGGATTTTTATTACTTAGGCGAGCACTGGGCTGCAGCTAAGCCTCCCGAGTGGGAGGTTTGCTCTCCGATCGGTAGGATTTTTATTACTTAGGCGAGCACTGGGCTGCAGCTAAGCCTGAGTGGGAGGTTTGCTCTCCACTCGGTAGGATTTTATTACTTAGGCGAAACCTTGGGCTGCAGCTAAGCCTCCGAGTGGGAGGTTTGCTCTCCACTCGAAAGGATTTCTATTACTTAGGCGGCGCTGGGCTGCAGCTAAGCCTCAGTGGGAGGTTTGCTCACCCGGTCGGTAGGATTTCTATTACTTAGGCAAGCACTGGGCTGCAGCTAAGCCCCAGTGGGAGGTTTGCTCTCCACTCGGTGGGATTTTATGGCGTAGCTTTGAAGGAGGAGGGAACAGTCGACTTGCACCTCGTCGTCCTTGCGATTTTCATTATTTTGGATGTTAAGGCGAATCCTTGGGCTGTTGCAAGCCCCCGAGTGGGAGGCTGGCTCACCACTTGGTAGGATTTGAATACTTAGGCGAAGCGGATTCGCAGCTAAGCCTCCGAGTGGGAGGCTGGCTCGCCACTCGGTAGGATTTTGAATACTTAGGCGAGTACTTGGACTGCAGCTAAGCCCCAGTGGGAGGCGGCTCGCCACTCGGTGGGATTTTGAATACTTAGGCGAGTACTTGGTGCAGCTAAGCCCCGAGTGGGAGGCGGCTGCGCCACTCGGTGGGATTTTGAATACTTAGGCGAGTACTTGGACTGCAGCTAAGCCCTCGAGAGGGAGGCGGCTCGCCACTCGGTAGGATTTTGAATACTTAGGCGAGTACTTGGACTGCAGCTAAGCCCCTAGTGGGAGGCGGCTCGCCACTCGGTGGGATTTTGAATACTTAGGGAAGCGGATTCGCAGCTAAGCCGCCCGAGTGAGAGGCGGCTCGCCACTCGAAAAGGATTTTTTTACAAACTTAGGCGAACCGGATTCGCAACTAAGCCACTGCTGGGAAATTTCAACAAAAAGTAATAACAATCCTTTGGGAAAATTATAACGTTCTTGTCTTAGATAAACAAACTACAAAAGTACTTTTATTACATCTCAACCGCGTGAGTATTAAGTGTAAAAGGGGCGGAGCAGCTCCGCGTTCCAAGCTCGAGGCTTGTTGATCTGGCGATCAACGTTGTAGAGATGATATGCTCCATTGTGGAGAACTCTCGTGACGATGAAGGGACCTTCCCAAGTGGGAGTGAGCTTGTGTGGTTTCTGTTGATCCACTCGGAGGACCAAATCTCCCTCTTGGAAGGCTCGACTCTTCACATTTCTGGCATGGAATCGGCGCAAGTCTTCTTGATAGATAGTCGAGCGGACCAGGGCCATCTCCCTCTCCTCTTCCAAGAGGTCATTGCATCTTGCCGGGCTTGTTCCGCTTCTTCTTGAGTATAGTTCGACTCGAGGCGCATTGTGAAGCAGGTCACTCGTGAACTGCTTCAACTCCATAGACCGGGAAGAATGGATTTCTCCCGATCGACCGATTAGGAGTGGTCCTCAATCCCCAAAGAACTGATGGAAGTTCGTCGACCCAAGATCTGCTGTGTGCTTGAGATCACGCATCGGCCGTGGTTTCGACCCTTTGAGAATGAGGCCGATATACGCTCTACTTGTCCATTCGACCGAGGATGAGCAAGCTGAAGCATAGTCGACCCGCATGCCACGAGGCGCGAGAAGGCTTTGAACTTGTCATTATCGAAGTTTGACCCATTGTCGGTGATGATGCTATGCGGAACTCCATATCTGAATATCAACTCTCCGATGAAACCGATAGCAGTGCATGCATCGAGGTTCTTGATGGGCTTGGCCCGATCCACTTGGTGAACTTGTCGATTGCTACTAGCATGAGTGAAGCCGCTCGCCAGTTCTCAGCGGTCCAATCATGTCTAATCCCCAAACAGCGAAGGGCCAGACGAGTGGAATGGGCTTCAAGGCTGAGGCGGGCTTGTGTGACATGTTGGAATAGAACTGACACCCTTCGCACTTGTCGACTATTTCTTTTTCCATTTCATTTGCTTTTGGCCAGTAAAATCCCGCTCGGTATGCTTTAGCCACAATGGTCCGAGAGGACGCATGATGGCCATAGGTTCCCGAGTGGATATCCTCAAGAATTATCTGACCTTCTTCTAGCGTGATACACTTCTGGCCGACTCCAGTTGCGCTTTCTCTGTACAATTGTCCCTTGATCACTGTAAAGGCCTTAGATCGACAGACGATTTGTCGAGCCTCTTCTTCATTCTCTGGGAGCTCTTTCCTTAGGATATCTGGCGATATGCGGCACTGTCGATCGGGAGTGATGACCACAACTTCCATAATCAGGTCGACCATGGCTGGGACCTCAACTTGATCGGATCATTGGCACTCTTTTGTTGTGGGGCTTCTTACGTGAAAGGATCCTCCTGCACCGATGGTGCATGAATGTGTTCCAAAAATACATTCTGGGAATGGCTTCCCTCTTGGACCCTATCTTCGCCAAATCATCCATGACTTGATTTTTCAGTCGGGGTACATGATGAAGCTCTAACCCCTCAAATTTCTTCTCCAACTTTCTCACTGCATTACAGTAACCTGTCATAGCTAGGCTTCTGACATCCCACTCCTTCATCACTTGATTAACAATCAGACCCAAGTCGACGTAGACCATAAGGCGACGGACGCCGAGTGAAATGGCCATACGCAACCCATAAAGGAGTGCCTCATATTCTGCTTCGTTGTTGGAAGAATCAAAGTGAATCTGGAGAACGTATTTGAGCTTATCTCCTCGGGGGGAGATCAATACAACCCCCGCACCAGAACCGTTCAGCATCTTGGAACCATTGAAAAACATAGTCCAGTGCTCCGAGTGCACTTGAGTCGGAAGCTGTTGTTCAGTCCACTCGGCGAGGAAGTCTGCTATTGCTTGGTACTTGATGGCTTTCTTTTCCTCAAATTTGATATCAAGGGGAAGGAGTTCAATCGCCCATTTAGCCACTCAACCAGTTGCATCTCTATTATGAAGAATTTCCGATAATGGGGCGTCGCTGGCGACTGTAATGGAATGATCAGAGAAATAATGAGCAACCTTCTTTGTGGTCATGTAAATCCCATAAACAAGCTTCTGATAGTGAGGGTATCTTTGCTTTGATGGAATTGACACTTCGTAAAGATAATAAAGCTGGGCGTTGAACTTTGAAGGCTTTTCCTTCTTCTTCTCACTCGACCGTAAAATGCAGTCTTGGCGACTTGTCCGATGGCTGCAATGTAAAGCAACAAAGGCTCTTTCTTGATAGGAGCAGCAAGCATCGGCTGGGTGGAGAGCGAGCTTTTAGCTCTGCAAATGCTACATCGACCACGAGTCCACTCGAACTTGTCTGACTTCCTCATCAGTCGGTAAAGAGGCAATGCCTTTTCACCGAGGCGAGAGATGAATCGAGTTAAAGCGGCCAAGCATCCAGTAAGCTTCTTGACATCGTGCACACGCACAGGGCGCTTCATTCGGAGTATAGTGCCAACCTTTTTGGGGTTAGCATCGTTTCCTCGCTCAGAAACGAGAAAATCGAGTAACTTTCCGCCAGGAACTCCAAATGTGCACTTTGATGGGTTAAGCTTGATATCATACCTCCTGAGATTGGCAAATATTTCAGCAAGGTCGGTCAACAGGTCGGAACCCTTTCGTGACTTGACCACTATATCATCCACGTACGTTTCCACATTCCGACTGATTTGAGTGAGCAAACACTTCTGAATCATCCTCATGAATGTGGCTCCGGCATTCTTGAGACCGAATGGCATGGTGACATAACAGAAGCATCCGAATGGAGTGATGAACGCTGTTTTGATCTCATCGGGTCCACTCTGACGGATCTGATGGTACCCGGAATAGGCGTCTAAAAAAGACAACCTCTCACATCCCGCAGTTGAGTCGACTATTTGGTCAATGCGAGGTAGAGGGAAATGATCTTTCGGGCAGGCCTGATTGATATGCTTGAAATCGATGCACATGCGCACCGACTTGTCCTTCTTGGGGACCATGACGACATTGGCGGGCCACTCGGAGTGGTAGATCTCTCGGATGAACTCTGCCGCTAAGAGCCGAGCCACCTCCTCGCCAATGGCCTTTCTCTTCTAGACGGCGTACCACCGAAGATATTCTTTAACCGGTTTGAATTTTGGGTCGACTTCGTGGCGATGCTCAGCCGACTCCACAGGAACACCGGCATGTCAGCAGGCTTCCATGCAAAGATGTCCCAGTTCTCACGGAGGAACTGGATGAGCGCTTCTTCCTATTTGGAGTCGAGTGTTGTTGAGATGTTGGTCGGAGCAGCATTGGGATCAGTCGGGTGAATGTGAACCTATTTTGTCTCACCAGTCGACTGCAATGCTGACTCCGTAGCAGGCTTCTTAGCTCGCAACAAATCACTCGGATCTGCAGTTTTCTGATACTCTTGTAGCTCTACCCCCGCCAACCGCGCATCGGCGATCTTCGAGCCTTGCTGGAAGCACTCTTCCGCCTTCTTCTGATTGCCCGTAACAGTGATCATGCCCTTGGGACCAGGCATCTTCAGTTCAAGATACACGTAACATGGTCGGGCCTTGAAACGTGCATAAGTTGGCCTTCCCAGAATAGCGTCTTAAGCGCTCTAGAAATCCACGACCTCAAAGGTCAACTTTTCCTTCCGGAAATGCTTCGAATCACCAAAAACTACATCAAGAGCAATTTGGCCGAGTGACTCAGCCTTCTTTCAGGGAATGACTCTGTGGAAGCTCATGTTACTGGTACTGAGTCTGGACATCGGAATGCCCATCCCTTTCAATGTCTCCGCGTATAATATGTAAGCCACTACAACCATCCATCAGGACTTTGGTCAGTCGAGTGCCCTCAACAACTGGGTCGACCACCAATGCTTGCCTCCCAGGGGTGACAATGTGCGTCGGGTGATCATACTGGTCGAATGTGATGGGGGTCTGGGACCATTTCAGATAATTGGGAGTCACCGGAGCGACCAAGTTCACTTCCCGATTGATAACCTTCAATCGACTTTTGCTTTCGACGTCAGCAAAAATCATCAGGGTGGAATTGACTGAGGATATCCATCATCACTGTCATCTTCGTCCTCAACTTTGTATGTTTCCTTATCTTTATCCTTGAGTTGTTTCCCTTGGAACTGCTGAATCAAGAGCCGACACTGTCGAGTGGTATGTTTCGGGTAAATGAGTTTACCCTCTTCATCTTTCTTTGTATGAATTTGACATGGCAAATCCAACACATCGTTTCCATCCTGGTCTTTCACCTTCTTGGGGTTCCAAGGACCCTTGGGTTTCCCCTTGAACTTTCACGGAGTCTGACCAAGGCCTCTCGGAGAGCGGCTGGCTCGGCTTTGCGCTTACGCTTCCAAGCTGGAATTTCCTCCATGGCCTCATTGGCGGCCGATTTGTATTTACCACTCCGGAGCCGATCCTCTTCTTCACCATTTGCATACTTGATGGCAATCTCCATCATCCGACTAAGGGTCATATCTTCGGTTCGACCAAATTTCAAACTCAACTCTCTGTTCTTGACACCTTCTTTGAAGGCCTGGTACTTTGGTGATCAGATACATTCTCGGCTGTGTGGTGCAAAGTGATCCACCTCTAGATATAATCTCTCAAAGTTTCACTCGACTTTTGCACACACGACTGCAACTCCGTCAATCCTGCTGGTCATTTGCAGGTTCCTTCAAATGTCCTGACAAACACTCGGGCAAGATCTTCCCAAGTGTAAATCTTTGCTGGGTGCTAACTGATTCAACCACGCCCTGGCTGAACCCTCCAACATAAGAGGCAAATGCTTCATGGCTACCTCATCGTTGCCACCGCCGATCTGAACAGCCACTCGGTAATCTTCAAGCCAAGTGTCAGGCTTGGATTCACCAGTGAACTTACTGACTCCAGTCGCCAACCTTGAAGTTGGGAGGAATCACATGACTCGATGGCTCTGCTGAAACACTCTGGTCCCGAAAAATGAACTCTGCTGCTGGGAGGAACATCTCTATCATGGTCGTCTCGGTAAGCTCTGTTCCTGTCGACTAAACCTTGAACGATAATAGATCTCGCATCAAAGCCTGGTTCCACAGGGTCGTGGAACTCTTTGCCCAACACTGTGCTGGCGTCTGTCGTCCTGCTGCCGAGGAGCGTATGATCCACCCCTTGGGGGAGGAGTGGGCACTCGACGTCGATCGTTGCGATCGAATCGGTGCTCATTCCGATCGCGGCCCTTGTACTGATCATCACGCCGGCCCCCACGTTCCTCACGCCTCGGGGGCGATCTCGGACTATGGGCCGACTGGACTGAATTCGCAGTGACGGATCGACTGTGAATCCTGTTCCATTTGCGATACCAGCGAGTTTTGATCTCCTGCCGCCGGAGCAGATCTACGATTTGCAGCAAACCTCTACCCGCCTCCGGTAGGGAAGGCTGAATTGACTACTGCTGCTCTGGCGGCATTGCTAAATTCTGAATCGGAGTTCGATATACCTGAGTTGGCGGTTGAAAGAGTGGCGTCGACTGGATTCTGGAACCCTTGGTCGCAGCATCGTCGAGTCTTTCGGCCCGATTTAATAGCGTGCATCCTCCAAGGCACCAGCCTCGGGGGTTTCTCCAACGATAGGAGTGTGAAGTGCATCCATGTTCCGACGACGAAGCTCCTCCCTCTGGAGCGAAGTGAGGGGCTTGGGCAGGTACTCTTCGTGGGCTTGCTCCGGATCGCCTCCACCGTCACCTCCGTTGGTGCGGGTGAATCCGGGGGGACTGCGTGGTCCATCGACCATCAGAACCTCTGCCGCCCGGGTCACTTTGCTATCGCATTGGACGCGATCTCTGCGAACCCGGTCGAACAGGCCATAGAGAGATTCGTCGGGCTCGATCGCCGCGACTTGGGGGTGGCCGACTGGCGGGCCACCGCATGCCTCACCCACCGCTGAAGCCTCCACCGACCTGAACGCTTGTGCCGGTGGGAAACTGCGAGCGAAGATGGCACAGGAGCCGACCCATACTGGGTCGACGGTTGCCGCAGGAGGACGCCGCGGACACTGCAGCGAAGTCGTCGCCCGTGGACGGGAGGCGCGTCCACGTCGAGTGGAGCCTCCTGAAGCCAAGCGGAGTCGTCGGTGTGACGTGAGCGCACCGAGACGGATCTCGTGGCCTTCAACGAACTCCACAGAAACCATGATGTAGGAGATCGAAAGAATCCCAACTTCTCCAACAAATCGCTAGAACACGGCCCCAAGGTGGCGCCAAGCTGTCGTGGTTCTAAGTCGTGATGGGAATGAGGGGTAGGTATGGAGAGGCAAGATCCTAGCTATGGAGTAGTTGTATACGCAAAGGGATTTCTGAGTTCAGGCCCTTCTTGGAGGAAGTAATAGCCCTCGTCTCGGAGCAGGAGGCGGTCATTTGGATTATATGCATATGTGTTACAGGTGCGAACCCCTCTACTGTGGAGGGGTGGCTTATATAGAGTGCGCCAGACCCCAGCCAACCCACGTAGCGAGGGTTTCAGTGCGTTAAAGCTAGGCGTTCTTGGTAACGCCTTACATAAAGTGTCATTAAGATAATAAAGACTATTTAACTACAGACCGTTTGGGCACCGAGTGGCTCTTGGACTCCTGGTGGTAGAGTGGGTCTTCATGGTCGAGTGTCTTTGAATCTGTCGAGTGAAAATCTACCAGGTCGACTGGAAGGCTGCTTCTCTTGCGAGTGTCCTTGTGGAGGGTACCTTTGGGCAGGTCTATGACCCTACCCCAGGTACATGAATTCATCACCTTGCACGGCCGCGCAGGGGAAGGGCGCGCTTGTCGGAGCAGCACGGGGTCGGGTGGGGATGGCCGTTCACTGGAGTAGCGCTGGGCCAGGTGGAGACGGTTGTTCGCCAGTGCAGTGTAAGGTAGTTCTGAGTTGGGGGGAGAGATGGCGCTGTGCGGCTTTGACAGGATGAAGGGATAAGTACGAACGTGTGGTGCAATTTGCAGGGCCCAACAAGAAACGTGTACGGGAGGAATGTGTGAGGGACGTGGCACGCGAGGGATCGTGCGGCCGGCCGAAACTTCGGCCGGCACGCCGGCTCCAAGCGTTTACCCTAAAAAAATCAAGTCGAGACCAGTACTTCCTTCAGAGCAAAGTTAATAAACACGGACGTCTCTAGTCTCAGGATGTCAAAAAGAAAAAGAAAAACTGAAAAACATAGATCTCCCACCAACAACGATTCATATGCATGGTCACCCACTTCAGTTAAAAGGAGGAGCTCATCAGCTCCTTACCTCAGAGACAACGATACTTGAGAATCACCGATAGAAAAATGCAGAAGCTTTCCAAGATGAACAACGGGTTCATAGAAGATTCTATGCGACGCTGACACTTGTAAACAAGATGACGAAAGAGAGAAAGGAGGAAAAGCCAAGTAAAAGTATGGTGGTGCCGACACGTACTGGCCAGTGTCACTCACACCCTCTCACAAGGAACCGAGGTATATATATGGTTTAGGAATACCGCCGCCACTGCGACCATAGTTACCGCTAGGATCAAAGACGAGGCCTGACTTTGGGCGCTTGCGGCCACTCGCCATTTGTGTAATGTGATGCTGCGAGAGTAGACTCTCTTCTACCCGCTTGACGGATCTTTAGTAAAACTCCTCTCTTAATCAATGAAAATGAAAAATCTTTTGCTTTATTTTAAAAACATGGCACACGTTCCTGCCTCCTGGCCTGAAGCGTCATGTTTGTCTAATGTTCTATCTCGCGGGTTATGTCATTTGTGTGCTAGAAACAAGACAAACGTTGTGACACCATCTAAAAAGATGGTTGTAAGTCCTGAGGCCATCTAAAAAGATGGTTGTGAGACCAAGTGGTCCGCTTGGTGGGGCTCGACCTCCTCGTGTCGCCCCCGTGGGCGACCCGGGGGGAAACCCTAGGTGTCGTTTCTTGACCCCGTCCGACTACCTCCCCTCCTCGCTGCCGTCCGCAGCGACGCCGGGCAAAGCCTGGCTGGCAGGGCGGCGGCGGGACTTCTCCCCCCTTCGAGCGTCTCGGCCGCCGTGGGACGGCCAGATCACGAGGAGGTGTCGGGCTAGCGCGAGGTCCGGTAGCGCGGCGGGCGAGCATCTAGGCGGCAGCAGCGCGGTGCGGCGGCGGCAGCTCGGATGCGAGTTCATGGTGTGGTGGTGGCTACGTGGTATGTAGAACGGGTGGTCGAGGGCGTCGGCGTGTTCAGGCCGGATACCTCTGGATCCGATGCTTGGACGCTGTCAGCCGGCGCAGGGTGGTGGTCTTCGCCGCTGGCCATGTCGGATCATTGGATCCGGTTCCTGGATATCTACGGCGTCTGTTCTTCTCGACCCTCCTTCCTGGTGGGTTGATCCCCATGGCACTTTTATCTCTGCTGGTTTCGGTTCATGGCTCGCTGCTGGATCCGGAACAGATGCAGGTTTGGTGGTATAGGTTGGGAACCGTAGGAAACTTTGCTCGGCTAGTCCGACCGGCATCGGTGGCGTCCCTCGATGTTGTTACCCTTCCTGGAGGCGAAGCCAAGGTCCCTCCTATCCACCTCAGAACCCCTCCCGGATGAAAGTCCAAGATTCAATCTGGTTTGGGCGGCGGCGTTCTGTGCGTCTGCCACAGCCCTAGATCAGTCCTTTTTGTCTTTGCCTGATCATCATGTCATCATGTTTAAATTCAAATGAATTTGAACTAGGGATGCTCAAACCCTAGCATCAAATGGAATTCAAATAGGTTCAACCTAAAAATATTTTTAGTGAACCTGAAATGCCCTTCATAAATGTTCATCATTTTTGTTTTGGTACAGAACCTCTGCCAAAAATGGTACACGCTTTTCTAGGACATTCTGGGTTATTGAATTAAATCATACAGTATTTGTCCTTGGACATTTAAATGCTATAAATAATTTTAAATGTCCAAATAATCTTGAGTAAATGAGGGCTGTTGGAAATAATCCAAACCGTGCCCATAAATATTTTTAGGAGTTTTGAAAATGCTCTGGCATTTTTAATAAAGCCCAAACAAACATGCAAAATAGAAAAACAGAACAAAATTTAGAACTAGAGAGAGAGAGCTGACTTGGCCTTACCTGGCGGCCCAGCTTCGCGGCCCAGCCCACCAGGGGCACTCACGTCTTCTTCCCGTGCGGCAAGATGAAGCAGCTTCGGTGGCGGCAGCTTGAACGCAGCGTCCGCCACCTCCTGCTTGCTAGCTCGTTGCTGGAGACAGCCCCGAGTGCCACACACTCCCCCTCGACCCCCTCGCCCCTCTGACGTGCCCATGAGCTCCGCCTCCGTCGTCTACGCCTCCTCGACAAGCCAAGCAACCGGGGATGCGCCGTATCGCTGCCATCGACATCATCTTCAACCTCGGGTGCCGCCGATCACCGTCGCCGATTCGTTATCCACAGGCCGTCCCCGCGCCCGCTGAGACCGCCGTCCGACTCCCTGTGAGCTCCACCGTCGCTACCCACTCTTCCCCACGTTGATTCCTTGCCGTAGCATCGTTCCCCGTCATGACCGAAGCTCACCGCCGCCCGGCTTTGTCGCCGCCGTGGCCTGAGCTCGAACCACCCGCACCCTTGCACCGCATCGTGCTCCTGGTGCCTCCAGGAGGCCGCCTAGCCCCTCTAGTCGCTCGCCTGCTTGCTTTAGCGCCACGCTCGCACGGAGCCGAGCTCCGACCGCCGCTTCGCTCGCCGCTGCCGACGCCACGCCCCACCCCAGCACTTGCCACAGGCACCTCCAGAAGCGCCGAAGCAGCCGCTCTCAAACGCACCCAGCCGCGCAAGCTCTCGTGGCCGGAGATGGCCGGACGAGGAGCGCCGCCGCGTCTGCTTACCGCCGGCGATTAGTCGCCGGATTAGATGGCGTGGCACCTGCTCAATTAGTGCTAATCACCAGTTAGCTTAACCGCAAGGGTCAATGACAGTCAGGCCCCACCGGTTTAATTAACCATCTAACGGAATTAGTTTGGATTATTCTAATTCGACTGGACCCACGCATTAGCATTGACCCTGCTGACGTGGTCGTTGACCGGTCCCACCTACCAGCGACACAAAACAGCCCTCTGTTACTGACGTGTGGACCCCACACGTCAGGTTTGACCTGGACTAGCATCGTTGACCTGCTGATGTCATGGTTATGTCATGCTGACGTAGTAAATGATTTCTGTATTTAAAATAATTCAGAAATTCTAGAAAATAGTTAAAACTTCTATATTTAATAGAATTTAAACCGTAACTCAGAATGAAATAAGTTATATATGGAAAATGATCAGAAAAATCCAATCAATCCATATGTAGTGGATTCATGCATGTTTAAGCAACTTAACCTTGCTGTTTAGTGCAAAACATGATAAGGCACTATTTAAGTTCATAATTTGAGTTTGGGGTTGAACGTTTGGTTCAAAATGACTCAAACCCATCTGGTTGTAGTTGCATTAGCACAACACACTCATTTTGCCATGTCATTGTCATGCATCATATTGTGCATTGCATTGATCGTGTTTCCTTCTTTGTTGCCGGTATTTGTTCCCTCTC
The DNA here is from genome assembly GCA_021605145.1 of Aegilops bicornis. Taxonomy (NCBI): domain Eukaryota; kingdom Viridiplantae; phylum Streptophyta; class Magnoliopsida; order Poales; family Poaceae; genus Aegilops; species Aegilops bicornis. The sequence goes on from CM038673.1 coordinate 660,490,034, forward strand.
GATAGACGTGGTTCTGACGATGAGATCAATGACACTGATGAAGAACTATACTATCTTCAGAAGTGTCAGGCAAGCACAACCCCCTTGTTCATTCTGATACAATCCCGCTCTCTCGCTCCTGCTCTCTTTTACTGCATTAGGACAACAATGATTCAACTGTTACATGCCGCGGTAGTTGAACCCCTTTCCTCTGCATGACCTGTCATTGCCACAGTAAATAGATGAAACCCACTAGCATGAGTAGGAGTTGTTTGAGACCTGATGTGCCTACTCATTCATGCTTGTTTGTCATGCCTGCTAGTGCTTAGAGTTGAGTGAGGTCTGATTCATCGGGGATGAATTGGAATGTGGTGAACATGTCCTACTGTTGAGAGCTAAGTGTGTGAACACGATTTGGTAAAGGTAGCGGTGAGAGGCCGTGTAGGAGTATATGGTGGGTTGTCTCATTGCAGCCGTCCTCAGGAACTGAGTTCAGTGTTTGTGATCCATGAATAGTTACTACCACACATTGGGTTCCGGTAACTCGACCCCTCTCGGCTTATTAATCAACTCGATCTCTGTCCAGGAGTTGCAACTAGTTTCTAGTGTTTGTAGGTAGTGTTAGTAGTCTACCAAGTGGCACCCGGTACAGGTGGGCTTGGGACAGACTAGGCACCGTGGCCGGGTATGCCAAGCGTCGCCCGTTTGGTGGGCTTAACCCTGTACACATCGTTTGGGGCCATGAGCGACACCCCGGCCGGATCTCTTTGCGGATGGAACCCGAATAGGCGATAAACCTGGACTAGAAACTTGTGTGGTTAGTCAGGTCGTGGCCGCCTCCCTCGCCAGGCTTCCGCTTGAAGGTTGCCGAGATACACGACGTGTACATGGTGGTAAGTGGCGAGAGCGTGTGTGAGAAGTACACCCCTGCAGGGTTAACATCATCTATTCGAATAGCCGTGTCCATCGTAAAGGACTTCTGGGTTGCCTGTGCAGTTCATAGACAAGTGAAAGTGGATACTCTAAAATGCGCAAGATAAGCGTGAGTGTTATGGATGGCCTTCTCATAGGGAGACGGGAGCGGATCCATAGTGGTGTATTGATATGGTGAATATGTGGACTCGTGTGCGCCACCACAAAAGAGTTACTTGCAAGTAGTTCGGGATAGCCACCGAAGTCAAAGCTGGCTTGTCAGAAGTTAAACTCCACCGCCCCCTTTCTTGATACTGATGCATATGTAGATAGTTCTGATGTAAGTCTTGCTGGGTACATTGGTACTCACGTTTGCTTAATTTATGTTTTTGCAGAGAGACTTCAGTCTCACTAGTAGTTCTACGTGGACTTTGACGTTTAGCTTGTTACCTCAGCTACGATCTTGTGCCCTCGGCAGGGTCTTGTAGATAGTCAGGCTTCTCAGCCTTTTTCATTTGTTTGCTTGTATGACTTGAATGCTGGGTCATCAGACCCATGTTTGTAATATTTGGCTCGTCGGAGCCTAATGAATAAATACATTGAGTTGTAGAGTTTTGTTGTGATGCCATGTTGTATTTGCACATATGGAGCATATTATGTGTATGATTTGAAATGCTTGGTATGTGTGGGATCCGACAACCTAGTTGTTTATCCTTGGTAGCCTCTCTTACCGGGAAATGTCTCCTAGTGCTTCCTTTGAGCCATGGTAGCTTACTCGCTCAGGAACACTTAGGCTGGCCGGCATGTGTCCTTCTTCGTTCCTGTGTCTGTCACTTTGGGGAAATGTCACACGGTGTCTACCGGAGTCCTGTTAGCCTGCTATAGCCTGGATTCTCCGGAGTCCTGTTAGCCCAGCTGCTACAGCCCGGATTCACTCGCTGATGACCGACAGGTTTGTTGCTGGGTCATGTATGCTTGTCCCTGTAAGTTAGTGCCACTTTGGGTTTACGACTAGTCATGTCGGCCCGGGTTCTCTGTCATATGGATGCTAGCAACACTATCATATACGTGAGCCAAAAGGCGCAAACGGTCCCGGGCCAGGTAAGGTGGCACCCGTGGGAATATCGTGCATGAGGCCACAAAGTGATATGATGTGTTACATGCTAGATCGGTGTGACTTAGGATCGGGGTCCTGACAACGTCGTACCCTCCATGGAGGCGCTGTCTTGGGAGGCTCAGATGTTCGGGCGAGAGATGCTATGGGTGGTGGGCTCGGCGTAGTTCCAGCAGCGGCGACGGTGTGAAGGTTGGCAGGAGGAGCAGCGTTGTGTCTACCACATTGATGACGATGAGTATTGGCAACATGGTGCAGTTGGGTCTCAACGACGGATGCGGCTGGGTGGACGTGCACAGGGCAGTGTGCCTGTTTGCCGCTGTGGCGACGTTGATGGCATGTTAGCAAGGTCGAAGCATTAGTACTTGCTCTGAAGATGGATCGGTGGACGACGGCGGTGACGGCCCTTGCCGCGTGTGCATGTGGTGCCCACTGAAAGTGTGTCGGACTAGTGTGTAACCCGGTCCAGGTATTGTGGCTTGGACAGGGCATCCGGCATTAGATGTTAGGTGTTGGTGTGATATCTGTTTGGTATTAGCCTCGGACATTCGGCACCCCTTCATCTTCAAAGTTTGTGTCTGACAGAAGCCATTGTGAAGGAAGTACTAGCTAGGAGTATACAAATGAGTTGAATTGCACACTTCTTCATGTGCTCGTATTATCACACTCCTACAATTTTCAGCTCCATCCAATCATATATGTAAGCAGAGCATCAAATATTTGATTCTGTTAATATTTCTAGGTTGTGAAGCAAGTATATTGTATTGCTCCATTAATTCTGAGAAATTACCAGATCATGCTCCTACCAATATCACTTCTATCCATCAAATTTGGGATTATTTCAACAAGCCATTTTCTTTCCAAAATTATTCCAAGTTTCTGGATAGAGAGGATGTTTATGAAACAAGTATTATTTTGGCAAGTCCATTTGGTATCAAATTTTACAGCATTCATATGTCCATATCCTTAGGCCTTGCCAAATTTCTGGACCATAATGGCAGTTGCACAACAACTATATTAGTTTATGGACCATTTTACTCCAAAAGCCATATGATCATAGTCCTTCTTAATCTAAACCTCCCCGATATCATATTTTGTCTATGGCCCCTCTCTGTTGAGCACAACATTGCAGCCAAGTTTGCAACAACAAACGTCAGGTGATCACTCCCATCTAACCACAGTACCCCTGATCGAGCCATAACTTCATAAATGATCTATCTTGGAAGGACTATCAGCTAGACAATGTTTTGGGTGCCAGAGAGACTGGATGCCAAACCTTTGCCCATGCCGAAAAAGAAGCCAAGTCCAATTCAATAATTACCTTTCTTTTGTCTGTATCTTTGGACTGAATCAGAATCAGAAGAAAAGCAAGGCTATCCTTCATTGCACACCTAATGGAAAGCACTGGCTAGATTTCCGATGAAGGAAGCCGTCTCCGGTTCACGCGGTGACTGTGTTGTTGGCGCGGCGGTGCACGCGGTCTGCAGCGTTTGGCTGCGTCCAGAACGTCGCCTAGCTCCGGCCCCTCCCCCTCTCGTCGTTCTTTTCGTGCTCGTGCATGTCAAGGATGTCGCCTTCACCCTGGACCCCTCTCTCCCAACTGTAGCTCGCTCCTCGGCGTGCACGCCCACGGGAGAACAGTGGACGTTCGGCTCCATTCGCGCCTCGGCTTCTTCCTCCCCGTGCCCCTTGGCCTCCTCTGCCTCGAGCCCCCCTGTTCCTCTCTCATCGCCTACCGCCGAGCTTGCTTGCATGCCCACATGTCTGCGGCTCCGGCCACGTGTCGGCGGTGGCAGCCAGCGCATCACCCCTCCCCTTGTCTATTTAAGCTGCCTCGGCCTCGGTTATCCTCGCCACTCGACCTCCCTCACTCTCAATCGACCCCATGCATCTCTACATCAAGCAGGGAGGTCTTCCTTCCCTGTCTCCGGCGAGGCGTCCGCCGCTCGGCCCTCTCCATCGCCCCACCTCTCTGGTCCACCTTTGCCCAAGATAACTTCCACTACAAAAAATACACTTCTGTGATGTTACGTGTTTGTCACAGTAGGTCGTATTTTTTGTCATGCATGTACATCCATGACAAATTTATGACAGAATCAAGATAGTCATACCTGTGCTGTCGTAGAAGTGTTCCATGACATTACGAAAATTATCATCATGGAAGTGTCCACTTCCATGACGATAAATCGCGCGTCACAGAAGTGCTTTCGTCAAGGGTGGCCGACACGTGGCATCCACCGTAACGGAACGCCGTTAAGCTATCGGGTCGGGTTTTGAATCCGATAACCCGTTAACAGCCCCAACCAATGGGGATTTTACACGTGTAAAATCATCATTGGCTGGAGGAAACACGTGTCGACTCACCGCTGGGACAGATGTCATCCACTCATTGGAAAGAAGGCGCCAATGATACGTCGACATGTGGCACGGCCCAACAAGTTTAATTGCGCCGGCCCAATTAAAGGCCCACAAGTTTTGCAGACCATAATGGGCCGGCCCAGCTAAAGGCCCACAAGATTTTGCGGACCATAATGGGCCGGCCCAGCTAAAGGCCCATGAGATTTTGCGAGCCATAACGGGCCGGCCCAGGTAAAGGCCCACAAGGTTTTGCGGGCCATAATGGGCCGGCCCAGCTAAAGGCCCACAAGATTTTTGTGTGCTATAATGGGCCGGCCCAGGTAAAGGCCCACAAGATTCTTGCGGATCATAATGGGCCGGCCCAACTAAAGGCCCACGAGATTTCGCCGACATTAATGGGCCGGCCCAAAGATGAGGCCCACAAGATTTTGAGGACCCTAGTAGGCCGGCCATTAACTGGCTGCCATGTTTTGGGCCAAATGTCGGCCCATATCTGATCTGGTCCATTAATGGCCTGCCATGTTCCGGGCCTAAAAGTGGCCCATATGAGATCCGGCCCGTTATGAGCCTACCACGTTCTGGGCCAAATTACGGCCCAGATCAGGTCCGGCCCTTTAAGAGGCTTTGGGCTCAATTATGGCCCATATCAAATTCAGCCCGACAACTGGACACTATGCTTTTGGGCCCACTTGCTAAAGGCCCACTTAGTAATTCGGCCTGATATTAGTTTTGGCCTGTTAAGGGCTCGTTTAACATTTTGGCCCTATATTAATTTCGGCTGTTAAAAGCCCATCATATAGTTGGGCCTAACTACGGCACGATTTGCATCCGGCCTGCTCGCAGTCGATGTATGATTGGGCCAAACAAGGACCGAGACAATTTTGGCCTGTTAAAAGCCCATGATTTGATTCGCACAATCATGGGCCGGGGTTAATTTTGGGCTGCTGCCGGCGCATGAGTTGTTCGACACGTTTTAGGCCCAACCTACATCGTGATTGCATGACGGCCCGATTATGTACCGTAATTTTACGGTTTGGACGGTTTACTGCGAAGACAGGATATATATACTGTAAAATAACTACAGCATCGTGAATAAGAAAAAACCTAGACTATACAATAAAGAAATTACGGCATATTGCATCCATTGGGCATCAAAGTTCGCCACTATGATAATAAAGCACAAGCAGACAGTAGATTACATACACTGGGCATCAAAGATCACCACCAGTGCAAATAAACACGCCGACAAAATAATATACAAAACCGACAGCACTTCAATAGAGTTCAAGAAAGGTTAGCCCTGCTGGGGAGCTGCAGTGCAAGCAGCTGAGCAAGATGATGAGAGTGCGCTTGTTCAACACTTAGATCTTCCTCACTCTGAAAGATAAACAAGCAGACAGATGACAGGTTTTGCACTTAAAAGTATCAGTGATGACAACTCATCACATTTCTTACTGACGAATAAAGTGACACAGTTTAAAATTGCATTAACACAATATGGTATTGTTCAGGTCAAGACATGGCAGGAGATGACATTGTGAAGGAGTTGGCAGCTTCACGGCAACACTGGATTACGGATCAAGAACTCATAAGTATCAATGGTTAGTGTGCTGTCAATTTATACCATTTCAAATTGGCAAATAAAGAGATGGTTTGAATAATAGTAGAATGATATGACATTGTTCATAGTTAAGACATTGCAGAATATGACATTGTGCTGTAGTGGGTAGGTTCACCACACCACTGGATTACGGATGAAGAGCGAAGCATACATGCAGTGCAAAAGAAGATCACTTGCTCTGTATAGTTTAATTTACATGGTATGAAGAAGGAACTTCGTTGTACAACTGAAAACTTAAATTGAGGAAGGACAAACTTTTGTTTATGAACTACATAATAAACTTTAAATAAGAAATTTGATGCAAACACCAAAAATAAACAATTTATTGCAGTCATGCCTAACCAAATATATACAACAAAGTTTGAAGGCTTGAGATGGACAAACTTACATTATTGGTGAAGACAGGCTCTATAAAGGCCTTGTCCATCTTGATGGGGGCAATTCAAGAAGTTTACCATAGAATCTTCTTCAAAAGCATTGCCTTTATTCTACATTTTGTTAAGAGTAAATATAGATGTGATAATATACAAAAAATGAAGAATATTTAAGATAAGATGAAGAGTGATGCTACATAACCAAGTAGCTATAAATGTAAGTGCAGCGATAGAGGCAAAAGGTACACCCAAGAGCAATGCACACCTAAACTTCTTCAGCACCAACCTTATGGTAAGAGTAAATATAGAACTGATGTGTAGAAAATGGAGGGCAAAGGAAAATAAGCTACAGAGTGATGGTACATGAACAACTACCTGTCATTATAGGTTCACTGATAAAGGATAGCATGTACTTACAAGAACAATGCAGAGCTAAAAAAACATTGGCATTGGATATATTCTACACTAATGTAACCATTCATACAGATCAGATAATTTGGAGCAAACAATAGATAAGTAAGCTATCATGCATACAGCTGTCACATAATGAACCAGGTATGTATGCAAGTACGGTGATACAGGACAACAGGTACGAACAGGAGCAAAGCAGCGGGCAACATATTTACGATATCTTGTCATTCTTTTCAAACCGGAATTCTTCTTCGAGCAGATTTCCTGCAAAAAAGATCCGTAAGGCACATGCGGAAAAGTAGAAGTTCAAATTGTCATGTGATTTCATAGGCGATTACCTCATCACAGGAACGAGACCAGTGCATAACAAGGTTTTTCCATTCAATGTCTTCTAAATTTAGCACAGGAGACTTCACCGGAAATTCATTTATAGACTTGCCACCAAAGTGTGATTTCCTTAGGTAACACCGATAGTGCTGCAATGCTTCTTTGAAAAGCACAAGCAAGCTTTGCTCGTCATGACTATCCATATTGACCCTCGCCTAGTTACAACAATGTAATGTAAATCATTGATGTGTTCAATCAGCAGAAAACAGGAAAATAATAACCATGAATAATAGCACTTACACGTAACTTGGACAGGAAGATGTGAAAATGGTGTTTGTCTTCACAATAATCTTCCCATGATGGGAATATATGCACGTAGTCCCTAACAACCTTGAAAGAATTGTCTTTTACACTGGGAATAAATGGAATGGGGTTCCAATCTACAGGAATTGGCCGTCTCTGCAGTTGGGTAGGTCTTCGGCCGGTGGACTTCTTTGTACTTTTTTTTTGGCGTGGGATTTTTACGTGGTACAATTTGGTGCTATGGCAAATGAAATCGACATACCTTTTGTTGGAGTGCAGGTCCTGTATGGTGGGGCTAGTGGTGTGGCTAGTGAAGTATGGGTACAGTCTACTGGAGTCGGTCCTACGTTTTGTGTCACTGGTTGTACAGCCAATATAAGTGGGGTGCTCTCTGATTTCTACGGCACCACCACGTTTTTCAAGGACTTTGCTGGTGCTCCTTCAGGTTCGGCAATCACCCTCTTCCTTTTTGATGTCTGATGCATACGAACAGCATTTGAGTGGAAAAACATGGTATGATGACAGATGGAATATGTATTGATAATGGATGGGCATGGCATCTCGACATATATGATGAGTAAACTAAGCAGATGGCGGTGCAACAAAGTAGAAGAAATGCAAGACAACATATGCAAGATACCCACAATCAATAGAACATTGCCAAATTAGAACAGGCACCTTGATGGGTGAACAGGACATGCCATCTGCCTTTGACTCCTCGAGGTTAGAATAGTCACTAGGATCATATTCTGAACAAGAGTCAACAGGTGGGGAGCGTATGAGTTTCATTGCATCCAGAATGGCACTCAATGCCTTGGTGCCAATTTTGTAAGTCATTGCAGTGTTTAGCTTCAAGAGTGGACTGCTGCTAGTGCGACACAAAGCAGCTACACAGATCATAGTGTAGATATCATGGGAAAACCTTAAGCATCAGAGTAAAATCAGCAAAGTGGAACTTGCTGGAATATATGTGCTAGTATTGCCGGTACGGCTAGAAAGGCTTCGGATACCAGCTCTCTTCAAGTGAAGGTGCGGTACTGTTAATATCAGTGTAACTCTCAAAGGCGACACAGCTCCGCACATTTCCTTGCTATTCTTATAGGATTCAAGTGAGCAGGCCACTAGAAATCATATTCCTATGTTTACAAGATCCTACGAATCAAAGAGGCTCAAAGTGTCCATCACAACCGACCGTATAGACCTCTACACTGCAAATGTCCTGCTCATCTTCAGTACAAGGAACATATTGTACTACTAGCATACTCCCTCCGTTCCAAAATATAAGTCTTGGTAGAGATTTCCACTATGGATCACATACAGATGTATCCAGATACATTTTAGAGTGTAGATTCAATCATTTTGCTCCATTCCATGGCGGAATCTATACAAAGACTTGTATTTAGGAACAGATAGAGTTCATATTAAAGAAGAACGGAAGAGGAACATGGTAAAGAAGAGTAAGTAGATTTTGGATAATAAAATGTTGGTTGCGCAGTGCCCACACAAGATGAACCAGAGTGCATTAAGAATGCAACTCCCAGCTGTCTCTCTACCATTTCAGGCGGTTGGATGAAGATCATGCGTCTCCTAACCCTTCTTCTTCCTCGTCTCTTAATTCTTCCCATACATAACACCGCACGGGCCGCCGCCCGGACCATGGGCCCCCACCGCCTGTGTTCCTCCGCCACCCCCACCCCCCACCCGCGTCGAGTTTTCTTCGTTCAGCGAGGCCCCACAACCACCCGAGCCCCTTGGATCGCACCGGCGAACTCCGGCGAGCTCTGAAAAATCGACTGACCCAATTTTGAAATTTAGTCCACTATGATTTAACTAGTGTGGAATATAGAAGGGGAAAACCATAAGCATTGGGAGTATAGTGTTGAGCGTGCCATGGCGGATCTGAAGGTGCAAACCGGACAAAGGCAACTTCGCAACCAAGACAAGAAATCAGAGTAAAGCAGTGGCGATCTATTTTCTTGCTGCGATTAATAAGTTGAGCAGATACGAAAGAGTACCTGCTCTGGTGTGGGGCCGTATACGCATCTGCTGAGAATTTCACGGTGCTGTGGTAGCGATGGCTGTCGGCAGCGTGGAAGCAGATCTAGGAGGGTAGACGGTGGCGGCAGGGCGCGGTGGACGAGACGGTCGTAGGAGCGGCGGAGCCAAGGTGGAAGACGGCGGGCATGAAGCGAGAGGACGGGATGCAAGGATCCCGGTCCGAAGGCGTGGATGAGAGAGGTCGATCTTTTGTAATGGACAGCGGCGTTGGGGTATCAGCTCCGGCATGGTGGAGGAGGACGGCGGTGGATGGGGTGGCGGACGGCGGCGGACAGAGGAGGGTGGGGAGGAGAGGGTGTTTTGGCGCCCACGGAGTACAAATGGGGAAAAGGGAGGTAGAGAGGAAGGGGGGAACCATGTATTCAGGGCGCGCTTGTCTCAAATGCGAGGAAATTTACAAACTTAGCCCCCGTTTCAAATTTCTACTACTCTACATCACAACAACATTAGTCGGTTGGGGATAGGATGGTAATCTCGCATACACCGAATATTTGCCGATTTAGAGTTTGTTTTTGGCGCCCACCGTGTATGAATATGAATCGGGGAGGGAGTCGATTTCGGCCGAGGGCACACTGTGTTTTGGCGCCCACCATGTATGAATCCGGGTGAGAGGCGGTTACGTCACATTTGGGTGAAATTACAAACCTACCCCTATCTAAACCTATAGAAATCCAGCAGATAGGCTTTGCATGGCAGGGATAGGCAGTAGTGATTTCCATCTCGCAGATTTTGGTTTCGGGCGGTTACTGCGACTTTCCCCGCTTCGTTCAAATTTTGCACAGTGCACGTTTACCGTGCCAACTCAATTCGAATCACGTTTGTATTCTACTATTTTTTTCGGGGGATCCATTTTCAACTGGAATTACATTCTATATACATCAATTTTTTATATATACTTTCAAAAGCACAACAAAGAATTCTGCTCCTTTATATGTATAATTTGATTTACAAATACAACGATCTCGAAATCTTAAGGTTGAATTCAAAAAAATTAACCAAATTATGTTCTACTAAAATGTATGGATCAGTAATACCTACATATTAAATAACATAAATGTGCGTGAATTCATATGAGTATGCATGTTTGATAGATCAATTTTGGTTGGGTATGGATTACATGTATCATCATCTCAATTCAAATATTTGAATCCTTTTTGTTCACTCCTTTGACGCACATCTCTCTCGCATGCATGCTCCTTCAGGTAGCTATCACTCTCTTTTCTCCAAATAAGACCAAGACGCTCACTTCATGTTTCTCCTATCCTCGCAAACATGGTGTCTCGACTTCTCCCTTGAGAAGTGCCACACTCTCCCTATCATTATACATTACACAGTTTTCATTATCTCTCACGTCTCTACTGTTCTCTGGTATCACTCGGTACTTAAGCTTTCTTTTTCACCGCCACACACAGTCTCCACTCGTCTTTCACTTTGTCTTTCTCTCTATGGGATTCTCTCACACACCCTATATGTCTCTACATATGACTCATACCACTAAAATTACTCTCTCTCTCTCTCTCTCCTGTAGACACAACATTTGTTGCGGTCTCCTTTTCGTCTCCATCCCAAACTGACATTATTCATTAGTTTACCGATCAGACAACCCCGACTACCATCTCCTCTCTCTCTCTCTCTCACAGACACACACACACAACTCCTGCTTCCACTCCCCTTCCCGACTACCGTCTCTCTCTCTCACACACACACAAAACTCTCGTTTCCCGACCTAGTATTTCTCTCACAAACATTTATCGACTGGCTAGCCTCTAGATAGGTTTATACACCTGCACACTCGTGCTTCCACCATCGCATACATGTCTCTCTCCCGCTCCGTGTATCTATGTAGCTTTTTCTTCCCTTCTTGAGACACGCCATCTCGATCGTGCACACACACACTATCGCCTCATTTTAAGCTGATACCTATCGCACACACAGTACTTGTGTCTTTGTCACACATGCACTCCGTCCTCCTCCACTCTCCCTCTCTCTCACACACACACGGGCTTTTTGCAACAACTAGCAAGATGCCCATACGTTGCACGGAACATCAAGATGCATTTGTATGAGTAGTTTATCTTGTGGGGGAAAAGGATGAACAAGGGAAGGCCTTATTTGCAAATGTGGAGAGGGGTGTGGGTATCTTTTTGCAAAATTGCCATATTTCCCTTCCTATCCGTCAGATATAGATCGGATGGCCTATATTCTTGAGGGCGCGGGCACACGATCATCACCGACAATGCTTTTTATAAGAGTAGGCATAAAAAATAGAGTTGGTGATGATGGTGGGCCTGCCATCCTGCAATGTAGGTCGTCCGATTTATATCTGACAGATAGGAAGGAAAATATGGCAATTTACCCGCACTTTTCACCACATTTGCAGATAAGGCCTTCCCTTGTTCATCATTTTCTCCCACAAGATCTTGATGTTCCGTGCAACGCACGGGCATCTTGCTAGTAAGAGTAGAAATTAGATATATACCACTTCTCGAATCTTGAAACCAACAACATTCCTCCCTTATCTCATCAAAACCGCCAAAGGAATATATTTTGAGTGAAACATAACATATTTTTAGTGATATACGTATTTCAAAACTAGATTTTTTTCTATCAAATCGGTGAATATGTATTAATCTACTTTGATCGTGTGGCAACGCATTGGCACATTGCTAGAAGGAGGGAGTGATTGCTCTGACACGGACGCGACCTCTCATAGCGCAGGCATTGAACCGGCGCGCCGGCCAAGAGGGCCGCACTCGCTGCAGGCCCGGCTGAGCACGCCTCCTCGCCGCGTGCAACCAGCTTAAGACTTCCCCGCCTGCCTTCATTGAATCCGCGCGTGTGCCGGCAACACGTCCTTCCGCGAGCCGGCAGGCATTTTAGAACAGAAAACATGACTAAAATATAATTAATTTACGCATGGTCTTGACTTGTTGTGCTCAGACCGTAGCAGGAACTAGTAGAGGTTTTTCTTTATTTATAACTCTCCTCACATTTTTTTTAGCTTTGAAGTGAATCATGGTTGTGGACATTATGTATGAATGTGCAGATATCTGTGAACATGAGTTTGATGTGGAAGTTGAACTTGGAATGTCGGGCTTGCGCGTGAACTATACCATGTCCAATGCTTCATCTGTTATTGTTTGGAAAGTAATTGTTGTTATTACATGACCCGTAAAAAAAATTGTGCCACATCAGTAGATACACAGACATCACAACAGGCATGCTGACTGGATAAACATTTGAACCTAGCTATTATGAAGGAAATTTTGTATTGACAACAGTTTTAGATAGCAGGAGACGCCTAGCCTGCTCTGCCTCTTCTAGCTTATTTCTGGCTTCTTCCATCTCTTCTTTGGCTTGGGTGAAGAGAGCATCAGATTGCTCTTTTCGCTTCTTCAGGAACTCAGCTACATTCTCAAGGGCTGCTACACGCTTTCTTTCAGCCTTTACTAATGCCACGAGGACACGAACAGCTGGCGACTCCACCTGGCTTGTGTGTAATCCAGCATCATCTGGGAATTTGCACCTTGTGTCTAATCCAGCATCATTAGGGAACTGGCACCTTGTGTGTAATCCAGCCTCATTTTGGAAACATGATCTCGAGGTTGACCATACTTCCCTCCTCGCAGGAACTGCATCCTAACATGAAGTTACTTCTTTTTTAGATCAATACTCAGAGAAACCTTGATCCATTTAATAGAAGCCAGATAAACAGAACTCGGAGAAGTGAATTCAAAAGGAAAAGAAATATAAAAACAGACTACAAGGTGAGAACACCCACTTCCTACATCAAGTTAAAAACGAAAGCATTAGGACGATTAAGACTCTTCTTATTACACATCGAAGAACACCATGCTTAAGAGAAACAGAAACTACAACATATAGACATCGAAGAACACGAGGCTAAACGAAAGTAATTGAAAGGGAGTTACTTACCAAAGCTCGTTTTACAGGTTCGGTGCAGCTCCTCTTTAACTTGCCGCGCTCCTTGAAGATGTCCCGAATATCCCGTGTTTGGTCTTCATTGCTCCTCTGCATGTTCACGCTCGTGGTTTTAAAATCTCAACATGGCAAGAAAAGCACTACTAGTAATACTCTCGCATCTTGTGGGCAACATTAAAGCACTCGTCTTCCATGTTAGAGCATCTCCAACAGAATCGCAACATGCGGCGATTTAAAAAAGCGTTTACAGTGCTGAGATCGAGAAGTAGATACTAGAGAGTAGAGGATAGTTCTCAGCATAGATAGATAAAAAAGATAATTCAACTACTCCTCGTCGTCCGACTCCTCCTCGGTGATGTCCTTCTCCGACGTCTGACTGTAGGCGTGAAGATACCGATCGTCGTGGGATTCCCATGGCGACGCTGCTCCTAGCCTCATGTTAAATTGTGCGTCCGCTTTTCTCCTACGCTTGTCCTCATGATAGGCGGCTCGCTCCGCCCTCCTCTTATCCCTCTCCGCCCTCCTTTGCGCGTAGAACTCGCGCTCGTTGATGATGTCCTGTGGGAAGTGTTGGCGCCACGGTGCCATGGCTTCCTCGTCCATCTCGGCGATGCCGAGACGGTGCTCCCACCTCCGGTTGTCGCGACGATCCCCGTCGGTGCTAAGCCGCGGCAGAGGCGTGAGCTCCTGTGCTCGCTCCCACGTCGGCACGTTGGGGAAGTTCAATGTTCTATGAGGCCACCGGAGGCGCCACGCCGCCGCGTCGTACGCGCGGGCAACCTCGTTGGCGGTGTCGAAATTGTTGAGGCCGAGGTGCATCCCGTGGAATCGGATCTCGGCGGAGAAGCCGCCGGAGGGGCGCGCGCGGACGCCGCGGTATCCCCAAGTGACCCGGCGACGCGGCGGCGAGGCGAAAAAGATCGGGGAGAGAGCGGTGGCGAGGCACTGAGCGGTGGCAAGGCATAGAGCGGTGTGAGGGCGTTGGATTTTATAAATCGCGCCGGACGCCGCGCGCCAAAACTAGCGCACGCCCGACCGCTTTTTCTCGCGCGCGCACGATCCTTTCCCGTCGTCTCTGCTATATCTACTCTCTTCTCTACGGTTATATTTATTTTATATTTAATATTTAATATCTCTACTTCCTTTACTGTCTACTTTTTTTCTCTATACTTTTTTTCTTGCAATATAGGCTGTCCGATTTATATCTGACAGATAGGAAGGAAATAAATGGGAATTTTGCAGAAAGATACCCATACCCCTCTCCAGATTTGCAAATAAGGCCTTCCCTCGTTCATCCTTTTCTCCCACAAGATAAACTACTCATACAAATGCATCTTGATGCGTGCAACGCATGGGCATCTTGCTAGTTCTAAAAACCTTTCCATCATTTGCCACACTATAGGTTGCAGATGAAAAACCTACGCAAGCACAGCGCGATACAGGAGCGACGCACAATTACCAGCTGATATTCTGTTGGAGAATGGAGGCTATAACCAATTACTTTTACGGGAACAATAGCACCCAGGAAAATTGAAGGGTAGGTATGAACAAAATTGGAACTGCACATGTACTGCTAAGTGATTCAATACACACATTACCAATCGAGGAACAAATGATGGTCGCGGCGGCCTCTGTGAGTCATGGTCGGCAACGGGAGTCAGTTCATTGTCCACGACGGTGGTACTTCTGCGCTTGGCGTCGGCTTCCGGGAAGCAGATCCGAGACCGTGGAAGACGATGCCGGGGAAGTGGCTCCGTCTACGACGACGGTGGACCCGGCTCTAGTCACGGCGTCTGGTCGTCGATGAGGCAGATCTGCCGCGGTGGACGAGTGCGCGCCGATGTAATGGGGAGGAGCACGAAGGCTGCGGTGCCGTGGAGAAGTCTATATTGCGGTGGGGATAGAAAATGGGGAGTATTGAGGTGTACTACTCTGGGTGCCGGGGTGGGGTTGGCTGGGTAGGGTGAACCTGAAGTTATGAAAACAGCCCCCTACCAAGTGTCGTTCGTAGGCCTGTTCCGAAGGCTATGATGGTAACTTCCCACTGCTCGAATCAGGGTCGCGGGAGATCTTCCCGCCGACCTCAAAATTTTGTGACACTGGACTCCCCGTGTGGCGTGTTGAGTGACTCGGCTAAGCAACTAGCGAGTAGTAGTAGTAAACTCTGCATATTAGGTTTGACCGAAGTCAAACTTCCTAAAGTTTGACCAAGTTTATATAAAATATAAACATTTACCATAAAAAATATGTATGATGTGGAAGTACATTCAATAATGAATCTAATGGTATTTATTTGTTATTGTATATGTTAATATTTTTTGTTATAAGCTTTCAGAGAGTCTACAAAACTTGAATTTGACCAATGCTAATACGCGGACTTAAATAAAAACGGAGGGAGTAAATATTTGTTTTCTTAGTTTGTAGTGAACTAATCATTTGTTGAAATTGTGAAATAAATATATTAGGCTATTGACTTCGAATGTAATGGTCTATACAATTCAATAGTTACAATCATTGTCGAATCCCAAGATGTATACAAGGTCTATAGTACTTCACTACATGCTCAAACTCGCATAATCCCAGTCAAATGAGAATCTAAATGCATTTCATAGTTATTACTTTGTAGGATGCAACAAAATCAACCAAAAATCTACATCAGCCATTATAGAAGCAACATTTTGACATATCCCATTGTGTGAATGAAACGTGCAGAGAGAGCTTTTGAAGATGGAGCAGATAGGGCGGGAAAGATTGTATGTATGTAGACGAGAGAGTAGGAGACAAACCTAACGAGAGAGAGAGAGAGAGAGAGAGAGAGAGAGAGAGAGAGAGAGAGAGGAAGAATTTAGGTCTGTGAGAAAGATGGAGACATGTAATATACGTGAGATGCGTGTGCATCCGGATTCTGTATACATGGAAGGAGAAGAGACAACATGTTTGATGAGAGAGCTGGAAAAACATGGATGAGAGGGGAAGGATCTCATGGGTTGTGGGATTGACAATTTTGTGCGGGGGAGAGAGGGATTGGTAATTTTGTGCAAGAGAGAGAGGGTGGGGGGAGGAGTCAGTCAGCCGTCGTCACATCACCATGCTTCCAAATGACCCCGAATTCTCTAGTGCGGTGTGGTCGCCGTCTTCGATCTGCTCGATGCCCTCTTTGAAGATTGAGGTGTTGTGCATGTTGGGGGTGCAAAGAAGCACAAGCGAGAGTGGTCGCCGTATAACCTTGGATGGGGATGAATTGTGTGCTCGGGGGAGTGTGCGTGTGTGTTGTGCTGCGTGTGTGTGTGTGTGTGCGTGAGCACGCGCATGTGTGTGTGTGTCAGATATTGAACGAAAACAAACCTAAGGAGAGAAATGGGTATTCACGAAGAGATTGTGCGGGCCTTGAGGTGGGCGGGGGTCGAGTGAGGGTGTTAAAATGTGCGCATTGATGCATGTGTTGCATGCGATCGTGCGAGGGACGGACGAATCGAGAGTGATGGTTGTTGTGTTACGGATGCTCCTCTCTCTCTCTCACACACACACACACAAGCAAACTAGAAGACCATTCTCTCATGTATACATAACGTATCGGCATCTGTCTATGTCTCAGTCATGCATGATCATTTGCACATTCACACCTCTCTATGTCTGTATCACACGCACACCGTCTCCAAATTGCCCTACCTCCACAACACACATATGGACACATACATACGTTCTCTAAGGCGCACACACAAAATAAGTATTATAAAAACTAGGGCGCACCTAAAACGTCCAAATCCAAATAAACACAAACTGGACCTAAATTCAAATATATGGAAATATTGCAGCGTCAAGAACTTTCCCAGGAAAAAAAACTTGAGTAATATTCGAGGATTGTTTTCACACACACAAAAAGGTTTGGTGGATGTCCTTCGAGCGTGACATGGTGATGCACCGTTCGATCGATCGCACGGCCGCGGTTCACGTACTTGCACAGGATTCCGTATCGTGGCTGTGGTACTAACTTCAAAAAAAATTAATAAAAGTGTTGCCTAAGTCTAATGTTTACGTGTACTAGTATGGTTTTCTTTTAAGTTTGACCAACCTTATATAAAACTAAAGTAAGCTCCCATACACGCACTCATCAATATGCCGTCGCCGTTGCGCATGCCAGCACTCGCCTGCTCCGGCCAACAATTTCTCGCCCATCACCGCCATGTCGCCGCCATCCCTGTGCCATGAAGCCGAAGGCTCGCCCGCTCACGTCGTCTGCAGTCCCTCCTCGCCATGCCGCCGCGCTGCCAAGCACGCGAGCAGCTGGTGGAGCCGCGTCTATGCACACAGCGTACAAAGAGGACGACGAGCGTGTGCTCCAGCACTCCGGCGAGGAGGAACTAGCGTGTCATTGTCGTCTCTGCCCGCGCGGAGGAGACGCGCATGGTGGCTGTCGCGGCGGAAGCCGGTCGCGCGCGCGTCGAGCCCGCAAACCGGGTGCGGACGCGGAATCTACCTTCGAGACCTTGAATGCCACGTGGATCCTGCAATCTGAAGGAGCAATTTGGGTTAGTCGACTCATGTGAGCCGTTTGATGCAACATGGATGGCTAGAAGGGCTTCTTCCACCTCTTCTGCCGTCTTCTTCCTTCGCTCCGTCGAACTTCTTTCACAAATCGACTGACCCAAATTATACTACTAGTACGAACGTATTAAGTACAGTAGGAACATGAAGATACGAGCAGTAGTACCAACTGCAAGAAGAACAGTAGTAAGAGATAGTAATAGTACTACTCTACGTACTAAAGAGTTCAAATAAAGAGAAAGAACATAAACATAGTTCTGCTGGGGCCTCAGCACAACACACCCTTGAAAATAAACTAAGAAACTAGTCTGCTTGACACTGCGGTAGAACCAGCATGAGCGACGGTATTGCCACTTACTCAGAGTCCGAGTCCACGTCCTCGACTTTGTCCTCGTCCCTCTTCCTCTTCCTCTTCGCCGACGCTTCTTTGCTTGAACCGGACACTGGGCTCTGCTTCTTCATCCAACCCATGTAGATATTTAAACAAAGGTAGGCATCCATTGCTGCGTACAGGATGTGATCTTCATCTAATGTCTTCGACTCCCATGCATGATGAAACTTGTGATGAGGTTTCTTCAGTTTAGCGTACGAAGGATCAATCATGGCTGCTGCCAGGGTCAGCATTGAAGGTTGAGAGGAGGACACGGGCTTGCATACGGAGATCGAAGGGCCTTGCCTACAACGACACCTATCCGACGCAGGACATCTCTGTCGTTCTTAAAGCCCTCTGATGTGAATTTCACTCTTTTGTCCTTGAGGAAGTTCTTAAAATCCTGGCACTCAACATCGGCATGGCATATGTGGTAGAGCAAGCAAACGTTATGTACGCAAACCTGGATCACGACAGGCTTCTTCCTCTCTTCGTCCTTTAGATCCTTCTCTCGTCCCAGGACTGTGGTGTACTCAACATCTAGCCCAGCGACCCACTCATCCGTTGAACTGTTGAACATGCGTAGGAAGCGAGCAAGCCATGCTTTCACCGTCGCGGATCCACGTGTGTAGATGACGATGAACTGATCGCCGGTGATGGCTCTAACCTGGTACTTAGCGACCATGGAGATTTGGGAGGCCATGGATTTTGGAGGAGGGTTAGGAGAAGTTGAACTGTTGTACCCCGCAAAAACTGGGAGCGAACTAATGTGAAAGGACGGGACGACTGGGAGCGAACTGTCGAGGGAGAAGACGGGGACGAGTAGTGCTTGCGAACGGCGTGGAGTTGCTGGCTTTCCCGGTAGATAAACGGCTGCAAGCCCCCAAAGAGTTCTCGAAAACTATGCGGCACCCACTAGATGTCATGTCTACTAGACCCATATCATAGGCCTGACGGTATAGCTTACTGTTACATGCGCCATCTTTGGCGCGTGGATGTAACTTCACTTAATTCCGTCAACCGTCGCGCCTCCCATGACCTTCGCCTCCCACGAGCGGTCGCGCCCTTTGAGACTTCGACCGGCTATAAATGAGTAATTGTTTTTGTCTACTCCGCATGCATGATACTCCCTCTGGTCCTTTTTACTCCCGTCAACCGTTTGCAAAGTGTTTGACCAAATATATACTTTTTTTTGAACACCACCTTATATTAATTAACCATCCACACCAGTACACTCATTCGATACAATATTCACCACACAGGGTGGTACGTTATTTACAAGAATACCATATAATCTATTGTCGAAGCTATACTTAGCGATTAAGTGTGCCACCTTATTGGCCGAACGGCTAATCTTTGACAATTGAAGACTGTTGATCAACTTCGATATGCTCAACGCTTTCATCTTCAGGTCACGCATAGCAGACCTGTCATAGTCCCCTGATGCAGGAGACGCTACCACAAAAGCGCAATCAGTCTCTAAATTTACAGGATTATGAAGAGAAATACCTATGTAGGGATCGGCAATGCAAGCCCTAAGCTCCGCTTCCTCCATGCTTTGACAGGCATCAATGAAATCCCATGACCAAATTTATACTAAAAATATCAATATCTACAATACTGATTATAATGAGTATAAGAACTATGTTTTATAATGAGTGTAAAAATATTGATTTGACATTGTGAATGTTGGTACTCCCTCCGTCTAGGTGAGTAAGTCATCTTAGGCTGTGCACCGTGACCAAGGAGGAGGGGAAAACGAGAGACATTAATGTTTATTTGCTAATTAAATAGTATTGCATGCAATGAACTAACCACTTCATGTCATGTTTGATAGTCTCAGGTCATTAAAAGCATGCACACCCTCATCTCCTATTGGTTGATATGTCAAGAAACAAGAAACGAGGTAGAAGTTAATGCACCGCGCCTACGTGTTTTGGGATTATTTGGTTTTCGTAAGATAACTTACACACCTAGCTATTAGAGTACCACTACCTCCCTTCTAGTTTAAAGGGCTCGACTCAAAAATTTCACCTACTCTTAGCAAGATAGTAGAGGCGGTGGAATAGTTTTTGAAGTCTGCAAAAGTACTCAACTAATGTTGTCGTTCTTCACAAGAAAATGTGTTTACCAATGCATGCACGAACACTAGTTACTCTAACCCCCCTCTCTTCTTTAATTCTTTGCCACATCAGCATGTTTGCTATTCCTGTGTGCGTGATACCAGCTAAGATACCACCATTATGGCTAGCCTTAATCATCGCATGCAATAATTTAGTGCACCTTGAAATATGAACATGTGTGGGGCGTGTATGTTTTTAATGACTTGAGACTATACCTAGCCCATCATGTAAGATGACTTATTATGCACCCTTCCCCATACCTGCAGGAAGCCCGTTGGTCTCCAAATCTTTTCCTCTCCATGTGTGGAAACAATATGCCTGCCAAACTCTCCTTCTCCCTCCGGCGGTCCCACCACTCCAGCCCGTGTGAAAAAATCTGCATGCATGACCCTCCTCCCCCACGCTCATCCAATCCGTTGTGACCAGCAATATTTCCACCCCTTCGCTCCCCGTAATTTACTCAAACAAATATGCCCACGTAGCTTTTACTTAACTTCAGGTGCATTGGGTCATCGACATACGGGCCCAGCAGTGTCTTGGCCCATCGGTCGATGGCATTAGCTGAACCTATGACTAAGTCGGTGCAGCTCAGACCATATCTTACGAGGGTGTGCCATTGCTCGCTATAAATACTGCGCCTCCCATGACATCGCTATCTCTCCTCCCCCTCACGTTCACGTTCGCTATCTCCTCCCCTCCCTCTCACGCCGACCACCATGGCATCGCCTCCCAAGCCCTAGGCCCCTCGCTGCACCGCGCCGCAGTCACGCAGCGTCGCCATTCCGTTCCTCGCAGCCACTAGTCGAGGAGGACGCGTCGGGGTTCCGCTCCTCGCCCGCTTCTGTGACGGCGCGTCGCCGTTCTGTTCCTCGCCGCCACTAGTCGAGGAGGACGCGTCGGCGTTCCGCTCCTCGCCGCGACGCGATGCGTCGCCGTTCCGTTCCTCGCCGCCACTAGTCGAGGAGGACGCGTCGGCGTTCCGCTCCTCGCCGCGACGTGTCGAGGTGGACGCGTCGGCGTTCCCAATCTCCCCAGCACGCGCGTCGGAGCACGCGTCGGCTCCCCGCTATGAGGAGAACGTCGCGCCGCCCGCCGAGCCCCCTAGCCTTGAGGAGCTTTGGCAAGAAACGGATGTCGCCTTGTGGGAGTCTTTGCCTCCAGCAGAGCGCGCCAAAATAGAGGCGGAGAAGAAGGCCGAGGAAGAGAAGCGCACCACGCAACAAGCTTTCTGGGAGATCTATGTCACGTCCGAGAGAGTCAAGCAATTGGTTCTTTGCAGAAGGCTCGTGCGAGGGCCGTGAGGGTGGCGGAGGACGCCCGTGCCGACGCCATGAGTGCAGTCGGGCCCAAGCGCCTCATCTACGTTTGGCGGTACGTGGACCGGGTGCACGCTTCCAGCCAGGAGGAGTACCTGTTGGCGCCGGATCACCACACCGGCGAGATCGCGCTCGCCCACCGGCAAGCCGCCAATCAGCACCTCGCGAGTTGCGAGGCTGAGGAAGAGGCATTGTGTCGGCGCGCTGGGAAACGGCCGTGCACCAGGGCCCTCGTGGCGCGCCGCAAGCGCTCCAGCGAGCGCCGTGGCTTTTAGGAGGAGTATAATTTTTGTTTCGTAAGGCGATCTCATTAGTTTTGGGACGCAAATGATAAATCCCGAACGTTCAGGAATTTTTAGCGTCCATAATTAAGTATGTAAAAGGGAAAGTATGGAAGCGTTGTGTATTATTACGCATTTTGCAAGTACGTGCATATAGCACAAACTTTACTATATACAATCGGACTACACGTCTCTCTCGATATATGCTTGCAGACTTTTCTACTCCCTCCGTCCAGGTCAATAAGTCATCTTTGGTTGTGCACGATGACCAAGAAGGAGGGAAGATTTGTACACCTAGACGGAAGGAGTACTACTATTACTTATGTACGTGCAAATGCATGTTTTAACATTACGATGCGGTTTTTGTAAAAGTAGAAAAACAGCACTAGTCAAACTTGTGAAACGATTCCAACGTGAGTACTACTACTAGTAGGAGTACCAGGGGCCAGTTCTTTTAGGCTTCTAGATTAGTAATCCCATAACTACTACTTCCGTCCTGGTTTATTGGTCCCCATTGTAATCTGTGTCAAATTTTGATCATAAATTTAACTAATGAAATGTTAGAGCATGTCACATGCACTACTCCATCCGTCTAGGTGAGTAAGTCATCTTAGACTGTGCACCGTGACCAAGGAGGAGAAGAAAATGAGAAACGTTAATGTTTATTTTCTAATTAATAGTATTGCATGCAATGAACTAACCACTGCATGTCGTGTTTGATATCTCCAGTCTTTAAAAGCATGCACACTCTTTATCTCTTATTGGTTGATATGTCAAGAAACAAGAAACGAGGTAGAAGTTAATGCACCGCGCCTAAGTGTTTTGGGATTATTTGGTTTTTGTAAGATGACTTACAAACCTAGATGCAACGCTCATAAGTGTTTTGAGTAACATTTTATCAGTTAAATCTTTGGTCAAAATTTAGCACAAATTACAATGGTGAGGAATAAACCAGACGGAGTAGTAGTTTAGAAGCCCAAATAAATGAGTGAGGCGCCTTATTATTACTCTCCAGTGTGACTAGACTTGTGGGAAAAGCTGGGGAAGCCGCCAAAAGAACTGGCCTTAGGAGTAGTAGCTAGGGATCGAGTGTGGGAGATGAACCGGAGAAAGTAAATGCAGAGAGATGAAATGCAAAAAAGACGGAGGGATGTGATGGTTGCTTGTCCGTTTATTTTACCAGGCCACTTATTACTGGGAGTGGTTGGGTTTTGTGATATGACGGCTTTACTGTCGCGCCACGAGTGAGAGGTGAGACTCCCGTGCAGCGCCACCCTCTACACTTGTACTACATGGGTCGTGGTTTATTAGTCCCCCATTGGATTTGACTGAAGATTTAACTGACAAAATGTTAGTGCATGTCAAAAAAAACTATATCGTTGGATTCGTATTTGAACATAGTTTTGAATGATATAATTTTAGGTGACATGCATCAGTATTTATCATACTATATATACTGTTAGTTCAATTTTTGGTCGTACTAATCTATAGTAGTAAGGTGCCCGTGCATTGCACCGAAGAGTGAAATGCATTGATCGGGGAGTTGTTTATTTTGACAAAGGATGTGGGGGTCATCTCATGTGTAACGGGTATCGATAGGTTTCTTCAGATATTATATCATCTCTAGAGCTCACAAGCATCCGGGTGAAATAGATAAAAAGGTATCTTTTGCAAACAAAAGCGTTCAACTGTTCAACCTGCATCCAAAACTTGTGAAGAAATAACACTTATTGTGTTTGCAAGAAATGATCTTTAAGAATTAGTTTTTTAGTATCGATTGTTATACATGTTGGCTACAGATGACATGGCACTTTCTTATAGTCAACAGTTGGCTATACTATTAAGTAATATTAACCATGCCCTTATACACCTAGATGGAGGGATTAAATCAGGATGACTTGCAAGGGGCAGAGGAGATGTAAGAAATGGTTCATCGTAAGTATTTCACCGATCGTAGTAAAAATTCATACATGGAAGATTCTAGTCTAAACCATAGACAGATACACTTTTATTCATGCGCGATACTCCAATAGAGCAAGATCCTGCATGGAAGTCTCCACATGCTTAGACAGCGGATTACATTGAGCGAAGACTAATGATCAACATTTAACTTGATAATGCGTATTTTTTAGAAGAACAGGGAGGCTCCTCCTCGGTTCCGTTATCAAATGAAACCCAAAGTGTCTTACATCAGCTCACTGAGAGGAGCAGTTCAAAGGAAGGAGTGTGGCGAAAGCCACTCAAGTTTAACGACAAGCTTACAGAATCAAAAGCGGCAAAGAAACGAGCCATAAGCGCCCACACACACACTACATGTTTTCTAAATGCGTATGTCCAGGTGAACCTCCTTGGAGTCCCCGTGCACCGAGTCGGCGGGTAAAGGATAGAACGGATGCCATGGGTTTTCCAAGTCCACATTGGCGGGATAGTCCCTGCTCCTCAGAGTCCAAGTCTGTTCGATGAGGCCGGTTTCGCCGCCCACGCGGCCCGGAGGGGTAGTAACATTGATCACGCACCCGTACATCTGCCTCGTGTCAGTGTCAGCGTCAGGGGACCTGACGCACGTTACAGAGACGGGGCGGCGGCCTGCGCGGGCCTCGCCGGTGCCCACGATCAAGAGGAAGACGCTGTCATCCTCCTCCGAGACTAGCAGGCGGCCGTGATCCTCCAGCGACTCCGGCATGGTGAACCGGTAGCACGTGTCGTACTTGACATTCTCCGCCAAGGGCCAGCAGTGACCGCTGCACTCATCCGTGAGGTGATGCACCATGTCCGCCGGCGAGCCACAAAACGGCATCGGGCACTCATAGCAGTGGACGAAGGGCTCCTTGGAGGCATCGACCAAGTCGTCCATGAAACGGGAGTGGCTGTAGGGGACGTTGCGCCAGTTGAATATGTGAGCAAGTTTCTACGAGATTTAATCTGAATAAGCACAAAATAAATCATTACGGCTATAACAGAGATGAAACTAATCATGTGGACTAGCATAGTAGTAGGATACAGAGTAGAAACATGAATTCTACCACGATTTCAAACAGGAAGGACAGAAACACATACGGTGCAACGGGAGCAGCACCGTTGGTGTTGGGGTTGTCGCCCATGTCGTTGAGGAAGAGGTTGATGAACTCGTGGCTGCCAGCAGTCGCGAGAGTGCGCTCCCCAGATTTCAACAGCGCCCGCCGGATGGAGCGCAGGAGGGAGTGGCTGTAGGGGACGTTGCGGCCGCCGAATGGAGCGCAGGGGTAGCACACAAAGCAATAGATGGTGTCCTTACTAGTACTCCCTAGTCTCTATCTATCTATATCTATATATATCTACTCTTATAGAAAACCGAGTTGGTGATGATGGTATGCCTGCCATCTTGTAATATAGACCGTCCAATCTATATCTGACGGATAGAAAGCCAACTATGACAATTTTACAAAGATACCGCACCTCTCTCCACATTTACAGATAAGGCCTTGCCTCGTTCATCCTTATCTCCCACAACCTCGTGCTCCTCCCTATGTCTCTATCTCTACTACTTTTTTATAACAAATCGAATAGTGTTGCGCGGTCCGCTGCACGCCCGGTTGAACACACCTCCTCGCCTCCATCATCACCAACTGAGTCTTCTATAGGAGTAGGAGTCGAGAAAAAACCGAGTTGGTGATGATGGTGTGCCGTGCAATGCACGGGCATCTTGCTATTTTTTTGCATATAAGTCCAAACACCATGTAGACACGGTCTTTGAGCATGGTTCGTAGTCGTTCCACGCTCGGGCATTGAAGTTTGTAACTATTTTAGATTAGAATATACTACTCCTCTGGTGCTAGTAGTAGAGCAGAGTCCTACTCTACTACTCTACTCTAGCAAGCTAGGGCATAGTACTGTAGTAGGTACTGTAGGGAGTACCAGTACTTTGATCACTCAAGAAAGTTGTCTGGCATCGATATGACCCTACGCTGTTGGTATGTGTCTCGTAAGGCAAGCGGCATGCTGTAGTCATCATCACCTGTCCACTTCCCGCAGCACATATTCGCTTCTCCATCTTTGTCCGCACATAATCTCGTCGAAGCTTCCATCCCCGCTAAGGCGCCTCCCCCCCTCGTCCAAAACCCAAGCACTAACAATGGCAGAACCGAGCAGCGTCCGCCGAAAGAGTGGCTGGAATTCAATCCCCACAGAGGTAATCAAGCTCATTGTTTCGTGTGTGGACAATATCAGTACCATGCCGCTCGTCGCGTGCTCGTCGGGGCTGTACCATTTACTCAAAGCCCTCAGGCCGGAGCTTTATAATCCAGCTCCTTGCTTGCTGATGCCGCCTGATCTTTGGAAACAACGTGTCATGCAGCATAACGATCGTAGGGTGGCGAGCATCAACCCCCTTCACTGCGATCCGATCCCCGTCAGCCTCAGCTACATTAACGGTGTGTACTGGGTCTGCATGAACACATCTTGGATGGTGCTCGTCGACGGTCGCGGCAGCTGGATGCTCGTGGAGGTCTACACCCGGCGATTGATCCCCCTTCCTTCGATTAACACTGCACTGCTTTGGCACCACGGCCCAGAATACTCGGAATCTTACAGTAGCCAACATGATACCAAGTTTGATTTGCTCAAGGTTGTAATCTGCCAAGTGCCCAGAAGATCTGTGAATTAAAAAGATTTCAGGCTAATTGCGTTCTTCAACCGCGATCTCGCCTATCTGACAGGTCACTACGGTAAGTGGATAAATTTGCACGTCCATCGCAGGATCATACATCCTCCATGGTTCTCTGATGCCATTGAACACAAGGGCTTCATTTACGTTGTCGACTCCTTCTATGGCTGGACGTATTGCTGGCCTACTCCAGTCATCATTACAAACGGCTGTTACAGCAGTATGTTACTTTCCTATGATATCATGATGGCTTTCTTATATTACTGTCAACATTTACTGAAAAAATATTCATGCTCATAACATGCTGTTCTTAAGATTGACTAAATCAAGAGCCCTTTTTTATTTGACTCCAACTTGATATGATGTTGTAGGCTGCCTGGTGTCCCTAACCTTCCTAATCCCATAACCTTTCAAAGAAAAGTGGCATGGCGATTGCAGGTGGTTCTGGCTCGATCGAACTGACGGCGAAAAGATTGATGATCGTCAGACGCATCGGACGTGTTGTTTCGCGGAATACAATCACGATCCTTTGCAAGGTCTTTGAGCAGGATCCCAGCTTCTCTGGGCCTTCAGGAATTTTTGACTGGAGGCTGGTAAGTAGCCTTGGTACACGCTCTCTGTTTGTCGGACTAAATTATCTGATTAACCAGGAGATAACCGATGGCAAGGATCATGATGGCAGCGCGGTTTCGTTCATCAGGCAAAAATGTGTGTACACAGCGTACCATGCGTCTCTGCATGCACCATACCCTGATATGTGCCGCCACGCTCTGCAGCCCAAAGTAGGAGAGAGGGTCACAAGTATCAGACTTGACCGCTGGGCCGGAGTTTCCCCCGTCAGGCTCCCATCTGGTTCAAGCCTTCAGCCAATCTCCACAGCTTAATAAATAGTAACATCTAAATGAGCCAGTTAGTTAGATGTGTACACTTGGTGTAGTAGGATCTTTATTTTGTTTGATGCATACACTTGTTCTTTTTTGGTAGCCCTTTTGTAATGATGGCTGATGTTTGGTTTGGAAGAGAGAGCTGCGTCTTCACTCATCCGCCTGCCATCGCTTCATTGCACCCCCAACCCTGGTTCTTGCTCTTGCTGTTTTCAATGTACAATCAGTAGTATATTTAAATGCATTGGTTGAATAAATGTGTTGTTTTGGAAGTCATTGCACAGTTCGATCCTTTAGTGCCCCGTACCATACGTAGCTCATACTATTTTGCGTACGGAACACATTTTCCACTTGTTGATAACATGCAACCCACTGATGAAGGCCCAATAGAGAAGCCCATAATTAACTGGAAGGGAGGCTCTCACATAAATCCGGCCTAGGTACATGCTCATGGTCCCCTAAACATAAATAAGTAAATAAATAAATAAATCTAAATGCTCATGCACCAGTTCTTTGGGAAAATAGGTAGCCCAGTATTTCTTTTTGAAGAATACCCAAACTAGGCCAATTTGTTTTCTCCGAATTACTGGGCTGCAAATCTTTCAAGACGAGGAGGGATGCATTCCGTCCTGGCCGAAGAGTATGGTCAATGTCCGTTAAAAGTAATATCAAAAAGGGTTGAAAATTCCAAAAAAAATTATAGCAAATGGGATATTAGTTTTTTTTTTTGAATTTTGTTCTTCACTGATATCTTATACGTATTTCATTGGATTTAACATGACATAGTACTAATTTGTTTTTAAATTTTTTTAGTATGGCTATTAATTTTTGGATTAAGAATGTTTCATTCCCCAACAAAAATTTGCGAATTTTCAAAATTTACCACATATTTAGTTAATTTTTTGACCCTGGTACTGACCAGAAAATGGCCGGCAATTCTAAAAATGGAAAACGGGCTGCAATAAATTCCATATGAATTAGAAAATGAGTAAAAATTATAAAAATAATAGCAAATGGGCTGTACACGCCACAAATTTCGAGGCTGACTTGTTTACGCAAGGCTTTGTCAGTGAACACACGATTCTAGCAGCAGTGACTGTTGGATGTCCATCCAACGGCCGACGTGCTTCTTCAATCTATGATCTTCCTACTCCAGCAGCCTAAACTAGCGCCATGGACTGCTCGCTTCCCTCCTCTTGTGGCCCACTGTGATACCGCATAGGCTTCCCCGGCCCACCCTACTCCCTCCGCTGGCCTGGCCACACGCAATCAACTGCCTCCTTATTACGTGAAAAAAAATGATTCCTCCCATTGACATCTGGGGCGCACCAGTTGGGAGGCTGACCTGTGGGCCTACTACGTTGACGCGTACGCATGGCTTGTCAACTTAGTCAACAAACTATTCTAGCAGCAGTAACCATTGGATTTGAATCGAACGGTCCCACTGCTTCTCCAATCGCTGCTCTTCTTGCACCAAATTACCAAACCAGCGCCGGGAGACCGCTGCCTCGCCTCAAGTGGCTGGTTGTGTTGCCGTTGAGGCCTCATCGCCCCCTACTACTCCCACCGCTAGCCAGGCCCTGCGGCGACAACACCCTCACACCGTAGCCGAACTAATGAACCCTCGTACTCCTCTACGTGTGGGCATCCACTGCTGCGTCTTCCCCGGCACCGCGCCGTCCCCTTCCTAGGCCTCGCCGTCGTCCACCGCCTTGGTGCTCTCAGCGTGGCATGGTCAATGTGGTCAACGACATTCCATCGGAAGAGTATCAGACGTGGAGAGGGCTGACAGCTGGGTCCACGGCCACAAAGACAGTTTTTTTGTGATTTGCCAAGTAAGTCGCTTTGTCGTGCCTATTGGGCTTCAAATCTTTCAAGACGAGGAGAGCTTTCATTGGCTGGCGAGACAATGGCCCATCAAGAATGAGAAATGGGCTGTACATTTTAAAACACATCAAACCGCAATTAGTTTCAAATATCTTTTTTTCATTTCGAGATTTTAAATTACATTATTTTTTATGCATGGAAAATTTGTTGGATTTTATATTGATATACATTTATTTTTAAAATCAGTTTGAATGTGAGTCGAAATTTTGGGAATAAAAACAGTTCGGACCGCACCGAAATATGCAAAATTTCATATAATTCTTTAACCGTGTACAAGATGGGCTGTAATGCTAACAAAAAGAATATGGGCTCCAAAAAACCTTAAGAATTAGCAAATGGGCTGTAAATTATTAGAAATAATGGCAGATGGGATATATGCTGTTTTCCACAAATTTGAGGATTTCCTAAAAAAAAGGTTGACGCACAAGCAGTGACTGTTGGATGTCCATCCAACGGCCGTCGTGCTTCTTCAATCTCTACTCTTCCTGCTCCAGTCGCTCAAACAAGCGCCGGCGGGACTGACTGCTCCCTCCTCCCCACAACCGGCTGTGCTGCCGTGCAGGCCTCACTGCCCCACCATACTCCCATCGCTGGCCTAGCCATCCCTCTACTCACCCACACCTGCTGTTATTCTCCGGCGACGGCGGGCGAACGGTAAACCCTCGTGATCGTACTCCCCTCGGCGTGGGAAACAAGCTGTCGAGTCTTCCCTGCCTCCGTGTTGTTCCTTCCTAGGCCTCGCCATTGCCGTCCACCGCCTGGTGCTCTCGGCGCTGCCTGGTCAACGTGGTCAACGACCGACATGCATCTGAAGTGGATCAGACGTGGAGAGGCCGACAGCTGGGTCCACGGCCGCACGCAAGGAAATGCCTCCTTATTACGCCGCAAAATAATGATTCCTCCAGTGACATCGGGGACCCACCGAAGGGCCTCTCAGATTTCGCGAAAAACGTTATCATTACCGACGGCTTGGACCCATCAGCTATGTCTTCGCATGCAAGGAAGTGCCTTCTTATTACGCACAAAAAATGAATACTCCCCCTGTTAGCTGGGACCCAGTATAGTGGTAGGCTGACTTGTGGGCCTACTAAGTAGACGGGGACGGAGGGCTTTGTCAACTTAGTCAATATGCACGATTCTAAGTCCAGTGACCGTACGATGTCCATCCAACGGCCGTAGTGCTTCTTCAACCTCTGGTCTTCTTGCTCCAGCCGCCCAAACCAGCGCGGTCGTGCCTCGTGCTCCTGCCTCCCGTGGTCGGGTTGCGCGGCGCGGCGTGAGGCCTCACCGCCTCTACTACTCCCGCCGCTGGCTAGGCCATCCCTTTACTCACCCACACCCCTGTTATTCTGGGGCGACGGCAGCTCGACACCGCAGCGAACGGTGAACCCTCGTACTCCTCACGCGTGGGCATCCATCGCTGCGTCTTCCCGGCTCGCGTCGTCCCCTTCCTAGGCCTCGCTGCCGCCCACCGCCTGGTGCTCTCGGCGCGGCGTGGTCAACGTGGTCAAGGAACGGCTTCCATCGGACGTGGATCGTATGTGGAGAGGTCGATACCGGGTCCACGGCCGCAGCAAGGAAGTGCCTCCCTATTACGCGAAAAATAATTATTCCTCCACCTGACAGCGGGGACCCACCGGACGGGCCACCATATTTCACGGAAAAAAACGTTTCCCCCCTGACTGCTGGGACCCACCAGCTACACCTTCGCACGCAAGGAAGTGCGTCAGGGCAAAAAAAAACAAAACGATTCGCCCCCCTGACTGCTTGAACCCACCAGCTACATCTTCGCACGCAAGGAAGTGCGTCCAGGCAAAAAAAACTAAACAATTCGCCCCCCTGACTGCTGGGACCCACCAGCTACATCTTCGCAGTAAGGAAGTGCACGATACCGGGACCCACCTAGTCGGCGTACATAGCTTTGTCATTACGGTCGCGAACGTATGTATATATATATCGGTGGATGTAGAGGCGCCGCGACGTGTCATAGTAGAGGCGCGCACGTAGCATGTACACGTACGTACAACGGCGAGGGTGCAAGAAAGAAAATACGGCCACGTACGTACATATGGGCTGGGTCTCGAACGCCTACTCGCGCATACGTACATGGCTGGGTCGGAACGGAGAAATAGCGTCGTTGTCGTGTTCATGGGGAGGCAACGGAATGC
This sequence comes from Aegilops bicornis, assembly GCA_021605145.1. Classification (NCBI taxonomy): domain Eukaryota; kingdom Viridiplantae; phylum Streptophyta; class Magnoliopsida; order Poales; family Poaceae; genus Aegilops; species Aegilops bicornis. The sequence goes on from CM038673.1 coordinate 660,521,649, forward strand.
GTCGTGTTCATGGGGAGGTAATGGAATGCGTCGTGTTCATCTGGAGGCAACGGAACGCGTGGGAGCCAACCGGCTGGGTCGGAACGGAATGCATGGTCGTGTTCATCGGGAGGGCTTGGACGGAACATGCGATGGAAACGAGGCATGGCGTACCGCACAACGGAGGAAACGGCCTTGTGTTCGACCGGCCACGTTCGAAATGGGATCCTGTTCATCGGGAGGGGTCTGGCATACCACAAAACGGAGGAAACGGACCTCCTATGGTCGAAACGGGGGTCCTGCTGATCGGGAGGGGTGCGGCGTACCGCAAAACGGACGAAACGGACCTCCTAGGGTCGAAACGGGGGTCCTGTTGATCGGGAGGGGTGTGGCGTACCACAAAACGGATGAAACGGACTTGTGTTGGAGCGCTACGGTCGAAACTGGGGTCCTCTTCATCGGGAGGGGTGTACCGTACCGCAAAACGGGACTCCACGGGATACTATTCATCTCCACCGTCGACCTCCTCCAGCCTCCACGGGCTACCGTCGACCTCCTCCAGCCTCCACGGGCTCCTGTTCATCCAGCCTCCACCGTGCGCTAATCCACCGGCTACTGTTCAACCACCCCTCCACGGGGACCCCTGCACCGTCTACTGTTCATCTAGCCCTCCACACCACGGGGTCCTGTTCAACCACCCCTCCACGGCCACCCCTCCACCGTCTACTGTTCATCCAGCCCTCCACACCCCGGGTTCCTGTTCATCCAGAGGCAACGCCACCGCTCACTATTCATCCAAACCCCCCGCAACGCCACTTGTTCATCCAATCGATCGGCTTGATTAGCAGCGATGGCGAAGAATCGCTCGATCGGCTTCGATTAACGACCATCGACCGATCGCTTCGGGTTCGATGAACGTAGCGTAACTGCGAGTCTGTCGCCGGGTTCGATTAGAGCCCAACGCGCCTCGCTTCGGTTGATTAGAGCAAACGCGCCTTGCACACACGCGATGCGTCGTCTGAGAGAAACACGCATCGCCGCCCCGACCTCCCACCGTGAACCGCAACTCCTCAAATTTTCCTCACCCTCGCTTCTACCATGGTTTTTTCCGTCATGGACGGCCCAAAGAATGTCATGCAGCTGCGTCTCCAGCCCGCCCAGGACGAAAAGCCCATTTTCGTTCATGATTTTTGTCATAGAAGTAGGAGCCCACCACATCTATGATGATACCGTGTTTTGTCACAATTATTGTCATAGAAGTGTCATATGTATGACAGAAAAAATTTCGTTCGGCCCAAAATGTCACGGATGTGTCTTTTTTTGTAGTGTTCACCACCAAGCTCAGGGAAACCCCCTGACCCTCCTCCACTCTTCATCCCTCCTACGGTGCACCAGGAGGATTGTGCCCATTCTTCCCCGACGTTACCGTCCGCCGGCGTCGAAGCCGCCGTCGCCTCGGTCCACTCTGCCGGCCGTAGATGGGACCACTCGATGCGCCGCTCGATGCTAAACTCATCCATAACCGGAGCATCGCCGGAGGTGCCCGGAGTCACCGGCAGTCGCCGTCGAGCGCCACCTCTGCCTCGGCTGCGCGCGGGCGAGATGTGAAGACGAAAACCCCGACGAGGCGGGCCCCACCTCCCACGGGACCCACACATCAGCCGCATGGTGAGTTAACCCCGGGCGCTGACGTGGACAAGTGGACGTGGGTTTTGCCAGTGTACGCTTTCATCTTCCGAAGGCGTACTCTGGTTCTTCTTCGGGCCAGAAGGCGCTTTTCTTTCGGAAAAGCGTATTTTTAGAAAGTGCGTTTTCAGTTTAACAACTCAGGGGCCTGTTTGTGGATGTATTTTTACATCTTGGTCCATGGCACTGCTCTGATCATATCTTTTTGCTCACAACTCCGATTCAGGTGATTCCAAGCCCACTTTTTCGTCTCATCGGGCCAGACTTTTTGTGCGTTCAGTATGCACCATTCAAAGCCACGTCATCAATTTTCAACCGTTTCTGACTTCATTTGCAATTTTTCATGCATTTACTGATTTTTTTGAGCTAAACGACCCTGAAATTGAAAAGCACTAAAAATGAACCCTAAAAAGGTTGAAAGTTGGCACTGTATCATCATTTCACCCACATAACATGTGCTAAAAAGTTGAGAGGATTACGGAAAAAACTGGATGCACTTCATGTACAAAATGGACAATCTTTTCGAAGTATCAGGGTTTCGGACAAAAACTCATCTGTTACAAAGTCATTTAATTTTTTGAACTTATTTCAACTCCAGACTATTTGTGAGTTCAACATGCACCATTCAAAGCCACGTCATCAATTTTCAACACTTCCTCACTTCATTTGTTGTTTTTCATGCATTTACTGATTTTTTTAGCTAAATGACCCTGAAATTGTAAAGCACTACAAATGAACTCTGGAAAGGTTGAAAGTTGGCATGGTATCATCACTTCACCCACATAGCATGTGCTAAAGAGTTGAGAGGGTTACGGCAAAAACTGGATGCACTTTGTTTACAAAATGAACAATCTCTTTCAAAGTATCAGGGTTTCGGACGAAAAGTCATCTGTACAAAGGTATTTCATTTTTTTTAAATAACCTAAGAATTACCAAATTGAATATAAAGATAAAACACGCTAATATTAAACAACGGAAAAAAGAATCATTGAAAAATCTATTTTTAAAGTAAAGTTATTCACAAATTAGTGATTCACACAAATTTCAAATAATTCAAATTTATACTATTCAAATTTGAAAACTACTAGCACTATCAGAAAGTTATAGTTTTTGTCACCTAAAGCAAAAAGATTCACAAAGAAACTCTAAATAAAGAAAAACAACAACAACTTAGAAACAAAAGAAAATAAATAAAGCGGAAAAAACAGAAAAATAAATAAATTAAAAAAGCCCGCCTAATGGGCCGCCACAGCTTGCGTACGACTAGAAACCCAACCTCTAGTTGGGCCAGGATGCAGGCCCATACGACCCAGTAGGCCCACAGGGTAGCACAGGTTCATTAGGCCCACAAAGGCCTGCTTAGAGAGGAGCTTCGACACCGTAGCTGCAGCGGGGCTTATAAACCGGTGCGAGCTCCTCTCAACTAGCGATGTGGGACTAAACATTCAACACGGGAAGCACATGCCCTTAGTCGCGGTTGGTGGCTCCAACCGCGACTAATAAAGACCCACCTCCCCTTACGTCACGGTTGGAGCCACCAACCGCGACTAAAGGTCTACGCTTCCCGCCGCTTCGGCTAGGTGAATTTCACCTTTAGTCGCGGTTGGAGCCACCAACCGTGACTAAAGGGGGTCGTATATAAGCGGCAGTTTGCCAAATTTCAGAACTCATCGCTTTTCCCCCTTGACGACGCCGAACAAGACGCCGCAAGGCTGCCGGATCAGCACCCCGCCGCCATCGCCGTCGACTCGCCTCGTCGTCGCCGTTGAATCACCTTGCCATCACCGTCGGCTCACCGCGCCATCGCCGTCGCGCGTCGACCTTGCCGCCCCCCTCGATCTCCTCCTCAACCTCGCGAGTCATCGCCGTCACAGTCGTTGTCGACTCGCCTCGCCTCGCTGTCGCCCGCCCATGAGCCCCTCACCCCTCTCCTCTCCCTACCGCGCCATGGCCGCCCCTCCCCGAGCCCCCCCCCCCCACACACACACATGATGCATGAACACACACACACACACGCACACATGTTAGATGTTTTAGATGATTATTTTTTACTATCTGTATGTATATTTTATTTTTTCACTAGTTTTTTATACAATGTATATATATATATATATATATATATATATATATATATATATATATATATATTGTAGATGAACGGTGGAATTTGCATAGATTTTCTGTTTTTAAATTTTTTATACTTATAGAAAAAAGTTGCATAGAAAAAAGTTGACCATGTATTAATGATATTTTAAAGTTAATATATATATACATTAATGTTGTATTTGCAAAAGTTTGTTATGTATTTGCAAAATCAAGTGAAAAAAATTACAAAAATCGCAATCCAACATTCAAAATTGTTAAATTTGCATAGAATTTGTTCTCGACGTCAATGATTCCCGGCCCGCATCCTCATGGTCGACTGGTTCGCGACCTGCTTCAGAGGCGCCATGTCCGGGACTGGGCTCCGCCGGGCTGGCACTAGGAGGTGCTACCTTCAGGGGCGCGCATCTTGGTGAGGACCTCCCCTCCCATCGTCGACCCAGAGCTTCTTTGGTGGCGGGTGCATGGGCCACATTCGATGCGAAGGATGGCGTTCCCCGCGGAGGTGGTACGTCACCGTGTAAGGGAGGAGGACGAGCACGTCCGTTGCTACATGCTTGCATTGGACGTCAGGTTCTCCAATACCTGGCAGGTTCTTCAGGGATCTCACCCGAGCTATGATCCCGTGATCGTCCCTTCTCTTTGGGTGTCCACCGCAAGTGATGTTAGCTAGTGATGTTATATATATGATAATATTCAAGATGTATTTTTTTACGGGAATATTCAAGATTTATTAGTGATAATACTCGAGATGTATTCAAGATTATATTATTCCATAACATTCGAGACGATGTATTCGAGATTATATTCGATGATGCATATTATCTGGATTATTCAAGATATATATATTAGTGATATTATTTGAGATAGATATTATCTACTATGATTCAGTTTGTCCTTATTGATTTCATGCATTCTAATTTGAATACTAAATTGTTTTATCTTTCTTCTGAATTAGTCAAATAAAAGCTATGGACAATACCAACAGAGAAGGAGAAGAGACTATGTTCGACATCATACTCTCCCCGAGCCTAGATGAGAATGAAGAAGATGACGGCTCGCAATATCTGCACAATACCGGTGAGGGTATCATATTTGATGAAGACGAACAAATAGATGAAATCCACAACAATGATGACGAAGGATATATTCTTCAATTAACAAAGACCCGCGAGGTATATTTATATAAGGCATCTGGTGATCATCACATCTTTTAATTGATTTGTATATATATTAATGAATCGATCTTTCTTCTTTTAGCCCTCCAGATCGAGCAAATATTCTACAAGCAGCAGGGCAGTTCGTGGTCCGGCCAAAAAGTTACAGGCTGGCGTAAAGTATAGCATCGATGCCATCAAACGTAATGGCGAACCACTCGAACCTAAGAAGAATGCGAACAAGTTCATTCGTCAATGCAGAGTTATTGTCAGGGAACAAATCCCGATCTCTGTTCAAGAATGGAAAAAGGCAGCAAAGGGAGATCCGGATGTTACTTTTGTCTCTGTAAGAGCAAAAGATCTGCTTTGGGAATCGCTCAAGTCACATTTCACCCTACCAGATCATTTGACAGATGTAGATCTGGAGAAAGTCAAGAAGAGTGCTCTTAAGAAGATGGCGGTAACATTCAACAACCATAATAAAAATATATGGGCCAAATACGTCGAAGCAGGAAAGTAGACTCCAGAATTCAAGGGAACACTGGAGAAGGCAAGAGATCACTGGGACGCTTTCGTGAATTTCAAGGAATCGGAAATAGCTCAGGAACGGTCGAGAACAAACAAGATTAGTGCTTCAAAAAGAAGAAGTGGCGCCATAATCTAGGGCCAGGTGGCTACCAGGTCACCCGGCCTAAGTGGGATATCGCTGAGTAAGAGATGATTGATGCACAGGTCACTCTAGTTACATTAGGCTGGCCTAAAAGGTGCAGGACTTGGTTTTATGCGCATAGGGGGGATTTGGACCCAAAGACAAGGCTGGTTTTGGAGCGGGCAAGTCTTCAAGAAAGCTCTGACGGTTTACTTGTTGCAATAGAAGAGCCTAGAACGGGGGTGTTCACGCCCAACAGAGAGAACGACGAGCTTACGGGCGCCCTGAAGAATCTTGAACACCCGGGAAGAACACGAGGCAAAGGCGTTGTTTCGTGGTTTGAGGGGTTTGCGGATTGGAACGACACTTACAGAAGCCATGCGAGAAAGAGGTAGCAGGAGGAGGAGAAGAGGAAGCTAGAGGAGGAGAAGAGGAAGGAGGAAGCAGACCGCCTTCAACTTGTAGAATCAAAGCACGCGGAGTTGGAACGCGCTTTCAGGTGGCAGTAGGAGCAGATCGACTCACTTAGCCAGGAAATGGCGTCTCAGTTGCAGCAGTAAGAAGATCCAGCATTGGATAGCACTATCCCATCTATGCTGAGAAGCAGCGTGGGTTCCACCCAGGCCGATGATTCTCTGTTGGCTAGATACCCTGTGGACTATATCAAAGATAGGACTAATTGTGAGCTACACATGAAAGTGAAGAACATATCCATGAAGGTGGCGGACGGCTATGCTCTAACAAATCCCCCTGAAGCAACCTTCCATTGCAATCTGATTCCAGCTGGCTATGCTCGTGTCGGGGTTGATGAAGTGATGACAGGATATTACGAGCTAGAGCTTGACATTCCTAGAGGTGACGAGGAGCACACACTGGGAGAGGCCATACATCGTATCATTCTATGGAGAAAGGATTGCATCATCTTTCCAAGGCCATCTACTCCTGCTCCAACAAGTCTGCTGCGTCAGTCGACTCCTGCTCCTCCAAGTCCGGCGACGCATCAGTCGACTCCTGCTCCTCCAAGTCCACCACCGCGTCAGCCGACTCCTCCTCCTCCAAGTCCGGCATTGCGTCAGCCGACTCCTCCTTCAAGTCCGGCACCGTGTCAGCCGAATCCTCCTCCTCCAATTCTGGCACCGCGTCAGTCGTCTCCGCTGCCTTAGCAATAGCGGAAGAGAGGCGCCGCAGCTACGGTGGCTAGCAGTACAACAGGAGGCAAGAAATTCAGATATGGTCCAAGCCTCAAGCATCTTCTGAAGTTGCCTTACGACTATACTGAGGAGGAAAACACAACCATAGTGGATGCCCAAGTGAAGGCCCATTTTGCACCCACCCACCCCCCCCCCCCCCCCGCCGCCAAAGGAGAAAGTACCTGACAAAGTGGTACAACACTTTATTGATAATGCTCAACCGGCTGTGAAGCAGAAGGACTCATACTCTCAGACTATGAGCGCTCTATCAAGAAATTATACCATGCACAAAAAGAGAAGGAGTCGAGCTCAAGCCAAGTAGTTGCTAAAAAGAGGGAAAATTGTTCCCTAGCTGGGAGAACAGGCAGTGCAATCGATCCCCCCGCTCATTGTACAATCACATGTGAGTACCGCCGATCAGCTGATAACCGACGATCATATAAGGCAGGCTAAGGAGGCCGGTGTCACTTTTCAACAACTCCTAGGCATCGAGGAACTCCCGGGGTTTAAAGAGGAAGAAATAAGATGGAAATATGTCCCCGGCCAACTGCTGGTCAAGCCTAAGGAGATCCCGCTTCTATCAACGAAAATGCGCACATTGCATGAGTGGTACCTGAGAGAAGTAAACAACGGGTGAGAGTCCCTCATGGTGAAAGTCAAGGAAGAGCATTACTTCCATGCAAAAGATTTGTGAGTTGAGTTTAAAGAAATGTTTTAGTGATTCAACCAAGACGCACTCGACAAATCTATCGTCAGTTGCTATTGTCTATAAGTGATTTCTTTCTGTAATTTAATTCTCTAGCTAGCTATGATCATTCATTGCCTGCAATTATCCTCATTATATTCTTTTCTGTGCTATTATGTAGAATGAAGATGTATAAAATGAAAAGAGATGGACGCTATGCATTGGGTTCATTGACCCAAAAATACCATTAATCAAGAGACACAGTCAATTGAATGGTCGAGAAAAGACACACAGAGAAGCTTGCTACAGTTTTTGAAGCGACTAAATACCCAACTAGAAATACTACTTCCTTACAACTTCGGGTAAGTGACACTGTCTTGTACTACAAATTCTGTTTTTTGCTTACTAGATGTTAATAAGTTTAGTTGATGAGTTATGCACATGGCCGCTTAATTATACAAACGTGTGTGCATGCACTTTCCATTGGATGCTGCAAATCATTGAAGTTGACGAGGGAAAAGTTCAAGTACTGGACTCACTACTTAAAGACGTTAATGACTATGCAATCGTGAGGGGGATAGTCGATAGGTAATTTCAATCATATCGCACTATGTCGGCCTCTTTAGTTCATTTCCTGATATCAACTAATTAATAACTCCTTTATTCATTTTATTTGCCGGCGGGCAGGGTTGGCAAAAGTTCATCAAACAGGTTGAAGGCGCATGGAAACAACAGCTGAAACGGGTGCGACCCAAGGTAATTAATTAAGTAGTACTAGCTAGCTACGTCCGTGCATCTCTTTACTTCTAGTTTCAATACCATCATGCTTGATTAATTATTACCTGATTGAACTCTATTCTCGTATAGACCATGAGGCAGGTGCAAGGGAATAATTTATGTGCATACTATGTTTGTGAGAATATTCGCATTATGACGTCCGAAAGGACCAAAGATGATAAAAAAATTTGGGTACGTTTGCCAGAACACTATTCACAATTTTTATATCATTATCTAATATATATACACAAAATAATATATTAATATCAATTCCTTCTTCAAAGATGTCGGAGATGCGGGATAAGCTCCTACTAATGGATCGAGTACGGGCAATTCAAGCGGAAATAGCGAGATTTTTGCTCGACCAGGTCATAGATCCCAAAGGAGAATACCATTACACCTAATGCCTAAATGTAATGATCTGCAAATTGTAGGAGAAATTGTATATACCAAATTGTATGTATATATATATGTGTGTGTGTGTGTGTGTGTGTGTGTGTGTGTGTGTGTGTGGTCGTATGAGAAATTCGACGATATATATATATATATATGATCGGTTCTACGAGAAATTCTATTTATATATATGCATAACGTGTACAGTATGTAGTAGCGTAAAATATGTTTGAAATGAAAAAGAATTAAATGGAAAACACAAAATTAAAAGGAAAAATAAACCATAAATCAATAAACCCCTAAACATTTTAGTCAGCCCCCCGGCGCGGGCTCGTGCAACGTGGTCGGCCTTTGGTCCTGGGTCGTGACGAACCAGCACTAAGGGGGTTCAATCCCCCCCTTTAGTGCCGGTTGCTGAACCGGGACTAAATGTCCTTACGAACCAGGACTAAACCCTGATTCTGCACTAGTGCCCTAGCCCCAGTCCATGGACGAGACCGGGAAGGCGGTGACCCCGATACCGAGGAGATCCGCCTCCCCCAGCGCCACACCGACCAACGACACGCCTGGCTCCACCGCCTCCTCCTGCTCCTCCAACTCCGACCCCGCAGCGACGGCGTGGACGCTCCCGCCCGCCTACCTTATCCCGTGGGCGCGCCCAGACGGCAGCGGGGCTGAGGGCGGCGGCAGGGGATACTACCCCGGCTGCCACAAGGACGCCAACTGCGCCTGCGAGATCTGCCTCGCGAGCATCAACGCCACGCAGGACCTCCTCCCGCCCGAGGCCGTCTGCGCGCGCTGCTGCTTCGCCGCCGCCAAGGACCGGAGGCTTGGGACGCGCTCTCTCTTCCTCGCCCGCAACGGCAGCACTATGCCCAGGTCCGCTGTCACTGAGTCGTGGACACCGCCGCTGCGCTCCACCGCCAAGACAAGGGGCCCTGGCGGGAGTCCGCGGCCGCCAGGGCCAGGAGGTCCTCGACGCCGAACTGGGCGCTCTACGTGCTGACGGTTCTTGGATTCTTGCTCTGATAATTTACAAATATAGGGGATCGCAAAAGTTTTCAAGGGTAGAGTATTCAACCCAAATTTATTGATTCGACACAAGGGGAGCCAAAGAATATTTGCAAGTATTAGCAGCTCAGTTGTCAATTCAACCACACCTAGAGATCAATTATTTGTAGCAATATGATTAGTAGCACAGTAATATGAAAATTTTGTTAGCAGTTGTAACAGTAATAGTAACGATAACAGTGATAGCAATGGTTTTGTAGTAGTTGTGACAGGAGCAATAACAGGTAAGTTAGCAGAAACAATATCTGGAAAATTCATAGGCATTGGATCGGTGAACTCGTTGGATGATATTCATCATATAACATTCATAACCTAGGGCGATACAAAACTAGCTCCAGTTCATAAATATAATGTAGGCATGTATTCCATAAATAGTCATACGTGCTTATGGAAAGAACTTGCATGGCATCTTTTGTCCTACCCCCCCCCCCCTCCTATGCCAGCGGGCTCCATATGGAAACTAAGGGATATTAAGGCCTCCTTTTAATAGATAACCGGAACAAAGCATTAGCACATAGTAAATACATGGACTCCTCAAACTACGGTCATCACCGGAAAGTATCCTGAATACTGTCACTCCGGGGTTTACGGATCATAACACGTAAATAAGTGACTATAACTTTCAAGATCGGATCCAGAACATAGATATAATGGTGATAACATAAACGGTTCAGATCTGAAATCATGGCACCTGGACCCAAAGTGACAAGCATTAAGCATGGCAAAGTCATAGCAACATCAATCTCAGAACATAATGGATACTAGGGATCAAGCCCTAAAAAAATAACTCGATTACATGATGAATCTCATCCAACTCCTCACAGACCAGCGAGCCTACGAAGGACTCCCGATGGGGAGCATCATGGAATTGGCGATGGAGAAGGGTTGGTGATGACGAAAATCGAAGATCCCCCTCTCCGGAGCCCCAAACGTACTCCAGATCTGGCCTCCCGATGAAGAGCAGGAGGTGGCGGCGGCTCCGTCTCATGAAATGCGATAATTCTTCCTCTCTGATTTTTTCTTCAAAAATAGGATTTCATAGAGTTGGAATCAGGGTCTCCGGGGCCACCAGGTGGGCACAAGGCACCTGGGAGCGCCAAGAGGGGCGCGTGCCCTGGTGGGTTGTCACTACTAGGGAAAACCTTATACACATAGGTATAGCAGTAGTGTTGGTTAGAACAGAGTGCTACTGCTACTTAGTAGTAGCGCGTGTCAATAAAGCGCGCTACAACTATGGTTATAGCAGTAGCACATCTGCTGGAAAAAGTGCTACTACTATAATTCCCACCCTGATGCCGATAGGCTAGGAATAGTAGTAGCGATGCAGCAAAAAGCATGCTACCCCTAAGTGCCTTGTAGTAGTGTGTTTCCTGTATAGAGCGCTACTGCTAAAAAAAGAAAATAAAATGGAAAAGAAATAGAAAAGTAAATGAAAATGAAAGAAGTAGAAAAAGGAGAAATGAAAAAAAGAATATGTAAAGATAAAAAAAGAAAAAGAAAAAGAAAGGAGAAAGGCATAGCAGTAACGCTTGTTTCCACAAAGCACTATAGTTACTCTAGCAGTAGCGCGTTTTATAAGCCCGCGCTATAGCTACGTTCCTTAGATAAAAGGAAAAGAAAAGGGAAAATAAATAACTACTTCCTATAGCAGTAGCGCTTTTTGGTAGAAAGCGCTATAGCTAACTTAGCTACAGTGTTTTTTCCTACCAACGCTACTGCTATTTTGACTTAACCCCGCGCGGACTCAAAATTTTGCTAAGTCCTTTCACCCCTCTCCCCCTATCCCCCAACTCCTCTCTAGCCACCGTCGATCGCGCTGCCCGATTGAGCATGCCCTCGACCTCACCGCCGCCGCCCGAGGCCGCCCTTGACCTCATCGTCGCCGCCCTCGACCACACCGCCGCCGCCCAAGCCCGCCCAGGACCGCCGCTGCCCAAGCCCGAGCCCGCCCTCGCCGCCGATCGTAAGGCTCTCCCTCTCCTCTTCCCTGCCCTCCTCTCTCTCTCTCTCTCTCTCTCTCTCTCTCTCTGCTGTGATGATGTTCATATGAACCCTACGTGTTCATATGAACCCTAGATTTTTTTAGGGCAGTAGGCATTTTTTAGCATTTAGGGAAAAGTATTAGCATTTTTTAAGAAATTAGCTAGGGCAAATTTTTATGAAAAAGCCTAAACAATAATTCCATTTAGCATTAAATTAACAGAGTGTATATAAATAATAGTAGCATTTAGCTTTAAATTAATAGAGGCTGTAAATAAAAAAACAATAGCATTTAGCTATAAAAAATTATTTGGACTATGGACCTGAATCTGGTCCAGATTTCACTCAAATGAAATTTGATTTATTTGGACTATGGACCTGAATATTTTTGGAGAAATTGGGTGTAGGTACTAAGTTCTTGCTGTAGAAATTTTGGTGAGGTCAGAAGGGTTAGAGAAAATGGAGTTCCTTTGCAATTTCTAATAAGGTCAAGTATTGTTGGAATATTTGCTCTAAAACAATTTGGATGAAAAGAAAATAATGTGTGTGTGTGAGAGAGAGGAATATCTAGAAGAGAATTTCGGTTCTGTCCTAGGCAGAGAAGTGTTTAGTGAAGTCATTTTGCAAAGGTTTTTGGTTTTTGAAAACACCACTATTTTTCAAGGAAAAGAATTTAAGCAAGTTTTTTTTAAAGATGATCCCCTCCTAGACTTTTAGCTTTAGACAAAACACAAAATTATTTAGCTATAAATAAAAAACAGTAGCTATGGCATTTAGCTATAAACAAAAAACAGAATTGTTTTTCTTTTCAAAAACTTGGTTAAAGTAATTGTTGCTATGTAAATGAAAACAAGATTGATGTTATATGATATATGTCATTGATGTTCATTTGCATATTCCATTATTGTTAATTATATCTTTTCACTGAAGTGGTCATGTTATATGCAAATTCCTCAATAGTGTTTGCTCATGTTATATGCAACATTTAAGTGGTTCGATTGTGCCCAAGTGGCCTTTTGTTGTTTGCAGGGAATGATTCTGAGTGGCCTATGTTTTGCCGGAATGTTGATTCATTTCCGTTCCGGGAAATTTCAGGCGCTCTATTTGTCCAGTTTGTAGCAAAGGTCATGCCAAAATTTTCCGTGAATTTCGGCATGACTTGTGCTACAAACTAGGACATATCGAGTGCCCGGGATTTGCCGCGACGGGAATGAATCCACATTCCTACAAAACATTGGACTTTTTATGTCATTATTCATTTTATTAGGTCTATAATTAATTGACTAGATTTAATCATAGGAAACATGGCTAGCAACGATGAAGGACAGGGTTCTGGTGATTGCAATGTCTACGCGGCGGCAGACGCCTATTTGAACCTTCTCGATGAGCAACGGTTGTTGCAGGGCACACCTGTCACATCCGAGACCGAGACCGACATCGAGACCGGCGCTAAGACTGACACTGGCGCCGAGACCGACGCCGATACCAGCACCAAGACTGGCGATGCCGGTATAGAACCGAAACCAAAGAGGCAACGACGCCCAAACCAGCTCATCACTACTAGACTGGTGGTCACGGAGGTGGACTCCGGCAATTTTGAGCCAAAAGAGCGTGCGAAAGTGCGCGCGTGCTACGGCAATCAAATAGGCTGCATCCTACGGGCAACCACCACCATGAACGATGAGAAACTAAAGAAGTTACCAGATATGAAGCACTCCCTCCTAACTAAGCTGCACCAGGTATTCTTGTTCCCGGGCCGGGATGAAATCAAATATACTGATCCAGATAAAGACCCGGCAATGAAGAAGATAAACAAATGCGCCATGGGCAATTTTAGCAGTGCGTTGCCGCCTGGAAAGTAAGGGTGAAACATCGGATCATCGCCAAAAAGGAACCCTACTCTGAGATTGTAAAGGATAATCCGAACACTACGGAAGAGCAGTTCGAAATCTTCAAGAAGACTTGCGTTGACGAAGATGTCAAAGAAAAGTCGGAGTACATGAAGGGTCTCCAAGAGAGGAACATGGGGTGCCACCACCTCGGAAGCCGTGGTTACGCGGAGAAGAGGCCCATATGGGCCAAGGAGGACGCGGAACGCGGAAGTCTGGGGATCCCAGACCCCTTGGCGGAGTTCACCATCCCGCAAGAGCGTGACATCATCAGGGCCCAGTATCGTAGGGACCCAGTCAACAAGGTTTTCGATACGGACGCGGGCACAAAGGAGTTCATGAGACTGGTGGTAATTATTAATTTACCCCCTAATTTTAGCTTCTGATCAATTTGACAGCACGTTTAGTCACATTTGTAAATGATCCATGTTCCTTTTGCAGAAAGAGCAGCACTGTATTGCGACCAAAAGCGACTCGCCGTCTAAGGCATTGGCGAGGCCCAAGTGGGACACCCCATTCAACCGGGCCTTGAACATATTGAAACGACTCCTGGTGGACACTCGGCCGTTGTATGTACTTGTGCACGGTGTCGGAGCCGGCGCCATGTGGAAGAAGTACTACCGTGAGACCACGGAGGAGAGAAAGGAAAGAGGGAGGTTAAATGAAGAAAACATAGGAAAGAAGGTTGAGACTGCGGTTGAGAAGAAATCAGCTGAGACAGTCAAAGCAGCGGTAGCTGCCACAAAAGGGGAGATGGCAGCTTCGTATAGTGTCTTGGTTCCGACTATCGTCAGTTGGACCAAGAAAAATCCAAACAAAGAGGCAGCGGACTTTCCCCTTTCCAACTTATTCGGGAGCAGCTCGTTTAGCGCACCTGCTCCCGCACCCGCTGGCAGCCTGTCCTCCGTCTCTGGCATGCTTCGCGGGGCTTCGTCTTTGGCTGAGCTTGATGCCCTCACTGTAACTGTCAAACCGGCCCTCTTCAATATATGTATAATCTCCCATTTTCGTTGTCTTTCAGATGTCTCACATCGCAGACATGTCTTTGCAGGCCGACCTAACCCCATGCACCATACTGTACACCATCGACGGCCAGAAGGTGGACGTGGGAAAGGCGACGATAGTGAAACCGAAGGAACAATTGTTCCACAGTCGGCCGGTCCCCCCTGACATCTTCAAGGTTTTCGTGGCCAATGTTGAACCGGGCCACAAGAATTTGGCTCCTTCGGTAGTACTAGGGGGAGATGATGACGAGACCCCACGGCGGCTTGGCGATTGCAAGCGCTGAGTCCTGTTGTGGTCAAAGAGTCTGCTACGTCTAGAGGCGGCCGGGAGCACACCCATGACCAAGCAGCCTCAACAAGGTACGAACACCAACACCCCACCTACCCAATTAGCGTCGCCTGTCGTGTCGGGTGAGGAAGAGGCTCCATTAGTAGTTGATGATGTAGCCGTCGTCGAAGAAGCAATGCATGATGCTAACGATGAGGATGACGATGACCCTCTACAGTATCTCAATACTGGTGCCTATGAAGATGGAGGATTGATGGCTCGGCAATATGAGTACTCAGGGTTTGAGCGTGATGAGTCGGTGCCTGAATTGTCGGAGGACGAACGTATTATAGGCGACCTTCCAGTAGCAAAGAAGCATAGGAAGAGACCGAGGAAAGGCAACAAAGCTGCTTCTATGATCCAGTCGCCTCAGCAGCCTAGGGTCCAAGACCGTATACCTATCCCCGGTGTGGCAAAATGTCATATCCCCGGTGATCTGATCCTACCTAAGGCAGCGGTAGAGGCCATATACGGCGATCTAAGGAGACTTCATGACGATGTGCTGCGGAGAGAGAAAAGCCTGATCGCCGCAAAAAATCCAGGATACCCGCTCTACGTGATTAACGTGCCGCAGCAAAGGTTATACGTCGACGCATTCCCCGCAGAGAAGTTCTTCCTTCGATTCGATTACATCTTTGACATGTTTCACTTGAAAAAGCTGGATTTTATGATTGTCCACCTTTTTGCCTTGTACATGAACTACATCATCAAGATTGAGCAGATACCTTATATCTGTGTCGCTGACCCGTACTTCATGCATGAGGGCTTCCTGGCAGTCTGCCAAAAGCACCGTGAATACGCGAGTAACTAAATCGCCGCTTTCATGGTCGGCAATAAGGACAAGGAGACGATTCTCGTGCCTTATCATCCCATGTAAGTCATCCGCGCGGATATCCTTCCTTCGACTTCAATCATTTATTTGCACGGTGGAGGCTAATTTGAGGTGTATTTATTTTGCGCAGCGACGGGCGCGCCATCCTCATCATCCTTTACCCCCGATTCTCCCGCGCTCTTTACTTGGACTCGTCAAAGAACATGAACAAAAAGGATTACACCCACATCAAGTCTATTATTGATAGTGCTATCTTTACCTACGGCCTACGGGGTGGAGAGATGACAGTCAAGAAGACAAGGAACCGTGCGCCCGCCTTTGGCCATAAGACCGACTTCTGCTGCAACCAGCAAGCGAGTGGTACTCTCAGTGATGGATTCTATGTCCTCCATCACATGCTGGAGTACAGACAGGATCAGCAGAACCTTCGCATGTCACCTAGATCCGGCGATGCCCATATTCTGCAATGGGCAAAGAACCTAGGAGATATCCTGAATCATCGACTTCGAGCCGAGTTCTATCACATCCAGCGTGAACTTGCCCAAATCATCATGAAGGAGGTCGTCGAAAAAACAGGGATGTTCTACGAAGAAGGGCAAATGCTGCGGGAAGACGTCCGAACACGCGTATCGACTCAGCGTCCCGACCTGAAGCCTTTCACTGCGCTCGGGGACTATCTCCCTGACTTGGATGGATGGCATTACATGTTGGAGTGATTCACGATATATGAAAAAGTGTCCATTTAGTCCATACTTTCTCTATGACGAAACTTTGAGATATGCACGACGAAACTTTATTTGTGATGTAATTAAACCGTCATCCTCAACGAGCGAAGATCACTCTACTTAGGGCATTTTGGGTGCGATGAACTTCGTTATTTATGCTTATGATATGTTGCTTCTATTTTTGCCATGTCTGTCTCTTTCTGTTGCTCAATTATATATGTTGCATATTATCGACTCATGTGACGATGCAGGTACATAAATCATCGATGGCCAAGAAGTGCTACGCCAGGAGTATACGACGAGTTGCCGGAGTCTTCGATAGCAGAGCCGAAGTGAAAAGTAGTTAGTTTAGGTTCACACTACTGCGAGAGACGGATATGAACCGGTGCCTCAAGAAGTACTACATTATGTATGATGAGACATGCCATGTAACTTGTATAGCAATATCGTGATTATGATGTGGTGACATGATTTGTGTTGGATGATATGATGAGACTATTATGTGTATGATATGACGAGCATATTGCCAGTTTATGATATGGTTAATATGTTGTATAAAATCTGTACAAAAACATCGCAAATATGTAGCAAAAAAATATGTGAAAATATAGTAGTAGCGCTCTTTAGCGCTGAACAGGAAAACGCTACTGCTAAGCCACTTAGCAGTAGCGCTGGTATGGTCAGCGCTACTGCAAAATAGCTATAACAATAGTGCGGGTATAAACGCGCTACTGCTAAATGTTACCTGTAGCGCCGTATCAATAGCGTGGTATCCCGCGCTATTGATAGCCCTTAGATCCGCGCTACTGCTAGGCTTTTCTCTAGTAGTGTGTGCTCACCCAGGGGCCCCCTTTCGTGGTTATTGGCTCCAGTATTTTTCTTTTATTGTATAAAAATTCTCCAAAAAGTTTGGTTCCATTCCGAGAACTTTTATTTCTGCACAAAAACTACACCATGGAAGTTCTGCTGAAAACAGCGTCAGTCCGGATTAGTTTCATTCAAATCATGCAAATTAGAGTCCAAAACAAGAGGAAAAGCGTTTGAAAAAGTAGATACGGAGGAGACCTATCATGCTCCTGTTGTGGGTGGACACGGGGCTCGTCCCGGGGGTCGTGGCCCGGCGGTTCGGCCCCAAGCTGTCTTCGGATGCCGTCGCGCGGTTGGGCCCAGAGGCGTGCCTTGCGCCTGCAGGTCTAGGCCAAAAACTGTGCTCCTTGGAGCGAGGGGTCGGGCAGCTAATCGGCGCCGACAGGATCTCCAACTGCAGCTCGAAGGATTTCGTCAGGCTTATTGGCAGCAATCGTCTGTGTTATTATCGGCCTTCGCACAGAATTCGAATTGTGGACCTGTTTGTCGCGTATCACACACATCTTGTTAAGTTGAACCGTTTTTGTTTCTCTTGGCTCATCGCAAATAGTTCTTCCGAGTGAACTGTATGCCGTCTATCGCACACACCTTGATCTGGCTCACCATTTTTTGTTGTGTTGCCTAATTACAAACAGTTCATCCGAGTGAATTGTATGCCGTATATCACACACACCTTCATCTGGATGACTGTTTCTGTTGTTATGTTCATCGCAAACAGTTTGTATAGATCAACTGTATGCCAGATATCACACACGCAACTCTAATCTAAATCGTGTTTGATGTCTCCGCCATTGCAAATAGTTCGTGACATTTTTTACGAATTTCTTACAACACCGTTGCGATTAATGCATCGCACATAGTTTCGCTCAAGGGTCTCTCATTGTAGCGTCGCGTTAGCAACATCATGTAGTAGTGAACAGAGATAACTGAATTACTAGAAAATGTAAACATTCAAAGAAAAAGAACAGTTAAGATCAGATTTCAAATAAGCAAAGCACGACAGGTATTGCAACTTACTTCCGTACCACATCCATAAAACCTCCTTCTAGTAATGCTACAAATTTCCTTGCTATTTCCCTGTGGTAGCACTCAACTGGGCCCTCTTTTGTCACCACACCGCCTTCAAAGTCCGAGTCATCTATGATTAGGAGCGGCAGGATCAATTTCAAAAGGAATCTGGAGTGGTCAAATGCAGTGGATCCGGTCCAAATAATACCAAAAAGAAATTCCTCATTCTGAAATTCATAACCCTAATCCTAGGCTATCAGACAGAGTACATCGATGGCAGCATTACCTACCCGGTGAAGTTCAGCATCTCGTCGTCGTCGCTGCTCTCCTCCTCGTCTTTCCAAGAAGGCATTCCGTGGTTGAGCGGCGGCGGGGCAGAGCGAGAGCGAGATGGAGGGTGAGAGTGAGCGAGAGTGAGGGAGAGGAGCGAGCCACCATTTCCTTTTTTGGCATCTCTCGACCGGCTCGGTCGGTCGGGGCCGTTAACGGCCGTTATTTCCTGCGTCGTCCATCACTAGCCACATGGCCGCTTTGCCGCGTCAAAACGAGATCATTTTTTATCAGTATTTTTTGTCACTGTCAAATCTTCGATGCGGTGAAAAGTGTCACGTTTTGTAAAACGGTGCTTTTCATAGAGTTAAGACGCGAAAGTGGTGGTTTTATGCATTTTACTCCTATCAGGAGTCTACAGAGCGAGGAGAGGAACATCTCGCTCCATGCTGCTCCCGAGCATGGGAAAATATCCCGTGGAGCTTAGGCTCATGGAAACCCCCTTATCTAGCCATCCAATGCTGCATCGCGATTCGTGCAAGTACTTTTCTCTTTTTTGTTTCTCCCATATATAGTTTAACATATGAACTTCAAACTTTTCAGCACAACAAAACATTCTTACTAGAATGTGGGAAAAAACTTTCATATTTTTTCACGCATCATAAATACTAAAAATAAGATTTTTTAATTAAAAAATCTCATTTTCCATATTTTTCTTGGACCAAAAAATCTGAAAGTTTTATCCCACATTGTTCTAAGAATGTTTTGTTGTCCTGGAAAGTTTCAAGTTTATTTGTTGTTTTGTTTTGAAGAAACAAAAAAGAGAAAGTTTTCATATAGTAAGTTAGTTGTGTAGCACAGATTTCAAAGCAACATTTTAAATGATGAGGATAGGAGGTGTCCAGGAACCCGTGCTCTAAAAATCAAAGTCCCCCCGCGCATGTGGACCACATGAGCGAAAGGCTCGGACACGACACGACATCTTATGTGTCGACGTACTGGCGACATGCCGATATCTAATCGAATCCGCCGGAGCCGGACATGATACATGAAATGATAGAGCAGCATGCACGCATGCACTGGAGACAGTGCTCAGATCCCGTCTCGACAGCACCGGCCCGCGCTCCGGCCCTGCCGACGCTCAGCGATGGCTCGGTTGATGTCTGATGAGAGCACCACGATCGTCAACAGTACACCTACACGTACGGCCGCGCGCGCAACCGCGCAACATGGGACACGATCACGCGACCGATCGTCGATCGAGGTGGGCGGTGGGATTGAACCGATCGATGAACGTACGGCATCTGCGACGATGGACGCGCGTGTGTGCACACTGATCACACGCGAGCAAGATCGTTAATTCGGTGAAGATGTGCTAGTGCAATGCCGGGCAGGAACCAACGTGGCTAGACATGCCGACAGTCTTCGCAGGCATCTGCAGGCTACTGCACAAGTACGTGGCTGTTTTGCAAAGAAAACAGAAGGTGACAAGCGTAGTACCTGATGGGGGCCTGTCGAGCATGGCATGTCGTCCTGGAGGAGTACATCCGCTGAGCACTATATCACGGGAGTTACTTGTGCGAGATTAGATAGAATTGTTTCCGTCCTATCTTCATAAAATGTCTTGCTCTTCAAATCTTGTATTG
The DNA here is from genome assembly GCA_021605145.1 of Aegilops bicornis. Lineage (NCBI taxonomy): Eukaryota > Viridiplantae > Streptophyta > Magnoliopsida > Poales > Poaceae > Aegilops > Aegilops bicornis. The sequence goes on from CM038673.1 coordinate 660,541,888, forward strand.
AATATATACTTACCCTCGAGACTCAATAATACAATTCAACACATTACGTCAATTATCCCTCTCTATCCCTTCTTACATGGGTGCCGCGGGGCGGAAGTGGCGTTGACCTTGTGCCGCCGAGCTACGGCCCAAAGAGGCGACACAATGACGACGCGAGGGTCGGTGCAGCCGTGGGGACGGCCTCAGGCGATGGCGTGGACCGCTTGTCGCGGCGCTACGACCCGAAGGAACAACTCAGCGGCAACGCGCGGGTTGATGCAGTCATGAGAAGAACCACGGGGCTACGACGCTGCGGCCTGATTGGGTGACGCAACGGCAGCTCGTTGCTCGATTGATGAAGGGGCGCGACCTTCACGGGACCTACGGAGGCGCGTGCAACCAACCTGAGGCAACCGACTGATAAGGTCGGTCGCACGGCGTGGACGAGGCGGATCGTGGGCAGGCAAATGATCAATCCAATCGTGCCCGAGGTCGGGGACGCCGCTCATTGAAGGCGGGGTGATGGCGAAGTCCCAGCTGAAGTAGCCGCCGCCGGTCGGCCTGAGACGATGTGTAGATAAGCACGACGCCTTTTACGCCTGCAGCTCCACGACGACTTTCTCGACACCGGCCACCCCGACTCGACGTCGACCACGGCGTTCTTCGCTCGGCTACCTTGACCGCGGCTATACCACTCTACGCTCTCGGCTCCCTCGACAACGGCACAAAGGGCTGTCACCTCGCTTGAGCAACTCGTCGGCTTCCTCCACAGCCCACGAGTCCGTGACGCGACACTGTCCATAACGCTCCCGCTGCGACTGCGCGTGTGTGTCGGTCCGTTGGCTGCTATTCTGTCTAGTCTGACCACCAACGACGCTTCTGGTGTTCGTAACGCCACCGCTATGACTGCGGGGATGTTAAGAGATATATTTAGTATTTAGGAATTGTTCGAAATTAAATAGAATTGTTTCCATCTTATCTCTCTACCTTTGGTCTTCCCTGCACAAACGCTTGTAATTTCATACGTGGGTAGACATACCGACAGCCTTCGCAGCACCTCCAGGCTAGTGCACAAGTACGTGGCTGTTTTGCAAAGAAAACAAAAAGGGTGGTACGTAGTGGGGCCCGCCGACCATACCATGTCGTCATGGAGGAGAATATGTGCTGAGGATTATCATCAGAATTAGCTCATAATTACTCCCTCGGTTCCGAAGTGTAAGATGTTTTCTGAAACTATGATAGTGTTAAAAAACATTTTACATTTTAGAATAGAGGGAGTAGTTTTCTTTAACACGGTAGTACGAACCAAACGCTTGCAGATGTGCACGTCCTGCCCATATGAGCAACGCTGTCTCTTACTAAGCCAACCTCGCCAGACGCCTGAAAATACAGTTTCTCAGCTACCCCAACCATAGTCTCAACCAAAGTTGTCAGAATCACACAAAGCTGACTTAAAGGACCATAACAAACAAAATCTTAAACCGCAGAACCTATCAACTATAGTTGTAGAACCAGTCCAACAAAATATAGATGAATGCGTAGAATCACATGACAAAATCGTAATTCTGATAATCTTGATCTCGGCTAAGCTCCTCCTCATCTCCACCACCATCGGGACGGAAAATATAAATCGGTGGAGAGTGCGCACTGCAGCGTACACAAAATAATCGGCTGATGAAGCCCAACAATGTTTAGTTGACTATAAGTACTCCCTCCATTCCAAATTATTCGTCGTGGTTTTAGTTAAAAATTGAACTAATTAAAACCATGACGAGTAATTTGGAACGGAGGGAGTAATAGCAAAACGTGCTTATCTAGGGCAGAGATAAATTCCTCGGCGCAGCACATTAGTTAGGTTCCACTTGCACATTGGCAGAAGCAAGGGGCGTTCCACTTGCACGTAGGGAGCCAGCTGGTGCCGATCTTTGCCTGTGATCTAGGGCAGAGATAAATTCCTCCGCGCAGCACCTCTGACTTGGAAGTGATCAAGATCAATCTATACATGATACATCATCGAAGTCATGAAATAGCAATCAAAGACGGCCTATTCAAAGACTAAAGCGCGCGGAGATTTGATCATAGTCCTCGACAAATTAAATTGGACGACACAAAGAGCTGGACGAAATGTTCTTCTCGATCATGTGCCCTTCCGGTCAGGGCAAATTAAACCAGGCGAGGAACAAGTAGTGCACCAGCCTACGTAGAGTAGAACCTGATGGAAATAGGAGCAGCTAGAGACCTAGAGTGTAAACAGGCAACACGCGCAGCATGCCACACATGGCCGGCCGGTGAGCAGGGGTACGTGAGTCCATGTGACAAAACAAATTGTCCCGTTCGCCATGACAGCGAGCTAAGGTGCCCTGGGCCTCCCAAACGATATATAAATGGACCCACACCGATGCACACACAACACAAAGCACAAGAGAACCTGATTCTTCTTCTTCTTCTTCTTCTTCTTCTTCTTCTTCTTCTTCTTCTTCTTCTTCTTCTTCTTCTTCTTCTTCTTCTTCTTCCAGAGATTAACCAGTCCAAGAACCCACCGTGGTTAACTATCGATCTATTCCAAGCTAGACATGGAGGCAGTGGAGCCGTCGGCGGTGGTGAGCTGCGAGTGCTGCGGCATGGAGGAGGAGTGCACCGGCGAGTACATCGTCGGCGTGAGGGCCTACTTCGGGGGCCGGTGGCTGTGCGGGCTGTGCTCCGAGTCCGTCAAGTATGAGGCCGGCCGCAGCAAGCGCGCGGCGGTGATGGGCGTGGAGGAGGCCGTGCGGGCGCACATGGCCTTCTGCCGCATGCTCAGGCGCGGCGGCCCCGCGGAGCGCGTCGCCGAGGGCATGTGCCAGATGCTTAGGCGGCACACCGCGTCTGGGAAGTGCCGGGTCGCCATCTCATCGTCCTCGTCGAGGCGAATGACGCTGGCGCCGGCGGCGGCAGCGTCTGGACCGCACCACCACGCGTCGGTGGCGCCGCTGTCGATCGGTCTCTGAATATCTGGTCGGTCCTCTGTCCAAGAGGACCGACGTACGGGCTGGCGGCGGCGACCGGCCGCCTGAGTTGAGGCCTGGTTCTTTATTTTTCATCGAGTGCATGCTTCGGACGTACGTCTTCCTCATCGCCTCAGAGCACAAGCTAGCTAAGCTATATAGTATAATCTTGTTGAATAGACTACGGAAGCTAAGCACAAGTGTTGGATTTCATTTCTACGTGTAAGTTTTGGTCGGTTGATCCGATGAAACTTAATTATGGTACGAGGTTTAATTTGTGTATATAGTACGAAGTTAAATCAAGTTCAATTAATCATCACCTGAGGATCTTGATGAAGAAACCTATAGGCCGGCTTCTGCCGAGCTGTTCTTGGCAACCAATCAACAATCATATATCCATCGGTGCAATCGATCTGCTGTGCAATTGTTTATTCCTCGTCGCGTTTTCCTATTGGTGAGAATGATCTTGCTCCTGTTCTCGGGATGGTTTCTTTGTGCACCTCATCAGTTTTCTACCGTACAGTAAAAGATAAGCCATGGGCTGTCGCCTTAGTCGTCTGTAAGTTGTTTTCCGTACCCACAGCATCTCCAACAGATGCCCAAAAATTATTTTTTGATGCCGGACAGCTTCAGCAGAAGCTGTAAAATAGTGCGCGTGAGAAAAAAGAGTTGGGCACGCGCTAAAAAACGCTATTGCGTGCTACAAATTTCAGGCGCCGGATTGCGCGCGCTGCATAATTTACACTGCGTGTTTTTCTGGGCGCGTGTTTTTTAGGCATTTGGTAAAGCAATGTTGGGTCTGGCGCGTTAAAAATGCTACAGGGGCGCACTAAAACTATTTTAAGGCGCGAAACTTTTGTGTGCCTGTTGGAGATGCTCACATGAGAGGGTGATGCTGGTGCTCGATAGTGGAAAATTTTGTTTAGATAATTAATGGAAGAAAGTTTCTCCCGTGGAAAACGTGAGTCACCCAAGAATTGTGTACACTGCAAGTTTGTCTGATAGATCGTACGCCCTAAATACAAAAGTTGTGGCATGCATCTTAGGTCTTAGCTTGACCCTTGTTGGCTACGAATGGACGCGCGTAGGGAGGAGGTGTTTGTCTGGCGCCGTGGTGGTGTTGACAGCAGGTCTGGCAAGGTCGATGCCTCAGTATCTGCTTTGAAGATGAGTCGATGGAAGATGGCAGCGACGACATATGAGAGTGCGTTGGACCGGTTTGTGCCTCACACCTAGTATGTGGCTTGGTTGGGGCATCTGGCTTAAGATGTTAGGCTTAGCTGAGAGGTCTGGGTATTCAGCACACTTCATTAATGAATAGGAGTAGCGACAGATGTTGGCAAGATGACAGCTTCAGCCATATTGATGTGTATTATTTTGTAAGGTTTTTGTGAATAATTAGTAACATGGTTGCATGCATGTTCCAGATGCAAAGGCCGGGGTCATCCTCTGTTTTAGAAAATACATGTTGGCTACCAAGCTAACTACATTTCTGAGAGATGCCAATTGAACTACTTTTTTTGTTATTGATGTCAATCTAAGTACTTAGCTTCCTTTTTGTGTCCCAGAGAAAGTGTGCACACTGCACACACGTACATATACACAAAAGCTTTTTGATCGATGGCTCTACCAAACACGACGTCCAAGTTCCTAGATGCTCGAGTTGGTTTATATTAGATGATGATATGTACACGCACACGTACACGGCGCAGATCGATCAACAAACTCCAGTCAAAAGGAGGAGCTCAGCCGCTTGCCTCAGAGACAACGACACTTCAAAATTTTATAGATATGGTAATATCACCTTTACAATTTCCGTTGAAAATTGCAGAAGCTTCCCAAGATGATCAACCAAACAAAAAGAAGATTACTCACCAGGAGTCGGGCGATGGCCACTTCCAAACAGCTTGGGAAAGAAAATAAAGAATGGGGACGTGTAGGAATCGTGCCGACATTTACTTGGCCGGCGTCACCCGCCAAAGGAAACAAAAACATACGGTTCGGTGGATCGAGCTCGGACGGCGACGGGGGTACATATTGCTCCTGCAACGACCACCAGGCGCTCCCTCGTTCGTTTGCTAAGAGCATCTTCATTCACGCCCCAAACAGGCCCACAGGGCAAGTTTTTTCACGGCGCCGCCGAAAAACCTCCCAAGTCGTGCCTCCAGGATGCCGAATTTCGCCGGCTCGGTCCATATTTTGGCCCGGCGATTTCAAGCCGAACCCAGCGCATTGGGGGGCGCTTGGGGCTCCGGCGGAAGAAAAATCCGTGCCTGGGCCATCACTGTCAGGCGAAAAAGCATCATGCAAGTCCAGACCCCCCCCCCCCCCCACACGCACGCCCTTCCACCAGCGTGCTACGTACTCACCGCCGCTAGAAAGGCCATTCCCCCACTGGAAAAGAGAGGGTTCGCCGCGGCAGCCTCCATCCCGTTCCTGGGCGAGCTTTCAGGCGCTCCGGCCACGCAGGGCGGGGATACCGGCGGTTGCGCGCCTACCACGCCCGCCAGGTGTTCGGCGATGGACTCGAACGACGAGGAGGCGTTCGCGACGTTGCTGGAGGAGGAAGCCGATGTCGACGCCCAGGACGACGAGCACCTCATGGTCCTCGCCGCTCTGGCCGGCCTGTTCGCAAGCAATGCAAAGCCGCGGCGAGGTGGCTCGGCGCCGGGCAGGCTGAAGGCAAAGCAGAGGCATCGACTGGAAGGCTATTGCTTGCCCTACGCCGACTACTTCATCGACGCTCCAATCTCGAGCGGGCATTTGGTGTGCTCCAATCTCGATTTGCTGTTGTCTGGTACCCCGCTCAGACCTGGTCGAAAGATCCAATGTGGGAGGTCATGACTTGCTGTGTCATCTTGCACAACATGATCATTGAAAGTGAGCAGGAAGAGCCAGTGTATTACTGGCAGGGTCCTCTTGCCCAAGTTGATCACCAGCTACCAGCAACCTGGATTGCCTTCCTCAATATGCGTCAGGAGATCCAAGACCCACAGGTGCATCAACAACTGCAGTACGATCTGGTGGAGCACCTATGGAGGCTCAAGGGCAACGCCTAGCTCAACGTGTGATGAAATATGAGTTTTTATTTGTTGAACTATTTGATTTATATTGATTTGTTGAACTATTTGATTTGTATTGATTTTCTGTGATGAACTATGTGATAAAAAATTAGCTTATGTTGATTTTTTTTCCGAAACACGCCGAATATGGGCCGAAATTGGTCCAATTTGCGCCGAAAGTGGGCCGAAATCATCGCCTGGGGGCGATCTTGGGGGCGGCTGGGACCCCGAGCCCCCCACGCCGATTTTTCCGCTGGCGCGCCCCCACTAGTAGAAAACAGGGCTTTCCTTCGGGCCTGGCCAGCCCATTAGTCCCGGTTCTGCACGAACCAGGACTCATGGGGTGCATTAGTCCCGGTTCGTGAGCCCAGGGGGCCGGCCGGGGCCTCGTGGGCATTGGTCCCGGTTCGTCTGCACCCATTTGTCCCAGTTCCTGGCATGAACCGGGACCAATAGGCCTCGCACCTGGCCCACATACATTGGTCCCGGTTCGTGGCACGAACCGGGACAGAAGGGGTGCCTTTAGTCCCATTTCCAGCCACGAACCGGGACAAATGAGTTGCCTATATATACCCCATCGCCGCGGCAGAGCACTCCACAGTGCTCTGTTTTTTGCTGGCCGACGAGGGGTAGGGCATTGGGTCCTCTAGCTCACCTCCTATGCACATGAGGTGTTCGATGAAATACCCAAGCCACACTAGTTAAGCTTTCTCCTCTCGAAGCTCGACCTCCGAGCTCCATTTTTTCCGAGATTTGTCTATGTTTATATTAGCGGTCCATCATGCCCCGTCCTCATGTTCATCGCCGTCGATCGCCCGCGCCGATCTCGTTGCCGGCACCACCATGGTGAGCCTCTTGTTCTTATCTTCTTTCTGAAAGAAAAAAAAAATCTTACTTTACATATATACTTGTCTAATTTTCTTACTTTCGACACACATAATTATATATAATGCACGCAGATGAACCGACAATGGATGTACGGTGACAGACACACCTCTGGGTACATTAAGGGCGTGCATGATTTTCTCGAAGTGGCTGTGGAAAACAAGCAGAATGGTTTTATGTGTTGTCCATGCACTAAATGTGGGAATACGAAGTCTTACTCTGACCGGAAAATCCTTCACACCCACCTGCTTTACAAGGGTTTCATGCCACACTATAATGTTTGGACGAGGCACGGAGAAATAGGGGTTATGATGGAAGACGGCGAAGAAGAAGAGGACGATCACAACAATGTGCCCCCAGAATACGGTGATGTTGCAACGGGGGAAGCTGCTAAAGATCAAGAGGAACCAGACGATGTGCCCGATGATGCAAGCAACGGGGAAGCTTGAAGATCAAGAGGAACAGACGATGTGCCCGATGATCATGATCTCCGTCGGGTCATTGTCGATGCAAGGACGCAATGCGAAAGTCAAAAGGAGAAGCTGAAGTTCGGTCGCATGTTAGAGGATCACAAAAAAAAGGTTGTACCCCAATTGCGAAGATGGCAACACAAAGCTCGGTACCGTACTGGAATTGCTGCAGTGGAAGGAAGAGAATGTTGTGGCTGACAAAGGATTTGAGAAGCTAATGAAAATATTGAAGAAGAAGCCTCCAAAGGATTACGAATTGCCCGACAGTACGTACGCAACAAAGAAGGTCGTATGCCCTCTAGGATTGGAGGTGTAGAAGATACATGCATGCCGTAATGACTGCATCCTCTACCGTGGTGCATACAAGGATTTGAACGCATGCCTGGTATGCGATGCATTGCGGTATAAGATCAGACGAGATGATCCTGGTGATGTTGACGGCGAGCCCCGCAGGAAGAGGGTTCCTGCAAAGGTGATGTGGTATGCTCCTATAATACCACAGTTGAAACGACTGTTCAGAAACAAAGAGCATGCCAAGTTGATGCGATGGCACAATGAGGACCGTAAGAAAGACAGGAAGTTGAGAGCACCCGCTGACGGGTCGCAGTGGAGAAAATTCAAGAGAAAGTACTGGGCTGAGTTTGCAGGTGACCCAAGGAACGTATGGTTTGCTTTAAGCGCGGATGACATTAATCCTCTCGGGGAGCAGAGCAGCAATCACAGCACCTGGCCCGTGACTCTATGTATGTATAACCTTCCTCCTTGGATGTGTATGAAGCGGAAGTTCATTATGATGCCAGTTCTCATCCAAGGCCCTAAGCAACCCGCAACAGCGACATTGATGTGTACCTAAGGCCATTAGTTGAAGAACTTTTACAGCTGTGGAATGGAAACGGTGTACGGTGTGTGGGATGAGCACGCACGGGAGGAATTTAACTCCGCACGCTGTCGCTTTGTGACCATCAACAATTGGCCCGCTCAAGAACCTTTCGGAGAGACAAACAAGGGATACCACGCATGCACGCACTGTTTAGCTGACACCGAAAGTATATACCTGGAAAAATGCAGGAAGAATGTGTACCTGGGCCATCGACGATTTATTCCTACCAACCATCAATGTCGAAAGAAAGACAAGCATTTCAAAGGCGAGGCAGATCACCGGAAGAAGCCTGCCATGCGTACCGGTGATCACGTACTTGCTATGGTCAATGATTTACATATAATCATTGGGAAGGGTCCCGGCGGACTAGCTGTTCCGAATGACGCTGAGGGACGCACACCCATGTGGAAGAACAAATCTATATTTTGGGACCTACCCTACTGGAAACACCTAGAGGTCCGCTCTTCGATCGACGTGATGCACGTGACGAAGAACCTTTGCGTGAACCTGCTAGGCTTCTTGGGTGTGTATGGGAAGACAAACGATATAGCTGAGGCACGGGAGGACCTGCAACGTTTGCACGAAAAAGACGGCATGCCTCCAAAGCAGTATGAAGGTCCCGCCACCACGCTCTTACCAAAGAAGACAAGGAAATCTTCTTTGAATGCTCGCTTAGTATGAAGGTCCCGACCGCTTCTCGTCAATATAAAGGGAATAATAAATATGCCGGATAAAAAGTTCCGTAACCAAAAGTCTCATGATCGCCACGTGATTATGACATAATCGCTTCCGGTTGCATTGAGGGGCTTCTCTTTGGAAAACGTCCGATTAGCCATTGTGAAGCTATGTGCATTCCTCAATGCAATCTCTCAGAAGGTGATCGATCCAGAAATCATACCAAGGCTAAGGAGTGATGTGGCGCAATGTCTTGTCAGTTTTGAGTTGGTGTTCCCACCATCTTTGTTCAATATCATGACGCACGTCCTAGTTCATCTAGTTGACGAGATTGTCATTCTGGGCCCCGTATTTCTATACAATATGTACCCCTTTGAGAGGTTCATGGGAGTCCTAAAGAAATATGTCCATAACCGCTGCTTAGGCCGAAGGAAGCATCTCCATGGGCCATCAAACAGAGGATGTCATTGGGTTTTGTGTTGACTTCATTCCTGGCCTTAAGAAGATAGGTCTCCCTAAATCGCGGTATGAGGGGAGACTGACTGGAAAAGGCATGCTTGGAGGGGACTCAATAATATGCAGGGACGGATATTCTTGGTCTCAAGCACACTACACAGTTCTACAGAACTCTACCTTGGTGACCCCGTATGTCGATGAACACAAGAACAGTCTGCGCTCCAAACAAACGGAGCAGTGCGACGACTGGATTACATGTGAACACATAAGGACTTTCAGCAGTTGGTTGGAAACACGTCTCACACTACAAAAAAAAGACACATCCATGACATTTTGGGCCGAACGAAAAAAAATCTTTCATACATATGACACTTCTATGACGATAATTGTGACAAAACCCGGTATCATCATAGATGTGGTGGGCTCCTACTTCTATGACAAAAAATCATGACCGAAAATGGGCTTTTCGTCCTGGGCGGGCCGGAGACGCAGCTGAATGACATTCTTTGGGTCGTCCATGACGGAAAGAACCGTGGTAGAAGCGAGGGGGAGGAAAATTTCGGGGAGTTCCCGGTTGCGGGTGGGAGGTCGGGGGACGAGCGATGCGCGTTTCTCTCGTACACGTACACGTGTGTGTGCGAGGCGTTGGCTCTAACTGAACCCGAGCGAGGCGTTGGGCTCTAACTGAACCCGTGCGACAGACCGCAGGCTACGCTATCGAACCCGAGTGATCGATCGATGTTCGTTAATCGAACCCGATCGAGCGATTCCTTCGCTACTACCGCTAATCAAGCCGATCGATGCCGCCTGGATGAACAATGAGCGTTATGGGGGAGGGGGTTCGATGAGCGGAGCTGTGGCGTTGCCTCTGGATGAACAGACCCCGTGGTGTGGTGGAGGGCTGGATGAACAGAGAGCGGTGGAGGGATGGTTGAACAGGACCCCGCCGTGTGGAGGGCTGGATGAACAATGAGATGGTGGAGGGGTAGTTGAACAAGAGCCGATGGAGTAAGCGCGGTGGAGGCCGGATGAACAGGAGCCCGTGGAGGCCGGAGGAGGTCGCCGATAGCCCGTGGAGGCCGGAGGAGGTCGACGGTGGAGATGAACAGTATCCCGTGGAGTCTCGCTTTGGCACGCCACACCCCTCCCGATGAACAGGACCCCCGTTTCGACCGTAGCGCTCCAACACAAGTCTGTTTCGTCCGTTTTGCGGTACGCCACACCCCTCCACCCCCGTTTCGACCGTAAGAGGTCCATTTCGTCTGTTTTGTCGTACGTCACACCCCTCCCGATCAACAGGACCCCCGTTTCGAACGTAGGAGGTCCGTTTCCTCCGTTTTGCGGTACACTACACCCCTCCCGATCAACAGGACCCCCGTTTCGACCATAGGAGGTCCGTTTCCTCCGTTTTGCGGTATGTTACACCCCTCCCAAACGTAGGAGGTCCGTTTCCTCCGTTGTGCGGTACGCCAGGCCTCATTTCCATCGCCTGTTCCGTCCAAGCCCTCCCGATGAACACGACCACGCATTCCGTTTCGACCCAGCCGGTTGGCTCCCACGCGTTCCGTTGCCTCCCCATGAACAAGACGCATTCCGTTGCCTCCCCATGAACACGACGATTTTGTTGCCTCCCCATGAACACGACGATGACGTTGTTTCTCCGTTCCGACCCAGCCATGTACACGAGCCCTCGCCGTACGTATGCGTGAGTAGGCGTTCGAGACCCGCCAGATGTACACATATGTGGTCAGATTTTCTTTCTTGCACCACGGCGGCTGACGTGCGTGTACATACGCATGCGGCGCCTCTACTACGACATCGCGGCGCCTCTACATCCACCAAGATATATGTATGTACGCGTTCATCACCAGAATGACAACGCTACATACGCTTCGACTGTGTGGGTCCCGATCGCCACGCACTTCCTTGCTGCGAAGATGTAGTCGGCGGGTCGCAGCGATCATGGGGCGAATCATTTTGGGTTTTTTTCCGGACGCACTTCCTTGCGTGCGAAGATGTAGCTGGTGGGTCCCGTGGAGTCGGGGCGAATCATTTTTGCCCGACGCACTTCCTTGCGCAGTAAAGGTGTAGCTGGTGGGTCCCAGCAATGAGGGAAACGTTTTTTTCGCGAAAATCGGTGGCCCGTCCGGTGGGTCCCTCTTGTCGGTGGAGGAATCATTATTTTCCGGCGTAATAAGGAGGCACTTCTCCATGCGGCCGTGGACCCAGTCGACCTCTCCACGTCTGATCCACGTCCGATGAAAGTCGTTCCTTGACCATGTTGACCACGCCGCTACCGAGAGCGCCTGTGGTGGTGGACGACGGCGAGGCCTAGGAAGGGACGACGCGAGCCGGTGAAGACGTGGCGATGGATGCCCACGGAGAGGAGTATGAGGGTTCACTAGTTCGGGCAGCAGTGAGGTCGCTGCCGCCGCAGGGCCCCGCCAGCGGTGGCAATAGTAGGGGCGATGAGGCCTCCGCAAAGACAAACCGCCACGGAGGCGGGAGCAAAGCGGCACGACCGGCGCTGCTTTGGGCGGCTGGAGGAAGAAGACCAGAGGTTGAAGAAGCACTACGGCCGTTGGATGGACATCGTACGGTCACTGGAGCTAGAATGGTCATATTGACTAAGTTGACAAAGCCCTCCGTCCCCATCAACTTAGTAGGCCCACAAGTCAGCCTCCCATCAAGGTGGGTCCCAACTAGCAGGGGAGTATTCATTTTTTTGTGCGTAATAAAGAGGCACTTCCCGTGGGTCCGAGCTGACAGCGGGGGAATGTTTTTCTCGCGAAATACGGTGGCCCGTCCGGTGGGTCCTAGCAGTCAGGGGGAAACGTTTTTTTCGAAAAATAAGGTGGCCCTTCCGGTGGGTCCCTACTGTCAGGTGGAGGAATAATTATTTTGCGCGTAATAAGGAGGCACTTCCTTGCGACCGTCGTGGACCCGGTATCGGCCTCTCCACGTCTGATACTCTTCCGATGGAAGTCGCCGCTGACCACGTTGACCACGCCGCGCCGAGAGCACCAGGGCGGTGGACGACGGCGACGCCTAGGAAGGGGACGACGCGGAGCCGGGGAAGACGCAGCAGTGGAAGCCCGCGCGGAGAGGAGTATGAGGGTTCACTGGTTTGGCTGCACTGTGAGGCTGCCGTCGCCGCAGAATAACAGGGGGTGTGGGTGAGTGGAGGGATTGCCTGGCCAGCGGTGGGAGTAGTATGAGGGCGGTGAGGCCTCCGCGGCAGCACAGCCGGCCACGGGAGGCTGGAGCAGGCGGCACGACCGGTGCTGCTTTGGGCGGCTGGACCAAGAAGACCAGAGGTTGAAGAAGCACTACGGTCGTTGGATGGACATCGTACGGTCACTGAAGCTAGAATAGTTTATATTGACTAAGTTGGCAAAGCACTTGGTACGCTCCAACTTAGTTGGCCCACAGGTCAGCCTCCGAAACGGTGCGCCCCATATGTCAGGGGGAGGAATCATTTTTTGGGCGGCTGAAGCTAAAAATATCCGAGATTGAAGAAGAAGCACGACATTCGTTGGATAGACATCCAACGGCCACTGCTGCTAGAACCCTGTGTTGACTATAATAAGTTGACAAAGCCTTGCATACGCGTCAACTTATTTTTTTAGGGGACACGTCACTTAGTAGGCCCACAAGTGTGTGGCAAAGAACTTATAGCCCATTTGCGTTTTGTAAGAATGTACAACCCTTTTTTGAATTCTAATGAAATTTACAACAACCCATTTACAGTTTGTTAAAAGTACAACCCATTTTCTAGCTAGGACAACGATTAATAATTTCAACCAACCGTTGAAGATAGAATTCAATAAAATTTCCCACATTTTGATAGGATCCGAAATATTTTTATCCCAAAATTTCTAGTCAGATTAAATATAAATTTGTATTACGTAAATATCCAACGAAACATTGCACGCGCATAAATGAAAATTTAAGATTTTCAAAATCCTTAAATAATATTTTATAAACTAATTTCGTGTTTGGTGCATTTTTTATAGTCACTGCCCGGTTTTTTATAATTACATCACATTTATTAGTTTTTAAAGCCCATTTTCCTGTTAAGCCTAATGCATCCCTCCTAGGAAAGATTTGCAGCCCAGTGGGGCGGAGAATAACAAGTTGACCTTGCCTAGGTATTCCTCAAAAAGACGTATAGCTGGGCTAGCCATTTTCATCTTGAAAAAATTAGTATCTGGGCTGGATATCTGGCCTAGGCTAGACGGGCCACAGCCCGCCCAGTTAATACCCTGCTCTCCTCTGAACAACAACGAAATCATCGCCAAGAAAAACTCTGCAGTGCTCACGCCTCAAAAACACAAATACTGCTCGAGCTGCTTGGTCCCAGCTGCCGGCCGCACCTTGTGCAATTCTCTCGTTTATATTGACTACATAGGTTGACAATGGTGTGGCACCGTGATGTCAGGAAACCAGGAGAAAGCAAAAAATATATAGTTGTACATAATGAGGCATTTGCGTACGTACGACTATGGCCCTAGTGGGTCCCTAGTGTCATCCAGTCAAAATAAAGTCATCTCCTGAATCCTCATTTTCGTTGACCATGTTAACAATGCTCAGCGCCACGGCAAGCGCAACAACTCGAAGGACAACGGAGAGGGCCTCGCGGGCCCTACGGAGGTCTTATACAGAGTCCGCTGCTCATTCAGGAAGCCAGGATCATCGGACACCTATGAGCACCTTCAAAAACCTGAGACGGCATGAAACGGTAAGGCCGCGCTTGGGAGCTCTGGTTTATTTCAAACCTGTATTAACATACAAGTGTAATTTACTCGTCATCAAAAACAACGCGTAAAATACAGGCATAATGAAACCGAGAGCCCGAGGTCTGTAAGTAAAATCGGCGGGTTACGCGTGTAATTTGAGAGACCAGTGTATATTTTACGAGCACTGCTATATGGAGAACATTACCAGACGATACATGCACGACTTGCGTATCATGCCATCCATGGGCAAGGCTGAAACAGCAGCTAACGGCTGGATTAGCAATCGTCCGAGTGTCGTTTAGCGTTTTTATCGTGTGTGAAGTACTTCTGATATTTTACTAGTCGAAATCGACCAACCAAGCGCCTTCGCCCGAGACCATATGCTTCAATTTACAAGCGTCAGTTTTACAAGCGGTTTTGGTTGGAAAACAACGATCCAATCACGGCCTAATATCATGAGTTGGTCGGAAGATCATATGGTTTCACGTCTAACCTACCCGACTTGTTGTATAGGCCATGAATGAAACATCAGACGATGAACTTCTTAAGCACGGAAACAATGTAAGAGGATGATCTTCTTAACAAGAAAATCAATCGGCATTAGATCGACACGCAAAACAATACGAAGCATTATTCTCAGGAGGCACGGTGAACAGCTCGTGATGCCGCATGCCACAACATTCCAATCTCAACTTTGCAATCAAACACAAGGCCTGGCATTACATAGACAATATTCAAACAAACTCTTAACACAGGAATATCTCAGCAGAGTAACTATTTACTTCTAAACTGAACACAGGAGTAGGAAAAAACACTGACGCTGCTCACAAAGAAGGCGCCCCACTCAAAAATATCAAATGCATGTCTTACAGCTAACATCAATGAGCAAATTTTGACAAGGTTTTCCAGTTCCAATATATTAAACTAACGCCTTCTTGCTAACATCAATGATTAAACTTTGACAAGCTTTTCCCATTCAAAATATGTAATGCCTATGATCGTGGAGTCCCGCTTCTTGCTAACATCAATGATTAAACTTTGACAAGCTTTTCCCATTCAAAATATGTAATGCCTATGATCGTGGAGTCATGTCGCTTCTTGTACTTGTTTGGGCACTTTTTGCCCAGGGCACTCCATGTGTTGTTAAATTGCCAATGGTCTCTGAAGACTAGTCATGTCACTAGTGTCTAATATTTATGGCACCGGTAGAAGCAATGGAGGGATTCGGTGCCAAACTAAGAAAAGGTGAAATTGGCACCTCTTTTGGCCTACATAGTGGAAGGCCTAATACTCTGTAAAGCTTCTCGGTCATTCCTTCTGTAATGTAACGCAAACAAAGGATCGCTTCTTTACGCAAAGTGGAACGACCAAGCTGGACCCAAGAATACAGCAGTTTGCCTTGGACACATTGGCTCCTTTGTGCGCTTGAACTAAAATCGAAGTCGGAATAAAACCGAGCTTTAATTTTGATATCCCCGTAAGCAACAAAAGGTATAAGGGAAACAATTATCGAGAAATAACGGTTGATGACTTGTACTCCCGTAAGAAAAACATCTACCGATCTACCTTATCTTAATGGGAAACAAAGGTGATAGTAGCAATTCTCAATCAAGGTGATTCATTCATATTAATCGAGACATTATCTTAACAATGCCTTGTTTCAACATGTATAAAGAATGAAAAAGCAGAAAAGTATCATTCCTAAAACAATGCGACTGATTCATTTTAACAGAGACATTATCTTAACAATACCTTGGTTAAACATGTAGAAAGAACTACAAAGCAGGATAGTACCATTCCTAGCAAGTGTTGCAGTTTTGAACTAAGATTCAGTAGCTAATTAATTCTAAGAGTGGTATTGCTTAATTTTACCAACGGCATTAGATTAACGAAAAGCATAAACAGTTCCAGGGGAGAGTGGGCGCAACAACAGTATGTGCTTCCATCCACTTATAAAGGGGGTGATGCAGAGTTTGTTGTAACAAAGCAACAAGCATCATGTCCAGGTTGGTCCCATTTTTGTTCACTACTTAATGGGAAAAGACAGCAATACAATAGCTTCAATTCAACATTTATTTAAAATAGTACCAATACAACTAGCAAAACATCTCAAAGCACACTGCACAATCATGTGGATGAAGGCCTATACTGACCTTTCATGGGACCACCAGGATAAAATACGAATCTGCCAACACGAATAGGAAATCCAATCTCGTTTTGTGCGCTTGCAATCAAATCAAGCAAAGTGTTTCGCATAGCGAAGCAAAATGTCGCAATAGCAACAAGTTGAATAGATATCCCTGTTTAAACAGAGGCAAAAAAGGAATCAATTACTGGCTAATAAAGGCGGATGAAACATGCGGCCACAAAAATGGCAATCCTGCCAATCCCTAACAAGTGTTGCAGTTTTGAAATAAGATTCAATAGTTAATTTTGAGAGTGGCATCAATTACTGGCTTATAAATGGGGTGATGCTAAATTTGTTGTAACAAAGCAACAAGCATCATGTCTGGGTTGGTCCCATTTTTGTTCACTACTTAATGGGAAAAGACAGCAATACAATAGCTTCAATTCAACATTTATTTAAAACAGTACCAAAACAAGTAGCACAACATCTCAAAGCACACTGCACATCATGTGGATGAGACCAAGATTTGAAACAACTCGCCACAAAGACTGGAAACAAATCTCGATCTCCTTTTGTGCAGTTCCACAAAAATTAAGCAAAGTCACCGGTGTGACATTCAAGTTGAACTGCACAAAACATCCTTAAAACATAAGTGTTTCGAGTAGCGAAGCAAAATGTCGCAATAGCAACAAGTTGAATCGATGCCCCTGTTTTAATAGAGGCAAAAAAGGAAACAATTACTTGCCGATAAAGGAGGATGAAACAAATGGTGATAGAAAGAAGCATGTAACTTATCTTGGATGGAAAACAAAGTAGGATAGTAGCATTTCTAAAATGGTTGCATTGATTCATATTAACAGAGACATTCTCTTGAAATAACATTCATTAAAAAATGTAATTTACTTTTAACAGTGGCATTGCTTCAATTTTCTGGCGGCATTCTTAGATTAACAACAGCAAAATAGCTGTATGGGACATGCCACACCATGTAAGGCCCACACATATAAATGGGTGATGCAGAGTATGTAGCCAAGCAACATATATGCGTTGGTCCCATATTTGTTCTCTTTGAACCTTTTTCCTAAGTGAGGACAGCAAATCTAGTCCTGCACAAACTACCCGACCCCAGCTTTCTTTCCCTTTTCAACAAAGAGATCGGTTCCTTACAGATGTGTGTACTGGGTTACCCCCTTTTTCCCTTTTCGACCTACAAAGCGGCTGGATAGCCAGTCCATACTACTTTCCGCCCTCCTTTCCTCATTGAACCACGTCCTAGATTCTTGCTCCAGCCCACCGCACCCTTCTTTCCTCTTTGAACCAAGACCTAGATTCGACTACAGATCGAAAAAGATCCACATGCAGCTAGAGCAACGACGATTTCAAAGAAACTTATACCTTAGGGTCGTCGGGACGTGGCAAGGCGTCTTGGCGGGAGGTCGGATCTGCCCACACCACGTATGGCAGCGAGGAAGAAGGGGTCGGTGGCCCTCCAAGACAAAGTGCGTTGGGTGAAAGAGAACAAAGGCAGAAAGTGGATTGCCTCCTCGCCAAGGTGATAGAGTGAACGCTGCACCTCCTCCCCTTCCCGATGCGACGGGATATGACGCCTCCTTCACCACCGTGAGGGGGAGAGAGAGACAAGAGGCCAACGCAGTCTTGTTTAGATCTGGTGAAGAGAGGGTGAGAGACTGTGAATATAGCAAACCTTAGCAAATGAACACTGAGCCTCCAGCGTGTAACATATATGTAATGCGGCGAGCATCTAGAGAGTGCAAACCCTAGTGAACAAGCGCTGAGGCTCCCGCTTATATATATACTACTGTAGTACGGACTGAGCTCTGGTGCCTTCACTGCACCTGCTTTTGGCATGTATGACAAAGTAGCCGACCACATTTTGGGCCCACCTGTCATAAACCCAAAGGCAGGTGCACTAAGTCAATGAAGCCGTCCATATAGTACTCTCGTGTATACGACTAATATATACTAGTGGAGTGGTTTTCTTATTCTCTCCATAACAATCGTTTTAAATTATATACGCAGCAATATTAACGTACAACATCTCTTGTTTGCGCATGTCCGGACTGCTGCCACGGCCGGTCCTGACCAACCCGAACCCTCTTCATCACCCGCGCGTGCTTCCCGCCCGAAACGGTCAGTGCCGCATTCATGCCCGGCCAGAGCGGATGCGACCTCTCACTTGCACCGGCATTGAAGCGGCGCGCCGGCCGAGAGAGCGTCGCCACACCGCTTCCGGGTGCACGCGGCTGCTCCGCGTTCAAAGGTCGCAATAGCCGGCTACAACATGCATGTAAAAAGTTCTTGGGAGTCCGTGCTACAGCTAGTTGTCCTCCCCCAACTCATCAATCTCTTCCAGTAGTGCTAGTACTCCATGGCCCGATCCATCGACAAGCAGGCGGGAAAGTTATCGCATACTCGGTTTGAAGTGAGTGGCATGCCGAGCGACCGTGTGGGGTCGAGCCGTGGAGGAGGGTGAGACACGAACACGACAGACGTGATTTAAACGTTAGTTATGCTCGATGGCGCGATCCAACGAAACGAAACGTTTGTTTCTCTCCATTTCCATTTTTCTCCGGAAAACGGAAACTTTCCACTCCATTTTCATTCCTATTCCAAGGTTGCCCCATTACAACATTCCATCAAATACAAAGGAAAACTAACACGCATGTCGATGCATCTCAATGATTCACAGATCATAGCCAATATTTACTTCACAACTAAAGAAAAAAGTTGTGAGAGCGTGTCTGAAAGAAAAACTACCGATGGGGTCACTACGACTTAAACCCTAAACCCTAAACATGATTTAATTCCCTGGCCGTAGAACTCGTCGAAGGAAAGACGGCCGGCACCCTCGGATCATACGATGCTTTTGTGCAGTTCCACTAAAATCGACCTGAGCATCCCTGATGGCAAAGATATTGAAGAAGTGTGATTAGAATAATAGTACTAGCACTAGTTCATGAGACATAAACTCGTCACAAGTAGAAGCCGGTAGAAGTAGAGAAAGATCGACATGGAGATGGAGCTACGGCAGTGGAGCAAGCTGGCTCCAAAAGGAAGATGGACTGCCTGGGACGTCGGGCTATAGCTAGAAGGGCGGTTGGGACGCGACATCAGCCCATACCGCGGTCACTACAAGAAATATGTCAACTACTGACCTTCTGTCAGTGACCCTGGGAGAATTGGTCATAAATTTATGACCATTTTAGATGAATAGGTCAAAAGCTGTTGGGGGGGGGGGGCTCCAAACCCTAACCTATAACGACCATTCAGTCGGAAAGGTCATAATGCCATTAGAGGAAATGGTCGTAAAGTGGGAAGCACTCGTCCCGCCTCACGCCTAGCCGATAACGCACCAATATAACATGGTCACTACACTTGAGTTTGAATGAATTAGGATGATTAGGCAGCCACCTCAAAGCAACCTCGCTTATGTGTCACCTGTCTCAGGTGTCATTTTGCTTAAATGTTAATATTCAACAAATGCATTTGAGGCACACACTGACATGCAGGACCCATTTGATAGGTGGGGCCGAGTGCTTAATTTGCCTAAAAAAGAGGCGCGAGGCGGGACTCGAACCCATGACCTCGCGCTTGCTTCGCTCGCTTGCTACCGCTGGGCTAGAGAGGGACAGTTGCTCAAGTATGGGAATCTTTCTATACATTATATAAAACTACAGCTCTCTCGTATCATTGACAAGTGGGATCTTCTGACCAGGTGGCATCGAACAGAGCAACACTGACAGGCAGGAACCATTTGACAGGTGGGTGAGCGAGCGTTTAATTCCCTAAAAAATTTGCGCTTTAATTCCTAAAAAATGTGTGCTAGCGGGGACTCGAACCCACAGCCTCGTGTTGTTTAACTTGCTCGCTACCACTGGGCTAGAGAGGGATTGCTGCCCATCTAGCGGAATGGCTCTATATATTATATAGAACATCGGTTGTCTCTCTCCAAATCTAAGTCATTGACAAGTTGGACCTATTCCCAGGATCGGACAGAGCCAACACTTAGCCAATAATTTCTAGGTCTTCCGACCAGGTGGCGGCGGGCTACGGGCAGGGGCGTGGTCGGCGGACGAGGGAGGGGCCGGCGGCCGAAGCAACCAGCAGGGGCGGGGGCGACCAGCGGTGGGGGCAGGAATGGCCTCGCCGCAGTTGACCTCGCCCACGGCCTCGACGCAGGTGACCTTGCCCACGGCCTCGCCGCTCGCCTTGTCCATGACAGGAAATCGGCGGGGGCGGGGGCAGGGCCGGGAGCGGAAGCAACCGGCGGGGGTGGAGGTGGGTGTCGGTGTCAAAACCGGCAGATCTCGGGTAGGGGGTCGCGAACTTTTCATCTAGGCGGATGGTAACAGGAGACAAGGGACACGATGTTTTTACCGAGGTTCGGGCCGTCTGGATGGAGGTAAAGCCCTACTCCTGCTTGATTAATATTGATGATATGGGTAGTACAAGAGTAGATCTACCACGAGATCAGAGAGGCTAAACCCTAGAAGCTAGGCTATGGTATGATTGTTCTTCGTCCTACGGACTAAAACCCTCCGGTTTATATAGACACCGGAGAGGGCTAGGGTTACACAGAGTTGGTTACAATGGGAGGAAATCTACATATCCATATCGCCAAGCTTGCCTTCCACGCCAAGGAAAGTCCCATCCGGACATGGGACGAAGTCTTCAATCTTGTATCTTCATAGTCCATGAGTCCGACCAAAGGTTATAGTACGGTCATCCGGACACCCCCTAATCCAGGACTCCCTCAGTAGCCCCTGAACCAGGCTTCAATGACTACGAGTACGGTGCGCAGATTGTCTTCGGCATTGCAAGGCGGGTTCCTCCTCCGAATATTTCATAGAAGATTTTGAACACAAGGATAGTGTCCAGCACTGCAAAATAAGTTCCACATACCACCGTAGAGAGAATAATATCTACACAAATCCAATCTGCTGACGTATTCCGTAGCGTGACATCACACCATGGCCAAGCCTTTATTCGAATCGTTCTACTGTCCCCCCTCAGCGCACTTAGCGAGGCGGTTTCCTTGGCACGTCTTGTCGAAGCAGAGAACGTGTCCCCTTATTCCGGAATTCTCATCAATACGGGCATGGGTAACCCAACCGTGCCATTAATTATGGCGCTTGGGAGATAAGCGAGTTTTACCAGGCTAGTGGGGGTACATAGTTTCGTCTACCCATATAAGGGGATAAGGATCCACCCTTTCCATCTACGCCTTCTTCCTCCTTTGCTTATCCATTTTCGTGCACTCGAGCTCCAGCGCCCAAGTCCGCACTTCCCACCTCGACCTTCTCTAGCCATGTCCCGGGCATGAGGCAGGTGGATGGCCTCCTCCGTCACGGAGGGGCACATCAAAAAGTTGAGGAAAGCCGGATACTTTTCAAACGACATTGCGCACCGGCTTCCAGACGAGGGGCAGCTCATCCCTACCCCTAGGCCCCATGAGAGGGTGGTGTTCCTCCCCCATTTCCTCCGCGGACTGGGCTTCCCACTCCACCCATTTGTCCGGGGGCTCATGTTCTACTACGGCCTGGATTTCCATGATCTGGCCCCGAACTTCGTCCTCAACATCTCGGCGTTTATCGTCGTGTGCGAGGCCTTCCTCCGCATCAAGCCCCACTTCGGCTTGTGGATAAAGACCTTCAATGTCAAGCTGAAGGTAGTGGGCGGCCAGCAAGCGGAGTGCGGAGGCGCCATGGTGGGCAAGATGCCCAACGTTATATGGCTCGAGGACTCCTTCGTGGAAACCATCAAAGGGTGGCAATCGGGGTGGTTCTACATCACCGAGCCGCGTGACCCTGAATGGGCAGCGGCCCCCGAATTCCAATCTGGCATCCCCACACGGCTCGCCTCCTGGAAAGAGAAGGGCCTGTCGTGGGGTAATTTGAGAGAGTCGACCGGACTCCAAACCTGCATCCAAAACCTGGTGGACAAGAAGGTTAAACTCGTCAACGTAGTCCAGGTCATGCTCATCCGCCGGATCCTCCCGTGTCAACTCGTCAACGATGGGCTTTCAGCTTGTGGGAGTTCGATTCGGCCAAGCACCAACTTCGAGTGTGCTCTTCGACACAACGCATTTAAGATGCCCGAAGGCGCTATTCAAAGGCGCCGAGGCTCCCGCATCCGCTACCGAGGATCGTGGATTCAGCGCGTAGCATCAAGCTAGCGCGGTAAGCTGTTTTACCTCTTACGAGATACCTGTTTTTCATAGTTTGACTCTATGCGGGATTTAAGCTCTCGTTCCTTTGACATGACTGGCAGAAGAAGACCGGACAGATCGACTGTCCGGCTCCTTTGCCCAAAGGCCCAGCAGATGCCCGCTTACGAAAGCCTTGGTCCCGGCACCTTACATGGTGCCGGAGAAGAAGGCCAAGAAGAAGGCCACGGGAACTCGAAAGAGTTCCCGGCGCCTGGTGGTGTCGGACTCATCGTCCGATGACTCCGAGGCATACTCCTCCTGCCAAAACGAGGAGGAGGAAAGAGAGGTCTCTCCCCCAGCGGGGGGAGAGAAGAAAATGATGGCCGCCCCAACTTGGGGGGGGGGGAGGGTCCAAGAAGGGAAGGACCCTTCCTCCGGACTACTCCACCAACGCCGACGACGGCGAAGAGGAGTGGCCATCCAGGGCCAAGCCCCTGGCAAAATCGTAAGCATCCGGATACCAGAATAACTCATGGCGTTCCTTTATTGCACAGTATCTTCTGACGCGGAATATAATCATGCAGTCCGCCCCGAGCCCAGGATGGCATGTCGTCGAGCGGCTCTTTAAGCTCATCGGATGTGAATAGCACTTCACTTCCGGCCGCCTCCTCCCCTCGCCCTGCGGATGATGCCGAGGTGGAGTCCCAAAAGGGTCCAAGCCAGGAGGAGGTGGTCTTGGAGGCGCTGCAAGGCGCCTCCGGACTCAGCAAAGGGAAAAAACCCCAAGGGCTCCAAGTCCGCACTGCCAGACACCGCACGGAACCTTCAATGTTCCGAGTCCCAGCGGCCCCTAGTAAGAAGGGCAAGCCTACGATACCGGTGACCTCCGTCCAACTGGAGGCACCGGATAATCTGCTTGAGGTACTTAACAGCGCCTCCATCGACAAGGAGCACCGCACTATTATGAATGTGGTGATCCATAAGGTTCAGTCCGCCAAGAGCGGGCTGACTGAAGCCTGTGCCAGCCTTCTAACAGGCTTTGAGGTATGCATTTAAGATATGTAAAAATATTACCGCATAGACAGTAGCCCCTGATGCTCAGTTTGGTGTTCGGAAAGAAAAGCCGAACAAAGGATCAAAAATATATATGCAGGAGTCTAACATAAGTATGTCAATATGGGAATGCAGGCGCTGCTTGACCTCTGCCAGACCGATCATGGAGGTCGATGCATTGAAGAAGAGCCTCGAGCGGTCCGAGAACGAGCTCGGCCTTGCCAAGAAGCAGCTCGAGGACAAGGAAGGTAAGTAATACCTTATGAAAGTATATAAAAAAATGCGGTTGCGAAAAATGACAGGACCAATGTGAGTATTATAGGAGCCACAACCGAGGTGGCGACCATGAAGGAAGAGTTGTCCAAGGCCGAAGACAATGCGGCCATGGAGCGCACCGAGCGAGAGAAGCAGGAGGCATGGGTGGCGGAGGTGCATCAAGAGCTCCAGGCTCTCGTGGAAAACACGAGAGTTTGGAGCTTGACTCAAAGACTCGAGAGTCCGAGCTCGCCTCGGCTCTTGAGAGCGCCAAATCTGCCAAGGCCGAAGCCCAAAAAGCCCTCCAGGAAATTGAGGCGATGAAAAAGATAGCGGCGGGTAAGGCATTCGTTATGCAAAGCAAGCATGTGAAAGTGAATTACTTGTTACTTACCCGAGTCCGGAGCTCTCAAGGAGCATTCGCAGATCTTCCTCGCAGTGTGTCCGACGCTGCCGCATTCTACCGACCCGAGGAGGGGAGCTCGACGGAAAAGGTGTTCTAGTCTTAGTATGATGAGGCCGGACACCCGGTGCCCTTGAGCGACCAGTTGAAGCAACTGGTCGAGCTCCATAAGGTGGCCGAACAGGCCATGAAGGGCCTTATAGTCCTGTTATGGCCTGGGGAGGTCATGCCTGGGAGCTACTTTGGGCTGGTGAGGCGGCTGGCGGATGCCTGTCCATGGCTTGAA